>JALGBA010004283.1:687500-3087500 GCA_023970755.1 Azemiops feae
TGCCTGACAGAATCCTGTGATTCTGTTTTAATAATGTTTTGTTGTTGTTATTGTTGTTGGCTTCTCCAGTTCACACCAACATTGTTCTTGTTCTGTTTTATTTGGGGGAGAGGAGTTATCCTACTGGAAGACAAACAGGTGGATCAAGTCTCAAACCTTTTAGATAATCATTTTCCAAGGTTCCATCAAGTTGGAAAGAATAAAAAGTGTAGACTAGGCCAAAAGCTCTTTTTCAAACTTATTTTGTAATATCAGATAATATCATTCTTTCAGGTTTAACATTCATGCAGAACACTGATACAGAAAGTTTAATAAAATAAATCCTTTTCTTTAGAATAAGGATACTCACCAGTAACTGAGGTGCCTAAAATTACTAAATGGTTTTTGGATCCTCTGTTTTAGTTCCTGAGCCCACTGAACTCCTCCAGCCACCAAAGGCATATTTTTATGCACTGGTGAATACCCTGAGAAACAAAATTCAGTCTGAAACTCAAAATACACCAAGTGTATTCTAAGTAGGCTTAATATTAATAATACAATACTAATACTAATATAATACTAATTGCTAAAATACCAAAAAGAATCATAACTTCCAACTAAAAATTCAGAGTAAGGGAAAATGCTGTCCCTGATTAAATATATGATATAGACACATTCCCTGGCATCATCCAATTCATTACAGGGATCAGTTTTCCAAAAAATGTTAATTGTCAACTGAAGTCATAAAAAAACCCTGATATTATAACACCTGAAAAGGTATTTTTCCCACCAAAAGTGAATTCCAACTGATCACACTAATATTTAACTCTATACTTCTCTAGCAATTTACAATTTAAAAAAAAAGCAGCAGCCCTTACTCCTAAAACAAAATACAACTGGGAATCAGTTGAATAACCTGATATTGGGATAACACATAGTGTACTGTTATTTTTACATCATCCTCACTTTGTTACATCTTTAATCTACTTATAATGACAATTATGTAAGATAATTGAACCTTATGGCAATTTAAAAAAAATGAAACTGCTTACACCAATTTACATTAATACTTTCTATTAAATGAGTATTAAGACTTTTTAAAGTTATCAACATGTACCTATGTCTGTCTCCTCCTCAATACGTTTCAGGTAGATCAATTTAGCATCATCAAGGTCTTTGTCAAACATTGTGATGAGAACATTATATTTATCATAGGCTTCTACTGATATCATTGGTCGATCCAGGAGGCTTCCAAAAATGTCTATCAGCTATCACACAGGGGGGGAAAAAAAGGGGGGGGGGAATTGTACAGCCCTGTAATCATCATTTACATTAGGAATCCTTGTCATTGCTCACATGTTTTCTTTAATGACCTAGCTATCAAAATGAATACAATTGTAATTATTTCAGTGCTGTAGTCCACACTGATATTGAAGTATGCATTTATTGAAATATAAAAATCCATAAACTAGTACCTCATCTGAGCATTTTTCATTATTTAAAAATAACTAGGGCACATTTGCTGTGTTCTGCAGTGGCTCGGTATAACAACTTGCAAACCTTGAATGCATGTTCCACACTGGCTGCATCATCAAAGGCTTGGCCAAAGAGAGACCCCAACCGTCGATCAATATCTTCCATTTTGCTCTTAAAGTCACACACATCATTCTCAAACTCCTAAAGGAACCAAATAAATATTTTTATGAATAAAAGCCATTTCTGATTGAGCAGACTTTTCAATACCAGATATTTTTTTCTTTATATATGACCCCAAAGTCCTCTTTAGCAAAGGTACAGAGCTTCTACTCTCCTAGAGTCCAAAATCACCTACCGTATTAGCCACATCCAGACAGTCATACGTCCGATCTGAAAATACTTTATACATTTCCTGGAATTCTTCATGCATACTCAAGACTTGCTGACTCAGAGATTTGCCTTTTATGCCACTAAATTCTAGTTTCTCCAATTTCTCTATATCCAGAACTGTCATCAGAAGATCCTACAGAAATCAATAACTCACAGTTTATATCCTTGACATTTAGGTCGGCTTTTGCACTTTAACAATATTACATACTGATTATCCAGCTAAAAAAAAAAAAAAGGAAAAAAAAAACCCAAAACTTTTTTCAAATAATTTATTTCTCATCTCTAATGTATCACATAGTTTTCTGAGGAAAATAATTTCTGTTTATCAATTTATAGACAGACTCATTGACAGAGGGAAGAAGACAGCATAAGTCACAAGTGTTATTTGCTGTCCATGCTGATATACAACCATATTGATCAAGGATTTTTTAAAAAGTATTACTACTGGATCTTATTCTAAGGCTTATTCTAACCATGAGCCATTTCATGAACCAAAACAAAAATATATGGAACAGAAATCTTCTAATTTTTTGCCTTTCTCTTTAATGGCTCTCCACCCTTTCCTGCAATTTCCATGGGATCCTGTCTCTGCAGGAAACAAATACAATATAAAAATAAAAATTATAGTAAATGAATAAATGCCACGAATATTTTACAAGAACATTAGAACACTGCTAATAAGGTCAAATTTTCTCAGAATCAAACAGGCAGGTCCAACTCTAAATATGGGTTTTTATACATGTTCTATTGTTTGTTTCCTCTGCCTCTAATAGTTTGATATGATAGTAGATATGTTATTTCACTTTATTTCCTCCTTCCGTTATATATTCAAGATGGACAGTATTTAATATTTATTTGTTATGTATATGTAAGGGTGTGGGTCTATACATATGTTGTATATAGTATGTTTTTAGGTATGTGTCATGTATGTGTTTCACTTTGAGAGCAGGCAACTAAATTTCATTTTTGATGTGTGCCGTTTGTCCACAGTAAAAAAATGACAATAAAGGTTATCTTATCTTATCTTGGGCAGATTTTGCCCAATTTCATTATAAAAACTCCCTACAGGTGCATCGTATTGGGACTCAATGACTAAACATAAGTCCTAAATATAAAGTACTACATAAACATAAGTATTACAGACTAAAACTAAGTAGCACTAGCAATGTTGACTCTGCAGGCTAAAATCTATGCATTAAGTATATTTATTGTATGTGCTTGCAAAGTGTATTTGCACATAATGGAGCTTTTAATATGTTGATCTAAAAGGCACCAGTTGGGGGAAATATTATTCTCCTAAATCCCACAGTGTTCTTTCTACCTCATCATCTCGAATTTTGAATAGCAAAATTTCTTCCCATCTGGATCAGAAAAGGTAATATAAGTGCCTAGATCTGTAATGGACTACTAGATAAGGGCCAATAAGCCTAACTTCAGACAAGTAACTGCTACTTGTAAGAAGAGGAGTGGGGGGTGGACAACCAATTAAAAGCAGACTTACATTCTAATAAGTAAGAATACGATGGAGACCTTACATTAAGCAGAAACCCTTATTGGACAACTATTGTGATATAATTTGCAGTAGTTTTTTTCAATGTTATATTTAATTCTGTATACAAAGCTAAATAATCTAATTCCTATCAACACTGACATTTTAAATCAACATTAATACTTTTTTGTATTTTTAATGTTTTTAAAAATATTTTTAATAATATTTAAGTATGTTTCACAACAATATTGTAAGTCTATTAATATTTATTTTTTAAAATGATGCTTGGATTCTCCTTAGAGAATCAGGCTACCATTGCCACATTTTCTTTTACCACCCGGACTATCAAATGCAGCTCCTCTAGGGCCAAAATTGCTCAGCCAAAATTACCAATAAGTTTTTAACACCCAAAGCAGATTAGCACACTGTTTTGTAAATGGGCTCTGTCATGAAACATGTATATCACACAACATAAATTCTTCCTCTGTTTGTATCCATTTCACTATATCAGCAGGTGCACAAACGCAATAGCAGTAAAAATTAGTAAATTATTATTAGAAAACATTGTAATTTTTAAAAGAAATAGATTATTCCTGCGTTCTTTGCAAGGCTAATTAAAGAGATATACAAAATCCTGCAACTTCCAATGAATGTTACTTAGTATTTTTGTCTGGAGTTAGAACTTTAAGAAAAGAGACCAAAATATTCTAGGTGAGGCTTTTTTTCAGAAATGGGGCTGGCACCAATACTTGATGTTATAATTAGAGATGACCTTGATGGAGATATGTAAGCTCTGTTACCAAGGCAACAAGGAGTAAAACATGTTTGAAGACTGTCCAGATAACTTTTGGAAGTGGCTCCCCTTCTCCTTCCTATAACCAATGAATCAGAGAGAAGTGCTGAAAATGACCCACACCCACTCAAAAGCACCGCACACTATGTTAGCATCTCCTTATCTCCAATGCATATTTTCCTGGGGTTGTGAAACTACTATATGACCCCAGGAAAATATGCAACTTGTTTAAGGATCCCCCAGTCTATCAAAACTTGTGGTATTTTGATGCATTCAAAAGGAACCCAGTGAACAGTTGACCAGTGAAGGGAGAAGCAGCAACAGCAGGAGAAAGCCAGAAACAAGCCAGCAATCTTCGCCATGGAAGTCTTGCTGACTTCTATTAGTCCAACTCCTTTTGGACACAGAATTATTTTTCAGAAGAGGGTTAAATCCATATTCAAAAAGCATCCAAGCAACAGATCACCAATGGAAGAGAGGGGTTGCACAGTGAAACATTGGCGAATCAGCATACTCTCACCTCCTTCACCATGTAAATCTTCCCAATCAAGTCTTAGTTGAGCTTATCCTTTTTTTAAAGCCATGTTTCTAAGTCAGATTTCAGCTTGGGGACATGACAACTATAAGGGAGAATTCTGGTTTGAGCTTCCCTGCTGCTCAAACCAGAATAGTCCTGAAGGTCATACCCAAAGACCCTGGCGGGAGGGAACATCACTGAACCACTCTAAATGACCAACAGACAGTTGGGGGTCAAGATTGTTCCATAGTCAGATACAAGTGGGGAAAGGGTCTAAATCCACAGTTTAAGCCATTAAAGCCAAGAATCAAGAAAAAATATGGAAAATGGGTTGCAGGAAAGGCTGACAATAAAACAATTGCTTCTGTACAGTATAGATTATTCATTGTTCTATTTTTCACAGCAAAGAACTTACATGTACTACGTGAAGCCTCTCTAGGAAATTATTCAGTTTTGCAAAAATCATTACAGAAGGAAAATCCCATTGCTTTACTTCTTGACCTGGCTGAAAATAATTGCTAAGATTTTCTTTTCTTTCTTCAAAAATTTGTTTAAAGTAATCAAAAACATTAAAAGCTTTCTGAACTTTATTCAGACTTTCTTCTGCTTCTCCTTTAAGTATATCTTCTGGACTAAGGAAATTCTTAGCCTGGTTGGGCAGAACAAAGAAATGAATTAAACATTTGTAAGTTTTACATGGAACAATCATAGTAAAAGATGTGTTGCTTTGCTTTGATTCTTAAATTGGCCACTCAGTAGTGAACTGACATTGATTTGATAATTAGCAAAATCGAAATTCAGTAGATTTGGACACAGATGTGTTAGGTGTATAACAACAAATGCATAAGCTCCTTATTTACCAACCAAAAAGTATTACATATATGTTCCATTTCTTCACTTTTAATTGATTTTATGTTTGATAAGAAATTAAAACAGCAGTGGGAAAAGAGAAGGAGGCTAAAATTTCACATGAAATTCCAAGAATGAAGGAGACTGAATGCACAATAACAGCTTCCTGCTAGCAGCATCCTATGTTCTTAAACCATTCTATTTAATGAACCATAAATACGCCATCAGTGTTGTGAACATGAGGTGCAAAGAATCTCTTTGCAATGTGATTGCAACAGTGAGAGATGCACCACTGATTTTAGGGGCCAAATAGGTAATAATAATAATAATAATAAAGTTGGAAGGGACCTTGGAGGTCATCAAGTCCAACCCCCTGCTCAGGCAGGTAACCCTATACCATTTCGGACAAATGGCTGTCCAGTTTCTTCTTAAAAACTTCCAGTGTTGGAGCATTCACCGCTTCTGGAGGCAGGTTGTTCCACTGGTTAATTGTTCTAACTGTCAGGAAGTTTCTCCTTAGTTCTAGATTGCTTCTCTCCTTGATTAGTTTCCATCCGTTGCTTCTTGTCCGGCCTTCAGGCGCTTTGGAAAATAGCTTGACTCCCTCTTCTCTGTGGCAGCCCCTGAGATATTGGAACACTGCTATCATGTCCCCCCTCGTCCTTCTCTTCATTAAACTGGTAGGTAGCCGAACTTTAAGTCTTACAACTCTTCTTGATGTGACAGGTGGCAACAATTAACTATTTCAGATGTGCTGGCAAAATAGGTTTATCCTGAAAAGATTCTGCAGACATTCTCATGTCTCACAGACCTGGTATATAATGTGTGTGGGGGTCCTCCGGGGCTCATGGTTCCTGCTCAAAACAGGTGGCAGTCGTGGCTAGGAGGGCCTTTGCTCAACTTTGTGTTGTGCGCTAACTACGCCCTTTCCTGGATAGGGAGGCTTTTCCCTTGGACATTCATGCCCTGACCATCTCCTGTCTGGACTACTACAATATGCTTTAGATGGGGCTACCCTTGAAAAGTATCCAGAAGCTTCATCTGGTACATAAGGTGGCTGCGTGAGCAATCTTGGGTGTCCCAAGGACAACATATGTAACACCTCTAGTACATGAGTTGCATTGGGTATTGGTTTGCTTCTGGGTCCAACTCAAAGTGTTGCTTATGACCTTTAAAGCCCTACATGGCATGAGGCCAGATTACCTGTGGAACCGTCTTTGCCCTATTATATCAGCCCATCCCACCTGGTCAGGCAGGGAAGGTATGTTGTAGTATGTTGTAGACCCTGTGATTCCAGGAGAAGAGCTTTCTCTGCCATTGCCCCCACCCTCTGGAACGTCCTCCTTCCAGAAGTGAGGTAGCCCCCCCCCCCTCCTGATCTTTCGAAAATGTCTAAAAACTTGGCTCTGCCGTTTTGTTTGAGGCGCAAAGAGCAGCATGCAATCATGGGGCTAGTTAGCACCTTGAAGGCCTGGCCCAGTCTTTTTAATTTTTAATTTAATTATTCTATTTTTGTTTGAATTGCCTCCTAATGTAATATTTATATATAGCATTTATGTTTTTATGCCTTACTTGTGCACTGTCCAGAGTTGCCCTGTGAGGAAGATGCATGGTTTCTAAATGTGATAAACAAGCAAACAAACAAACAAACAGACAGGATTAGAAATGCTTCAGGTCTTACCTGCTGAATAAGAAGATTGCAGATTTCTTGAAGAAGCACAATTATCCTAGCAGGTGCACAGTAATATTTTGAAGTGCCCCATATTAAGCACACTATATGAAGCATGCGATTTAATAATGGTTTCACCTCATTAAATTCCACATTTTCTATTTCTTCCAGTGGGCCCTGGAGAGGCTTTAGGTGCATATTTATATCCTGGGCTTCAATCAAAGCTGCGATTTTTGAAAACAAAGAACATAGTTTTTTAAGAATAAATACTTATCTTTGTGTGTTTCTTAGATGGCAATATAAAAATAAAATTCCTTGGAAATAAATCATTTTATATTCAAAGGGATTTATCCTCAAGTATCCATATTGTGAATTAGAGTGCCAACAAATTTATCTTGGCTTTATGTTGCATGCAGTCAGATAACATAAGATATTAAAATTAATGGGATCTCTTCTTAAAATTGCTGAGAAAAAGAAAGGCAAAGAAAATACATCACCAAAAAGTAACAACCTATAACTCAATTTCCTGCAGATAAGATAAGTATGTTGTAGGATTCAGCAGTTCCTTAAAGAAGATTTTTTAAAATCTTGAATGGTGAATGGTACATAGGTAGTTCTCAATTTACAATCACAATTATTAAGCCCCAAATCTTTGTCGCTAAGCAAGACAATTGTTGAGTGCATTTTTCCCATTTTACTACCTTGTTTGCCACAGCTATTAAGTCAATCACTGCTGTTATTAAGTTAGTAACACAGTTGTTAAGTGAATTTGGATCCCCCATTGACTTTGCTTGCCAGAAGTTTCCAAAGGTGATCACATGACCTTGGACACTGCATAAATACATGACAGTTGCCAAGCGTCTAAATTTTCATCATGTGACCATGAGAATGCTGCAATGGTCGTAAGTGTGAAAAGTAGTCATAAGTCACTTTTTTGGTGCCCTTTTAACTTCAAACAATCACTAAACAAATGGTTGTAAGTCAGCTTTAAATTCTAATATATTGAGCAATCCCCCAAAACCCTCCCCTCATATATTTTGCGAGGATTCTTTCCATATGTTAGCTACAGAAACAGGGATTATTTTCAAACAAAACTCAAATTATTTAACATGATTTCAATGAACTGGACTTATAAGGATTTTTTTATGATTAGACTGTAGGGACGAGTAGGGAATACAGTACTTCTTGTGTTCTAAACTAGCCTGATACCTGTTCCTTTTATTATTATTTCATTTACAAATTATATAAATGGAGAAGAATGAAATCAAGCATTTGCTTCCACCTACCTATTATCATTTTTATTCTACTGAATACCTCTAGGCTTAATGTAGGAGACCAGAGTTTCCCTTTTAAGCATCTCAGCTGCTCAGATTTGTTTTTTTTTTTTTTAAGTTTTAAATCAGCCTTA
Organism: Azemiops feae; assembly: GCA_023970755.1. Lineage (NCBI taxonomy): Eukaryota > Metazoa > Chordata > Lepidosauria > Squamata > Viperidae > Azemiops > Azemiops feae. Next base: position 696,071 of record JALGBA010004283.1, read on the forward strand.
CTGATTTAGGGTTAAGGAACAATACACATAGCAAGGAGCAAAATGATGGGAATATAAACCAGAAAGTGGAAGAATTAGAAGTCAAAGTTCACATGGGTATAAATAGACTAATGGTGTTCTTGGCATTGATATGATAAACATATACACTTATTCAGTATTTACAGTATTACCATTACTCACCTATTAGAAAGGCAATTACACAAAAATCAGTTACTTCATTAGATACTTCTATAGGCATAACCAAAAAAGATGAGTTTTCTCCACATTAGACCAGCCAGAACAATTTAGCAGCAAAAGGGTTATTAAGCCCCAGTGCCAAATGATATAAAATAGGCAATGCAATAAAAAAGCAGATTCAATATTCCCCCGTTACCATGGGCATAATTCTGCATGCATTTAGGATATTGTTAAATCTCCCTTCTACTAGTTTAGATGACAAACTATTAAAACTAACCAGAGAGAAGGCACACATAGGATGAATGAATGGTATTTCACTCAGCCCATTCTCAAAGTACTCTCTCAATTCTAGATCTTGAAAATTTAGGTTGCTTCCATAGTCCAAGGTATTTTTAAAGACAAGTCTGGGAACCATGAGGGCTAATCATTTTTATTTTAACAGCAATTAGGGCAGTGGGCCTCTACTATCTATGAAATACAGAATTGTATTCACCAACCTTTAGCTTTTAATTATTTCCTCCAGGCAAAGAGGATTAAAAAGTAATTCCCAGATACTGAAATACTTTGATATATTACACAGCAATAATCATCAACCTTTCAGTGACCAGTTTTTCAATATTTTTTACGTTTGCAATGATTTTGCTGCCTACTTACTTATATATTGTTATTGTCATTATTTTTTTAAATGTTAATACTATTAATGTTTTTTTACTTTTAAACTCAAATATAAATGGAACATCAAATTCCATTCAAATAAAATGTATTTATTATTAATAAAAATATATCCATAAAATTATCTCATTTTATTAACATGTTACTTATTTTTGTTTCATTTTTAATGCAATATTTGCCATAGTGTCTTCTATCTAAGTTTCAGGATTTAATTGATATGGTCAGGTAAAGACCTTTTTTCTATTATATCCCAACAATTTGCTCCTTTTGTGGGAAAATGATTTGTCTGCATTGAAACCTAATTCAACTAGATAGAAAATTGGGGAAGCTTCAGTATTAGTACTGATAAATATTTGCTCTACAATTATGAATATACTGAGGGCATCTTCTCTATTCTGCAATTTTCTGTGTTGTTTTAACACTGATTTTACATTCATTATTATGGTGAATGGTACAATCTACAATTTCATCCTGACACTAAGTATCTACATTATACATATTTCTTTGAAAGGATTCAGCATCCACACATCAGTATTGAGTTTGTTAACTCATTATGAAGTCATTATGTTAACTCTCAAAATATATAAAGGTTCTTAAAATTTCTCCAAAATTTGCAGAATTCTTATGGCAAGCTATCTTGTGCAAATAGAGCTAATTTCTCAATAAACATAGATATAACATTCTCAAAATCAATAAGGATCATTAGCTTACTCGAACTTTCAGACAGATCTAATTAAAGCTCCACTAAAGAGTCACACAATTGCGAATGGAATGGAATGGAATGGAATGGAATAGAATAGAATAGAATAGAATAGAATAGAATAGAATAGAATAGAATAGAATAGAATAGAATAGAATAGAATAGAATAGAATAGAATAGAATAGAATGGATCTTGGAGGTCTTCTAGAATCTAGTCCAGTCATCTGCTCAAGCAGGAGAACCTATACCATTTCAGACAAGTGACTGTCTAGTCTCTTCTCTTTAGAAAGTCATTAAGCACCCACATGTAAGAACAAACTAACAAACCATTCATTGTTATGTCAATAAACATGTTGAAACAACTGCTCCTTCTTGGAATTGGTTATAATCTTATTTATTGCATTCTTTGTGAGGTTTAATGAATTGTGTAAACTTGGACTTAAACTTTGACAAAATGTTCACTGCGAGTTATACAATGAATATTAGAAAAACTTCTAGAGGTTCCTTCTTCAAAAATCATATAAATGTATCATATCTCCCTGCCATAACTGGAGCTCCACCAGATGTACAAACAATAATATTTGTCAGTAAAATACAGGGCTTTTCAAAGTAGGTTTTTAATGCAGTAAAAATTGATTCTCCTTTTGTACCAGCTATAGATTTTTTGCAAATTTCTTTTCTTGTGGATGACATTTTCATCAATATATCATACATAGACAATTAATAAAATGTTGCTGTCCATACTTTGGATGTACTGAGAATGTCTGGGTTTTCAGTAGCTTAGAATCTGATCTCAACATCCTTACCCATTTTATCAAAGCACCTTTATACAGCTATATCATTAATTAGTATGGATCTCAGTGAAATAAAGCTCAACACCAAGATAAGATGGCTTTATAGTTTAAGCTGAAAATGTTTGTTGACACAGTAAATACATAACAATACTTTTGTTAGTAGAGGACTAAATAAATCCATAAAGGAAGACAATAGTCACAGATCTATGGGATTCAATGTCCCCAAATGACAGCATGTTCAGACACATACATAAGCAAAAAAAAATTATAATGAATTATAGTCTGTTGTGCCTAAGTTATTATTTCCTTCATTTTTTTAACATCCACTGATGGGTGGTATTGTTTAGATTGAAGTATTACTCTTACAATGATAATATTTATTTTCCAGCAATGAACAGCCTAGGACTCTTTTAATTTGCACCTAAGTGTTTTCAGAAGTTTTAGAATCAGAAGAGTGTTTTCTCCAAAGAAAACAAAAAAGAAGATACAACATTACAAAACGTATGTATGGGATACAGCCAAAGCATACTTTAGAGGCATAGCTATAACATATATGGCAAAAAAAAAAAAACAGAAAAGACAACAATATATATTATTAAGAGAAAAAACTGAAAAATTAGAATCAGAACTGCAAATGAATCGGCAAAAGAAGATTTTGAAAAGAGAAATGTAAACAATAAAACATAAATTAAATTTGTTGGATTCAGAAAAATTGGCATAGCAAATAAAAAGAGCAAAACAAAACTTTTTTGAAAATGCAAACAAACCAGGAAGATGGTTAGCTTATAAACTTAAAAAACAGAAGGAGAAGAAACTGATAAATAATTTAGTAGATGAAAAAGGTTGGCTACAATTTAAAAACGAAGAAATAAAAAAGATAATTAAAGAATACTATAAGAAACTGTATGATATAGAAGAAATTCCAAGAGAGAGAATGATTCAATATCTGGAAGAAAATAATCTTCCAAAAATTTCAGAAACTTGTAAGACTATGTTAGAGGAAAAAATAACAATGATGGAAATAACAGAGGCCATAAGAAGACAAAAAAAACGAGAAAACACCGGGGCCAGATGGACTACCGGCGGAGCTATATAAATCTTTACAAGATATATAAAGTGAACCGTTGAAAGACGTTTGCAATGAACTTATGTTGGAGGCTAAACTCCCAAATACATGGATAGAAGCAAATATTACCTTAATACCAAAAGAAGATTCAGACTTGACACAGATAAAAAATTATAGACCGATATCATTATTAAATGTGGATTATAAAATTTTTACTTCAATAATAGCAGAGAGACTGAAAAGATTCTCAACTGAATTTATACATTCAGACCAAAATGGTTTTTTTACCAAAGAGACAAATTAAAAATAATTTAAGAGTGATAATGGATGTATTGGAATATTATGAATTACATCCAGGGAAACAATGGGCACTAATATTTTTAGATGCCCAAAAGGCATTTGATAATGTTTCCTGGCAATTTATGATTCAGCAATTAAAAATAATGGGCTTTATAAATATAATTAAATATACAATAATATACAATAAACAAACAGCGAAAGTGATTGTATGGAGATGGAGATTATGCAGAGAACTTTGAGATAAGAAAAGGTACAAGGCAAGGATGTCCATTATCTCCATTGTTATTTATTCTAACCTTGGAAGTTCTAAATAGAAATATTAGACAAGATACAAAAATTAAAGGACTAGAAATAAAAGGTGAAACATACAAATTACAAGCATTTGCTGATGATTTGGTATTTATTTTAGAAGAACCTTTGGAGATGATTCCTAAACTACTGGGAAAGATAAAACAGTATGGAGAAATAGGACTGAAAATAAACAGAGAAAAAACTAAAGTAATAGTCAAAAATCTTTCAGATAAACAAAAAAAAAACAAATGTCAGAAAAAATAGAATTACAAATAATTAAAAAGGTCAAATATCTGGGAATATACTTAACAGCAAGATGTTCAATGATAAAAGAAGATAACTATACAAAACTATTGAATCAAATAAGAGTGGATTTGGAAAAATGGAAAAACTTGCAATTGTCAATATTAGGAAAAATTGCTCTACAGTGAAAATATTATCGAAAATCTTACTTTTATTCCAAACAATACCTATAAAACTTGAGAAAAAATTCAAAATTTATTTTGAAATTTATTTGGCAAGGAAAGAAAGTTAGAATTAAGATGAAAATGTTACAAGATGCCAAGGAAAATGGAGGTTTTGGTTTACCAGAGTGGGTTTTATATTATCAAGCATCTGTATTAACATGGGTAAAAGAATGGATAATTCTTAGAAACAAAAGGTTGTTATATCTGGAGGGGCATGATTTACAACTATGGTACGGGAAAAATAAAATTCATAAATACTTCCAAAATCACTATATAAGAAATGCATTATTAACAACATGGGAAAAAATAAAATGTAAAATATATCTGAAAATTCCAGGGTGGTTGTCAACAATGGAAGTATTTGTACACTCAAATTTAGTTGACTTTGAAAAAATCTGGACATATAGAGATATTCTAAACTCTGAAGGGAATTTAAAATCTAAACAAGAAATGGAAAATCAGGGTATCAATTTATCATGGGCACATTTACAAATGCAAGCTAGATATGATAAAGATGTTAAACTGTATGGATTTTATAAGGAGCAAACTTTGTTTGATAAGATATTGTTAACTTCTGATGAGAAACTAATTAAGAAAATTTATAATTTTTTATTAACTTTGAAAATGGAAAGCGAACAAGTTAAAGAAACAATGATAAGATGGGCAAAAAAATTGGATATAATATAGAATTAGAAAAATGGCAAAATTTATGGGAAAGAAATTAAAAACTGACAATGTCAACTTCCTACAAAGAAAATTTATATAAAATGTTTTATAGATGGCACTTGCCACTAGCAAGACTAGCAAAAATGTTTAAAAACATGTCAGGTAGATGTTGGAAATGTAAACATAAGTCAGGCACTTATTACCATGTTTGGTGGACATGTGACAAAGCAAAGAATTACTGGAAAAAGATACATGCCTGGCTAGAAAAGATGTTGGGAGAACACCTAGAATTTAAACCTGAACTTTTTTTATTAGGTATAATGCCAGAAAAGACTGGTAAACAAAGCATATATTTGATTTTACATGTTACAACAGCGGCAAGAATTATATTTGCGCAATATTGGAAGAATGAAGGAATACCATCAGATGAAGAAATAATTTAAAAAATATTAGAATGCGCACAGATGGATAGACTGACTCTGAGACTGAAAGAAAAAGAAGAAACAGAATATTATCAAACTTGGGACTTATTTTATCGATGGCTAGAGGAAAGAATAAAGGATTAGGAACTAAATATGTATTAGTGAATGTAAACTCAGATAGCACGAATGTAAACTCAGCATACTATTGAATGTATAGAAAAAATCAATAAAAACCTTTAAAAAAAAGAGTGTTTGCTTTATGGACAACCTGCTTTACTCAATTCTGGGAATTAACTCAAATGCAGTCTTTAAACTTATAAAAGGGTCATATGAAGTTCCTTTGGTAGCAAGTGAATTTTTCCACTGATTTTCCATTAATTACATTTAACTGTAAAGAACAGTCTCCTGTATTCAATTTTTTTTTCAAAAGTTAGTTATATTTTAGCCACACAAATTTGTCTCTGATATGTTTTGGGATTGACTATACTGTCCATTTTTGTTACAACTAGTGGTCAAAACAGTAAATAAATTGATTGATTGCATCCACCAAGACAATTGTTTTCTCAAAGTATACCCAAACAATAATTTTGTGATGAAGTGCACGACCTTTCTAAAAATTCCAAATGTGCCTTTGTCTGAAAAGTCATGATCTTCATTAATTGAAGATTAATCTTTGAAATTTAATGCCATGCATCACTATTTCTAGAAATCATGAAACAAGACTCTTGTGATAATATTTTATACAAGAAAAGAAGTAAATCTTATAACTTTTGTAGAGGTTGACTTTTATGTATAGAGGTTGACCAAATAATTACAATAAACTTTGCTTAGTCATAATAATTCCAAACTTTAACAGCCCTACCTGCTTCGACATCACTGAAGATGGATCTGAATGCTGGGAAGTAAGTGCTTTGCACCTTATCTAGTAGGTCTACCATAGTCAAAATTCTTCTGGCTTTTAGTTGGCTATAAATACACTGCAGATCCTCGTATCTGCAACATATAATGAAGAAGATATGAGCAAAGTTATTAAATAACTAATTAAATAACATGCTATCTTGCAGCAAACAGTCTTATAACATTCCTAGGACAAATGAATTTAAGAGAGAAAGTTTATTCTTTGTGTCAACCAGAAAATTAGAAACTGCACAACTAAGTTTTTCTTATGTAAATGGATGCTTCTACTTTTTCAGCTTTTTCCTCGAGATCAGTTAGAAGCCAGGGCAAATGACCTAGTTTTGCAACTGACAACCACAAAGCCTTAACTCTTCCTACTTCATTTAGATGTCATTATAAAATGAGCTTAACAATATACAGTACCTATTTTTCCAAAAATCCAACTCCACATTTGGATGGGGATCTTTGCCTTGCAAAAGCAGTTCTGAAGACTGTCTCTTAAGAACAGTCTGGATCTGGTGTGTCCATTCAATGACAGAAGACTCAATTGCGTGAATTATAGACTTATCTACCAATTCAGTACTGGAAAAAACAAAAGTATCAACAGATCAGCTTTGTTTCTCATTGTAATATAGAAACCAAATATAAGGCAAAATATAAATTCCTACTTTCAACGAAATAATAGGAAATTTATCACAAAACAAAATTATTATTACTGACTCACATTATTTGCACAACATGTTTACATTTCCATGCTTCTGTTCCTATTCGTTCAACAATTTATAGATTAAAGTCAAAAATGAACAGCTTTCAATTCATGCAGTTTCTTGAAAATGACCACTTAAATCAATAATTAAAGCATTACAACTTACTTTTTCTCATTGTCAGAGTTAATGTATTTGTCCCTCTCAGGCTCAATAGGAAGAGATAACAATGTTTTTCCTCTAATTTGGCCAACCATCACAAAAACACTCCTTTTCAGAGAGCAGACATGATTAATGACATCTTGGGATACTACATTGGGCCAACTGTGATGGTTTCTCTGGTTCACCAAGAGAGGCATCATTACCTGGAAGCATTCAAATACACCCTGTTACGGAACTGATATAGGAGAAGCAACAAAAAATATTGTATCAAATCTTCTGGTTTCTGGATTTTCTAACAAAAGAACCAAATAACCATTTTATAGTCTTGAGAGCTTTCTGCACTAAGCCTTCCTGGGTTTCTAGTCAGAACAGACATATAGAAATAGCTACAAGTAAATAATCTCCATGAAACATTGCATTAAAAAGGCATTAATCTATTAACCCCAAGAAACTAGATATTCCTCTTTGACCACCTTGGATGAAAAATATGGAAATTCAAATCAAATATGTCTAGGAGATCCTCAAAAAGTGAAGGGGAGAGGACCAAGCCTGGGGAACCACACACCAAATCTCACAGGAGTTCAATCACTGACCCTTTATGACTACCAATTGTAACCCCCCTTTCAAATAAGAGCAGCTCTGCTATAGAATATTACTCCCGGTTCCCAATTCTTGAAAGTGGTCCAGAAGGATAGCACTGTCAATTTTACTGAATGTTGCTAAGAAGTCTAGAAGAAAGAAGGACAGTTTTCCTCTTTAGGGTCAACATGCAAAGTGATGTTCAATAGCTGCCTTGCCACCGCTTTCTCAATATCCACCCATAAATCAGAAGATTGGACATTTAATAGGGGCTTTTAAACATGACCAGTTACAGGGAAAGCTTTGTCAGGAGCAGCCACACTACTATTTCCTTCGAAGCTGATGGCTTAAAAGAGATCTTGGTGCAGGTACAGTACTGAAGCTGATCCAGCAAGATCTGGTAGAGCTTAAATGTGATTTAAAACAGATGCAAAAAATAATAATAATAATAATAGCTTACTATAAGGATTGATTGCCCATGAAACCAGTAAGCAAGCCAGTCGTATTTGGATAAATAAATTACTTAGTTATTGCATAGGAAAGATTTACACATGACTGGCATTGATAACCCTTCAAGTCAATCAAACCTGGCTGAATTTATAGAAGATTTTGTTCAGAAAGCTCCTTTTTTGGGGAACGGATTTTGCAGTCAAGATTGATCATGTGATTAAAAGCCCTTTATCGAGAAGGAAGACTGGAACTAGTTCCAACATTATTATTGTGCAATTTCCTGGTGTTACCACAAGAGAAGAAATTTTATGTATCTTTAACCAGAAATCAGTCAAATGTCCTTCGAAGTGGGGTTTAATCAAAGAAAGATATCAATTTACCCCAATTTAATTAAGGAAATTTCAGGAAAAAGTAATGTTTTCAAAAGTCGCACCAGATCATTACAACGTCAATGTTTCTCGTGTTTTCCAGCCACATTCTATGTTAATCACTAAGATCTGATTCACAGATTAAAGAATCCTTTGAATGCAGAGGTCTTTATCCTTTCTTTCAAATCTCCTGATGGAAAAGCCTGATTCTGTTTCATTCCCTGGAATCTATTGCGGGAGAATTTGAGTTTGCCTTCAGTTCGGTAGTAAAAATGTCCTTTTAAAAGACTCTACATCTGAATTATTTTTTCCTGCATTCTTTTTTTGCTTGTATTTTGGTTACTTTCAAGGTATAGAGTCTGGGCCTACTGGCAACTCTATTGTTTATTTTTAATAACAACTCTATTGTTTATTTTTAATATATTTTTAACTAATAATGTTTGAAACTGTCTTGTAATTTTGAGTATAAAAAGAGAAATGAAATCACTGAGCCATCCCTTTGGGAAGTCTTCAAGTTGTTTGATTATTTTTTCTTTCTTTCTTTCTTTCTTTCTTTTTTACTTATATATACTTTTTAGGGGATTTTTAAAAATTTCTTTAATTTGCTTGTTCTTTTATTTTTATGCACATAATTACTTTCTTTTGTCTTTTAAATATAGATTCTACATATACCTAGAGAGTGGTATCTGAATGCTAAATTTGATCTTTATGAAGACTTTACATCTATGAGCAATGCCAGAAAATATGCTAAATATTTAAGTAGAAAAATGTATTATTACTTATTTCTCAAATGGTATATGCCATAAAATCAATTGGTACTGGCATTAATAAGTGGGCCAAAATAAAATGGATTAAGTTAGTCTTAATCTTAGTCTTAGTCTTAATGTAAAAGGGTTGTGTGAATCCGAAAAAACAAAGCATAAACTCATCATATTTATAATCATTAAGGGCAGACTTTGCTTATCTATAAAACACTGATTTATTAATGAAGGATTGGATGGGACAGTTTATCTCACAGATATTTCAACCAAAGCTAAAGGCGTGGCCATTTTAATTCGTAAAGGATTTCCAATTGATGTACAAATTGATGTAAATGAGCATTATTTAATATTATATGCTAAAATAGCAAATACCAAGAAAATTGGCTAATGTTTATGGACCAAATTTAGATTCCCCTGTTATGTTTTATTAATGTTTTCAGCATTTGTATATGTGTATTTATGATAAAGTGATAATAGGAAAAGATTTCAGTGAAATATTGGATCATGAGCTTGATAAAATTACACTGGCAAAAAAACCATTAGTGAGAGAAACAATTCAAATTTATACAGAAGAATTGAATTTACTAGACCCCTAGCGTTTCATTATCCAGCCAAAAGAAAATACACATTCTATATAGGTGTGCATGAGAATTTTTTTAGGCTTGATCATTTTTAATACAATATTATAAACCTTGTATTACCAAATTCAAAAGTGTACTATTGATCTTTGTTGTATATCTGATCATAATGCAATTACTATGAATTGTGTGTTTCAGAAACTGGTTAATGTATTAAGAAATTAATAAGAATTAAGAATTTTAATGTTCCCTTATTGAATGATAAAGAATTTGTACAATAAAGGGAGGTAAAGAACTTAAAATATTTTGATTTGAATTCAGAAATGTGAATTTTTGAATAGGAAGCATATAAGGCATATGTTCAAGGTAGAATTATTGCTTACACAACATACAAAAATAAGATTAAAAATAAAAGGGAAAATAATTTAAAACATTAATTGAAATATTTATGGACACAGATGGTTAGATCGCCATCTACAGTTTGCACAAAGAAATACAGAAAAAGAAATATGAACTAAATACTATATTACAGCTAACAGAATTTATATTAACATTTTATGACAGAGATCCTGGTGATCTGGATCTAGACTAATCATTTAAAACAAAAGAAGAACAGCATAACGATTCCATTATCATAGGTGAACGAGATAAAATATATAAAAATTCAGTATTGACAATTTTTAACATTTTATTCAGAATTATACAGTAATTGTAGCAAATGAAGATATAGAAGACTTTTTAAATAAAATTAATCTGCCACATTTAGCAACTTTAGCAAATTAAACAACTTTTATTTGCTCCATTATCTGAGGTAGAGATTAAACAAATAATTTTTGAAATGGGAAGTGGTAAAACACCAGGATTAGACGGATTTCCTATTGAGTGGTATAAAATATTTATAGATCTTTTGGTACCAATTCTTTGTCAAGTGTATGAAGAGATATTTGATAAATGAATTTTATCATCAGTATTTAATCAGGCTTATATTACAGTTATACCAAAACCAGGTAAAGATCACATCAACGACACTAATTATCATCCAATCTCATTGATTAATGTTGATACAAAGATTTTAACAACAGTGTTAGCAAATATATTCCAGCAAGCGATAGCATTTGTTATTAAAAATGTTAGCAGTTAAGCAGTGTTAGCAAATATTGTTTGTTATTAAAAAGGATCAAGCAGGGTTTATAAAAACTAGACGAGCAGCAGATAACATAAGATTAGATGGTGATCTAATAGAATTGAGTAAAAATTTAAAAAGAATTCTTCGATTCCGAGAATATCTTTACAGAAAATGCAAATACCAATTAATGAGGGAAAATTCAGTTCTTTGAACTTGGAAGATTATCACCATTACCTATTGTCAAGTATTAAAGACTGAAACCAAAAATTCACCTGCTCCCAAAATTAATATTAGGCTATGGTTTAGTTTAATTTTGCTGTATTCACATGAATATATGCAAATATATAATTCCAATATCTGCTGTCCTCCACCCATACAGAAGACACAGTGAAGTGTAAACATAAAGCAGAGGAAATAAAATAGGTTGTAAAGATAACATATAGACATATGAGGTAAACAAAGTAATAATACGTAGGAAAGCAGGGGAATTGAAAGGACTTGTGCGGTGACGTCTGTTCAGAAACAAGTACCATTGTTATTCCACAATGATAAATGCACATAGGTCTACAGCAATGAAATGACAAACCATCAGACCAAGCAGAACTATGTTATGAGGTCATGACATACTTTGGAATGAGTGAGAGTACTTGGTAGCAGTTGGTCTGCAACTCATTAAAACAGCTGTGTTTCTTCCCGGGATCACACAGCTCCTCACTGCAGTTCTAGTGCAATCCTTTGAAAAGAAGTGATTAATTTGGCAGGCATTTCTGTCTATACATGAGCCATGCACATTCCAAACTATTTTTCTCATTCCAAATCTAAAGAGTGCAGGCTATACAGTACAAATCCCAAGACTTTAGGAATGATCTTGCAGCCCAAGAAATCTAAAACAACTAAAACTAAACAGTGATCAGTGAGCTCTTAGCCTTCTTGTCCTCTGCTTCTCTAACCAATCTCTGTAATCCATCTGAGATGCAATCAGTTACTGATAAAAGAACATTTGATAACTTCCTTACATATGCATTTTATTAAAGTAATAAATAACCATATCGTGTGAATGCATATTCTTGGTTCTTAATTATTTATGTATCCCAAACAAAATTGTGATGCCTGCATTTCTTTGGCTAAGACATCAAATGTTAACAGTAAACCCTGAAAATGCTCACAACACAGTAACATTTACTGTTATCATATTAGATATACAGCAGCTATTATAGGAAGTCTAATAAAGTTAATTTGTCATTAGAAAATGAAATAGGGAGACCGTGAAACACATTGTCACCTTGCATTAAGGCAGATTGTAATTATTCATTTGAAGGAAATTACACATTACATCCATCACAGAGATGCCCATCAGTCAATGTCTTTCTTTCACAAATAATCAGCATTTGAACTTATACCAATTCCAAATGGGGAGAGGAATGTAAAAAAGAAAAAAGACAAGCTGCAGCTATCATCATGCAATTGAAGTCCTGTCCCTTTTATATGGGCATTGACAGATGGGGGGGGGAAAGGTCAATGTCTCAATTGCACTGTGATGGCCATCATCTTGGCTCTTTTCACACACACATACCCACACCCACCCACACACAGAAAGGATGTCCCTAGATATCTACTATTATCTATTTTGACTAGCATGCTCAGTAGGCTGAGGCAGAGACCTTTCGCATCAGCAGACTCAGGAATAGGCACCTGCTGATCTGAGTAAGCAGCCTAATTTCAAAAGCCCTTTGCAAGCAAGCCAATCTTCTATGAAAAATAATCTGTCCCTTTCCTGGCAGTTAGAAATGGATTGTTTCACCACCTGGCATATCACATGGCCCCCAGCAGGATATACCTGTAGGAATTCAGCTCTTAACACAAAAAAAGTTTATACTCTCCTGTCTTAACAGACAATTCCAGGAAATGTATGGGTACCTGGCCTCGGTCTTCATTTTCTTGCTTTGTGATCTAAGGTTGTGTATTCTTGTTCATCAGCAATTATTTGCAGGAAAAAAACCCAAATACCTATTCTCTCTTCCCTCTTCTAACTCTTTCTAACGTAGAAAACTGTGGTCAGTTACCATTTACAGCCAGCAAGTTAATAAAATATATTACTAACATCATTTTTTTCTTATACTGTCAATATATAGAAGGTCAAGTTCAAATGGTACTTATCAACATAAAAAATGTTTTATTTTGTTGTTATTGTTTTCCATATTGTAGCTAAGAAGGTAAAACAAGATCTGAACTGTTTAGCAAGTCACTAAATTGATTGGAAAGCGTATGGATGCTCTGCTGATATGGAACAGGGAACACTCCTACTGAAACTGGCACCAATGCGAATTCAGGCACTAAAAGATCCTCTAGGAATAAAAATCAAGTTTTTTTCCATTCCAGCTTATGAAAAGATAATGTTGGACATCAAACCAGACAAGGATTAAAAGCTTTTTATTGGCCATAATTAGTCATGTGACAACAAATGTTATACATCCTCTCACATGTCAAATGCGGGCATCTTCCATATAGGGTAAAATTAAGCAAATATATTGTTGTCTTCAACAAATGTCTAAACATAGACAGAGTGGATTTTAGCTACATGATACCAGGTTTTATCAATATAATTAAAATGTTAATCATTTTCAAATACATGTTCTATGGCAAGATATTTGTGTGTGATTATGTTGATCCTGGGTATAATTACCTGACAATAACTTCCACTAAAAAGAAAGAAAGAAAGAAAGAAAGAAAGAAAGAAAGAAAGAAAGAAAGAAAGAAAGAAAGAAAGAAAGAAAGAAAGAAAGAAAGAAAGAAAGAAAGAAAGAAAGAAAGAAAGAAAGAAAGAAAGAAAGAAAGAAAGAAAAAGAAAAACTGAATAAGCCTCAAACCTAACGTAAAATTACAGTGTTTACAAGAATAAACCTATCGCTGCAGGGGGGGAAAGTAATCACGACACAAACATGAAACAATTAGGGAAAATACAGATAATTGCTATTCCGTCCACGTGCCCAGCACAGCCCCGTTTACTTTTCTTGCCTTCCTCATCTTACCTCACCCCTTGCCAAATACTAAGTGTAGACAGAAGGCTGCCCAGCATTTCTTATAACAAGCTACTGGCGGGAGGGGTGGTGGGTGGTTAATAAGCTGCAGGTCAAGGATGCCTCCAAAGAAGCAGCGGGTGTTAAGTTGCGCCTGTCACGCAACTGTTTGCGGATCTCTACCAGGGGAAAAAAAAAAAAAGAGTCCAGGCTTTTTCTGTATTTGCGCCATCTAGCGTCCCCTCGAAATTTTGCAGCCCAGATCTGAGAGCTGAATCTCCCAAAGCTGCGAGACGCTCAGAGAGAGCCCGCCGCGCTGCCTACCGTACCTACCTCTTCCACGAGAGTGGCGAGGTGGTCAAGGGCGGTTACCGACAGTTCTCCATAAAGCAGTTGCCCGGGGGCGGGAGGCGAGCGCAGGGGTCCGGAGGCGAGGCGCAGCAGGAAGACTCCTTTCGAAGAGCGACCGGCGGTGGGCGCCAAAACCAACTCCTCGGCCAGCGTCAACTGGCCCGCTGTCCCTTGCGTGACAAACAGAAGCCGCCCGGCAGGCTCAGTATCGAGGAAGGCGCGCAGCAGCAGCCGCGCTTCGGGAGACTCCAGGCAACGCGCCCAGCGCTCCGGCTCCACTCGCAAGCTGCGCGCCACCCGCTCCCCGAGCAGCCGTGCGCGGGGATTCGATTCTGGGGCGCATTCCTGGTCCGGTTCCTGCTCCTCCTCTTTGCCCCCCATGCCCGCCGGCTCTTCCTTCCCCGAAGTGTTTTGGTCGGCGCCGCTGTTGCTTGGGCGACGAGGACGCTCCTGAGCGGGAGTGGGAGGGACCGCTGCAAAAAGTGAACTCTGACAGGCTGCCACCTTTCCTTTCCTTTCCTGGACAAGCAGTCCGAGAGGCGAGAAACCCCGCAGCTCAGCACGGGCGGATTCCCAGCTCTCTTTCCCTAATACAGTCTAGGCAGAAATGATCGAAAACAGCCAGGAACTCCTCGGAGAACTCAAGGCAAACGCCGTTTGTTCCTTCTCGCTTAGTACTTGGGTTCTACAAAATAATCAACTTTGCTTTAAGGCAACTAACTGGGGGTCCTTCAGTATCTTGTGGCTAAACAGATCAGTTTGGTGCCTACCAACTAGGCTAGGTTCACACAAATCAATCCAGTCGATCTCTGCCTGCCTACCAGTCACTGTTGATTCCTTGTGATTGCCTATGGCAGGGGTAGGCAACCTTGGCTTTTATGACTCGTGGACTTCAACTCCCAGAATTCCTGAGCCAGCCATGCTGGCTCAGGAATTCTGGGAGTTGAAGTCCACGAGTCATAAAAGAGCCAAGGTTGCCTACCCCTGGCCTATGGGGTGTCATTGCCTGCTTCTTAGCTTGGGGCACCTGGTTGGCTTTGTGTCTAAGGCAGGACTAGAACTCAGAGTCTTTCTGTTTCCAGCCAGCTACCTTAACTACCACAATACACCAAACTAGCTCCTGGGTTCATACAACAGGAGAAGCTAAAACTAAATAAACACAAACCACACCCTTTTGTGCTGCCTACAGAGGAACAGCTTCTGCTTCAATTCCTCACTTTCAGCAGCAAGGATTTGTTTCTCAGCCTATGCATAGTGCAGTAGACTGGGCGAGTGGGGAGTGTAGCACTCATCCAAGAGACCATTCATTATTCATGCCTAGCAACAGTCACATTATTATTGTTGCAAGAGAAGGGAAATATTTCAACAGCTTCACTAAACATTGGAATTTCTTTTAACCACTATTTTCAGGCTTTTGCAACCACTAATATCTTAATATACAAGAAGGACGCTGATGCTATTATTTGATGCTCTCTGAGGTTGGTTGTTTTCTTTTTTGCATATTTATTTATTTATTATATGTGGCCCATCCTATAAAGTGACTCTGGGCAACATAAAATCATGCTGTTACCTAGTTTGGATGAAACGTCTGCAGGGAAACAACCAAGCTCAGGGAGCACCAAGGAACTCTACTTTCAACCCTGAGTTACAAACATTTTCCTCTTTAGGAAAGACACTTTTCACTCTGCTCATTTTAATTCCCCTTAGATTCACTTTAGGAACTAACCAGACTACATTAGGGCAGGTATCTGGAGATCACGTTTAGAAAGGACAGCCAGCCGCTCCAACCCTATACATTATGAAGGCCACGTGGCATGGTTCTGGAGCTGAGCATCATTTTGCAGTGGCCAAAATTCATTGTGGCCATTCCCAAAATAATGCCCACTTCTGGGATGGTGCCACGTGGCCTTTGTTTAGGAAGGCTGCACAGCAGTGACTGCTTCCTGAAGATCTACAGAAAAGGACCAAGTCATGGTGGGGAATGGGCAGAGGGGATGGGACCCAGCAGGATCACGACCTTCAGGGACCCAGTGGGGCAGGGAATGGAGCATGGCATACCTCAGGCTGGGAGGGGGGGTAGACCCTGGGAGGACTAGAGCAGGCCAAGTGTGAGCTGGTGAAGTGCTGCAGTGCAGAACTGGACCGGCACTGGGCTTCCCAGGGCCTCTGCCACCCCTGAGTTATCCCGTACTCCACTTAATGACCATAACAGACAGCAGGAATTGGGGTCATTAAGTGAGGTAAGCATGAGTGCCTCACTTAACAAACATCACAATTTGTGAGCGTAACAAGCAGGTTCCATTGTGGTCAAAAGTGAAGGACCACCTGGAGGAGGATGGAGTACTATATGTGCTTGAATTCTCAGATACGTGAGATATCAATTTAATTAATAGTACTATCTCTAATCATGCCTGTTCCTTTTAAAGACCTAATAAGTGGTGAGAAACCTATAGCCACCCAGGTATTTCTTGAACCATAGCTCTAATAATTTTGTTTTGCTTTTGGTAACTGACCTGATAGAGAATTTGAGTTTCTCTGGGGGGAATAATACAATGAAAATAGTTTGTACTTATTTAGGTGGTTAGTATATCCCTAGGAAATGTCTACCTTCCAATAATATAGCTGAATACAGTTTAGGACAGTGCAAACAATGTATCCATGCTGTACATTTTATTTACTGGGTCCTTGAATTTAAAAATATGAGTACTTAAAATGTTACGCTATAAATAGCATCATAGGAAGAATGCTGCAAAATTAATTTTAGATAAGCAGTGACAACTCCAAAAGTGTATTCGGTCACAACACTACAAGCTCATCCAGTCTAAAGGTCTGGTTTTAAAGAAATTAACCATTATTTTGAGAATTAAAATAATAGGTTGCAGATCCCCACTTGTCTCAATGACCATAATAAAATATTTCCAGCAGACAGGCAAATGAGCCATCAGACCAGAGTGTCTCCAGATAATGCAGCTGGGAAGTACATTTTGTTAGCTAAGCTATTAACATATCCAGCAGGAACTCTGCTTGTAGAGGCAACACAGGCAATTTATCCAGAGCCAACCAGCTGGCAAAAGTCAATGTGTTGATACCTCCTAGAGTAGTCTTCAGCTATCACACATATCAGATGTCATATGCTTAAGTCACTCTCCTTGATAGAACAGCAGCTACTTTGCTGCTTTGCTTAATTGGTAGTTTTGAGTTTTTTATTTGGTGCTCCAATAGAATCCTCAGAGTGTTCCAATTTCATTTTGACTGGTGATCTGTTCCCCATGACAGTCTGGGAAGCTTTGAACGCCTCTTTCAAGTGGCGCAATTCTCGTCTCTCCCGGCGCTCCTCCATCTCTCCAATCTCATCTGCAAACAAGGCCTTCAGAGGCGGGATCAATTTTGGAATGGCATCAAAATCCTCAATACGAACCTGACAAAGAAAACCAATAATATATAGCAAAAACTGTACAAAATCTGTATGAATCTACAGCCTTTAAATTTTCATAAATGAAGGGTTACATGTGTAGCATGTACCTCAATACTGAACTCTTTTGTGTCAACAGACAAGAAAAACCTGATGGACAACTAATCTAGTGCCCAATCAATTTTTCAAGCTCACTTACACATTTAAAATGTTCTGATCTCTAGGAAAATCCATCTCAGGATTCTAAAAACAGAATTCTTCCACTCTAACATGCCATCATATCTGTCTTCTGTTGGAAAAGCCGACTGGGAACACAACATGAATTGGCCAATAAGGTCACCTAAACCTCACCAGACTAATGTCATACCTACAAAAAAGCTGACTTATTTCCTATCTTTTGTTTGTTCCTTTGAGGTTCCTCTCTCTTTTTAATCCTATAATCAGAAAGATGGTGGTGTGTGCTATAATATTGTGTGGGGGGGTGGGGGGGTGTAAGGGGAACTCCTATGTGGCTATAACCTCAAAGCATGATCTAGAAAGAGAGTGGCAGCAGGCAAAACATCCTAAGAAACTAAAACACAGAACCAGACCTACTTCAATACTGTAGCCTTGGAGACTGCAGAATATTCAATTACAAATAATTACAGCATAAAGAGATAAAATAAAAATCAACTAAAAATAACTATGATTTTAAAAATAAAGGAAGACTAAAAAGCTATATAAAAATTAAGTTAGCACAGGCACATTAGTTTCAAAAACAATAGAAGCACTGTTGAGGAGTGAGCAGAGAGGCTGGGCTGGATTAGAAAGAGAGGCAGGACAAACGTATAAAGGTTCCGTTGGAGAAATAGTAATAACAACCATTCAGATTAGAAAAATGATTTGGGAAAATAAGAATACCCAGGGATTTATCAAAATTTGAATCTTCCTATACAATATACTCTCTCAATCCCAAATGCACATTTGTATAATTCTTTCCTCCGAAGTGCCTGAACATAGGCCAAAACTAAGGGTGTCCAATGAGACTCTCAAGTAAATATCCTAAAGAATATCGATCTGGTTTACTAAAAAAAAAATCATATCATAGATTATATTATCTGCTGAATCACTATCACTCCTACATAAACTAATTGTGTTTGTGTTTGACATGTCTGCTCTAGGATAAATACTAAACAAACTTTGGGACCAAGCTATACAATGGATAGATGAAAATACATTCTGAAGAGGAACTGAGACTTGGACCAGTGACTTCCTATCAGACCTGATAATCCAACTCAGGGGTGTCAAACTGCCGGCCAAGCGGGCCGGACGCGTCACGACAAAACCGCGCCCACCCCTTTGCCGGCAATGGGGAAAAAGCTCTGATACGTCATGTGACGTCGCGAGTTTGACATGTCTGGTCCAACTGGATAATGAGAAGACACTCCTCTCAGCTCACTAGATTAAGCCCAGCCCAGTGAAATTCCAATCTATTGGAAGTTCTTTAAAAGGGACTGCTAGATTAAATTATTTCAAATCAGAGTTATTCTAGAAGTACAATCATTCTCTTGTGAATGGGAAAACAAAGGAAAGCATCACCAAATAATGTAGTTTGAGCTGCTTCAAAGAAAGAAAGATTAATGCACAGAAGAATGAATAACTTGGAATCAAAAAGCAGTTGCAGTCTAAGCAAGAAGGGAATGCTGACAAAAACAACAGAAACCATACATGTATAGTATAGTATTATAAGGTGTGAGTTGTGAATCCACTTCAGTAACATAAGAGTCATCAATTTTGACAATTTGAGACACTGGGGCAGAGATCCCCCAATATAATTTTATTTAATTGAATCTATGATACTATTTTTTTAATAAACCAGATCAATATTTTAGAAAAAATATTCAATATCCAAAAGAAGCACATGAAAATGTAAAGCTCTCTTATTAGCCTAAGTTACAATTTTAACTGACCTGCATGTGATCAAATGCAATTCCAACCTTTTCACTGAAATCTTCATTGAAAAGAGGAATTTTAGCATAGCGCTGACTGAAGTGATTGAGCATGATGAATTGTGCATTCATTCTCATTCCAACTTCAACAGCCTGTGAAGTAGTGCTATAGAAAGGAAACAAAAAGAAAACACAGTATGAAATAAAGACATCTTCCCAGAATCCTTCATAGCAACTTATGTTAAAAGGGAGGGGAAAGCAAATTGGAAGACTGTAGGAGCAACATAAAAGTATCTATGTATTCCAACTGCTGTTCCTTGATCAAAACAAATCAGCAAAGAAGCTTGCTTCAAAATGCCAAGCAATATATTTGACCCTAATAAAACTAGGTCGTCTAGTCTTACCCCTATCGGAGTCCTGAAAATTATTTAAATTTTAAATTGCTGTCTCGATTTGTTTTTGTTTTTTTCTTGGAATATCAAAATTAAACTTTTAAATATTGATAAAGGCAACATTTATTCCCTATATATAATTCAATGTTTCACGTCAAAACATAGATTCTTAGTGGGTGGAGATGGGTGGAGAAGTTTTTAAAATAACCTTACAACCTAAAAAGGGTTTAACCAAAATCAAGTCTAATTTAATTACAACAGGTAAATGTGCAAACACCTAAAGTAGTTAACATTTGCTCCAATCTCACATAATTATTCAATGAACAAAAAGTATATCTCTATATGCTTTCTGTTACAGTTCAGATTTTAAAAAAAACTTTTAAAAAATCTCCTTTATTTCATTTCACTCTTACATGAAAAAATGACGATGTCACCCTTTGGTAGAAATTCTTTACCTGTGTGTCTTCTCTATAGCTTCCTCTTCCATTCCATCCTCCAGGGTTGCTTCATGAATCAACAAAGAAGCATCTTTTCCTGTGAAAACCATATTTGTGACATTTGAAGAGCAGCGTAAGAACATTTTCAAACACATGGTGTGACCCAAACTATACCCAGTAATGTTGAAGTCAATGCATAACTCACCCATGTCAACTAAAGCGGCACATGGCATAGTGTCACCAGAGTAGACCACTTTCCAACCAGATTTATGGACCATGGAACAACCAAAGGCATTCTTACAATGCCGGACTTCGCATGTCTGAAACTAAATGTCATAGCACATTAGCACTTGGAATCTGTTTGTGCTTTTTCCTATCCCCGTCTAGCCCATGCCTTTTTTTACCTCTCTGAAGTCACATTTCTCCATAAGCAATTCAATATACACCTTTGCATTGGGTTTAAACACATCGGCGTTTTCTTTTAAAAACTGGGCAGGAATCATTCTGAAAAGAAAAAAAAAGAGACCACAATTATGGTAAAAGCATGTATGGTTTTGTTTTATGAAAGAACAAGAACTTTTCATATCAGCAAAACTACCTGCTATCAAAGGGGAAAGCATTATCTTCATAAGTGCACAGCATCAGGACACTTGTTTCTCCTTTCGAATTCCTACATGTTACTAGGTGTCAAATGTAATACTATTTTCTGCTCACATCAACCAATTGCATTAGAAGAACCTAATGGCTCACCCCATTATCTGCTTGTCCACATTCTCTCTGAATTTTATAAAGAATAAAATTAATCACAACATGGATGTAAAATTGCTCTAAATTGGCTGAATCTTTTTAATTTAAAAATTGGACTACCCATAATAAACCCCTGGTGGAACTGTTACCAGCAAGGTTCTAATAAATATTTCGTCATCCAGATCATTTTTCTGATCTAGATGAACAATGATTTAAAGAATATGCAATCAGTGTTCTGCAGATGTTAAAAAATAACTGCCAAACTGAATCCAATCTATATGAAATATATCTATACCTCCTCTTCAAAACAATTTAGGGTCTCAACAAAGAAATTCCTAGACATTTACAAGATATTAAATTACTATATTAGATGAATTCATTCAGTCTGACCTCTAACGTCTTCAAACTCTTAACTAAACTGAATATGAAAGTGCTGATACAACTATTGCCAGATTTAAATTAAGGAGACACAGAAGTTCAAATCTCCATTCTGACCTGAAAATCACTGGTCCTGTTTTCACAACTGGGCCAACTGGGCCCTGTGAACTGATTCCCATGGGGCTAGATCAATCTAAACTAAGCTAATTCAATCCAGTAAACTGTGTCCTGGGAACATCAAATCTATTTAACTGCCTCATTTGTATACCTACCGGTATCTCCAAGAAAAAAAAAGCTGAAGAGACAGAACAGTTGGGGGGAAAAAACCAAGCCTTTTCCATTATAGAATTCATTGTCAAGGCCTGACAGCACAAAAAACAGGCTGCAGCACATTTTAAGCCATATCTACTGCTGGTTGCTAGGTCAACGGGAGAAGAGCTAGTGCTGTTATGAAATCCTCCCTGACACCCAGGTTCATCAGACCATAGTACCTCCTGGAGAAAATGGGTTCCAAAATCATGAGCAGGGGGATCTAATTAAAAGCCAACTGGATTAAGGGTATTGTGGGAACAGGGCCAGGAATGCTCTTGAATTAGAAAGACTCTCTTGGAGTAATTTATGATATAGGGTTACAACAAGAATAAAAGTAGTAAATCACGCACACTGCTCTGAGTTGCTTTGATGAAGGGTGGAATATAAACTGATACAAAAAAGACAAGGTCTGCATGTGATGAGTAATGCTCATAGCTGTAACTTTTGGAGCAACAGCAAGGTATGATCAGCGAAGTCTCGAGTGACTCATCTTTGGGTGTCATTTTAGTCAACAGTAACTTATGATAAAGGAATATTACTGTAACATATTGCTACAAATATACTTCAAAGTACTGCATCTACTTACTTGGTGTGACCCAGGATCTCTTGACAGTTATCATGATATTGATGCAGCCATGTCATAAGTATTGTGGGTGCAACTAATAACAGTGGATTGTGAGACTCACCCTGGGACACCTGAGTGAAGGCAAATAAATAAATCATGAGAGATCTTGCAAGAACCAGTAAACCATGAGGTAACAATACAAAACAAGTCAAGAATTAATCCCTGTTTATTCTTCTGATACTTAAGTATTTTTAATGAAGGAGATCCTTTCTCAATGCCTGGGAAATGTCAGCCTGAATTGTGTAGAACAGGCTTTGGTTCAACTGACATCTTCAGCCCTGGCAAGATTGACATATTTTGAACAGGGGCTATGTAAGACTGGACTCATGGCCCTTGCTCAAAGAGTAAATAATAGCTGTGACTAGGGGAACCTTTGCACAAGTTAATTTTGTGTACCAATGACACCATTCATGAACCAGAGTCCTTGCTTATAATTTAGTAACCCCTATTTGGATTACTGTAAAGCACTCTAAATGGGCTTGCCCTTGAAGAGCATTCAGAGGCTGTAACTGGTCCAGAACACCACAGCATGAGCCGTCATATAATATTACTGTTCTGTGAATGCAGTGGCTCCCAGGAGGCTTCCAGATCCAATTCAAGGTACTGGTTTCCACCTATAAAGTGCCACATGGCATAGGACACCAGGTTATTTGCAGGACGACCTGTCCTTCATTGTTTCTTTATCCCTTACTGTTTCTACTCATCCTACCAAGAATAATAGGCAGACCATGTTTCAGGTCGCCCCATCAAGCAGTGCCATGTTGCTGGGCCTAGGAGTCGTACCTTCTCTGTGGCTGTGGAAGACTACCCTCAGACATCGAGTTAGCTCCTGTATTGTTAGCCTTCATAAAGTCTCTGAAGACCAGGCTATTCCCTTGGGCATTTAGACCAGGCAGTTGGGACACCTTTATTGGTGATGTGGTTTTTGTTTTGTGAATTATTGTTTAACCTGGGCATCATGAATGATGACTGTTATGATGGTTTTAATCTTTGTATAGGTAGTCCTTGACTTATGATTGGTCGCTTAACGGCTGTTCAAAGTTAACACGGACCCCTCAAAAAGCTTATAACTCAGTCCAAAAGTTACAGCCTCTATAGCGCCCCACATTTATTAACTCTTATGACCGAACACAGGGATGCTGGTCTTCCCCCTCCCCACCCATCACCCCTGCACCAGGTTCCCAAAGAGCATTTTTCTCCCCCAATAGGATTTTCCTGGCCTTAGCCTGATGCCCACCCCGTCAGGCCCCACACACTCTTCCTCACATAACTTTCTTAAGAGTTCCAAAGTCTTCCATAGCTCTGGAATGGGTCGCTTTGCCCCTTGGCCACATGGCACGATTCCAAAACCATACCACACAGCCCAATGACAAATCACTCCATTTGCAACGCTGTGCAACTTTGTTTGGAAGCAAAATGGAGTGCCTTGTCTCATGGCATAAGTTGGGGGAGCAAAATGATGGCCACTTCTGGGTGCAACCCAGGGAGAAACCAATCACAAGATAAACCGCTCCCTGGTTAAGGCAGAAAAACAGTGATTTGTCCCACAGCCACGCAGCTTGAAGTAGCAATGATGCCGGAATGCAATTCAGCCACTGGAAACATGGCGGCTGCTTCTAGAATCGTGCCATGCATCCGAGGGACAAAGCGACCTGTCCTGCTTCTTGAACATTCCGCACACGCTTTCAGATACTTTGGGCCCTGGAGGTTTCCAAAATGCTTTGCAAGACCACATTAGCAAAGCAGAACAGGTCGTTTTCTCCCTCGGCTGCAAGGTGCGATTCCAGAAGCCGAATTGCATTCTATTAGGTATAAATATCACTGCCACTTCCGGAATCACATGGCCACACAATGAGGCAATGCATCCCAGAGCTTTGGAAGAGTTTGGAGTTCTTCAAAAGGTAAGTGAGGAGGAGGAGGTTTGGCCTGGTGGGGTGGGAATCAGGCCTAAGGCTTGGGAGAACCCAGTGGGAGTGAGAAAAGGTCCGTGGGGACCCAAGGGGCAGGCAGTAATCTTGGGGATGGGGAGGTCTTGGGAGGACTGGGGCAGGCGAGACTGGACCAGGCCTCCAAGGCCTCCTTTATCCTGAGGCACTTGATGCTCTACTTAATGATCATTTAACAATTGTATTGGGGAGAGCAGGAATGGAGGAATCATTAAGCGAAACACTTAACAGCCATTGTGACATATAACATAATGGGCAGGCTCTATTATGGTCGTATCTCGAGATTCACTGCTGTGAGATGAGAAGCTATATAAATTGTATAAATTAATTATAAACTAATAATTTATACTTATATATTTCTTATATTTTATATTACATGTATATAT
Organism: Azemiops feae; assembly: GCA_023970755.1. Lineage (NCBI taxonomy): Eukaryota > Metazoa > Chordata > Lepidosauria > Squamata > Viperidae > Azemiops > Azemiops feae. Next base: position 721,182 of record JALGBA010004283.1, read on the forward strand.
TAATTATAAATTAAATAATTAATACTTACAAGTGCACGATGTCTCTGCACTAAGATATTTAGTAAGCCCTAAAAGAAAGAAAGTTGGTGAAAGATTATTTCTTATATACTCATCTTTAAATATTTCTTCTTGAAGCGAATTGATTGTAGAAAGGCAAAAAAATGTATATATAGATGGCCTTTCAATACACAGAAGACAACAGTTTTACTTAATGCTAGAAAAAAAAGCATTACCAGTAAGTTTTGAAATACTGTTCATAGTAATGTTAACAAATTTAGCTCATTGTTTAATTAATCAATATTAACGTCATTTCAAAGTTGTTTGCAAGTGAGAAAATTAGCGACATAAATGGATTTTCTACAATTCGATAGAAATACTTATAAGCAACAACCCACTGATTATATTCAATATACAGGTAGTCCTTGCTGAAAAATCACTCCTTCAATAACCGTTCAAAGTTATGATGTTGAATGAGGGGTACTTACAATGGGTCACCATAGTTATGGCTATCGCAGCATTCCCAGCCACATGATTGCAAGTTTAGCACTTGGCAACCAGATTGCAATTTAGTTATTTATTATTAAATTTGTTTGCCACCTATCTCACCTCAGGGCAACTCAATTACAATGTTGCAGCATCCAGCAGTCACATGATCGCTATTTTCAACCTTCATCACCAGTTTTCAACAAACAAGATCAATTCCAGCAAGCCTACAGGTCATGTGACTGTGGGACACTGCAACCACTGGGATTTGCTTAACAATGGGAACTATGACTGCTGCAACTGCCACTGTAAGTCAGTTCAGTCACAAGATCTTGTGCTTTATGACTGTGTCACTTAGCAGTAGAATTGCTGGTGCCAATTACCGTCCTTAAGGGAGAACTACTGGTAACAAGAGAAGAATAAAATTACAGTGCAATTATTATATACTACTCACTGTATGATGATCAGCATGTATATGCGAAATGAATACTGCTGCAATGTTGCATAATATTTTGTCAATTTCATCTCCATAGTGGCGGCAAAGTTGGCCAAAGGTTCCTTCCCCACAATCCAGAAGCACAGATTGAGTAGGACTAGAAAAGAGAATGTATACATTATCAATAGATATAAAAAAACCTGCATTTACAGAAGCCATGATCCTGACATGCTACTCCTTCCCTCACAATGTTTCATGTAATAGTTTAAGATAGTTGTTCTGCTGCATGTCTTCTCACCATCTACATATGGTTAATGCAAAAGTATATTTAAAAATCCTAGTTTGCATTTATACTGTAGAACTGTATCCTAGGACAATCTAGATCAGGGGTCGGCAACCTGAAACACTGAAAGAGCCACTTGGACCCGTTTCCCTCACAAAAGAAAAAAGTGGGAGCCACAAAATGCGTGCGCGTGTGCGAACAGGAGGCTTGATTGAAGAGTGGAGCCTAAGGCCAGAAATGCACCGGCCCTGCCCCCGTCCAGCTCTGGTATGGACGGCTCTGCCGTCCTGGCTTCTCCTCCCCTCAGAAAAGACTGCTCTCCCCCACGCCCCGCGCTCTCCCTCTCTGGGACTTTCTTCTTTCCGCCTTTTGGCGCGAAGGTTCCGAGGGAGCGGAGGAGGAGGCCGACAGGGAGAAGGAGCTGCTGCGGCAAATCTTCCGAGGCGGCAGCAGACGGCCGCTCGGGCTCGCCTATCTCAGCCTGCTGCGGGAGGCTGGAGTTCAGGCTTCTGGCTTGCTCTGGGAGGGGTGCTCGGAAAAGAGAGGATGAGAAGCGGAAAGTGGGAGAAAGGACGTCTTCCAGCTCTCTGGGGTTCTTTCGCTGGGAGGGCGAGGAAGCAGCAGTTCTGCTCCGCGGGAGGTGGGAGCAGGCAGCCTCTCCTTCAAGCTTCGCCAAGTGACTCCGGGAGCGAAGCGAGGTCCGAGTCCCCGGAATGTCAACTTTGCAAAAGAGGGAGGCGGTGGTGGGATTAAAATAAAACGGGGGGGGGAGGTTGAGGAAACCCAGCAGACGCCTACATCAGAGGGCGAGCAAGAAAGGCAAGATCGGGGAGAGGAAGAAAGCTTTCGGGGCTTGCCCAGCAGGCAGCTGCTCCCCGCTCTCAGAAATCGCCATGGCAGGCAGGGACCACAAGGAGCAGCCAGGATTGGAGGAGCAGAAGTCAACACAGCCAGAGGAGGAAGGAAAGTCTATGCGTGTGCACAGACATAGGCTGACTCCTCCTCGTCTCCTGCCCTTGCTGCATCTCCTGTGGAGACGCGTTTGCATCTCTGTGTCTCTCTCTGCCACTCAAAGCCATCCTGCAGCTCGATCCTTGAAGCGGTTTCAATCGGCCATTGCCAAGCGTCCCCATGGAAGTCAATGGAGGTCCGCGGCAACTCAAAAGGCCAGCCGCGGCGCCTCCAAGTCCGTTAGTTTTACCGGCGAGCCACCACCTCCTCCTCCTCGGCTTTGGCGTCAACACAGACCACTGAGCAGGAGGATTGGCTAATCAGAGTGCGGGTCTCTCCTGGCCAAAGTAGCAATGGTTGGAACAGGACCTTGCCTGATCTTCTGTCCAAACTCAGCCAGGTGGGTCCCCTGGCCTTTCGAGTCGCCGCAGACCTCCATTGACCTCCATGGGGACGCTTGGCAATGAAGGGGCTGATTGAAACCGCTTCAAGGATCGAGCTGCAGGATGGCTTTGAGTGGCAGAGAGAGAGACACAGAGAGACGCAAACGCGTCTCCACAGGAGATGCAACAAGGGCAGGAGATGAGGAGGAGGAGGCAGTGGCTCGCTGGTAAACCAACGGACTTGGAGGCGCCGCGGCTTTCTGGGACACCCCGGGGTCTTACAGAAGACCCAGCCCAGACACAATTCCCTGCCCTGCCCATCTGGAGACCCCACCACAGCCCCCCGTGCAAGCCAGCCTGCAGGATACTCGGGGGGGAAGCCCAGCAATGGGCTGTAGGGGGAGCCGGGCTCCCAGGACCCCCAGCCCCAAGGAGAGGAACCCCCTGGCCAACATGCGCCGATCCTTCCAGGCAGCCCTTCTTCCCTCCGGCTCTGGGGCTCCTATAGCACCTGGCTTCCTCTCCCCCCCAGCCCCAAGCCAGGCTCCCCAGGAAGCCACGGGACCCCGGCAGGTGTGGGGAGGGGCTGGGGAGGGGTCCTCCCGCTCCAATTGGGTACCCCTCTCTTTTCAGAAACAGCACCCGAAAGGAAAGGAAGGACTGAGCAAGCTTCCCCCACGGGGATCCGGCGCTTATTGCCTACCTCTCTTTCCCGGGCGGGGGTCGCCCAGCAGATCCACCAGGCTGGCGAGAGGTCCCTTGAGAGAGCAGCTGCCGCCGCCTCCCCTCCCATCTCCCGGTGGGCTTCAGGGGAAGCGCGGGACTTCGGGGGGGGCGTTCATGTTCAAAGCGAGCCGTTCGCCTTCAGGGATTGGGAGACAGAGCAACGCTGACCCTAAACGGGGCAGACCCCTTTCCTGGGACCGCAGCTTGCGGGAGGGCTGGCCTGCTCAGCGGAGGCTCCGGCAGGCAGCTCCCAGGGGGGATCCCGGGGCTGCCCTGTGCGTCTCCCTGGCCACGTGCGCCTCGGACGGGGCCAGGCCGGGAAAGGGGCTTCCTGGCTGCGCTTCTCCCAGGGGGTGGGGCACCCGGGCACAGGGCCAATCAGGAGCCCCACAAGGGGGCAAGTCCACATGAGAGAGAGAGAGAGAGAGAGAGAGAGAGAGAGAGAGAGAGAGAGAGAGAGAGAGAGAGAGAGAGAGAGAGAGAGAAGGGAAGCGCAAGTGCCTCTCTGTCTCTTTCTCTGCAAATGGCAGAGGAGGCTCCGGAGCTGCAGGAGAAGGCCCAAAGAGCCGCATGCAGCTCCGGAGCCGCGGGTTGCCGACCCGTGATCTAGATTCACCCCTGATTTTAATATGGAAGATTCTGACCTTTGTTTATTTGTTTTAATCTTAGCTCTCAAATGTATGGTTAAAATAACAAGCATTTCAACTTGATAAAGAAATCAGGAGTTAGCAATTCAATAAAGAAGACAACAGGTAGATTAACATCTACTGGTGAGATCAAGAAAGAAATATTACAAAGGATTCTTTCCTATGTCCATTTCCTGTTGAATGTGACTGAAATCAGAATCAATAATGAAGGCAAATAATGCTGGAGAAGTTAGGTATTACACTTTTATCCACTCATCTTCGAGTAACTACCTATCCCTATCACTTACCTCAAAACTGTAACCTACCTAATATTTACCAGGGTAGAGCTAACATTCCGTATTTTCATTGGTACTGCAGAGCCAGTTCCTAAGAACACAACGTCTGGATAGCAATCTTGGGTTTCTAGAAAATAAGAAAAAGGCAGTTAAATGCATGCAAATCAAAGATATGGATTGTTACTTAAAAACGAAATACTTGTGCTGAATACGAAACCCATAATATAAACATAAAAACTAAAGAGAAATTTCCTGACAGTGAAAATAATTAACCAGTGGAATGGCTTGCCTCCAGAACTGGAGATTTTTAAGAAGAGACTGGACAGCCATTTTTCCGGAATAGTATAAGTTCTCCTGACTAGAAGTCCTCCAAGGTCCCTTCTCACACTGTTATTCTGAATTCTGTATTCTACTATAAGCATTTGAGCACATTCGCCAAGGCCAGCTTAGAAATAAGCAGCTCTACGTTTATAAAAAAATATTTTTTTATAATATTCTAAAAAAATTATTTCCCTCAGCTTGAAGTTACAAATAACCTGCATGCAAAGATGGGCAAAATGTGGGCAAAAAATTGTCTCAAAAAATGATCTAGTATATAGATTGCATCCTTCACTGTTGGATGTCTCTGAAAAAACGGTCCTTCAGAAATACCATAAAAATTAGGCAGCTTTAACAAAACAAAACAAAAAAAACTTTGCATGACCAGAACACAACACTCTATTTCAGAAGACAGCCACCTCACCAGTAATATCAACTTTTACAAATGATTAGAGAATGGGCGCCTTCAAAACTGACAACCTGTTTTTCAACCATTGACTTTTAGAGATTATCAAACTGTCTTATTTGTAAAAGTTTATATCTATTAAATGAATTTCTCAAACTGTATCAGAAATAACAAATGTATGCTTTTTCCGCAGTCAGCTGTTTGACTGGATATGTTGATGAATCCTGCAGATAGCTTATTGACCTGATGATGCTGGTTTCGCTGACAAGCTCTCGTGGCATGTCTGCACCGAATCCTGGAAGTCAGGGAGTTGCAAGGCTTCAGCTACATATTCAGCAGGATTATAATTAAAAAGAGCATCCCTAAAAAACACAAGAGATAATGAGAAGCAATTAACAAGCATTTTATTTTCTAAGAACAAGGGTTATCTTATTATTCTTAACCATTCTGATACTTTTATCACAAAGAAAAACCTACCAACTTTGAGAAACATTTACTCAAGAGTGGCCAACCTACAGACTGCAAGAAACGCATACATTTTTGCTCTCCTACTTCCTTGCACACCACTGGCCAAATATTCCTGAGGTCAACTGGCTGACCAGCCAGCCTATCTAGTTTCTTGTCTGTCTGTCTGTCTATCTGTCTGTTGCATTTATATGGCCACCCAATTCAAACAATGTGATCTCTAAACAAAGGCCACAGATCTCAACTACAAAAAAAAATGCATCGCCCCTAATTTATATATTTAATTCAAAATGCTATAAAAGGGAACAACTATTTGAAATGCAGTTGTGTTTTTAAATTGTTTGCCCACTTGCTCATACTTCCAAGTTCTATGTAACTTTCTAGAAACAGAAGCCCACTCCCACTAAAAAGCAACTAAGCAACTAAGTTAACAAGTACTACTATGAGCAGAAAAGGTGCTTGGTGACTTCCATCTAAACCAGGGGTGTCAAACTGCCGGCCCGCGGGCCGCACGCATCATGCAGAAGCCGCACCCACCCCATTGCCAGCAATGGCAAAACTGTCCCGATACATTGCGCGACGTCACGTGACGTCGCGAGTTTGACATGTCTGATCTAACCTACTACATGGTTTTTCTCTTCTTTTTTTATCATTTAAGCTTAACAACATTACAACATGATTATCGATATCTAATCTTTCTTTTTGATCAGCAAGTAAGAAAGAGACTTTTAAGCAATCTCAGATTTTCTGGAACTGTTTTTGATGTGATAAATTTCTGAGCATAGTTTCTTTTATACCATATTTGAACTGTTTAATAATGATAATTATTTATTAAACCTGTATGCCATCTGATTCTCAACAACTTTGGGTGGCTCCCTCTAACGTAGAATATGCATTTGCCACTCATATAATATTAAGAGAAATTTGATACATGTATTTTTGCACCATTATATGATTATTACAAATGACATAACAGCGTCTAACATCCCATTCCATATTAGATATGGAATGCACCCCATATTAGATATGAAATACAGCACCCTGTACGGATTGCTTTGAGCATTCTGGAAATGATTCCGACCAATCTGGTTATGCTCAAAATGGGGCACTCCTGGTTCAGAAGAGGGCATCTGAAGTTCAAATATTTTGCTTCGGAATATTTTATGTATCCTTTTGCATTTTATTTTATTTAGTAAGCACAATTTAAAACATGTACTACTCTGACATATTCTCCAAGGATATGAAACAAAACATGGAGATTAAAATATATTAATATTTTGCAAAAAGGTATTTCATTTTTTTTAATATTAAAATAATGCCCAATTGATGAGGAAAAGGGGAGAAAGATAAACAATCTGCAGAAATTCTATGCTCGGTGTCAAGGAAGTAAGTCTTTGGACAAGACTGAATTCATAATATGAAGGCAAACTGAAATGGCTACCAACTTCTGCCATTCTCTTTTGGGTCTCAGCTGGTATTTGAGGAGACATTCTCCTTGAGTCACAGGCACACTGAATTCAGCCTCTTCTTCCTGATGGGTAGATAGAAAAACATAAAAGCATATGCTACCAAACTGACTGAAACAGAGCATGTACCCTTCCAGCTGTTCCATATTTACTACCATTATCTTCTTACCTTGCTTGGGTAGTGGTTTTTGAGCAATGGAAAGATCTTTGGATGTATGTAATTGAGCTGACTTTGAATTCTGTAGCTGTGAAGATGATGTATTGACTTGCAATTTTCGTTGAGTATCAAGTGTTGAGTATTTTCACCAAAGCTAGTGAATAAGAAAAATCAGGCGTATTTTAAAACTTGATATTCTAAATAGGGTAAGGAAATTCTATTTTACGTTGTGTTTTACCATTATTGTCCATACAAACAAAATAGAAGCTATTTACAGCTTAATGCCTTGACTCCTCCTTTCTGTTCTTCTGTGTGTTTCTCATGATAGCTTTAGTACAATCAGAGGTCAGGTATATTACGAGAGCAATCTGGCTGCAATGTCTATCACCCCACTAAAGGTCAAACAGTTATACTGTCTGCACTCCCCTGTTGGATCTCTCCTTTTCGCCTGGACCTATGTATACAAATGCAATATGCCTATCACTCATAACATGAAGATGGGACTTCCTCACCTTGTCTATCAATCTCCCATGTAAGGAAGGTTTTAAAAATAGAACACAAGGTGTTCTACCACAGATGTTCAACCATAGTGATAGAACAATATCAGTAAAAAAGAGCAACTGAGAAAAAGCATAAAATGTTCTCATCTGAGAAGCACCCAAAAGCTTTTATCAGGGTTAATTCACTGGATTTCCAATCACAGATTTGCCTGTGAAATACATTAAAAACAAATAAAGCCAACTGCTGATATATTGTCATGACAGTGAATAAGTCAGAAGCTCCCTATTTTACAGACAGATTCTCTTCTTTTAGATACAGACTTAACTTTTTCAGGACTCTGTCTATATTTGTAATATTATTCTAGTAATTAAGTATTATTGCAAATGTATGGGAAGTACTTCAAAAACTGGGTAAGTGCCAAGGAGTAAACAATGCTAATTATCATTCTAACAGTAAACAATTGGTGAGAATGAGTTAAATACAAGCATTATGTCAAAGTAAAGCAACAGGAAATCAATTAATGCTAGTGAAATTCAGCACACCACTATTCAAACCTCATTTATGCTAGATAATCTGAGCAGCAACTGAAACTATGGATAGAGCTAGACACAAACCTTTCTAACCACTGCTTATACCGATTATCCTTCAGAACAGAGTCTGGAGTGATATGAACAACTAAAGCCACAGAATGTTCTGGATTTCCTTGCCGATACCTGCAACAAAAGATCTGATATAAAAGCAGAAATTCTCAGGATGCAGATTATGTATCTAGCATATATTGTGACCACATATCAGGATAGTTACTATCCCAATATCTACAGAATCCAAGCTCTAAGGCCTGGGCATATAGATTTTACTGACAAGTGACCAGAGTTCAGCAAGAGACTGCCACCTTATATCTCAACATGCCTGTATAACTTTGATAGAGGAGAGTTCAGCGTTGAACCAGGTAATCAAAAATTCAGTTCTGACCTTAAAATACTGAGTACTATAAATGAAACTATCAAATATAGATAAGTTCTGTGGCTACAAGAATACAAACTCATATTTGTACCATAAATAACAACAACAACAACAACAACAACAATAACAATAATAACAATAATAACAATAATAACAATAATAATAACAATAACAATAATAACAATAATAACAATAATAACAATAACAATAATAACAATAACAATAACAATAACAATAATAATAATAATAATAATAATAATAATAATAATAATAATAATAATAATAATAATAATAATAATAATAATAATAATAATAATAATAATAATAATAATAATAGTTGGAAGGGACCTTGGAGGTCATCTAGTCCAACCCCATTCAGGCAGGAAACCCTATACCATTTCGGGCAAATGGCTGTCCAGTCTCTTCTTAAAAACTTCCAGTGTTGGAGCATTCACCGCTTCTGGAGGCAGGTTGTTCCATTGGTTAATTGTTCTGTCAGGAAGTTTCTCCTTAATTCTAGGTTGCTTCTCTCCTTGATTAGTTTCCATCCGTTGCTTCTTGTCCTGCCTTCAGGCGCTTTGGAAAATAGCTTGACTCCCTCTTCTCTGTGGCAGCCCCTGCGATATTGGAACACTGCTATCATGTCCCCCCTCGTCCTTCTCTTCATTAAACTAGACATACCCAATTCCATCAACCTTTCCTTATATGTTTTAACCTCCAGTCCCCTAATCATCTTTGTTGCTGCTCTTCTCTTACTCTTTATAGAGTCTCAACATCTGTTTAACATCGTTGGTGACCAAAACTGGCTGCAGGATTCCAAGTGTGGCCTTTACCAAGGCGTTATTGTAAAAGTGGGTTATTAATACTTCACGTGATCTTGATTCTCTCCCTATCTGTTTAATGCGCCTAGCCCTGTGTTGGCTTTTTGGCAGCTGCAGCACACTTGCTGGCTCATATTTAAGTGATTGTCCACTAGGACTCCGAGATCCCTCTCACAGTTACTACTGTTGAGCAAGGTACCCCCTATACTATACCTGTACATTTGGTTTTTCTTGCCTAAATGTAGAAGCTTACTTTTTTCACCATTGAATTTCATTTTATTGGATAGCGCCCAGTGTTCAAGTCTGTCCAAATCCTCCTGTGTCTTAAGCCTATCTTCTGGAGTGTTGGCTATTCCTGTCAGCTTGGCGTCATCTGCAAATTTGATGAGTTCCCCATCTATCCCCTCATCCAAATCATTGATGAAGATGTTGAAGAGCACTGGGCCCAGAACAGAGCCCTGGGGCACCCCACTACACACTTCCCTCCATGTAGATGCGGTACCATTGAGGACCACACGCTGAGTACGGCCGGTCAGCCAGCTACGAATCCATCTGGTGGTGATGCTGTCTAACCCACATTTTTCTATCTTGTCAAGTAGTAGGTTGTGATCTACTTTATCAAATGCCTTACTGAAGTCCAAGTAAATTATATCCACAGCATTCCTCTGGTCCACTAATTTTGTCACTTGGTCAAAGAATGCAATAAGGTTTGTCTGGCATGATCTGTTTTTGACAAACCCATGTTGGCTTTTAGTAGTGATTTTGTTTGCCTCTAGGTGTTCGCTGATTCGTTGTTTGATTATCTTTTCCAGAATCTTCCCAGGTATTGAGGTCAGGCTGGTAAGTCTGTAATTTCCTGGATCCATTTTTTTTCCTTTTTTGAAGAACTACATCAGCTCTTTTCCAGTCCTCTGGTAGTTCCCCAGTGCTCCAGGATCTTTGAAAAATATAGTTCAGTGGTTCTGAGATCACATCTGCCAGTTCCTTGAGAACCTTGGGGTGTAATCCATCTGGTCCTGGTGACTTGAACTCGTCTAGGCTGGACAGGTGCTCACTTACCATTTTCTTGCCTATCTTAACTTGTGTTTCTATTCTGTTTTTTATGGCACTATTTTTGATAGGGTATGGCACTATTTTTGATAGGTTGCACTATTTATGATAGAAATAGTATTTCTGCACTATTTTTTTACTCTACTGAATTTCAAACTACATGTGCTCCTCGACGTACAACCACAACTGAGCTTCAAATTTCTGTTGCTGAGACAGTTAAGTGAGTTTTGCCCCATTTTATGACCTTTCTTGCCACAGTTGTTAAGTGAATCTGGCTTCCCCACTGACTTTACTTGTCAGGTCGCAAAAGGTGATCACATGACCCCGGGGTCATAAATATTAACCAGTTATATTTGAATTTTCATTGACTGACCATGGGGATGCTGCAATGGATGTAAGTGTGAAAAACAGTCATTAAGTCACTTTTTTCAGGGCAGTTGTAACTTTGAATGGTCATTAAACAAATGGTTGTAATTCGAGGACTACCTCTATTTATGCACCCACTGAAAGCATCAATCCTATATGCTGGAGGTCCCCAACCAATGGGCTGTGGCTCACTACCAGGCTGCGGCCTTTTGGCCACCGGGCCGCATGCATGGCTGGCCAGTTTGCGCATGCGCATGTGCGCGCTCAGCTGCCTTGCGCCAGCACTAACCTAAAGGTGCCTGCCCCTCCCTTTCCCACCGGGCTGCTAACCCAGAAAGGTTGGGGACCGCTGCTATATGCAATACACATATAATTTTCTCACCTACTATTATTTTGCCACATCTTACTGACCTAGGGTAAATGAGTTGTTTACATGGATTGATGAATATAAAAACAGAATCATATTTCCAAAAGACATGGTGACAAATAAAGACATGGCAAGAAAGTTGTTGTCCAGTGATTCCTTAATACAAAATACGAGGACAGCTGAGCTTTTGCTTAATCATACCTTAGCAGCGTACTGTTCTCACAGACTGCATCTATAAAACCTTCATGAGGGCACTCCAATACAATGAATGCTATACTTGGCTCCGGAGGCGTACAAAGGTCTTCAGCCAAGATCTGTTAATAAGATACACAGGTCAATGCACACCACCAACACACATATTTTATTAAAGTCTATCACAGTCCACATTTCAACAGGGAGAAGAACATTACTGGGTAACATTTCCCATAATGACCAAGAAGCAGGGATCACAGAGCAGGAAGGGCGGGTTTTGTTTTTGTTTTTGCTTTGTCAAACTGTTCCATCATGTTACATGAACTTTTGAGCTCAGAAAGCTGTTCCCCTCAACCCACAATGATGAACGGATCCAACCTAAAAGTTTCCCTTTGAATAAGTGAGGAACTTCGTGTGCTTTTTCACATTACACAAAATCAATAGTTTTATGGACTCAATTCATTTAAATATTCCCACTGAATTGAAGCAAAGGCCAAACAAGCATTTTAGGTTGTAATCTCTCTGCCCTAAATAATAAACTAAAAAAAAAATTAATGGTTACATTCATAAGACAGGGATGCCCAGCTAATTTCATATTCAAAAGGTCCTAAATAAAAGGACCCTTCAGAAAGTTCTACCTCTTTTCCTTCAAACACGATATTCTCTCCATTCTTCACAGCTGTTATTATGGGCGCAATTGCTGCATTGCCACTAAAACAAACAAAAAAAGTTAACCAATCTCTGAAGACTGAAGACATTCTACATATAAACATACACTGGAATTCCATACTTACATAGGCAAGCCAAGTTCCTTTGCTTTTAAAACTAAGAAGGTTCCTTTCTTTGGATGGACCTACAGATAAATATAGGTTATTTCACCATGTATTCCTAGCAGTGTGTTCAGTCATCTCAAATGGTAAAGTTGACATTATATCATAAAATTCACCTACTTACAACCCAACACTAACATTAGAAATACTAAGAGAGGACAGAAAGGCATATTTGGCTTGGGATGAAATATCTTATTATATTTGGCAAACTAAGCAATGCACACATTTTTTTTCTTTTTACGACCCTTTAATTCTTTTGTTTTGGGGTGGAGTCGGAGCGACTAAGTGAAGCTGAGTGTTTACTGGCCAGATGCCCTTCCTGATGCCTACATGGAGTTTACAGCAGATATTTTCTCTTTGTGCTTTGTTGCTGCCTAGGATCGAACTCTCAACCTTCCAGGTGGGAGGCGAGCACCTTCAGCTCTAGACCACCCCACCAAGCATTGCTTCTTGGCCTTTTGGCTAAGATCAAGTGTAAGCAATGCACACCTAAAAGTAATAAATCATCTCATGAGGAAGTCAGGTCTAAGAGCATCAAAAGCTGCAATTATAAATACATATATCGGGGAGAAGTCTATAAACCTATGATATGCAATATGCACATTTAACTCCTACCATTTCTAAACAACTCTCAATTTATTTCCACAATCTATATGAGAAACATCCAAGCACATGCAACCCAGATGTAGTGAAATCTTTAAAATGCATACTTAAAGAGGATTGGAATCTTAGCATTTCTTTCACCCGGCTTTTCTAATAAGCAAAGCATCTGGATCATATTTATTTCATATCAAGTGTTCCCTAGCTCAGAACTATTACAGCATGATATTGAATCTTTATACTATGACAGGTTCCCAAATAGTGACTGAGGTACCCTCTGTCAAGCTTGAAGTTTGCTTTGCTGGTGCAACTATTATTGCTTCTCAGCTTGCCAATGAGCTTGGGGGGAGGAGGGGAAATTGGAATGCAGACTTCAAAGATAAGAAAAGAAGACTGAGAAGTAAGGTCAATTGCCAGATGTCTGGCTCAACTAAGAGACAATTTCTCATAACAATATAATTGTTTCTAATTGTTTCCATGGGAGGGGAAGTGCTTTCCTTTTATTATAGGGGGTTTGGCCTGAGGCTTGCCAGAGCTGGTTTCGCTTTCAACTGTGCAGAAATGATGTGCTCAATAAAGTTTTACATTAAGAGATTGGAAAGTCTCGAAGGCGTTTGCTTGGTTGGGTTCGTCAGTCGGAACCTTGACACCCTCAATGTGGAGAAAAGCTCTTACCTTACAAACATATGCAACAACAAGAGAAGGGTCCCTTTCAAGTATGTGTCTCTTGCTGCCTTAAAACAAAATCCACAACAGACAGATAAGTCCTGTGTTTCAAAATCAAAATATACGTAAAATTTAAAATGTCTTGTTTTTTACCAAAAGCAACAACACAGCATCACTCTATAGAGACATACTTTATACATTTGAGCAGACATGGCAACTATATATACAGACTTAATAATTTTATTTCACCCCTGAGAAAATCTAAGGTTCCTGGCTTTCTATCCTATTTTTTTTAAAGCGTTGGGGAAGGGGATAATGGGGTGATTAATACTGTCGCCCCAGAACAATACCATAGGCCAGAAGAGTAGAGACACCTTCAATAGTATTTAAGTATTTTGTGTAAACCAGCTTGGGCATTACAGACCCAAAAACATCAAAATGAAAATTAACTTAAAAATATTAATGAGACAAAACATTAATAAAACTTAAAAATATCTTTAAAATATTAAGTCATTGTTAAGGCATACATTCCTAAATTATCCAGCTTCAGTAGTAATCTCTTTTGTGAAAGATGGATGGACAGATTTTTAAACTTCATGCTGCAATTTAAATTATAATGGCTTATCTGGCAAATTCCCCCCCCCCCACCATGAAAACTTCCTGGTGGGTCCCATTTCATTAACAAAGATCAAGGCTTCCTCACCTATTTTATCAGGTGACTGTTTATTCCTGTCAGAAGGAGATTCTGGCCTTGCAATATGTTCTTGATCATCCTCGTCTATTGGCGATTTAGAGTCTGGGTGTATCCTTTGGTCACAGTTGGCTTTTGCTTTTTTGAGGCAAATGGTGGAAAGAGAAAAGGAGCAAGGATAAGGTTAGAATATGTACAACTCTTTGTTTTGCAGACACTGAATACATTCATATATTGTGCAGAACTGCATTTTGCCACAATTGCCTCTATTGACACAGCACATCCAAAAATGAGCCAAAAACATACAGACTGCTTTATGGCTTTGTGTGATATATAAGAAAATAAGAAAACTATTTTCATAGTCTGTTAAGAACATTTTTACACAGAATTCTCAGTGAGCATCTTAATAGCTACTGGAGAATATTATAAACAACCTTATTATCGTCAATGTATCGATAATTTGAAAATATTAGGGTTTTCATTTATCCCAATCACCACCCATTTATATGTGGTTATAAAAAACTGGAAGTGATCGCAGTGTAGTGCAGCAGCTCCATCTGACACACAATACTTGGACTCAAGAAAGTTTATATGCTATCTGTAAATTTTGAGTTCAGTTAATGAGGTATTACCCGGATATTCAACTGAACCCTGGCAAGACTAAATGGCTTTGGATACTGGGATCTTCTGAATCCAGAGAGTTACCAACTTTATGCTGGATGTGGTTGAACCATCCCAAACAGTTGTGGTGCACAATATGGGAGTTCTTCTGGACTCACAACTCTTGCTCAAAAAGAAGGTAGCTGTTGTGGCCAGGAGGGCCTTTGCAGTTTCATGTTGTGTGCCAGTTGCCCCCATTCCTGAATCAAGAGACTCTAACTTCAGTCATTCATACTCTAGACACCTTCCAAATGGATTACTGTTAACACACTACATGGGGCTACTCTTGAAGACCATCCAGAAGCTTCAGCTGGTGCAAAATGCTGTGGTGCGAGTAGTTATGTGTGCTTCAAGAACTGTATATTTTACTCCTCTGCTTGAAAGCAGCATTGGTTGCCAGGATGCTTTCGGGTCCAAGCTCAAGGTGCCAGTTATGATTTTAAAGCCCTCCATGGCATGGGGCCAGATTATTTGAGGGACTACTTCTCCCCAGTTACATGCACCTATCCCATCAGGTCTGGCAGAAGGGAAATGCTGCAGGTCCCATTGGCCCAGGAGCTTCATTTGGCAAGACCTAGAAAGATAATGGCAGGAACAACATTCCCTTGAGGTGAGATTTGCCCCGTCCCTGCTGGTTTTCTGAAAGACACTTAAAACTTGGATGTGCCATCGGGCTCATCCCATGGAAGCGTGCAGCCCCTTAAATGATTGCATTGTGTATAAGTTTAGACTGTACTTTCCTTTTTTTGTTATTGTGGTGTTTTTAACTGTAGCGTTTAAGCATTTTAATTGATTTTAATGATTAAGTGTTGTGATTTAATTGTGTACGCTGCCCAGAGTCACATGTAAGTTGAGATGAGCAGCCACCTAAGTTCAATCAATCAATATTGATTTTAGTGTATACTGTATAGTGCAGGGGTAGGCAACCTCGGCTCTTTTATGACTCATGGACTTCAACTCCCAGAATTCCTGAGCCAGCATGGCTCAGCATGGAAACCTCTCCCTTTCCCCTCAGCATAGCTGACTCAGGAATTCTGGGAGTTGAAGTCCATGAGTCATAAAAGAGCCGAGGTTGCCTACCCCTGGTATAGTGTATAGTGTATAAAAACCACCAGCCACCAGAAAAAGAAAGTTATTAGACAGCAGAGCAAAATTATGGTGCAGCAAAATTTTCTACAACTAGGGCAGGCTCTCTATCTCATAATCAACCACAGCTTCCTCTATTGTTACATCCCAATATTTCAGAATCAGAAGTTACAGAATTGTTATGATGCTTAGATCTCTATAGCACAGATTTTACTGTGTTCTACCCACCCCCTATTTAAAATTAGGATACCTTACTCACCTACCAAAGCGACCTGCTGTACTGTCATTGTTTCATCCTCATATTCTGGAGCCAAAAAAGACTGCACAACTAGTAACAACACAGATGGAAAATGAATGTTAAGTTATTTCAGCTACAGTTTAAAATTCTTATGCTTCAAGCTTTAAGATGGCTTTGCTAGATGCATTTTAAAGAAAAGATGTAGCCAATAACCTTAAAAGCTGGCGGCACAGCATGGAATCAAGAAAAACAAGCAAAGATGTACAGCAATTCTCTTTTCTTGATCAGTCTGCCATAGAACCAGTATGCAAAACAGCACACCTCCAGCAACTGCGAACCTGCAATACAATTTGAAAGATAGCACTTACCTATCTCCATTCCTTTCATTGAACCAGAAAATACTCTGATTGCTTCTAAATATTTTTGCTGAAATACATACAATAAAAAGAACGACAACTATTATTTCCTAGCAAATGAGTAACACTGATTACTCTCACATATTATGAGGCTCACCTAATAGGATAAAACACTTTTTACATTTTACTACATTTTTAAGCATTCAAAATACTTCATACAAGTGATCTCATTATTATTCTTTCAACAATCCTATATGTTATGGCACACGAGGGTGAGGTACAGAGAGGAGGAATAGGCTGTCTAACTCTAAAGCCATCTATTTAGTTCACTGTAGCTGAGACTCAAATCTAGGAAATCCCAATTCTTAACTTAACTGTTACACTACATCAGGTCAGAACAATGGATCTTATTTCCCCCCCTAAAATACCAATATGAAGCAGCCTTAGAAAGTAATAAAAAGTATTTTAAACAAAGTATGCTCATCACATATAAGCTATAATTTTAAGGAAGAAAGTAATGTTTCTGAAAGTAAGGAATAACTATTATGTCCCTGAATCTGCATTTCTCTAGCAATTTATATAGCACACAATGCAACATTCTAATTCCCAGATAAAAAAAACACTGAGATTATTCTGCAGGCTAGATTGTAATGAACTGTCTTGTGTAACTTATAGGTGCGAACAGTTCAGAAGCCGAACATCAATCACAGAAATCTCAGTCCAGAACAAATAGCAGCTATATTAACTATGGCTATGATGAGTGATTTCAAAATAAGACTTCAGACTTTAAGCGAGAGGACTATCTCTCCACTCTTAAAGTATTATATTAGAATTCTGTAGAAACTTGAAAAAATGTGAATGTCTTAAGAATCCTATCAATGCACTGCCCTATATTACATACTTAATTCTATGCTATTGTTCTTAAAAGATAACTGAGTAGGTAATCACTGCAAAAAAAAAAAGAACACAACACAACTCACCAGTTGTGGTGGTCCAGAAAGAACACATTTGGGAACTCTTGTTTCTTTTAAGGTAAGAAGCATTCCTAGATGAAAGGATAAAGAGTGTGAGTGTTACAATTGTCTTTAGATAAAATTGCAGAGAACTTTTGGAAAAAAGATTGCTGCTATAGCAACACAGAAAGAAAGATTATGGTTGACTGTATCATTTAGTGACAACAAACCCTGCAGTTCCAACTGCTGTCATTAATTGAATCCCATGGTTGTTAGATGAGCCAACGTTTGGTTGGCTTCACACAACCAAAGCCAGTGGAGGAGCCAGCAGGAAGTTTAAATCCCAGTCCTACAGAGTGGTAAGTGGCTGCTGCCAGGTAGGGGAGAAAGCAAGGGGAAGCACAGAGGATGCACAAAGGTGAAGGTGAGGGGGTGTATGAGAGGCACTGTAGCTGGGAGAGGGTCAGAGAGGATGTACAAGGTACATTGATCAGGGAGAGTGTGCAGGGGTGCATAAGAGACTGGTAGAAAGTGCCCAGGCAGGGGAGACTTACCCCAGTGACTTGAAACCTTCCCCGCTGCTTCCCCATTGACTTTCTGGAAGCAGCCAGGGAAGGTTGAAAATAGCAATCACGCGATCACAAGGTGCTTGGCAACTGGTTATATAAGTGCGAATGGATTGCCAAGCACCCAGATCATGATCATATGATCTTTGGAGAGCTGAGAGGGTTGGAATTTCAAAGACTAGTCTAACCACCATTGGCTCACACCATCATAACTTTGAATGGTTGCTGACCAAATGGCTGCAGGTTGAGGACTACCGGTAGTTTACACTAGTTTATATTGATGAACTAGACGTATGGTTCATAGATATCAAAGTATCTATTATATTTAAACGTGATTCCCCTGGAGTTTAGATTGATCCCAACTTTAATGGCCTTCAGGAAGGTTCTTGTATCTCCTTTTGAATTAACAAAAGCAAAAAATCACCAATTTTTAATTATTTTCTGCAAAATGCCCATAAAGGATTTTCAATCTTTTATTAAAATGTTTATTATTTTACACCCGTTCAAACAAGTCTATTTTGTATTTTTTCCTTATAGGCAACCCTCTGGTAGACATTTCTTCAGATAAAATTAACTGGTGTTGAAGTACTGTTGTATAACTTGATCTCTTCTCATCTACCTTTTCTCACTGATGCATTCTCCAAATCTATTGAGATTATAAATTCAACCTATTTATATATTTTTATTTAATTAGAACATTCAAAGCAGCATCATTTGGAATACAGAATATATTTATTTACTGAACTCACCAGACAAGCCACCAACATTTGCCCAATTCATTCTAGTGAGGAAGATATTGTCTAAATGAGCCACTTTTAACCTGCAATAAAGGCAAAACTTTTAATGGAATTTACTAAACTAATATTTCTACATGCTTCTGTCCATCAGCACATCCAATATCATCCTCAATGCCTTGTTCACTCACTGATTCACTCATTAATTCATTCAATTTATAAGCCTCAACTGTCCAAGCAACTTTAGGTGATACATTAAAACAATAAAACAAACCAAATTCAGTAATAAACAACCACAAAAACTCTGTGTTACTATTTTAGGAAATGAATAATCAAAGAACAAATTTTAGAATCAGCAATCACCACCAACTGGTATTAACCCTGGAGAAAAGAGGGGAACCAGCACAATACTGTGTGTCCACCCCCAATCCCTGGAGCTAGTCCAGAAGGATATTATGATTCCTGGTATCAAAGGCCGCTGAGAACTCCACAGCAAGGAAAGATGCCTAACCCACATTCCACTGCCGCCAGAGATGATCCAAAAACTGAATCCTGGCTGAATGGAATCCAGATAATCCATAGATGGTCTCCTGAAGCTGCTGCACGACTACCTTCTCCATAACCATTCCCCAAAAGATGTTAGATACTGGGCAAAAATTGCTTTGTATTGTTTTACAGGTCTTGTAGAGATAGTCCTTGCTTAACAATCCTAACTGGTACCAGAATTTCTGTTGCAAAGCGAAGTGGTCATAAGGTGAAATTCCTTGTGACTACACCACTTAGCAATGGCAATACCAGTAGATCCAGTTGTGGTCGTTAGGTGAGCACTGTCATTATATATATTTTCATGTAAGAGTTCCAGCATTACAATTATTAAGTGGCAAATTCTTTTTTGTAAGTTTGTGAAACCTTACTGCTGAGGTTCAATACTAGGTCATGGTTGTGGGTTCAAAGTTGATTTGTAAATTAAGCATATAACAGTTTTTTAAATGTTGCATGAATTTGCTCCCTGCCTATCAATGGCTACTCATGTACTGTAATGCAAAGGGCAAAACATCTGATGCATGATTATAAAGAATGAACTTTATATGCCCCTTTGCTCCCTGACAACAAGTTAATCCTATGTGCTTTCTGAATTAAAGCATCAAGTGGGGCACTTTTCTTTTCTTCCACACATTGAAACTGGCCAGCACACTTCTCAAAGCACTGACTATAATTCACAACAGCATTACTGGGATTTAAAAACAAAAGCTGTAGGTAGTAGCTGAGACCATCTAATATTTCAAGGTGACATTCCTATTTTCTCTCCTATTTTGATCCCAATTAACCACCACACCTTTGAGGCACTCCACTTTGTTGCCCCTGGTTCTTTTCCCATTCGACCCATGATTTAAAGATATTTAACACACCTCAATAGTTTTACTGTATTTTTGGTTCACTTACTTGTGTTCTTGCATAAGGCGCTGTATTCCTTCTCCACAATTAAAAAGATATCTGAAATGGAAGAATAATTCGAATTATGATAACCCTACCTCTAATAGCCCAATGACAGCTTCCAAAACCACTAAAACCCAGTTGGCACAGATTCAACAAAAATGGAAAAGAGTTGCTTTGTCTTATAAATCTATAGAAAAGAAAATTCTTTTGTGCCATTTTGGGCTAGCGTAAATTTCTTCCTGTATTAGGGACATATTCAGGGCTGTTAAAATGTTGAAAAGTCTCAACCATATACTAACTTCTACTGCTCCTGAACTGAGCAAACAATTAAAAATGTTAAAAGGGAAGTGTACCGTAGGATAGTTATGTTTGATTTTTCTCTGCAATATTCACTTTCTTAGAAGGTCCCTATCTAGTAATCATGGGATTATCATTCAAATGAACAAAGACTTAATTAGAAGTGACACTAAATACATATTGGTGAAAAGATACTTAAAATTGCTCTACATTTAGGGAGGGAAAGTGCACCTGGTAAAGAAAAAATAAATAAAACATAAATAGCTATCTCTTATTTTGAATTCTTCTCTTCGAAACATGTTGGAGAAAAAAGAAGCAAGCACTGGCACTTCTGTTAAAGTTGGCTGGTTCTGGAAGCAGATAAAGAGGAGAGTGAACAAGGAAGAATAATTAGGAGCTGCTCCTATCCATTCTCCTCTTCACCAGCTCAGGAACCAAAGCAAGGAATACTGCCTAGAGAGAAAACATCAGTGTATGGCTTCCTGGGGTATTTTCTTCTGTCTTTAAGCAGCACAGATATAAACCTAGTTACCAAAGAAGCAGCCATTTCATCCTCTCTGAATGAACATATGGTGAGAATTGGAGCAAACTAGTCCAATCATCAAATTATTCAAAGGAAAGATGAGCATTATGTTTATCCTTCAAAAAAATCAGCCAACCTGTATTCATTCTCTTTGGCTGGTTAAGGTCAAATCCTCCAATCGCCTCATCCAATGGCAGATTTATATAGAGAGTACAAGTACTTGAAGAAGCAACTACCCTCACTTAACTACTCCTATTATCAGATTAATATCTGCTTTTCTTTTCTTTTTTTACAACTCACTGCAGTATACATAATGCTCCTGCCTCCCATTTTCCCCCACAACAACAACAAAAAAGACCCTAAGATTGGTTGGGCTAAGGAGGAATAACTGGCCCAAAGTCATCCAGCTGGCTTTTATGCATAAGTGAGAACCAGAATCCACAGCCTCCTACTTTCTAGTTCAGGAACTTTATCATTACATCAAACTGGCTCTACCTGATCAGAAAAATGAGAGCAATTAAGAGAAAACCCCAACAGCTTCTGTAACAGCTTTAATTCTCTTCCACTAGGAAATATGGACATCTGAGTGTTAGAAAGAGTGCTAAGTAAGGTGAGATGTCTTTTCCCTATGTACAATCCTACATGCTAACTCACTTTTGGGGAGGCTTTCTAGGGGGGGGGGAAGGAAACTATGACTGCTCTTCATTAATTGATGGTATCTTCTTCCCCACAAGCTGCTTTTCCGTCAACATAAGACAGGAGACCTTGAGTTCAAGTCCCCTTTGGATGACCTTGGGCCAGTCACTTTCTCTCTGTTGTTGCGGGGGAAATAGGACAAAGGTGTGTTGGATATGTTCGCCACCTTGAGTGATTTGTAAAAATAATAAAGGTAGGATACAAATAAATAAAATGGCATTATAAAGTAAGTTTTTCAAAGATATATTTAATATCAACTGCGCTTGACTGCTTGAGTTTTCTTTCATCATTTAAAGGAGGCTAGTCACACACATACACAAGGATATGCTTCCTAGAAAGCAACCAGATAAGAGGTAATTCGTTCTGCAGATTACAGGTAATCCTCGACTTACGACAATTGAGCCCCAAATTTCTGTTGCTAAGTGAGACAGTTGTTAAGTACGCTTTGCTCCATTTTATGACCTTTCTTGCCAGTTGTTAAGTGAATCACTGTGGTTGTTAAGTGAATCTGGCTTCCCCATTGAGTTTGTTTGTCAGAAGGTTGCAAAAGGTGATCACATAACTCTGGGACACTGCAACTGTCATAAATATGAGCCAGCAGCCAAGCATCTGAATTTTGATCACGTGACCATGGAGACGCTGGGACGGTGGTGAAAAACGGTCACAAGTCACTTTTTTCAGTGCCGTTGTAACTTCGAGCAGTCACTACATGAACTGTTGTTGAGAACTTCCTGTACTACATCAACATAAGAGAATGGAGGCCGATGTAGTACTGTGGTGAACTGAACGGAGGAAAGACTCATGCGACGCCTCTCCCACGTGTCCCACCGGAACTGGGAAGGAAGGGCAAACATCAGGCGGAGACTCACCGGTTGTACTCGGAGAAGACGTAGACCGCCGCCCCCATGTCTCGCGATCCTCCTGCCACCACCTGCACATAAACGGTGTTGGGGCCTTTGTCGATGGCCCCGTGGCGTTTCTCCCGCGTGCGAAGATGCCGCAGCGGGTCCTTCGGGGGACGCTGAAGACGGGCTCCCCCTCCAGACATGGCTCTGATCGTCACCCCCAGCAGATGCTTCCACATGTAGCTGAGAGAAGGGCGCCGCATCCAGCCCAGGCACCGGCACGCGCTTGCTCTCCCACTCCCCACGTGACTGAGCCCGAACCAATCCGACTTAGAGCGAAGCGTTCTCCGCCCCGGCCGCCAATCACCAGGCTGGTTCACAGGACAGAAACTGATCATAGAGACTTAGGAGTTGAAGTGAGTTTTCCGGTTTCGTTTCTACGTTCCCAGTGTGTGTACGACCATAGAGACGCAAAGCATTTCAGACCGGCGGCTCGTTTTCGTGTGTCGCCTTAGCAAATGCATAGCATCCGAATTAAGATATGGTGGCTTCCAACTTGCAACACCGGCTTACTAAATTGGGGAGGAAAAAACTGACTTGTCCTCGAGTTCAACTGATCAGTTATAGCCCTTGTTGCCTTCTACCCCTAGCAGTGCTTCAAACTGACATCCCTCCGCCTTGTAAAACCGTATTCATCTGTTGCAAACACAGTGGAAATCCTAATACATGGCCGTTCGTCTCCAGAAGAAACGGAGGAGAATAGGAATGAGCCATTAGAGCTTAACGTTTCCAAGCGGAACCCTGGAAAGAAGTCTCCAGAAGAAACTATCCCAGTAGAGTGGATTGCATAGGCTGAGAAAAGGAAATACTCAAGTTTTTTGCAGCAAAAGACCCATATAACTCCTTAAAGACTAATGTTGATTGAAACTAAAGCTTCGATGGAATAATACATTTAAATCTGGGGTGCCACAAAATGAATTCATTGAATATAACTGCCTGGAAAGTCCAGACTCCAAAACTTTGACTAACATCTGCAAAGGGAATAATTACTGAAGTTTAACAAACTTCACTTTTAGAGCTAATTATATGATCAATGCAGCAAAAACGTTAAAAGAAAAAGTGGTTTGGCAGCCTCAAGTTAAATTCAGTAAGGATGCTCATTTGGAGTGTAATTGAACTGAAGTATAATAAAGGAGGCAAAGTCAACTGCTCCTCTGAGAAACATATTGAGGAAGAATACTATATTTCACTGAATGCCAGAACATAAGGCATTCAAATAAAAGGAAATGTGTGCTAAATGTGGGTTTAACAGTATCTTGCTGCATCTAAGTCAAGTAGTTTATGGGTAAGCACCAAAAGATGAATTAAAGGTAGTCTATTATGCCCCTGGGCTTTCAATATTGCAGAGCAAAATTATAGTCACAAAAAGCAGCTATTGGATATAGTTTGTGCTTTATAAAATTTCCATACTATATTGGAAGAGCAGCAAGGGTACAGGAATGCAAATCATTGAAAGCAAACTTTAAAAAGCCAACTGGGTTAGTATATCCATTGGCTTTCTAAAAACATAAAGGTAAAGGTTTCCCTTGCTCAGTTGTTTACGACTCCAGGGGGCGGTGCTCATCTCAGTTTCTTAGTCGAAGGAGCCAGTGTTGTGCAAAGACATTTCTGTGGTCATGGGGCCAGCATGACTATAGGCCCAGGCACACAGAATCCTGTTACCTTCCCACCAAAGTGGTATCTACTTGCATTTACATGCTTTTGAACTGCTAGGTAGGCAGGAGCTGGAGCAAGTAACAGGAGCTCACCCTGTCATGCAGCACTAAACCCAGGCCTTCCGCTTTCCAACTGAGCCATTGCGCTCCCAATATGTCCAAAACAATACTGATACCCAATGAAAGCTGTTAAAATTACAGTTGGAGGTGAGATGTAGCAGATAAATTGTGACTGTAAATCTTCCATCAGATAAATTAAGTCTAGTCTAAGCAATGTGTGGTACCTCCAGGAGATGTAATGTTTAGAAATACTTGTGGGAAAGTATTGCAGAAGACGGCTATCCTGGTTTAAAACCAGTGATGGCATAGTACTTGGCCATCCTTTTGTAGTAAGTGCCAAGATGCTTGAATTGGAACATTCTGCTCCGTGAATGCATAATTGCGAATATTAGGATAGTATTTTGGGAGAGAGTAACATTTGCCACCTCAGTGAAATAAGACTGCTGGGTTGGTTGCATCAACATATAAAGAGCAAGGACATGCGCTAAGACTTTGTAAACTGGCCAAATGTGCAATCAGATACTGAGCCTAGGGCAAAGGTGTTTTTTGCATTTTTTGCACTCATTAATCAAAAGATGTTATTACGATCATACGACTCCAAGCTGTGGCCCAGGTTGAACGATACAGAGCAAAGTACAAAAATGAGGATTGTTTTATTCATATATATTAGGTGTCTCTATTTTTTGTTACAAAAACAAAAAATGGGAAAGTAAAGCATTTATCTGAACTCCATCTACTGTATCATAATTCCTAATCCTTATGCTTATTCTTGATATTCTTTTGTTATCAAAGAGTAAAAAATAGCTATGATTCCAATGTTATTTTTATCACAAAAAGAGAATTTTCAGAGTGTAGGAAGAAAATCTCCATGTCATCTTCTTACCTGATTTTCTAATGAACCCTGGGCAGAATGCTTGCTTTAGGAGGATTTGTCTGGGCTTAGTCACATGAGAAGATGGATTCTTTTGAATATTCAGCGTAATATCTTTTTCCATGCCATTCTTTTAATCCAACATTTTAAAATATACTTTCGAATCGTAAGGGTAGTCCTCAGTTTACAACCACAATTCAGCCCAAAATTTCTGTTGCTAAGCAAGACAGTTGTTAAGTGAATTTTGCCGTATTTTACAACCCTTTTTGCCACAGTTAAGTGAATCACTGTTACATAGTTGTTAAGTGAATCTGGTTTCCCCATTGACTTTGCTTATCAGGTCACAAAAGTTGATCACATGATACTGCAACCTGGGACACTGTCATAAATACATGCCAGATCACGTGATCATGGGAATGCTGCAATGGTTGTAAGTGTGGAAAACAGTGAAAGTCACTTTTTCAGTGCCACTGTAACTTTGCACAATCACTAAATGAATGGTTGTAAGTAGAGGACTACTTGTATTTTAAAGACAGTCTATGTAGAGGCAGATACTATTAAAATTAACTTCTGGGCCATTGTTCAAAAATAACAATATGTCCAATGTTAAAATGTTTTGCTTCATTCTGTAATTGTAAATTTGATTGTCCTCCTTTAATTATACCGTAACTTAAATCCCTTCTAGTGTACATTTTTTAGAGTCTTATCTTACTATTTTTAAGAATTAAAAAGAAAACATTTTTCCACGGGGACTTCTTTATAAAATCAAACTTTTAATCACCTTTTGCTGTTTATTCTGAAAAAAAAAACTTTCAAATCCTACATTGGTATTTAAAACCTCTTTCACTAAGAATTGAAGGAAACTCACTCAGTGCTGTAACACTTGTCAATCCAAAGGTTCCTAAACAGCTGAAAAGCAGTTAATAAGCAACTTCTGAAACTGATTAGAAAAGGAAATATGTGAACTTAGTGTTGTTTCAAAGATACCAAGCACAGTTTGAACAAAATGGCTATTCTCTCATCTCCAGGAACTGTAAATTAGCCAGTGACCACCATCTTGCAGTCCCCTCTCGAGGAGCAACTGTCTGGAGCACTTCATTCTGCCATGGTGCTTGGCTGTGCTTGTCAAGGAGCTGATTTGCGTCCACCATTTCTTCAGCAGAACAATTTTGTAGCATATTTTTATCAGAAGATACTCTGAATTTCCATTATAATAGTTTGGAATAATCTTGAAGCATTATGATGAGATTTAGCTCTTGCTTTTAACTTTTTACTAATTTTTTTTTTTTTAAATTTGCTCAAGTCAAAGTCTAACCATGTTAAGACTTTTTTCATAGATGTCCAACTATTTGCATATCAAAGATTACTCTTCTTTTACTGCTGAATTATTCCTTATTATTATAAACAATTTCAAGGGAATATTAGTTTTCTTAAGCTAGAATTCTCCATCATAATTTCAAGAATCTCACAATATTGTAATTACAAATATTAGATAAAAAGATTGAAAAGAATTGGAGAGATAAGCCAAGCTTCTTAATGCCTACAACATACAAGTGAGTACAATTTGAATTATTTTAGGTTAATAATGTTTGTCCAAATATTTTAAGAAAATGGATCATGATGAATTTATAATACCAAACAGGACAAAAATAAAAAAACTATAAAGTGAAATGCTCAGGAATATATTTTATTTGAACAATTACAAAGGATGACAAATAGCACCTTCTTCTTTAAACTCAGAACACCTATTGTTATGCAAAATGAGAAAGCGGAGAAACACAGAGACTATTGGAATTTTTAAAAATTAATGTAATATTTTTTCCTTAATGTAAAGCCAAATAATGTTAATTCAAAGCCATCAAAAACATTCCAAGGTCTGTATGAGCATACATTCTAGTAATCATGCCTCTCTACCTACCTGGCAATTTAGAATGGACAGCCACCAAAAAGCAACATCTGAAAGAGCAAAACCCATATTCTAATTGTTTGCCATAAATATATATATTCTGCAATACATTAAATACTATCTTTTGGTATGATTTCTAAAAATAATGTATTTTCATATGTATCCTTTCACCCAGACCCACATATTATTTTGTTTTCAAATGTTTTAAGCGCTTCTGGATCTATTTACTATTCTTTAGAAAACTCTTCATCAGCATTTCACAATTGTTATAAATCATGTTGGGTATATCCAGTACACTTTTTCTAGTATTAGGTATATTGATTCAGCATTCCTGCTGCTGCAAATTAGAAACAAACAGCAGCAGATTCATGCACATGCAAAAACTGAGGGGAATTAGTAATGTAGTAGTAAAACTTTTCCTTCTCTTTCTAATCTCCTCTGTTAAACGATCCACACAGAGGAAAGTGATGCTGGACACATAAAAATTATAGCTAAAATTAATTCTCTAAATATGTGTCCTGGATAGTAAGCCCTTGCCTGACTAAAGAAAAAGCAACATAAACACTTTTACTAAAATATTCAAGAAATAATATGCTATCATAATCTGGATTAGAATTACCTTTGCTACTTTTTTTAGTTAGACTTTATGCTGTAAATGACAGACAAATCAACCAATGATTTTTTTCTAGCAGGAATATTTTATATCGGGGGGAGGGATGGGAAATAACTATATTTTTTAGCTCAGCAGCAGTGAATCATAAACACCCTCTGGAAAAATAGTATTATGAGCCTAACTGGTTGCAGGATACTACAGCCAACCAAAGTATTGGAGGAAGATATGTGTACGTGTGGAAGGGGAGGATCAATCAGGTACTGATTCCTTCCTCATAATCTAAGGTCTTACCCTTGCATATTAATTTTTAGTATTTAGTGTTTAGCATTTTATCAGCACAAAGATTGCTTCATTTTTATCAATACTCAAAGTAGTTCAGAACAAGCTGCAAAAATCACTGACAGGCCTATTTTAACTTCAGCCTTGCATACAATCCCAAAATTTTATCAGCCAAAACAACAATGGCTGGCTAGTTTCTGGGAGCTGTAGTCCCAGCTCAGTTGAATGGCTTCAAAGAGAAATGATTCCACGAACCAGCCCAAGAAAGTAACTCGGAAATAGATACAGCTGCCTATAAACTTAATCCATGAATGTACACTGTACAACACAAGACTAGGTCACTTTTTTTGGTAGTTAGGAATATACACCAGCTGGAGCCTTACAGAAGGAAAACAAATCAGATCATCATGCAAATTGTAGTGTGCTTGGAAGATTCAGGCAGAGTCCTGAATTTTGACAACCAGAGCCGTGCTAACAACACTCACGGTAGAAACAACAAAAGTCACCTAGGCAGCATCCTATGTATTCTAATTTTAGCTTAGAACATGCATCTAATGTTAAAGCAGCTATAATGATAATACTGAAATATAAGTAATATTATAAATATTGAGAGTAATCT
Source organism: Azemiops feae (assembly GCA_023970755.1). Taxonomy (NCBI): domain Eukaryota; kingdom Metazoa; phylum Chordata; class Lepidosauria; order Squamata; family Viperidae; genus Azemiops; species Azemiops feae. The sequence goes on from JALGBA010004283.1 coordinate 749,679, forward strand.
TAGTTTCATTGCACAGTAAGAAAATATATACTGTACTATGAAAGAAAGGTCACTAAGATCTCTGATTGTGTCTTTATCATTATTGTTGGTTTGTTTTCCCCTTCTACCTTGCTGGCAAAACATATATCTAAACCAGAGGTCCCCAACCCCCGGTCCGTGGACCAGTACCGGGCCACAGCAAGACAGCAACCAGTCCGCACAGATAAGCAAAGCCCCATCCGCAAGATGCAGGCAGCACACAAAACCACGCACCCTCTGGTCCTGGAAAAACCTCTCTCCACGGAACCAGTCCCTGGTGCCAAAAGGTTGGGGACCTCTGATTGTCTCAAGAGCAATTTTCTCTACTGCCACCTACTAAATCAATTCAATGGTGTCATCTTAACAGCAAAAAGGCCTTCATGTAAAGGCCTTCATGTAGATCTCGGATTATTTCCCCCTCAGACAGCTCTTTAATAAACTGTAGTTACCAGAATACCAAGTTTGGGACATAGTGGGATTGATCTTCAATTATGGAAAAGGGATAATAATTTAAATTATAACTAGTGGAATATAGTAATTAAAATGTTGAGTGGGATGAGGAAATTTACCCATGGAAGCTCACTGGGTGACTTCCAGGTGATCATTTTCTCTCTGTTTCTCTCCTGGGTAAAAATTGGAAGCAGAGCTATGTGTCCCACAGGGGCTCCTGGATGAAAGACTGGATATAACTCTTAATAAATTAAGTATCACAGATCACTGCAGCTGAAAACCAATGTATTTTTCCAAGCAGAGTTAATAAAATTTCACAAATCATTTCACTAGATTTTTCATAATATTTATAGATGACCCTCTGTAGCCTCCACCAAAGTGATTCCAATGGTTCATGTAGTGAAATAGTTGGTAAAGCTTGAGCCGTTTATCAAAGCCTGGTGCTTTGGGGATTTTACCATGGTAAGCAGAATAAAATGAACCACTGAAGCCACCAAACATCCCAGCAATTGCCAACTCATACTCAGAGTGACCATAGAAAGAGGCAGGATCAAAGATAATAGGGCCAGAATCATCTTCAGCTACATTTCCTCCCCACAGATCTCCATGTAAGAGAGCAGGAATTATTTTCAGATCACCAAACAAACTGGGTATTTTTACCTAGACAAGAAAGAGAAACAAACAATAAGCTTGGCTGGAGAAATCATTTATTATCTTAATAGTCATTTAACTGTACAGTACCTTTAAGCAGAGAGAGAGAGGCCTCTAGACACACTAACTGTGGTATTCCCAGTTGTATCATTAAAAGGGCACATTAGTTTTACTGATTTTATTGGGGGGGTTTTACAAGAAAAAACAATGGATATAGCATTAAGAACAGATAAATGATGGTTTAAAATCAAAGGTGAAATGCCCTTAAAACCTAGTAAATAAGATAGAGAATTGCACACCAAAGTCTCACTCCAGAACCACTAAGTATACAATAGATTAGGATTGCATTCACATAGCATGCTATGATCTTTTAACCAGGGTTTATTAAATTTCGTTCAGCTAAGTTCACACAATCATGATTTGCAACCCAGACTAGGTAAGTTCACAAACATGCTAAGCTCCAAACAAGCAACCTGAGTTTCTGACTTTACATGTGGGTAACTCTTGTCTATAAGTCACTTAAAATGGCAGAAGGACCTGAACTTTTAAATTTAATATTTATAAAAGACTTTTTAACATTTAAGACATAGCAAGAACACAGCAGGATCGAACATTTTCTTTCTTATTTATATAATATGAATGCAGTAGCAGCTGTTCATTGGTTTACTACAAAATTTTTGCTATATATATTATGTATGTATATGCGTAGATACTATACATACATATGATTTTAAATTGAAATAAATATATATGTATTATTTGCCACTGGCTATAATAAAAAAACACTATTACAAAACTTGAAAAAAGACGGAATTTCAAGCATATAAATGGTATATGGTAATTAATGGAGCAAGCAAGCAATAAACAAGTACTCTTATAAAACATTTTCCTTTTGGGGTTAGCTATCATTCTATCAGTCTAACCACTTTGGTGCTGAAATTATTATTTATATTCTGCTAACGTAAAAGCAAAAAATAATCTCAGACTGGTCTTTCAAAAAATAAGAACACCCCACACACAAACCCTGTAGAAAACAGCATTATATGGATTCATAGAAAGTGAAAAAATATTAATTACAAACAAGGGCTACTAAGAAAGGTATATTAAGTTTCAAACCAAAATCATCTTATCTCTAAATAAGTCACACAGAATTCCAAAGAAGTTACTCTTAACTAGGTAGAATGTGTTATGAATGTGCTGCCCTGCGATAAACAGCTGTGTAAGAACCCACAAGTGAAATGTATAAGAAGTGGCATCTATAAAGTTTGACCCACTGAAATGGTTCATAATAAATTTGAGAGACTAAATCTTAAAAAGGAAATGGTTTTCATGTTTCACTTCTTATAATTTTTAAGAAAACTGATAGAAAGTATTACAAGGTAAAGGAACTCTCATTAATCAGCTTGTGTAGAGCAGGGCTTTTCAACCTTTTCAGAGATTGTATCACTTTTAGGATATGGCAATATTCAACTACCACCAGTCGCCTAGCAGGTGGGTGTGGCCTGCTCGACGCCACTCACTGGACACAGCTGACTCAAGACAGCTGGGTTGAAATGGAACAAGTCACACTGGCTTGTGTGGGGACAACTCGGTGGGTGCCCCACAAACTCGCTTCCCCAAACTACTAGTAGCCAAGCACATGCGCGCACACGCACACACACACACACCGCATTTCAGGTTTGGGGACTTTTATCCACAGAGGAAGGAGAAAGCCTTCTCCCCAAGCCCAGGCATGATTGGCAAGTCTCCAAGCTTGGATTGTGTGTGTGTGTGTGTGTAGTCCAATTTCTGTCTTGACAGATCTCTGGAGAGCAAGAGGAGGCGGCAGGGGAGCAGCGCTCCCAGGTCCTGCACAAGGGAGGCTGGCCCTTCTCGAAAGGGAATTCCCATTTCCAATCGCATGTGATAAGGATGCTGGCTTGTTGGGGCAGCCTTCCCTCACACAGCTGCCCTGCCACCCCCTCCTCCTCTCCAGAGATCTGCAGGGGAGACAGATATCTGGAGGGCAAGGTGCAGCCTCCATATTGGCCACTTCTACGTCTCTAAGCCCTCCTCAATTAAACATACATTATATATAAATCAAAACACAGACAAAAAGAAAACATAGTTAAATCACTAATTACAGCTCTTCACATATTTTCTAGAAAAACCACCTTTATTGATGTTAGGAAGAACAAACCTTATTAAGGAACTCTTAACAGGAAGGGAATTGAAGACTCCAAAAGGTCTTGTTCTTTCTAATCTGCCTTCCCTTTGAGCCTTTAGTTCTCATTATTTTATTATTATGTATTTAAAAAGAAGATCAAAGGCCTCCATAGCTCAGGATACTCACCTTAAAATTAGAACCCAGAAAAATTTAGTTAATCCACAATACCGCCCTATGAAAAATAAAGGTAATGGCGGCGGGCGAGAGCACCGGGGGAGCGCTGCTTTGCAGGACGAAACGGACGGAGGTACTTGCAAGTCCCGCCCCAGCTATGGCGAGGAGCAGCGACTGCCCAGGGGGCAAGGAGAAGGAAACGGAAGGGCGCGGTGGCTGGGCTGCCTTCTGGCTCGCTGGATTCGGGGTTTTCCTTTGATTAGGGGCTGGGGTGGGGCGGCCCCTTGCTGTCTCCAGGGCGGCCCCGGGCCAAATGTAAACACCTCGCGGGCATGTCTATCCCCTCCCTGTCCTCCTCTTGTCTTTGGTGTAGCTGCAACTGACTCCTTTCCCCAGGCTGAGCGCAGCTTCCGGAAGCGCCAGTCAGCTGGAGCCTGGTGCAGATCCTGGGCGCTCAGCAGAGCCCCGGCAACACCGCGGCTCCAGCTGGTTCTCCCACAGGACTGTGCTGCATTGCCGCTGCTTCAGCTCATCCCCATGCTACACTTTTACACTTTTTTTTACACTTTTTTTTTACAGGGCTTTTCAACCCATCGTAAGTGTACCACCTGCCAGGTGCCGACATACCACCAATGGTACGTGTAACACTGGTTGAAAAGCCCTGGTGTAGAGGACCCACCGTTTCACACTACTAAAGCAGTATGGAAACTGTATTGCTCTGAAAATATATGAGGATGCCATTTTGAAATTCCATAGAGATCACTACCTGGAGTTGAGCCCAAAGTTCTCTTGCTTCTCTGTCTCCTGAATTCTTCTCAATCAAATCCATCTGGGGCTGAATTCGTTGCCTAGTAAAGAAATTTACCCAGTCTTGTTGCCAGTCATTAACCTGCAAATAATTTTTTTTGTTGGTATCTTTGCTATGTTTGTCTATCAAATGAACATAATCATTTCCATTACAATCTCTATTTTAATCACATTTTTGCAGCGTCTACACATTTGTAGCATTTATAATACTAATCAATGAACATGAATCTATCTCTTCGAGTACATTTTTGGGAATAAATTCCAAGAAGAAATCAAATAGAATATTTTGTTCATTTCTTCTCCTATATACCATCCCAGTAATTCCTAATATTTTAAATAATCATTTCCTAAGATTTTGGATTGTTGCCATTGAGCTGCATTGGTAAAGTAACATCCTAAGTAACATCTAAAGCTTGGCTAATTTCAAGAAGATGGTCAGCTCTGTACTACTATCATCCCCTTAATTGCAAAGTACATCTATTTTTCAGGGAAGCAGCAGCAATGACATCTGCCATTCTGTTACCACAAAATGGGGATCAGGCAATATATTGATGATACTAATATTGTATTGGACTCTTTATACCAAATCGTACTTCCCTAAGTTATCTCTTAAATTATTCATTCACACACAAAATATGCACTGCCTCAAACTAGGTAGGGCACAGTAGCATACCTGTCAGTGCATCTTTCAAAAAAAATCTACACTTCTTTTCTGTGCTCACATAGCAGCCAATCATGTGGAGAAACCAACAGGATGTGAAAAAGTACTTTGGAGCAAGTGTGAATAAATGTCAGCACTCAAACACATTTTCCTAGGATCACAGAACTTACCACGTGCACCCAAGAAAAGATAGCTTCTTTAAGGTTTCACTTACAGCAGGCATGTCAAACTGCCGGCCCGCAGGCCGGATGCATCACGCCGAAACCACGCCCACCCCATTGCCGGCAATGGGGGGAAAGTCGCAATACGTCACATGACATCATGTGACGTCGCGAGTTTGACATGCCTGACTTACAGGTATGCTGTGTGCACCCATACCATTCAGAAGCACTTTTTCTTGTTTGGAATCAAAGTCCCGCACATCCCTAAAATGCAGCACTTTAAATAGGTGTTCCAGTATAAGTGAGGGTGTGAACAGTGCACCTCTCTGCAACTCTTTGAACCAAATATTCCCTTTTCAGGTTTATGCAGCAGCTGCAGAAGTAGTCACACAATCCTTGGAAAAGGCAGGGCTGCTTTAAGGGTTTGCAAACAAGTATGAAGAGTAACAAAACAAGATTTTGCAAAGCAAAAGAAGACAAGCCTACCTGTGGAAGGTAACCACAACAAGTGACAGAATGAAACCCAAACTCTTCCACAAGCTGAATATCCATCTGATTTTTACTTTTACCTTGAATGGAAAAAATATATAGTTTACTACTACAACAGATAACTACTCTAAACACTAGATTATTTTGCTCTTCTCAATGAATCTAAATCTTCTAAATAGATGCAAAAAAATAACTGAGATTATGTATGGATCTAGGTGAGTTCAGGCTACATATTTTCATATTTCAAGAATTATATAAATATTGCTCTTCAATTTCCCTCATTCATTTTAACAATGAAATAAGTTATCAATACTGAGGAATAATGAACATTTAAAAGATGGTTCTTATGAAAATCATATTGACAAAGAACAGCTTTGTTGCTATTGACCATCTTTGTATTCAAACAAAAGGAATTTTCTAGGGCTATACAACCAGGTTTTGTAGGAGGTAAAGCAAAGCTGTTAGAAGCATTAACAATTCAACATACAATAAATTTCTGGGATTTAGAAATTCTCAAACAGCTAAACCATTTACCAATAGTGTTTGCATCTTTCTTCAACTTTTCCCCAAGCTTTTGATTATGAAGATGAAGATCAGCCAGCTGAATCCCAAGTTTTTCTGCATGTCTAAAAAGTCAGAACAAATTATTCTTATCAGCTAGTGCCAAATTAACAGTCTGAACAAGAATTTGGTTTTTGTTCAAATGACAATGGGTATTGTTAATATCCTGGTACTTGTTGGATCTTTCACTGAGGATTTATATCTTAATCTGACTGTAGTGTTACTTCAAACTTTGATTATAGTACTGTTAGTAGTTTTCAATATTTTTAATAAAATGTTATATATTTTCATAATAACAGGACACTCAAAAGTAATTCATTATTTTATTAATTTACTACTACTATTTTCTCTACTATATAAAAGCTTTAAAAATGCTGGTATAACTTGGATACAGACCACCCCATATATTCTGGTTCCTTAATATTGCTGTCTTTTAGGTCAGATTTCACAAACTTCAATGGATCAACATCAGTTATTCAGGCCTGCTGGACTTCCTGGCAGTGAACTGCCAAAGCTTAGGCTATATGACTTCACAGCCACACCTCCCTGCCCCTTATTTATTCTTTATTCAAGTATGAAAACCTCCTGAGAATCTAGAATACGTCCAATATTTGGTTACTTTTCAGTTAACTATTGAACTGAGACTGCATACAGTACTCCCATGTTTAACTTAGCCTTGGTTTAATCAATTAACCCAATTTTCTTTGTTCCCACAATGAACTGTAAATTTACCATAAGAGATAGATCTGTCTCAAGGTAAACTAAATTGTAGCAGCCTAATCTGTGACTCATGGAATCATACAAGCACAGCCTAAAGCTGGTTTAGGACTATCTTATTTTTAAAACATCATACATTTTGTCCTCATAACTTTACCTATTGAGACTTCTCATGTCCAAGTGCTCCATCACAAATAAAGCACCACCTTCTGGCAAATCAATAACTTTGATAGGTTTAGGAACTTTCACAGTCTGTGTTTGCAGAATAGCAGCTAAACTTGCCATTTCTCCATCAAACATTCTTCTGGCCTATCAAGTATAATAAGAAAAACCTATTAAAATATTTCTCCTGTATTGAATAGTAGCCCTTTTCAGTGGTCTACATTTTAAAAAATAATACAGTAACTTTCTCACAAATTACTTATTTTATTCAGAATAAATATGCCATATTGTACAGTTCACATTTCTTTATGACCCTGCTGCCAAATTACCCTAAAGAGATGGACTAAGTTTTAAAACTGAATGTTTATTTATTAGATGGAACATTTCTGTATAACACAGAAGACAACTTTGTGGAAACATAACCACTCAAAATAGGTAGCTTCTAACAAACGAAGAATATTCTACCATTATTATTTATGAGTCATTATAACATACCAGGTTTTAAAACAACATCTCTACCTGTTTTATACAAGTTTAGTTATCATACTACAATATTATATCCTTGTTCAGTGTGTGAGACTTCAAATTGAAAAGATAACCCAAAAGCTACAAAATGGTACACAATCCTTTAAAAAAAATTATATATTTACTAATGATGATCCTACAGGTTTTGGACATGCTCTCCTTCACATCTTCAAAGCTGAAATTTCTCAAATGTTATTTCATTCACACAACCAGACCTTCTAGTTTTTGCTATATTATTTCATTTTACATGCTAATCCACAAGTATAGGAACTTCATTAAATTATTCCCCAATGAATCTCATTTATTAAAATTTATTAAAATCTTGATCAAATTTTACTCAATAGATGATACACAATAGGGAAACCTACTGTATTCCCAATTCTTCCAGCTTACCATACAAGAATGTGTTCTGCTCACATTCTAGTCATTTCTCTATAAGCCAAAAGAAATATTATTTTAAATTTAAGAAGATCCTTTACAAAAGCAAGAGTGGACAGAATAAAATAAACACAGACAAAAGTCATGTGTAAATGCCTTGAAAATTTGGGGAGGGCAACTTCAACAAAAAAATACAGCTGGAGATTTCTCCCCATCTTATTCATGTGTACAAGTATCATACTTGTATATCTGTGTGTGTATGTGCATGTGTATGTGTGTGCATGCATATGTATATACATCGTGTCTAATGCTAGAAAGAACTAGTTTGGTATATGATTAAGGCACCAAGCTAGAAACCAGGAGACTGTGATTTCTAGTCCTGCCTCAGGCACAAAGCCAACTGAGTGACCTCAGGAAGAAGACAATGGCAAAGCACTTCTGAAAAACCTTGCCTGCCTGCCTAGTCAACAAGAGTCAAAGAACTGACTCAAAGGTTTGTATAAACAGATGCCAGAAGTTACACTCAAAAAATAAGGAAAAAATAAGTCATTTACAGGAATGGAATTAACTACTCGTTAAAATTAATTGCTTATAAAATGAAGTATTCTATTTATAAAATGAACTGATTTCCTTTGCACATGCAAACCACTTACACACAGATAGATGCAAGCTACATACACATATTCCACTCTTCCTTTCAGGCAAAAAAGAAAAAAAGAATAAAAACCAGGATGGAGATGGGTTAGGAAACATAGCAGCTCCCCTGGGAAGACAAGAGAAAAAGGAACAAAGACAGAAATAACAGAATGAAACAAACAAAAACCTATGTAAGTACAAAAAGGACTGAGTTCATCAGGCAAGAAATCTGACAGGCAGCAGCTAAATCTTTAGACTAATCTACTAGTTCAAATGACCCAGGTCCTCTGTAGATCTGCAAACTACAAGTCCAGAAACATGCTACTGTAATCCATCCCTGACTTAACACATAATTGAAATTCAAAGGTCTCAACTTTTGCATTTCTGCAGCCTGTACAGCTGGGAAATCTTCAGTGGCCACTATTCCCAGGAAGTACTCTCTCCTTGCTTCCTGTATTCATGTAATGTTCTTTGATGAGTTTACAGCTACAGCTAGCCACCTTTCTCAAAGTCCTACTCTTCAACAGCACTTAAACTAGGGCTGCATCTAAGCTGCACAAATCTGAATAACCAATAGATGGTGGCCAAGAGTCCCATAAATCCTGACTCTGCTTCTTAGTAGCAACGTTTTTTTTTTTTAAATGTTCCGTTTGTTGATGCTACCACAGGAAAAACACCCAGTGCATGGATGATCTACAGCAGGGGTGTCAAACTGCCGGCCCACGGGCCAATGCATCATGCCGAAACCGCGCCCATCCCATTGCCGGCAATGGGGGAAAAGTCGCGATACGTCACGACGCATCACGTGACGTTGCGAGTTTGACACCCCTGATCTACAGTATTCAATCTTCTTGTGATATTTAGTAATGCAAAGAAAGCACTCTGCTGATGATTAAAGACACTTCAGTTTATTGTTTCATATCCTACTAGAAACAAATATTGGACTTTTAAATGGATTCAAAGTGATTACTACAAATCAATCAGACTAGAGCTGGAGGGACCTTGGAGGTCTAGTCCAACTCCCTGCTCAAGTAGGAGACCCTATACCATTTCAGACAAGTGACTATCCAGTCTCTTCTTAAAAACCTCTACTGATGAAGCACCTGCAACTTCTGAAGGCAAGCTGTTCCACTGGTTAATTGTCCTCACTGTTAGGAAGTTTCTCCTTAATTCCAGATTGCTTCTCTCCTTGATTAGTTTCCATCATTTCTTGTCTTGCCCTCTGGTGCTTTGGAAAATAAGTTGACCCCCTCCTCCTGTTTGTGGCAACCTCTCAAATACTGGACTACTGCTATCATGTCCCCCCTAGTCCCTTTCTCTAGACTAGCCAAACCCAAATCCTGCAACCGTTCTTTATATGTTTATGAAGTAAAAGGTTCTTTCAGGATTCTGTCTGCTAGGCAAATTCAGAAATCTGTAGTTAAGTAAACTGTGCAACATATACAATTTGTATTCTCAAAAACACCTGTCTCTAAGCCATGGGTTACATGTAGTGTTACATGTAGTGGACAGACCCCATGGCCAGGTAAGCCACTCAGAGTTGTTCTGAACTAAGGTGGCCTTAAATCTAATAATATATTTTTTAAAAATCTTCATTGCCGAGTTGAAATGCTATCTATCCACCGTAAGTTGGCAAAACAGTATACCAGAATAAATCTTCTGTTGCTTCGCTTTCCAGTAATATATTTTGGAAGAGATGATATCTGAATAGGGTAGAAAACACTAATACTAACATACTATTAGAATCTCCATAGACTAATACTAACATAACTAAGGACAACTTAAGCCTGCGTTTTTAATGACTGGGAACTAGATAAAGGTAACTCTCAAAGAAACACAGCAGAAAAATATAGCCAGGACATGTTTATGTGAGTTAGGTGTAGTCGACTTACAAGAGTTCATTTAGTGACCGTTCCAAGTTACAACGGCACTGACAAAAGTGACTTATCACCATTTTTCACACTTACAACCATTGCAACATCCCCTTGGTCACGTCATGAAAATTCAGACGTTTGGCAACTGACTCATATTTATGATGGTTGCAGTGTCCAGAGATCATATGATGACCTTTTGCGACCTTCTGATGAGCAAAGCCAATGGGGAAGCCAAATTCACTTAACAACCCTGTCACTAACTTAATAACTGGAGTGATTCATTTAACAGCTGTGGCAAGAAAGGTCGTAAAATGGGGCAAAAGTCACTTAACAAATGTTTCACTTAGCCACAGAAATGTTGGGCTCAATTGTGGTCGTAAGTGTACATGTATAGGATTATCATGGCTTATTCTATTAATCCAGTTTCAACACAAAAAAGCTAGGGCCCGGGAAAGTCTACAGACCAAACAAAAAATTCAGCCTATCAATACCTCCCCCCCCCCCAACTTTTTTTTCAGAGCAACCCAGCTCTCCCAACGGCAGAGGAATGCCTCTCTGTGGTGCTCTTCTCATGGCTTAAGCTTTCAGAAGCCTCACAAATCCCCTCGCATTCTCCCCGTTACGAGGAAAAGCCTCGCTTGGTGAAAGTACGTTCAGAAGGAGCCTTAGTAGAAAACCTCAGTTCACCAATTAACCACCCGGACTAGGCGCTCCTTTTCCAGCCTAAGATTCCCGCTCTACCCAGTCTGTGTCCTCCCACCTCGGCCTTGTCATTGCGCTTCACGTAGACCTTCCCGTGGTCAGTGTGGAAACTCTCGCCGTGGCTGATGCAGCCTCCCCCCGAGTATCCCGCAGGCCGAAGCACTGAGGTGCCAAGTTCTCGCCGCAAAGCCGCCTCCATCGCAGGAGGTCCTGGAAAAGCGGGCCGCGCACCGACCCCGCGCCTCTCTGCGGATCCCGAGCCACCGGGGAGCCGTTAGCCAAGCCACCCGCCCCGCCAACTGAAGCACAACGGCGATGCCGAGCGCCCGGAAGAGGAACACCCGGCTCGGGGAAAAGGCAGCGCCTCCGAAGGATCCAGCGGCTGCCTGCATCGCTGCAATGAAAGGAAAGCTGGCCCTGAACCGTTGCTCCTTGTCTGAATTCGCACTAGGAACCCAGCTTATATAATTATAATTCGGAAGAAGCCAGAATCTTGAAGTAAACCAAGAAGCCACAGTTAATTTCATTGGTGAGCATCTTTTAGGACTTTAAGTGGTCGCACACACACATGGTTGTTGAATAACCCGTAATATTTCTTTGATTTTCACACTGCATGTGAATCAAGTCTGAACCAAAGCAAAGCAAGCTTCACTCGGACTTTTTAATGTATTGTGTGAACCAAGTCAGTTTCCCCTTGTAATTTGGGGTATCCCAGCATCTGCCTTCTGTATTAAAAACAGATTTAAATTTCGGTTTTGCCCTACTATTCTACATTATTAATGATTTACACCAGTGTTTCTTAAATGTAGTCTTAGGATCCCTAAAGGTCCTCCAAGTATCTCTCAGGGTCTGCACTATCAAAATTATTTGCCAGCCTATGCTGAAAAATGCAATATTAAAATCATGAGAAGCAGTAAAGGCAGCAAATGTATTGATTTTAATTCTGAATATGGTAAATATCAATAAATATAACCCATATAAACAAACACTTTTTTGGGATCAACCATAATTTTAAAAAGTAAGAAAGGGTCCTGAGAGGAAAAAACCTTAAACATTGGTTTATACAAACCTTTCTATACATTTGTTGCAAAAAAATTAAATGCAGAAGGACCTTTGGATTTCTTTTAAATCACTGAAAACATACATGCAAGCAACTTAATGCATTTAAGAGTTGTTTTAAATGCTAAACTTGTGTATTGACAATACTGCTTTCCAAAACAGTAACTGAACCCTTAGTGTTCAATGTGCAGAATAAATACTGTAAATCATTTCCTAAAGGCTTTTACCCTAAAAAAATCTTTTTCATGTCTTCTAGCTGTACATTTCCTTCTCTCTATGGATAAAAGTCCGTCAGATATATATAGGCTCCAGCCTCCAACTGTATTTAGACTTCCTACTCTATAGCTCTTTCTATACAGAACACCAAAGAAACCAAAACACAATAACTTACAGTAACATGATGTGAATCCAGCTATGTTTGTTCAGTGAGCCATGCTCAATCCAACCATGGCTTACTATGTGAATATAGAGCAAATTTTTACAAAAAAATTTTTTTTTTTAAAATCTTACTGAAAAGGACAAAGAAACTTGAATTTGTAACAGTTCATTGACTATGATTGAATGACATTTTTCCATGGTTAACCCAATTTGCATGACACACCTAACCACAAAGTAACACACATACCAGTGCAAATTGTTCTTGAGTAGTTTGTGGTTCAGGTTATGCTGAGAACACAACTAGTGCAATGATGATAACAGGCTTTATACCATCTCAGCAATGGCTGAGAGATGTAGTGGCCAATATGAAATTGGATGTTCACATTGAAAACCCAGTCATGTCTCTGTTTCCTTTCTCTTGTCATTGAAGTCACCTACCTTCCTTCCTTCTTATCTAAAAAGGTGTAACAGATTTTGTACAATATTGGAATAAGAAGAGGAAATAACTCCTCTAACACTAATATAAAGACAATTTAAGTTTGTTTCTCTCATGGTCTTGGGCCAAGAGTAAAACAGTGTAGAAAGCCAATCTGCCAGGGTAAGGTTAGGTGCAAGTAAAGAAAGGCCCTTTTGTGTGCTTATAACATTATATACTGGCAATATCTTTGTAGTGTTGGTAATTGTCCAGAAGACATTGTCATGTGAAAATTAGTAAATGAACATAAATATGTTATTTAAGATAAAAAAAATCATTGGAAATCAACCTAAATGACATCATTGACAAGGGGAAATGCTAATTCTGGATAATTGGAAGCCAACTATCAACAACTCAGGCACAAGCAGTGAATGGCCATTATATTTGCATGTGTCTAAGTAATTATGTCTTGTAAATAATGACTTTAAGCAAGAAGTTATAGTATTGAATCATATATAGCAATACCACTTAGACTTATATACCGCTTCATAGTGCTTTACAGCCCTCTCTAAGCAGTTTACAGAGTCAGCATATTGCCCCCAACAATCTGGGTGTTCATTTTACCAACCCTTGAGTCGTTCAGAATCGAACTCCTGGAGTGAGCAGTGAGTTAGCCTGCAGTACTGCATTATAACCATTGTGCCACCACGGCTCTATAATGTTTAATATGCAAGAACTTAATAGCAACTGCACATGACCCAGAACAGTCCACAAATATCAGGTAATACAAACCACAATTCTCAGATTAGAGAATATAATAAGGAATATGCATACCTGTGTGCTTTTTATCAACCATTTATTGTATCTACATAATTCATGAAATAAAGAACTCAATATATTGAACCTCAGACTAATATTTGGAATATATTCCTACACCGCTTTCTCTTTTCCTAATAAGGATGCCTTTCTAGTGCACAGTAATGTTCCAAAGATATCCTAATTGGTCAACCTGCTGTTTAATTAGAGTTTATTTCTGTACAACAGCTGATTTCCTAGGCTGAAATTATTTGTGAGTCACTAGTTAATATATACATACCAGCTTTAAAAAAAGACAGCAGCTGAGAATTGAAGAAAAGGTAATTGGTATCTGCTAGCTTTAATTTGCTGGTTTTAGATGAGTAAACAGAAAAGTATCTCTTAAGATGCCTGTTGGTATATGTTTATTCACAAATATTTTAGTATTTTCTTTGGTGTTTCTGTATCAAGTTGAAGGCTAGCTCGGGGGTACTTTTTGAAATATTATTTTTCTTCCATTTCTAATGGAAGTTTGTTCAAAAATTGTTCCACTGTATAAAAACTTATTTTTATCATGTAGATTGTTACATGTTAACAATCACAACTGAGCCCAAACTTTTCGTTGCTAAGCAAGACAAGTGAGTTTTGCCCCATTTTACTTTCTTGCCAAAGTTGTTAAGTGAATCGTTGCAGTTGTTAAGGGAATCTGGCTTCCCATTGACTTTGCTTGTCAGAAGCACAGAAAAGGTGATCGCATGACCCCAGGACACTGCAGTTGTCATAAATACATGTGAGTTGCCAATTTTGATCACGTGACCATGGGGATGCTGCAATGGATATAAGTGTGAAAAACGGTCATAAATCACTTTTTCAGTGTCGTTGTAACTTCGGACAGTTGTTAAATGAATGATTGTAAGTCGAATGGTCAGTTAAAATAGTTCTGCTAATTTATATAAGTGAACTTTGTCATAAGTCCAAAACTCAAAATGGTTATAGCTGCAATCTCTGTCTTCTGGTCTGACATTTCATCTGGAAGTTTTAATACTATATCCAGGAGCACCTTTCCCTTTTGATCTTTTACCATATCTATGGATATTACTGTTCACCCTGTATGTATATAGCATAGATTTTGTGACATCTTTTGTTTCTCCTTTGCTCCCCATCTTCATTCAATTATAGTACATCTAGCTGCTGCTTTACTGTACTGAAAGTACTTCTGTCCTGTACCAGTTCTGGCTGCAGTACTGATTAATGCTGGATCGTTACCTTGTGTTACTACAATCTTCTCTCTGGCCCTCATATAATGCCCTGACTCATCATTACAGTTGCTTTTATATCAGCCTAGTCTATGGAGATTCTCAGTCATCCAGGTCATGATTGTCCCAAAGGTGCTTTTTCCAAAGGCAACTGGACTTTTTTTGTTTTTCCTTGAAGACGCTTCGCTTCTCATCCAAGAAGCTTCTTCAGTTCTGAACTGAACTTCTTCAGAACTGAAGAAGCTTCTTGGATGAGAAGTGAAACGTCTTCAAGGAAAAACTAAGAAAGTCCAATTGCCTTTGGAAAAAGCACCTTTGGGATATCAGCCTAGTATATTAATCCAAGCAATGAAATACCATCTATCATCATTCCCTGCTTTATTTTATGAAGAGCTTCCCTACTGCATACAATTTATTTTTAAAATCTTTGTATAAAGTAGCATACTGGAGAAAAACGTGTTCAATATATATATTATGGTATTGTAATACTTAAAAGAGTTATACGTTAATTGTCCAGTTCAATCCAAGGTCAAGAAGCTAAAAAATTTCTTTGATCCAGTAACGATTAACACTGTTAAACGACATATGACTCCGGTCAGAACTGTCTTCACACAATGTAATCAAAACGTGGTTTTCCTTGTTTCTGGCTTCATGAAGTGTGCAAACCTCGGCGGTTATTAAAACAAGACTTACAGTTCACATTTGCTAATCTTAAATCCCGATAGCATCGTACATTTTTATCTTGATTCATCGTACTCTTTATTATGCTGAATCCGGATGCAGGACAATCCTATTAACAAGTCCTTGAAGTTCGAATCGGACGCAGCCACGAACCGCGTTCATGTACCTTTTTACAACACACGCCTCGTCCTCCGAAGTGTAAACCCACCCGTTCCGCATCTCTCCCCCTGTGACAGATAGACGTGCCAGCCAATCCTGAGTAAGAAGTACCCCAGCAACTGAACTGTGGGGCCTCGAGGGGTGGGTCCGCGCTCACCAATAACAAGAGAACTTGGAATTCTGAGGTCCCACTGTACCAATAGCAGAACTGGTGGGCGCGGCCACAAAATCGGTGCTCCAATGGGAGCAAGGGGTGCAAATTGGTCGGGACAGTGTGACAGAGCTGCGCTCAGGTTGTAGCAACAACAACAGCCACAGCTCCTGCGACAGCAGGCGGTTGAGCCAGCTGCTGTCTTCGAGAACCCGACGGCGCCCCGCGCAAAGGTTTCCGAGTTTCTCTCGGTCGCGGCTTGTCACAGCGCTGCTCATTCGCTGTCATGAGAGATTTTTCCCGCTCTCTCCAATTTCAGTGCGCCTAGCAGCGCGGCGGGTTCTGGGCACGACTCCCGTCGGTTTCTGCTCGCTGCGGGCAGTTCGAGTCAGTCCTGCGCAGCCAGTTTGGGCGCGCTACCCTCGATGGCGCCGCTGGAAATTCTCCCTTCCTTGTCTCGGTCCCGAGGACGCCCGTCGCTGTCACCGTGAGAAGACGCCTCCGCCTCGTCTAATTCTTCTCCTCCGTCGCCTTCTCTTATCCCAAGCTTGAGAGTCGTGGTATCGGCAGCCCATCGGGACTCCTCCGCAGGGTGGGCTCGAACATGCCTTTGCTCGCGTGCTGCTACTCCTCATCTTCCTCGGTCCTCGGTGGCACAACTGGTGGCTCGGTGCCCCTCGTGGGCGCTGGGAGCTGATTCTCCGCAGAGACGTGGGGGGTGGGGGGGTTGAGAAGATGAACCACGTGGGCAGCCCTGTGAAAGCTTATGACTTCTTGCTAAAATTCCTCCTGGTGGGGGACAGTGACGTGGGCAAAGGAGAGATACTAGCTAGCCTAGAGGATGGAGCCACTGAATCTCCATATGGATACAACATGGGTAAGTGAAAACATGAATTGTACAGGTGTTCCACTGCCAGAGCCTGAATCTTGAGTGGAAACACCTTTTCTTTTACCTTTCTCCAACCCCACCCCAATCTACACCTGTAGATTACATAGGAAGCAGTGCTCAGGTAGGACTGTCTTGATACCTGAGTCACCCATAGCTAGCTCCCACACCTTGACAGTCAGCTTAAGACTTGCATGGTAAAAACCTTTCTTCCCAGTTGCCTTGATACCTTTGCTTTAGAAATAATAATGCTAGCCCATCGATTTCTTGGTGGCTAATCTGCCAATTTACTTTTGTTAAATGGCATTCTTCATATTATAAAGGCTTCACACATTTCCCTGGTATTGCCATTATCAGGACCAATAAACTCATAGTACTAAAACTGAATTGTTGTCTTTTCCTCCATCTTAAGCTTACTCTTTTCATGCTTTCTTTCCTCCCTGACTTGGCAACAGTAAAGGCAATAGGGAACAATATGTTTTTTTTATAACATAAAAAATAATTTAAATCATTTGTAGAAACGTTTTTATCAAGGGGAGGCTCTGGACTTTGGAATTCAATGAAGAAAAAATACTCGAGACTGTGTCAAACCATAAAATCATGTAATTGGAATGCACTATTTTGGCCACTAAATTAAATCCAAATGAAAACATTTCTGTATAGTCTTTATTTGCATACATCCACTGAAAAAGAATGCATTACCTTTCTAGGCAATTGGTTCCATTATTAAATTGTTTTTACTATCAAAAAGTTTTCCTCCCAAAATTCAGTTGTAATCTGCCATCCTGTAACTTAAATCCATTATTCTGTGTTCTGTATTCTGAAAATACACAGAATAAGTCTTGATCTTCCTTAGTGAGATCTTTTTGCAGCATACACTGGTTTCCTTTTGGATTGTATAAATCTTTTGCTCCTTTTCCTTTTAGCTATTTGAAGATTGTTATCTACTTTGGTCTTGTTTTTTCAAAACTAACCAGTTCCAATTCCTTCAATCTCTCTTCCCATGATACAGTTTGTAATTGCCTGATCTTCCTTGTTGCCCTTCTGTAAACCTGTTCCATTTCATCTGCATCCTTCTTAAACTGTGCTTAGGATGCAATACCTGACCAATTTATTTTAAATTGGAAGAATTGCTTCCTGCTATTTGGAAACTGTACTTCAGTTGAAGCCATTTAAAATTGTATTTGCATTTTTTGGTAGCCACATTATTCTGTTGGCTCATAATTTACTTTAAAATCAACTACCAGTCCAAGATCATTTTCACAAATACTATAACCAAGCCCAGTAATTATTAATTAATTAAAATAAATTGGTATTTGCAGATCATTTTTTAAATTAAACTTAAATTCTTCTCCTTTCATTGTGTTCTTTACAATTTCCCACACAACCTGTTTTTGGAGAACTTTGTGCCAAACTAATAGTTCAATAGTTCTGCACTTTTTTTTGTACCTGGTGCATTCTGCTGCTTTCTCTGAGCAGGTGGTATCTATGTTTTTTCTTCTTTATTTGAAGTTCTCCAAATAAGCCACTGTTGTTGTTCTTCCCATCCTTCATTAACCTCAGCTAATTCTGAGCTTTAGCTTCTTGACTTCATATATGGTTCCAATATACCCTCCTGTACTTTTTCTTGGTGATTTGTTCTTTTTTCCACCGTTTGTTTCTTGTTTTATTTTCAGACCTTCACCAAGCTTTTTTGTAATCTCTTGTCCTTTTCCATTGTCCTCCAATTTCTTTTCCTACTGCAATTGTAGTTGTACATTTTAAAAGAAAACCTATCTTTTCATGCCACAAAACCCTAGTTATTATTATTGGTTTGAGGGCTGCCCTTGAAGACACTCAGAAGTTACAACTGTTCCAAAATGCAGCAGTGCTCCCAGTATTGGGCTCCCCTAAGTTCACCCATGTCATACCTTTATTGTGCAAGCTACACTGGTTGTTTTCTTCCAGGTGAAATTCAGAATACTGGTTGTCACTTTTAAAGCCTTACATGGCACAGGACCTGGTTATTAGCAGGACTGCCTCTCCTTAAGAATATCTGCCAATCCCAGATCGGATAGGGTGGGAACACTCCAGGTCCCCTCCCTGAAATCTTGCCACTTAATTATACTTTCAAGATATGTATTTCTGTGGCTGCCCATATCTTGTGGAATACTCTTCTGCCAGGATATAGGACTTCTAGCCTTTCTGGAGGCCATTAAGACCTGCTTTTTACTGAGATGTTCGGATTATATAGGTAGAAAGTATGGAAGGAGGACAGCTAAGCATGCTGTAGAGCATCCCAAGGGGGGCAAATACAGCACAAGGTTTTTGTTTCATTTTTTCACTGCTTTTATTGTTTTATCATTTATTGGGTTTATTATTGTGAGTTACCCAGTTGCTCAAGATGGGTGGCCATATAAATCTTCTAAATAGATGAATAGATAAATCAGAATCCAGGTTTTTTTTTTTAAAAAAAAGTCTAGCTACATGTTTGCTCAACTTTGGTTTCCTTTAAAATTGATAACTCCACTACCATATTGTCATTTCCCCCCAACCTTTCCTCTAATTATTTAAAGGCTTTTCTAACTTTTTCCAAGTTAAAGTGCTTTCCAACCATCCTTTAATTGGCAGAAAATTAGAAAAACATGAAAACTGCTGCCCCCACAGCCTATCTCTATCGCCTGACTCACTGAAAAATGTTGCCATCTTTATTGTGTATGCCGTGTCGCATAAGCAAAGCAACTGAATTCTCTGATTTTAGTGTTCTCCCTCTTCTGCACGTTACCAGCTAGGAAGAAAAGCATTCCCTAATCACGGCACTATGGCAGAGCTAGAGAAGGTTTGATTGCTGGATTCTGTCTGCTCATCTCTATATTCCATCCTCTTGTCTTAATCTCCATTCTGTTGTAATCCCAGCTGAATAAATTTTAAAGCGGTTGAATTCAGGGAACTGAGTTCCATGCAATATTTCTCTCGTCTCTCTTTCTTTGCATGGGCAAAAAAAGCCATTTCCAAGTTCCTCTGTATTCTAGCCAGGAAATAACAGGGGGATGGGCCCATCTTCATTACTCTAGTTCAGTGTTGCACTAACCTGGTGAAGCTGTAGAATCATTTACAGAACTGTTGGGTGGTTTGCTGTTAGAAGAGTTTTGATAGCCTCTGGCACAGAATTGCTATGTTTAACACTTTGGAAAGACAAGAGCAAAACAACAGTAGATCAGGCTAACCAGGGCTTGAAGAAAAGGTGGCATACTCGCATCAGTCTGAAATGGCCAGTAAGCACCATTATTGGCCATGTGACTTTGCCTTGAGTGTTATGAGTGGAGAAGCTTAAAAGATATTACATACCTTGCGGCTGTTACGGGATGCTGTCAATTCCAGAGGCAAACATTGGTTTTTAACCACTGTATAGCTAAGAATAACTTATGCCTGTCTCATTCATGGGCTGAGGTGACAGTAGTGTCGTTTAGGTCAGAGCAGAAAAAGACATCACAGGGCATCTTTGTGCCATGGCTAGCAGCAAATAAAGACACTGTATAAGTTTCCCAGTTGATTAAAAAAATGTCAGCAAGACAAATTAGGAATTTCCTAGAAGATCCATGCTTTGCAGAGTTTACCTATGTTAATCTAAGTATATATTATAGTTTTCTTTGCCAGGAAATCGAGTTTATTTCCCCTACGCTTATCAGTGTTTAGACAATAAAGCCAATGAAGCCAATATTCTTTCTGCTTTTCTCTAAGAGGCTTAACAGACAACATTACAGCCACATTCCCTAATCCCTCCACAGTGTGAAAGTCTATATGTGAAGCTCTTAGTTCAGGGATTTTATTTCCAGCCTGCTGGAATTCAATTTAAAGCTCTCCTGATCAAGTTCAGAACGTTTCTGCCAAATACATTTTACCAGTTCTTGTAAGGTGCCATTTACAATACTCAGTAGCAGATGATCCTGGGGGCAAAATCTCTCCCAACATCATCATTATAATACCCAGTCATTTTATTTGAAATGTATATACTGTTTTAGCTAAGTAAAAATAGCTATATTATTATGGGTTCTTTGTCTGATGTATTTCTGATTGTTAGAAATATTATAATGCTTTTATCCCTGAAATAAATAAATTTTACATGCACACTAAGTAGTAAGGAGAGGGGAGATAAAACATCTTGCTCTACATTCAGTCCTGAAGAAATGAATTATTTATCTATTCTGGTTCTTGGTTCCCTAAAGAAAACCAAAGAACAATTTTAGAAAGTTGCTTTTATTAAACAAGGAATAATTACAAAGATATTACCAAAACTTGAATACTTCTCCATTCAATAATGTGATTTTGGCTTATTCACTAAGCTTTACTGTGATATTTGAAACCAGACATTATAATTTGTACAGTATGTTTATAATGGCAGGGACAACCAACCATTTTGCAGCTGGGGAAATATTTTTTCGTTATGTTTGATGTTGGGTGGGCGTAGAGAGTGAACTAATGCTATCGTGTAGAACATTTTTTTTAATTGCATTTTTTAGGTTTCTGAATTAGCTATTTAAGGTACAATAAGTCTATCCAAAGATTATTTGTTTGTTTTTATTTCCACTGAAAATTGTAGAGACATTATTACCAGTGTCTGGTGATTTGGTATTAAATTTTGGTAGCTGAGCCCCAATGGCTTAGGAACTGCATGCAGTACATTAGTGCTGTGGGTGAACAAATCAATATGGTTAGTTCGTCAAAGCACATTGAAACTGTGAATTTTGCATAATGTAGATCTTAAAGCTATCTTAAAGCTGTTTTGTTTTATTCAGAATGAGGAATTTACCACAAGCATGTTCTTTTGTCAGCTGACAGAGTAATACAATACTTTTGTTCTGTACAATTAACCAAGAAGGATAAGAATCAGAATGCTTTTAAAGCAAGTGTAAGGATAAGTATAGTACAAGACTGTAAGAATTCTATCAAGTGTTTCTGAAACACAGATATGCATTGGATGAATATTTTTGGCATTAGCATTGGAACGTTTATTTTTAGTCCCTTCATTTAACCTGTTAAAGAGTGAGAGGTATAAATACATCAGATGCAGAAAACCAGAACATTTATAGATCTTGATTAAGAATAAAAATAAATTTGATTGCACTTCCAGATTCTATTCAGCTGAATTGGTTACATCCATCAAAACTAGTCGGAGGTAGTTTGCTAACTTCAATTTTAACAGGATTGCACCTTTTCAATTCAACTGAAAGATACATGCTATATATACCCGGACTTAAAGGACAAAACAGAGGGACACTTTCTTTTCTGACCAATTTCCCAGAACGTTCTTATGTTTTAATAATATAAACCCAGCTTCCTCTTTATTTATTTAGCTGTTTATTTGATTATAGTCTGCCTTTCTGTCAGTGAATGCCACATAAAGTAGCTTCTTACAGACTTGAATTGATTTGTTGCCCACATAAATATATTGGTGCTAAAGGGGACTTTGGTTGACAGTACATCTGATGCACCTGGTTATGTTCCCTAAGGCATTACATGGGAAAGTAAAATACCAATCCAATACCCCACATAGGATTCTACAAACTGGTAACAGTTCTCAAGAAGGTATAGTGATAGCTACCAGCCTGGATGATTTTAAAATATAACCAGATAAATTTTGGAAGATAAGGCATTCTGAATTACAATAGTCATAGATCATTTTCAGTAGCTGAACAGTCTACTTTGTAATACCAGTTGTGAAGAATGTAGTTATTAGAACATCCTGCCTCTGGGCTTCCTTTAAGTACCCTTAGCCACAGTAGAACTAGACTAGCATTTCCATCTTCTATGCTCTTGTGTTATTACATTCCAAGAAAAAAGATAGTGCAAGCAAACCTTAATTTGGCTGTTACTTTAATTTTGCTTCAAAGGAAAACTTTTCATTTACTTTGAACTTGGGGATAAAATGCTTTCTGTATTATTAACGAGTAAACTGAATATTTAATGTTTTCCATTTAAGAGAAAGGTATTATTTTATGCAATTTGCCACTCCCTACTACCTGCCAGAGGCCTTGAGCATATGGAACAGTGGTAAAGGTGAAATGAAATGCTTAGAAAAGATGGCACTTCAAGAACTGCACTTCCCTTTTGTTGCATGAGGATAGCAAATGTAATACATCAAGGATGAACAACTTGTAATTTGGAGGTTTTGAACTTCAGTCCCATAATCGCTAAACAGCTTGGCAAGGATCAAGGGAACTATACTTCAGAATATCGGGAAGACAGTACTTATGTACCTGATTTATACCTAGTACATTAAATAATTTCAATATGTATCTGGTTCACAATTGCTCAGTTCAAACACCGTTTGTCAGTAGTATTTTAGCGACTCAGAAATGTATCACAAGATGAAAATTTTAAATATTTTAATTAAGGCACACTGTGGATTAAACCAATTAAAATCAAATACTGTTTGGTTTATGGTACTTCAATTTTATTTTATTTTCACAAACTTGCATCATTCTTTCTTAACTGATGACTGTATATAATAAAATTTTAAGACAGATGAGAAATAGCACCAAAATAATCTCTGCTTGTGGCTCACAATATTGTACCCCATAGGCACTGGAGAGAAATTGCATAATTATACCATGAATGGTAAAATAAAGTTGGGCTTGCATTACAATGGACCTTGGTATGAAGAGAGGGAGGGAAGAAATAATTAGGCACCATTTAAACTAAGGCTTTGCAATGCTTAATATGGAAAAACTACTTGCCACCTAGATACTTGATTGCTTTCTTAACCATCCCTTGCTTTTAAACCTATGTAACGTGTAATAATCTTTGACCGTTATCAGGATTTGTAGCTGCAATGCACTGTCATCAAATGTTAGACTGCTTTACCAAGTTTTTCAGGTTTAACTTCTTAAGTAATATGGCAGAGTTACGGGAAATTCATTGTTCCTAATAAGCATATTCCTCTCTTTATATGTAGTGAAAGCACACAAGATATTTTATAATTACACCAGTTGGGCAATTCTATACATGTCTACTCAAAAATACTTCACAGATTTTTATTTAGAGTTTGAATTTTAATTCCACATGGTATTTTTCAAACAGAACTAAAATATTATATATTCCATAAAGCAATGAGGGCTAAATAAATGGTTGAACTAAAAAAAAGCAGCATGTTAAAATCATAGAAGAACTAAAGAAAGAATTAAACAGATTTAACAGCATCACAAAGCAAATAACAATACTATTGACAAAAAATTGTAATAGATCTTCCAATTTTAGATACAAGGACTTCTGATAATTTAGTGAGGTGGGGGGGGACTGCCTTTCAATTTAATTTTGATAGAAATGAACTAAACAAGAACTAAACTGTTATGTTTATTCAGGACCAAGATATAATTGTGCCTGCTAAATTTTATAACATACAAAATTTCGAGAATACTTTTCAGAATCTAATTTAAGTGTTACTGTAGGGGGCTTTTTTAAAGATAAAAAGATATAGGAATGCAGCTAAAAAAATCTGCATAGGTTAAATGAATGCACTTAACTATTATTTCAAAAGGACATACACAGAATGTCCTATTACCACTTTCCCAGCTTAGACTTGAGGGCATCATAAAGCAATTTGAGATACATTTAAAAACATGTAAAAAACAAGAAAAAAGTTAAGGAAATGATTGGTCCACTAGTGGGAGAAAGTGGCAAGAAGGTGACGCAACAGGGAGAAAGCAGAACTACTCAATTCGGTTTTTGTATCCGTATTTACATAAAGGGAAAAAACAGTCCAAACTATCAAAAATAGTACCATAAAAAACAGATTAGACACACAAGTTAAGATAGGCAAGAAAATGGTAAGTGAGCACCTGCCACCTTAATGAGTTCAAATCACCAGGACCAGATGGACTACACCCCAAGATTCTGAAGGAACTGGCAAATGTGATCTCAGAACCACTGAACTATATCTTTCAAAGATCCTGGAGCACTGGGGAACTACCAGAGGAAAAGAACTGAAGTGGTTCCCATCTTCAAAAAAGGAAGAAAAATGGATCCAGGAAACTACACACCTATCAGCCTGAACTCAATACCTGGGAAGATCTTGGAAAAGATAATCAAGCAACAAATCAGCGAACACCTAGAGGCAAACAAAGTCATTACCAAAAGCCAACACGGGTTTGTCAAAAACAGATCATGCCAGACAAATCTTATTGCATTCTTTGACCAGGTGACAAAATTAGTGGACCAGAGGAATGCTGTGGATATAATTTACTTGGACTTCAGTAAGGCATTTGATAAAGTAGACCACAACCTACTACTTGATAAGATAGAAAAATGTGGGTTAAACAGCATCACCACCAGATGGATTCGTAGCTGGCTGACCGGCCGTACTCAGCATCTGGTCCTCAATGGAACTGCATCTACATGGAAGGAAGTGTGTAGTGGGGTGCCCCAGGGCTCTGTTCTGGGCCCAGTGCTCTTCAACATCTTCATCAATGATTTGGATGAGGGGATAGATGGGGAACTCATCAAATTTGCAGATGACACCAAGCTGGCAGCAATAGCCAACACTCCAGAAGATAGGCTTAAGATACAGAAAGTTCTTGACAGACTTGAACATTGGGCGCTATCTAACAAAATGAAATTCAATGGTGAAAAAAATAAGGTTCTACATTTAATGCACAGGTATAGTATAGGTGGTACCTTGCTCAATAGTAGTAACTGTGAGAGGGATCTTGGGAGTCCTAGTGGACAATCACTTAAATATGAGCCAGCAGTGTGGTGCAGCTGCCAAAAAAGCCAACACAGTGCTAGGCTACATTAACAGAGGGATAGAATCAAGATCACATAAAGTGTTAATACCACTTTACAAGGCCACACTTGGAATACTGCATCCAGTTTTGGTCACCACGATATAAAAAAGATGTTGAGACTCTAGAAAGAGTACAGAGAAGAGCAACAAAGATGATCAGGGGACTGGAGGCTAAAACATATAAGGAACGCTTGCTGGAATTGGGTGTGTCTAGTCTAATGAAGAGAAGGACGAGGGGGGACATGATAGCAGTGTTCCAATATCTCAGGGGCTGCCACAAAGAAGAGGGAGTCAAGCTATTCTCCAAAACACCTGAAGGCAGGACAAGAAGCAACGGATGGAAACTAACCAAAGAGAGAAGCAAGCTTAGAACTAAGGAGAAATTTCCTGACAGTCAGAACAATTAAACAGTGGAACAACCTGCCTCCAGAATCTGTGAATGCTCCAACACTGGAAGTTTTTAAGAAGAGACTGGACAGCCATTTGTCTGAAATGGTATAGGGTTTCCTGCCTGAGCAGGGCAGCAGGACTAGATGACCTCCAAGGTCCCTTCCAACTTTATTATTATTGTTGTTGTTGTTGTTGTATCAGAATAATATCCACATTAGGGGCTGAGAAAAGTATATGACAATATTTTTAGACTCACAGCTGCTCTATAAGAAGAATGGTGTTAGCTGAGAGATAATGACTGATCGACCCAAAATCATTCAGAGGGAACCCAGGTTACTCATATAGTGGTATTTAGTTGTCTTATTAAACATCAATATATTTCAGAAACTATAGAAAATAAATAATTAGAAGTGGTTTTTAATGAATATCTCCCTTCATCTAATTGGGCACCCACAGAATTGCACTAGATTCAGACATTTGTAGCAACAGGGGGCTCCAAAAGACTTGTGTGCAGCCTGTAGAACCCTCCAATAATTGTGTATTCAGTCACTTTCAATTCTTTATAACCTGAAGGACATCCTTTGGCCAGGATTATCTCTCAGTAATTACTTCCCCAAGTTCTTATAAATTTATACTTATCTCTTCAATGACAGTATTGAATGCTTTGTCTTCTGATGATTTAAGATTGCTTTTCATTTTCCTAGGCTTCATAATTTCGTATCTAAACTTTTGCTTCCTTATTAGTACTTCAATAAGCAGCCTGTTTTTTACTTATTTAATGCTTGAATGATTGAGTTTCCGTATGGGCAATATATAACTTTAATAAATAAATAAATTCCAAATGAGGTTCTCCGCATCACGATCCAGAAGCATAAATTCCCCCTCAAATTTTACCAAGTTATAATTTTAAATATGGTATGGCATATGAAGACAATTGTTAAATATATTACAGAAACCAATCGTACTAATTCTATTTCATTTTAATTCAATATGAATAAAATGAAAGTAAATTATTTTCTCCCAGCTTATTACTCTATAGAGCACAACTCACAGCATGGAATTCAGAGGCCACGTTCAGCTCAGAAAAGTTGCACACTTTTCTATTTTTCTATTTAACGCAAAGATTTCATTGTCAATTCTAACTGGATAGTAGATACCAAAGCATAAAAATCAACAATGTATATTGTTATAAACAAAAACAGAACAATACAGTACCCCAGCAGTCAAATTAATGATGATGATTATCCTCCTAAATCAAAGGCATACTTGATTTTGATGGTTTTAAACCTTTGCAAAGCGCAGAAATAGTCAGGGCCAGATATACATCCTGAGACTACTAGAGAGATCTGCCTCCTGGCTGACACCTTGCGGATCTCTGGTAAAAGTGAGTCCACCAGTAAGCTGTCCCTCAAGGTTCAGATGGACAGATAAAATGGCAAACATGTTTCTGATACAATTATATTTCTATGTATTACTATTTGTTATACTATTATTTATGCTTTCTCCTAGCTGCAGCCATATGAAACCAGGAATATATGCATTTAAGGAGATACTAACAGATGCAGTATGCTTGCCAATGAGCTCTCTGAATCATCATTTTTCTCTGCATAACACTAGCTTTTCTTGTCACACTCGATGCGTAATTGAATCTAAGGGCTTGTGTAATAGAACGGACAGATACAGTAATGCCCCAGCTTCTTGATGAGATCCCTAAGATGCCCTTCAGGCAATCACTTATAGCAAAACCCCAATATTCAGTCAATGACAAATTTATATGTATGCAGTAATTTTACAACTGAGTAGGATTTTAACGATGCTCTCATTCTATGGCAGTCCCTGGTATTTTTCATACTTTGAAATTTAGAAACATTGCAATATTATCTTAACAAGGATGATGTCAAGCTTGAAACTCGCTTTACTGATGACTTGAAAGGAAGTCTAATACTGTTAACTGAATCAGGTTAAATGGCCAATGAATTGCAGTCTTAAAAAGTCTCTTTTACCATACATCACAGGTGGGCAATCTGTCGTCTATAGGTTGCAAATATGCACACAGACGCATTTTTATGATACCATAGTGTGGATAACCAATTTTTAGTATCAAAATAGCCATTTTTGGCAATGTAAAATTTTTGGTCTCTTTTCATATTTGTGTATCATGTTTTCTAAAAAGTGAAAAATAGGCCTTGTCAATTAAAGTGACATCACCCTCAAACTTACTACAGTCTGGTAAAGAAAATTAAATGCATCCTGTAGCACAAAATGTAGCCCATCTGCATCTTCATTAATAGATACAAGTATGGCCATTCTCCATGCAGTAGTTCTTTGATAAAATTAGGGGTTATGTTGGCTAACCATATTTTTAATACAACTGTTTTAATACTGGTAGTTAATAGTGCACAGAGTTTTTTGTCATGTTATCTTTTTAGAATCATGGTGGGTGGTACAGTACTACATCAGTGTTCCTACAACAGAGAAAGTGATGACATTTAAAAGGGAACTGTATGTGATCCCAGTGATTTTTGCTTGAACAAAAAAAAAATAAACTGCTTAAAGCATGCTCCACAAATCAACTAATTTAGGTTGCAATTCTGTTGTTTTTGGTGGGAGTGTCTTACCTAGAAATTGCTTAATGTATCCTGTTCAACAACAGGTGCTTACATGCTGTCCTATGGGCTACTTAATGGTAGGCTTGGTATTTAAAAACAAAATACAGTAGAATTTATCACATTATGTAAAGACAATCATCCTGGATCATAGAGCAGTTGCTTTGCCTGTGATCACAGCTATTATGATTTTCATAGAACATTTTGTACAGAATTCTGTGAGAGATTACCAACCATTTAACAAAGGGTGATAAAGGCTAAATATTGTACGAAATTCATAACTGATGAGCTATTTCACAATTTAAAAATGTGTTTCTGGTAGCAAAACACAGGTATGGGCATGCTGTTTTAAATGGAAAAAAAAATTATTCTAGTTACAGCATGAGTCAAACATCTACTGGCTCCTCATTTGTTATTACAGACAATTACAGATGCAAATTATCCCAAGCGTGGTATAATTGGTGAGTGTGCAGAATTCTGGAATGTGAGCAGTTCATCATATGTTAATGTAACCATGGCTAACAACTTATTTGTGTAGAGCAGGGGTAGGCAACCTTGGCTCTTTTATGACTCGTGGACTTCAACTCCCAGAATTCCTGAGCCAGCCATGCTGGCTCAGGAATTCTGGGAGTTGAAGTCCACGAGTCATAAAAGAGCCAAGGTTGCCTACCCCTGGTTTAGAGAAATGAATACAGGTAGTTTTTGACTTATTGTTATGCCATACTGTTATCAGTGTTGCTCTCCGTATCTTGTGCTATACATTTGTGTGAAGGTGTGAAGAGAGATACATTTAAAAATGGATATATGAGTTCCATTCAAAACAGGCTACAGAAGCAAAAGCATTTATTCTGGAAAGCAGAATATTTGGTTAATGCAGAATGTTGAAAAATACCAGAAGTCTTTTTAGAATACTGTATATTAGATGGTTCTCAAAAAAAAACAACCTGTAACTAAAACAAACATATTTCTCAAGAGGTCTGAGAAAGACACTCAACTGGGACCGGCCAACTTTTGTCAGGATGGCAGTTGTAATTCTTCAGAGCGATCACATACTGTGAAGTACTAATTATGTGCAGGTGGTCCTCAACTTACGACCACAATTGGGCCCAAAATTTCTATTGTTAACTGAGGCATTTGTTAAGTGAGCTTTGCCCCATTTTATGACCTTTCTTGCCAGAGTTGTTAAGTGAATCAGTACAGTTGATAAGTTAGTAACCCGGCTGTTAAGTGTATCTGGCTTCCCCATTGACTCTGCTTGTCAAACAGTTGCAAAAGGTGATCACATGATCTTGGAACACAGCAACAGTCATAAGTATGAACCGGTTGCCAAGCATCTGAATTTTGATCACATGATCATGGGGATGCTGCAAAGGTCGTAACTGTGAAAAACGGTCATAAGTCATTTTTTAGTGCCATTGTAACTGAATGGTCACTAAATGAACTGTTGTAAGTTG
This sequence comes from Azemiops feae, assembly GCA_023970755.1. Classification (NCBI taxonomy): domain Eukaryota; kingdom Metazoa; phylum Chordata; class Lepidosauria; order Squamata; family Viperidae; genus Azemiops; species Azemiops feae. The sequence continues at coordinate 779,782 of JALGBA010004283.1, forward strand.
AGGACCTGTAAAACAGAACTGAAACTATGAAGTCTGCAGAGCATTTAAAGTAAACTATGCAAAATTAAGTTTGCTTTAAATATTTAAATTATTTTTATTTATTTTACTGGATATGCATTCTACTCCAATTATTTATCAACTTTAAGCAGGTTATAAATAATGCCATTTATTTGTCTGGAGAATTCTGGGAGTTGATACACATCTTAAAGTTGCAAAGGTTGAAAAACATTGGATTGGATGATCTTTATCCTCCTTTCTGAGTGTATGTTTCTATATTTGGAAATTGTTTATTCCAAAGTTACAATATTCCAACATTATAACTATTGACATACAATAGTTAATATTTATATTTTTTTGAATATGCAAAATATGTTATATGATAAATATAAATATGATAGTTGGAACAGGTTCAGCAAAGGCTATATCTACAATACTGCGTAAATTTATTACAGTGGCAGAGGCTAAAAATTAGCATATATTCTAAACATATCTCAGACAACAAAGTGTTACATTGTTCAGTGGGTTCTGTTTAAACCTCAAGGACTTCAGGTGATGTCAAACTATGCTGTATTTTTAAGGCGTTTTGGTAATACTCTCTTATTTCACTTTGTGTTTATTCATCTCCTTTATCCCCAGAGAAACTGTCCATTTCAAAGAGTAGGTCTGAATCTGACCAACAGAACGTGTCTTTATGTGTAGTTGGATACTAAAAACAACTCTGTGGACAGAAGTCTTAGAATTCCTGATTTGCAAAAGACTCATATGACCTAGCACTTTTTGCAAACATAAATATTTGTTCAGGTTCAAGGAAGCTGAATCTTTAGGCTAAGAGAGAAGATGTTAATGCTATACTGCTTCTTAAATACAATCTGAAATATTAACCCAGGAGAGTTTACACTGGTTATATTTTTTTCTCTTCCATTCAATTGTGTCCGATTCTTGGAGACTGTCTGGATAATTCTTTGCAGTTTTCTTAGCAAGATTTTTTAGAAGTGACTTGCCATTGCCTCCTGCTTAGGGCGGAGACAAAGTGACTGGCCCAAACTCACACAGCTGGCTTCACGCTCAAGGTGGGACTAGAACTTACAGTCTGATGCCTTAACCACTATACCAGACTGGGTTTCTACTGATCACATACAAATCTTTTAAATACTGTAAATAAGCAACATAGTTATTTAGTTTTTAGTTCACCCCCACTCTACTACAGCATAAGCAAAACAAAAACATGGAATATTGAAATATGTGTCCAGGAGACAGCCAGCATCAGCTTTCATCATATCCCAGCACAGCCCTTAGTGTCTCTGGCACCTCTTTGCAATGTGTTATTGTAACAAATATATTTATAAAAATTAGCTCCTTCCATTGCACCACTAATACATATTAAGAGCTATAATTAAATGGATCTTATGTATTTCCAAAGATCCTGGAATCTTTTTCTTTCTTCTAATAGAGATTTGTTTACTTGCTTGGAGACAGATACAGTTCAAAACAGAGAAAAAAAGAGAATGACCAAGATATAGGATTTATCACACACAAGTTTGGAATTAGGGGATGCGGGACTAAAGGTGATTACATAAATTACCAGAATATATAATGTAGAAAATAGCTTTTAGTTGCCTCTAGTTAATATAGTGTAAAATTAATATAAACAATATAAAAATGGAATAGAGCTCTTTTTTTGTCATTTTTGTCATCTCTTGTGTTTTCATTTTGCAATGTTTTGATTGAGCTCTGAAAACTTGATATTGGGGGACTGAATTTGCTACTGCTCACCTGTAGCATAGCATATTATACAATATTACTGTATAATAAAAGTTTTCATGCAATGCTTGCACTATTTCAGCATAATACCTCACTCTTTCTCTTCAGGTATTGATTACAAAACAACAACAATTCTTCTGGATGGCAGGCGAATAAAGTTGCAGCTCTGGTAAATGAATTTTGTTTGGATTATATTCTATATTTTGAAAACTGTTTATATAAGAAACAATTGCACAATTGGGTATTAGATCACATGAGTTATATAAAAACTCACTAGGTAGCTCTCATCCTAACCAAAGTATGGGACATTTCTAGAATCTGATAGGATTCATAAGGAGGGTGGGAGTATACTAAACCTTTACTTAATGATAAGAGCATTTTGGCTACACTGAACTGTGGTCACAACAGGAGGGCACTTTTATCCTAGCTAAATATTACTATAAATCAGACCAAATTATTTAATAAACCTAATCACAGATATCAATTTTATTTGTTCTGAACATTTCCTAAACGAGTATATGAGTTTAGTGGGGCTTTATGCTGAGCATTAGACAGACCAAGGACAGGATCATCCAGAGCTCTTTCAGATGATTGTCTTCAACTGCTACTCACCAATCTTTCACCCAGCAGAAAACAAGCCAGGATAAATTGGGCTGCCTCCTTTAATTGATCTCTATTCTACCCAACAAGGAACCTTGCAAACTGAGTTGACCTTAATTAATTAATGTAGTCCTGTAATGTAAGCAAGGTGATGGTGGATTTCCCTGGCTTTGATTCCCATTCACCCAGCATCACAGGAAAAACTACCAATCATTCCCTTTAATGTATAGCATGGTAGGGCAGGGTTCAATGACTGTTTAGAAAGATGAGCTTAGCCCTCTGATCAATAGGTGGCAGGCATGGGGTAAAGCAGGAGGGAGTTTTTGCAGTGTTCCTGCTTAGTGCAATCTGTCTTCTAAACTAGTGACCTGTTGGGTGGGCTTTCTCTGATAAAGTGAGAGGGAGTGATTGACAGTCAGTGAGCTTTGTCCTCAACTAGGGCTGCACACAGATATACACAGAATAATCTATAATGTGTGCACTGATCTGTATTCAAGTATCTTGTTTTCAGTTTTGGTAAATTGTTGAATATTAATAACAAATGTAAAATGATAAATGAAGATAAAAGCAAATTAGAGAAAAGTCAATATGCATTTGTTAATCAGGCAGCTTAATCAGACAACTGTTTATAGTACTTCACTCTTAGAATGGAAATGACTATATTATTAATCGTGTGCTGTATTACCTTCAGGGACACATCTGGACAAGGCAGATTCTGTACCATATTTCGTTCCTATTCCAGAGGTGCTCAGGTAAGCACACACTCTGAACTGTATCAGTGAGGCAGAGACAAATGATAAGAATTGCCAGGGGAAGCAAAATGATAAATGTATTGTCCTACTTTTTAAAATGTGTAGACATTTGTGCTGAATATAAGTAATGTTTTACAGAAAAGTTCAGATCTGTTCAACACAACTTCTTATAATGTCATCAAATACCATTTACACAAGATTGTACGATGCATATTTAAATTTACCCATATGTCAGACTAATTTTAAATGGATTTCATTCACCCAGGGTGTGATACTGGTATATGATATAACAAATCGCTGGTCATTTGATGGCATTGATCGGTGGATAAAGGAGATAGATGAGGTAAGATATCAAATAATAAATATATTTACCTGAATTGAAAAGAGTTCTACATTTAAGATACCACCTAAATTACCATCCACAGGCTGTAAAATGGAAAGACCTGGTGTAAACTCAGTCATTGTAGTTTATAAACAATGATTCATGGCTTTGTTTTGCAAACTTGGGCAGTTGTGGCTTACTCAACAAAACATGCCTTTTAAATTTTTTTGTATTTGATTGGATGGATGGATAACTTCCAAAATCACTATGGATGGACAAGAATAGAAACTTAGTAAGAAGAAAACTAAGAATCCTTAGGACAGTGCTACAGTTCCTAGAAAGAATCCTAGGGCTGTATGATGAAGCAGAATTTTCTTATTACTTCTAGAAGTGGTCTGTCTTCAAAGATTTTTTCATACAGTGGCTTGATGGTCAAGCATTTTCATCAACCTTTCCTTCAAAGCTTTTGCTGATTTATGGATTACATACTCCAGGAACATTTATGGATTGCATATTCTTTGTCAGTGTTTCAAAAGGAGTGGTGCTAGACTTCCTTTCAGGGAAGCAAAAGACACAAAAAATGGTATTCTTAGAGCAGGTGATAATTGGATCTGGATCCTAAATGCTTCTATTTCTTCGACATTCAGGGAATAGAAAGTGATAATTCCCTACATCTTCTCTCTTGTGCTGCCCATTCACTTGATTGTAGCCTGGTCTATGTATTACATTAAGCCATGCTTTATTTTGTCATGATCTGATAAATAAATCACAAATTGACCAGAATCATATAATACACAAAGGTATCAATCATGTTTTAAAACCAGACATCTGTCTTCATACAATATTTAAGATAATCCCAAATAACAACCTTATGATTTTGCGTATTAGTGAACCCAGTCCACATACGATAGTTAGGCAAAGTCAGAAAATTGAGCTAGCCTGAATAAATGATGTGCGGTTAGTCGTTTTGATGAAAATGGGTGTAGATTTTGAAATCAACATTGTTCTGTTTCTCTTTCTCAGCATGCTCCTGGTGTACCCAAAATCCTGGTTGGCAACCGCCTGCATCTAGCCTTCAAAAGGCAAGTGTCTACTGAGCAGGCACAGGCTTATGCTGAACGATTAGGCATGACATTCTTTGAAGTAAGCCCACTCTGTAATTTCAACATCACAGAGTCCTTTACAGAACTTGCAAGAATAGTGTTAATGAGACACGGAATGGACCGGCTGTGGAGGCCAAACAAGGGTAAGCAACAGAAATGTATTTACTTCTTTCCTATGTATGCTAGTTATATATTTAGTCAGGATGAAAAAAAATATAAAAAAATGTTTTGATACGTACTTGTGATTTAATGTCATAACCAGCACCTAATAAATGCTTCCCATTTTAAGATGAACAATCAGAAATTAGCCCATGCATTCCCCAATTAAGATTGATATACAGCAGTTCCTAGTAATCCTGCTGAGTTCATCATGCCAGTAATTTTGCAGAAACACTACCAGAAGAGGCTCCAAATCCCTCATGCCTCATCCTACTCCTTGAAGATAAACGGCAGACCAAAGGCAAAGCCAACAGGAGCATCAGCAAACTAGGCTCAGCTTCATTTAAACTTCACCCTTTCCTTCAAAAGGAAAAGGCAAGGAAGATGTGGAACTGATCCTGCAGAACTCCTAGCAGTTTCATTGCGACCTCCCCTTAATGAGGAAGGGTATGGTATAGATAAAAGAAGAAGCAAATCAGGTTTTCAGAAATGCAGTCATACTATTCTTATCATTTTAGCTTTGGGAGCATTTCTAGGGGGCTCCCAAAAAAATGTGCAAGATTATTTGTATCAATGAAGGCAAGCCAAGGTAATGGGAAGAATCAGTGAAGGATTAGGGTGGTACTTCAAAAATAGTGAAATAAAGATAGGGTTATTAAAGCTTATACAAAGTTCTAGCTGTGTACTGCCACCATGTGGCTGTTAAGATCTTTTTAATATCTAATCTTACTTGTTTTATGTTTCAGTCTTGAGTCTACAAGATCTTTGTTGCCGTGCTATAGTTTCCTGCACGCCTGTGCACTTGGTTGACAAACTTCCACTCCCTGTTGCCTTAAGAAGCCATCTCAAGTCATTCTCCATGGCCAATGGCCTGAATGCTAGAATGATGCACGGTCGTTCTTACTCTCTCACCGCCAGCAACAATAACAAAAGGAACAGCCTGAAAAAAGCCAAAATCATCCGTCCACTTCAGAGCCCTCCAAAGCCTTGTGCCAGAAATAGTTGTAAAATCTCCTAAGCTATCTTTGGAAATCTTTGCCCAGCATTGTTAACACAAGGACTATTGTATGTAGGTATTGCTTTGCAGGAACAGGACAAAAGAAAAAAAATATTTTAGATCATTTGTTTTTAATAATGCTGCTTCCAGATATATGATGCACTTTGTGCAAACAGAGGAATGTGAAACTTTAATGTTGGATTTTATATATATATCAATTTTTTGATGTGCATGAAATCTTTGTGTATTTTATAAAGGGAATAATTTATCACAATACTGAGCTTTTGTGTCACTGAATCTCAAATGTGACTAATTTTTAATATTGCTCAATTATTACATTTTATTTGCAATTAGAATGAAAATCAATTGTAGATTCATCTAGTTTTAAATAACAATGTATTGTATACATTGTAAAAGATAAGTAGTGACATTCTAGTATTGTTTCAGTATAGCATCTGATTCTGGTTTTGTACAGTTTATTGAGTGATTCTGAAGCACGACTTTTGAGCTACTAATGTAATATGCACAAGAAATTGTCTCATCCATGTATAAAACATTTGATAAAGTTTTTTGCTATGTTTCAGAATTAAATTGTGGATTATATGCTTATTTTTCTGGTAAATCTACATTTTTGTATTAGATATTCTAGTGATCATTATATAGTGAAAAAGCCAAAGACATCAAGACATATTTGCTATAGCCTAAGAAAAAATGTAATTTGAAAAGCTGCTTTATCAGGAAAGGACACTATTATTTAAAAATAAAAATAAATCCTGCAAAGTATATGTGTGTTTTTTCAACTGAAATATTTTATCCTCCTTTCCCAGCTTTTGAATGCTTTCTCAAGTCTCTATTCCTCTATCAAGACAGATAATGTTTATTGTAATTTGTTTGCAATAAAGGCCAGTTTCCTTCCATTTTAACTTAAGTGATCAGAAAGACTTGAAATAAATAGCCTGAATAATGTCATAAAGCAAATTTATTCATGTTTTTAAAATAATGGTGTTTTCAGTCAGGCAGCTTATATTGCTATCAGTGAACAAATGCCCTCTATAATAAATGTTATGGTAAGTAAAATAGTCCTAAGAAAGTATAACCTACAAATGACATAGTTACAAATAAAATATGTTTGAATAGCTTTGAGTGGTTTACAAATTTATGGAAGGAAATGCAATGATCTTACTGCAGATAGGGAATTTTTTTCTGTTGATTTTTTTATTTTAAATTGATTTGTTTTTCATAGTTTTGCTTTGATTTTCACTTTGATTTCATTTGGGGTCTAATTATAATACTATACCTTTGCTGTAGTTGCTATTATTGCTTAGTTTATAATATCTTCACTGTGGAGAGGTTTCTGAAATCTATATGTGCTATATAAATTTCACTCTTCTGATATCATTACCATTTTTCATAAACACAATGAATTCTTACATGACATGTCAGTAGCAACTGTTGTTTTTGTCATAGCAAAATTATCTCATTGTTAAATGTTTTATCAGTTTTGAATCCCCTCAAGTCCTGCTGTGCTGCCTCATTGTAGTGATTGCCATTTGTGACTTTCCCTGTCAGCTTCCCATAAACAAAATCAATGGGAAGCTGACAGGAAAGGTTGCAAGTCATTCCATAAGTCACTTCTTCTCCCAAGGAGTCTCACTATGGTGTACAAGATTACAGGGATTTTGTACCTGGTGGCACAGGGGCTAGAATGCAGTATTGCAGGCTGACTCTGCTCACTGCCAGGAGTTCGATCCTGAAGATGCTCAAGGTTGACTCAACCTTCCACCCTTCTGAGGTCGGTAAAATGAGGACCCTGATTGTTGATTTCATAGCATCTGTCCACTGTTTCGTAGTACATATGCCCAGGGTCCCAGCTGTGTCACCTGCACTCAGAAGTGCCTGCTGTAGCCTCTGCTAGCCCCATGAATAAAAATTATAATACCTCTTTATAAATTTACCCAAACTAGCAAGGTATTGTCACTTACTAGAGGAGCAGAATTTCCAGCCTCATGCAAGTAGGCAATAGAAACCAATGTAGCTTCTATTATTTTATTTATTTATTTGTTCGTTTATTTAATTATTTACTCACTCCCCCACCCAGCTATCCTTTGAATGCGCTTGGGAAAGAGATCTGGGTGCGTTCAGTAGCACTAATTCCTAGGTTGTTACGGTACGTACGACTGATACATTAGGTGGTTTGGAGGGGATGGAGTAAAAAAAATCAGTGTTTATAAACAATTTTCCTACAAATTCTTGCCGCTTGCACCGAATCTAAATAAGCGTAAGCATATTTTAATCCCCCTCCCCCAAATTTGGGATTTTATCTAAGAGTCTCGTGTATTCCTTCCCAAATCACCTCTGTTGATCGGCAACGTCAGAGTGCAGCCGCATTGAAGTGACGGGGGGTGTCTTACCGCCCACTCCTCACTCTCCAAAGTCGCTGCTTACCTATTTTGTAAGGACCAGGGGAACACAAAACCGATGTAAGGAAAGCGACAATTCGGTCTACTATGATCTTGGGTAGCTTTACTCAGAAGTAGGAACGGTGTATTGAGCGGGCTCCCACCGCGAAAGTCAACATCCGAAACGCGAGAGCGCGCGAATTCAAGCATGAATTAGCTCGACCCTCAGCTGGGTGGATTTCCTTCATCGATGCGCTCTGCAATCAGGCAGCGACTGTAAATCGGCCAGAGACTACAGTTCTGTAGTACTGACTGTACTGATTTGGGGGAAGCCGTCGCCGCTGCTGCTCAACAGCTTGGTATTCCTCCAGCAAAGCCAAGGAAAGCGGTTCGATGCGCTCTGCGCTCGGGGTGCTCCTGATCTAGTCCGGAAGGAATCGTGCCGCCGCCGCCGCCTCTCCTCGGCTGATGGTGTGAGCGACCCTCTTTCCCCAGGCCGCGGCCTTTCCCATCGTCCGGCGCCATGAACCTGCTCCCCGTTAATCCGCATGGGAATGGGTTGCTCTTCGCCGGCTTCAACCAGGACCACGGTAGGGATCTCATGGGTGTGTGTGTGTGTGTGTGTGAGAGAGAGAGAGAGATCATCTGCTTGCCTGCCTGCTCGCCCGCTGCCCATTTCAGGCGTTTGCGGACAGGGAAACGCAGGCCTGCTTGTTTCCTTTTCCCCGGGTTCTTGGCTTCTGCTGTTTCTGGGAAGAGCGTCAGTTGCTAGCCCAGTTTCCTAGGAGGAGGTAGCGAGAGGCTGGAAGCGAAGTCAGAGAATTTATGCAGCGTTTCCTTCTGGATCTGCTTCTGGGTCTTCGGCGCCCGGCCTTTTCAGTTGTTGGGAAGGATATTTTGCCTTTTGCCGCTGCCGCCGCTTTCTTTCTGTTTGGGGCGGTTGTTGGCAGCGTTTGGATGGCACATGTGCTTAATTTAACTCTGGTGTCCAGTTTTCAGTCCAGTTTTCTGGGCTCGCAAGACACGCCAGGCTGAAAAGCAGTTGACCAGTCTGTGGTTCGGTGACGGAGAACAGACTGGGAGGTTTTACTGGGAACAAGAGGCCAGTTCCCCATCTGCCAGAGGCTAGTGCTAAGTAGAGGAGTCAGCAGGAAGAAAGCCAGAGGTTAGCGGAACTATTCAGATTTATGGTGAAGAATCAATCACACCCATCCCACTCTTTATGATACAGAAATTCTATGTAGTTTTGTTCCCTCCCAAGATAAATAAGCTTTTATGAGGCAGAAATAGTAGCATAGGCAGGGCCTGGCGTTTGCTATTTAAGACTATATAAACACACAGGGAGAGAACTCCTTATTGTTACATGTTTGCTGGGCTTAACCCTCACTTTTTCTTTTCTATAGCAGATCAGTAATTTAACAGTTCTCTTTTGTAAATACAGTAGGTACCAATCCTGACCTGCAGCTCTTCCTGAATAGAGCCCTACTCTCTTCCTCATGGCCAAGTTGAAGTGCTATTCACTGATTCTTGAGCCAGCAAAAAAGTATGGTGGCCTAAAGTGTGTCACTTCTGTGGCCGATCCCTAGTCTGCCACGCTAACAGAGATAGTGAATGGTACTTAATTTACCACAGGGCAAGTTTAAAAAGGATTGATGGATCCCCAGATTTAGTTTGTCCTCCTTCTGAGATTCACCTGCTGATGGAAAACAACCATAACTCCCCCTAACATGGGTTAGATGAGTTTTAGACATGCTTTGAATGGCAGGTTTAGCCACCACTTAACAAGTTGTTCAACTAATAGGCACTAAGGTGTATCTGGGGTAAAGAAGGAGAGAGTTCTCTCAGTTTTGCTGCAGAATTTTCTGAATATTGATATAGTACTTTCTAAAAGAATATATTAAACCCTGTCCCAAAGAGCCTGGCTAGCAGATAACAAACTCAAGGGAAAGCGAAGGAGAAGTAGGAGAAAGCAACTGATTGATAAGGAGTAAGTTCCTTTTTGACTAGGACTGCTGGGGAACCAAAAAGAAGCAGAATGATCAAGGAGTTCAGTTTGTTTGTTTGTTTGTTTGTTTTATTTGTATTGCTGCCTACTCTACAAACCATTCAAGGTGGCATAGAGGACAAATTTAAAAACACATTGTAACAGTAAAAGTAGAACTCAATAGCCAGCAGGCCCAAATGTCAAAAAACAACCATGGAGAACACATAACATGTCTTAGAGCTGATTTTGATTTGTTTACTCTGAAAATGACAATAATCACTAGGGATCTACAAAGTATTCTATGTACAAACCATTTCATTCACAGAAGAGCTGATTTCAGGTTGTCCATACCTGACTGAAATACAAGAGTTTTGGAAGGGTTTGGTCTGTATATGAAATCAAACAGGGCTATTTTTGTCCTGATGTAGACCAAAGCATGATTGTTCTGGGCAGATTGATTTGGGAGGGCAAGGAAATCAAGAACATGGTTGGCTAAAAGAAGTAGAGGAAGGAAGACACTAAGAAGATAGGCTGATGGGCAGTCTGGTGCAATATCTGTATTAGGAGCTACTTCCTTGCAGCTGAGACTATTCCAGTAAAGAACAGAAACAGTTGTTGCAACAGCTGAGGGAAGGAAAGAAAAGTCCTGCAAAGATTGAAGGAGGCGTGGACCTGCCAGGTGTGCTGAGAATCTGTGGCAGTGGGAATTAAATGAAGGGAGAAAAAGAAATGTGCTGGGGCACGTGTCTGTGTGTGCGTGCATGTGTCTCTCTGTGTGTGTAGAGCTGCTAAGAAAGGGTGACATACATCAGCCTTGCCTTATAACCCCTAAAGCAGGGGTGTCAAACTGCTGGCCCCGGAAGCTGCGCCCACCCCATTGCCAGCAATGGCGAAACCGTCCCAATACATTGCGCGGCGTCACGTGACGTCGCGAGTTTGACACCCCTGCCCTAAAGTCAAAGTCATCCTCCATATTTGCTGTCATATGTATATCAAAACAACCAAACTGTTTTGGTTCTGCTAAACTGCAATCAATCTGAAAGGATTTGCCTGTACCTCCAGAACCCAATGGTTTCTTCTGGGTTGCATATAAAACATATTTCTAATTTTGTGTATACCCGTAATCACCATAATATCTACGCAACAGGCAAAATGGTGCCTCCTCAATTAAAGGATAGAATACATAACCATGGTGGTCCTACTTCCTGTTGTCAGTGCAGCACTGGACTAGAGCTCTTTCAAAAGAGTACAAGATCCATGTTTGAAATGCACACCAGGTTATGGCTGGAGATCTTGCTTGCCAGCTGCTTTATTATGAAAATTGCAGATATTAAACCAGTATTTTTCTGCATGCAAAGTATGCTTTAGCATGCCTTTTTCTTTGTCCATTGTTAACACACAGCATTTATACCTACTTCGGCAATCCTTTTTTTTTTAGGATGCTTTGCATGTGGAATGGAAAATGGATTTAGAGTGTTTAATGCAGATCCACTCAAAGAGAAGGAGAAACAAGGTGAGATGGTTCCTCGGTATACATTGCTGCTTTTCAGTTCTAAATAATCCATTGACATTATGATCTTGTGCCTGGTACTTTTGAAGAAAATCCAAATAAATTTATTGTATTTTGCTCCCAATTAACTTTGCATAAGATTATAGCCTTAAAATATTTGATTGCCAGGAAATTCTAAAACTTGAAGACAGTTCTCATTAACTATTCATGGAAGTATTGCTTCCTGACCTATAATAGCTATCCATAATGTATAATCAGAAAAAAAAACCTCTGAGCGCACTAGAAGAGAGAGCAAACATTTTCTCAGAATGAGGCAAACAAAAATGTAGAGTACTGCATGTAAGTTTAAATGTAATGTTAAGTCTGAAGAGAAACTCCCTTTGTTCTACACATATATTCTGACATTAGAAAATTTTGCATTGAATGTTTTATTTTATACATGCTTCCTGCTCTGCCCCTTAGAATTCCTAGAAGGAGGTGTCGGCCATGTTGAAATGTTGTTTCGCTGCAATTATTTAGCTTTGGTTGGTGGAGGGAAAAAGCCAAAGTATCCTCCTAATAAAGGTATAGTATTGAATGTTAAATAGTATTTTTACTCTTGGGTTCAGTCTCAAAACTGCCACAATGCTCTAACTGAATTGTATTCCTCTCCTGAGTAGTTACAATTTTAAAAAATGTGAGGGCAAGTCTTACATTTTTAAAGGATACAGTGAAAGCAGTTATTTGTTAGAGCAGACCCTGGTCTGTTGTGCTTCCTATTTATGACTGTTTATGATTTTTATTTATAAATAAATAATAAACAGATGCTATTTTTTGCATCTTCTCTTAATAGTATAATACAATAAAAAGTCAATCTGGTTAGAGAGATGGATTGGACACAAAAGGAAAAATGGAAAAAGATTTAAGAATAGGATCTGTATAACAACTGAATGTAGGAATAGCTCAAAGAAATTTATGGTATCAAGGCTGGGGAAGTTTGAGTTTTGTAAGTGTTATTATAAGTAATAGAAGTTATAATTTGTTTCCATTCTGTTGGAAAATTGGAGTCCAACAACATTTTTTGGAGATATCCCAGAATTAAAAAACATCTGTCCCAATTTGGAATATGAATCTTTTGTTATATCTATATAATGAGGTGATCTGGGATATAACTTCCTAATGGAGCTAGTTTGTCAATGTTGAAGGTGCTTGTTTTAAAATTAATAAGATACTTCCTTCTCTGCAGTAATGATCTGGGATGACTTGAAAAAGAAGACAGTTATTGAAATAGAATTTTCCACAGAAGTAAAAGCTGTTAAGCTGCGAAGAGACAGGTAAGTGCTCAGTTTGTGGAACAGAAGGATCGTTTTATTTGTGTTTGTTTTGATTTGTTCCATTAGTTAGATATTTTTAAGAAAGGAAAGGGCTGTGAGTGTTCATTATTTATTAACATACTGAACTGTTTTGAATATGGTGGAACAAAGGAAGGGATACTGTACTGATATGCTTCAGCAAACACAAATAATTCTCAACCTTACAGACAGAACCTCTCTGGCAGAAAGATGCATGAGCTCCTGCTTTATGACTACTTCTGATAATACTTTTAGGGTAATTTTGAAAGCTTTGCTGTAATAGCCTAAAGCAAAAGGAAGAAAATTGTTTCTAGGGTTGGCATAATGCTTTCTAATACAATCTGAGTGCTGTGTCTTATGTCGGTTCTTTTCTCTTCCAGAATTGTCGTAGTTTTGGACTCTATGATTAAAGTTTTCACATTCACACACAATCCTCACCAGTTACATGTCTTTGAAACTTGCTACAACCCTAAAGGTACGTGGTCTCCGTTACAGAGAAGACATTACAGTCTCCATTGGTTTATGTTTTGTTGGCATTATGCTTGGGGGGGGGGGTGTCGATTGATGTTATTTGGCATATATTCACTGTTCCTAAGACAGCTTGGCATTTTCTAAATGGAAAGCAAATGCTCCGTTACTGAGTTCAGTAAGTATGTCATCCCCATTGCATGTGGGGTGACATTTGTCTTTTATCTTGGGGTTTGGGCATTCATAGGGCATTAAATGTAATTCTGAGGTTTTGTTACTGCCAGGCCCCAAGAACCAACAAAGACGCATGGAATTACTTTCGAACAACTTTCTTTATTGCTCCTCACCTATGGAGAGAAATCTTGCCAAACTAAAGCAACTATTTGCATCACTATAGATATATTCCGGGAATCATTAAGGGAGGAATCTCCTTAATGCTCTTTTCTCCCAACCAAATATTCCATGCTTCGCTGCCTCTTTGCCCTCTGGAATGCAACCCCTCCATCTTGGAAATTCAGACTACATCCCACCACCATTATACGGTTATTAAAGTTTCTGGTTACATAATACTGTCAAGCCATATTATACATATAGAAGTATTTTTTGCTAATCTTAAACCTAAAATTACCAATAGAAGACATATTTGTAGTTCAGGCTTGAACTGTGGAGTCCTTGGTGCTCCCTCAGCTTGATGGTTTCCTTGCAGTCATTTCATTACCAAATGAAGTAGCAAGTGCATTGATGATGTTACCGAGTTTGGTAATAAAACATCTGCAAGGAAAGCCCCAAACTCAAGAGAGGACCAAGGACCCCACAGTGAACCTAAAGTGTAGCTTACTCTGTGAAATAGCTTATTAGTCTGAGGACATTAAAACTTCTTTAGGTGGGATGGTCTGCGAGATACCATAGTAAAAATAGCTCTTCTTTAATACTTGCAATTGTTTATTTTAGGTCTTTGTGTCCTGTGTCCAAATAGTAATAATTCCTTACTTGCATTCCCTGGAACACATACTGGACATGTGCAGATAGTAGATCTGGCAAACACTGAAAAGCCTCCAGTAGATATACCTGCTCATGAAGGAATCTTGAGCTGCATAGCCCTAAATTTGCAGGGAACAAGAATTGCTACAGCATCAGAAAAAGTAAGCAAAATGTTTTGCTATATGATTAACTAGAGAGCCACATCACCGTCTTGAATGTGTTCATATAAGTGTTTAATAGTGTCTTGGTAAGAGTCTGCGTGTCATTCTTAGATTTCTTTCTTTCTTTCTTTCTTTCTTTCTTTCTTTCTTTCTTTCTTTCTTTCTTTCTTTCTTTCTTTCTTTCTTTCTTTCTTTCTTTCTTTCTTTCTTTCTTTCTTTCTGTATAACATTTATAGGCTGCCCATCTTACCTCAAGGTAACTCTGGTGGCTTATAATCATAAAAATATAAAAACTATCTAAACTAAAATCAATAAATAAGTTAATATAAGATCCAGAACACCGCGGCCCAATTAAAAAATGGGGAGGGCAGGAGCAGGATGGGGGGAGGAAGTGGGATCCATTGTTAATCAACCACCTCCACTGTGATACTTCCCCATTGGGGACCCAACCTAACTGGCAGGGCCAGGTCGTTAGGCTCTTCTGGAAGGTCAGGAGGGTTGGGGCTGAGGGTGTGAGGGGCAAGATATTCCACAGGGCAGGGGCAGTGGCAGAGAAGGCCCTTTTCCTGGATCCCACCAGTCAGAACAATCAGTGGGCCACCCTTAGATTCCAGGCTGTCGCCCAGGCTTCAGCAGTTTGTACTTTTAGCATTGGAGAAATGGGAAATCAATCTCTTAAGATCTCTGGATTATGGTAGATTGACAAGAGTGCCAAACTCTCAGTTAGGAGCCATTGTTAGGTCTAAATTAAATGGTAATTGATCTGGAGTGGCTTCTTTCTATTCTTTGTGTATGGTAGTCTATCCAAGTGATTCCATTGTTGTCAACCTGCAGTTTGATCTACTCTTCACTGTTTTACAAAATATATTATTTTATCTTATGCAGGTGTAAGGCTATATCAGTTTAATACTTCAGTTTATGAAAATCTTTACTTTTAAAGCCAATTTCATCTATGTCGTTCATGTAGCATTTCCTGCACGGTCCTTTGGCGTTGTTAAGTGAGGATTGTTCGTTAGGCAAGCACCTGCTCGCAGCTTCCTGCCAGCTTCCAACAACCAAAGTCAGTGGGGAAGTTGGCAAGAACTTGCAAGTCCCAGCAGGCAGATAAGTGGTTGCTTCCAGATGATGGGGCTCTGTGAGGGGTGAGGGAGATGTGGCAGAAGCACTGTGGTGTTTGGGGTGGTTGCTGCCAGGGAGAGGAGGTGCAGCATGAGTGCCCTGGGGCTTGAGATGGCTGCTGCTAGGTGGGAGAGTGGGAGTGATGGGGGAGGCATGAACAGTGCAGTGGGACTTGCACTGGCTGCTTCAGGGTAAGAACAGGTGCACAAGTGGTCAGGTAGGATGTCTCAGTGATCCGGGAGACGCAGTGCAAGCATAGCGAGGCTTGAGAATGGTGCTCAAAGGTATGTGGGTGGCCAGCTAGCGTGAAAGGGCTGGGGGAGGTTCATGGGTGGGTGAGCCTTACCCAAGCAACTTGTAACCTTCCCTTGACTTTGCTTGTGGAAAGTCAACAAGATAGATTGCAAATTGTGACCATGGAACACTGCAACTGTCACAAGTGCAGTCTGGTTACCAAGTGCCCGGATTATGATCATGTGACTGCAGGGATGCTGGTATGGTTGAAACTTTGAAGACCGGTTGTAACCACTACTTGATCAGCGCCATAGTAACTTTGAGCAGTCACTGAACAAGTGGTTGTTAACCGACAACTGTCTGTTTACAGGTAAACTGGAAAGGAATTTTAAGGATATTGAATTGGATTATAACTAGGGGCACCAAGATTTAATTTCCCAGTTGAGCATGAAATTCATTAAATGACTTTTGGTCAGTATTTGTCAGTCCAGACCACCTTGCAGAGTTGTTATTAAGATAAAATGGAGGTGAACCCTGTATATAGAAATTGCATTTAGATTTATATACCACCCCATGGCATTTTACAACACACTCTGGGCAGTTTACAATGTAGAGCAGGCATATTAAACAGCTGGCCCACGGGCCGGATGCGTCACGATGAAACCACGCCCACCCCATTGCCGGCAATGGGGAAAAGGTGGTGATACATCGTGCGACATCACGTGACGTCGCGAGTTTGACGTGCCTGGTGTAGAGCATTACGTATTTGCATATTGCCCCCAACAATTTGGGTCCTCATTTTACAGAAGGGTGGAAGGCTTCAAGATTGAATTCCAGGCTCTGGGTAGAGTTTGCCTGCATTACTGCACTTAACCAATGTGCCATCAGGGCTCTGTATATAATACTGAAATCTTCAGAGGAAACTCATTATAAATGTAAAAGGCAAATGAAGTTAAACATCAGTCTGTTTTGATCAGTTTGACTCGATCAACTGGTCACTGAATTTTGTGGTGATGGGTGAACTTGGGAGAATGTTCACAGATATCTGTTCTGAGAGTTTCTGATCAGTAACACAGCATCAATTTTCCTTAAAAGGCAAAAGCAAAAATCACCCGTTACCCTAAACATTCCTTGGAAATGGGGCTTGAGCTCTGATACGTTTGCGAATTCACTCATTCATTCTTGATGTTGATATTCCAACATCCATTTTACTGAAGGTCAGTCTGGCAGTAAAAGGAAATGCAGACAAGATGTATTTTGTGGACAATATATGGCTATCAGGCAGAGTATGTAAGAATTAAAAAGACTGAAGAATCGATTGGTTTAGTATCGTTTTCCACAACTTCAACAATTGTTATTGTTTTTCAAGGGGACCCTTATAAGAATATTTGATACTTCATCTGGGCATCTAATTCAAGAGTTGCGCAGAGGATCTCAGGCTGCCAATATATACTGGTAAGTTTTGCTTTGCTGAGTAATCACTAGAGAATTAGAAAATGTAGGAGTGAAGGAGAATTTTTAACTGCACATGGAGAGGATGGGGTTCCCGTGATTTTGAATGTAAACTATTTAAATATCATGCCATTTCCATTTATGATTTGTTAACATTTAAAATTACTTATTGATTCAAATTTGTCCTAGCTGCCCAATTCCAATAGATCAACAGTTAAGTAAGAAGTAGGATACCTTTAAAAAGCAACTTGTTCCATGACAAACATGAGATAAAGAGATATGTTGCTTCTGATCTCTCCATTAGTATAAACTTCAACCAAGATGCTTCTCTTATCTGCGTATCAAGTGACCATGCCACAGTGCACATTTTTGCTGCAGAAGATCCCAAAAGAAATAAGCAATCAAGGTAAGGAGCTGAGGCTGGGTCTAGCAGGACTTATGTCTAGTTAAAAATGACTGAGAAAGCTTTGTAGAGATTATTTGCCATGACAGTGAAGGGAAACCTTTATGCATGTGAAAACTCTCTCTTACCAGCTTACAAGATACTAAAAACATTTCCAGAAGGGAAGATGACTCCCTTCCACATCTCACTTTTTGATGGAAACTGTTCCTGAACATATAGTTTTTCTGAAAATGTATTTATTAATATTTCATTTACAAATGGTTAAAGTATATTTCATCTTCCTTTCAACTCATTTGCCTTTATTAGAGCATTCGTGTGATTACTCTTGAATATTCTTAGCTGTAAATTCTGTGATTTCTCCAATATTCTTAAAAACATGCTCTTTTTCCTCTTGATATTTTTGCTGTATTTATTGATATTCTGGAGGTCCTCTCTTGTTCTTTTCGTATTGACATATTGAATCTTTACTTCAAGTTGTCATGTATCCTCCTTGCTGCCCAAAGCTTCCTCTTTTTTGTCAGTTGATTCAATTACATTCCCTTAAAAGATTTCAATTCATAGTTGGGTGTATGCAATGCTAGCCTTAACTTTGAATTTGATTTTGCTGTTCCAATAACATTTGCATAGTTAAGGTTAATGCAACTTCTATGATTGTTTCTGGAGATGCCAGAAATTACATTCTCTTTTAATTGCTGGAACTTGTTTATCGTACACCCGGCTTGAACAGAAAGTCCAGATTGCTAATAAGGGGTGGTCGTAGGAAACCTGTGCATCTACATTTACAGCAATTTCACTGATTACTACCAGTATGGTTTCTGATTCAAGTGCAAATTCACACACACACACAAGTGTTCACACTATCAACTTTCTTTCTAGCCCTCTCCCATTCTGAAAATCAGAGAAATATCTTAATTTTTATTATTGCATGTTATGCTGTTGTCCACTAGGCCGGGCTCTGCAGCAATCCAGCTATGAAGGGAAAAGCTGATTCAAGAACATATGTAGGTACATATATAGGTACCTATGAGCATCTCCAGAAACAAAAAGCAACTTTTTGTCTCATATGAGCCCAAGAAAAGACAATCACCTTTTCTCCTTTGCATCTGGATCACTATATGATCCTGGCTGCCATAAGTGGGCAAGATTTTGGTACTAAGTTAATTTATTTGCTGAAAGCAACTACTCTTTCCTACTCTTGATGGTACATTGTTAACTATTCTTATGTGGTTTCCTTTGTTTGTCAGCCAACTTTGGCACTATTTATACATAAAAGTTGGGATAGTAATTAAGCTTATATAACCAATAAATAACTGAAATTAGCAGCAGCTGCTAGCATCTATTTTATTTTTGTGCTTGACTTCAGTAGGTACTCAAGGATTTTTTTTTAATCTCTTAGCTTAGCATCAGCCAGTTTCCTGCCCAAATATTTCAGTTCCAAATGGAGTTTTTCCAAGTTTCAAGTTCCCTCGGGCTCTCCCTGTATCTGTGCCTTTGGAACAGAGCCAAATTCTGTCTTAGGTAAGGATCCTGATTTAATATATATTAAATATTTATAAATATGTATTTATTTTATATATATATTTGTAGTGTATATATATATACACACATACTGCAAAGGAAGTCTAAAAAGTTACATGGATTATCAAGCCGTTAGGATGGAGCAAGCCATGCAATAAAATGGAGGTCAGTATAAATAACCCTGAGAATTTAACTTGATGTTTGCTGATGCTCAATGCTGACATCTTCTTCTTCACACCTTACATTGCAAATGTGTGATTTCTATAATTGTTTTCATAGTAATGATTTGAAAAGCCTCTGTCTCCCTCTTTTTCTAGCAATCTGTGCAGATGGCAGTTACTACAAATTTTTATTCAATCAAAAAGGGGAGTGCTCCAGAGATGTCTACGCTCAGTTTCTAGAAATGACTGATGACAAACTTTGACTGGACTGTTGGAAGTGTGGTTTGGTGGGGGAAGTTATCGGAATCCCCATCCCAATTCTTCTCCTGTTGAAGAGAGAACTTCTGATTTACTAATTTGATGGCACTCTTCAAGATGGGATTGACCTGGTCAACAATTGGAACAAGGCAAAGGACTGATAATGTTAGCTCTCCACAGTTGGTTTTAAGTGTTACTTTGGCAGCTGCTGGTCTTTTCCTCTTCAAGTTTCTATATGAGGGTTCTCCCTGTTAAGTATCATGAAACTTAGTACCTGCCACCTTATAAAGCTGGAAAGAAAAGTTACTAGAGTTTTGATCAGTTGAAGACTTTTCAGATTAGATTCAGCAGGCAGGTTACTTGGAAATGGCGCCCCAGTCATTTATAGCAGCAGCTTTTGCCTTTACAGATATCGTTTCCTCCTAATTCCCCGAAAGAAACTGTAGCAAAGTTGCTCTGAGTTGCAATTACTCAAAAATAGAACAATCAAGTCTGTTTCCATATTGCTGTGAATAGGTATTCATGTCATGTATCAGAGGTGCCAAATATTCTATAGCAACCAACATCAAGTACTGTGAACTCAAGTGATTCTGCCAGGTAAGAAGTGTCAACAAAGAGGACTTATAAGGCTGTGTTGTCTCCATCTAGAATGTAATCATTCCATACTATTAAAATCTAGTCCTTTTGTGTTCTGGTACTTAAGTTGGGAAAGAAAAGGGTAATAATAAAGTTCTGTGATAGGCAACAGATGCCAGGCTCTGCTTCTATAGCCTCCAAGACTTATGTATTCAGAACACACTAAATTGATGCCTTTTAGAACTATAAGGTGATAAAGGGACATGCCTAATTTTTCAAAACCCTTGGAACACGTTTATGTGACCACTTAATTTTAAATTATCACCTTACAGCAGTTTCAATTAATTTCCTTCATTTGCACACATGCTTCAAAATTTATTGAAGGCTTAATGCATTTAGCTGTAAAGCATCCAAACTTTTCACTTAATTAAAACCTATACTCCAATGTGGGTTTGCATGTTGCTTTTAAATGTGTACTTAATCATGAAAGTTATTTTGCACATCTTTTGTAATATTCTTTAATTAAAAGTGACTAATTTACTGTATTCAGTTAATGGTAGCAAAGCTGATGCTAATTTTACTTTTCTTATAATTTTTGTAAAATGTGTTATATTGCCTGAGAGATTCATGTCCCATCATCCATACCCAGCTCCCACTTAGTACCCAAGATTCAGACCTCCCAAAATGTTTAGGAAGAACCACTTTCTCATTCTTTATTAAAAACATGAAGTTCTTCCTTACTCCAAGATTGAGAGAAGTCAAGAAATACAAATATCACTTTTTACACATGGGGATTTTATTTCATGAATTTGCAAATTCATCTTGAAAGTAATAGTCTGCTCATACTTTGAAGGGACCGAGTAGAAATGCTGTGTACAATCAAAGTAATGTGTTGATGAACTTGGGTTTTCCGCTTCCAAAGGGAAAAACTCTTTCTTGAGGTAAGCAAGTGTTAATGTGCTGCACTGAAAGCTGTCTGAAGTTCAACTGCAAGTTACTAATTGCCATCCACACTGCAATCAGTACTGGTTTGTAAATAAACCTTATTTAATCTATAGATAGGGTATTCATGGCATGCTAAGCCAGGTTTAGCTACAACTATCTCACCAAAAGGTGTAAACACAGCCAGTTACAGCTCTTTAAAAAGAAAAAAAAGTGGGATGGCCTAAGCAAGATCAGAGCTATTTCACAGGCACTGAGAAGGAACCTCTCCCAATCTTGGTCTCCCCAGTTTACCCTCTGTCTTCTAGGGACTGAAATACAAAGAAAAGCTCTAGTAGTTTCCTCTTGCAGCCACTCTTGCTTCTCTGTTTTAGAGACCCAAGATTAAACCACTAGAGTTATTGCTTTTCATTGTACTTGGAATTGTTTGCATTCCAGAATTCATATTGATGGGAGAAGGCTTTTAAACATTAAATACTGCTATTTAGATGACAAGAGCCATTATTCTGTTCTCTAAATTTAAAGCATGAATACAAACATTCATTTATTCATATCAAACATTAAAATAATTCAATGTAACTAGTGTAATCTGTTTGCCAGGTTTGGATTCACACTAAGAATACATGATTTAAATTCTCAAATTACATTTGCCACTTTTTTGTTTTACATTTTTGCTAAAATTTACACATTCAATTTAGATAATTTCCCCCCCAAATATATAAAGTGTAGAAGCTATTCAGGAATGTTTCTGTTTATGTGACCTCGGATCCCTAAGAGCCAGATCAACTTCAGGCCACTTTAAGACCAACAATGTTCATACATAGTCAAGTCATTCTGCCTGGTTCATAACCCACGCAGTAACATGTCCGAACTCTAAGTAAACGAGGCTTTTTAGAACAAATTATATTGGCTGAGCTTAGAGTAACTGCCATTTGATTATATATTCTGAGTTGAGCTTAAATGGAAATAATTTGGATAAAGGAGACACGTTAGTGGTAGTCAGGTTCACCAGGTAAAATGACTTAACATCTGAATATGCTAGCCATTGGGTTCATATTGCATTAAGGCATTGTATGGTTTGTTTTGTGTGTTAGCATATGTGAACCCATCCAATTGTGATTTATTCAGACAATTCAACTTGCCTGAAGCAAGAGATTGTTTAATGAATGATAACGGATAAAGACCTAAATCTCTTGCACATTATTTCCCTCAATAAAATCATGCTAGGAGTGAGATGCAACTTCTTATTGGATTATATGTAGTTGGTTTTGCAGTGTAACAATGATTTACAGTAAGTAGCATGTATATGAGCACTATCCAATTCAAGTTCTATCCGGACACACAAGGGGGTAAAGGGATACAAATGACAAAATCTGTTTGCTATCACCAGATAAACACCAAGACATGTATTTATCAGATTATCAGAATCAAAAACATAATTGTGACATGATTATATCACCTATTGCTATGGACATTAGTGCATTGTTAGATTGGATTCATGCATTGTAGTAATTCATAATAATGGAAGTTTATTTGATTTTAGCTTAACATACAGTACAAACCCAATTGCTAGTTCCTTGGCTGCTTAAAGGGAAAAATGGTTCTAATAAGTACATAGGATAGAAAGTAAAATTCAGCAATCCTAGTAAGATCCTTTTTTTTCCATTT
The DNA here is from genome assembly GCA_023970755.1 of Azemiops feae. Taxonomy (NCBI): domain Eukaryota; kingdom Metazoa; phylum Chordata; class Lepidosauria; order Squamata; family Viperidae; genus Azemiops; species Azemiops feae. The sequence continues at coordinate 802,641 of JALGBA010004283.1, forward strand.
GTGTCTTTGAGTCAGTCTTGACTTATGATGACATCCTATACACAACTCCTTGCAGTTTTCTTGGCAATATTTTCAGAAGTGGTTTGCCATTGCTGCCTTCTTCCTAGGGCTGAGAGGACTTGCCTGGCCCAAAGTAACCCAGCTTGCTTCATGCCAAAAGTGGGATCAGGATTCATGTTCTTGCAGTTTCTTGCCTGGTGCCAAATAAGATTCAACACGCTGCAATTTGAAATATTCTACATTTCACATGCTATTAGTTATATGCTTTAAGACCTGCATTATTTTTTTCATACATATCAGAGGATATTTAACTATCTATAAATTACAGCTGTTAAAAAGATAAGTTGAACTCAACTCTTGGTGACTGCAGAGCCAGGTTAATGTAGTTTTGTTGGCAAAAGTAAGTGGTTTGCCATCAATTTCCATGGGATTTTTATTTTGGATGCCTCAGTGGAATTTATAATTTTGGGATTTTTAAAAAAAATGATTTCTCATCCAAGTACAAGCTCTGACACTGCTTAGCCTTTTATGAAATCATCAACTTGAAATCTAATACCTGACCCTACACCTGCTGTTTCTTGACACTGAATTTACTCCAATGAATAAACTAATACTATGATATACTACCAATAAAAGATCAGATTTCTTCATCTATGAAACAGTAGCCTTATACCCACTTGCCCTAGTACTGTGAGGGACAACTAAAAATGGTATCTCTGTCATTTAAAATGAACTTAATTAGCAATACCCTCAAGTTGTTTAGGTCATCTGGAAACCAATATAAAGGAACAAGTTCAGTAATTTGTGGTACAATCAGCTATTAATACAATGATTCTTAAACTGCTTGACCCAATCACACTTTTCCCATTCTCAAATAAGGCCATTACCTTAACAAAACTCTCAAATTCTGTTGTCTTACAAAAATATCTGGCAGCAGCAGTTCTCAACTCACAAACAAGCAATTAGAAATTGCTCCATTACCCAAAAGATGTGTCCAAATCATTACAGACCCACTGTATAAATATAAATACTAAATTCTGATTTTCAGATTTTCTACTCTTCATTATTATTTTAAGAATTACATATACTTTTTCACTGCACCATTAGCTAATTTTAAATCTTGTGTTTTCTGGAAAAAAACCAGCAATAATTCCCCTCATTATTAGTGGATGGCAAGCAATTTTATTAGCCCTACATTCTATAATTGCACATCTTAGTTCTCGCTTTGTATGTGTACTTATCCTACAATGCAACATGAATGAAACAGTTGTAACATTAAACTAAGATTTATCCTGTGTTTATTTTCATACAAACTCTTAGGTTATAGAAACCTGAGTGTTAAAATTTTGGTAAGAAAACAGAGCAATATTTGCAGAAAAAGTTCCCAACTTTAAGTATGGCTGTTTTATTTTTCCTGTCTGCTAGGCAGATGGAATTTTTAAAAAATAAAGCTAAGACAAGTACCTCAAACATCCATCACAAAAATAATTTGGAGATCATAGCATCTATGCCCAATGCTTGACTCCTGCCCTGAATGAAGATTATATCACGTGTCTCCCAATGTGCCCTCAAAATCTGAAACATGGGTTTTCCTAAACTTCAGGAACAGATTTGGACAGCTTGGGGGGGGGGGCAGGAAAGTGTCTGTTGTCATAGCAGAAGAGCTATGACACCAGAGGAGATGGTAAATCTGCCCTATAATTATTCTTCTTGACAAGTAGCATTCAAATATTTCTAAGAGTGAAATAAGAGGAAAAAGCAACAATTTCTGGAATATCTTGCTCAGGTTTAAAATAGCCATGAAAGCAGAGAAAGGTTAGCAACAGGCTAAGAGCAATAGATTTAACAGTCCTCAAATTAAATTCTTTTGTTTTGACTTCTCTACCTAGTTCATAAACTACAAAGATTACAGTGACATGAGATAACTTCCAAGTCTAAACCATTTGATTGTCTTAAACATTTTACCAGATTTTTTTTATTCAAAAACTTGCAGCATTTTTCCTAATACTCATGAAATAGTAATTTTATAACCAAATGTTTTATTAATAATGCAATATCATTATTTCTGAATTAATGACCACAGCACAAAAAGTAGAATGCTGCAGATACAGAAAATGTTTTGCTTCACCCAGCCTATAGTGGCTGTTATAAATCCAGCTAGTGTACATCAATTTTTCATAATCTGTTTAATATGTATTATCTTCATTGACAGTGTAACAGCAGCTCTACCGTGTGGGATAACATGATACTTGGTACAGATTTCTCATATTTGGTCTTCTGATAAAACATTTCCAAAAACTGACTAAATGTAAGCCATTCCAAGCCATTTCAGTCCATCATCAAAATACAGATTCTTCTTGAAATGATAAAAACATATAAATTATAGCCCAAAAGAAGAAGAAAAACAGCAAAAGACAAATCAAAGGTTAAAGCCCAGTCTTCACCTTTAACTCACCTTAAATATGTGAAAGGGACAAGAAACTATGTGAACTGGACAAAAGAACAGTCTCAGCTGTTAGTTTAGTTCAGTAACAAAACATGAATTCTTCTTTCACAACTCGGAGAAGAAACCTTTAAAATATTCCAACTGCCGAACACATTTAAAAGAAAACTATTTCATTATACTATAGTAGTCACTGTTAGAAAACCACAGTGGCCACTCTTTAATGAAACCTCAGAAGGTCTCTGTAGGACATCAAAAGTTAAACTCATCAGGTTATATTTCTATTGTTGGATGCTTAGCTTAAAAATATTCAATATACCTCTGACAAGATAGTTTTATCTTTTTAAAAGGACAGGTGATAAAAGATTTTTTTTCTAAATGAAGAACAGTCTTTCATTTTAAACATACACAATATTATGCGAGACTCTTTTTTACTTTAGACTGGAAAAATTTGCCAGGGACAAAGTCGACACAAAGTAACAAACAGCAAAAGGTAGCAAGAAAGAGAAACAGATAAGTGCAGCTCTGGTCAAATTCATAGCAGTTCTTTACGTCAGTTAACAGTTCATTTACACTGTATTTCTAATCAGTAACATGCAAGCCCAAAGAAGCATTTGATCACTACACAAGGTAATAAAATTTGATTAAGTTTATCAGGCAACTGCTAAAATATGAAAATTTGCAGATGTAACAAATTAGCTTTATCTGAACTTTTAACAGGACAAAATTAAATCATTCCATTGGTTAAAAAACCCTACATTCAGTTTTACCAAACAAAATTTCACATGAAAAAGTAGTATGTGATTCCAAAGTTTCTGGAGTAGAAATGGAGTGATCTGAAATGTCAAAGACCCCATTATTTTGAAAAAAAAATGAAAGTACACATCAAAAATTTCTAATTCCACATGTGAACAACAAAATACTGCATATCTACCAACAACTGCATTGGGTAGGTCATTATGAAAGGCTAGCTGCCAAGATGTTGGAAATGGCTCCTTGCCTCTGTTCCCTTTGAGGAATATACAATCGTTTGAAATCCAATCACGCGAAGAACTTATCATGCTGGGATATATTCCAATATTCAATCTTTAAAATAGGTTTTTAAAGTTGCTATCTTCCCCAACTTTTTCCTCTCAATGTACATGTATAAAGAGTCTCTTCAGAACAGCAAGGAGAAATGGAAGGGGGAGGGGGTCACAGCCTCCGGACTAGGATCTTTTAGACATGTTTTTTTTTAAAATTAAAGAGTTCTAAGGCCACCTGTGTTTTTCAGTGCTGAAAGATGAAGTCACAGGGCCCCTTTCCCCGCCATGAGAGAACATGTTCAAGAGTTTAGATGTTTAAATGTCTCATTTTGGCACCAAGGACCATTGTTTTTAACAGACATATTCCTCCACATTCCTAGTTCTTGTTGTTTTGTTCACTCACTGCCACAGGTGGGGTTTCAACATTCACAGCTATGATTAATTTCTCCCCATCCTCCGTTTTGATCCGTTTTAAGTCTTGCTGTTCAGACTGATCTCCGTTCTGACGTTTCGTTGGAAGAGAGGCTGATGCAGATGCGTGAGTTGCTAACATGTGTAATGGACTTGCAGCAGCTGAAAAAGAATTGAAGGGAAGGGAGAGAATATATTAAACCCAGGCAAATCACCAGTAACTTTTACTCTGCAACCAAATATTACATTACCTAAAATACATAAATCTCAGGTTAAGATTTGTCCCAGGCTCTTCTAATTTTGTATGAATATTTGCAGCACCTGAACTTACCTTAAAATTGTGGCCAAAGATAAAGACAAGTACTTAATCATATGAGAAACTAAAAGCAATAATAAATAAGCACTAAATTTGCAAAGATAACTTGGGCTACTTTCAATACCTCAAGCCACCAAAAAAAATAGTTTGTGTGGCCATATTCAAGGCACCGTATCTATGCAGATACAGGTAGTCCTCAACCTGCCCATTAAGGTTGCAAGGGGTGACAACTCTTAAGTGAGGCAGCCTTGCTTAATCACTTTCTGCTCTGCCTGATGCCACTGTTAAATGAATGTGGCTTGTTAAGTGGTACCTAATGGTTGGGGGAGACCCTGGGAGCTGCTTTCCAAAGCAGCTTGGAAGTCTTTTTACTGCCTGTCCGACTTTAAAACCCAGCTTCCAGTTTGGTGCATGTTTGTGCTTCCGCTTTCCTTTTGAGCTGAACTTTTTCTTCAGCTCCGCAAGGCAAACAAGCTGCAGAAAGATTTTGCTTGATTTCCTCCTTTCCTCTATCTTCAGCCTGGCAGTGTTTCATCGAGGTAAGTAAATTACAGATTTTGTCACCCTCTTTCCAGGCATGCAGTAAATTTAGCAAATTAAGTGGTTAAAAGGGATTGAGATTTGGGGAGGGGCAGAGTTTAGTTTCAGCCTCTAATGAGGGAGGATCTGTCCCTCCCAGGTTTCTTAATTGAAGAAATGTGGATTTCTGGGGGAGGGAGGGGTTAAGCAAGGAAAAGGTTTTGGGAAACTGGTCCTGAAGCTGCTGCCTTTGCAAGAAGGCAGCTGGCTTCCCCAAAGCTGAGGAGAGGTGTGCAGTCCCCCAATGGGCAGCTGATCTTGGCAGAAAGCTCTGAAAGCAGCCACCATTTGTCAGAGGAATTGTCAGAGCACTGAAAATGGTGGCTGCTTTCAGGAGGCATGAGAGCAGGGCCAAGTGCTGCAGGGTCCCATAGGCTGCAATCACTGTAAGTTTGAAACAGGGTCATATGTAGTTTTGAGGGGAGTCTGTTGTAACTTTGAGCGGTTGTATCTCAAGGACTACTTGTACAATCTTGTAGAGACCTCTGGAAGACAAAACAATCTTGTTCATATGCATTTTCCTACACTCTTAAGGACATACTTTCATGCTCAGTTTTGGCAATGTATGCTGAAAATTGAAATTTTAGAAGATGATGATGAAAGCAAACCATATATTCTCATGTGTTTCTTTCATTCATGTATTGCCAAAATTATATAATTCCTGACTGCTTCTAATCATAAAAACATAATTTTTTCATAGCAAAAGCATTCAGGATTTCTTTAATGAACATATTGAGCAAAAGTCTTCCAATTATTCAAAGACCACATGCAACAGTTCCTTAGTTATGCCCCTTTTGAGAAAATAGTTCAGTAGCTGTTTTGATGCTAGGAAGAAACAATCTGGATTACTGCAATAGTTGAAGCTCAATTGAATATGAATCAACCTTCCAAGAAAACTGAGGGGACTTGTCCAGGCACTCGCCAGGAGTCAACACTGACTTGAAGGCACATACACAAAAATGTGACAAAAATATAAAAACTCAGAATTAATGGCTGAAATACAATGATGGAAAAAATAAAATAAAAGTAACAAAAGCAATATGTCAGCTGATTCCACAGAATTGGCTCTGGAAAAGAAGTCCCTGGGCTAAGTTGCTTAGCAATCCCAAAGACTCATGGGTATTACCAATTGTATGGAATTTTTATAATTCATAAGATTTTTTTTCAACTTAAATCCAGAAATTATCTATTGTAGCAGTCTGCATAACTGTGTCTTGCAATCACCAGTGCATTTTTTCCAACATGGAACCTAACAAATTGCGTGTTCCTACTCCACTATTAGATTATTCTGAGAAAACAAGATAGTACATATTACTCTGAGTAATTAATATAAGAAAGATATAACCTTGACAAAAGGAAGAAATAATTCACTGTTATTAATGTGAGATTTTTTTTATCAAATATGGGGAGAAGTAGTACAGATATTATGAAAACCAAAGGATTCTGTCAGATTTCTCAGAAAAAAGAATAGGCTTGAGTATGGCTCTGCAATTTCCTTTCCCTTTGATTTTAAATATAAGTGGGATGGAACAGAAGGAGGAAGTAAATCCTTTTCTTTGAAAGTTTTTGTCCTATGTTATGCAATAACTAGATCAGATTTTATAACAATCTGTTAAAAGGGGAAACACAAACACAGAACTGTTTCAAAATAACTATGTGCCTCTCTGGAATGATATCAAAAAGGACTTATTAAGATGGGATAAACTGCATTTATCACTACTGGGTAGATTTTCTGTAATTAAGATGAATGTTTTACCAAAGATGCTTTTTTTGTTTCAGATGTTACCAATATTTGCAACTGATACTCCATTTAAACAATGGCGGATGGATATTTCTAAGTTTATATGGCAAGGGGAAAAAACCAAGAATTAGATATAAACTACTGCAAGATGTTAAGGAAAGAGGAGGTCTGGCTTTACCAGATTTGAAATTGTATTTTGATGCTTGGTGTTTGGTCGGCCTAAAAGAGTAGGTAAACCTCAAGAATAAGAAGCTACTTGATCTAGAAGGTCATGAATTATTTATGGTATGACGTTAAAGTAAATGTTGATTTTAACAACCACTTTGTTAGATGTGACATTCTAAGAATTTGAAATAAATATAAAATGAGGTTTTCTATGAAGATACCTCTCTGGGTATCCCCAGGAAGCTTTTTTTAGAAAAGAAATGGTGGCAAAACCAGACTGGTGGACTTATGGTTAAATAATATCTTTTAAGTTTAGTAACCCTATCCTCAAGTCCCAAAGGTGCTTTTTTCACCAGGCAACTGGACTTTCTTGTTTTTCTTGAAGACATTTCGCTTCTCATCCAAGAAGCTTCTTCAGCTCTGACTGGATGGTGGGGAATGGCAGGATTTATACATCTTGCAGAGTCTACAGACAAAAACACGGCTGCGCCATGGGCTCATCTGTGGCCAATCTCTACATGGAAGAGGTAGAAACCAAAGCCCTAAACTCCTTCACAGGAATTCCACCCACTCACTGATATAAGTATGCAGACGATACGTGGGTCAAGATCAAAACACAGGAATTGGAAGCATTCACCAAACATGTCAACTAGATGGACAGATACATCAAATTCACATGGGAAGATGTTAAAGAAAATAGTATAGCCTTCTTGGATTGTGAGGTATGCATTAAGGAAGATGGGATAAATTGCATTTATAAACTGCCTTAACATTGAAATTTACAGCCCCCCCCCCCCACACACACACACACAGATCAATATTTATATTTTGATTCTCACCACCCACTGGAGCACAAAATGGGAGTTATCAGAACCCTACACCACTGAGCTGAAGGCCTACCTACCAGCAAAGATGGAAAAGAAAAAGAACTAAAACACATCAAGGAAGCCCTCAGAACTTGTGGCTATCCCAAGTGGGCCTTCATCAAATCTCAAAAAAGACACAGCAATAGCTCCTCCAAAGCAGACAAAGAAGAAAACAATAAAAGAAGCAATGTAGTCATTCCATACGTTGCAGGAATATCAGAAAAGCTCAAGAGGATCTTCAGCCAACACAACATACGTGCGCACTTCAAATCCAAGAATACACTAAGGCAGAAGCCTGTCCACCCCAAGGATAAAACACCCAGATGCAAACTGAGCAACGTGATATGTGCAGTACAATGCAGTGAGCCATGTGCAGATCTGTACATTGGGGAAACAAAACAACCACTTCATAAGGGCATGGCACAACATAGGAGAACAAACCTATCTGGACAAGATTCAGCAGTCCATCTGTATTTAAAAGACAAAGGCCACTCTTTCGAAGACAGCAAAGTCCACATTTTGGACAGAGAGGACCGTTGGTTTGAAAGAGGGGTCAAAGAAGCCATCTATGTCAACATTGAACAGCCCTCTCTCAACAGAGGGGGAGGGATACGACATCATCTATCTCCAGTCTACAACACAGTCCTTTCAACAGTTCCAAGAAGGCTCCACACCCATTTGCACTACTCAGGTGACCCTGACGAAACAAGATAGGTCTCCCGGGGCTTCAACAACTCACTAAAAGAATGGAAATGACCAGCTGTCTTCAAGGAGTATAAATCTGAAGAAGCTTCTTGGATGAGAAGCGAAACGTCTTCAAGAAAAACAAGAAAGTCCAGTTGCCTCATGAAAAAAGCACCTTTGAAAATCTCCATAGACACCTATCCTCAAGTCTAAGGAGGAGTTAGAATCAGAAGGACATGTCTGCCATTGGTTTACATACTTACAATTGAAAGAAAGATTTAAATCAGACAAAAAGTTATGGGTTTGACTTTGTTAAAAATGAACTGGAAATCCTACTGTGTGGTAGTGAAGAACATATTGCTAAGGTCTATAAATTGTTATTGAATTTGAATTTGGAAAATGAATATATAAAACATTGTGTGATTCAGTGGGCAAGGAACTTTGGATATAATGTAATGCTTGAACAATGGGAGAGTATATGGACAAAAGGTTTAAAATTTATACTAAATTATAATTTAAAAGAACATTTCTATAAGATGATGTATCGCTGGTATTTAACACCAGATAAGCTGTCAAGAATGTATAAAGGAATTTCAAATGAATATTGGAAATGCAAATATAGAGAAGGGACTTTTTATCCTTTATGGTCGACATGTGATAAGGCAAAGAAATATTGGAGTAGGATTCACATCCCAATACAGAAGATTCTTAAAGTGATATAAAGATAAAATGGAAACTTTTCTTTTGGGTTTAATAGAAAAAGACTTGGAAAAAACTTTGGAACTTTGATGTTATATATGTTGACGGCAACAAGACTACTTTATGCACAAAAATGGAAGGACACTTTCCCATAATGGACGAATGGCTGCAGAAGTTGATGGAGTTAGCAGAGATGGCTAAACTAACTACTTTGATTAAAGAAAAAAATAAAATTACTTTTGCTTCTACTTGGAAACTACTTCTGGACTTTGTGCTTGAGGTGGAAAAAACTGAAAATTTGATTTTGGATTTTACCAATTAGATAGGTTTGTTGTTATAGAAATGCTAGTTTATACTATTATGTAAAGGTAAAAAATTGAGATTTAATGTCATTATCTTATTCTACTGCACAAAAGAGAGTCGGAAGTGAGCACCTTTTCTTTCTTTTTCTCCCTCTTTTCTACACTTTTCCCTTCCCTTTTCCCTCCCCTATTTTTCCTACTATTTTCTTTTGTATTTTTTTATTTTATATATAAACAAATAAAACAAATAAAAATAAAAAAACAAGGAAAAGATCCTGATGCTTAAAAAAATCTGAAGGAAATAGAAAAGTAAGAAGTAATAGAAAACAAGGTGCTTAGATAATATCACCACTGAGCTCACAAGAACTCAAAAAGTAGTCACTGCTAGACAATCCTAGCAAAATGATATCCATAATTTGTTTTTTACGTTGGACATACACAATTCTCCCCCATCCTCTTTTATGTCATGGCAATGAGGAATGTCTACTCATTTTAAGTCATTTGAATCTTTAAAATTAAATGTTAAATTATTGGAAACAAGCCAGCAGCTTTTATCAGACTTTGTTAACTTTAAACATGCACATTTCACTTAATCTAAACAAAGAAGTTCTTCAACATCTCATGACATTGTAGGACACAGGACACTATATAAGTTGAAGACCTGTTCGTGTTAAGATTAAACTATAATACATTATTTCATACACCTATTAACAGACTTCAAAAGAATATTATAAATATCCCTAAAGATATAATCTTAAGTAGTTGTATTTTTTCACATTTTCATTACATGCATTACTTCAATTTCAAAAGCAATTACATATAACATGGACATTTCTCAGATACTTTTTTTTGCCAATCAGAACTACTTATGCAATCCTACTTGCTAATTTAATATGGAAGAAAAACAAGATAGACAAAAATGACTATGACAAGACGTATTTAGATTTAACTACAAATAATGCCCAAACAGAAGTTACATGTAGTTTACATTCAACAATATGAAGAAATAGCGCCGAATTTATTTTGGATATTATTTTTGTAAGAGGTAATTTGTAACTATTAACATTCAATTTAAAATGCTTACCAGTGTTAGCCTGACCCTGCATTGCTGTGGTGATAGGTACTATGTGTGTTCCATTTTGCATTACAGTTTTTATTGGTAGCTGGTGTTGACCTAGAGGTGCTTGTTGTACTAGAGTAACCGTTTGTAACGGTGTAGTCTGAGATGTCTGAATGATGCGACTAGCAGCTCCTAGAGTTGTATGGCTAACTGCGGGTACAGGTTCCACTTTAACTAGAGAAAAAAAATAGGCAAATGTTTGAAATTAGTAAAAAAGTAGTAAATAAACATCAAAGTCAGCATATCATAAAAGAAAAAGTACAGAGAAGAGCAACAAAGATGATTAGGGGACTGGAGGCTAAAACATATAAGGAACGGTTGCTGGAATTGGGTATGTCTAATTTAATGAACAGAAGGACAAGGGGGGACATGATAGCAGTGTTCCAATATCTCAGGGGCTGCCACAAAGAAGAGGGAGTCAAGCTATTCTCCAAAGCGCCTGAAGGCAGGACAAGAAGCAACAGATGGAAACTAACCAAGGAGAGAAGCAACCTAGAACTAAGGAGAAACTTCCTGACAGTTAGAACAATTAACCAGTGAAACAACCTGCCTCCAGAATCTGTGAATGCTCCAACACTGGAAGTTTTTAAGAAAAGACTGGACAGCCATTTGTCCGAAATGGTGTAGGGTTTCCTGCCTGAGCAGGGGGATTGGACTAGATGACCTCCAAGGTTCCTTCCAACTTTATTATTATTATTATTATTAAATCAGCATGAAATCAGTCCAGGGGGAGGACATGTGAGTGCAGGCGCACAGCTCCATTTGTGTGAGCGGTATGCGCACGCGCCCTTTACTCACACAAATGGAGCTTGCACACGAGCGGCGAGTGCCTGCACATGAAGCTCCACTCGTGTGAGCAGCAGGCACTTGCACTTGTGCACAAAGCTCCATTTGTGCAAGTGGAGCTTCACGCAAGTGCAAGTGTCCTCCGCTTGCATAAGTGGAGCTTCATGCCCGCGCACTTGACCCATTTCTCCCACGGCCTGGTTTCACACAGGCTACGGCCTGAGGGTTGAGGACCCCTGCTCTAATATATCATATACAAATGAAATAATGTTTTTACCTTTCATTTCATTGTGATCTCCATTCTCTTGAGGTTCTCCTTTAGGCTGGGTCACCACTGCAGCTTGTGTAACCACTGCTTGCCCAGCTACAGTATAAGTATTTGCTGGTGCTAATCCAGTCACATTTGTGACAGATACAGCTGGGATTTGATGAACAACATGAACCGTCTGTACTACAGGCTGCTGAGACGTTGATGTTGTCACAGGAGTTGCAACAGTGTATGTGACAGGTTTCATAGTTTGTGGCAGCTGTCTCTGTACAGTAATTAAAACAGGTTGGCTAGATAGAGGAGATCCTGTAATAAAAGGTAGAATGAAATGTGTTACATCCTTTTTTAAAAAAATATTATGTGCAACTTGCTTTCTTAAATTAAAAAGAAAAGGGGGAGATTGATAGTAACGAGATAGAGTTTATAGAGATCTAGAGCAAAGGGCCACTTTATAGACTCCCATCCCTCTTCAGGCTATCAGAAAAATGAACCCTTTGTCCTTTGAGGTTTACATGAACTGGCCAGGGTAATGTTAATAATCTAGTAAAATGTGATTTTTTGAGGTTACCTTAAACTTGATCTTGACCAGATTTCTGGCTTTGAACTTCACACTGAATCTTTAAATGATCCAGCTAAAAATATATGCAAACTCAACCAATGGTCCTTATATCCTGAATGTAAGATTTGACTTTAATTACTGAACAAACATTAAGCCTTAATGTTTCCAGCTAAAAGTGTGACTGGAATTTTTGGAATATAATCCAAACAATTCGATTTGCTATAACACCTATAACTCTTCAAGCTGTTATTCTATATTACTGCCTATGTTTGTTGACCATGGGATTCTAGAATGAAAAAGATCAGATTACCCAAACTAGGAAAAAAACCTACAGTCTGAAGCAGGAGTGAAAATTGCCTATTTGTTTTATAAACTAGTCTGAATTAAAATGCACATTTTCCCTACATATATATTTCCTGCATGCTCTTGAGAATCATATATTAAAAAGGAACATCAAGGCTATGAACGCTTCTTTTAGGAGACAATTCAGAAGCAAATATATTGCATATATTTATGTGAATACTGTAATATTTGTGAATATTTGTGAAGTTCATTAATACAAGAGGCATACAGGTTGCATAAAACATTTTTAACTCAACTATCTGGTGTGTTATAACTAGGTTATTTGGATATACTGCTCATGCATCAATAGTATGACTATGGAAGAGCTGCTTAGTCTAGATCAGCAGTCTCCAACCTTTGCGGCTTGGTGGACCGGCTGGGGAGAGGGGAACAGGGCGGCTGGCACAAGTGGAGGCTGGAACGTAGGCACAGCTCGACTTGCGTGAGTCGCGAGCAGGTGCGCATGAGCATGCACAAGTTGAACTGCGTGAATGTGCATGCGCACCAGCCCACCACTTGCACTAGTTGAGCTGCGAGCGCATGTGTGCCAGTCACACCGCTCATGTGGCCCGGTTCCAAATAGGCCATGGCCAGTAGTGGACCGGGGCCTGGGAGTTGGGGACCCCTAGTCTACATGGTCCAGAATTTTTGCTGTAATCCAGCAATGTGAAAAGGCGATCAGCTACAGAACTGTGCTATTCAGAGTTGGGAAGCAACAGCACTCATCACAGCATATTTCACTATCAATTTATCAGCCATAATTTGAGGAAACATTTATATATTGTCTTATTTATTATATATTTATCCAATGTTTATCTCTAATAGCTGAAAGGGATTTACATGGGCAAAATCCTTGACTTTATTCCTACAAAAGCAGCTTTGTGAGATAAGTTGAGCCAAAAATATGACTGAGCCAAATGTGTAACAAAGTCACCCAATGAGTTTTCATGACTAAAGCTGGACTTGCAGCTGGCTCTCACCTGTCCTAGTTCAACATTTTAATACTATATAGCAGGGGTGTCAAACTGCTGGCCCGTGGGCCGGATGCGTCACGCCAAAACCGCGCCCATCCCATTGCCAGCAATGGGAAAAAAGTCACGATACGTCGCGACACATCACGTGACGTCGCAAGTTTGACACCCGTGCTATATAACATCGCCACCACTAAGGTAATGTATTTTATTTTCATGTAAAATTTCTAGAATTCTTGCATTTTAAATCATCCACAGAATCCTCTAACAATTTTGTGTAATTTTAGTATATAAAATTATAAAGATTACTGAGTAAACAGAAGCATATACTATTCCCCATAGCAAGGAGAAGCAGAGATGGTTAAATTGACTCGTTTATCCGAAAAAGAGAATATATTTAGTTTCTATTTGGAAATTGCTTTTGGATTTTGTGCTTGCAATAGAAAAAAAATGAAACTTTGATTTTGTTTTTGCTGATTATATAGGTTTGTTGCTATAGAAATGGCTAGTATATACTGTTGTGTAAAAGTAAAAAGTTGAGGCTGTAATGTTGTTATCTTGTACTGTGTTAAAGAGAGTTGGAAGTTGGTGCCTTTTTCTTTCCTTTTCCCTCTTTACACCATATTTTTTCTTTCTTTCTGCCCCCCCCAGATTTCTATTACTTTTTAAAATTTCTTTTTGTATCTTATATTTTGATAATAATAAAATGTATCAAAGTAATTTTAGTACATAAGCATTGCATGAACATTTCACCTGGGGCACTCTGTGCAAATCGTGCTTCTTGTATTACTGCTAATTTTGGCTGGATACTGCTTGGCTCAGGCTCCATTGGGACAGGAGACCCTTCCCTTGACAGGCTTTCTGGGGTTTGCACACCACTCGAATGAGCAGATAATACTCCCGAATGATTAGGAGAAGCTGGGGCACTTCTGCAAACAAAGAACAGAAATGGCCACTTTTAGATGCAAAATTAACAACTATTACAGTAACCCACAAAAAATTATCTGATTCGTACACTTTCCACAGGGAGGATTTTTTGCTGTTTAAATAGCAGTAGATGTTCTTGCCAATGAAGGAGAAGGAGATGTTCTTGATTACAGAAGCTTTGTAGAGATAACTTAAAGGCAGGCAAAGTGTCTATTCAGAAGCACAGAATGAGAAACTGGTATAGGTGGGCCAGAAATTAGTGAGAATTTTAATAATAGAAACACGTCCTACATTCTATAATTAAAGTGAAATACTTTAATATTGGTTTTTCCACTCAATTTACTTTCATATCTTCTCTAAAACACAAGACTTATTTTAAACAAAGAGTTGTTTACCGAGATGCATGTTTCAGACAATGCCTAAATAATAAATTGCAGTTTAAACAAAATTTAAATTTAATTATTTTGAATTAAAATTGAAATTAAATTTAAATTTAATTCAATTTCTATAATGAAAACTAGAAATTCTATTTGTATTCCTTATCTTAAAGCTATACGTTCCACCTTTTACCCACTCCTAATTCAAGCCTTTTTTGATTCTTTAAACTATTAATTTAACAAATTATTAAATTATTCCAAATACTTAACGGGATAAAACTACTTGTCAATTTTGTAGTTGCTAAGCACATCTTTTTTGTGAAAACATGAATACATTCAAATTTTCATAAGAAAAATGCTGCTGGGGAATGGTAATTTGGAGCATAAAAGCAACACGTGACTTGAAAACGTTAAATACTGTGGTATTACTGTCTTTTCTCTCTGCTCTTTTCTTCAAGTCCAAGCATTTTTCCCAGATTTTTTTTAAAAAAATGGCTGAGACTACGAGGAAAATATCAAGTGATTTGTTTGCTAAAAGTAAACAAAGTTTTTCTTCATTAAGCTTGACTTTTGGTGACTATAAGGATATATAGTCTGAAACATGAATGTGTTTCTTGGCAATATAGCAGTTGCTTGTTACTGCCTTTTTCGGGAATTTAATTTTCTATTTTCCAATATAGTCTACAGCCTGGGAATCTTTTTATAGTCTCCCATTAAAGTACCAACCAGGGCTTTCTGCAATCAGCTAAAGTTGACTAGGTGACTCTATTATGTTGCAATATGTGTTTGTAGATAACACCAAACTGTGAGCAGGCTGATTACAAACAAGTCTCCAGTCATGAACCCACTACATGTGTAACCCTATCTACACTGAATGAATTACCCCCACTATCCTCAGTTATTGCTTCTATGATTCCTGCACTGGATAGTGGGTTGACATATATTATCTCCAAGGCCCATAACCAACTCCTGACATTCCATTATTCTGGGTAAGAAGTGAAACATGCTGCACTCACAAAAACAACAACTGGCAAAGAAATTAGCATGACTAGAACAGTGGAAATGTTCATACAGCATGAATTCACCCTTTTTTTGAGTTAACACAGCACAATGAATAATGATTAAGTAAGACAGGCTAGGTTTGCACAATAGGCTAAGCCACAAGAAAATCTAACCAATGTTAATATTAATGCGTTATTTATTCATATAAATTGAATAAATAAATCAATACGTATGCTTAGTATATTATGCAAATACATTTGCTAGATCTTTATGTGTGAACACAGGCAGTAATAACTCCAGGGAACATTTCTTCCTCAGTACTGCAGTCAGATGTAAGCATAAAAGCCCCACCAAACCTCCTCAAGGAGAAAATGTTAATAGTTTCCTTTCTGCCCCAACAGTTGTACTATTGCTTCTTTATCTGATGAACATCTCTGTTGTTTAGACAGGCGACGATCATCCTTCGGTCAGTAGACCCTGAAGTACACTTAAAGGAAAACCTCTGAACTGCTATGTTTAAGTTGTTGTCCTCAATACCTTACCTAGAAGAAAGAGGTCCCAGTGGGGTTCTAAAGCAAGGTACTCCCCTTGGCCGCCTTTTCCTAAAAGCCTGTTCTATTAATTTGCTTTCAGAGGCAGGATCTATCCTCCAGAAGGAACCCTTGCCTGGTTCTTCCTGGGAACGTGGTACTTTGATGAAATAACGATTCAGAGAGAGATTGTGACGTATTGAATTCTGTGAGTCATAAAAGAAAACAAAGAAATCATCCATTTCAGTATTAAGGTGGAATATATTCTAAGGAAAACACTTTTGTAAGAATTCTCCAAGCTTGGTATTTTCACATCAAGTCTCTTCCATCAGTCATTCAACAATTTCCCCTTAATTATATTTCTCCGCAGTCTTGATCTCCAAAGTTCCCAGGGTCACATTTTTTAAATTCTTAATTTTCAAGATTTTATTTCACACTAAATTTAAGTATGCATACCATAATGCAGGTGTCGTTTTGTAAATAATAATGCTTCTAATTTTACAAAACAAAAATCCCATTTAGAACTATTCATATACTTAAGATGTTTTCTTATTCTTAGGTCCTTGATTAGGACTTGAATTATTAAGTTCCCACCAGTTTTAGACTGTGTGTTTAACTGTAGATCAGGCATGTCAAACTGCGTCACGGTGAAACCGCAGCCACCCCATTGCCGGCAATGGGGAAAAAGTCACGATACGTCGCGCGATGTCATGTGACGTCTCGAGTTTGACATGCCTGTTGTAGATTATCCACATGTAATAACAACAAAAATCTGTAAACAGAAGTAGAACAACTGTGGCAAAAAAACCCAAAGATAGTAAAAATAGTAAAAGGCATCCTGAGTACAATCCCAAAACATCTAGTGTACCACTTGAACATCATCAGCATTGACAAAATCACCATCAGTCAATTGCAAAAGGCAGCTTGGAACAGCTTACATCCTGCAACAATATCTTTACCATCAAACAACAACATCTGCCTATCCCAGATCCTTGGGAACAACTCAAGAGGTGGATAAAAATGCCAAATCCAGTTTAAACATCAGGTTGACTGTATGACCAACCATAATAATAATAATAATAAACTTCAAAATATACAGTCAACATATGTTGATATGAGCAAAACAAGAGACCATAGATTTTTTTCAAAGTTCAGACATTCACAGGCTATAGGAATTAGGATGAATCTATAGTAATATAAAGTTATTGAAATTGGAAAAAATGTTATTTGGTTTGATAATTTTAAGAATCTAGTATTAGGACATTGCACAAAATGCCTGCGTATATAAGGATATTCTACATACTATTAATGTTAAACTGTTTAATTTTAATATATTCTTCCTATATGTAAAGATATCTCAACTTCATATTTTATAATCAAAACTAGATTGTATAGAAATATAAATGGCACAATTTGCAATGTAGTATTAAAAGTGGTGAAGTAAGCTATTTAATGAAGAAAGTCTACGGGAAAGAAAAAGTCTACAAGAACAGATAAGAACCTCAAAGCATCATGTTTTATCTGAAACATCACAAAGCTACTCCTGGTTTAGACAATTTCCAGAAAACACTAGACTATTCCTGAAATATCTAGATTGATGTGGTCTTAAGGAAGAAACAGTTCTCCAGAATTGTCTCCCCAAAATGTTCTATGCAAACAATATACTTTACAGATGCCTAGCTTCAACCCACCATAATATGCTCATTTTTAAAAATATTAATATTTTTTACCTGCCAGCCCTTGTCTGCTGTCCTGTAGTAAGGATAATTTTTAGTTATGTGCGTATAAATTCCATTTAGTGTAAGTTGCTTATCAGGAGCCATTGTAATTGCTTGTACAATTAGTTGTGCATAGGAGTAAGGTGGCTTTGAATCATCCTAAATATTAAAAATAATAACAGAATGAAATTAGCTTATCCCTCCAGGAACATTAGAAATATAACACCAACTTTATAATAGAATACAAAGGACATTATTTCTTGAAAGATACCATCATGCACATTGAACAACTTTTTCATTTTTATTATACATTTGCATTTTCAATTTTATCACATAGAGCTCTGTCCGCCACAATTCATTCCAAGTGTAAAATACCTCTAATGTGCTTTACTGCTACCATGTTTTTTCTCTTAGTATATTCACCCTGCAACTCTTAAGCATATTGTTTGTCATGTGAGGATTAAATTCATCCTAAAACAACTAGAGAACAGTAGTTTGGCCTACCTGACAACTTCAACTAATCAGCACTCACTATCCTTGCTCAAACATGCTGCTTCCTGAGTATACAGTTCTCTATTCACCAACCCCATCCATTTCTAGGAATGTATCAATAGAGGGAAAAACCCCAAATCTTTAAAAGTAGCACAAAAAAGCATTTTTCCTATACACCATGTAGTGCATGATTTTTTCTTTCTGTATTTATGGCCATTTATCTTTGGGTTTACAACTCACTAATTGAGCTAGTCTGTTGTTCAGGTAGGGGCAATTAGCAGATTGTTTCAGGGAATTACAGCAAAAGTACAAAAGCCAAACATGCTTTTTTTTTTTTTTTTTGGCAGAACAGCATTTTTGTTTATATACTTATTTGTTAATTTATATGCCACCTTTATTGCAGGATCTCAAGACACTTTTTACCTAAAGATCCCCTTTCAGATTATCACTGTAAGAAGAATACTGTGAGATAGGCTGAATAGAGAAGCTGCAAGTGGTAGAGTCTAAGTGTTTTTCTTCTAAATCTTGCAAGTATTGCCTGGTTTCTGGTATTCATGCTAGCTTAATATCCTCCAACAGCTTATCACTTGTCTAGAAGAAAAATGAGGTAAGAACTGGGGACCACAGCAGACAGTATGTCCATTCAAAACACAAGACACCCATGACATTAGATGTTCTCCTGTAGCAGAAGAGGAGAGACAACCCGGGGGGGGGGGGACCTCATATTTAAAAAACGCCATACTGTACAGCACACTACCACTGCCTTGTAGCCAGATAGGTGCAACTTGTATGGGATACCATCACAACTTACAACCATGATTGGCATGGTCCAATAAGTCAAGGATTATCAATTAATCCAAAAGTATTTTCAGAATCCTCACCTGAGGTCCTAGGGAAAAGTTCATGTATAAATCTAATACACACGCACTCCCAATAAATATATCATTAAAAACTGTTAAGTTTGAATATGCTTTTCTCAATTTTGAATGTGGTAAAATAAGCAGCTTACAGAATGCCTTTTTTCTTTGCTTTCTGCACTATCCAAATTTCAGGTATATGTTTAGGTAAGCTTTAAGTTCAATATGAATATCTTAGGATCTACTTTAGTTTTCAGTCTCAATTGCTAACTACACATAAATATTATTTCTGTTTACTTTTTAAAGCAATATTTTTCAATTAACTTCCATTATACTACTCTGATTTTACAAATGGATTGTAATCAAAAGAATCTCACCTTTGGGCTATCTCCACCAGATGCTTCCTTATCATTTTCTGACTGTGAATTGTCAGCCATAAGATGTAAGTCAGATGGTATTACACGACCCATTTTGTACCCTGAAGAACCTGCACCACGAGGACTAGATGGGCAGGAATTTGCAGCACTATAAAACAATATGAAAAGAGTTGTCTATTTCATTACAGAATATATATCATTGTATCCAATAATTTCCTTCAGCTAAACATAATTTCCTGAACAAACATTCTCCAACTGTCTGAGTTATACTCACATTAGTGGAGAATGACAATTAAAAGGACACAGATTTTCCTTCTGTATTACCATCAGAATATATATTTATAAGAACATCTTTGCAAATATTGTCTCTATTCCAAATACAATCCCTTGAGAGGTTAAAAACAAGTTTAATTCTAGATTTTCAGTGACAGACAAGATTGAACAAATCTATTTGCCTTTATTATAAAACAGCTGCCCTTATGGTAAGTGTCCACTCTTCCTCTGACAACTATCAGCTTAGTGCACTATTTGGAAGAATCAGATCATAATAATTATGCCAGAATAAATGTTATTAAAAGTATAATGATATTAAATCTAAAGACTTGATATTAATATTATAAACATACCAAACATCATAATATTATAAACATGTCAAATAATAATACGTTTTAAGCAGGACTACCATATCTGGACTCCAAAAATACACGAAACCATTTTCAATGAGTTAGAACTTCTGGTATCTCTTGGTACTATCTCAGTGACCATTTAGATTTTTGCAGCCTAGATATGGTAGCCCTAGTTTTAAAAGTAAGATATATAAATTAAATTAATCCTAGAATCAATAGGCTCATACATGCAAATATACAAATAGTCTTTGATTTATGATCACAACTGTGACCAGATTCTTCAATCACCAAGCAAAGCAAATATTAAGTGAGATGTCATGTCACTGCTTCAGTCAACAACCGCAATCCTGGCACTCCTGGCTGTGGTCATTAAGCAATTTCTCATTAAGTAAACAGACTGAAAAAATCTATCTGCTGGATTTAGCTCTGTGTGGGGTTGAATCCCTATGGCAGGCAGCTCTTTCACACTCAAAGAGGGATGCTGAAAAACATCCATCCCAAAATCGAAGCAGGATTTTGGCATGGAGTGTTTGTAGCACAAGGCATTGGACTCCTTCATTTCTGATGGCTGACTGCACAAGCCCCATGCTGCATACATCCACAAATCCAAGCAGAATTTGGTACAGAATATTTGCAACATGGGGCGTTTGCAGCCAGCCCACAGAGACAAGCGGGAGTCCTCTCAACAGGCAGAAGCAGCAGCTTCCAATCTTCCCTGCCCCCTTCCCATTACTTTCTGGGAAAACCGGCAGGGAAGATTACAAATAGTGATCACATGATCACAGGGCACTTGGCAACCAGTGGTAATAGGCTGCCAGGTGCCCAGAGCACAATCACATGACTGCGGGGGTGCTGCAACAATGTAACTTCAAGCACAGTCTCTTCATTAAGTCTTTCCTTCAGCTCTGTTACAATTTTGAATGGTCACTGAACAAATGGTTATTAATCAACGGCTGCCTATAATGAAAATTCTGGGAAATGAAACAGAAAGTGGACTTTAAAGCAAGTGGGAGATATAATAAAAAGTAATATGAAACAAGTCAATGGATTTAAACTGTGGCTTACTGCAAATCCACAATTAGAGGAAACATTCTTGCTTGGTATATAATGTGAACAAACAGAACATAATTGGAATGTTATATCAAAATAGGTATCACATGGTCATTACTATTGCTAGCAGAGTTATAATTCCCCAACAGATTTTTATCATTTTTAATCAATTTGTTTAGGAGAATTTGTATTGAAAGTAGATCATAAGTAGGTTATTTATTAATAGAAGATTCTAAAGTAATTTTATTGTAACATCTCAGAAATGTTTTTGAAATTTATCAAACAACTTAGCTGAAGAAATTTGTCTGCATTCCAGGTTAATTAAAACAGAGAAAATGTTCCTGCTGTTTCAGAATGGTGTTTGAAAACATAGCCCACAGTACCTTTGGTAGATGGGGGTTCATATAAACACATTTAATAAAACGAATGAAAATATTTTAATAATGCACTATAACAATAGTCTTAAGATCATTTAACACTTATTGCATTTTAGAATGACATATTTTAAGATGCTGTAAGATTATGAATTCCACTAAAAAGTTAATATTTGGGTTTTTAATTTTTCTTGAGAAAAGTGTTAAGTACGTAATGCTTATGTATGAATGCTATAAATAACAGAATAACAGAATATATAAATTTAATTTATAAACATAGATGTTCCATAGGGGAAAAAACATTTCTGAGTTCTTTCTTACACTGCTCATATCTGAGCACTGGTTAACATATAAAGATCTAGTCACTTCCCTCACAAGAAAGATGAATATGGTCACAATTACCACTCCTGGGCATGTTGTTTATGTTTTGTTCAGACTGAAAATGATATTTTTAATCTTACATGAAATAATGTTTTTTCCTGATATCAAGAATTACTAAAGATGCTCTCAGAACGTTGGCATGTATTTTAATTAAATTAAGTACTTTTTTTATCACACAATATACTGATCTGGTTCACATTAACACCAAGCCATTGTAAAGGGTGCCTCATTGACAACATATTCCCTTCTAGTTGCACACTTTGCCTTATATTGCCACATGGAGAGGACAATTTTCTGCAATAGCATTTAAAGAATGCAAGGGTTATATTAGGAATGATAAATAAAATATTTGCACAGAATGATGCACAAATACTTTTTGTTCTTAGTTAAAACATTTCTCAAATATTTTAGAAACAAATACTTCTCTGTTTTAATTCTATAGTTTTAGTACCTGTAGTTTGTATACCTGTGTACATAAGGTAATTAATTATGATTTGTATCAAGGAAGGTTAGGTTAACGTTAGTTTGAACAAACTGTTATTGTAACAAAGCAACACACTTTCATAAAGCAGCCTGCTGCACACAAAAATGATTCCAAATGTTATTTTCACACTTCATGCTAAACTATGAGTCCATTTAAAGAAATCAGAAGATTACAGAAAGAACTGAATCTGCTTGATAGGAAGATACTCTTCTGCCCTCAGCATTATTTCTCCCAGTGAGGCTGGTTGGCAGTTAAACACTATCACTACATGGAACTGCCCACTCAGAAGCCAGTTAGTCCACAAAGCAGCAGCCTTGCTATGCCTATGTAAAACCTCTGCTTCGTGAACTGCAGAAAACCTTCAGATG
Source organism: Azemiops feae (assembly GCA_023970755.1). Lineage (NCBI taxonomy): Eukaryota > Metazoa > Chordata > Lepidosauria > Squamata > Viperidae > Azemiops > Azemiops feae. Next base: position 825,481 of record JALGBA010004283.1, read on the forward strand.
GAATTCAAGATGCTAACTACTATCTATAAAGATGTGCACAAACTAGGATCAAGTTATTTGGAGAACATTTTGTCTCTCATAATATCTGCCTATTCTCCATGATCAGATAGAATGGTTTACTTCAAGGTCCTAACAATTAAACAATGACATCTAGTGGGTTAGGGTCCCTCTAATTTGGGAACATATGAAATATTTTTTAATTGTTTCCTCAGGGAAATTTTTAATATTATATTGTTTTTTTAATTATGTGAAGCCACCCATTGGTTGCTTTTCGACTTGGGCAACCTCACAATCCGATGAATACATAGTAAGTAAATAATAATACATAATAAATACATACTGTTTTAAGTCCCCATATGTATACATTTCTCTTCAAATAAGGCCCCACACATGTACATTCCTTATGCATAAATAGTTCCAAGCCCACACTGAAATTAATGAGAGTGCCAGCATCATCACTAATTTAACCAAGAATGATTGCTGGAGTTTCATCTAATGCCAATAAACATGATTAAGTGACCACAGGGGAAAAAAAACAAAAATAATTTGCTCCTAGGATGTTAAATGTGATTGTAGAAATTTAAATTACAGATTAGTATGACATTTTTGTAGTTCAACGATAAACCTAAATGCAGCAACACAACATAAAAATACCTGATGGTTCCTGTGGGAGAAGGAAGAGGGCTAATCAAATGAGCCATGTTGTCTGGAATGTTTATTGTTAGGGGAGAAATCTGGGGTTGTACAGGTTTCACTGGGGACTGTGGGGACTCCTGTTTTTCTCTCTTTTCATTGGATAAAGCTGTAAATGTTATCTTGATGTTTGTGCTGGGAAACCTGAATGTACACCTGAAAAGTAAAAACAAAAGGTGTGAACTAACTGAAATAAAGGTTTTCTTTATTTGCATAATTATAACAGCACTCATATTAATAAAATATTAAAAAAGAAAATACGTACAATTGTTATAAAGCTACATAATGAATATATGGTAAATACAATCACATTCATTTAGAAATTTGTTCTTTTGTGGATTTTACTTTTGATTTTTATATACCAAAATTGCAATCAATAATTATTTAATAAATTTTGAAGTGGTATAAAAACCAGCATTAAGGTTATTTGATAATGATTCAAGTTCTTAAATCAGGAAACTATGAGGCTAATGCCTTAATACAGGGTCCCGAAACCCTGCTCCGTGGACTGGCACCGGTCCGCAGTGTGCCAGCAACCGCTCCGCACAAACAAGCAAAGCCCCATCTGCGGGATGCAGGCAGCACGCAAAACCACACACCCCCTGGTCCACGGAAAAACCTTTCTCCACAGCACCCATCCTTGGTGCTCAAAAGGTTGGGGGCCTCTGCCTTAACAGACTTATTTTCAAAGTAATGTTATACAATGTCTCACAAAGATCAGGTGATTCAGAATAGTACAAGGCCACTATGGAGCATCTTTGCAGATCACATCCATACATCTTCATCCACCCTTCCTCCCTATCTGGATTTGTGTTTGGAAAAAAAGTAAGTGTAGTAAGGGAATTTTTTTTGCAGGCCCTATTTTTGCCACTGTAAATATTAATAACAGTCCTATATACTGACATATGGTTCTAGTATATGACAATAAGGACCGTCTCATTGCACTTGAATTGGCCCGCCCTACCCATGCCGACAGAGGAGACACGCTGTGGGCCCCATGGGCCAGGGAATTCTGGCTGGTGGGATCCAGGAGAAAAGCTTTCTCTGCCATTGCACCTGCTCTTTAGAACATCTTGCCTCCCTAGAATGAGGTCGGCTCCAGCCTCCTTACCTTCAGTAACAGCTTAAAGATCTGGCTCTGCCAGTTGGCTTGGGGCTCCAACAGAAGGGCTTCACATTAGGGGTGGTTGAATAGATTAACAAAAGATCCCATCCCCTCCCCTTCTCATCATACTCCCTCCCCCCCCCATCTTTTTAGCTAGGCTGATTTTATAGTATTGTGTTTATATTGTTATAAATTATACAGTTTTATCTTTTAATATTGTAAGCCGCCCAGATTTACTTTGTGGCAAGATGGGCAGCTAATACATTTTACAAGTAAATGAATAAATATGGTCATTCTGAACACATCTATAAGGATTTCTCCAAAACATAGTATGAAATTAAGATAAAGATAGATAAGATAGAGAACCTTTATTGTCATTTTTTACTGTGGGCACACTGGCACACATTAAAAATGATATTATGTTGCCTGCTCTCAAAAATGTACACATACATAACACACATATAGGTCAACTGATGGAATCCTAAGGGAACCCGCCCCACTGACCAAAAAGTTAAAATATCTGAAGATTTCCTTACTTTCTTTTTTTAGGCCAAAATGGTTTACAAATAAATCCTATTTAAACAGAAAAAAAATTCTCTCATACTATTGAAGCTATTATAGTGATACTGACCAGACTCAGCATTGCCTGAAATATAATTATTTATAAAATTTCACCTCCATATCAGTTTGGCCTAGTATATCCTTAAGCTAATTTCCTTTCCAAACATTTCAGCTTCTTTTTTCTAAAAAAGAAAAATTAATTACAATAATATGTGGCCAAGAGGACTTTTAAATGATGTCTTAACCCACAAGGGCAGCATTGCTTATCTACAAGAAACTCATCTAATGGAACAAGACAAATCTTTATTAATGAAGGATGGGGTGGGAAAGGTTTGGTCCCAAATACTTTGAGAAAAACTAAAAGTGTGGCCATTTTGATTCAAAAAGATATTCATGTTGATATAACAGCATGGATTCTAATAATTGGGGTTAATATTTATAGGCCTAATATCGTGGTCTATTATGTTTTATGGATGTTTTCAATATTTGAATGAGTGAATTTAATGATAAACTGGTAATAGGAGGAGATTTTAATAAAATATTGGATCCTGAACTTGGAAAAGAACAATTAGTTCTGTATTGAATGAAGATATAGATTTTTTTTCAAAATAAAATCTATTGCATTTGGATGACACGCAAAAACAACTTTTATTTGCCCCATTATCTGAGACAGAGATTAAACAAATAATTTTAAAACAGGCCAGTGGATGCATGGATGCATACCCTAAAAGTGGTATAAAACTTTTAGACCTTTTAGTGCCAAAATTTTGTCAATTGTACGAGATATTTCATAAGGGAATTGCATCTGCAGCATTCAGTCAGGCTTATATTATTGTTATACTAATAGCAAGTAAAACGTGGATGCTAATTATCATCCAGTCTCATTAATGAATGTTGATACAAAGATCATAACAGCAGTGTTAGTAAATATTGTTTGTTAAAAATGATGTGTGTATAAAAACTAGGCAATTAGCAGACATTAGATTTATCTGAAATGGTATAGGTTCTCCTGCTTGAGTAGGGGGCTGGACTAGAAGACCTCCAAGGTCTCTTCCAGCTCTATTCCATTCCATTCCATTCTAGATTAGTTGTAACTTTAATTGATTTGAATAAAAACAAAAATCAACTTGTAATTTTATTAGATGCTGAGGTCTTTTACAAAATATATAATCAATACATGTTTGTCGTATTAAATAGGTTCGGATTTCCTATTGAATTCATAAAATGTATTATTATATTATCTATCACTCACATTTAAAGTAAAGACTAATGGTATATTCTTTGCTTCTTTTCCACTATTTAGAGCAGGGATGTCAAACTGCTAGCCTGCGGGCCAGATGCGTCACGCTGAAACCGTGCCCACCGCATTGCCGGCAATGGGGAAAAAGTCGCGATACATCGCGACATGTCACATGATGTTGCGAATTTGACACCCCTGGTTTAGACGAACTAGACAAATATGTCGATTTTCACCCTTACTTTTTAATATCTGTGTGGAACCCTTGGCTTATGAAAACAGCCTCCCCTGTCCTCAACTGTCTGCCAGTTTTCAAAAATTCATGTTCATTGTGTCGATCACCCTATCTAACCATCTCATCCTCTGACATCCCCTTCTCCTTTTGCCTTTTCCAATGAGTCTTCTCTTCTCATTAGGTGGCCAAAGTATTTGAGCTTCAGTTTCAATATCTGTCCTTCCAAAGAACAGTCAGGATTGATTTAGAATTGACTGATTTTTTATTTAGTGTTGTATTTCGTATTTTAACTTTGTTCTGAGTAAAATAAAAAAATTCTAAAAAAAGAAAAAGAAAAAAGAATTGACTGATTTGATCTCCTTGCAGTCCAAGGGACTCTCAAGAGTCTTTTCCAGCACCACAATTTGAAAGCATTAATTCTTCAGTGCTCAGCCTTCTTTACAGTCCAGCTCTCACAACCATACATTACTACTTGGAAAACCATAGCTTTGACTATATATAGATCTTTGTTGGCAATGTCTCTGCTTTTCAGTATGCTATCTAGGTTTGCCACAGCTTTCCTCTCAAGCAGCAAGCATCTTTTAATTTCATGGCTTCATTCACTGTCTACAGTGATCTTGGAGCCTAAGAAAATAAAATCTGTCACTGCTTCCATTTCTTCTCCTTCTATTTGCCAAGAAATTATGGGACCAGATGCCATGATCTTAGTTTTTAATCTTGAGTTTCAAGTCAACTTTTGCAATCTCCTCTTTCACCTTCATCCAGGTTGCCTGGTTCAAGGTCAGCGATCACATCATCATGGTTATCAGGGACATTAAGATCTCCCTTGTATAGTTCTTCTGTGTATTCTTGCCACCTCACCCTAATCTTTTCTGCTTCTATTACATCCCTACCATTTTTGTCCTTTATCATGCCCATCTTTACATGAAACGTTTCCTTGATAATCTCCAATTTTCTTGAAAAGATCTCTAGTCTTTCCCATTCTATTGTTCTCCTTTCTCTCCATTGTTCATTTAAGAAGGCCTTCTTATTTCTCCTTGCTATTCTCTGGAAATCTGCATTCAGTTGGGTATATCTTTCCCTTTCTCCCTTGCCTTTCACTTTATTTCTTCTTCAGCTATTTGTAAAGCCTCATAAGACATCCACTTCACTTTCTTGCATTTCTTTTTCTTTTGGATGGTTTTACTTGCTGCCTCCTGTACAATGTTACGAACCTCTGTGACCGTCCATAGTTTTTCAGGAACTCGGTCTACCAGATCCTGTCCCTTAAATCTATTCATCACCTCCACTGTATATTCATAAGGGATATGATTTAGGTCATATCTAATTTTTCCCTATTTTCTTCAATTTAAGCCTTAATTTTGCAATAAGAAGCTCTTGATTTGAGCCAGTGAGCTCTGATTTTTTACTGATTGCATAGAGCTTCTCCACCTTTGGCTGCAAGGTACATAATCAATCTGATTTCAGTATTAACCATTTGGTGAAGTCCATGTGCAGAGTCGTCTTTTGAGTTGTTGAATAAAAGTGTTTGCTATGAACAGCATGTTCTTTTGACAAACTGTTAGCCTTTGCCCTGCTTCAATCTGTATTCCAAGGCCAAACATGCCTGTTATTCTAGTTACTCTTTGACTTCCTATTTTAGCATTCTAATCCCCTATGATGAAAGGACATCTTCTTTTGGTATTAGTTCTAGAAAGTGTTATAGGTCTTCATAGAACCAATCAACTTCAGCCTCTTCTGCATCAGTGGTTGGGGCACAGACCTGGATTACTATAATGCTGAATGGTTTGCCTTGGATTTGAACAGAGATCATTCTGTTGTTTTTTTAGACTGTATCCAGTACTGCTTTTCCCACTCTTTTATTGACTGAGGGCTGACTTCATTTCTTCTAAGGAATTCTTGCTCACAGTAGTAATTATAATGGTCATCTGAATTAAATTTGCCCATTCTCATTCACTTTAGTTCACTGATTCCCGAAGATGCCAATGCAATATATACAGGGAGTCCTCGACTTACGACCACAATTGAGCCCAAACTTTCTGTTGCTAAGTGAAACATTTGTTAAGTGAGTTTGCCCCATTTTACAACTTTCTTGCCACAGTTGTTAAGAGAATCACCGTAATTGTTAAACTATTAAGCGAATCTGGCATCCCCATTGACTTTGCTTGTCAGAAGGTCGCAAAAGAGAATCACACTGCAACCATCATAAATATGAGTCAATTGCCAAATGTCTACATTTTGATAACATGATCATGGGGATGTCACAACAATCATAAGAGTGAAAACTGGTCATAAGTCACTTTTTTCAGTGCCTCTGTAACTTTGAACGGTCACTAAACGAACTGTCATAAGTTATACTTGAATACTTGAATATTTACATTACACAGGTATATATAGCATTCTTTACTGTTCAACTGCTTTAACAATATATTTTAACTTCATTTCCTTTTCTTGTTATCTTTTTTCATTTTTGAAGCCTCTTTTACACTATTATTTCTTTGAGAATGTATATATTTGCATCGTAATTTTTTTTGCATTTTTTTTTTTAAAAAAGCTACCACCTGGATTAAAAGTACTTTGCTCACATGTATAAATTCCCCCATCCTTTACGGCTTTAAACCATGCAAAATTTAAAGCACCAGACAAACAGAAAAAAAGTTTCTAAAGAAACGAAATACACTGCATCTTTGCAGTCTAAAAAGAATACTGTAAAAAAAAAATTGCCTGCAGGCTGTAGTTACTGTAGAAACCAAACTCGTTCATCCTTTTCTGCAAGCTGAAGACACAAAAGAGTTGGAAAGCAGGGATCAATGGGAAGCAGCTTATAAAGTTCCTTGTCACATGAGCTGCAGGGAAATCAGACATTAATTCATTAAACTTACCATATAATGCTTCTGGAATGTGAGGCTCCTCTATACAAATATAAAAGGAACTCTGCCTATGGAAACACTACAGTATTTGGTAATTCTCAAGACCAAGACTAAATACAAGCTTGTTGTGTGGTCATTATATCTTCTACCATGAGCAAATATAATTTGATAGGAAGACAGCATGTCTACACTTGCTGCAGATTTCAAAAAGCTGTTTCAACAAGTTATACATGTTACTCAAGTCACTTCTCATAAGCCCTAACCCAACTTTCTTCTTTTCATTTTATCATTCTTACTATTTTAATACAAAAACTGATATATGTTGTTTCCCCCCCCCCTATTTTTCTATTTACAGAATCTGTAGGACTTCCAAACAAAACTGGCATTATAAGGTAAAAAAAAGAAAAGAAACAAAAAGCTATACTGAGATGAAGGGAGGGCACATTCAGATCTCATAGCTGTCAGTTAATAATCTTCAGGAAACTGGCATAGCACAAAACTAGATAACTGCTGTGAAAAGTGTATTCCTTTACAAAAATGGCTGTACACTTTGTATACGCTCCACATGTATTATAACAAAGTAAAGATATAAGCCTGCAGTTTATTTGGAAGTTTGCTCATAAATCCAGAAAAAAAAGCAAGTTGGGACACTATGAAGCATCCAAAAGGACATGACAATTATATAGAAAGTAATCTCATCAGTTTGCTTTCTGGTAAATGACTGCTGTAAATGCCATTTTCAACAAGCAACCATGTATGAATAGGCAAGGCAACATAATGATGGGAATTTTGTGAAAACCCAGTATAAACTCAGAACTCCAAATGTGGCCATGGTCTAAATACGTTAACATTTTCTTGTTAGTTGCATTTAAGCCAGTGATTGCCCTAATAACATTTCTAGCAGCCAACTATAAATGTCCCCTGAATATTAATATAATCATTTCCATTAACTAAATAGAAGCCAACAGCCAGGTGTTTCTAAAACATGCAAGATGCAGTGTTTTCTTCTGGAAACAAATCTCAGCCCATACAGTGTATATCTGTTGTCTTAGGTTACTGAAAATTTTGATAAAGCCAACACTTCAAGGCCAATTGTCAGTGTTCATGAAGCTTCCTCAGATACCTCTTGGCTTGTTCTCCAAAGCCTTTTGGGTTATTATCTGGTCACTTGGCCACTACTGCAACTTTTGACTGGATATGTAAAAGGGGGGAGCTTCCTTCTGCTCCAGCAGAAGGGACCTTGGAGGTCTTCTAGCCCAACCCCCTGCTCAAGGAGATCCTATAGTACCATTTCAGACAAGTGACTGTCCAGTCTCTTCTTTAAAACCTGCAACAGTCAGTCTCTTCTTTAAAACCTGCAGCGATGAAGCACCCACAATTTCTGAAAACAAGCTGTTCCACTGGTTAATTGTCCTCACTGTTAGGAGGACAACTGGAATACTGCTGTTAGGAATTTCTCCTTAATTCCAGGTTCCTTCTCTCCTTGTTTCTTGTCCTGACCTCTGGTGCTTTGGAAAATAAATTGACTTCCTCCTCTTTGTGGCAACCTCTCAAATACTGGAATACTGCTATCATGTCCCTCCTAGTCCTTCTGGGGAAGGCTACAATAAACTTTCTGCTGCACTGAAGAGCACAGTGGTCTCCATAATTCTCAAATGGAAGACGTTTGGCATAACCAGAACTCTTCCAAGAGCTGGTTGCCTGGTCAAACTGAGCAATCAGAGGAGAAGGGCCTTAGTAAGAGAGGTGACCAAGAACCTGATGGTCACTCTGACTTAGCTCCAGAGATCCTATGTGGAGATGGGACAGAGTTCCAGAAGGACATCATCACTGCAGCCGTCCACTGATCTGGGCTTTATGGCAAAATGGCTAGATGGAAGCCTCTCCTCAGTGCAACACATGTAAGCCCGTTTGGAGTTTGCAAAAAAGCACCCGAAGGACTCTCACCGTGAGAAACAAGTTTCTCTGGTATAGATGAAACCATGACTAAACTGTTTGGCCTCAATTCTAAATATTATGTCTGGATGAAACCAGGCACTGCTCACCACATGCCCAATATGATCCTAACAGTGAAGCATAGTGGTGGCAGCATCATGCTGTCAGTGTATCACCTAAATTTAATGAACCATGAAGCAGTATGTGGATCACTCCTCATATTAACCATGAAGGGTTTGGTTAACTATTTAGAGCAGTAGTTAACCAAACCTTCCCAAACTTTTTGCTTCATTACCTAAAATGACTTATCAGAAAAGGTGTTGAATGGCCTCCCTCAGAAGGCTCTTCTTGACTGGGTTCCTTAGAGGGGGACAGGAAATAAAGCGTCGAGGTGGCCTGGTCACGAACTCCAGAGACAGACCGTGCCTGATGGTGCTTAGCACCCAAGAGTCCGTGGTCGTGGTCTCCCATTGGTGGAGAAAGTAAGTTAGTCTGCCACCTATGGGAGAGTCCCTCCCTGAGTCACTTGGATTTACGAAAGGGACGGCCTCCCCTGCCTCGAAAGGACCGCTTACCCTGAGCCTGTTGTCTGTATCTGTCTCTGTAGCCAGACCGATCAAAGGAACGGTCTGGACCTGCAGGAAATGACCGGGAGACTTGTGCTGAGGCCGAAATGGCTGCCGGCGGATGTACGGGGAGAACCGTCGGCTCGGCCTCCTGGAAAGGTGGTAAAGGCCCCTCCGTTTCTCCCTGTTCTCAATTAAATAGGGAGTTAGGGCCTCCCCAAAAAGGCGGGCGCCACGGTACGGGGCGGAAGCCACGCGCCATTTGTGTTTAACCTCGGCCTTCCAATTCCTGAGCCATAGCAACCGGCATGCAGTGACGTTGGATATTATGGCACGGGCCGAGAATCTGGCGGCCTGCAGAGACACGTCTGCCATGTACTGTGATGCCGCCATTAATTTCGTTAAGTCCTGATGGACTCTTACCTCCTCTGGGGGAATTCTGGCCTGTAATTGACGGAGCCAGATAAGAGAGACCCTTGCGAAGAATGAGGTTGAGGTGGATGCTCTTATTGCCCATGCCGAAGCCTGGTGTGTCCTGCGGAGAGAAGCCTCGGATTTCTTATCCTCGGGCTTCAATGCCTCCGCCATATCCCCTGGCACCTTGGAATCAGAAAATAAAGGGTTTAAGGACTCATCCACCTCAGGCACTTCCAGCGCCTCATTCAAGACCGGCACCATGTCAATCAACTTACGGTCGATTCCCCCTATTGAGGGAAAAGCACCTGGGGACTCCCATTGCCCCTGAATGGATTTCAAGAACATGGGGGGACAAGGGATTTGTTTGTGTATCACAACCGGTTCAGAAAACAACGGGTCCGTGTCCTGGCTAGGAGCCTAGTCAGGTACCTCTTCAGGTACCGATGGCTGAACCGGATTTATCTTACCGGTCGCACAGGCCTTGTGGAGCAGGGACGGAAAGAGCGTGGGATTAAACAAGACTACGAGAGGAGGAGGTTCCTGAGGAGGTTCCTCATCGTCCGACCACTGCCCCTCCGCATGGCTATACTCCGCGTATTCCGAGACACCGCTGGCAAAGGAGTGAGGTGGTGAATCTGATTCTGGGTATTGGAGAGCGCCGGACCTCGAGAGGTCTGGTGATGCCGTGGAGACTATGGGAGCGGAGGCCACTTGTGTACGCCCCGTGGGCATCATAGCCTGAGCAACTGCCTGGGAAACCATAGCCTGTAGATGAGCTTTGAAGAATGGGTCCTCCAGATCGCGAAGCACCGCTGCTATAAAAGTGGTAGTTGGAGCCTGCACTTGGCCCACGAAGGACGATCCCTCAAGAGGTCAAAGCCCCGCTGCAGTTGGAGTAAATGTGGCTTCTGGTGCCTTAGGATCCTGAGGCCCCTGTTCCGCTTCAAAGAGGGAAAAGTGCTCCTGATAATGGCCAGTTGAAAAAGCCCCTTCGGAGTCCCGTTCTGGGGACCATACGAGTGCGGGGGGCTCAGGGTGTGGGCCACAAGGCAGTGTCACCATTGTGGTAGGGGGCGGATTGACCGTCTCCCCTACAGCCAGTTTTTGTGCACGGGAGAACTGTTTCTCCAAGGCACAATGCCTGCGGCTGGCCTGTTTGTCGGCCGCCTTGGAGGCTCGCTTGTTTGAGCCAGCCTTAGTTTTAGCCTTGATTTTTGCAGCTGCCTCCTGACTAGAGGACTTACGCTTTGTGTGTCCACCTGAAGTGGAAGCCTGTGGCTCGGTGTTATCTGCCATTGTAAAGCGAGAGTTTTCAGTGGGGTGCTGAAGCGTCTCGGTCTGAAAGAGATGCGGCTGTTAACCACCAAGGTGGGACCGGCCTGCATGTGGATCTGTGATAGTCCGGCCCACCGGCAAGCACGGAGTCACACTTAGCGACGGATGTCGCGCGTCACTTAGCAATGATGAAACTGAGCGTGAGAGACCTATCGTTGAGGTCAAGTTCGCGTTTAGTGACAGGATCACACGTGTCTCACTTAGTGACGGCAAGCTCAGTATTGACCGTTCACTAGATACAGAATATGGCAACAGGCTATAACTGGCAAGGCCCAGGTGAGTGATGACTGTTAGAAGAGAGCAACTGATGCTGGCTCCAATTTTGTTCGGCCTGGTGTGTACTAAAAACAGGGGACCACTATATCCGTGGAAGTAAGGCCTAAACTGGCAAGCAACCAAAGGCCTGATTAGAATCAAAATCCCCTGACACACCACTGAATGATGATTGCAACAGGAGGAATGCAAATGTGTGGCCTGTTTGGTTTTTATTACTCCCTCCTCTGCTCCGTCCGGAAATCAGGATCTTAACTGTTTGCTGCAGACTAAAATGGCGGCCGCCTAATCCGGCCCAGGGGAAAATGAGAGTAAACTGATTTAGTCTCTTTGACCAGGAAGAGGCTTTTCCTTGAATCCTGGTTAAATTGAGAGCTGCCAAGCCTCCTTTTAGTCCTCTGAGGGAAAGTGAAACAGAGAAGAAAAGGGCCGTTCGCCATGCGGCGCCCAAAATGGCGGCCGCAACGATCGGTTAACTAATTTGAAGGCCCAAGGCAGCCTACATAAGAGGGAGCACTCCCTTTACCCCAACAGCTCTTTTAAAAGATAAACCAGCACCTCACAGAAATAAGGGAGCCGATCGAGCTGCGGCGTCCAAAATGGCAGCCGCGACGATTGGCCGAGTAATCCCAAGGCCCAAAACGGCCTGGAGAACAGGGAACACTCTTCTTCCCCAAGGTTCACTAAAAGCAAATTCAGAAGCGAAAAACAACAAAAAACAACGAAATAGAAACAGAGAGAGAGAGCCGATCGTCCCGCGGCACTTAAAACGGCAGCCGTGATGATCAGTTGAGGGAGAAGCACGAAATCAAACAAAAAGCACTTACAATAAAGAAATTTACCTATCTGGAACAGTGCTGATCCCAGCGCTGACCAGATGATAAAAACAATGGAAGAATCCACCAATGGAATAAGTTTAATAAAACCTGCTTCTCAAGTAGCTGGGAGCCAAATCTACCACGTCTGTCTGGGCTGAAGACCAAATCGAAACTGGGGGCGTGTCCTCAGCCAGACGGGCGTGGCAGCTTTGACTGACTTGGTCTACTTGGGCAGGAGGTCAGAATTAACCCATTGGTGGATTCTCCATTCTTTATGCTGGAGAAAAACCACTTTTATCTAATTTTTGATAATTTACCCAAGGAATGGGAAACACTTTTTTAGGACATCTGTTTTTTGATCTGTACAGTGTATCATTTCAGCTACATTTCCTACAATCAATGTGGAAACATACCTTTTCAAACATGTTATGCTATGCTATGCTATGCTATGCTTTTTTTGACATACGATTTTCTCCCTCTGGTTAACGTTCAACAAGCACAGCAGATCATCACTAGTTTTGAAAACCTTTCAAAATCTATTTTACCAGCTTGGTTAACATAGTATATAGTATTAATTCATATAACCTCCTGTACCTCCCATTCAGTTTCAAGATTGTTCACTTTTCTTTTGACCTGGTAGTCTCTGGAACTGGGAAGAATAAAAGGAAATGCACACTAATTTGCACTGTGGGGATTCTGCAAAAAGTCCTATGCAATTTAACATTCCAAATAGGCTTTTACACAGGTTGACAATTTATATATGTGAATTCACAGATGAATACTAGAAAAATTAACTTACAAGTAACTAATTTCTCACGGTCTCTATGATTAATAAACTACAACACCCAGGGATAGATAACAGATCAAATAGCACTCAAGATAAAAGCAACCAAGAGGGACAGATTAACGGGGACACAAGAACAGAACAAAAAGGAATATGAGTTAATCTGTGGTCGAGAAGAATAAAAGGCAAGATACTGCACAAACAAGAAAAGGGCAATTCTCAGAAGTGAGACAGCATCTTTGCGATCTTTTCCAGGAATCATAGATGAATGTGAAAAATGGAAATGGTCACTAGGTTCATCTTGGACACAGAGGCCAATGTTCTTGGGATGATAAGAAAGGCAGTTCCACACTTGAGTGAGGGAGCCTGAGAGACAGCTACAATCTACTTGTATTAAGGTGCTATTATAACTAAGCCAGGATCTGTTCTTTTCTACCTCCCCCTGCTTTTTCTTACTATCAGTGGATGCTGCCAAAATGAAGGCAATGACAACCTTACTGCCCCATCCTACCCCCCCCCGACTCTTTGGGTAGAGGGGAGGCCCTTCATAGGGATTAGTAACTGATCTCTGACACCACTGCAGGGCAGTAGCCCAGGCCTGGCTGTGATATGAGCAAGGGAAGAAAGCTTCCCTTGGCGATTCGGTGCTTCTGCATTACAATAGGGTCTATTTCCAAGGAGCCAAAAACTTTGCTCCTAGCCACCCTCCACACAACAGCCATCCACCATATACTTAGCTCCAATGTCAACAACAAGCAACTCATCATTGTGCAACTATTACCATGGCCTAAGCAAGCCACAGAATTGTTTCACAGAATTGCTTTCATTAAGTATTTTTATGTTCAGTAACATAATGTGATACTCTTTATTGTCTTTATATGCTGGACTCCCTAGAGACCTTTGTATCAATGTACAAAAAGTTTTCAGTGTAACAGCTTTTGGACCAATAAACCGGACTTCATGTGGCAGTTGACAATTCGGCTTACAGTCTGCATATAGGACGCAGGTCACTAGAATGAAGAAATGCTGGTTGACTATGAATTCTGTGCTAATGACAGTCATGTCCAAATGATGAAGTATGTCTTCACACCAAGAAAAACTCTGCCAGACCAGAAAACAGACTGGTGAAGAATGGGACTGAACCAAGCTAGATGGGCTTATTGTTGAACCAACAAGACCAGTGGTTCAATTCTGGAGGGCCCTGGAGACCTATTTACCAGGATATGCACCACCATTTAGGCAACATAATTTCTTCTTAAAGAGAGGCAAGGAAGAGATATAAATTGTAGTTGAAGTCTAAATCTTGATACAATCATATTTCACACTGAGCATCATCTCACCATGCTATCAATACTTTCACTCAAAAGCATAAAGCATACAACCCTGCCCCCAAATCCAAACAAATCCAAAAGACAAGTATTAAGCCCTAAACACCTCTAGAAGAGTTCTGTCTTCAGCTGTTTCCAGTAGGCAAATAAATCTGGGGCTAGTCTAACTTCCAATAAGAGGCCATTCCAGAATGCCAGAGTTGCTACATAAAAGCAGTGACTCTATGCCATGGCCCCCACATCTCTCCATTAATTGCTTTTCCTCACAAGATCAAATAAATTAGGCCACTTCAGTGAAAGTGGTTCTGAAGGTAATAAGATGTCAAGCCACAAAGATTGTATAGGTTAATATTTGCACTTTAAATTGCACCTAGAACCTAATGCAGGGTTCATTACAAGGTTAATGAGTTCTGATTGATGTATGCTGGGTAATACATGAGCCGCTGCATTTTAGGTCAAATAAAATCTCCAGGTGGTCTTTTAAAGCAGCCCCATGTATAACACGTGGCAGTACTCTCATGAAACTATAACAAAGGCATGAATAGCAAGGACCTCATGCCCCAGATAGGGTTACATGAGCATGCAGTTAATAGAATCCTCAGACAGAAAAACCTAAGAGGGAATCACAAAAATTCATCCCTGTGGTCACATAGACCAGACACACGCACACACAAACAAACATAGTTATACAGGACAATAAAAATAAAGCAGGAATGGGTAGAAGGGAATAGGACACCCTTCCATAATCTAATCTATCCACAGTGATCATGCCGTTCTGAATTTTAAAAGAAGTACAGAAGTCCACCTTGGAAGGGCAGAAATTTTAAAAGTAAGAAATGTGCTCCATATTAGCTAAAAAGACTAAAAACTGGCCAAGTGATAACTAATCAATTAACCTGTACTAGTATAACATTGGCACATGATAAGAATCAATTCACTAGGCGAAGGTAACTCAGTCAAGAGTGTCATGTGAATATAACCAACTAGAGAAGGAGCAGCTACATAAAGGTTTCCCTGCCAGATAGAACATTCAGTTCCTACCAACTTGAAAAGTGAAGAGCAGCATACCTTGGCTCCATTTGCTTGCTCCAGCAATTCTGGCCCCATCCAACAGCTAAAGAAACAAGAGCTACAAATTACTATTCAAGCAAGTGTTCCAGCAAGGAACACAAGGCCAGCCCGATCTGAATACCAGCATGTAAATGCCAACATACTACTCATCACTTCTCTCTGGTCTTGAGAAACTGATCTCTCTCTTACTTTTGGAGACTTTTTAAGGATATATAGCTGTATTGATATATAATCTGGGAAAGCAATTATCTAGTATTAAAATATTAGTTAAGTAAGTAAATTAATGAATAAATCCATACAGCATTGTGACCATACAAGAAGTTGGGTCTAGTTTTGTTCAACATTTATGGAAACTGAGATTTTTCTCTGAATTTCCTTTCAATCAAATAATAACCTTATTTTAAAGAAGATACATTTGGAAAAATCAAAATAACTTAACAGTTTAGAAAACAAAGGCCATTTGCTTCATGACACTGAACAGGAAGCTTATCTCATTGGAAAACAGTTTGTATAGAAATCACCAGAGATAGCCTTTAACTTACAACTATTCAAAGTTAGGATGGAACGACCCAAGTTAAGGCCATTGCACGGTCATGTGATCATGAGCATTTGGCAGCCTGGCCACACTAACAACCACCCTAGCGTTTCAATTTCCTCCACCCATCTATCTTCCCCCATCTATGCCCTTTTGGCCCCCTGCCACCTGCACTCCACCGCCTCAGCATTGTCTACTTGCTCTCACTGATATCAAGGTGTGCCAAGCAGCCCAGAGGTGTAGCACACCAAAGAGCCCCTTTGTAAAACGTTCCTTTTGTTGGATGCAAAGAAGCAAGAATGATCAATCAATAAATAAATAAATCAGGTTTACAACTGGTGCACCAGACTTATAACCACATCGAGCCCAAAATTTCCATTGCTAAGCAAGACAGTTGTTAAATGAGCTTTGCCCCCTTTTTTGATCTTTTTGCCAGTTAAGTGAATTACTGCAGTTGCTAACTGAATCATGCAATCGTTAAGTGAATATGGATTCCCCCATTGATTCTGCTTGTCAGACGTCGGCTGCGAAGGTTACAAATGGTGATCACATGACCCGGGGAAGCGCGATTGTCATAAATACATGCCAGTTGTCAAGTGCCCAAATTTTGATCATACAACCAAGGAGATGCTGCTAGGGTCATAAGTGCAAAAAACAGCCATAAGTCGCTTTTTTCAATGCCGTTATAACTTTGGTCACTAAAGAAATGGTTGTAAGTCAAGAACTACCTGTAGTTTCTTTCTTGCTGTTTGTCCATAGGCAGGAATTTAGCCAGACCAAAGGACATTCATCTATCAGATGAACCCTGTGAAGGTTTAGAGAGGATCCCTTCTGGGTCTTTTTCTGCATACCAAGAACTCAAGGCTGATTTATCTCTTAGTTCCTTGGGAAACAGCCCTCCCTCTTGCAATTCTGTGCCAGACTCCACCACACATGAGTTTAATTTCATCCAGTCTGCTTATAAGCATCAACACAGATGAGCTTGTGGAGGGTGTTAATCAGATTTTATTACGTTACCATAAGACCTCTTAGCCAGGATTCTAGGTCTTTTGAGACCACATCTGGTGATAGGTTATAAAGATAGATGAAACTGTTGCATTACCATTGGTCAAAGTAATCTGAAAATGGTGCTGCAGAACATTAAAACAGTGGTCCTAAGGTACCTCAGTATTGTATTTGGGATTTCACCGCACCCATGGGCATATTCCAATTTGTGAGTGTGTGTGTGTTTCTATCTATCTAATCTATCTATCTATCTATCTATCTATGAAATGAATGAACGACATTCCCAATCTAGTTCTGCCCATATGTGATATGTAGGTAACAGAGCTTAATCTCAAATAATCCTTTGGTGGAAGTTGTCGGTTTACAGCATTCATTCTTTCTTCAGGACTATGACAGACATATTTACTTCCAGGGATTTATGAATCAAGTAAATTCTAGAATGATCTGAAAGAATTTTCTATATTTAGAAATGAATATCTGTTCAGCATTGGAATGGTAAGGAGAGGGAGACCTTAATACAGTCACTGAATACTCTAATTACTTATCATATGCAGGGGTAATGCACAAAATGAAAAGTGGCTTATGACATTAACAGCAAATATGGTCAGGAATTCATCAAAACATACATAAAAGGATTTATTCTGCTTCCTTCACTACTTCCTCAGGTAACTGCAGAGCAGAACTCTTCCACTTAATGTTGGAATTAACATCTGACATAATAATGCTTATGCCTTCTGTGACATATTTTCTAAGCGTTCTGAAGATAAAATTGCCCTGCTCTATTTCAGGAAAACTAAAGTATCTATTCCAATTCTGAGAGTTGTTTCAGGTGCACTCTGAATGCACAGGCAAGAAGTTTGTATTAAACCATATGCATTCTCATTTTTTTGTATCATACTTGATCATAATCAATTGAATCAAAGCATATGTGCATGAGATGCTGCCTCAGTTGATTGGTAGTACATCTTCTTCTAAAAAAGGAATATGGGTACTAGTAATAGTTGTTAAATATTTATGACCCTAGGATAGATTTCTTTCTGCAAAGTCACAGGCTACTTATTTATGAATGGCTGGCATCATACTTCAGGCAAAGTTCCTTCATTCTGGGAGACTGCAAATACTACAGTAATAATGGTCCAGTACCAGAAATTATGTAACAAAAAATGTTTTCTCAAGTATCCCTTTAGTGTATGTGGTTTCGGAAGAAAATTATCTTGGTTGCTCAGTTGGATGATCCTTATCAGAACAGAAGGGCTGCAATCTCTGCCTGATCGTGCAATGGTGTTTGAAGCTATTGACCTGGACATACAATTTTACATTGTCTCTACTTCTCCTCAGTTGATAGCATTGACTTACCACAAAATATCATTTTGTCCCCGATGCCATTTTACACGTTTGATATTAGTCACTCAAGATGAGGGTCATGATGTTATCAATATGCTAATGATAAGAGTTATACTGATCTATGAAAACTGAATTATAATGCCTGTATGAATCTTATTTCAGTGTGTCTTGTTCAAGACCAGTACCTTAGATTTAATCCTGGTAAGACAATAGTCTTGTCTTACTATTCCTAGAAAAATACTTTATTCTTTTGATTTGAATGGAATCAACACTCCCTCAAAAGCAGCAGGTATACAGCTTGGGAGAATTCAGTAAATCATTACTATTACTGGTGGCCTAAGTTGGTACAATGATAAAGGGAACATAGCTTAATCAAATGCATTAGAGCAGGGGTGTCAAACTGCCGGCCCGCGGGCCGGACGCGTCATCCGGAAGCCATGCCCACCCCATTACTGGCAATGGCAAAACCGTCCCGATAAGTTGCGCGTCACATGACGTCGCGAGTTTGACATGTCTGCATTAGAGGTAGATCCCACTTAACCACTGCCATGTTTAGCAACTGTTCAAAGTTACAACAGTGCTGAAAAAGCACAGTCCTTGAATTTATGACCATCACAGTGTCCCTGCGGCTACATGATTATTATTCAGGCATTTACATCTGTGTTAGCATCCCATGGTCACATGATCACCACTGAGAGCTTCACAATCAGCTTTTGAAAAGCAGAATCAATGAAGAAGCTGACAGTAAAAGTGCAAGTCACAGTCATGTGATGTTTTGGTTAACTACAGCATCATTTAGTGATGGAGTTGTTGGACCCAACTGTGGTTGTTAAGTGAGAACTACCTGTAATTATCTTACCTTCCAATTACTATAATACATTCCTTGAAAGCAACTTTTACCTGAGGTCTTGAAATTGAAACAAGTACATTATTCAATAGCAAACTGATTGCGTAGTATCAGTTTTTGGTATTACCATGTTTCCCCGAAAATAAACCCTAGCTTGATTTTTACACATGCGCCCAATATAAGCTCTACCCCCAAAATAAGCCCTAGTTTTGGGGCGAGGCACAGGCGTAAAAATCAAGCTAGGGCAGGGGTGGGGGGATGGAGCTGCCCCATGCGCCCCGCACCCGCTTACCTTAGGACTGCTGCAGCCAGGTCTCCCATGCCCAGCACCTGTTGCGCTGTTGCCTGAGTTCTTCTGCGGCCGCTTGCAGCCACACGCCATGTGGTGCCTTGCGCTGCTGCTGCCCATTGCAGGAGGCCGCAAGGCTTGTGCTGATTGCACTACTGCCGCCGCTCGCTGCTTTAGGCCGTGAGGCTTGTCGCACCAATCGCACCATGCCACCCTTCGTAGTAAGATGCCGTGGGGCTCATCGCACCGCTGGTGCCTTGCAGCCTCCTGCCGCAACTGGCAGCACCAGCACGATTGGCGCAATGCGCCAAGCGGCCGCCTGCCATGACCGGTGGCACTGGCGCAATTGGTGCGACGAGCCACATGGCGTGCCTGTTGTGAGCGGCGGCGGCAGTGTGATTGGCACGAGCCTTCAATCGACGGCAGTGGCGTGATCGGCATGAGCCTCGCAGCCTCCTGCCACAACCGGCGGCAGCAGCGCAATGCACCATATGGCATGCAGCCGCAAATGGCCGCAGAAGAACTCAGGCAGCGGCGCATCAGATGTCGGAGCATTGGATACCTGGCTGCAGCGGTCCTAAGGTAAGCGGGTAAGACATCCCCCGAAAATAAGACCTGGTGCCTCTTTTTGAGGCAAACATTGCTATGATCACCAAAGGATATTTAGTTTGTATTGCATCTTACAAATATTTATTTGCATCAGTCAAAAAAGGGCATTTTCTGTTATAGTATCCTCTCTGTGGAATGCCTTTCCTCAGAAAAAAATATATAGTCACAATCTAAGCATATACTGAAAATTAATCTTATCATGCTAAATAGCTATATATCATTTTACTTATATCTACGTGTTTGTATACATATATTTTTCCAACTGTAATGTATATTTCAATGTACTTTTATGCTGATAAAAGTACATTGAAATAAGTGCATTAAATAAAAAACAAAACCAAGCTACACTGTTAAATAAAATTATATATATTATAATTATATATATTCTATAATTTGGCTCTGGGTTTGGGATTCTTTTGCCCATGAAGAATTGCCATCTCTGTTCTTGGATAGGATGGCACTGGTGCATGATCTGAGGGTTCTCCTGGATTTACAACTCCTGCTTGAGGAACAGGTGGCTGTCATCGTAGGAGGTCCTCTGCACAACTGTTGTGCATCAGTTATGCCCTTTCATAGATCAACAATCCCTGCTCACACACATATTCTAGTCACCTCCCGTCTTAACTATAGTAAAGCGCTCTATGTGGCGCTACCCTTGAAAAGTTTCCAGAAGCTTCAGTAGGTTCAAAATGTGGCAGCCACGTGGTTTTATGCAAGCCTAGATTTGCACGTCATCTCTCCTAGGGGGCAATATTGGCTGCCAATTTGCTTGCAGGTCAAATTCAAGATGCTAGTTGTCACCATTAAGCCCTACATGACTTGGGACAAGGTTGTTTGAAGAACCATCTTTTTCCAGTCATATCTACCAACACACCAAAGTGGGGAGGCAGAGAATGCTATGGGTTCCACCTCCTAAAGAGGTCTACTTAGCGGGACCAGAAGAAGGGCCGTGTCCATGGTGACTCCTTCTCTGTGGAATATCAGGACCTGCAAAAATAAGATTGGCTCCTACTTTGACACTCAAAGGCCCTAAAGACATAGTTCTGCCAATGGGTCTGGGGACCTCAGAATGATATGTAACCCATCAAGTGGCTTGCCTGATAGTTGTCACCAGGGAGAATGTGGGGTTATTGTTTGTGTATTGAGGTTTTATCCTTCTAAACAGCCCAGAGTGAATTGGGCGACCATATAAAATTTCATAATTTATACCAACCATTCATTTTAAATTCCCTGGGACTGCACAGAAAAAATAATTTAAAACAAAAAAACAAAGTAACTTCTTTTAATATTCTGAAAAACATTTTTAAGTTAGTACAGGTAGTCCTTAATTTATGACCACAACTGAGCCCAAAATTTGTTGCTAAGCAAGGCAGTTGTTAAGTAATTTTGCCCCATTTTACAATCCTTTTGCCATTGTTGTTAAGCAAATCATTGCAGTTGTTAAGTGAATCATGCAGTCATTAAGTGAATATGGATTCCCCCATCGATTCTGCTTGGCAGAAGCTGGCTGGAAAGGTTGCAAATGGTGATTACATGACCCTGGAACAGTGTAACTGTCATGTCAGTTGCAAAATTTTGATCACGTGACCATGGGGATGCTGCAAACAGTCTTAAATCACTTTTTTCAGTGCTGTTGTGACTTCAATCAATCTCTAAATGAATGGCTGTAAGTTGAGGACTACCTGTACTGAAAAGATCACAAAGCTGATATCAGGTAAGATTCTCTTTAGGATCTGGATAAAAAAGAAACTGAAAGGAGGAAAGGAATCATTCCTTGAAATCAAGAGTACAAAATTCCAAAATGTACAGTTAAGGTTTTCTAATGGCCCACTACATTATTAATCAACATATTTTTCCTTGGAACAATAAAAAAAATTGGAGGAAAGCAGTCCCTAGTTGCCCATGAGTGAGGAAATTTTGATCCTAACAAACATATTGCACTCTACAGCTAAACATTCTGTATATTTCAACTAAGAACTATTTTCTTGAAATACAGCATACGGATAACTTTTAGATGAAGCATAGTAATAATGTCCAAGATTTTCAACAAATTGCTTGCCTGAAAGATTCCTCAGATTGTGCTCTGTAAAGTAGGCATTTTTACTTAGTTAAAACCTAATTTTGTATATACAGGGAGTCCTCGATTTACTACTATAATTGAGCATACAATTACAGTTGTAAGTCATGCCAGTCATTAAGCAGGTCACCATGTGACCACATCCGATTTTATGACCTTTTTTGCAGCAGTTCTTAAGCAAATGCTCTAGTCATTAAGCAAATCCATTGGGCTTTTTTGTCAGAAACCAGAAGTAAATGCCAATTTCCAGCAAAAAATATCATATAACTCACAGTAACCGCAGGATGCTATAAATGGCCATAAATACAAGCCAGCTGGCAAGCATTCAAAATGTGATCATGTGACTGTGGGTGGGCATTGGCCATTGTAACTGAATCCGTCATGAATAGTCCAGGGGAAGTCCATCATAACTTAAATGGTCGCTAAGCGACCATTAAGTTGAGGACTACCTATACAACTTTTTTGAGGATAATAGTGTACCTAAGGAGACTCGATGTCCCTGTTAATTTCTAAGTTGTGGCAACAAGCACAAAATGATTTTAAAAAAAAAGAACAGAAAGTTTAATGTAAGACATTACTGGATAGTCAGTGCTTATTTTTAAGACAACTCAAAATTATCTTCAACTTTTGCAATGCTAGATATTACAAGCCCTATTCATACCTCTGTAAACTGAAAAGAAACCAGTGTTATAACTGTAAATGGGGGGAAAACAGCTTAATACATTTATATTTTTAAATCTCTGGATTTTGAGACCTCATCTGAATATTGTTAAGTACTAACTGGAATTACCAATCCCAATCTTCTTAAGTAAGAGTACCAGTTAAACCCACTTTGTTAATTAGGGATTTGTTAACAAGCCAAATGTTTACTCAAGATGAAACATCACAAGTTGAACAGCTGCAATTTGAAAGTTCTCAATTTACAAAAACTGCATTGTATTCTCATACCCCACTGGTAACCTCACCTGTAGAATTCTACAAAAATGGTGGCAGATCAAAGCTCCACATTTTAACCACTACTTAGTAGCCTTTATTTCAAAACAAATCCTGCTACTATGTTTAGTCACTGAAAATCCTATTGCTATACCAATATAAAACTTGGTATGTGTTGATTATGTGGCTATAATGTTCAGTTTAATAAGAAAATTTAAAAACAATGTGAAAAGGAGTAAGAAGCTTATTTAAGATAAAGCAACTGACTATAATCTATTTATGTTAGTATAAATTTCTTATAATATAAATGGCATGTACAAATCACCACTCTGCTTCACAATTTCACATTTTTCATATTGAAAATACCGCTTTCAAAAGTAGAACAAGGCTTAACATAATTATTTTAACTTTTATTATCTACAGAACAAGTTTAACTCCATGTTCTATACTTGAAGACATTACTTTCCATCACATAGATAAAAAATCATTTGATAATGGCATGTATGTGTGTATATATGTATATATGCATGCATGCATATACACATACACAGAGAGAGAACTTTTTAATTAAATCAATTTATTTTCATTTATGATATATTTCCTGATGTTATTTCTGCATTATATTTTTCTGAATAAATGAAAATCAGTATAGCTTTTACATATTTTTCCAAATCAAAATATTAATGGAATTAAAATCTATTAAATCTGAATATAATATGTGTAAACTGATAAACAGGGCTTTTTCAAAGTGCAAGTAAACATGACAGATGAAATCTTGGCAAATGGATGGAATTTCATTTCAAGTCCCTAAGTAAGGAGATCTCAAAATTACCTACGCATTCATCCTAAAATTAAACAAGATTAGGATTCTTTACTATGAAAGATATCATGCTAATAATGTTAATTAGCAGTCACCAACAACTAAAACTAGAAAAAAACCAATCCGCAGAAATGCTATGTTTACATGTGTATTAATTTTTTCTCCCAAATAATTCATCTTTAAATGGAAGTATTGTCTTAGGTTCACTAGAAATACAGTGGTATAGGCAAATGAGATTTTTCTATTTAATTTTCCTTTGGAAAATTGTCTTAAATTCAGAAGCATTTTTGGGGGGTAATATTGGGATAACAAACATGGATTGTAAATTTAAGGACATTTGAAATTTCTATTGAAATTGTAAGATTTATCTTCAAAATCAATGTTTTCAGTAAGTATCAGGTTTACTTTGAATAGAACTGCATATCATAAATTAGCAACTATGTCTTTAGCTAACAATAATATTTAAAGAAGATGTGTGTTAACAAAACAGTGGTTAAATTATCAAAAATCATCTTTCAAAAAAAAATTACAGCACAGGAACATATTACCAATATCCCAAAATTCCGCAGGTAAAATATATTTGATCTTGTGATTTTTTTTCTTGCAGGCAAATATAAGGTTTTCAAATTTGGAATGGGTGGAAACACAAATGAACTACCATTAAGAGATATATCATTCTGTGGAAAGTTATATACAATAATATAATAGAATAAATAATAATCAAAAAGATAATCATATAATAGTTTGTTTCATACTATGCCTTACAATGGTACACCCAAGATACACTTAAATAATAAGACTTGCAGAGTTCTGTAATCTGTAAGACAACAGGATTTAATGGAGAAGTTGTTCAAAACAGTTACACAGGAGAGTCCAAAAATCACTAGGGCATTTTTTCTCAAAACTATCTGGTCACAGTAACTGTGATAAATCTGAACAGTAGTAAAAAAAAAAAACATTTAAAGTTTCAACATTGAGATTTCACTCATTTGTCACTGAATGACTTAATTTGTCTTTCTTTTTTTTTACATTACAGCATTATCTCTTACTGTAATACTGTAAAATATGTTCTTTTTCCATCTGTAGAGCATGCAAAGCAATACAGTGAGGGGCTCTACATTTCTGCCTATTAATTTGTTTTAATTCAAATTAAAACAAAACAGAGTATCTGGCTTTCCCAATGACATCCTGCAAATATAAGGAAAATTACAAAAGTCAAATAACACATTCAGTTATACTAGTAAGATGACACCATGAATAAACACATCACTAATCAACTTTAATAAGCAAGGTGTACTTATTGTACTCACTGAATTTGCAAAATGCCCTATTTTATAACGATCTACAAATATTTTCTCACCAACAGAACACCTTCAAAAGCAGCCTTTTTCTAAGCCATCCACTCTCACCTTTTTTTTTTATTAAAACCCACAATCTTTTAGCCACAAGATAAACCTTCCTGGAGATACTTGTTTAAAAACTTGAAAGTACACGTGCATTTTCTGTTGAAAACACCAGGCCTCATACACCACTCGAAAAGTACAGCAGACTGGTACGTGCATCATGTGCAGTCTGGAAGACAACTCTTGCTCAAGTCTAGGTAATAAAAAAAAAGTATTTATCCGTAACTGCAGCCATGACGGGAAACTAGGATTTTAACCCAACAGGAGTTGTGATCCCAGAGCTGGACAAAACAGAGAGCAACCAAGCGCCATGTCTAGGCCAGCTTGAGCGAAGAAGCGGGGCTCATGTGCCGCTGCTGCTGCTGCTGCTGCTGCAGACACCCTTCAAGCCTCCTTGTGCGGGTGCTGCCGCCACTACAACGAGGCTCCACGAGTGGTGTCCTCCGGCCCTGGAGACCCCGGAGAGACTGGAGACGCCTCAGGCTCGCCTCTCACGCCCCCCGACGAACACGCCGGGCAGGCGAGAGTGGCGACCGGCGGGCAAAGAGAAGGTCTTCGCCGGAACGCGTGTCCCCGGCAGTCCCTCCCTCCGCCTCACACTTACACGCGGGGCAGCTGCAACGGTGGCGCCCCCCGGCGCTGGAACACTCCGTCCACGAAGACGCCGTTCTTGCCCAGGCAACGCAGGTAGAAATCACCACTGCCAGACGAAGCGCTGGCGGCAACAGGCGGCGACTGAGTCCCGGTCCCGTCGCCGGTGATGTTTGAGGCGGGGCCGCTACTGCTGTTGGCAGGGGCCTGGGCCTGAGCGGGCGGGGCAGTGAAAATCTCCAGGTGCCGCCGGGAGATGAAACTGGAGTGGCCCATGCTTACGTCCACCGAGCCCTGCGAGGAGTTGCGGCCGATGGTTACTGAGCGCTTTTTCATGAGGTATTCGAACTCGCGGCCCTCTAACCGGGCCACGGCCGCCGATGCCGTCCCCGTCGCCATCTTGGCCGAGACAGCGCGCGGGACCGAATGCCCCCCCTGTTTCCCCCCCCGCGCGCGTGCGCGCCCTCCCACCCCCGATTCCCCACACCGCCCGCCGGGTCGGCCCCAGACACCGACAACACAGCAGCAGAGAGCTACAGTACAACCCACACTCACGCTATCCCCTTCCACTAGACAGGCTGCCGGCTTAGCCAATGGGCGTGCTGCACGCTCTTTGGAGCTTTTCGGTATCCACCATTCACAAGCGTCACCGGGATCAAAGCAAGGCAACAAGGTTGATTGTGCCGCACTGGAGACAGGCAGGCAACCAGATGGAATGAAACTATGGATTGGATTTATAATAATTTGGAGTGGGACGGTAGTAGAATAGGTTATTACTGTAATAGCAAGAACTTATTGCGGCAAGAACTAGTTTTAAAAAATGCTATTTGAAAAAATAAATGAATTGTAAGGAATTTAAAAACTTTTTAATTCCTCTATAGATACACACATGCATTCTCTCATGACAGAGAAAGTGAATTCTCAGTTGCTTAAGCAAAAAGAATCAACGCTCCTTATTTGCTTTTTCAGATATAATCCTGAATTTGTTCTACATTAAGGTGGTACAATATGGTAGTAGCAATCATTTTCATACTGTATACTGTATAAAGTGAAAGCTGCTTATGCAAATATTCCCTTTTAACATTTAGCATTCATGTAAAAGGGGATGCTATTTACAACAAAAGAAACATTTCTGAGTCTTTCTCAACTTACACTGATTGCTTTAAATACACTCGCTGCTATTGTCAGTTACTGCGGTAACTCAGGTAAGTTTTCTGCATTTTTAAGCTAAAAATATTAACTGCATTGGCATACATAATATTTTGTCAGGTTCACACCTTTTGAGTGCAATTTTCTCTTACATATTTTGTGCAGCATTTTAACCATCAGCCCTTAACACGCACTTTTAAATTTTTAATTCCCGCTGAATAGTATACACCTTTTATGCGCATTATACTTATTCAAACATATGTTTATATTTAGGTGTCTTTGCCCAATATATATTTTTCTATTTCTAAGAATAGGTTGATAGTCCTAACAGAATGCTGTTTCAGCAAATGACAGATTTTATTGGGCATATCAAAGCAAATAATACTTTATGCTCTTACAACAACTTTCCTTTGATAGAGATTGCTTGTTCTCAAGAGTTATCAGATATAACCAAGCTTATTTGTGCTTCAGTCAGCTAAGATTTTTATTACAGCTCTCACAGTCCCAGATTCCCTTGGCATTTACAGGATGATTTGAAAAGGATAACTGCATAAGATCTTGGAAATCCTCTTCTTAGACACCATGACATACCGGTAAATGGAACAAAGACCTATGTTCCACTTTTTCAGTCAAGTTTAACAAACAACATTTTTTTGAAGATCAGAGGTTAGTACAATACGCCAAATCTGTTATTTACTTCAAAACATTTGTATTTATTTACCTTTACCATTTTTAAAGGGGCACACACTCAATATGGTTTACAGAAAAGTTAAACAAAAAATTATTTTAAAAAGAAAGTCAAATTAAAGTAGGTCAGGAAAAACAATATTACATGTGTTTAAAATTATAGACATTTAGTCCAAGATGAATATGTCTTAAAAGCCTTCAGCTTTGTTTGTGTAATGTACTGTACTTCATCAACCTTTTTCTCTATGAGCCACCAAGAGTCATTTTGGCTGCAGTGGCACAGACATAAGTATAATAAATCAATAAAATAAAAGCATTTTTTGGCATAACAAGACATACTGGATTTTAAGACTACCACATAGGCTGAATTCACAAAACATGCTAGAGTACACTAAAATATAAGGAATTAGCTTACAAGGCTCCATGTATTGTGTAAACCCAAGTAACTAAAAATAGTATTGAAAATATTATAGTTGATTTCAAGAGAATATCTTGAAGCAAAAGCAGGAACCAAAGTACCGCAGACTCTATCCTTGGTTTATCTTGGATGGAAGATGGATCCACACAAAGACCTTTGATAGTAAAGAGCAGGTTGATTTTTGCGGTGGAGAAAGGGGAGAGGTGGGGAGAAAATATTCTCGTCCTTTGACTTGGTCAAATACATTTCATTTATGTTTATAGTCCACTATTCCATGAGTCTAAGTAAGGAAGGAAACATGGAAAGAATTTTCCCTCATTTATCCTCACAGAAGATATCAGAGCACTTTTTCTGAAAAATTACGTTGTTTTTCAGTTGCTAAGTCATGTCCACATGGACCATAGCATGCCAGGCCCCTCTGTCCTCCACTGTCTCCCAAATTTGCCCAAATTCATGTTCACTGCATCGATGACACTATCTAACCATCTCATCCTCTACAGTTCCCTTATCCGTGTGCCTTCAATTTTTCTTAATATCAGGATCTTTTCCAATCAATCCTCTCTTCTCTTTAGGCGGCCAAAATATTTGAACTTCAGCTTCAGTATCTGTGCTTACAAAGGACTGTCAGGGTTGATTTCCTTTAAGATTGAGCCTTTTTTAAAAAAGGCAAAAGCTTTTTTGAACTATGCCATTTAATATAATGTGTTTGTTAGAAAAGATGCCACGAGACTTTAACTTTAACTGGACTAGAAGACCTCCAAGGTCCCTTCCAACTCTGTTATTCTATTATTCTGACACCATTGCAATGATGAAGAAAAGGCCATGGAGCTAAATTTCATCCATCAAGATGAAGACTTCTGATTTTTGCCTCCATAGACTAACAAGGCTCTCCTTCTACAATATTTTCTCATAAGTCATGATCTAAGATGAGCTGAAAAATACCAACTGCTGTAGCCCGGTCACAAGAGCTTTGTGGTTAAGTGGGAGAAGATGTTTCAGATTGAGGACAGAACTAATTGGAAGCTATATATTTGTTCAGGATCGATGAGATCTATTCGTTATACACCATCCCAGTTAATAAACTATTTTCTGAATAGTATAGTATTCAAATTAATAGTAGTGTTTTATACTGAACTTTAAAATTATGTTTGATTACAAGGGGAGAGGGAGAGGGAGAGAGCAATAGGTTCCAATAAGCCGCCTGTGACAACTATTCTAGCAGCCTGGAGAACAGAGAGAAAGAAAGGAAATTATGCTAAGTGACCAGTGTGTCCTTCATTGTCATGTAGGGCAGAGATTCAAGTAGCAAATGGATTTCAATGGGGGTGGTATTTTCCTAAATTTAACCTACAAGCATTGGGACACAGTGAGAATGACGCCTAGTAACACAGAATGCTGATATGTGGGGTACTGCAATTTTTATTAAGGTTTCATGTTTTGATTTTTTTTTATTGTTTTTTGAGCTACCCAGGATTATGGTGTATAAGATGAGCAGCCATATAAGTCTTTTAAATAAATAAATAGATAAATATTAAATTACCTGTTTCCTTTATTAATATGCAGGGATTTATGCATTCTAAGATACCAGTCTTTGTTACGCAGTACTAATTTCCTGCCAGGCTTCCATTAACCTGGAAGCAAATGAGCAAATATTAACAGTTTTTGATAGTAGCATCTGTATGTAAATACGTTTTAAAATTGTTTTAAAGTACAGTAGTCAAAGTTCATTCTAAAAGCATTGCAGGGCAATCATCTGCAAGCTACACAAAGGGTGGGGTGGGTTTTGGAGGGGGCAGGCATATAATGACCATATACCTGCTGATGAAATGTTGCATGTCGTCAAATCTTCACCTGTTTCAGGATTTAAATGGTTGTTGCCAAGGTTTTGCATGTCACCAGGACTGCTACAGTAAGTTGCTTATCACCAGGAAAATATTTTTTTCCCATCATGTTTGGCAGACATGTTTGAGAGAAATATTGTCATAGGCACCTGCCAAATATGCTTTGCAAAATGCCAGTGTTTTAAAATAGGGGAATCAATCTCAGTTTATTGAAGCATCACATCGCATTATTGTTCCTTAAGACCTACATTTTGAATAAAATAAAATTTTCCTTTTAAAAATATAGGATTTTACTTCATCTGGAATGTCCTTTTCTGAACAACATATTTAAACCCTTTGTAATAAAACATATGATAGTTTATAGTGTTTCTTTCATAATGTTCTGGACAAAATACTTAATTCCACACCTACCAATGCTGGTAAATTCCAATCCAGTCATTTGAAGAAATCCTTGCCTGTTATTTAATCCAACACAAATGTCTGCAGTTGGTTTACAAACCATGCTACCCATAATGCTCTAGACAGCTTATGGAGGTCATAACGTGCAGAGCAGCAATAGCCAATTAACAAAATCACATCGTTTTGGTGCGCTGAATAATAATCAGTAACACATATACACTATCAGGATACTACCGCCATTGTTTCATATTCAATCGGCATTTTAACAGGCCTGTCCCGGAAGCAATTAACAAGCCTCCATGCTGCAACAAGACATGTGCTTTTCAGATGACATCATCCTCTTCAGTATCTAGGCATTGACCTAGTCAGAGTGTTTGTAAATACTGAAAAAGAGCCCTGGGGGTGGGTAATCACATCAATCACATACAGAAAAGATCATAGTTAAATCAATGCACTGAAATTTGCAATTTTTGAGGACATTTATTTGAATTAGTAAATGTTTCAAAGACAACAGCAAGTGTATAAAAGAAAATATAAAAGTAAATAATATAAAAGTTGAAATACTATTGCATAAACTGACAGCGATGATCTGTGGTTACTGGGACACTGGATGCCATACTAAGAAGCCTTAGATGGTATGGTGTTAAACAATCTGCACATTGAAAAAATGTCCATCTGTCAAAAAGCCACCTGCTTGGATCTGCATATATACTATGCCAGTATATTATGATATGTTAGGCTCTTGGGAAGAACTCAGTGTGAATTTAGGCCAACATCAGCTAAAAAATTGGCAACTGTGATTTCACATTTTTGTGTATATAATAATAATAATAATAATAGTGACCAAGGTGAAGTTAGGAAATATAATGTTTGTGTCTCATTTTAATTGGCCAATGTAATGACATATTTATTGATATTTTGACAGAAATACCATGTATAATCGGATTTTAATGCTTAAGAATATGTTTAGAAAGTTGGTTTATTAAATCAAAACATTTAACAGCATATTGTACATACGTACATTAGCTAAAGCAACAGCATTAACATTCTAATATAAATCAAACAAAACCTACTGGCAAGAAAAATTCAGTGCTCAAATTAATTTTTATTTTCCACTCATATGATTAGAAATGCTTACCAGTATGAACAGAATATGCATAAGATATATTGTATTTCTTAGCGTTGTATCTTGCTATGTATAGGAACTGAAGTACAGGGTACTGTTTAGTACACAGCTTGCAGGGAAGAAAACTAAAAGCAAAATACTGATAAATTTGGTTGTACTTCTCTATTTGAGACTAGTGTGCAATCCCTGCAAAGAATTGGACCTTGCTTGATTTGTCTTGTGCAACAGTTGCACCCTTTCCTTGATCAAGAGGCATTTCAGAGGGTCATTAACAGTCTAGTCATCTCATGACTGCACTATTGCAATATGCTCTATATGGCGCTATCCTTGAAGACTATCTAGAAATTACAGCTGGTCCAGGAGCACAAGTAGCAATGGGTGCTTCCTGATATTCCCATGTGTCATGGCAGCTCCACAAACCACATTGGCTACTAGTTGGCTTCCAGGTGAAGTTCAAGGTGTTAATTGTTATCTATAAAGTCCTTCATGGCATAGGGCTTTATTATTCGAGGGCCCATCTGTCTCCAGTTGTTTCTGCCTGTCCAGTACATTCAGACAGAATTGATGCAATCCAGATCCTCTCATTTAAATGTTATGTTGTTGCTTGACCAAGGAAATGCTTTGGAACCAAGCAAGCATACTATCTTTGTTTCAATCTGGAACAATAACCCATTGGAGATATACCGGTACATGGCTCCTACTGTCCAAGAACTTTGGAAGTCCCTTAAGATCAGACTAAGGTTTAGAGTGTCTGTGGACCCTTGTCAAGTCTTTTTTTCTGATTGTTGGGACTGCTGATTTAGTCTGGGCAGTCATGTTGTTTTAATTGTGAACAGCAGCTCATCGGAGAGTCAGATAGGTAGCCTGCCTTCTTGCATTATTTTTCTGCATTAGTATATTCCTAATGCTGCTTTTTGCTTCACTGGAAAAATAATTGTACATGACAGGTTGTTTTACCAAGCCACAGAGTACTTGGTCAGTTGGTCTGGGAAACTGTTATCTGGTTGCAGGTCTGTCTTTCAAATCAGACGTTAATCAGTTCCCCATATTCTGATAAAATGTGCTGTGTTGTGGAAATGTGTAGCCCAATACATGTAGATGATCTCAGCATAATTTGTATGAATTTACATCTCAGCAAACTCAGTTACTCTGTTGGTAGTTTCAGGGATGTGTTAAGAGACCTACTCACACACACACACACACACCCGTATTCTAAGATATTTCAAAGCCTTCACACAAGGAGCTCCAATATATATTAAATAGTTTAAATTTGTTGTACAATTATATATCACTCTTTATCCCTAGAACATACCAATTCCCTAGCTAAAAGATTGGGCAGATTGTTGCTGTGCAGAGTTGCTGCAATGCTAATGGTGCAGTGGTTAGAATGCAGTATTGCAGGCTAATTCTGCTGACTGCCAGCAGTTCAATTCTCACCGACTCAAGCTTGACTCAGCCTTCCATCCTTCCGAGGTGGGTAAAATGAGGACCCAGCTTGTTGGGGGCAATATACTGACTCTGTAAACTGTTAGAGAGGATTGTAAAGCACTATAAAACAGTATATAAGTCTAAGTGCTATTGCTATACTAATGCTCAGAATATGATATACAGCAGGGGTCCCAAACCCCAGGTCTGTGGACTAGTACCGGGCCGCAGCATGCCAGCAACCGGTCCGCACAAACAAGCAAAGCCCCATCTGTGGGATGCAGGCAGTCCATGAAACCACACCCCCTCCAGTCCTCCGAAAAACTTCTCTCCACGGAACCGGTCCCTGGTGCCCAAAAGATTGGGGACCTCTGATATACAGTATATACTATACAATATATATTTTATATAGTAATTCACTTTGTAGTGTCAATTATAGCACAGGTGGAACTTCTGATCCATACATTCTCATTTTTGGGATACTCAGTGGACGCATCCTTAATTATTTGAACACATCTGGAAGTATTGTTATATCAGAACAAATTACCCTGAAAAAAAGCTCCAAACATTGTGGTTTCTCTTCAGGTAATATCAAGATAGGCATGTACTGTAGATTGACAAAATGAAAAACAAAATAAAACAGATACATTTTTGTTTCAGTACCATTGCTGATCGACAGATAAAAACTGTCTTTGAGAAGTCACTTGGTGGCAGTATTATTGTGTTTACTCTTTCAAGGTCAGGCAAAGAGCTCTAGTTGCTGTATTAGCATTTGAATAGAGATGATTGATAAACTATATGATCAAGCATTTATCAGTTTTTTTAATGTCCTATTTTTAGTTTTCTATATTTCATATCATTTTAAATATAATATACGCAAATATAATCAAGATAGTGTCTGTTCTGTTATTGTTTGCTATATTATTGGTATATGCCAAAGCACTATCACTTATTACTAGCACATTATGGTTTGTTTGGGCTATGGTTCTTGAAATTTCAGATGTTTTAATTATATTAATGTTTTATGGGTACAACTTTCACCAACTAAAGAGCAGTTAATTATCCCGTTGAAGATAGGTTTCTATTATCCAATAGTTGTCTTGATCCTACTAATGTTCTTCTGTACTTAAATTTAGACATAAAAAGACCTTGAAAATTGCAGTTGCAATGTTATCAATCCAGTCACTGGTAACATGATGGTATAATTCAGTACTTGATTCAATGTTTTGATCTATAAGAAATTATAATTTTCTTACACTGAAAATCTTAAAAGAGTTCTGTCCTCTCCTTCTATATTACGAATATTATCATGAAATAATTGACCCTATATTAGACCATGCATTCTTATTTCATTTACAATCAATAGTTTCTGCGGTTTTCATATTATTGCATATTTTTATCTAAATAAATTATATGCTTATTAATGGAAAAAGAGCAGTATCTTGTACTATGTCAGGCAGTAGTTTACTGGGATAAAAGTGTTATTCTCTCAAAGCTTATACTAGATGATATAAGGAAATGGGTTTTATACTCATCTATTCAGAATTCCTATTGAATTCAAGGTCATATAGGATTTCAACCTCTCCTATCAGTTATCTATTTTTTAATACTCAAATAATTATAATTATATAACCAAACATGTATGAATTACTTCTCTCTAAAGACTAAAGGCCCTTTCTCAAACGAATTACACAATTAAAGATGGAGACTTGGGGAGAAATCAAGTTTTCTGAAAATAGAAGTTTGCATGCAAAAGATGACTCTTCTCCCCAGACTCTTCACAGTAGATTCACAGTTGTGAAAACTAGAGGTTCATCCTCAGTATACAGTATACAGGTAGTCCTCAACTTACGACAATTGAGCTCAAAATTTCTGTTGCAAGATAGTTGAGTTTTGCCCCATTTTATGACCTTTCTTGCCACAGTTGTTAAGTGAAACACTGCAGTTGTTAGGTTAGTAACATGACTGTTACGTGATTCTGGCTTCCCCATTGACTTTGTGTGTCAGAGGGATGCAAAAGGTGATCACATGACCCCAGGACACTGCAACCATCATAAATGCATGCCAGTTGCCAAGCATTCAAATTTTGATAATGTGACCTTGGGGATGCTGCTATGGTCATAAGTGTGAAAAATGATCATAAATCACCTTTTTCAGTGCCGTTGTAACTTTGAATAGTCACTAAATGAATGGTTGTACATAGAGGAATATGTGTACTGCAGATGAAAGTGGTTCTGTTAGCAGAACAAGTTAATTAGATTCTACTTAGATATTATTTAAGGTCCTTAAGAGTTCTGTTGACTTTGTATAGCACCAGCCATTCATAGATCAGTGTGTGTGGCACTAAGTCCTAGGCTTCCCTGTAGTCAATCCAGGTTGTGTTCA
Organism: Azemiops feae; assembly: GCA_023970755.1. NCBI lineage: Eukaryota > Metazoa > Chordata > Lepidosauria > Squamata > Viperidae > Azemiops > Azemiops feae. The sequence continues at coordinate 860,592 of JALGBA010004283.1, forward strand.
GATTAGTGTAGACCTTAAGTCTTGGGTGACTGATCTACCTATGACCAACTGATATTCTGAGCCTCTGGTGTTATTCCCAATGCCCTTATGAGCTATGCTCATATACTGGCTCATATGATCCTGTAACTTGCTATGATGCCTGATAGGACTTTCCATGTCGTGTGGAGGCAGATTATTGGCCGGTAGTTGGATGATCATGGTCCCTTGTAGGGGTCTTTCATAATCAGCACACTCCTTCCTTGTGTTAGCTAGTCTGGGTGGAAGCCTGCTCCTAGCAGCTGATTCATCTGTGTTGCTAGACATTAATGCATTGCTGTTAAGTTTTTTAGCCAGTAATGTAGATCATGTCCGGGCCAGGTGCTGTCCAGCTCTTCATGTTCTTGACTCACTGTTGGATGTTTGCTACTGTGATAGCAATAGTCAAGTCCTTCAGCCACTTTGTACTGATGTTCTGTGTCTTCTCTTTTTCCCATATGCTCTTCCAGTACTGTTTAGTTTCTGCTGTTGGTGTTTGTGCTGTTGTTGTGTTGTTGCACTGCAATTCGAGGTACACTCTTGGAGAAGAGGGATTTATCTTCTTGCCTCTGCTTCTCTAGTATATCTCCTTATTCTGGAAGCCAGTGCTTTGAATCTTTGTTTAGCAATCTCTAGGATTTCGGGTGGAGTCAGGCCCTTGTGTTTTTTCAGTAGCTAAGTCTTATCCTTAATCTCCACTCCCTTCTGTAGTTGCACCAGTTGGCTAACTTCTCTTTGAGTTGTCTTGATCTTCATCTCAAACCTCATTCTCTGGGAAGGAGGTAAGTAGGTAGTGCTGTTCTTCTTGATTCTGTAGTCAAATATCTCCAGTATTATGGTGGCTATAATGTATGCTAGTTTGTTATAGTGGTAATAGCGATTGTCATGAGGGCTCTATTGACATCTTGTAGCATACAATCTGATGGTATTTTTCCACTGAGCCCTAGTAATTGGTCTCAAGGGGCGAGGTAGCTAGTTTGTATCATATCACATAGCGCTTCCGGGTTGAAAGGACTAGCCACTGACATCATTGTTGCCTGGGGGATGCCTAGTTGGGGACTCCTTTCATGTCCCCGGCAAGAGTTGGAATGAAGGACGAGAGCTCACCCTGCCCCTCAGCAGCATCAGGTCTCAAATGTGGGCTTGCTGCTTGACAACTCAGCATCCTAACCACGTGAAACATTATGCTCCTTGTGTAGCTAATTTATCCACGATCTTATGCTTCATATGCTCTTTAATGGAGAGGGTGGTTGTGATGTTCCAGCTTCAAGTGTTGGCTGCATATCCAATTCTTCTGGGTCTTCTGAATATGACATGTAATTGTCATTGGTTTATCTTAAGTTGTGAGAGCAACTTCCTCTTCGCTATGTTGAAGCATTGGGTAACTAGCTTTTTCGCAGTGGATACAGATTTTCTGTCCATCCATACTTTCTTCATACATTTCATATATTCTGTCACATTAGCTGTCCTGTTCTAGTAGCATTCCACCCATTCCAAGTTCTCTTCCAGTAGCTCACTTATCAGATTGTCCTGGTTCCCAAACATATGACACGCACCTTGTTAATCTAGGTGATATCCAAGCTGGCATGATACTCCTAGTTTGTGTCATATTTGAGGTAGGCAAGTAAAGCATTATGAGGTCTTTGTCCAAGAGTCCCTACTGCTAATGTAGGTACCAGCCAGGATTTGAACCCTAGTCTCCAATGTCAAAGGTGGCACTCTAACCACTATGATATCCAGCTGCATATATAAAAGTATGCTAATGACATACTGTATACAGGCATGCAGAAATAATCTTGACAAAGTTGTGCAAGAACCCTTAAGGGAAAATACAAGCAACGTTGTCTTGATTCTGTTTGGTATAAAAGAGGGCAGAAGAAAACTCTGACAGACCTTTAAGGTTCTATGTTTATATCCTTCAACAATAAAGTAATAAAGGATCTTTCTATAATGTGTCTGTTTATTGAGCAGGCTTATTTTGAAGGACTGACATGTTGAAACGTGTTTTGTTAAGTTCATCATGCTTACTAAAATTCAATAAAAGTTTAACCACACAGAGCTTCCTTTTTCTTACAAAGAGTTCAAAATAATTGTCTCCTCTTCATCCCTTTTGATCTTAAAAATATGAAACTTAGAAACTGTGAGTATAGACTAATATAGATGTCTACTCCAATTGCATGAAATGAGCTAGAGGAATACATGATTGGAATCATGTAAGGGCTGAATGAGAGAAAAAAGCCAATGTCTTATACAGGTAGTCCTTGGCTTCTAACTATTTGTTTAGAGACCATTCGAATTTACCACAGTAAATTGAAAAAAGTGATTTACGACACACTTAGAACTATTGTAATGTCCCTGCGGTCACATGATAAAAATTCAGTCCCTTGGCAACAGTCATGGTTGTAGTGTCCCAGGGTCACATGATCATTTCCAATCTTCCCAAATGGCTTCGGACAAGCAAAGTCAATGGAAGAAGCCAGATCTGCTTAATAACTACATGCTTCACTTAATGACCACGATGCTTAACATCTATGGCAAAAAAAGTCGTAAAATTGGATGTGACTCACATAATAACAACAACCTCAGTTAGCAATGAAAGTTTCATTCCCAACTGTGGCCATAATGCAGTCTCTTGGTGGCACTTGCAGTTTATTTGAACTTGGGTTTTGAAAGCCAAAGTTGCAAACCTAAATGAACATGTTATGAAATAGTCTCCAGTTTACTCATTGAGATTTACACTGAAATATACCGAGATCTACATATAGACTTGAATTGGGCCGTACACAGTGGTGGGATTCAAATATGTGAACAACCGGTTCTCTGTGGATGCCGCTTCCAGAAGTCCATTCTGGACCTGGGTAACAAAAAATTAGCTACCGGTTCTGCCAAAGTGGTGTGAACTGGTGAATCCCACCACTGGCTGCACAGTCCCAATTTCTACATCTCATTTCATGTAGTAAAATCTTTTGAGAAAAACAAATCGGAAAGAAGGGAGATGATCTAACTTTCTGGGGAGGGGGGACCCCACACACCTTCCAATCTCTTCGGAAAGTTTCTAATCCCGTTATCTATGAGAAGAAAAGGTCTTTCTTCATCATTAACACTGGCTATGCAGAACGGGTTGCGAAGTCCTGCCTGAGTGATTTTTGAACATATGTACTTGTGCTGGGAAAAGAAAAGCATGGGGATGCGTCAATCATCTCAATCCGCGTGTATTCTTCTCGCAGACAGCTTCCTCGAGGCGATCCCTCCTCTCAGGTTGGCTAGCCTTCTGAAAAAGCGCACAAGTCTGCAGCCGGCAGTTCTTCCTGCCCCGATTGTGGCATCTTCAGCGGCGCTTTTGGTTCCAGGGAGGCGCGCGGCAGAACACCGCTGAGGTCAGACGTAGTAAGTAGCTACGAAATTAATTTCCCGCTTCTTGGCTTCTTTCGCTCAGCCCAGATTTGCGCCACGAGTAAATGCGAGTCAGGCTGGAGATTTCGTCCACGTAAAGCGATTGCGTCGCCCAGGTTTGGAGGCGGAGGAGTCTGGACACCTGTCCGGGTTCCCTTCTTTCCTCCCGATTACCATCTGCCTTTGCATACAAAGTCGCTCCGCCCCGGCTCGCTTTTCCGGGGACGGGGCGCCTTGCAAAGAAGCCGCGTTGCCACCGCGAGGAGCATAAGCTGGCTTCCACGGCCCCCTGGCGACGCCGGATCCCTGGCTGAGAGCCGGCCCCGGGCCTCCCGTAGAATGGAGCCCGAGGCCCTTACCTTGCCCCGGCCAGTGACGTCACCCGCGAGCCAGAGGGGAGCGTCTCGCCTTGCTTCTCCCAACATGGCGCTGCGGCCGTTTTGTGTTGCTATAGACGCTCTGTGCCTGCGACTCTAAGGAAGAGGGGTGGAGAGGCGGTCGGATCAGCCCAGGCAGCTAGGCTGGCCGGGTAGGGAGGAGAGGAAAAGGGGGGAGTTCGTGGGACGGAGCGGGAGGGGGATTTAAAGGAGCCATGTCCCCGGCGCGACAGCCTCGGCTGCTGTTACTGCTGCTGCTGCTGGAGAGGCCGGAGCCGGGCGGGGGACCGAAGAGGAAGGGACGGCAGCAGTTCTGCCCGAGCGAAGCAAACCAGCCGACCCAGCCTTGAGCGCCCGGGGGGGTGGCAGAGGCGGCGGCCCCCGCCACAGGATGGTGAGTGTGGCCCGGGAGGCAGAGCGGAACCGGGAAGAAGGACCTGGCCGGAGGGGATGGAGCCAGGAGGGAGCCAGGAGGCGGTGCTTCGAGGGGGGGGGGGGACAAGTGACAGGGAGGCGAGAGTGTGCCCGTAAAACCAGTCCTGCTGTCAGGGAGGTGAGTGGCAGGTAGGCCACGGGCGGGGTGGTGGGTCCGGCTCCTTTTAACCAGGGGCGCGCGGAGAGGGTGGACGGCTCCTGCAGCTGCGTTCACACGGGGCAAATGACAGGTCCCGTGGAGGCTGGTCGGGGACAGCAGAGAAGCTGGAAGAGTCAAGGAGGAGACTGGGAGGTCACTTCAGACAGGACAGGTGCAGGGGAAGGGTGAGAGTGGCCCTGCAGGGTGTTGGACCCCTTGATTGTAGCCATTGGCGGTAAGATTTGGATGGTGGTGATGAAAGGTGTGAGCGGGTGTATGTCTGTCGAGGTTCTTCATTGAGGGAATAAATTCACATTCCTCTTGGATGGGAGAGCATAACACCATCCAGGTGGGTGAAATAAATTGTCCAGGATAGGGGATTATTTCTATGGTGATTTACTCCTTGGCAAAGTTCTTGGAAAATTTGAAGTTGTTGCATCTGAAAGGGATGAGCCTCAACTAGCTCAAAACAATTGGACTGCTTCTCTGTTCTGGATAATGGACATGGCTTGTGGCTGATAATAGGCATGGCCTGTGTAAAATGTATTTTTCTTAAGATTGCAGTCTTGTGTCCAATTAGGTGGCAGTACTCGGTTGAACTCAATGGGAACTGCTTCTTAGTAAAATGTGTAGAATTATTCTTTTAAGGTTCCTATCACTGAGACTGGCTGCTCATTGGGCATGTTTTTTTTTGATCAAGCAGTTTACTAGGGTCTTACCTGTATAGCTAACCTGTGAAACAATTACAACAGGCACACAGTACCTAGGCACACAGTCTTAAACCTACTTATTTGGAAGAAAATACATTTGAAAACATAGGGATATACTGAATCCTCAGGCATATATTCTTTATTATGGATTCTTTGATTCTATAACCTGTGAGAAATATTTCCTGTTAAATTCTTATATAAAATTCACGTTATCCAAATCCTGCTTGTGTTTGAAATAAAGCAACATATGTCATAGTTTGAGACCTAAGTTTTCTGAGTGAGGCTAGTGCTATTCACTAGGAAGTATCTAATAGGATGCTGAAAGGGACTCAGAGCAAGTCATATCAAAAATGTGATGAAATGAATCTTAACTCATCAGTGAGGATAAACGCTATGTTTAAATTGTTGACAACTGAAATTGTAAACTAATCACTATTTTGAGGAAGAAAGAGAGAATATTATTAAATATTCTAGGCACCAATGATATTAGGAATAGATTTATAAAAAGGCCATGTTTATCTTTAATAATCCCTTTTCTATTTCCTTCACTTAGAGATTCTTCCAAATATTGATCTGTAATTGTCTTGCCAGTTCACAAAGTTTTAATGGAATTTAAATAAAACTGGCTTCCATTGAAAATCCTAACCATTTACCGCTTCCTTCTTATTTTGAATACATGCAAACATATACAAGAACACATACATTGTAATAAAGAGAGAAATGGAATAAGGATATTGGTAATAGCAAGAGCTATCCAAAAGGTTGCATCTTTAGCTACATATAACAAACAGTTTTATAGTTTTGCTTCAAAGAACTATTTTATTGAGTGCTTTGCTGCTGTCTCCTGGATATTAGGAAAAATTACAAAATGCAGAATTCAAAGGAGACACCATGTTAGAGTACATTAGGTATGTTGACAGTGTTCTTAGATATTTCAGTGATACAATAGCTTCAAATATATTGTAGCAAAAATAATAAAGAAGCTTGTAATTCTTTAAAAACTTAATAGCATGTTCTATCAAGTACAGTCAACATTACATCAGCTGTACATGTATATTTTTGCTCATTTAAAAATTTGATACATCAATTGTGTCTATAGAGTGATTATCCAGTAGATTCAACAGACACAGACTCAGAACTTCCCTAATCCTGTAGTCTTAATACCCATCATAGCATTTTATGGATCATCATATATATAAAGATTTGTTATAATATTCTCAATAGTATTATGTGAAGAAGGGCTTTGGAGATTTCTTGCCCTTCTATTAATTATAGCTTTAGATTGAACGTGAGTTTCAAAATGTATCAATAAAATACAGTTTAACAAACTACCAGATTTTATTGCTAATAACTCTCATATCTGCAACAAGCAAAGAAAATTACAATGACTAAAATGAAATTCTTATATTCATGGAAGAAGCTTTGGCTTTGGATTAGATCCTTGAGGGAAGGGTTTCTCCCATGCCTCAATATCCCTGGACTTTAAAAGCATTTTGGAAGGATCCTCTGTGAGATAGTTCAGTGATCACAAATGACCGCCTGGTAACTGAAGAATAGGTTTTCTCTATTATATAACAGTTAAGGAATTATTTCCCAAATATGCTTTCCTGTAATTATGTTATTTCTGCTGCAGTGATTTAACACTGTCATAATTGTTGGGTTGAGTATATTGTGCTTTTACATGTTGTAAACTATTTTTTATACTGAGGATAACAATTGGGGTTTAGTCAGAACACAGACGTTTTCCCATTCACACATATCAATTGCGACTTGCCTTAAATAAATTTCAGATTATATGGCTGTTGAAAAACTGATATCCTTGTTGCCTCCTAGTAGTATTTGGTTATGTTTGTCATTTTACTGAATTCCTCATCATAAGATACTATTGAATTAATGAAGTAATGGGAAGTCTATTAACTAATAATTGAAAATTGATTAAGTATATGTTTGTATATATCTCCTAGGAATTAACCAAAAGAGAAAGTGTGTTACAACACATTAACGAGAGCTATTTGATATAGCAATTAAGGCATTAAACTAAAAACTGACATCCTGAGTTCTAGTCTTGCCTTAGTCATGAAGGTGACTTGAGCTTCCTCTCTTAGCCCTAGGAAGAAGGCAAGGGCAAATCACTTCCAAATTCCTTGCCAAGAAAACTGTAGAGACTAGTCCAGGCAGTCATCAGGACTCGGAATGACTGAAAAGCACAAACGACAATAACAAAAGAACAATGTTTTATTAAACATAAGATATTTGTTTTCAGCTTATTTTTTTCAGGTAGGTGTTGATTAAATGTGTATTTGTTATTTCCAAATCTTTAGTTGCAGCTAAAAAATGAATTCATTTTTTAATTAAGGAGCTATTAATACATTTTGAATTCTTCCATTACATTCACCTTTATAATCATACTTCTTATGATTAAAATCGTTGTCTAATTTTCAAACACAATGCTTCATCTGTTGATTGATAATAGGTATATTATTTCACATACATTCAAAAATAATAAATATGTGGAAATGTTTCTATACCCATATAGGCAATATATACCCTAAATGATATTAATGAAAGTAGCAAGAAAAGCATGGTCATTCTAAATTTCTCTTTCCGGATATCATTGCCAATCAGGAGAGCAGAGCTAGAGGCTTCTGAAAAGTTATGACCTGTATTTGCTAATAATCACTCAGTTCCCTTCTTCACTCATAGCAGGGAAAATATTTGCTAAAAACATTTATTGGCAATTCTTTTCTTTCTCTTTGTTATCTTTGTCATTTCTTTCTTTGCCTTCTATATAGTTGAAATTCAGATTGCAAAGGTTCTAAAGAACTGAGACCTAGCATGACTGTGCTATTACTTTTTAAAATAAAAATAGCATTTTATACATGTCAAACTCTTGCACAAATTTTTCTCTTTCATTTACAAAATTCTGATATATCAACAAATACATACTGTAAAGCAACGTATGGCAATCTCTTAAGAGGAAGTTATATCTGTATAACTTTGTTATAAGTTCTGGAAGCAGAAGTACAATTTTCTTCCTCATCACTGCAATTTCACGTATACTTCTCTAAGAGTAAATATAATGACACAACTTCAAAATAAACATGCGTAAGTTTTGATTTATTTAAACAGCAATGATCATATTACTATTCCAGTATTTTGTGTGGATTATTTTGAAAAATGTCCAAGTAAAGGTATTCAAACTATGATATTTTTAATTGCTTTCACACTATATTAATACACAGTGTGATTTGTTTGGGTTTTGTTTAGTGTGTTGTGTGAATCCAGCTATTGTAGTTTATTGAAGAAAGCATGACTTAATATATAAACCCAGCCATAGTATATGGACTGCTGTTGGTTTAGTAAATTATGGTAATAATGCCATTTGGTTTTTGTTGTGTATTTTTTATTTCATGAAAAGCAAGTGGTGGTGCTTCTGGTTTACATTTTTGCATTTGCCATTTGCAAGGCTACGGTGGAATAACAAATTGCAGTGCCTTTGCTGTTTTTTAACAGTTGTACCTGAGATAAATTAATTACTCAGAACTCACCAGAATGACTTATTTCATGAGTAAGTGTGCCTTTCCTGTCAAAGATGCATGGCAAGGGAATCCTGGCAGTGTATCAACTTCCCATATTCAGTATGCTGTATGCATTAAACATCAGAAATTAGTGGCCTGTCTTATTTAGTTCTTTGACACAAAGGCCCCAGTTGAAGAATGTTGAAGGTAGGCTAGGGCAACTATGTTAAAAACTAAATTATAGTTCACCATCGTTCTGCTGATTACTGCCTTTCTTGAGTAGCATCTTTGGAAACTCAAAACAACATTTATAAGGTCAATTTAGGTACTTGCCACAGCAAAGCAGATTGTGATGAGGCATGTTGTAGGGACTGTCAACCTTTGGGTGGAGGTCAACGTGTCATTCAAGAACAATTTATATAGAAGGAAGATATAACAAATATGACATCCTGAGGAAACTGTTTATGAAGTAGTTGTCTTCTGTTTTTACCCACATGCCATGTATGCATATTTAGACAGCCACAGCCTCATTTAATTTCACTTATGAATATCTATCTCCTCCTAGTGGCAACTGTATTTGTTGTTTTTCCACTGGCATTGGTTCTGGGATGAGATAACCATATTTTCTTGATTCCAAATGAATTGCCTGAATCTTCTTGTTTAAGGGAATAATCTGAGTCCAGTAGAACCAGCTGCTATTGTTTGTAGATGTGACAATAGGTATTACCAATTTCTCTGTTAGTATATTGTTTAAAATGTTATTCATGAAGAACAATAAAGAACAGCAGTTTTATCCAAAACCCATGTACTCATAAGGCACTTCCTTACATGTTGTGCAGTGTTTATAATGTTTTTAATACAACTATGCTTATATTAATAACTTTATTGTTTTTGCACTTTTTTTGCTTCTTATGAGATGGGCAGTTTTATAAATTTGATAAATAGCACTTTGGTCATCCAAATGTGATAAATGTCCTATAATAGACAAAACACATAGTTTACCCAAACTGTGGCTTGATCACAGCTTATATGACCATCCACAGTAATTTGTCTTTTATCTGCTTCAAGCTAACCATAACTTAATGTATATGGGTTCATAAAGTGGTCTATGACTAATATATTTGCTTTTAATTAATTTTCCTGTTTTCATTTTCACCCTTGCAAGATGTAGTTAATACTTCATATATAATTCAAAGCAAAAAATAGATATTATAAAATGAGAGAAAACTTTTTTATACTTAAAATTCTAGATCCTATGTACAATTATTTTAAAACTATGATCTCAGTGGCTAGAATTCTGGGTTTAGTTCTCTTGCTGTGGATGTCCCATTAATTGACTTCTTAGGTTAATAAAAGAGCAGAAGCATTTTTCTGTTTTGTCTATAATGTCTGGAGTACAACAACACATAGGGAATAACTTACTTGGAAATGATACTTAAGAAAAATATGTTGAATGATAGATTACAAATAGAATATGATTCAGCAAAATTATATAGTTGAAAAAAGGCAAGTGCATTTTAATTTATATCCATAGAAGTAGGGTAGACAAGTTGGAGGCTAATTCTGCTTTCCAACCAGCTAAATTAGGAACAGACTTATTGCAACTAAGTATGCTTGAAAGTCAAAGGGATAGCCTAAACTTTAAATCATCCTATTCTTTCAGTGAGAAGGTAAGGAGAGCCAACAAAGGGGAGATAAATAGAGCCTGGGAGAGGAAATTGGAGGGTTGACTCAATGAGGAAAAATCAGCCTTACAGAGTGGAAGAGAAAAAAGATGTATGTCTATTTTTGTGTGATTAAGGAATAGAATGCATGATTATTTGTATGATAGACGAAGAGAATATACACGTGTAATATCTTGGAGATAGAAAAACAGTGACTAGGTTTACACACTTACCAAATGATAATGTGGCTGGGAGGGGACTGGCTTAGAATTGAGTAAGTTCTTGTTGTCTGTAAACTATTGTTCATGGCTTAGTTATGTGAATATAGCCAATTGTCATTTATGTAGGAACTCAGGATAAAGAAACTTGGATGTGAATCAGGTCTGTCTCACTTTCTCCTTTTATTTATTTATTGTTGAACATGATTGTGAAAGAATGATTATATTTGCACTATAGGGTTTGCTGATTTTTGCATTTGAAAAGAAGTAATTTCAAAGTTAATCTATTTGGGAAAATTATTTTTAGAAAAATTCAGAGGTGATTTTACGAAATTAGCTACCCTTTCTGAGAACTGATACAAGAAACATGGGATTAAAACAGTGTGCTTGCATTCTAATTTCACCTGCTTTCCTTTCTAAAAATGAATATTTTGTTCCAATACTAAATATTAGCCCACAATTCATGCCAGGCATTTTATGATAGCACCCAGCCATATCATCTTCAAAACTCCAGTGGGCTCACAGGCCAAAAAGGTTGGAGGCACTTATTTAAGACATCATGGAATTCCAAATTAAATATAGATATGGATTTTTTATATAAAAAAAGTTACTTAAATATAATCTCAACCAGTTTTATCTTACTTTGAAAGAAGAGTTTATACAGAAAGAAATGATGTCACATGGGCAGTTAGTTTATTTGGGCAAAGAGATAATAAAAATCATGGCAAAATTACATGAACCTCTTATAGTCAGGACAATTGGTCAAGGTGTCTCCTGCCAAATAGAGATTGGCAGATGGTTACTGGAATGCTGACCTGCTGAGTAGAGAATGCCATTCCTAGAAAACCTTGACTGATAGTTATTTTATGGTCCCTTTGGAGTTAGATAGTAAACCTGATTATCTGAGACTCTTTAAACAGTTTTTTAAGATTGAGTTAACTAATGTTTAAAATTATTTATTGTTGTGGCACTGTTTTTTTCTGATTTATTTTGTAGTAAGTTCTGTATATAAAACAACAGTAAGGAGTTAATTTCCCTGATGTTTTAATTGGTTTGGAATTAATATACAAGTAGAGCGAAATGTTAAAATATGTATAACATAGGATTTGAGAATTGTCACTTTGATATGATTTTTGCGCCATAATATATCTTCATCTGTGTAATTCAATAAACTCAATATAAATCCTAGGTGTAGGTAGTTATGTTTATTTGGAGAAAATTGTGTTTTCCTTTTAGGAAATGCATTTTATTGAATTGTACATAGATTGCAATTCTATATTTAATCATATATAACACAGCTGAATTGAATACTGACTGTCTGTATCTGTAATACAGATTGGTCATATGTTTTAGTGACCAAGAGGTAAGAGTGATATGCCTGCTAGTGCTTTTTTTCTATTTCCCTTCCCATGCATACATACATATAGACAACTGTCTTTGTTCATGCATGTCATGTAAGCTTCATATTATACTTTTATTTCAGAATGTGACTTGACGAATTATTCCGCAATAGATAAAATGCAGCTGAGACATACTTCTCATTAATATATTTCTTTAAATACTGTTCTATACACTATATAGAATTTCTGTCACCAATGTACCACAAATCAAGTTGAAAGCACACTAATACTGTAGAACTCTAACAGTCAAGGCTGCAAAATATATATGTCATATCCTTGTCTTATGCAGTACATATTAAAGTGGCTTTACTCAAGTCTGCTCTGTATAGGGCAGCATAGCTTGATGCTTGAAGTCAAGTTTGATGCTTGAAATCTCAGACTTCCTTGGTTTACTCCAGCCATATATCAATATCCTCCTGCAGACTGTGATACCTATGTTACAGATTGGCATCTGTGAGTTAAGCTGTCTTACAGGCTGTAAATAAAACATGTTTGACTTGGTGTATATTATTCAAATTTGTTGAACAAAATTCTTTTGTTCTACTCCAGAAATCACCTCTACCCCGATAAAAGACATTTGTTCTAAATCACATAATGAATATTTGTAATAGGTACATTAAATTTCAATCAGCATATTTGAAAAGCGACTTGTGTGAAATTCATCCTTCTAAATTATTCTAAACATGAGACATTATGATACCTTTTTTATTATAGGTTGTCTGGCAGTAATTGTTGCAAATCCACCAAAGCCTTGATGTTTGGTTTGTGAAATTGACACAGCGGAATCCACAAGGAATGGAGAAATCGGTTTCCACTGCTTTATCAAAACAGGAGAAAGAGCATGAGGATGATCAAGAAAAAGCTGTGCCAATGACCCTTGTGTCAAACAAAGAGGATCTTATTGCTCTTGAGTGTCCCCAAGGTGAAGCGAGAATTCCTGCTTTTTTTAAAGATACAAAAACATCTCTTGAGCATACAGCTTTGTTGAGGGCATCAAAGGAAGGGGGGATTGATCTGAAAGAGGCTGTCCCAAATTCTTCAGAAAAACTAGAAGCAATGAATAGAGAGGGGAAAGTGACTGAGATGTGTAGTCATAAAGGGGGTACCAAATTGTTATCCCTTTTCATTCATCAAGATTCAGATGCTGCTTTGGAAGACTCTGAAGTCACAGGTAAGTCTAGTGCTACATAATGGCAGGCTCCATAGGACTTTATTTCTTGCTCCATAGATAAGCCGGAGTCCAGAGAGCCACCCTGAAATGAAAATTAAAGAATTATCTAACAAGAACAAAATCACAGAAAGATCTAAATGTGATTCTTATGCTGTGGATAATTATATTAAGGCTGGAAATATGTAACGTGGCTGTAGTATGTTTATTTAAGATATACAGGAACAGGATAAAAAAAATGTATCCTAGTATTAGGGGCACAACTGGACGTGGAAACCTTTACCTTTTTTTATTAGGAAGCATGGCCATTTTTTGTTAATGATTTCTGCACATGGGGTTGAGTAAACTTTTTCAAGCTGGGGACAACCCTTTCTCTTTATACCCTGTCTGGGAACATAAAATACAGTATGTGATAGCACTGATGTGGGTGGGATCTAATATTTTGGACTCTTTCATAAAGGTGAATTAAGGAGCAGAACTGAAGCCCTAAATCTCACAAAAGGCTTGTAGGAAGGAAGTCCAGAAAAATGCTTGTGTGCTGTATCTTTTAGATGGAGAGCTAGTCTTGGAGTGTTTTTAGTTAGCAGTCCTACAGTCCAGGCATCTCATAATTTCCTCTTTAGCTTATGTGCATTGTGTTCATTTAGAAGGTTAAATAAGCGGTGGGAAAACATATTAAGGTTACAGATTTTTTTTTTTTTTAATTTCAGTTGAAGTAATTGTAGAATAAAAGCCTTGTTTGGACATGTCTCTTGGCTGCATCAAATTGACACCACATGGTAGAACACTGTGTATGTTTTGTCTCCTAACAAATGTCTACAGTGAAGCAAGGAAATGTACCCTTAATCAAAACGATTTGAGGTTAGAAGATGTTTAGGAGGTGTAGAAATCCAATACAGGTAGTCCTCGAGTTACGACCACAATTGAGCCAAAACTTTCTTTTGCTAAGTGAAACATTTGTTAAGTGAGTTTTGCCCCATTTTACAACCTTTCTTGCCACAGTTAAGTTGAATCGGTGCAGTTGTTAAGTTAGTAACATGGTGGTTAAGTGAATCCGACTTCCCCATTATCTTTGCTTGTCAGAAGGTTGCAAAAGGGGTTTGCATAATTCCGGGACACAGGAACTGTCATAACTACGAGTCAGTTGCCAAGTATCTGAATTTTGATCATGTGACCATGAGGATGCTGTAATGGTCATCAGTGTGAAAAATTGTGATAAATCATTTTTTTCAGTGCCGTTATAACTTTGAACAGTCACTAAATGAATTGTAAGTTGAGGACTACCTGTAATTATTTATTATAGAAATAATAATTATTTCTGTGATAATAAATACAATAACAAATCTCTTCTGCCCATTGGAGAGTTGTGGTCTTTGAATTTTAGTTGTTGTGCGCCATTTCCTTGGAACTCTATAAAAAAAAAATTCTGTGTGTTCCATCAAGCTGACTTATTTTATTGTAAAAAAATATCCCTTTTTCATGGTCAATGTAGTTTTTTTTTAAACAGACAAAAACAGTTTTTCCCACAGTAATCCATTCTTATGGCAAATATTGTGTGGAATGTATTAGAATTATTAATTTTGGATGTTAAAAACTGGTTACAGTATTATTAACCCTGATCTCTATTATATTTTTATATCTATGATTATTGCTTCTTTGGTACTTAATTATGGGCTGAGAATCCATCCATGGGTATTTTTATTTACATATAAGAAAAATGAATGCCTGCTCAATTTTTTTCCAAATGGCATGTCAGAAATAGCTGAATTTAAAAAAAAATATAAATGTCTTTCTGCTAGCCTGTTTTTTCTTTTTCTTGCCAACTTTGTTAGCTCCTGTTGGTCATGAAGAAACAAAGAGAAATATGCAGAGCACTAAAAAACATGCTTCCTAAGAAACTGTGAAATTTCATTAGTCCTCACTCACACATTTTCAAGTTTACCTTTCACAGCCAGAATGACTAAAAGCCATTCTTTTTTTAGCTAAAAGTTGATATTTGCAGTTCAGTATGTGGTGCACCTGGAAACTGGATCAGAAATCACATATTTATTTTGGTTTATTATGTCTTTAATGAACATTATCCTTTCAGCAATATATAACCGTTTATCTCTGACATTTTGTATAGGAAATTGTGTAGGAAACTGCCATAGGTTTTTTGTCAGAGGTAACTATTGCAAAGTTACTTCTTTCAGAATCCTGACCAATGCACCTGAGATGGCAGATAAAATTCCCACCTAAAACTAATCGGACAAGGTGAAAATTACAGTTGTAGGATACATGTGACAAACTGGCATTTTGAGGAATTAGAAATTGGCCAATTGCCCATTTCTGTCCAATTGCTTAGCCAGAAGAACAAGTGTGAAATTTATTTATTTAATAGGTTGAGGTGTTTCCTTGCTTGTCTAGAGGCGCCTATCCAGGCTGAGAGTTTGGGGAAGGAAACTTCCACTAGAAGGATAAATCAACATAAAACATCTTATTATTGGGAGTGGTGTTTTCAGTGAGCAAGTTTCTATGATTGTTTTCTACAAGTAATCCTCATTTACCAGCAGCCTCCTTCAGTGACCTTTTGAAGTTATGCCAGTACTGTCCCTGAGTCATGTGATTGGCATTACCATCAGAACATAATGTCCTGTTGTATTTCTTCCCCTCCTGATTTTAGAGCAGAGAGATTGAATAGGAAAGCTATACAAGAAAGTAAGGAAATACATAGTGGAGAATACATATTGAAAGCAATGTGCTGGTGTTTGCAGCTACACAAACAGCCCAGTTTATTCCCCATTGTATGCCTATTTATTCTCCAGTTTCTCCCTTCTGTGAGGGTACCAGCAGGAGGTGAGGGGGGGGAGAAAAAACAAAGCAATTACCATAGGTAATTTCTCCTATGCTTGATTTCTTTCCCCTCCCCCAGTGGAAAGTTTAGAGAGGAAAGGACTACAAGAGAGTAATAAGCAGGAATACAGCAGGCTGTTTGCGTAATGCACTTGAAGCTGCCAGTGCCAGTATTGCTTTCACTATGTATTCCCATTGAGAGCTTGCTTATTCTCTTGTAATCCCTTCCTCTCAAATGAATGTAAATACAAATATTGATTCCTTGTTAATTATCCCAGTTCTGGGCTTACTATTCCAAAGGAAGGGAGGGAGGTTAGGAAGTAGGCAAAAGTGAAAGGTGTGAACTGATTACTCTTGTCAGTTTTGAGCCAGAAAGCACAGTTGCAGTCACATGACTGCCCACTTACTGTAACAGCTGCTTTGCTTAGTGACAGAGTTGCCAGTCTCAACTGTGGTCATTAAACATGGACTATATTTGCTTAGTAAAACTTAGTAAACTGCTGACCATGTAAAGCTTAGTAAAACTGCTGACCATGGAAGTGGATGCCATGTTTTTGGAATGAGGGAAGAAATTAACGTATCCTTGTGTGCATGAAAAGATAGATTGGTTACATTTTTGCTGCTATAATTTTGATGAATGAACTATTTTCCACAACGGTTTCTAAACTTCTGGAGACCATGACCTTGTACTTGTACCTCTTAAGATTTTTTTTAAAAAGCTTATTAAAATACATTTATATAATTTTGTAATTATATGGATACAAAGTTAATATTTTGTTAAATTTATGTGTCTCTTTAAAATAAACTCTAAATGCAGTGCAAGACGGCTAATCCTGTCTTGCATTAACAGAATTCTTAAGGCTGCTAAAAAACAATGGGCCTCTGTCCCAGTGTAGCTTTTTTGGCCTATGGTGTGTTTGTGATCCTGTTTCTGCTGGTAAAGCAGAAGACAAGAAATGTTCTTTTCCAATGTTCATTTTCTGAGAGAGAGAAATAGAGAACAATACTTGAGATTTGATTTCAATTATTATAAATTTTGCATTCTACTGTAATTTGAGTTACCTGCTGCACCATGTCAAAAGTGTGAAGATCCAAATATCAACCCGTATTGCAACAGAAACATATACTTAGCCATATGTTGATCTTTACTGTTACTTTATGTGTTTTGGATACTTGATCTTTACAATGGATTCAGCTTCAGCTTATGGATAGTTGATAGTTTGCTTTTAATAAGCAGTGTTGACATTTCTTTCTACCTGACAGAGTCAAAATACTATTTTTGTAGCCATTGACGTTTAGTTTGTAAATCTCTAGATTAGGCGTCCCCAACTCCTGGGCCATGGACCGGTAATGGTCTGTGGCCTGTTAGAAATCAAGCGAAGCTTCATCGGTTCTTGCAGCCATTCCCCAGTGCTAGCATCACCACCTCAGATCATCAGGCATTAGATTCCCGATGGAGGAGCACAAACCTTAGTGTAAATTGTGTGTGTAAAGGATCTGAGTTGCATTGTCCTCCTCTCCGGTCGCAATCCATGGAAAAATTGTCTTCCACAAAACTGGTCCCTGGTGTCAAAACTAGTGTCAAAAAAATTGGGGACTGCTGCTCTAGATGTTTATAAATAGAAAAATCCCTGGAGCTGATCTCAATTCTTGATGACTACATCCATGGAGTTTTCTTGGTAGCATTGGAAGTGTAGTTTGCCATTGCCTCCTTCTTGAATGTTTTTTCCGCTTTGCGTACCTAGACAATTACCTGGTACCTTGCCTAATTGCACTTATATAGAAGTAAAAATTAATGAATTAAGTAAAAGATGTTTCAAAATACCATTAGATTATGGCTTTTGATTTAATGTAAGCGATTTTGATTAAATCCTTATATAATTCCAAGAAGGAATTTGTGTTTCAGTAGGAGAAAAGATAGCAGAGCCTAGGGCTGAAGTGAAAGGGGGAATCAGCTTAGAAGCCCTAGGTAGTCACAAGAGAACTAAATCTAACCCTCTTGAGTCTATTGATCCTTATCTAATTCTAAGCAGGTGTTAACCATTAGTTGAGAAGATTCCTGTGCATAGACCTTTAGCAACAAATCAGATGAATTGAATATTCCCATGTGGACCTGGTCTTTCATGCCTGACAGATTTAGTAAACGTAATTCTATAGATGTAAAATACATGACCCAACATTTTGGGTTGTACTCATAGATTTTATAAATATTATGTTTAGTTAGAAATATTGGCATTGTGGATATTACAATATACAGTAGTAACAATTTTGTAAATATTTCTTTAGAAAATAATTTTTAAGATGTAAATAATTCTAAAATAACTGCTTGTGTTGGTGATAAAACGCAAAAGCTATTGAAGCCAGCTTTTTAGAATATAGTATTCCTAAATCTCTTTTTTTATCCTTCTTTTCTTACTTAATAGACACCTATACAGTCCCTAATATCTTTAATGAAAAGAGCAGGACAAGGATTTTATAAATTATAACTAATATTTATATGCAATCATACTCAATATGTGTTTTTTAACAGCAAAGTACCTTTCCAAAATAAAAGTTGTACAGTTCAGAAATTCAAACTATGTTATGTCAGCTAATATAAAAAGTAATTGATAAAAGAATGAGAAATTAATAACATCTATATCATTGGAATGAGATCAGTTATCACATATATATCTCAGACATTTGAAAAATATCAATTTTTTTACTCTTACAAAAATCCTTTTCAGAATCTCTATAAAAAATTATTTTGGCATATGTAAAATCAAAGATCTGCCATGTTCTAAATCTGTTACCCTCATCAACTACATCCAGCATGGTCAGTGGCAAGTGATTATGAAAATTGAAGCCCAGATCATCTTAATAATACTGTTGCCTATCTTTGACCTAGACCAGGGGTAGGTAATCTTGGCTCTTTTATGACTCGTGGACTTCAACTCCCAGAATTCCTGAGCCAGAATTCTGGGAGTTGAAGTCCACGAGTCATAAAAGAGCCAAGGTTGCCTACCCCTGACCTAGACCCTCCATAGTTGTTTTTCTTTTCCCTTACATAGCCTTCCTCTTAGCAGAATAATTCATTCTTCAGTCCTTGATCTATGTAAGGAAACTTGCCATATTGCAAACACTGGAACCATTCTGCCTCTCAAGACAAATTGCAGATTTTCTGCCAATTTTTTTGTGGACTGAGGTCTATTTCTTGGAATATATATGTGCTATTTTACTCAAAAAGTTGAGGCAAATTAACTTCAATTTAATTTACACTTAAAACGGATCTAATTAGTTAACACAACTAATTTATTTTTCCATTTGGTAACATTAAAGTTTAGTATTTGGCAATATGTTTTATAGGTATACTGTGGAATATACCAAAGCTTTTTAGAGCATATATGAATCTGCAATAGGCAACAATTGCAAAGATATAACATGGAGATCAACTCATTTTTAATTAATATTTAGTTCCTTAAAACTAAAATGGAAGTCTGCAAGGTACATGAGATATTTTCCAAATCAAATACAGTGCTAAATTGTTGAATAAGAACCCAAGGGATGTATCTGAGAAGAGTGATCCTTTTTATAGAAATACTTACATTATTAATACTTCAATTACTTTCAGGTGCTGTATAGCAATAATAACACCCAACTTGATACAGTAGGTGTGAGAATTACTTGTGGCACTGATAAGAAAGACCAATCAAAAGAGGAAAAGATGTGGACTGCCTGTCCTCCACAAAAAAGGCAGGCTTCCAGACTTATACAAAGAAAAATTGGAAGAAAATGGGCAAGAGATTTTTCCACCCAAAATTCCCTAACTATGGGTATCTGTGAAAGTCTATAAACAGGGAAGGGGAGAGGAGGGGAGAAGGAATTATTCAGCTTGGAAGGGAGGAGTTTTAGAAGATTGTTCAGTCCTGAGGAAGAGGGCTTTTGA
Organism: Azemiops feae; assembly: GCA_023970755.1. Classification (NCBI taxonomy): domain Eukaryota; kingdom Metazoa; phylum Chordata; class Lepidosauria; order Squamata; family Viperidae; genus Azemiops; species Azemiops feae. The sequence goes on from JALGBA010004283.1 coordinate 880,386, forward strand.
GAAAGAAACTCAAAAGATCCTCTTTCCTGATTTTGCTTAATATAAAATGAAATAGAGAAAAATAAATAGGTTTTCAAGATTCTGTTCTTCTGCCTTGCAACAATGAAGAACACTCCTGGAATCTTTATTGCATTCTGTTACTTGACATTGCCTACCTCAGAGAACTGGCAATATCTTATTTGAAAGTAATTTCTTTACTGGAAATCTTGGGTTACCATGTTTTTTTACCATCTTTTAAGTAAATACAGCACAATAAATAAATTGTTACATAGATTCTTGTTGTTTGAGTTAACATTTTCCAATATAGACTGCAAAGACAGATGTCTGACATTAGGATAGAAGGTCTCAGATAAAGCCTTAAATTATCTAAATATATATATTGATATATAGACTTTGACTTTTGACATAATATATTAACTTAAGTCGGGCTAATTACTAGACAAAAAAAATCCAAATAACACTGACAGAACTCCAAGCTCAATTTACATGTTGAGCTGTTTATGCTTTTTTTCACCACACATGTGAATATTACTGGAGTGGATTGTAAATAATATATAATCTCAATAATACAGAAGATGACCTGTAAATGCCAATGTAAACCTGCTTTTACAAAACCTGTTCTTAGTGCTTGCAAGCAAAGGCCTTGGTGGCTTAGCTGATGGAGCAGGAGGTATTCAGGATAGTTCACTAAAGTGAGAAAAATGATCTTATAATGTGTGTCCTGCTGACCAAAAGAATTCTCTTGCTTTTATCCTGATATCACACTGAGGGTAATTCAGTTCAGCCAGCATCTCATAAGCCTCTGACAGCCAGCACACAAGGATCTCTTTCATAATGTGCTGCTCTTTTAGCTCTCTTCTCTGAGGAACTTGTAATCATGTTATTGAATTTGTGATATTTAAAATTTAAGTTTGACCATGGATGTTTTTTGACTATGAGCAGCAGGAATGAGGAACTCTGCTAAAAACCATCATATCTTCAGTCAATATTATTGAGCTATAAGCTGTTTAGGAAGACCTCCTCTGGATTTAGAATTGAAAGCAAATACCACCTAGCATCTTGCTATCCCTTCCAATGTATTTTTGAAAAACTGTAGGATATGAATTTCAAGAGATTCGTGCTATGAGGAGATGTTGATAATAAGGTGGATTAAAATACACCTGGTTGGGAGATGATATCATGGTCAACGAGTGGCAGGTAAATTTGACATTTCCAACATTGCTATCATAATAATTAATCTGTGTTGATACTGATAGTTACAGTATACATAGAAAAGCAAATGTTCAATAAAAAATATATGAAAATTATGTAATGGAATTCATTAGTGCCAAAAAAAAGTCTTCCAATTTGTCACAAAATACCTTGAGTACAAGCCAATTGGGAAAGCAGGAAGATCCCAACATGATAGAAGTAAAGAGTCAGATTAAAAAAACCTGAAAGGATTTAGCTGATAAATAATATTAAATGGAAAGAAAATGGCTAAACAACGAAAGCAACACATTAAGACCAGTGTCACATATAGCTGCGAATCCCTTTTCAAAATTACGGCAATATAAAATGATACAAAATGATTCTCACTACTATAAAGAGAAAATTGAACAGAATTTTAAATTTATTTAATCTAAAACCAAAAAAAAGCAAAAATAATTGTTTGGAAGAATATTTAAAAAACAGCAGAGTAACAACTCATAGAAATGCAAACCTGTATGAAAGAGATAATAACATAGCTTTCATAGCTTTAAGTAAACCAAGACTGTGATAGTCTTGGAAAGCAGAAACCATGAATAAGCAGACATGGAATAGTAGACACATCAATTGGAATCTTATGAAGTGTTGCTTATTGTCATAGTACATTATTTAGAATAATATACGCTACAGTAATGATAATCCATTGACCCCATTATGTTTTACAGTATTCTGTTAACAGAAACTGTAAATTTCAAAAATATTTTGTATATTCAGTGAAAATTGCTTAAAAGTAAAGGCTCTTTAAAATTAAACTTAGTTCTTGACAATTTCATGAATATATTCATAAGGTTTCCTTCAACTTTCAACTTTTCAGTCATCGCTGATTATTTATGTAATTTCTTATACAGATAGTCTTTGACTTACAATAGTTCACTTAGTGACCGTTCAAAGTTACAGTGGCACTGAATAATGTGACTTATGACCATTTCTCACAGTTACAACCTTTGCAGCATCCCCATGATCAAATTTATAACTGTTGTGGTGTCCCAAGGTCATGTGATCATCTTTTGCGGCTTTTTGACAAGCAAAGTCAATGGGGAAGCCAGATTCACTTAACAACTGGATTATTAACTTATCAACTGCAGTGATTCACTTAACAACTATGGTAAGAAAGGTCATAAAATGGGGCAAAACTCAAATGAATCACTTAACAGAAATTTTGGGCTCAATTGTGGTCATAAGTCGAGAACTATCCATATTACATGTTGTCCAAAAACCAGGTGTCCTCCCTCAAATAGCACTCTTGTGAATAATCTACAGGACAAATCTGTTCCTTCACTAGTTGTTAGTGCTTCTTTCAATAATTAGCGTCTGTCCGAATGTTAATATTTAAAGACATGTCTAACCATGCACAAATATGCCTTGGCAATATCCTTTTTCTGCCATTTTAACTCCAGCCCTTGAATAGCAGCAGCAATAGCATTTAAACTTATGGTGCTTTACAGTACTCTCTAAGCAGTTTATAGAATCAGCATATTGCCACCAACAATCTGGATCCTCATTTTACTGACCTCGGAAGGATAGAAGACTGAGTCAACCTTGAGCCGGTATGGATTGAACTCCTGGCAGTGGGCAGAGTCAGCCTGCAATACTGCATTCTAACTACTGAGCCACTATGGCTCCTTAAACTAGGACCTAAAGTTCCTTAGGTCTTTGCCTGTTAAAATAGTGTTTCCTCCTTAAACTGACATCATCCAAGGGCAGCTGCAAGGTGTGTAAAATTTGTTATGCTTTATCACCCATAAAGGTGGTGAGCTCAGGTCAGCAGTAAATGGTCAGGTCCGAGTGGTGCTTACTAGCAGTTTTAGATTGATGTAGGCACACTTTCTCCACTCCAGTTCCAGGCAGCCTCATCTGTTGTTCTTCTGCAGTTGTCTCCTTCAAGAGCTTGACTTGCTTTTCAACCAAAGCATGGAGGAATGTGAACGTTGTTACCTATGCAAAGAGAAAAAAGGAAGAGGACAGAAATTTGAGTAAAAGTGCTCATTGTGATTCAACTAACTTCATCATACCAATCAATATATATTATTTTTTACACTATTTAACTTATGACAGAAACGAGAAGAGACACAACCTGCATATCAAAACCTGCCCATTCTTGTTTTGGTACCATGACTAATGGATGAAGGATGGTAAAGCTGAAGGAACTGAATGGTCTGTTTGCTTGTCATGTGCTGCACGCACAAAAATCAGAGCCATATCAGTAAATTGGAACAGAGGCAGATGAGGGATCAGTTTTGAGGAGAGCAAAATTTATACAGTAAGGATTTGTGCTAACTAAAGGATGGGAGAATAGCATTTAATTCAGCAGCAGAGAAGACCACTGTTGGATGGTGATATTTCTAAAGGACTATAACGTAGTCTGCTCACTGCTCACTATTTTCTCACTGATGTTACAGAATTTTTGAATGAATTTAGCACGGGTATATTCTGTCTTCGAATTTTGCACTTAGTTTGGCAAAATGTAATGTTGTAGCTGATAGCTTGTTTTATCTAAAGCTGGTGAATTTTATTTTATTTTTATTATTTTTTATTTTTCATCTTGCCTTTATTATTTTTAAAAATAATGCTAGCAATGAAAATATCTAATACTCCTTCCTCCTTTTACTTTGCTCACAATAACAACCTTTGAGGTAAGTTGAGCTGAGGTGACTGACCCAAAGTCACCTAGCTGGTGTTCATGCCTAAGGTGAGACTAGAACTCATAGGTCTCCTGGTTTCTAGCCAGTTCCTTAATCACTAGACCAAAATGGCTCTCATGACAGAATAATTAATGCCAAATGAAATTTGTGTTTTCATTAAAAACTTTATTTACCAACATTTCTAAAATTCTGTTTTCACTTTGTCATTATGAGGTACTGAGTGTAGATTAATGAGGAAAAAATGAATTTCAACAACTGTAGAATCAGGCTGCAGCATAACAAAATTGACAAAAGTGAAGGGGGTCTGAATACTTTCTGAATGCACTGTAAATGCAAGGATTGGTCACAAACTTATTTTTTCATCACCGGCATAACTGTGAACAGTTGCTGTACAAGGCAGTAACTAAACAAGGACTACTTGTACCTAGAGCACTTCCAAGGTTCATCTTTAATTTTACTGGCAAGTTGGTAGCTCCTAATACCTGACACTTGAGGCCCTGAACCTAATCTGTGAATGCAAGATGTCTCCTATGTATGGGCTGTATGGGCACAAAAATACTGCTAAATAGATAAATATACAGAGCTACAGAAACAACAATATTACTTTGATGCCATAAATAGTATCTACTTCATTTTGAATTTTTTTCTATAGCACATGGTTTACTGTAAATGCAACGTTAGCTGACCCCTGACATTTTCACTTTAAACATCAGTATGAAAAATACTGTTATTTGCACCATTCTGATGTGTATACTATTTGTTATAAGCCTTCTGTGATGGGCTTTTAATTAAAATTGATCTTGATAAAACAATCTTGCCAGAAATAAGAGTATTATCAGCATTTCCCCTTTGTTCTATATGGAAAATGTATAACAGTCTATTGAATAGCTTAAAAAAAAGATGTAGGAGGTTTCCAGTTTGTGTAGCAGAATAGCAAAAAAAAAAAACCTTTCCTATTAGCAGTAACACTTAGACTTAGCAATAGCACTTAAACTTATTGTATACCGCTTCACAGCCCTCTCTAAGAGGTTTACAGTCAGCCTATTGCCCCCAACAATGTGGGTCCTCCTTTTACCCACCTCGGAAGGATGCATGGCTGAGTCAACCTTGAGCTGGTGAGACTCGAACTGCCGGCAGCCAACAATCAGCAGAAGCAGCCTGCATTCTAACCACTGCACCACCACGGCTCACTATTAGCTTGCCTGCTGAATACCTTCCCTTTTATCCTATTTCTCAGAGTGATACTTCTTAAGATCTTCGCATACAAGGACTCTAAGCCAGGTAAAAACCAGCACCAAACTTTTGTCTGTATTAAGAACCTAAACCAGTATATTTCTGTCTTGGTTGTGGTTTATTTGAACTACAACTCAAAGTTTTTAGCTTTGTATTTTGATAATGTTGCTACTGTTTTGGGTGTTATAAGAAGTCTCGTTTGGAGGAACCTCTGCCTTACATTGTTGGCTCCCAGGCGTCAGGTCTTTCAAGGGGAAAGGTGGCTTGCTAACTTTGCAGCTTCCCTTTATGGGAAATGCAGAGAGATGGAACAGGATTTTTTTCCTCTCCTTGTTATGATTTGAGGTGTCCAGATCTGAAGACAAAGGGAAAATATTTATCAGGAAAATAGCCTGGAGGGAGAAGAAACTTCTAACCATTGATCAGATTCCTTCCCTGTTGCAGGGATGGTATTTTATATGCAATTCTAAATTAGTCTGGTTTAAATTTATAAACTAAACTATTCTTATTCAGTGATCTCCAAGGGAAACTATCTGACCAGCATTTCTACCTGATGAAAGTACACGGGGAGGATCACAGTTTGCTTTTAGTTTTTATGGTGTTGTGTCCCTATGCCTGTTTCCTATCTACAAAAATTTGGGTGCCAGGAAAAAAATATTTTATTCACCCTGACCTCTTAATTGAATGTTGATGTCTACTTTGTGGAAGTTTTTATTTTTTAAAGAGATCTTAGATCGTTAAATGATATAAGTAGTCCTCCATTTACAAACACAGCTAGGCCCCGCATCTTAGTCATTGAGCAAAGTGGTTAAGCAAAATGGCATGTGACTGCTTCAGTCAAAAACTACAAGCCCAGCATTTCCAGTGGTGGTTGTTGAGTGATTGTGAGGGTCATTAAACAGAGCATTGCCAGGGAGATGGCGTGGATCTCCCATTATACCTGGAAGGCCCAGGCCTTCTCCTCATCCCAGCGGGGAGAATGATTGTAGGAACAATGGCATTTGCTAGTTCTTTGCCAGATTTGAGATTCGTTCCTCTAGCACAGGGGTAGGCAACCTTGGCTCTTTTATGACTCGTGGACTTCAACTCCCAGAATTTCTGAGCCAGGAGGAGGAGGAGAGGGGAAATCCTTCAACAAGCTGAGGGGATGGACCTCATATCCAACATCCCTTCCACTTGCAAATTTCCATGCCAGTTTCCCTATTGACATTCTGGAGAAGATGATAGAAAAAAACTGCAAATGGTGATCACATGATCAAAGCAAGATTGGTAACGAGTCATAAATGCGAACAAACAAGAATTCCACTTGAAATCTCCTTTGTGAACAACTGTATTTGTTCGTAGCTTTTTCTGATTGTTTACTTAAAGGATTTTTCCCATTCCCATTCCAATATTAGCATCTTTTCCTAATATTATAAAACTATACATTTTGTTTTCTTTTTTTACTGTAATACCTACTTTATGATTTAAAATTGTTTCCAATAAAATTAAACCTGTTGGAATAAAGAGTATATTAACAGAACCAGCCTTTTTTTTAAAAAAAAAAAAAGAATGCCTGCAAAGTTGATGGAAGGTAGAAAGACAAAATGCTAAATGATTATATTCTCTTTTCTTAAAACACAAAACAGAAAATACAGGCTTCTTGTTATAGCTAATAAAATGATGCTGTAGATTCCCTTAAACAAGTTCACATTATATATCTAGCAGATGATAGATTAGGTTAAATTGTACATGTCAGGAATAATTTTGTATGCTTTACTAGCTCTTTTACCCAGGAATATGCTTTACCCAGGATTTAACCATTCATCCCTTATTACCATGCAGACATTTGTTCCCCTCTATAATTAATAACAGGTTTGTCTGTTATTTTGTTGTTTAAATATATACAGTACAGCTGTTTTGGCCATTTATTAGTCTTTTGAATAGATTCATCTGGTATAAATGAGAGTTTTCTTTTATCATTATATGGAGAAAAGCAGTAACAATTGGTTATATAATATCTCTCTGGGACATCCAGCAAATTTACATAAATTAATAATTTTGATGTTAAATATTAAGACAGAGGTAAAGTTGATCAGCATTCTTAGAGAACTTGCCATGGATGATAGATATTGGATTTAAGAATTAAAAAAGAGGGACACATGCTGGAGAAAAGATTAATTCTAGAGATGTGCTAATGATGAATAAAGGCACTTGCCCATAGTTAAGTTAAAGTGTTATCCTCATCCTTGGATTAAAAAAAAATACACTAGCATAAAATCTGCTGCCTCCTACAGATGATTCTTGCTCTGCCACCAGTATGATACTAGCAAATGTTGCTGTCTTTGTTTGATGACAAGACTTGTGGATTTCCCTGCATTTCCTTCCCTTGTTACAAATATTACAAAATGATGATAAAACTTCTACCATTCACACACTTGAATGTTGGTTAGACTCAGGTTGGGGCATAGAAAGAGAATGTTATGATAGATGATCAACTATAGGATGTATATAGTATTATTACAATTATACGAAGATTAGAATGGAATATTGTCTATGGTCTTATAATTTGCTAGTTTTTTGTACTTGTGAGCTGCTTAGATGCACTTATAATAAATAAAATTCACTGGTTTTATACAAGAATTTTGCTCTTGGTGTATTTAAAGAGAACCTAATTATCATTTGATACTAGCTGAAAGTTGAACTCATTTGGACAGGAATTTATGCTATCCTATATTATTATGTTCTGGAACAGCGCTAAATCAAGATCCAAAAGCATTCTGAACAGCACCTGGCAGATACATGAAGCTGTGAAAGAGAACAGAGAGAGCTGCTTCAGCATGTAAACCCCCCCCCCATATTCAGGATGACCCATGTGGCCTTAGAAGACAATGCCCACCCAAGTATGCATGCACTAGTCTAATGCCAATAAGTACCAGATTGTTCCTATTTCCTAGGAGCCATCTGAATGTGAAATTGGTAGAATGGTCAGTGAGGTGCATCAGAACATACCCATGGCAAAACCTATGTTAGATAAGAGGGAAATCATTTTTCTACTATTACAACAAAAGATGATTTAACAATGTTTCAAATATAGGCTGGGGATCAAATGAAGGAAATGTTATGAGGATTATAGTAGCAAAAAGTGGCTGTAATGGCATGTTTTTGCCAGAGTTTACATGTAAATGAGGAAAAGCTCAGGTTAAAATCACAGAGACATTTAAATGTCAATAACAATCAGAATAATAAAAGCAATGATCCTTGTGCTGACAATGCACAGCATGAAAGCTGAACACTGAAAAAGAAAGCACATAGATATTTTTGAATCATGGATTTGGAAATCGTTATCAAGAGTACCATGGACTGCAAGAGGACCAATTGGTTATAGACCAATGGCAAGTATACATTCATGTATTTTGAGCATATGATGTGAGCAGGTGATAAACTAGAAACAAATACTAACTTTGGCATAATGAAAGGGAAGACAGCAGATAAGAACCGCAGATTATCATTAAAAATAGATAATTACTGCAAGGTTTGTTCTACACAATCACCAGGAGTCAATCTTGACTTGCTGGGGCATAGCTAAGGGTAACATCTGAGTGTATGTTTTATATTAAATATATATGTATACTGTATCTTGTGGAGGAAATTCCAATGTCTTTCTATAATTTACTCAGTCTTTAAAATGTAAATATGAAAGTTGATGAGACTTTCTAACCTACTCAGAGTAACTGCAATGAAAATAATATCAGAATTATGAGAATTATGTAAACTAAGCATCTTTATACAATAAAGTAGGAAAACGGAAAACATTTTGGAGCTGCAATTTCTCCTGGCCTTCTGAAACATCTAAATAAAGAAATATACAAATCAAAGTGAAATTAAGGAATAATTCAGTAGATCTTTCTTATAGATTGGTCTAAAGCAGGCCTGCACATGAGGTCTGGAGCCTGCCAAGCATTTCCATGTTTCATCACTACATACAGCCAACTCCAGCGTTTCTGCTGCTCTGTTAGCTGTAGAAAAGCTTATTCCTATTCCTATTCCTACTCATACTCCTACTCCTGCTTTCTATTCTATTCTATTCTATTCTATTCTATTCTATTCTCCAGGTATTTCTTAGTGGCTTGCCAGGATTTTTAATTGATCATTGTGATTTTTTCCTTGACTAAGCTGTGCAGGGCTAGTGTAAACAAAATGGTAAAATATGACTATTGTTTTTAGTTTAGGGTTGTCTTGTTTCTATTTTTTTAAATTTAAAAGATTGATAATCTGTATAAAATTTTAGAACTATAAAGAAAATATACTTTTTGAAAAACTATTACTATGACCCAGTGTGACTGATATTTAAAAATAAGGAATGAAAATGTTTATCTGTCTATACTCTAACATTGTATTCTCAAAGTTTCTAAGACTCTGATAACCTCTGACCACATAATGAAATAAAATAAATAAATGAAATAAAAACTGCTTTTCTCTGAAAGAACTAGATGAAGTGAAACAATTTAATGCAGTATGGACAACATACAAAATATTACAAGCAGTTTCTAAATTATTGGAATTAATGTAAACCTGGAAATTCATTATATTTTGTTTCTGTGAATATTTTCAAAAGATCTTCAGCATTTTAATTATTATGTTCCTGAATAGCTGCAGCTGTTTGTCAGTCCAAAGTAAGGAGGAGGAGAAAAAGGAGGAGGTGGTGGTCATAGTGATGGTTTTGGAAAGATTAGCAAATTATTCAGTGCCAAAATAAATTTTAAAAAATCTGGAGGGTTATAACTTCTTGTGACTTTTATTATGTCATATATTAATGAGTATTCAATATATCTTATGTTTGCTAATGAGTGAGAATTATGTTGTATTTCCTTGTCGTATATAATTAGATTATCCTAATTGTTGCTTTAAAAAAAAAAAGTACCATATTGTTCTATTTAGATTTTGGAATGTTTTGCCAATTGAATCAATCAGTGTTTGAATCTATGGATAAAGGGAGAATCTGGTTTTGTTTTATGCATTTATTCAACCTTTTCTAAAATTTAGTATTTATTAAGATGCAGACTTTGTTTTAGATTACTATGGATGGTAAAGTGTTGTTGCTGTGCTAAGATCAAAATATTAAATTCATTTCTTGCTGTTTCCAAGAAGAGAAGTCTTATACACTAAGTATAGTTTCATATTCACCAGAAGATAAATTGCTCTGTTTTTCCTCTAAAAGTTTCTAAAAATAGAATGTTCTGAAGCTCCTATGAACAAAAGAATTCTGAAGCTCTACCTCTGCCATTGTCTGCTTTATCTGTATTTGGCTGTTTTGCCTGAAGAGCTCCATCTTTTAATACTCTAAAATGTATTTTCCTATGTCTCTAATAAGGATAATTTTTTCCAATTGCTCAGTTCTTGTAACAGCATTTTCTCTAATACTCAGGGATTTTTAAGAAGTGGAAGTACAAATTTAAAAATATATTTTAAAGATATACTTCTTGCAAATCAAGCATCTAAACTTATATTAGTTCTTGTTAATTCCAAAACATTACTAGACAAACCTACATTATACGTATTTTTTCAAAAGCCATTGTATACCTTTTAATATACATTTAAAATAATGCTGAAGGAAAAGTCTTCATTATAGTTCAGTCCAAGCCGGGAATAAACAACATTGCGACTGCTTTAGAAAGAAGGTTGCAGTTTATTGAAGAGGAGAGCCAGACAGAAAGATGGCTCTGGAAGAAAAGAAAGAGAGCACATGTAGGGAGTGGGTTTTTATACCCTCTGGGGCTCTTGAGGTTGTTTCCTGTTCCTGTTTGAGGCTTTGTATTTCCTGTGTCATGTACTTTGACCTGAGTCTGAGTGTGCCCCTTTGGCATCTGTGGATTAATCCTATTATGTCCTGTCTTAGAGTTTGGGTGTAGATTTTAGGTGTCTTTGTCTTCTTAATCTTCTAGCTTGAGGATTCCAACCTTCCTGAAAGGATTATTAATCTGCATTTCTATAGAGCTGGTTTCTGCTTGTGGGAGGGAGACTTGGGGCTATTAAGAAAAACTGGGCATGCTTTTCTGCCTCTTTAAGATCCTTTGAGGAAATATAATATTCTGCCCTTTTAATATTTCCTTCTCTGTGGGAGCTGACTTCCCACAATAAATAATATTTATTTGAACTCTATAGAGCAGGGGTGTCAAACTCGCAACATCACGTGACGTGTTGCGACGTATCGTGACTTTTTTGCCATTGCCAGCAATGGGGTGGGCGCGGTTTCACTATGATGCATCTGGCCCACAGGCCGGCAGTTTGACACCCCTGCAATAGAACATAGGCAGCTAATTATCTAGCATATAAATCATAATTAAATAAAATATTTAATTTATATTGCAGCCTTTCTGCCCAGTAGGTAGTTTCTGTTGAGTTACAATTGTTTTGCAATGTTTATGAGCATGTGTAAATACACAGACCCACACCCACACAAACACACCCACACAAACAGAATAGCTGCTAAGTTCTCTTATTAGTCCCTTTAACTCATTCTCCCTCTCACACACATAGACACATATCACTAAAATTTGGCATCGAAAAGGAGTTTTTAAAAATTGGCAAAGCAAATGAAGAACCCATTCTCTGTTTAATTTACAAATTCTTACATTTTTCATGTATGCACCTTAAGCAGTATGTCCTTTGAGCAGCCTCTCCTTTGCTTCTGGTTCTTGTCATGCCTATGAGAGTGGGATGTTAACGGAAAATAGTAGAAAGAGGAAGACTCAGCCTTTCACCACTGTTTCTAAGGCTTTCAGTGGAGCTCATTTTCAGGAAAATTATAGAGCTACAGGAAGAATAATTAGATTTTCTTTCCTTCTCCACCATGTCTCTCAGAAAAGTCTTCCATGAAGTATTGTATTGTAACTTTTTGGTATCAACGTGGGCGAATTGAGACGGGGGCTGCAATATGCAGATCATTGAGACTTCCCATTTGTGACTCACCCATATAATTTATCTGCTCTGGCATGGTACTTATAGCCATATATAAATGAGGGGAAAAAGCAAGATTGATAGATGAACTATCATTAGAATTGATCATTTTAAATTGTAAAAGCAGACCAAAAGTAGAGTAATATTATAGATGTAAAATTGTACATCTAACCCAAGATGAAACAAGCAGATTTCTTATTCAAATCAAATCCTTTATTATAGCCAATGACTTGATGTACTGTAGGTACAATTCAATAACAATATTATAGGAGTGGAAGGTGAATGAGATGAAGGTAGCTGAACAATTTACACAAAAAAAGAGAGGAAAAAGGAGAAAGTTAATAGAACGGGTAAGAACTGGAGTACCAAACCATATATAGAGAGAAAATTGAAGTATATACCAAGCTATATTGTGGTAAAACAGTCTAATATAGTATTTAAATAGTAATATATTAAATTTTTAGCTAATTCAAGATATGCTGATAAAATGAAGAGATATACAATACAGTAATAAAGTTCTGCCTGGATACTTCAGGCATAGTTAATGATGCTTACTTAATACCTAGTAGTTTATTATAATCATAACTTAGGGTTATATTAAATGAGGAAATAGAGAAAGAGAAGGGAAAGAAAAATAAAATTGTCCAAGGATACTGACTTATCAGGTTGAGTCTGAAATTGGTTGTTGCTTAGTTTTAATTATTGCAGTGATAAATTTAGCTGTCATGTGGGTGATGTCACGATTTAAGCCTGAAAGGATGTAGTGGCTATAGAAATTATCAGTTCTCCCTAGCACTGACAATAAAAGAAAGGGGAGTGGAAAAGTTGCCTCATAGATCTTTGTGGAAGTTATAGTAAATAAGAACATTTTGGACTACTTCAGTCCTCCAGATTCACAAGACCTTGTACGTTGGGGTACAAAGATGTGGTCATAGCAGCCATGTAGAAGCAATAATGGGAGCCTAGTCCTAAAAAATCCTTTCTTGAACTTAAAGGAAGTGAGCAGATTCTTAGGAACTTGTATCTAATAGAATTCTAAAACTCTGAGAAAGGAAACTGATTTCAGATTGATATTCAGCATCACTCAATCTTTGCAGCGCTAGCTTTTTGTCCAAAACATATAATTGCATAGAAGAGAATTTACTATTCTCATAACTGATTTAATACACTGGTAACATCCTCCAAGAAAGGTGTTCCTGATATGTATGATCTCTTCAGCCTTCCCCAGGGCCCAATTTTATTCTTATAAAATTTCTCTGTGTTCTGGAAAGAATTTCACAGAGCATCTGGAGTAGCTGAAAATGGTTCTATTATCTTTCCAACATTAGCTTTCCATTTAGGTAATAAATGCTGTTTACAATTTTGATCAGCATTGATCTGCAACTGAAGAATATTCCACTGTTTAGAACTGTAAAGATAGGATGGGTAAATGCCAAGTTCTGCCTCTATAATTCATTTTACCAGCATTTGGGTCCTGACAAGATAAATTCTGTTCATTTAAGAACACATGTACTTGGACACCATCTTGCTTGAAGTTTGTCAGTACTTTGACACAGAACTACTGAATGGCTAAAACAACAACATTTTTTACTAAATTTTGGTAAGTTCTAAACCCAAATATAATGTGAGATTGGTAGAAATAGCTGCAACATAATGGACGGTTTATTCTAAATGTAGTCATGCAAAAAATGTGGACATACAGTACTGTAATATGAAACATATTTTGAAAAAGTTAGCCAATCGGGATATATGTATGCTTATAATTAGAGGGGACTGCAAATATTCTGATTTTGGCACAATTCATATTTCCAAAAGAAATTTCTTTTGGTTTATTCTCAAAAATACTGCATGAACATAACTTTAGCAATTTCTACGTATTCTTTTTTTAAATATGTGATTCATCCTCAAAAGACTGTCAACATTTGAAAGAAAATATTTGTAAGTAGTAGGATAAAAAGGAATCATTCAGAGTTTGCTGAGTTAGAATAAATTAGACCATGGGGAGGAATATGAAGATTTCTGAGATACTTATTTTTGTTTCAGTTTGAATAAGTAACCACATTATGATAGCTAATCCAAAATCTAATGTTACAGATAAAATTTCCTAGAAGAGAAACAGACTAGTTCAAAATATAGCAATAGCACTTAGCAATAGCACTTAGACTTATATACCTCTGCACAGTACTTTACAGCACTCTCTGAGTGGTTTAGAAATGTCAGCATATTATCCCCAATAATCTGGGTCTTCATTTTACCGGCCTTGGAAGGATGGAAGGCTGAGTCAAACTTGAGCTGTTCAGGATCAAACTCCTGGCTGTGAACAGAGTCAGCCTGTAATACTGCATTCTAACCACTGCGCCACCACACAACTAAAATCTATATATTACATTATAGTTACTTGATATATTGTGTCATTAAGTCACAGTGGACTCTTAGCAGTCACATACTGGAAACAGATTTTCCCATGGTGATCTATCCCTTTTCTGGTAATTTCAGGTTTTCCAATAGAACACTCATCACCACTATAACTGAGTCTGTCCACCTTCCTGCTGGTTGTTCTCTTTATTTCCACCTTTCCCAGCCTAGAGCCTTCACTAGAAAACCATGTCTTTACATAATGTGTGTCTGAATTTGAATATGATCATTTGTGCCTTGAGTGAGAATTCTGGATTGATTTGTTCAATGATTCATTTGTTATCGCTATCCATAATATTCTTAGAAGTCTTCTCCAACCCCAAAGTTCAAAAGTGGCAATACTTTTCCTATCCTATTTCCAATTTTTGCTTCCATCAAATGTCACAGAGAACGCCATGATTCTATCTTTGTAGGTATAGACACAGCCAACATTTAAATATCTTTTTCAAGGCCTTCCTACTATGTATTTCAAGTGCTAGTCTGTGGCATATTCATTGCTTGCTTGTTCCTTTACTGTTGATGATTGATTCTAAAAAGCAGAAGCTATCCACCACTTCAATATCTTCATCATCAGTCCCAGGGCTGGTTGGTTATTCTGCCTGTTGTCATTAGTTTGGTCTTCTTTAAATTCAATCTTAGTCCCATTTTTTTTGGTGTGCTCCTTGATTTTAAATCCTTTGTATTTTTAACTATCAGAGTTGATTGGTGATTAATAACCAACTATCATCATTGCACAGTTTATTGATACTTCTTCCTCCACTTAAGTCACACTCATCTTCTTCTTATCCAGCTTCTCTTAATATATATTCAGCATATAGGTTGAATAAATAAGGAGAGAGCATGAAGCCTTGTCCCACTCCTTTGCCAACCTGGAGCCAGCCTGTTTCATAAAGTTCTGTCTATATTGTAGTTTCCTGACTTGTATATAAATTTTTCATGAGGACAATGAGATTCCCATTTTTATGAACATTTTCCACAGCTTGATGCGATCAACATAACCAAAGACATTCCTATAATCAATGAAGCACATTCTAAATTATTTCTGGTATTTTGGGCTATCTCAATTATCCAGTGTGCATCAGCATAATGTCTGATGTTCCTTGGCCTTTTCTAAAGCCAGCTTGAACATCTGGCATGTCTTTTTCCATATAGTGCTCTAATCTGTATTGGATGAGCCTAAGCATTATTTGTGCTAGCATGTGAAATTAAGGATACTGTACAATACTTTGCACACTCTGTTAAGCCTCCTTTTTTGGTATTAGTATGTAGATTGACCTCTTCCAATCTGTTGGCCACTATGTCATTCTCCAAATATGCTGGCATAGGTTAGTTAAGAGATTTTACTGATTCTTCTTCTGTTAGCTTGCCAAATTTCTGTGGTTATTCTATCAGTTCCTGTAGCCTTCAGACTTGGTAGTCAAAAGCATGCTGATCTAACTTCATCTTCTAGTACTAGAGATTCTTATAAGTAAGGAATATTTTCTAAGAAATCTTGGCTGTTGACATCTTACTGTACAGTATTTCAATACGCTCCTTCTACTTTTGTTTAATTTCTTTTGAATCTGTTGCTATCTGTCCATTGGTATTTTTTAGCATACCACTTCAAGGTTGGAACTACTACTGAGTTCAGAGATCTTTTGAAAGACATTCCTTGTTTTTCCATATCTGTTTCCATTTTCAGTGTCTTTACACATGTTATTGAAATACTGCTTCTTGTCTCTACTAACAAGTCTCGGTAATTCTTTGTTAAATTTCTTTCTGAGATTTTGGTCTTTCTTGGCTTTGGCTTCCCTTCTTGGCAATTTCTTTGGCTTGTTTTGACTCATTTTTTTACTTTCTTCTGTTTCTTCATTTCTGGCAGTCTCTTTTCACATTAATCCTTAAAGAAGTCATTCTTCAAATTCTTTCCACTGTTCCTCTCGTTTTCTATCAGAATCTCAAAACAATTCCTAATTAATCCTTGAAAATGGTGAGTATATATGTTCAAGATCATCTCGTACAAATTAACTAGTTTCCTTCTTCTTTAGTTTAACTTGGAATTTGCATATGAGCAGTTTGGGATCTGTTCTACAGTCAGCACCTGGCCATGTCTTTAATGCTATAATTGAGTAACAACATAATCAATTTCATTTCCATATATTCCATCTGGTAATGTTCATGTATTGAGGTATTGTTTTGGTTGTTTGAAGCCAGTGTTAGCTTTGAAGAATTCATTGGAGTGGCAGAAATAGATAAATTGGTCTCCTGCTTCATTTTAGCTTCCTAAATCATACAATCCAATTATGTTTTCCTCTTTCATATTGGCAACTTTGGCATTCCAGTCTTCAATCACAAACAGCACATTTTGCTTGCATCTTCTGTTGGTTTCAAATTGAACGTGATCATAAAATACAGCACCTTCCTATTCTTCTGCATTGGCAGCTGGAACATAAATTTGAATGATCACTATATTAAAGGGTTATACACAACATCTCATCAATATTATTTGGTTATTGATTGAATTGTAGCCAAGTATTGTTCTTACTATACTTATCGTAACTATAAAAGCAGTGCCATTCCTTGTTTGTTTTTCATGTCCTGAATAATAAACAGTTTGATCTGACTGAAGATGTACAATTTCAATCCATCTCAATTCTCTACTGCCTAAGATGTCAATTTGTAGTCATTTCACTTAATCTTTCACTCTGTTAAACTTTCCCATGTTCTTGCTTCTTACATTCCATGTTCCTTCTATAATTCTGTCTTTGTAGCTTTGGATCTTCTTTACCTGTACAGTATGGCAACATCAGCAATTAGACATCCTATATAGGCTTTAATTTTAGCCATGTCAAAACTCCATTAGTACTCTGAAAGATTCTGAGCTCTTCAATAGCATATTGAGGGCCATCTGACCTGAGAGGCCTATTACCCAGCACTATATTGTCAATCACTTTATATTTTTTATTCCATGTGGTTTTCTTGGTAAAAATGCAGGAGTGGTTGCAATATCAATTGCTGCCTTACTATTGCCACTAAAGTGATCGTTTGCTTCCTATATCCTACACAGGTAGTCCTTGCTTAGTGACTGCTTCATACAGTTTGCAGTTACAACTGTGATAACTTTGCAGCCAATCCTTACATTTATAACCTTCACAGATCTGTAAAGGAAAGGAAAGCTAAAGTAAGATTGTAAGCATAGTCATGGTTTCACTTAACGACTGCCTTACTTAACAAGTGAATTGTCAGTTCCAATTGTGGTTGGTCATTGAGGACTACCTATCTATCATCTGGTTCCAATATCACTGCTGCCGAATAGAGATGCCTCCTCACTTTAGCTGTGCAGGTGGGATGACTTTCATACCTTTAGCTGTCACTGTATACATACATACAGTTGGCATACAGTTCTGATGTTCTTTACTCATCCCTCCCAGAAATACCCCCAACCACAATGAGGAGGTACCACTGGACTTTATGAGGGGACATAATAGACTTTTTAAAAATGTAAAATACTGCCATTTCTGACTCTCATTTCTTCACATTATAACCTGTGGAAAACTAGGGTTTTTTCTAACTGATCTAGAAGATATTAACAGAAAAACAGAATAAGGGACCTTGGAGGTCTTCTAGTCCAACCCCTTACTCAGGCAGAAAGTCAAGTACCATTTCAGACAAATGGTTGTCCAGTCTCTTCTTAAAAATCTCCAGTGTTGGAGCATCTACAACTTCTGGAGACAAGTCATTCCACTGATTAATTGTTCTAACTGTCAGGAAAGTTCTCCTCAGTTCTAGGTTGCTTCTCTCCTTGATTAGTTTCCATCCGTTGCTTCTTGTCCTGCCTTCAGGTGCTTTGGAGAATAGCTTGACTGCCTCCTCTTTGTGGCAACCCTTGAGATATTGGAACACTGCTATCATGTCACCCCCTAGTCTTTCCCCCCCCATTAAACTAGACATACCCAATTCCAGCAACCGTTCTTCGTATGTTTTAGCCTCCAATTCCCCAATCATCTTTGTTGCTCTTCTTTGTACTCTTTCTAGAGTATCAACATCCTTTTTATATTATGGTGATCAAAACTGAATGAAATATTACAAGTGTGGTCTTATCAAGGCATTATAAAGTGGTAGTAACATTTCATGTGATCTTGATTTTATGCCTCTGTTAATGTAGCCTATGTGTTACTTCTTTCTTGAGTGCGATTTAGAAAATACAAAATATGTGGTGTCACCCATAGTGGTGAAATTACTCAAACAAAACCAAGCATGGCTAAATAATTTGACTTGTATAAGAAAAATTCAGGGACATGCTTAATTTCAAATCTGTTGTTATTTATTTTAAACTGCTTTACTGCAAAAATGATTATATCAAATTGTTTGTGTTCAAGATTAAATAGCGTGGGTTAGAAATCCCATGCTTATCCAAAATCACCCCCATGAAGGCACACAAGCTGGGTGAGTTTATCTGCTGGGAAAGGCTGTATTGCTTTGAAATTACATGATTGTAAATTATACAAAACCCTCAATATTCTGTGCTGCCAGCTTGTAATGTTACTTTTTCTCTCTTGCAGATGAGGTCAGCCAGTCTCATGGTATCATATCTATCACAACTCACAAGGAAGAAGCCTGGTAAGTGTTCGCATTTATGAGAATGACTTAGCTTAGCATTTTAACATTCTGTGGACCAGTTTAGTTTTCACTTGCATTGGAACATTAAGCTTAATTTAATGTCGTGCAAAATAAAATGTATAAACTAACCTGTCTTTGAATTGAGGCATAATTAAGCCAGATACATGTACATTTTAGATAAATGGATAACATGCAACATGTTTACTACTTGAGGATTGATCCTGAGTACATTTATTTGGGAATTGTGAAGAAGTGTAAAATTGTGGAAGACTGTGCCAGAAAAAAATGGATATGGTTAGAGTTGGTGTAATATCATCCTTTAACCATTTAAGTAGTATGTTGCTTCATATTTTAATAGTCCTTGCTGCTATATCAATAATGTAGGAGAAGTGTGGCTGTGAAACTAAACAAGAGTTTCAGTCTCCCCTATTATTAACCATTCTGGCTGAGACTGCTGGGGGTATTTTGGTAAATCCAAAGACCATGATTTCTGCATACCTTTTCTATATGCTCAGCAAATAATATGTACACATACTCTCTCATGTGGACATATGTGCTGTTGAATAGAATAGAATAATAACTTTATTGTCACTTTGAATGTACACTAATTGGCATACATTAAAATGAAATTTCATTACATTCAGCTCTCAAAGAGTCACTATCTCCGGTATACACTACATAAATATGACAAAAATAAATAAATAAATAAATACAGAATTATGCATATACCTACATATATTATATGACATAGAGAAACAACACAGTCTAGTTTGGATTATGTATACATGTGCATGGCAAGAAAAACGAATCTTGCGAGTTTACCAGACAGATGGCATAGGGAACAAAGCTATTACAGAATCGGGTAGTCCTCTTAGAAATACTTTGAAACCTCCTCCCAGAGGGGACCAACAGAAACAGACTGTAAAGTGGATGTGTGGGGTATCTAACAATGCTTTGAGCTCTAAGCGCGCGCACGCGCGCGCGCACACACACACACACACACACACAAAGAATCTACCATCCAAAAGTGAACAAGGAATTTAAAAGAAATGGATGCAATGATGCAAATTTACGGAATATTGAATGAGGAAGCAGTTGCCAAGAGGCCAGAGAATATGAGAACCAATTTTTATGCATGTTAAATACACACAAAAACCCCTATTAACTTTTTCGTGTTTTGAAAGGTTGTCATTTGAGTTGCCTTGGTTCAATAATTGTTGCCTTACGATGCACCATTTCACCCAATGGAAGGTTACAAACAAACACAAGAGTTTTCACAGTATAAAGATAGTTCCTTGGGGATTGTTATTAATTGTTTCTTTTTAAACTGGCATTGGACTTAGAACAATTATACTTTAATAGTCATATAGACTAATAAAAAATTGTCTTGAAATAGTTTAATTTGTAGTTTTTAACTGACATGCCTTGACTGTTCTTTTCAGCAACAAGACAGAAGACTGTTTAAAATTCAGGAAAGGCTGTTGTAAAGCAGATCTTAACAGATCCGTGGATCAAAGAAGCACGAATGTCTTGTGGGATTGCTCTACACTGGAGACAATGGGTAGTGTCTCCAGGGAGGAAAGCACTTTAGAAAAACTTTCTGGTTTGAAGGATTCAATGAACTCTAAGGAAGCTGAATGGAGAAATCCTTGTAACCCAAAGGAATTCACTTCTGCAATGGAATCCAAACTCATAACAATGCTTCAGGTGAATACTAAGGATTTAGGAAGGGAGACCGAGCACTTACACTCTCAGGCTTCACCACCACTTGTTGGAATACAGACTGTTAGTGAAGATGAAAGATACCACAGCCGTGAACCAAAGCATGTAGACACCTTCAGCAAAGAACACTTAAACAAAAGTCAAGAGTTCGAGAAAGAAGACTTTCACAGATTTGACTGGATTTCTGGGCACACAGAAGGGCATGGGCCGCTCCCCCAAAACATGAGTAAATCACCAGATGTAGAAACAAACCTATCTATTAAGGGACAGTCTGCGCGAGAAGCTTCTTTGTTGGCTTTGCCAGTGTTTAGAAAAATGCTAAATCCCCACTTAAATAAAGCAAACAGTGTAGAGTGTGTGTTCTCTCCCTGGAAGGGACAGGCAGTGGATTCTGATATAGATGAAATAAGTTCTGCTAATCCAACTGACTGGACATTAGAGAAATCAGGACTTCAGACAGCTATGGATCTTGTTGTCCATAAACATGGTTGGACTGTTACTGACAAAGACACTATGGAACATGTTCCCCTGAAGTCTGTGGAATCTCCTTCCTGTAGCACTTTTGATGAAACAAGACCTTATACGTGCAATGTCCTTTTGGAGGAGCAAGAAAAAGACAATGTTGACCAGGAAGGGGATCCAACTGTTTACACATGCATTGAGTGTAGCATCTATTTTAAGATGAAAGAACATTTGATGGATCATATGGTTCAGCATAACAGAGGATTGAAGCTGGATCAGGACAGAGAAGACACTAGAGGTCTGGATCAGTTGACCTGTAATGAGTGTGGATGGGTTTTTGGGGACATTGACTCTCTAGACCAGCACAGGAGGCTTCATCAGCAATCAAGAGAAAGAATCATTGAGGAAATTCAGAAGCTTAATGAATTATCAGATGAAGGGCGAGATGCCAGGCTACAATGCCCAAAATGTGTTTTTGGAACCAATTCTTCTAAAGTGTTTGTTCAGCATGCAAAAATGCATGTTAGGGAGAGGAAAAATCAAGGTTTGAAGAATGTGTTTGGCAGTTCTGTTTGCAATGAACCACAGAACAGCTCTATGCACAATGTGTATAAACATTTCAGGCCAAATGAACATATATCTCAAGTTGCACACAATGCACACAGTAGAAGTAAAAAGCTTAGCATTTGCACGCTTTGCAGCTTCCCTGCACCAAATGAAAATATTTTAAAAGAACACATGAAATATGCTCATTCTCACCTGCCATGGAACATAGAGACTTTGGAAGCAGACATGAACCAGCCTGGGACTAGTAGGGATGACTATAGCCCTAGCAAGTCAGGAAGATTTTTGGAAAGTGATTATTTGAGCAAAACAGACAGACACTTTCCACAGCACCACTGTGACACTATGCCCCACTACAACTCTTTCCTTGACTGCACAGCAGGTCATCCAAAACTTCATAAAACTAATGGCACTAATATAAAGGACATCCCAATGCCAGGATTTCGGGCTAGGAAACGAGCTCCTTATAACTCTTCACAGAATGTCTTGGCAATGTCCACTCTTACCTCATCAAAAGCTTATTCTCCGTATGCCTTGAACCAAATGATAAATAAAAGCACAATTCTGCCACTTGAGGCTGAGAGAGAGAATTTCCAAAGCCATTCAGATGGGTTAGAGGAACAACCATGCAAGTGGTTATCTATAAACAATAGGATAACTGAAGAAGAATTCCCTTTGAGGACAGAAATAGAATTAGCACAGAAGAGATACTTTAAACCTTTTGTTATTCCTCAATCTGCCTTGGAACTCAAAAATACTTTTGCAGGCACTTTGAAGGCAATGGATTGTACAACCCTATCAGCAGGACAGCAACAGCAGTTACATCAAATGATTCCTATTGTTCTTGTTGAGGAAATTAATATTTGTCCCAAAAAGAGGAAGAAACCGAAGATGAAGAATCTGAGAAAAAAGTTGTCACCTGCAAGACACTTTGGAATGGAGGAATCTCTTCCTTTAGGTGTATTTCTATTAGATTCCTCTCTAGAAGGATCTCTTGAACTGGATGATCTTCTGGGTACAGATTCCACAATACTGAAAAATGAGGAGAGAAAATGCCCGTACTGTCCTGATAGATTCCACAATGGGATTGGTCTAGCCAATCATGTGCGGGGCCACCTGAACAGGGTGGGTGTGAGCTACAATGTCCGTCACTTCATCTCTGCAGAAGAAGTGAAAGCTATTGAGCAAACATTTTCCTTCCAAAAGAAGAAGAAAAAAGGTAGTATGTATTCATTTTGTATTTTTTCAATGTTTCTATATTTTTTTTTATTTCCTTGAAGATGGGTATGTATGCTCTCCAATTTTCTTTCCCGAAAACATTTTTACAATATCTTTGTAATAGCTGGATATTATTACGTTATGATCTAATAGGAGTATAAATGGCCTCTCAGTTTTATTATATCACTGATTATTATTTTGTTTTTCATAGTTGCAAACTTTGATCCAAGTACGTTCAGTTTAATGAGATGTGAATTCTGTGGAGCTGGCTTTGACACGCGTGCAGGGTTGTCCAGCCATGCCAGGGCCCACCTGCGGGATTTTGGCATCACTAACTGGGAGCTTACCATTTCACCAATTAATATCTTGAAGGAGCTACTAGCCAATTCATCTGAACACACCATGCTGCAGTATGTGATGGAAACAGATCCCTCATCTCCAAACGAAGAAAGAGAGATGCTTGGGTTCGGGCCCTGCAAAACCACAGTCCCCATATCTGATTACAGCATTTCACAATCAACTTTTTCCCCTTTCCCTTCTTCCTGGGGTGATGAGACCATGCAGGCTTTCAGACATGGTAAGCACCTTTTAAACTGTATGTGTATCCAGGAAACAGTGCCAATATAATTTAAATATTCTGCCTTCTCTAGTTTCCTTGATAATAGCATGATATAAATGGTGGTGTTTGCTAAAAATGTATGAATAAGCTGAAGTGGAGTGGGTTTTAAAGGTCCATTGAGGAGGGCCATAGAAAGCTGATTTATAACAGGGGGCATTTGTTTTCACTAGTATGACCTGATTTTGTATGTCTCTCATAGGAGGGGAAAAGGGGCAAATGACAAAATATATGTCATGATGCAAACCTGTTATGTATTTGCAATACACCATTACATACAGAAGCACTGCAAGAATGTAGTTTACCTTGTGACATCCCAAAATATTAGTTTATTATACAGGCTTCTTCCTAATTTCAGCTTAACTTAGCCTGTACCTTGCTTTAGAGCTAGAGTTTTGAAGAAAAGGAAGAAAAGGAGAAAATAAAGAAATAGAACAGGAAGAATTGGACTTTAGGGGAAAATGTTTAAAAGTATATGGGTGCTTCCAGATTACGTGCTTGCAACAAATAGACCTAAAGTGTGCCTTTTTTTCCTTTCATAACAGTGATGTGGGGTTTTGTTTGCTTGTTTTTTTTGATGAGCAAGAGAATGAAGAAATGGGAAGAAAGCACAAATATGATTTCCCCCCCCCTGATTTTAATCTCCCTTATTCCATGGAAATGATTTCAATAAAATACTTCAGAAGTATGACACAATGGACAAAAATCTAAGAACTCAACATAGATCTAAACTATAATATGCTGGTCTGAAACATATTGCATTAGATTTTACCAGGAGATATCACACTACCAGAGAAAGAAGAGATTTTTTTAAAAAAAAACCCAAAATAAATTAATGTAATAAATGATTGAGGCCAACAGTAGAGACCTAATCATCTCATGGTTGGACTATTGTATGCGTTTTACATGGGGCTACCCTTGAAGACAATTCAGAGATTTCAGCTGGTGCAGAGTGTGGTGGTGTGGGCAGTTCTTTGGGCCCAAAGAATAGCCCATGTAATACCACTGCCCCGCTTGCTGCATTCGCTGCCAGTCTGCTTCCAGTGCAACTCAAGGTGTTGGTAATCACCTTTAAAACCCTTCATGGCATGGGTCCAGCCTGTCTGAGTGACCATCTCATCCCACTGGGACTGGCTCATCTCACCCATGCCGGCAGAGGAAGCATGCTGCCAGCCCCATCAGCCCAATTATTCCAGCTGGCGTGGTCCAGGAGAAGGGCCTTCTCTGGTGTTGCATGTGCCCTCTGGAACATCTTGTCCCATGGTGTGAGGTCAGCCCCAACCTTCCTGACCTTTCATAAGGACCTAAAGACCTGGTTGTGCCAGTTGGCTTGCGGCCTCAATGGGAGATCATCACAGTGGAGGAGGTTGATCAATTAACAGCAGATCCCACCTTCCCCCCATCGTGCCCCCCTCTTCATCTGTAATTGGATCATAACATTTGTGGGTATATATTTATTTATATGTGTGTGTGTGTGTATGTATGTATAAATTACACTTTATATGATATGCAGTGTATTTCCTCTGAGGCCTCTGTTCAGGGACTTGCTTTCTCCTCTTGACTTTTGATCTAGAGGCTGAGTGATCCATTTGTCGTCCCCATTCATCCTCAGAATGCTGGGAATGAAGTAAACTTCGACAGTAGAATTCATATATTTATACCAAGAATACTAACAAAATAAATATCACTTAAATTTCAAATGCTAAGATTTCTGTTTACTGCGGAATATTAGCAGTGTGAATTTGGAATGCTATGGGAAATGCCTACTTCTGCTTTAGAAGAGAAAAGTACAAATGTGATGAAGGCATCAATTTGTAACGTGACCAATAAAACATCCTCATTATGTGGAAAATGACCAAGCCAGGGTATCTTTAATTAGCTTGAGATTATTGTTGAGAAAAAGCAATTTAAAGAGATGATGGCGAGACAGTTTCAGTCTGTGAAATGCTGAACCACACTCACACTATAATAAATCGGTAGGTAACTTTTCAAAGCGGCGTAGCTAGAATTGTCTGAAAAACAAGCATTGATGTCATAATGCAATCCTTATTAATTTTCTTCCTAATATTTAAGCAATCAATTTTAACCTTTATACTGTTGTTAAATCATGCTTTTATGGGATGTTACGAGATGGATACACAAGCAACATATGAAATATGGATGATAAAGATGAGATGATGATGATGATTTCAGGAAAAGCTGTGTTAGACTTATTTTTGCAGGAAAGTAAAAACATTAATTAAAGAAAGCTTCCTTGATAAAATTAATATGGAGACATAATCATCTAACTGGGTGGAAAAAAAGATGCCAGATGGTCAATCTGGCCTTAGGAAAGGCCGAAGAGTAGGAGACATTATTGCTGATGCATGCTGGATAATTGAGAAAGCCAAAGAATACAAAAAAGAAGTCAGTGTATGCCTCATCAATTAGAGAAAAGCCTTTGATTGTGTTGATCATGTCAAGCTGTGGAAAGTGCTGAGAAAAGCTTGGAATTCCAGAACATCTCATTGTCCTCTGAAACAATGTACAGGTCAGGAAGCCACAATATGGGCAGAACTTGATGAAAGAGACTGGCTTCAGATCAGCAAAGGAGTGCAACAAGGCTGCATGCTCTCTTCTTATTTATTCAACCTATATGCCAAATATATATTAAGGGAAGCTGGATTGGAAAAAGATGAGCATGGTTTTAAACTGGAAGGGGAAAAAATAAATAACCTGCACTATACTGATGATATTCTGATAGCTCAAAACGCAAAGGGTCTGCAGTCCCCAGTACTAAAAGAGTGAAAATATGGACTAAAATTAAAGAAGACCAAAAAACTAATGACAAGAAGTAGAACAATCAGCCTTAGAATTTACAATGAAGATATCAAAGTGGAGGATAGACAGAACATAAAAAGCAATTTAGGATTAACCATCAACATAAAAGAATAAGCAGTCAAGAAATATGCTGCAGACTAGCACTCGGTAGAACAGCCATGAAGGCCTTAGAAAAGATACTCAAGTGCTGTGATGTGTCTGTACCTATGAAGATCAAAATCTTGCAGGCCATAGTATTCCCTGTGACACTCTGTAGAAGCTAAAGATAGACTTTAAAGAAGCAAGATGGGGAAAGTATTAATGACTTTTGGTGTTGGAGAAGACTCCCGAGAATGCCATGGACAGCCAAGAAAATAAACCGATGGATCATTGAAGAAACCAACCCAGAGTTCTCTCTCAAGGTACAAATGACCAGGCTCAAATTATCCTACTTCTGACATATGCAAATATCTCTTGAAAAGGCTATAGTTCTGGGAAAGTTGAAAGGAAAGAGGACAACCAGTAGCCAAGGTGGTTGGATTCAGATACATTGGCAATGAATATACTATTGAGAGATGAATATACTATTGAGAGACTTGAAAGAATAGGTTAGGGATAGATTGTTACGGAGAAGATTTATATGGTTGCTAGGAGTCAAAAAGAACTTGGAAACACATAATCAATAAAATGGAAGTTGGTTATATGTTCCAAGAATTCTGTTTTTTTTCTAATGAAGATCTTATAAAAATAAAAACAAAGAAAAATACAATGAATTGCAGAAAACAATTAGAAGAAAAATTCGACTGGCAAAAGAAAAGTGGTTTGCAAAATGATGCAAGGAAATAGAAGAGACAGAACGTATGCATGATAATTTCAATTTACACAAAAAAGTGAAAGAAGCAGCAGGCCTCTACAAAAAGAAAACCAACAACTTAGTTGACAAAGAGGGGGAAATTATCTTAGATGAGGATGAAAAACTAAAAAGATGGAAGGAATATATTGAAGAACTTTTTGAGGACACTAGGGATGATATAGATATGGGAAGTATAACAACTGGACCAAACATCACTATGGAGGAGGTTGAACATGCAATAAAAATAGCAAAAAAAAAGGAAAGCCACAGGACCTGATGATATCCCAGTAGAAATTTTAAAATTGCTGGAAGACAATGGGAAATTTTTTTTACTGCAGCTCTTCAATCAGATATACGAAACAGGAAAGATACCAAATGATTGGCTAAAATCAACCTTTGTGACAATCCCCCAAAAAATAAATGCAAAGAAGTGTACCGAATACAGAACAATAAGCTTAATGAGTCATGCCCTGAAAATATTCCTGAGAATAATTCACAAAAGAATATACAACAAAATTGAAGAGCGTCTAGGTAACACACAATTTGGTTTCAGAAACAATCTTGGTACACGAGATGCGCTATTCAGCATTCAAGTTCTTGTACAGCGTTGTAGAGATGTCAATCACAGTGTTTACATGTGCTTCATTGATTTTGAAAAAGCTTTTGATAAAATAAGACACAGCAAACTATTAGAAATCCTGAAACAAGGGGGACTAGATGACAAAGACATCCAAATAATAAAGAATCTGTATTGGCATCAGGTAGCAAATGTCAGACTAGGCCAAAAATACTCAGCTGATGCAGAAATAAGAAGAGGGGTCAGACAGGGATGTATTCTGTCTCCACTGCTGTTCAATATCTGCTCTGAGTCAATCTTCAACGAGGCACTGGAGAACTTCGATGCTGGCATCAAAGTAAACGGTGTTTGGATCAACAACTTAAGATATGCTGATGATACAGTTCTGCTTGCCAGTAAGCATGAAGACCTTCAGCTCCTCATCAACAGAGTCACAGAAACATCTGGAAAATACGGCTTGAAGCTTAACACCTCTAAAACCAAGATCATGGTCATCAGCCAACAACCCGTTAACTTACCACCAGTAAATTCAGATGGAACACCATTAGAAAAAGTTGAAAGGATCATGCACCTCGGTTATA
Organism: Azemiops feae; assembly: GCA_023970755.1. Lineage (NCBI taxonomy): Eukaryota > Metazoa > Chordata > Lepidosauria > Squamata > Viperidae > Azemiops > Azemiops feae. The sequence goes on from JALGBA010004283.1 coordinate 908,854, forward strand.
ATTTACATGAAAGCTGGGACATGACCGCTGAAGTAAAGACAAGGATAGAGAAAGCTCGAACAGCATTCTTCAAAATGAAAAAGGTCTTCTGCAGTCATGACATAAGCCCAAGACTGAAAATCAGGCTTGTCAGATGCTATATTTTTTCTATCCTGCTCTATGGAGTAGAGAGTTGGTCTCTGACAGAAGGCCACCTGAGGAGACTAGAAGCATTTGAAATGTGGATTTACAGGTGGCTGTTACGTATAAGCTAGGTTGACAAAATCAGAAATGAGGAGGTGATAAGCCGCCTGGGAAAGCCAAGGGAAATCATCAAAACAATTAAAAAACGAAAGTTAGAATATTTCGGACATGTGATGCGACACCCAGGAAAATACGGCATACTCCATTTAATCCTCCAGGGAAAGATTGAAGGCAAACGAGGTCCAGGCAGAAGAAGAACATCATGGCTTCAAAATCTAAGGGACTGGTTTGGACAAAACTCAGCAGCACTTTTTCGTGCGGCTGCTGATAAAAACAGGATCGCCAACATGATCGCCAACGTCCGATAACGGATATGGCACAAGAAGAAGAAGAATGTATAGGAGTGGGGGCGCAATGGCTCAGTAGTTAAAGATGCTGAGTTTGTCAGTTGGAAAGCTGATACCCTGGATTTGAGACCAGAGCACCACACAACAGGGTTACTTGCCCCAGCTCCTGGCCATTGAGCAGTTTGAAAGCATGCAAATGTGAGTAGATAAATAGGTATCATTTTGGTGGGAAGGTAACAACGTTCCGTGATCCTTTGGCGTATAGTGTTAATACCACTTTATAATGCCTTGGTAAGACCACACTTGGAATACTGTGTCCAGTTTTAGTCACCACGATGTAAAAAAAGATGTTGAGACTCTAGAAAGAGTGCAGAGAAGAGCAACAAAGATGAATAGGGATTGGAGGCTAAAACATATAAAGAATTGCAGGAATTGGGTATGTCTAGTTTAATGAAAAAAGAAAGACTAGGGGTAACATGATAGCAGTATTCCAATATCTCAGAGGTTGCCACAAAGAGGAGGGAGTCAAGCTATTCTCCAAAGCACCTGAAGGCAGGACAAGAAGCAACGGATGGAAACTAATCAAGGAGAGAAGCAGCAACCTACAACTAAGGAGGAATTTCCTGACAGTTAGAACAATTAATCAGTGAAATGACTTGTCTCCAGAAGTTGTAGGTGCTCCAACACTGGAGATTTTTAAGAAGAGACTGGACGACATTTGTCTGAAATGGTATTGGGCTTTCTGCCTGAGCAGGGGGTTGGACTAGAAGACCTCCAAGGTCCCTTCCAGCTCTGTTATTCTGTTATAGTCATGCTGGCCGCAAGACCACAGAAATGTCTTCAGACAACGTGGCTCCCTTGGCTAAGAAACAGAGATGAGCATTTCCCCCTAGAGTTGGACACGACTGGATCGGGGAAACCTTTTATCTTAATGTATAGGAAAAGAGAACTGAAAAATGATGAAATATGAGAGGAACTAATCAGTGCAATTACAGTTTTTATTAATTGGGGAAGAAGTATTGAAGAATTTAGAAGTGTCAATATCACAATGATATAGAAAAATAATCCCAATGGTTGTGGTTTCTGCTGTTCTCTGTGATGGAAGGCATGCACGGAATATTTAATTCTTTAAAATATAATCTTGTTCAGTATTCAGTTGCAAAAGTTCTCAGTGAAGGAATATGTAGCCTTTCACATCTGGAGGACATAAGATTTAATCAGACTTGAGTCATGTGTACCATGGGTATGGACTTCACCTTGGGGTGGGCACTATGGTACAGAGGTGGGAGCCACAGTAGAAAAGGCTCTTCCGAACTCCGCCAACCAGAATTCCTTGATCGACAGCAATAGAGCTTAATAGGCTTGCAAAATTACAGCAAAAAACCCCCAGAAATTCCAACTGATGAGGTGGCAAATTGAACATAAGAGCTTTGTTATATTAAATCAAGGGACTATTAATCCTTTATTCTGTTTCCCACAACAGGAAACTTATTGAGAGAACACTTCAAGGAATATTTGAAAGCACTGACCTTCCTATTTTTAAGCAATTAGTATATGGAAATACACTTCCTTTAGTATTGGAAGTAGCATATAAGTAGTACCATTATCAGTTTTATCCCCCAGGAGAAGGTTAGGCATTCCACATCCACCAGACCATTTTTTAAAAATTAATCTTGCAACCCCATCTGATTGCATCATTGAATTTTGTTGGAATAATTGACAACGTTGGTAGTCACGTTTTCTGACATTTTGAGATAGGAAATGCATGAAAAATTGGAGTTTAATTCATAAAAACTGTAGTTTTTTTTTAAAAAAAAGAAAAAAACATGTATCACCTTTCAAGGATGGGTCACAAAGAGTTACTCAATTTATTTACTATTGGCAAACAATTTTTAATATATAGCCTGGAATTCTACTGTAAGTAAATATATCTGAGTTCACATTTTCTGCTCTTGAATAACTTTTGGACCTGCTATAAGACATGAAAGAGTGTAGGAACTGATATAAGCAGCTGATACCTAGGCTTTTAGCTGGCATTCTGTACACCAGAGTTCCCCAACCTTTCCAGCTTTGAGGATCAGTGAGGGGGGGGGAGATGGGATGGTTCTGCGCAAGCGGTGGGCAAGCGCATGCACAAGCACTCGCCCGCCACTTCTGCGGCCGGTTCCGAACAGCTCAAGGCCCGGTAGTGGGCTACAGCCCAGGGGTTGGGGACCCCTGCTGTATACCAAATCCCACGTTAGTGCAAGCTATTTAGAGCAATTTGAACAACAGTAAGCAATTTGTTTTGAAAAAAACACAACTTTGTCAAAAATTAATTATACAGATGCATTGATTTGTTGTTATTCTGCTTTTTCTCCCATTCTTTTTCAGAATGCCTCATTTAAAACATGTCATGACCATATGTATGTTCTGTCCCCATATAAATAGGGAGGAAAATAATGACATGATGAATGATGAGATGATCTTGATCTTATGTTAAGCTAGCATCAAAATAGGTAACATTTTAAAGTTAGTGGTGACATTTGAAATGTTGATAGAATGTTATCACTCCCCAAAAATGGTTACTGTGGAAGAGTTTACATGTTCACAATAGCTGCCATGGAAAACATGGCTAGTCAAAATTATATCCATACATTACAAAATAAATGTGCGTGATTGCACTTTTCTACCTCCTCATTTCTCCGTAGGATAGTTTTCAATCCCATCCCTTTTTTTGCTGGTCATTTCCAAGCAAAGCCCTAGACTTAGCCATACAGATAGTCTTCAACTTATGGCCACAACTGAGCCCAAAACCTCTGTTGTTAAGCAAGATAGGTAAGTGAATTTTGCCCTATTTTATGACCTTTCTTGCCACAGTTGTTAAATGAATCACTGCAGATGTTTAAGTTAATAACCCAGTTGTTAAGTGAATCTGGCTTCTCCATTGACTTTGCTTGTCAGAAGGTTGCAAAAGGGGATCACACGATCCCAGGACACTGCAACCATTGTAAATACATGCCAGTTGCTAAGCTTCAGAATTTTGATCAGATGGCATGGGGGTGCTGCTATGGTTGTGTGAAAAAAAGTCATAAGTCACTTTTTTCAGTGCCATTGTAACTTTGAAAGGTCACTAAATGAACTATTGTAAGTCGAGGACTTCCTGTATACTATTTGTATTTTCTAAGAAAGTTTAAAAATCCAAACACCAGCAGGCATATTTTTTAATATGTTTTCTGAGGCTAACTTTTACTTCTCAATATACCATGCTCCATTAATAATAATAATACTAATACTAATACTAATACTAATACTAATAATAATAATAATAATAATAATAATAATAATAATAATAGTTGGAAGAGACCTTACAAACTACCAGTTTTAATATATCAATAATTTAAATATAGACTGTTCACCATTTTGGATTAATTAAAACATAAAAATAATATTATTGTCTATTGAATAATTTTTAATTCTTTAATTGCATTTACATGGGAATAAATCTCATCTAATTAGGAATTCTTGATGAATGTGAGATTGTAATACAATAATATAATCTACTTTTCTTGCGTACAAAAGTCAATTGTATTGTGTCTTTTCTGAAGCAAGAGCCTGTGAATTTCATAGGACTTATTTCTTGGTAAATGGGTATAGAATAATACGCTACAGCTGTAATGTGTATATGAATATATATTAAAAATACAGAGTACCTGCTATTTTGAAAAAGTGAAGAAAGCATTGAAGAGCTTACAACTTCAATAAATACATTACTGGAAGAAAAGAGACTGTGATTAGTAGGAAAAAAAAAAAGGCAAAATAGCTTTTTGTCATGACTCAGTTAAAGTTATATCTCTCTACCTGTCAACCAGCAGAAAAAATAATCAGCATACATTTGGGGCCACATTACTATTCCGGTTCTCTCAATTCTGATGTACAGTTGATGGACTATTCCTCATTTACCATGGAGAAAAGTTTGCCCAGTCCCCAGCTGGCAGAAAACCATCCATTTACAGAACTGTGATGAGTGGTAATTTTGACAGGTACAGTACTTAGTCTATCAGGTTTAGCCATTTGTCAGAATTTCAGGCCAGGAATCAGATTGGAGACTTGGTACATGCTGAGAATTATTTTTTCCCCTCAAATCAATATTGGCTCCTGATAGCATCATCGATACGTCTTGTAGTTTTTTTTAGTAATTTTCAGAATTTCCATTGCATTCTTCCTCAGCATTTCCAAGCAAATGCCTCTTTCAAAATATATGTACTTTAAAAGTTTAGTAATTCCAGAATTCATTTATAATTGTGATAATTATTTTTATGAAATTCTTCATCTCTTTTTATAATTCTGAAAGCAGGATACAATAAGTACTGAATGAATTAAATTCTAGGTGTTTGTTAATTTCATAAAAGCTGTGATTTAGATACACTATCTGTTCATAAAGATGTATCAATTGTGTTGATGATGCTATATTCTTTAGGTTATAATCTGAGATGCTATATTCTTTAGGGTAGAATCTGAAAATCATTTCCATTTAAGAGTTCAGGTAAACTGATTAATTTATCCAAATCCTCCAGCATCATAGAGAGCTTAAATTGTGATTAGTTACTGCTTTGGTCTGCTGGAACAGTAAGCTGAATTTCCCTATCCTTATATGGATTTCGACAAATCGGTAGTTTAGTGCTGGAATGGTTCCCCTTGAATCTCTAGCTTGGTTGTTAGGAAAAAAAATCCTGGATTGCTGCCGATCTATGGACATTTCTTAACTCTACCACAGCTGGTTTTTCTAGGTTGGCTCGGCGCTCGATTACTTCGGCTGATCTATCTCAGCTGGAGTTTTCGGCGCTCCACCGTCCCGTCTCGCTGCCGCCCTGCATGTGCAGGACCCAAGATGGCGGCCTCCACCCTCTCGCAGCCCAAGGCGACAAAAGCGGTGGCGGCGGCGCGGCCCCGAGACGAGGAAGAGGGTGCGGGGCCGCTTTCAGAGGCCGGTAAGACCTTGGAAGTAAAAAAAGGGGAAACTCGGCTTGTCCAGTAGGAAGGCCGAGCTCGGCGTGACAGCTAGATGTCGCTTCCCTCTCTGGATCCCCCTTTTCCCGGCCTCCGGAGCAGCCCGGGCTGCTCCCGAAGAGATCGTGCGTTGGTTGCTCCCTGGAGGAGGTGTCGGATGGGGTTGAGTGACAAGTAGCTGCTTCCCGTTTCTCCTCGCCTGCCCGATCGCAGGATCTCTTTTCTGTCAAGGCCTCGGTTCCCCAGTCTTTAACGATAACAGTGGTCAGCATTCATTCATCCGCCTTTCCTTCAAAGCTTGCAGCACCCGCAGCCACTGGCCAGCGCCTGTCGCGGCTGATCCCTGCCTCCAATATGGGAAAACCTGGCATTTGGAGAAGAGTTCGTTTTATAAAGCATCTTTGTCCGAGGGGGGAGGGGGGAGGGTGGTGAGGAGAATCTACACTCAATTGTTACTATTTCCTAATCGTGTCAGTTCTAAACACGAGCGGCCTCCATGTTAATGTATATTAGTCGTCTGATGGATTTTGAAAATCCTTTTAAAATTTAGAGTTTATTAACTTATCTAGCTAAAAACCTAAAGGCACATGAAATGGACTGGTTACACTGTGAATAAATATATATGATGTCAGTATTATGATTATGAAAAAAATTGCTTCGTGTGTCCGAGTTTCCAAACAGCTTACACTCCAGAATGATTGATTCTGTCTTTAAAGCTAACTGTAATAGAAGATAAAATAATATAACAAAGTAATTATATTTTGATGTACTAATTAGTTTCCTGAGTTTATAAAATATAATTATCTCTGATGTGTAGTGAAAATTGAATCAGTTTTATTTAATAGAAGATCCCTAAACTTACTGTATTGTATCTCAATATTCTTTGTAGTTTGAACCTATGTATACTTACCCAGAAGTTATTTTAAAGTATGTTTTATTAAATACATTCCTACCCTGCTTTTGTTCCATGGAGCTCAGGGTAGGCTAAATTGTTTAACAACAGACCTATGAAATAAAATAGGTTGAGGTAGTGAAGATCCAAGGTCATCCAGTGATCTTTATGGCTGAGTGGAGATTTGATCCCAATACACCATGCTAACTCTTCGCTTTAATAGAATTGAGGTTCGTGCACAGTTCTGATTGAAAGTTTGCCCCCTCCATTATGGGGAAACATTGTCTTTGTAATTTTTCCCCCAACATCTTTTTTCTAATTATTTTATTTTGGAAATTGGTAATTTTACCAGTTACAAATTACAACATTTTGTAAGGTGTAATTGGCATATTGACCTTCAGTTAATGATTTCAGTTAACTTGATTTTATTGTTACAATTTTTCTTCTACGTGTGCACTTAATTTTTATATGCTTAACAAAATTGTAGATGCCACTCAGTGAGGTACTTTGAAACTAAATCTAAAGAGATTCCAGACCAAAGAAGGAAATACTTTTTCACACACAGCATAATTAATCACTGTCGGTAGTTGTAAAATGGGCAACCAATATAGTTGGATTTAAAAGGGGATTGAACAGACCCATGAAGGAATCAATGAATATTAATGCTAATGGTTTTTAACCATTCCCTTGGCTGTAGGCAGCATTCTTTATAAACTAATTGCTGAGAATTAGGTAGTACAAGGAGGCTATCATTCTCCGATCCAGAATGAGAAATGAATCAAATTGGTCACTTATGTGTCAGAGCATGCTGGATAAGGTGAGCTTCGGGCCTGATCTCACAGGGCTTTTCTTCATATGTACAGGCAGGGAATAGTTTGCTGAAATTGAAACTGGCATCCAAGCGAGTAACAGGATTTCAGATGTTATTATATTACCTTTCATTCATAAATTTATTTAGTTCATCCAGTGAATATTGATTCAAAATATTTTATGACTTCCTACTCAAGGAAACAATATGTTTTGTTGTTTACCAATATTAAAATTTTGTTTAATCATCTCTGGTATTTTTATTTTGTTCCTTCGGGTTTGTTGTGTATAAAGGAATAATCTGATTTGTAATATTTGCACATAGTTGATTTTCCATATTTTGATTTTTGAAAGCCTTTGAATGCCCCATATACATTTTGAGGAAAAATAAGGATTGTGTTATGAATATCCTATTTTAATGTTCCATTTTTTTTCTAATAAGATACATATGCCGCTAAACTAAATCTAATTCATCTTTGTGGGACTAAATTCCGAACATAGGACTGCATTGATGGCTTAGTATAGTTTATGCTCATCAGAAAAATGGTTTTTCTTAACTAACCTGGTCAAGTCTTAATATTGTCACACTCCTCATCTACAGTTTTCAATTCAGTTCCTATATTCCCTTCTGTTGTATGGTAGTTATGGTTTCTGAAGAAGAAGAGGAGATGATTACCTCAGAGATGGGCTCGCCACTCCTCCAGAAGAAGAATTCTCTGGCTGGGTCACTAGATCAGATTCCAAACCGAATAGGAACCTCACTCTCTCCTGAATCTTCAAGCAACAAGGCAGACTCCCAAGATGCCAAAAGTGAGTCTACCTTCTATCGTGGTTGCTACTGAACCTTGTGTGGTGTCCATGGTGGAGAAACTCTTCTCTGTGCCTCAGCTTACTTTATAGTGTGAATATTAATTATAAATCTTATTGTCCAGTATAACATTTTCATGATTAAAAAACTTTTATTCATCTAGATAAAATATTACAGAAATAAATCTATAAAACACTTTAAAATATTTATGTGTATACTAGTAAAATAGTTTTACTAATGATTTTACTCTAATGGTCTATAAAGTTACTTCAGGTGACTCTTCATCTGAATATCAAAAGAAAAATTTCAGGAGATTATAAAACCCAACTCAAAATTTGCAAGTAAGATTTAGCAATCATATATATATATTGGATCTTTTACATTTTTACATTTTAATTTTTAATTTAATTTTGGAATACCACAGATGCTGTTTGAGTGAGTCAGATGTAATCTTTAAATGTTGCTGCTGCTAATATTAGTAGCCTATTTAAAGGAAAGAGCTGGGAAATGCTGTTCTATATATGTTCATGCATTTTAAAATAATTCAAAATTGTATGTGAAAGTACACCTCTGTTCATTAATCGAATTACCATTCATCTAACTGAAGTATCCTTTTTCAGATATGAATTGCTGACCATAATATGCATAGATACTTAATGAGACTCAAAATATTTTCTTATTGTTATAAACTGTAGCCACAAATTCTTTTTGTACGTACAGAGACAGTATGATGATAGAAGATGTCTGTAGAATTATCCAATCGTGGACTACTGGCTAAATGAACAATACTAGAACAGTGCACTGTGCCACATCTTTACTGAACACGTTGAATCAATATTTTTGTTAGAAAAGTAAATGAAGTTTTAGGATTACCACCTCTCTTAAGTGGTAAGTTGAATTAGATGTTCCAGTCAATATATCAGGCTTTTACATATAAGTTAACTAACAGGTATGAGCCTAAGGTGTTCTCCTCTATAAAAAGGAGAGTTCATGCCACTGGAACCTGCTGTTGATGATCACAGTTAGTTGTCACCATTGGAATCAGCTCTTCAGGTTTGTGGAAATGAATCGTGTTCTGATCAAGAGAGATCTGTACAGGCTTTGGAAAAGGGGTTGGTGATGCCCTTGTGGATGGAAATGGTACTGAAATCATTGCCAAAGTTATTGGCCTCTGTCAGACCATGATCAGGGAGACAGCATACAGATTGAGGAATATGTAGTCTAGTACCATTGTTATTCTTCTCAGGAGTGATCCAGCAGAAATTACCCTGAAAACAAAGTATACAATACTGTGGGGAACTACAAAGAGGTAATAACAAAGGATCTATGAGCCATTCTTGCATTGTCTCTTATCAGTGTTCATGAGCCCAGCATTTAAAAAAACACTGAACAAGTGTGTGCACAAATGAGACTACACTGGAAATGTTTGCCGTTCATGAGAAGTATTATATCTGGAGGAAAAAACTGCATTCCAACAAAGAAACTTGTCCCAGTTATAAATCATGGTAGCCAGAGAATCATTTGAAGCTTCTTTGCATCTTTAGAATCTGAAAGTCTCACATTTGTTGATGGAACAGTAGATTCTGTATTATATCGGCAAATTATACAGAAAAATATCAGGATATTTATCCTTGAGCTGAAATTTAAACCAATGTGGATCATGAAACATGACAATCCTAAGAATCCAAGAAATCTACTAGGGAGTGGCTAAAGGAGAAGAAATTTCATATTGGAATGACTGAGTCCAAATCCTGACCCTAATTGAATTTTGTGGGCAAAACAAGCCCCAACATTACAATGAATTTAAGCAGCTCTGTAAAAAGAAGTGGGCAGAACACTTTAAAATTGGTATGTAGAATTCATCAATAGATACAGGAAACTTTTAGTTGAAGTCATTGATACTATAGGAAGTACCACCAGTTATTAAATCCAGAGAGTGTGAGTGTTGATTCAGTGTGTTCAATGGAGATGTGTGTTGTTTGTTTAGCCAGAATCTCTTATCAATTAATAGGAACTAGGTAAGACTCAGATCACATTGTAGGTTGCAATACTGCCAGATTAAATATAACTCGGGGATTCACAAAGTTTCTTTCATGATTGTATGAAGTTTTATTTTTCAGGAATCTTAAATATTGGTTTGATTTACATTCGTATGTTTCTGAAACATAGACAAGATACATAGACAAGACTGAAACATAGGCAAGTCTTTTTGATTTTATTTAATATAGCTAATCAAAGCTATATTTTTTTAAAATATTTTGCTTTGCTCTTCAACTGAAAACAATTCAAGGGCAATTTAAAATATAAATAAAAAGACATTTTCCTTCCACAAGCTCATATATTTGAAAACAACAACAAAAGGAATAGGGGGAGGAAAATAATTACTTTTGAGCACCAATTCTTAAAATTATATCGTATTGTTATAATGGACAGTTTGAAAGGAAAAATACAGGAGAGGAAGAGGCTGATAGACTTGATCCCTCAGTAGATTAGATGGAATACTGTTGACACTTGAGGGAGGAAGAACCTATTTTTCACCTCTCCCCATTGCAGCCTGATATAATAGAGTCCTATTACTGCTGTTTGTCCAGCAGCAGCAGATGAGAAACTACATTTGCAATATGTTTGGAAGTATAGTAAGAGTTACAGTGTTGTGTTAAGGCGGAGTGGGGAATTGATCCTGTGTGATTTCTAGGATTTAGTTATGGTAAGGCAGCTGAAACCAGTTTATGTGTGAACTTGTTTCAGAGCGATGGCTTCACGATGGATGAGAAGTTAATCTTGATTTGATTTTTGCTGAAGAAATTTGCAGCCGCCACTTAACCATTTAGCAAATTTATCTGTTGTAAAACAGACTGCAGAAGTCATTTTCTTCAGCTAGTCCGGCTGTTTTATGGAGAAGGGTCCCAAACAAGATAACATAAATACATTTCTGGTCTACTGAGTGGTAGCAAAGGTAGTCTAGGGTTAAGCTTAACATTGTCTCAATAAGTCACTCTCCTCTTTCCAGCACCAAACCTCACAAAATGTGAGGTCTGTGGCACCTGCTTCGAGACCCGCAAGGGCCTGTCCAGCCATGCTCGTTCTCACTTACGGCAGCTTGGTGTGGCTGAGTCTGAGAGCAGTGGAGCTCCTATCGACTTACTTTATGAACTGATGAAACAGAAGGGAAAAGTGAACAGCAGCCCCGTCTCTCCAGGTCTTAGCAAAAAATCTGCCTCTCCCAAAGAAGGGTCTGCAGGGTCCTCACGGCCAACACTGCTGCTGCCTCTCGACAAAGCTTCGGAAAGGTCACAAGAGCCACCTGTAAACAGAGCAATCAAATCCCCTCCAGGTTTCACCCCCAAGAATGTTTCCCAACCAGGATCTCCCATACTCAAGAAAATGGCATCTGCTCTGCCTGGTTCTCCTCCACAAAAGAACCCTGAAGACAAAAGCCCCAAGCTACCGTTGGGCCCTCTGCAGAGTTCACCTAAAACACAGTGGTCACAACTGGAGGAAGAAGGCCCTTTAAATCTAAGTGAGTCTGTTTGATCCTGATGCTGCTTGCAAATAGGAGAGCTGGCTTGCAGGTTGCTACTGCAGGGAGCTCTTGAATTTTACATTACCTTGTAGCGTGAACCCCTACAGGATTGCCCACTCGGGAGACACATTTTACAACTTTTGGCTTTACTTGGGTTACTCCAGTCACACACATTGCAACTTGTGTACATTGTAGTATTGCGACAGGCACCATATGAGCAAATAAGACAAATAGGATACATTTGATCTGGTGCAAAGATTTCTGTTCTAAAAGAACTACTGGGGTTGAGATTATGGTTCGATTAGATGGAGTGTTTTTCTCCAAGTAAGTGGGTTTTGCATTTTTTTGGATCCCTAAATACTTAATCTCAGCAAAAGAGGCAATTCTGTGTAATTTAGCAGTCTCTTTGTCCAGCTTATCCCTAGGAGGGTTGATCATACTTACACAATTCCAGGTTATGCTACAAAGCTTTTGTGTGGGCCTTTTTTATTTGTGCCCAGAGATCATATGTATTTATGGTTGGAACTCAAGGATATTTCTCCATTAAAGGGCCAGCAGCTATAAACAGTATCTGCTTCCTTCTAAAATCTTGAGCAAAGTTACTTTACCTTTGAAACTAATAGATTACATTTTTAGACTCCTGGGAAGAACTAATCATTAAAAAAATTCCTAATAACTATAGAATACAAGATAGTGCTTTAGTGTTGCTGGCACCACTGATTTTCTGACTGAAGAAAATTTTCTGTTCTGTTACACAACGGCCCTCCCCCATTACATGCACATTTTTCCTTTTTGCCATCTTTGTTGGGATTTATTTTAAGATTTGTGGACTTGTGACTCATATTAGAACTTCTTTGATCTGAAACTAATTTAGCATATACTTCTGGCTTCAATATTCAGGGCTAGGTCTGTTCAGCCTTGCTTTCTGTGAAATCTGTAGAAATGGTATAAGCCACCCACTATCCTTCTTTGATGTTCTTTTGCACTGGAGAATTTTTAGTGTCTGTGCTATTGCTTCAGCCTTTTTCAGCTCTTCAATAATTGTTACTGGTAGCTTACAGTGAGTTTCATTTAGTGTTGCATATAGGCTGAGGTAAGTAGAATTATAAAGAAAGAGCAGTTGTCTGATGGGTTTGAACAAGGATTCTAAGAGCACTTTTTCCTTGTAGGAAGTGGATAAGGAATAATAGTACATAAGGCTTCTGTTGTGGTTCTTTTCATTGTTGTAACAGCAGTAAAGTCCACAGCACTATTTTTATGTAAAATGTATTTCAACCTGATATATTCATCCCATCATTGAATGCTATACTAGTTTCACTGACTAAAAATTCCATAGTGTATCCAAGTACTGTTTGTTGTTTTTCAGAATGAACTGAGGGCATACATACTGTTCACAATGTAATAGTTTAAGACATGCACTATAATCCTTAAATATGGTACAATTCCACATCAGTTATAACACTTAAGAGGTTGCCAAGAAACTTTAATTTTCCAATCCTGCTCTGAGCTATTATTCATCACTAAATGGATGTCTTGCCTAGGCACTTTATGTTCTAGAAACCTATGTGAAAATAATGCAGGCTTTTATTTTAGATGAAGAAATTTCAAATAGTATTTTGTCTTACATACCCAATAGAAGATTTTTAAACTATAACTTGTCATTTTCTTTATGGCTTATATGGCTTTTCTGAACATTCATGTAAATTTGTCATAGGCATACATGTAACTAATTAAAATAAGCTCCTAAAATATTAGTCCTGCAAAACCTGACTAACGACTCTTGTCAGTTTTGGTATCATTCCAATTGTAAATGTTTATATAATGTTTTGTAATTCATAAAAGGCATAGCACTGCAAGAGGTATGTCAGGGTCATTCTCAATCCGTCTTATTTTGAAGTCAAAATGAAAGCTTATTAAATGAAGATGTTTCTAGAAACTGGACAGATGGGAGAAATGAGTTCTTACGGGAAGAATTCCACTCAGCTGAATGTCATTTAGCTATGCTGACCATATTGGTAAGAAGCTTCAAGTCATGAAATATTAGGCAAATACAAATAGCGCTGTTCTCTCTGCCATCTGATTATTCTGGCATCAATTGATATTTGGAAATCTGACATTACAACTAACTTTTTATTATTCCATTCTCAAAAAGTTACACATACTTAAACACCTGTTGGTTTAAGCTGAGATAGGACAAGCCTATGGATCAAAAAAGAGAATTTTGTTGGAAAAATTGACCTGAGTCAATGAAAGGAAATGTTAAATATCTCTTCTGCAAAATTGTCTGTTTTAACTATTAAATCTGCAGCTGTGCTATTGGTGAATAACAAGCCTCTCCTTTGGAGTTATATATCAATTATTCCTGTAGGTAAATATTTTTTTAACATACTCTTTCTAAAGTCAGAAACGAGTCCTCTAGAGAAAAGTCCTTTTCAGGTTTTAAAAGGTGCTTGAGACACATTATTTATGTAATCGTATCTCTTGTGATCAATGTTTTTTTTTTCCGCAGCTGTAGATAGTGACTCGGGCAGAGAAATTGACTGCCAATTATGTGGTGCCTGGTTTGAAACCAGAAAAGGGCTGTCAAGTCACGCTAGAGCCCACCTGAGACACCTGGGAGTGAGCAATCCAGATGCTAAAGGATCTCCTATTGATGTTTTAAATGATCTCATCAAAAATGAAGACTTCAAAGGCCGTCTTTCCTCTCTCATCCATAGCGAGAGAGAATCATTAGGGGAGATTGGGAGTTCTCATGGACACAGGCCAAAGAACACAGCTACAGCAACACCTACCACAGGCATGAAACAAGCACACTCACCAAGGCCTTTGGGCAAACAGCCATCTATACTCTCACCTCACTCCCTTCCACCATCCAAGAAGCTGAAGCCACATGGGCACAGGCTGTCACTTGTGGCCAGTCTACAAAGGAAACAGGGTCTTTCTTCCAGTGCGTACTGGGCATCAGATGCTGAGATGGCTCCACTCAATCTCTGTAGGTTCTATCAGCGCTGGCTATTGTCCCCTCCTCCTCTTCCTCCTCCCCCTCTACCCCTCTAGTCTTGTTTATGTGACATGAAGCTGTGCACTTAGAAATGCAGACTTCTTGTCATTACCTGCCTTATGTCTTATTTAACCAATAATGGGGTGGAGAAACATACTCTTTGGCTTGCGTTCTCCATTGCGCTTTCCCTTCAAAGCTTTTTCTGAGTGCTATATTAAAGCTTTCCCAGCTGGCCTCTGCATATGCTGATACCCATTCCTTCTCTAGGCATTTTCTCTATTTGATCCAAATAGATAACCAATCCTTGACCCAGATAGGACCCAGGGATATGCCTGGTTTCTATGCAGTTAGAAATGTCAAAAGACAAGTGTGGACTCCACATAGTTGTTCCTTATGGAAGGGGAAGATATTTTTTTGCTATTTTAAGTCATTTTTTCTTTTGCAGCCTGGGCCTTTTTTGTGGCCATGGGTTGATTTCTGACTTCTCCATTTTGTAGGGCACTCACTGGCCGTATTCAGTCTCAACGGAATATTGAATACCAATTTGCTTCTCTTTGACACAGAAGGTCTTAGCTTTTTCAGAACTAGGATGAAGATTGTTTCTTTTGCCATTCATACCAGGGCTTTAACTAATGCTTTAACATCCCATATCAGGGATGAAGAAGAGTAACTTCAAGGTGATTAAGATCTTAGCTGTGTTCCTCCCTTAATGTAAATAGATAAAACCAGTCAAAGGGTATCTTCCTACTGGTGATTAACAATTGTTTGATAGCCACAAGCACCCCATATTTAATAGCATATGGCATATTTAATGGCACCTCTTTGCTTTGATTGTTCTGTATTACCTAAAGACAATTGCATGGTGGCAAATAAATGACACTTGGTGGTTTTCCCCAAGCTTTCTGGGGGTGAGTTCTTTGATAGGGAGACTTATGTAGACATTGAATGATGGGATAGAAACTATAGCTCTTAATTTATACTTTGGGATTATCTGTTCAGTGTACAATAAGTCAGCGTGCTTAATCCAGATGGGTGGCTTTTGTATTTTAAAAACGACTGTGTGATAACTGCCATGGAAATGCCTGAACTTCTTCCCTCAAAAGCTGAATGAAGTTGGATTAGAAGGAAAGTGTACAACTGTGTTATGCTTTGACATTAGAAATTATCTTGTATCAGCTGCGTTCACCCTTTTTTAATTGGACATTTTCTGCTGTTCTCAGTTCTTTGTCCATATTAACAGGGAGCCTTGTTTTGACCATATCTATCCTAGATTTCATGGTGTTTTATTGGAAATTATCGATGTTTATTTCTTTTGGCCAAATTTACTGAAATACCAGCTTTGCTTGTGAAAAAACCCTTGCACTATATACTTGCTTCATACTCCATTTTGGACAGGAATACATAGTTGGTGCCCACATCATCCTGCTTTTTCCTGCTCATTTTTTTTCCCCAATCACATTAATTTATTGGTTCTTCTTTCTTGTTTATTCTCAGCCTCTGGTGCAGAACCTGTGCGGGACATCAGATGTGAATTCTGTGGGGAATATTTTGAGAATCGCAAAGGGCTCTCCAGCCATGCCAGATCCCATCTACGTCAAATGGGGGTGACTGAATGGTACGTGAACGGTTCTCCGATTGACACACTGCGAGAAATTCTGAAAAGGCGAGCTCAACCTCGGACCAATACCTCGAGTTCCCCAGCACATGGTCAGAAATCAGTCACCCACTCTGTTCTTGGAGGTTCTCTGGAACCCTGTAGCCCAGGAGAAAGCCACATGCCTGGGATCTCTAAGAAGGCACAGCAGCCAGGGAGCCCCATGGGGCACTCGCCTACCTCTTCTCCTCCTCCAACTGCTAGAAAAATATTCTCCGGGCTTCCTTCTTCTTTGCATAAGAAATTGAAGCAAGACCAATTACGAATGGAAATCAAGCGGGAAATGATATCTGGGGGACTTCATAATGAATCGCATCTGTCTGACAGAGCCTGGTCAACACGGGAAGAGATGTCTCCACTCAATCTCTGTAAGTGTTAGTACTGGGTATTGGATGCCTAGTTTTGTGATGCATGTCTGAATGGAACCACAGTTGGAATTTCATAAGATTTTTCCTTCTTTGTTTTTGTTTTATTAAGTGGTGAATTTTGGATAACAAGACTCTGCATGCCATTCTGACAATTTTATCTGTGTATGCAAATGTATTTTACACTATGGAAAAGGATCATTTGGTTTTTGACAGTTCCTTAATAAAGCAAGAAGGTTTAAAACATTTAGTAATTGGCAAAATACAGGTCCAAACACTCAATCATTCTAGACTAGCTTTCCCCAAACTGACTGACCTCCCGATACCTAGACTTTAAATACTAGAATTCTCCAATCAGCATATCACTTGCCGAAAATTCTGGTCCTCATATCTAAAAGATGGCAATATTGAAGAACAGCTATCCTACAAGTTGCAAATGGTTGAAGCATAAACGATCAGTGTCTCAAGGCTTTTTAAAACTGCACATGAGTAGCTGTAGAGAAGCAAGATATAGACAAGATATAGATCTCCCCACCCTTATGGGACTTGAAAAATGCTGTAGAAATAAATAAGGGGTTTGGTTTGCTGCTAGTTCCTTGTTTGTGTAACATTTTCTGTGTGTCTTTTATCTAAGCTGCTCGTGCAGACCCCGTCCGGGAAATTCGTTGTGAATTTTGTGGCGAGTTTTTTGAGAACCGGAAGGGGCTGTCTAGCCACGCCAGGTCTCACTTACGTCAGATGGGAGTAACTGAATGGTCAGTCAATGGATCTCCCATTGATACACTACGTGAAATCATAAAGAAAAAGAACAAGCCATGCTTGATCAAGAAGGAGCCAAACACAATGAGCATTGAGCTTCCCACAGCTATGGGAGATGATAGAGCTAATCCTAAATCACCTGGGAAAATTCTGCAGACCATGACATTGTCTCCACTGGGCGGAAAGACTGGAAAACCAAATCTTGGTCGGGATATGTCCTTGTCACTGCTCAAGTCACAGGAAGGATTCCTGGCACCGCTCTCTGCTAAACGGCCACTATCAGATGAACGACTGGGTGGCCATAGTGAAATGAAGCAGAAAACTTACATCCAGACTGAATTACCATTCAAAGCCAAGCTCATGCATGAAAAGCCCACTCATACATGTAAGTGCTATCAAGGTACGGGGAAGGGATATGAGTGGGATTCAGATAAAATTTGGAATTCTGTGACAGGGCTTTTCTTAGTGAAATTGAATTGCTTTCTGACTGGGTAGAGTGAAAAAGATGGTGAAATAGTAAGCCAGTACTTCTCGGTATTTCATTTTGTTTTATAACAACTTCAAGCCTGTAGTAGTAATATACTTAGCAGTTTCATACAAGCTCTTTAATGCAAATAATCATCTGTTGGGATAGTTTTAAAGTGTAGAACGTGGGCGTATCTTTCTTCCTTTCTGTGTGTTTAATTCTCCCACCCTCTCCCCATGGTTCATAAAGAAGTTTCATCAGGTTTGCAGAAGCAAACAAATAAATAAACTACTGTATCTCAGCCACAGTTCCATGCCCTCAAAGTGGCCAAAGGTATTTGCAGCATAACTGTTTTCATACAAAGAATAGCGGGTTTAGTTAGCTTGTAAGTAGGAAGATAAAGAGTCGGAGAAAGTGCTTTAGGGATTTCAAACAGGACTTTTCAAAAGCCTTAGTCCTGAGTGATATTTAGGGAGACATAGAAATCATGAGATGGAACAGGTAAGGATATCATTCAAATCCTGAAGTGCTGATTATGTCCTTTATTGAGGATTTTGCTCAGTCTAGCTCCCTGCCTTTTCTGCTTCCAGCCAGTGAAGCCTGCTGCGAACTCTGTGGCCTCTACTTTGAGAACCGTAAAGCACTAGCCAGCCATGCTCGGGCACATCTCAGACAGTTTGGAGTAACTGAATGGTGTGTGAACGGATCCCCAATTGAGACTTTGAGTGAGTGGATCAAACATCGCCCCCAGAAAGCCGGAGCCTATCGCAGCTACATCCAAGGTGGGCGGCCCTTTGCAAAGAAGTTTCGCAATGCTGCTCACATGCGTGATGGTGATGCCTCTGGGAAGAGAGTTGCTCTGAGCCTGCAGGCAGGCAGTCCTTCACTGATGAGCAGAAGCCTAAGTGGGGAGATGATGCCAAATGAGTTCAGTAAAGCTGTGGATGGTTGTGGAAGCGGTGAGCGGCCTGCAATCACATCTCCTTTGTCGCTTGTAAAGTTGGAGGAGCATCATCAGCATAACATCAACAGTGAGTCATTGCTCTTAGATTGCCAGCACAAGATGCATTGCAAAGCTTGCTGGAGAGAAAGGCCTTGGTAGAGGAGGCACTAGCTTCCTTGGGGGTGGGTGGGTATACTGGCAGAGATTTGAGTGCTCCTAGTTTGTAAACACCTCACTGCCTGTGCCTGATGGCTCAAATGGTCTGGGTAATTCCAGCAAAGGACTTGAGTAAG
Source organism: Azemiops feae (assembly GCA_023970755.1). Taxonomy (NCBI): domain Eukaryota; kingdom Metazoa; phylum Chordata; class Lepidosauria; order Squamata; family Viperidae; genus Azemiops; species Azemiops feae. The sequence continues at coordinate 927,884 of JALGBA010004283.1, forward strand.
GTTAATTAAGAGACTGTTAGGTTAAAAGCTCAGATAAGGTATTCCAGAGTGGGCAGAGTTGTTTAAAAAATCTGGCGTGACTTTCAGACTCCCTTCCTTTTCTTATCCCCCTTCCCAGCATTGGCTTTCCTGAATACATTTAATGTTCAAAAAGTCCTTTTTAATTCCACCTCTATCTCAGCTGGAATTGATTTACTATATTCCATACACTTTCTGAACTGAACCTTTCTCTTCATTAGAATTTGAACGGAGGCAGGCTAAGCCCATTGAGGCTCCTCTACCTAGGGAAGAGGACTCCACTGACTTGCAACAGAGGGCTGACGAGGTCCGCCAGCCAGCCCCCAGAGTGAGACCAGTGCCCTCTTTGGTTCCTAGGCCACCACAGACTTCCTTGGTGAAATTTGTAGGCAACATCTACACACTAAAGTGCAGGTTTGTCTCATTCTTCTATTGTATTAATTCCTGAATTCACAATTAGATATTAATCATGGGAATATTTGTGGCGGCACCCTGCATCTGGGTGACCTCAGACAATTTTTCTTTTTCAAAGCCTCTTTGGAAACGAAGAGATAAATTGGGAATCTCAATTGATGTTTTGCATATATAAATTTTCACTCTTTGGCATTCAGACTTGATACCAATAGACATTGTGTTCTCTCTGCAGATTTTGTGAAGTGGAGTTCCAAGGACCCCTCTCCATCCAAGAGGAGTGGGTGCGGCATCTTCAGCGCCACATTTTGGAGACTAACTTCTCCAAGGCCGATCCGTTGCGAAGTGGGACTGATGTGCCTGCAGCACCACCTGTAGCTGAAGCCCAATAGCAAAGCTCTTAGGAAGCACCAGCATTCCAGGGTTTCTGCCTTACATTTCCAAATGTACAAGAATAATGTTGAACAAATAGGGGGTGAACACAATATTTGTTTTTCTGAATTCTATAGCTTCGCCACAGAGTCCAGGTATTTGTAGACTTAATTTGGACTTTAAGAGGCTAAGAGAAGAGTCCAGAGTTTGAGCACTAAATAAACCATGTTCGGGTTTTTTGGAGATGTCCTTATTGACAGCAGTGGCATTCCACACTAGAGCTTCTTGTGTGTGTCCTGTCTGCACAGAGGGAAGATGTTTTTTTTTTTTTAAAAAAAAGAAGCAAAAAAGAATTGTCCTTAACCTTCCAGTAAATGCAAGTTTTTCCAAAGACACACTCTCCTTACAAGGAGAAAACATGCACTTGCTCTGTTGCAGTTCAGGCTGTAGAAGATGTTTTGGTGAGAGTTATGAATATGAGGTTCTAGTGAAAGTTGTGAACACGGGGATCATTTTGAGCCCGAACATAAGCTGGGAGGATAGAAGCAGAGCTAAGTTGCTGTGTGGGGAAAGGTATTGATTCTATATGTGACCTTAATATATGTTTGATTCCTTAGGTGACAAGTCTTTAGTTTCTGTGGACGTTGGATCCTGTTCTGCATGTTCACATCCTCTAATTGTGTGTAATGGGGTTCTCCGTCCCAGTACGTTATAGGGGAAATCAAGAACTCCTTGACCATATACGTTTGCCTCTTCCTTACTTCCTAATGTCAGTTGGTTATCTTTGTTTCCTGTGGAATTTTATATGTAGGTAATCCTACTCTGCAATACTATGGCAGTGTGATTTTGGTAGAGGGGTAAGATTCTCTTTTATCTTAAACCTTGGGCTAACGATTGACCTCTGCCTGAAGATGACATGTCCTTCTGGCCAGTTCTGAATCAATAAGTTATATCCAGGAGTGACTGAAGAACTTGCAGCACAGCCTTTTGGACTTCTAGTTGGAGGGGCTTTATGTGTTGTTTCCTTTCTAGCAGGCACTTGGTGCGTTCCCGGATCAGCAACAGTAAGTCCTACTGGAATTTCTGCTTTCCTGTTTTTGATGACTGTTGCTGTCTTCTTTCTCTTCATTGAACCTCAACTTTTTAAACTCTAGTTTTGTGTAGAAATGATGAACATTTGTTTTTATTTGGAACTCAAGCTGATCAAAGCTCGGAGAGAAATTACCTTTTAACTTTTTCAATAGGCATATTCTGGTTATTATTGTACCTAGGAATATGTATATTAGATTAAACTTCTGTTCTGGAAACAAAATGGAGAATCTGAATGTGTGCTTTTTGAGCCTTTGTAGAAAAATGAAAGATTACCAAAAAATAAAAAAGAAACCTAGGGTTTATGTAGAGGGAATTCCAAGAGTGGATATGGAAACAGTTTTCTGAAAAAGTCCTAGATCTTACCACTTAGCATATATTGAAGCATTGTCTGCTTTTTTTTATTCTGCCTTTCTCTTGAGGAAAAAACGAAGCTTTCGAAAAATGTTGCTTTCACTTGTTCATCATCCAAGATATTCTCACAACTAATGCGGCATAGGAGATTGTAAACTAAGTTGATTAGGGCAATCAAAAAGATAATTAAGGTCTTGCATAATTAAGGGATCAGTAGTATCAGTAAGCTCATTTTTATCAAGAGGACATTTATTTTGAGATGTTATTTTTCCCCTTTGATATTTAAAATATTAATCCATGTCCTGTATCCTTACAATATGAAATGATCTTAATCTAAAATCAGAGTTTCCATGTCAATGATTTTTCCCCTCCACATGTAACTAGAGTACAGAAAGCTACAATAACAAGGCAGCGTAACCCCTTCAGTAAACTGAACAGATTCCTTTGCAGAGTTTAATTGTTGATTTCAGTTCAATTGCAAACTAAATTGTGAAAATCACTAACATTAGTGAGATCATAACCAGAAAAATGGTAAACAGATCAAGATGCAAGCCCTACACCTCTAAAATGCACGCAGTGTCATACAGGTAGTCCTCAAGATACATGTGGTTGTTTAAATTCAGGATACAAACTGGCCAAAGTTACGACAGACCGTCCAAAAACTACTTACAACCGTGTTTTGAATTTATGGCCGCTGCAGTGCCCCCAAGATCATTTGCCCTTATGACTGACCACAGAAACGTTGCAGCACATACACACTGCCTCTCTCCCAACATCCCACCCCACTGTATATCCACAGACCTTGGGGCTTCTCCCCCCCTCCTCCCCTCCCCTCACCCATTGCACACAGTTTGAAGAACCGTGAACCTCATGTTAGGAAAGGCCAATAATCCCTGGACCACGTGGCCACCTAGAAGTGGCCACTATTTTCAAGTATGCATTAATCGTAGTATGTTATTTTTTGAATTGACACTCTCATTATTGCTACACATTTTTACAAACGGTCCTTTTATAGTTCCCCCCGTTTTAAAATTAATAGCAAGGAAATACCTTCAATTTGAATTTTTCTGAACTTTTCATCAGATGACAGGATAAAAACAAAAAGAAAAAAATCGGGGGGAAAATAAAATTGAAATCACAGAGTTGTTCAGTCAGCTTTAAGATGGATATGGGATTGGGCTACAAACATACTAATTGTATATAATAAAAGGTATGTTCTCCCAAATTTATTGAAATAAAAATCCTGGTATCTCCAGCCACCGGCCAGTAGTACTCAGGATGGTAAGATTGTTTGAAATTAGATCAAGAACTAGGAGCCTTCCAAGGTGTATTTGTTGCACATAAGATTCGGACACCCAGGTTGTCATGAAACTGGAAACAACCTAGTCCCTGAATTTGAGAGAGAAATACTCAGTGTCTTTGAAAAATCACTTTTTGTACCCCCCCCCCCAAATAAACAAACCACAAGTTCTTCAGGCAAAGCAAAAAGCATTTTATTAAGTGGGAGAAGTCAAATCTTTATATTCAGTACAGAAACAAGTGGCACATACATTTCATACATGTGATACATCAGAAAGCATAAACTATAAAAGCCATTGATTAGAAATGCAAAAAGAAACACCCTTAAAATATGTTGCATCTCCTCTTTTCCCACCCAGGGGAACTGACTCAATGACTTCAGCAAAGGAAATAGTTTTGGCTCAAAGAAAAAAACATGGTTTCCTAAACTTCAAAAGAAAACATGGATGCTATGGTAAAGTGCTTAATACCACCTTTATTAAAATGCTAATAATGAAGCATAAAATTCCAGGTAACAAATTCCCCATTTGTTTCTCAAAATATTAATTTGCTAAATTACCCTTGCATTAATTAAGCAAGTGAACAATTAACATTTGACATTGTATGGGATTTATGGTGAGAGTGTTCTGTGGGGCAAAACTAAGAATAATGGCAACACTGGGTTGCAGATATTGAAGGGGTACATTTAAGAAGACAACATCCAAGCAGGGCAAGGGCAATCATAGCCATTCCTATAAGCAGTAAATGTTTCACCCACTCCAATCTGTCATCCAAGTCCCAAGTGTTTTGATTTTCCTGAAAGGTTTCCCTGTTTTTTGTCAGGGAGAAATTATTTTAGCTAATTTCTGTTGTGTAATTAAGCTTTCATGAAAAATGCAGCAGCTTTGATTAATATACATACAGACACATGCCCCTAATGTTCCACTAACAACTGATCTAAGGCCAGCTTTGTTTTCAATACTATTATGTTTCTGAGAAGTTAATTCATCCTGAAGTTCCTTACAGCTGTTTGAGGTGTCATTAAGAAAGATTTCAAAAACAAAATACACATTTGCAACAAATTCAGCTAAATATTAAAATCCTGTCTACAAAATGGGTGTGTGTGTGAGGAGCTTGTCACCAATCAGTACTTGGGGGCACAGGAAAAAAGAGGATATCCTTTACCTCCATTTGGGGGGGGGGGAGTGTTGACAAGGAGAAAATCCTACAAGTTTTATTTTGCAGGCCAGCATTTTTGATCACATAAAGCTTGAGCTGAACAGGAGTATTGTTCTCCTAGCCCACGGGTGTCAAACTCGCCATGTCGCATTGCCGGCAGTGGGGTGGGCGCGGTTTCGGTATGAAACCGGCCCGTGGGCCAGCAGTTTGACACCCCTGTCCTAGCCTATTCCATATCCATTTGTTGCATATAAAGATTGCAAAAGGAACAAAAGGCCAACAGAAGTCATGGCTGTTTAAAAATAAGTCCACAAAGATTCTCAAAAGAGTTCCGAGAGTCTGTCAAAGTCAGCAAAGGTTCACTGTCCCACCGGTTATGAATCCAGGCACTTTTTAAGCCACATGAAATCTTCAGCTGGAATGGATGGATCTAGTCAACTCAGAAGAACTGTGGCCTCCAGCAGTGTTGCCTTCCAGTGCTCACTCTGCTGCTTCTGTAAGGATAGAAATTTTCGCTATTAGTTCATCTCGCCCCAACTGAAAGAAACTTCTCATAAGCAATATCAGAGAGAACAGGTGCAAAGACTGAACAACACAAGGTTCTTCAGCAGTCCTTACTCTTCAGCAGCCTGATAAGTGATTGCCTTTAGTAATAAAAGAAAGGGCACCCAAAAGTGAAATGACCAGGTCTGTACACTGCTTCAGGTTGACTAGCTAGATGCCTGTTTCATAAGTGGCTAAACACTAATTTGTAAAGGCTTGAGTCTGACATTCAAGGAGAATAGTAGCACCTCCTGAGGAACAACACAGTCAATGGAAAACCCATAATCAAGTCTTTAGATATTTGAACAAGGACAGTAGCAGCCAAAGCTCTTGGGCAGGAGTGTCAAACTGTCGGCCTGCGGTTTCATCATACCGAAGCCAAAAAAAGTCACGATACATTGCAACACGTCACGTGACGTGGCGAGTTTGACACCCGTGCTCTTGGGCATCCAATTGCATCACAAGCAACAGGGTCCAGTTGTTTAGTGCTTACCCCCTCCTGGCTCCTGGTTGTCTGCCGTCTCCTAGATGTGGGAGTGAAGTTACAGTTTTTGTGTGTTGTTTGAGGCAGGCTGATCTGAGCCCTGCAATCTTGGGACAGGTAAAACAATTAGATAAAAACTATCAGTTCATAAATCACAAAAACCAGAAAATGTATGTTTGATTTTATTATGTCTATTGTGTGAAGCTGGTGTAGCTTATACACTACACTACACTTTAAGATTTCACATTTGATAGCTCAGTAAAAAAGAAGTATCTAGTTTATTTTACAAGTAACTATTTAACAAATCTAGGAAGAAATGAGACCTGTAAAGACAGATTAGCAACATTAGGTCTCAAGGACCTATCACAGTGACTCCCAACCTTTTCTATACCCCGCACCCCTAGAACGCTTCTGATATATTCTCGCACCCCTTACAAAATAACGGCAACAAATTATGCATATACACTATAATTTTGAGAACTCAAGTTTTCGCACCCTCTGGAATATCATCTCACACCCCTAGGGGGTGTGAGCACCCCCTGGTTGGGAACCCCTGACCTATCATTTAATCTTATATCTGTTCTAGTCTTCCATAGTCTGATTCTTGAGTTTATGAATAGAAAGAAACCCCGGTTTTAAGAATCAGGGATTCTTTAAATAGCAATATGAAGCATTAAAACACTGTGAAAATTAGTTTTCAAATAGGGCAACAAAGGGAAATTGTTCAGTTAACCCTACTGTATACCTTTTTTAAAGCACACTGGAGGTACAGGTGTGTTACTCAGTTTTTGAAATTAAATATTAGAATCATAAAGTGAATGCTAAACATTAGCTATAGTTTTGCTCTGTTAGAAAATAAATCAATTTAATTTCACAATAAAATTGCTTTCTGTCTGGTGTGATACAATTATGCCTTAATGTTCAAAATAAACATTTTAATGTTACAGTAATTATTTTATAGAAAGATAAAATCCAAACTTGGTCCTATTCAAAGTAGACTCAATCCCTGGGGACTTCACAGACACAGGTTTTCCGTGTAGTTTTCTTGCCAATAATACGGAAGTGGTTTGACATTGTTTCTTCAATATTTGGGCAGGGTGTGTGTCTGTGTGTGTGTTTTTCTGTTTTAGTTTTGCTTCCCAATGTCCCCGTCTAACCTGTGCCTTTGGAATTCCCTTGTACTCTCCCTTTCAAATACTATTCTAACAAGGTCATTAGAGCCTAACCATGGCCAACCAGATGCTCCTCCCTGAGACCAGTTCCACAGGTTTTGTTTGGGTGTCAATCTGTGGCAGTGCTGTAGTCTTATATTGAAAACATGGGGCCTCAGTAGGAAGCAATGCCAGAGGTTAAAAAAGCAGCCAATATTTAAAGGCTATCAGCTCATACTTCAGAGCCCCTGCTTACAATCTGACTCAGATTTAGCCAGACTCTTTCAAGGGGTGTTTCATTACTAGAGAACAATACTGCATTGCAGTAGACTATTGCAGAGTCAATCTAATGAAAAGGCAGTAGTCTTTATCTCACTGCCAAGAGTTATTTTCTCTGTCAGACAGCCATGATTTTATACATTCACTCTGGTTAGCAGGCTAAAATTTGCAGACTAATGAAGCTCATTGGCTTAAAGCACAAGAAATAAAACAAATCTGAAACTGGATCTAGAAGGTAAATGACCTAGAAGGCAATGACTAATCAGTTCTATAACTCTCAAGAAAACAATACTGTGTGGGTATGTCAGTGAAGTCACCAGGAGTTGACTCAAAGTTTTAATTAATGTCAATCTCAACTTGCATATAACCTGGGATAAATCTGTAACGTTTCCTCAAACGGTTTCAATTTAATTCAACATAAGCCATTCTATCCCAAAGGTGCTTTTTCATCAGGCAATTGGACTTTGTTGTTTTTCTTTGAAGACGTTTCGATTCTCATCCAAGAAGTTTCTTCAGCTCTGACTGAATGATGGGGAATGGGCAATGGAAGGATTTGTATGATTTATATAAATCCTTCCATTCCCCACCATTCAGTCAGAGCTGAAGAAGCTTCTAGGATGAGAATGGAAACGACTTCAAAGAAAAAGTCCAGTTGCCTAGTGAAAAAGCACCTTTGGGATAATTATGACTTGGATGACTGAGAATCCCCATAGACAATAACCCCTTCTATTAGCCATTTTTTTAAAGAAGGAACCATGATCCACGCGATACCTTGAGTGGAAACTTTTTCCTACCAAACAGCATATTCATTGATGTTCTGCACTGATTGTGTGCCATCAATTTCGACTTTAGCGATCACATCGATATTCTCCATGAGCTTATTATACACTGATGTTCTGCATGAGGGCGCTCAAACGACGCCAACAAGCAGTCCATAAAGAGAGGCCCCACCTACACAAAGCACGTAGCTGGATGTGTGTTACGGTATTGCAGCCCCCACTGGGTGTCATCCCCGGATCTCCTCTTATCGCTCGGTGGAATCGCCTTCGGCTCAGTCTGCGATACCACCTAATGGCTGTTCCCTCGTTATCTGAATATACTCCCTCGGCTACAGAGAAATCAGGGATCTGACGTCCCAGCATTTCAAAGAATCTTCAGGAGCCAAAGGAAGGAAGAGAGCTCGCCACACAAAAGGACACCGCACCCCGAACTAGCCAGCTCTCCGACGAAGGGGAGCCCCCGATAAAAAGCGCGCTCATCCTAGTCAATACAAGAATTCAGCGGCGCCTCCTATTGAACGACGCGAAAGAAATAGGCGGCCCGCCTGCAATCTAGAAAACCAGCGTGCGCAAATTAGCACCCGACGTTTATCTGCTTGCCACCAGTGATAAGAGTTTAGACCCAATCACCTCGTCAGGACATCGAGCGGCAGACATAATTCGCTGGTGGAATAAAACGGACATTCCTCTTTACCTACCGCTTAACCAGTAGATCTGATGGACGTTTTTCCTCCTCGAGTCAGCTGTGGACCCTCATGGCCCAATAGAACCGGAAAGGGGGCGGGATGAATGGAAGACAGTCACCAATGGAAGACAGGCTGGGAAAGTGACCAAGGCGATCGGTGTCGGGAGGCGGGGTTAAGCGAGCTACGGTTGGCGTCTGGCGCAGGAGAGGTAACGGGTGGGAAGGAGCGGCGTTGGGAAGCGCTGGGACGGCCACCGCCATCATGAGCTATTCAGGTGAGGGAGTGGGTGAGAAGACGGGCTCTCGGGCAGGACGGTTCACAGAAGGGGGCGGCTTTGGCTCTGCTGGAGCGGACTGAGAGGAGGGCGATAGGCCCAGCCCATGGCAACAGTCCGGGGGTGGGGTCACGATCCTCCCACCCCCACCCCCCGTTTTCAGGCATTGCTGGCTCGAGCTCCTCGCCGCCGTCCCTGGTCGAAGCGGAAGCCATTCGTTCATCGTTCTCGTGAAACGGGCGGGCAGGCGGGGGCTTTGGCCCTTCGGAGGAGGGTCGTGAGGTGCGTCGCCTCATTCTGGTCGTCGGGAGCTCAGCCTGCCCGAGCGACGCCGCCGCCTCCCCCACACACTTGTGGAAGCGCGAGAAACGAAGAGAAGCATCGATCCTCTGCGCCGCCGGCGTGAGAGAAACGGAGCCTGGCATCTTTGGTAGCCTGTAGTCTGCACGCATAAGACCTCCCCGCTCCCACCCCGTCCTCTCGAGTAGTTAGTTGTGACACGAGTGGGTTTGAGAGAAGACGCACGGAACCCACTTTAAAGGCAGTGGTTCCCTTTTAAAAAAAAACACACTACGCTGGGGTTTCTTTCCGACCCCGAAACCGTTTTAGCGTGGGCCCGTTTTCGGATTTAGACGGGTTCCGTCTGTCAAAACAAGTAGTGCACAGTTGCAATACTATAGGTTTGCTAGGCCTGTTGCCTTACTCTTCCTTCAGTATCAGAAACTATTAAGACTTTTTTTCCCCCAAAGCTGGGTGCGAGGTTCGGGATCTTTATGGGTTTCTTGCAGTGGTGGGATTCAAATATGTGAACAACCAGTTGTCTGTGTGGATGCCGCGTTCAGAAGTCCATTCTGGGCCTGGGCAATAAAAAATTAGCTACCGGTTCTGCCGAAGTGGTGCGAACTGGCTGAATCCCACCACTGTTTTCTTGGATTATTTTCTGTGTCTTCATATGGTGCAACATTTTTTCCCCTAATACTTTGGTGAGGTCTGTGTTATGTTTAAGCTAAATATCCTTCCTAAAATTGAGGAGGTACCTTCAGAAGTGATCATTGTCAGGGGGTGCATAGAATCTTCTTTGGCCCTTGTGCGCCAAAGTTTTAAAATGTATGCTAAAGAGGAGTGTAGCTGAATACTTACCCTCTTTATAATTGCTCAACAATTTGGTGCATTAAATGTGATAAACTTCCCTCTGCACATATATTAAGCCTTGTAAATAATTTTTCAAAGTCTAGTGCCACTTTTAATTTCAAATACTTCAGTAAAACCTTGATACTGGAGTGCAGAATGACCTCTATGTAGTTCTGACTACCCTACTTTGTTAAGTAAAGTTTTTTTTCTTAGTATTCTACAAATGAGGTAGACTCTCATAGCACCTATCAAGGCTTGCAAATTTTACTATAACACATAAGCTTCCATGAACTGCAACTCAGTCATATGTGTAGGATGGCTTAACTGATATGAGATTTTAATTTTTTTTTAATGTTAAATATGAGGCATTGAAGTAAAACAGTTGGGGTATAGGGTGGTTATGCAGATGAAATTTCATGGGGCACATACTACAAATACTTTGTCAGTTAGCAATCATTAGATGCTAAAAATTGTCTTTGTTCAGACATTTAGAAGTTTTATTATGTTATCAACTAAATTACATCTCTTCATAATATCATTTTAGCCATTGTCTGTCCATTGCAGGATGAAGACCTCTTCCGCATGTTTCCAACCTATAGAGTCCTGAGCTTTCTTTTGCCAATTGGGCCTGCAGTATTTGCTGATGTCATTGATCCATCTTATTTTAGGTTTTTTTTCATGGATGCTTTTTATCAAGTGGGATCCCTTCTATGACTGCCTTGGTCCACCTGCCATCAGTTCTTCTTGCTAAGTGACCGGCCCCTTTCCATTTCAATTCTTTTACTCTTTTGATGATATCATATACTTTCATTTCTCCTCTAATCCATGTGCAGGTCTTTCTATCAGATATATCTTCATAATATATCTGAGGTTTTATTTTGTAAATTTTGTTTTGAATTTCAGCAGATCTCTAAATGATTCGTTACCTTGCACTAAAGGGTTTTAGATTATACAAGGAAATAATCAAATTGCTTAGATTCCATACATTTCTTGAGTTTATTATATTAGTGTCTTTTAAATAAACAGTGTTAGAAATCAGTGGTTAAATAAGAAGAGTTCAGGATTCCTTTTCCAACAGAAAAATAGGAAACATGGGAAAATAATGTATTATCTTCTGGTCTGATGGAATTGCTTTTTCAAGAGGTGGTTTTATTTATTGAAAATATTGAGGATCTTTGGGAATAAAAATCTAAAACTTGGAGAAAACAGTTGTGCATATTTTATACATAAATAATTTTGGGGATTCAGACACAAAAAGTATGTTGATAAAAACAGTATTTCAGTTACCAAAGAAAGTTAAGTATGATTGGACTTGATAATAATAATAATAATAATAATAATAATAATAATAATAATAATAATAATAATAATAATAATATTGGAAGGGACCTTGGAGGTCATCTAGTCCAACCCCCTGCTCAGGCAGGAAACCCTATACCATTTCAGACAAATGGCTGTCCAGTCTCTTCTTAAAAACTTCCAGTGTTGGAGCGTTCACCACTTCTGGAGGCAGGTTGTTCCACTGGTTAATTGTTCTAACTGTCAGGAAGTTTCTCCTTAGTTCTAGGTTGCTTCTCTCCTTGATTAGTTTCCATCCGTTGCTTCTTGTCCTGCCTTCAGGCGCTTTGGAGAATAGCTTGACTCCCTCTTCTTTGTGGCAGCCCCTGCGATATTGGAACACTGCTATCATGTCCCCCCTCGTCCTTCTCTTCATTAAACTAGACATACCCAATTCCAGCAACCGTTCCTTATATGTTTTAGCCTCCAGTCCCCTAATCATCTTTGTTGCCCTTCTCTGTACTCTTTCTAGAGTCTCAACATCTTTTTTACATCGTGGTGACCAAAACTGGATGCAGTATTCCAAGTGTGGCCTTACCAAGGCATTGTAAAGTGGTATTAATACTTCACGTGATCTTGATTCTATCCCTCTGTTAATGCAGCCTAGCACTATGTTGGCTTTTTTTGCAGCTGCAGCACACTGCTGGCTCATATTTAAGTAATTGTCCACTAGGACTCCGAGATCCCTCTCACAGTTACTACTATTGAGCAAAGTACCACTATACTATATCTGTACATTTGGTTTTTCTTACCTAAATGTAGAACCTTACTTTTTTCACCATTGAATTTCATTTTGTTAGATAGCGCCCAATGTTCAAGTCTGTCCAGATCCTCCTGTATCTTAAGCCTATCTTCTGGAGTGTTGGCTATTCCTGCCAGCTTGGTGTCGTCTGCAAATTTGATGAGTTCCCCATCTATCCCCTCGTCCAAATCGTTGATGAAGATGTTGAAGACCACTGGGCCCAGAACAGAGCCCTGGGGCACCCCACTACACACTTCCCTCCATGTAGATGCAGTTCCATTGAGGACCATGTGGGATAGAGAAGAGCCAGGATGAGATAATACATTTCCATTCTTCCTCATATTACATGTTTTTTTTTCATTGGCTGCCTGGATAGCAGCATAAGATTCAAGGTGTTATATATAAGCACCCCTGGGCCATGGAGTAGTACCGGTCTGTGGCCTGTTAAGAACTGGGCTGCACAGCTGGAGGTGAGTGGCGGATGAGCAAGCAAATGAAACCGTAACAACACCCCCCCATCCCCGGTTCTGTGGAAAAATTGTAATCCACAAAACTGGTCTGTAGTGCCAAAAAGGTTGGGCACTTCTGCTATAATACAATGAGTGTTTTGGGCTATTCTGGTAACATACTTTAGTTAACTACAAAAATAGTTTTCAGACTATCGTTTCTAATTTTTTTCCTTCTAGGATAGCACTTGAGAAATAGATATTTAGGTAACATACAACTTATTACAGGTAGTCCTTGACTTATGACTATTCATTTAATGTTGGTTCAAAGTTATGACGGTCTTAGAAAAAGTGTCTTACAATCATTGTACCACCCCTCAGTCAGATGATCACAATTGGAGTACTTGGCAACCAATTCTCATTTGCAACCAGTTGCAGTGTCTTACTGTCAAGTAATTGTGATTTGCAAACTTTTCTGCTGATTTCTGGCAAAAAATGGCCATTGGAGAAGCTGGATTCACAGTCCCAATTGTGGTCATAAGTTAAGGATTACCTGTACCTACAATTAGATATTTTTATTTTCTTATTTAAAAGGAACACATATTTGAAGCTTCATTCCTTTGTACAATTATCTTCAAATAAACTTAGAACCAATTCAGATATGATAGCATCATACATAGGTTGGGTTTTTTCACCATTGTTATAAATTTTATTTGTGTTATCAGGTTTTTATTCTATTTAAGTCTCGAGTTGTGCAATATATAGGTATGATTCACTGAGGATTGCTGGTGGTTAATGGATGATGTGTTTACAGAAATGATACTCTTCTTCCCAACATATATAGGATAAAATTGTTAGGAGTATTTAGAAATCGTATTTAGGTATTTTCTTAAATAACCAACAACTGGTAATATGTGGTCATGAATAAAGGTAGAAAGGTATAATAAGATTTAAATATTCTCACATGGGCAGACAATCATTTAGTGACCTGCTTTTGTATGTCTCAGTAATGGTGGTACTCCCATGAAAAGAGTTATCTTCTTTTTTATCGTTAAATACTAGGAAGTACTAGGAAGTAATAAATATATAATTGGTGCAAAAATTACTTTTTTATTCTTAATTTTTTATCAGTATGCTGTGAAATGGATACTGTGACAGTGTAGATTAATACTGTAGTTGTTCGATAAGGTTTCCATATATTACTATCAGTATTCAGGCAAGGACAGATCTAAGGGATTATATATATTTGTTGTTTCCAGTAATCTCTTTAAGAATGCTAATCAGTTCTGCCTATACTTTCAGAATATTTATTTATTTATTCATTTATTCATTCATTTATTAAAAAACCTAATTCCATAGTCTTCTAATCTGAGAATATAAGTGTATTGCCTCAAATTTTCAGCAGTAGATCATGCCATCATATTTCTACAGTAAAATCTAGTAGAGGAGGTGTATAGTGCTATTTCATCAGCTGAACATAAGCCTTAGGATGTTCAATTCCAGATCTTACTATACTGCAGAATATGAAAAATAATCACAAATTTAAGATTTTAGCAAAAAGAAACCCATAAATGAGATTAAAACTGCAGAGCAAGAGTTGCAAACTACTTCTTACTGCACTATGGCATATAGTGTGGAGCAGATATCAACTTACTTGTAAACACCAATCCGAATCATTTTGAGAAATACTCATTTGGTCATTTCTTTCTAGGTTATGGAAATTGGAATTCTGGAACAAATAGAGGTAAGTACAGTTTTAATGGAATACTGGCATTTGTTTTTATAGATAACTCAATCACACTAATTTAACCAGAAAAAAATACCAAAATGTCACATTGTTTTATTAATTTAATGTATGATCTTTCTAATATTATCTTTTCATTTACGGTTAAATCCAAGTTTATATAACTGCACCATTCCCTGTAAATCTAAAATTGATGCTGGTGGTTAGCCATAACTGAACTTCATAATGAATTTTGGTACACCCTGTGACCTATAGCAGTGGCCCCCAACCTTTTGGGCACCAGGGACCAGTTCCGTAGAGAGAGGTTTTTCCGTGCATCTGAGGGGGCATGGTTTCGTGTGCTGCCTGCATCCCGTGGAAGGGGCTTCGCTTGTTTGCACAGACTGGTTGCTGGCATACCGCTCCACAGATCGGGTTGGGGACGCCTGAGCTATAGTAGCAGATTTTATAATATTTATAGTTCCATCGGTAGTTACCTAAATGTATTCTAATTATTTTAACATGTTTAAAAGGTATTTGCAACAGTTTACCTAATCTGGCTTTCTTGCTTAGCACTTGTCTAAATATATAATGCAGAACAAAGTATCATAAACTTCATGCATCCATGGGAATTCACATTTTTACAACAGTCTTACCTTGCAATTAACTTCATGAAAGATAGTAGGACTTCATTTCAAATAGATAAATTGAATATTTGTACGCTAAATATTTCAGATCATATCATCCTCTACATCAGTGGTTCTCAACCTGTGGTCCATGGACCTCTGGGGATCCACGATGTCGTCATAGGGTCCGTGAAGGCTTGAAGAAATGTTATGATTTAAATCTTGAGTTAAGTCTTGGGGTCTGTGGCCATAGTCCTTGGCACAAAAGGTATTTAAAGAAGGCCCACGGTGAACAAAGAGGTTGAGAACCATTGCTCTACATCTTTGAGAAACAATACTTTGAGAAAGTGGAGACTTTCATAATGTGGAAGCTATATTGATGATTTAGGTGTCCAGTTTATTGGAGGGTTATAAATATTTTAAATGAAATTCAGAACAAATGCAGAATATTCTTCAATCAAATCACTGAAACATCTGAATCCCTAACTAGAATAACTTTATTTGAATGGTTCCTTTTAAATAAGAAAATAAATATGTCAATATATATTTTATCTTTACTCATGAAGTAATCTTACTTAATTGAGTTAATGCTATTCAATTCATATGTTTCTTCTTGTATATATTAATCCTTATTTTTTATTCTTAATTTATGTTTAATTTAATTAATTATATTGTACACCACCCAGAGCCCCTCTCTGAGAGAGATAGGCTGTTAAGAAATATGAAATATAAATAAATAATGTTCTTTGCTCACAAAACTGCATTAAGCTGAAATAGGTATCCTTCATCTTTTCTTCCATAATGTATATTCTTTTCCATTACTTAGAAGAGTATCCCTGTAAATTTGCCCAGTTATGCAATTTTGTTAATTCATAATTTTTAAATGTGCAAGACCTAAGTACTTTTTACAGAATATCTCTTTATTCAGTGAAGAAAAGGATTATCGATCTTAATCTAAACTATAGTTCTCTTGCAGTTTTCTATCTTCAAACATCAGGTAGTATCATTTTCTAAAGCAAAAAATATTTTGTTGTGGGCAGCTTCCTAGCAAACTGAACAGACTGGAAATAACAATGTTACTTCTGTTTTTGTACGATATGGCTTTGTCCTAAAATTGATCTACAGATGGGATCGAAGTATTATAGATGAAGATAATACAGTTGCAACACTAGTTTAGGCATGAATGGAATGAATGTTTCTCAGGACATGTATCAAATGCTGCTGTCATAGAAATAAGATTTAATTTTATATGTTGTATTGGAAGTAGATACAGAAATTTATTTTTCTAACTAGCCACTGTAACATGAAAGAGATATTCTTGGTGCTGCCAATCTTGTATTATACAGGCATAGCATTCTAAACATATAAAAAGAAAATTCAATAACTGGTTTTCATTTCAGGTTATGAAGATTATAATTATGGATATGGATACGGTCAGGATAACTCTGGCAATTATGGGTATGGTATGGCCACTTCAAACTCTTGGGAAATGCCTAATTCAAATGCAGACATGAACTTTAACGCATCCACTGGCACCAGCGCTGATGGTGTAATTTCAAATTTTAACCAGCACTTAGATATGGTATCTCATCTAGACACTGAAACGATGCAAGGAGGACATTATGGCTCAGGTGGAGACAGGTGAGTGTAGAGACAAAGGTTTAGTAATAGTTATAGAACAGGCTAGTTTCTGCTTCTGGAAGGCATGTTGATCTAATCTTGTGCTGTTGCCTAAACATTGCTCCGTACTACTACAGAAAACATATGGGAAATACAGACTTCTGTGTATTTTTAATTGAACTTTGCAAGTAAGGTGCTTAAATATGTCTTTGAATGATGAAAATATGGTAGCTGAATTGTAATAAAATGTTCTGAAATAAATGCAGGTTTGAGTACTTTGATCAGTTTCTGAAAACAGTGACCTATCCAAAGACTGCACTTTTACACCCCATTGAAATAGCACATCCATTAGGCAGAGTTTCTCTGGATTTTGCGTCAGTTGGAATTAAAAATACATAAAGAGAGAATCTCTCCTTAATGTACAGTACCTGTCATTGTTAATGTAAATGTGCTAGTTTGTAAAAATGTTAGTTTAAAGCAAATGCATACATTTAGAATATTTACATTTTTGTTTTTTAAATTCCTGCATATTAAAGTCTTTAAATATGTTAAAATAAATTATTTTGCATTTAGATATGAAATTTAATGATTAAAATATATATTCTTTAAACACTTGATAACTTACCGTAGAATTAGTAGTTGGACAGTACATCTGTATTTTAAATATATATCTAGAGCAGTGGTGGTGAACCTTTTGGGCTTGGCTTGTCAAAAATTAGGAAAATGGCTAACTTTATTTTGCTGATGTCACAGCATCCCTGGAACAAAAGAGAATCATTTTTAATGCATTCTTTTATTTTAAAAAATGCACTTCAATTTTGTGTATCATCCCCAGGATGTACCTTGTGCCGCTTGCCTTCAAGCGGTATTCTCTTTCTGTTGATAAGCCCCTGTGGTCTATCCGAGGCAGCTCCAGATTGCACAAGTTCTTCATTCTTAAAATGGCTTCAGAGAAAGCACTTTTGTAGCCTCTGCAGCCTCTGAAAACTGTGTGAAAACACGGCCCATTCTCAAGTGATTTTCAGAGGCTCTGGAGGCCATGCAAGAGCATAACCCTCTCACACAACCTCCACAGGCCGTACAAGAGCACATCCAATTCTCACACAGCTTCCAAAAACCACATAGGAACAAGCATGCATTTGTGAATAGTTGTCATCACCCAAAATGTTGTGCCTTTAACACATGTCACAGGTTTGCCATCACTAATCTAGAGATTGGTTTAAATAGGATGTACCTACTATTTATATCTGAAGCTACAAATATTTATATATCATTAAATGAAATGATTACAATATTCCAACTTTTTCTTAATTATATATTCCTTCGTTGAATAAGAGCTGAATAGTTGAAATATAGTGACTGAATTAGACATATTTTGTATTGTCTTCTTGTTGTATTGACATACATTGAAATATACAGCATTAGCTTCCCAAACTAGCTTTTGGTTTTGTGAGCCATTTAATATAACTTTTATTTTTAAAATGTTACCATTTGACTGCATCCACCCAATAGTTTTTCACTATAAAAAATTAATTACAAAAACATTTACAATTTAATTGGCATGAAATATATTTTTGTGATACATTATTACTTTTTCTATTAATTCAAATAATGTCTCTTACTTGAGAAGAAGAGTTGTTGCAGATAACTATCCACATTCTAATAGGTGTTTCTGTTTTTATGACTCATTCCTTACAGGTTGGAATGGTTTCCACGCATGAAGCTTAGAAAGGTTTATAAGAATTTCTAAGCATTTACATCACCAGATAACTTTTCCAAGTTGAGAATGGCTAAAGTGGCAATTTTGTGCACACTTAAAATCAGTGAGATTTCCTTCTCAACATCTTCCAGATTTCAGTTTTATCATACACAGTGGGCCTTCTTATTTGACCTTAGTGGGCTAATGGTACACTGTGACTAAATACTTGAAATAAATTTCCAAGAAAACACTGCAGAAAGCATAGTTGCAGTGGTGAGCCATACTATGCTGTACATTGGTATGAGGATTATAAGATTGGTCGATGGTCCAATTCACTTTGCCTTGTTTTCTTTCTAAGTTAGCTTTTAAAGTCTCCTCCTCAGCCATTCTTTCCTTTCCATATCCTTGCTTTCGGATCCTCGATACCAAACACAATTTGTGTCCTTGTGTCCAGTGCTGGTTTATTTACACAGCATGACTTTTAGTTTTCCATAGCAGTCAAAACAACATGCTACAGAAATATAAGTGGTTTAGCTTCAAATATATCATCACATTTGGATGACTATGCAGACACTTCATTACAATTTAATAAATGTAACTTGAATCTTTGGAACTTTTGGAATGTTACCATGAAATAGTGGTAACTCTTAAGCTGTTTCAAGTTGAAAAAAATATCCAAGTTAGATTGTTTTAGCCATTCATTATAAGAAGCACAAACTATTATTTTCTTAGATGTTGTTTCTGTTTTTTTCTACAATGAAGAGATTACTGGCTAGGTATCATGTATGAAATATATTGTTTTATATAGCTAATGATTTTTTATTCTTTCAAAAATTGCTCGATAGCATAAATTGGTAAAAACTTATTTTGTAAAGTTATTCCCAGGGATTTTATTTGTTTAACATAGTCATATATGTATAGAAATTGGTGTGTGAATCAGGAATAGATAAAATATAATGATTTGCATAACTCTCCCAGCTGAAAGCATATTTGTAAATCTAATCAGATTACTATTGTGATGATTTATTGAGATTAAACTTGAGAATTATTCTTTTATTCAGCCCTTATATGTATGAAGCTATATTTTCTACTGTAATGCACAATAGGTAAGCCAATTGATGAGTTCAGCTTTTAATGATTTTACTGAATATAGAATAATTCTGATTTTTTTTGTTTTTATTTTTAATATAACCTGCTTCTACTACAGATTCTTAAATATGTTGCTCTGTATATTACTGACTAGATTCTCACCTTGCTCTGCAACCCTTGTAGGTATGATACATATGAACCCTATGACTCAAGGTCTGCAATGAATGAGCGTGATCCGTACAGATCTGGCTATGATTACAGTGAGGCCAAACATGAAACTGACAATGCCTATGAAGGTCACTATGACAGTTCCTATGGGAACCGCAGGGACCAGTACCACAACAGAGCACGTGACAACTTTGGCCACCGGGGTCAAAACTGGGCCAGAGATGGAAGAAATAACAGAGGCATGGCACATTCATATGGGCGAATGGGTGGACAATGGAATGATCCACCAGTACCAATGGGAGGACGGGGCCATGGCCCCAATAGACCACCATCCCTTTTTTCCCACAAACTATTTCCTGATTACAACATGTACCAGGGCATGCGAGGTTTCTCTGGCAATATGCGTTTTGGAGGAGGCAGCATGAAACAACGAATGAGGAGAAACTGGAAAATGTGGGATGCAGATTTTAAAGTAAGCACCTATACAATCTTCTCCATGTTCTTTATGTCCTTCAGCAATGCCCAATGTCATACTCCTCAAGGAGTGGGTAGCTATTGTGGCTAGAAATGCCTTGGTGCAACTTTGTGTTGTGCATCAGTTCTTTTCTGGATCTTGAGGCCCTGTGCTCAGTCACTCATGCCCAGGTCAACTCTCATCTGGATTACTGTAATGCGCTCTACATGAGCCTACCCTTGAAGAGCATTTGGAAGATTCAATTGCTTCAGAAGGCAGCAGCGCCTTCTGAGGCCCCTAGAGTGGCACATGTAACACCACTGTTACATGTGCATTGGTTGCTTATCAATGCTAATTGGATAGCGAGGGGGAGGCCTTATAAATTTAATAAATAAATAGAACGCAAGGGTATCTGTTAAGTGATTTATTTATTATTTTAATTATAGGAAACAGGTTCCTTGTTTCAGATGTTTGCTTTTTAAAAAAATTATTCCTGGAAACTCTCATTGCATCCCATATATGAACCAGTAATCTTGGAGAAAAGTCCTTGGAGAAAAGTTCTTTCAGCTTTGTATGAAATAGACCAAATTAAATCTGGGCATGTTTTTAGCTGTTTGAGGTAATTTGAGTATAAAAAAGTATGTCTCGATATACATTTTTATTGATAATAAGAAAATTAATTATTACCTAAGGCTGAATATACTCCTATGTTTCTCTCCATAGAATAAAAGAATAAAGAATGAGCCAACTGGTAATAAACGTAAACAAGCTAACAGTTCTGATGAACCTGATAGCAAAGCAGCAAAAACAGATAACTCAGATAACTCAGACTCTGATAATGGTAAGAGTTTACCTCTAAGGTCTACCTAGACTGAGAAGTAATCCTGTTTTATTTTCATTGCATACTTTGATAATATAAAAACCAATATTTTTGATTAAATATTTCAGCTATTTTGTATTATGCATAGTCACCTGATATGCTGCTCTTTTTAGAAGAAGGGCCTGAAGGAGAAGCTGCTGAGAAGGGTTCTAAAAATGTGAGTTTGAATTTAGTCTTACTACAAAGATTATCATTCTCATTTGATATAATAGAAACAAGGGTTGGAAAGGATGCTTTGGCAAGCTAACCCTGTGTAGAGATGATGTATTGCTCCTCCTTTTGTTGGACAAAGAACAAAGAGCAGAGGCTAGGGCAGTTTTGAAGGAATGCTTAAAAGAACAAAGCTTTTTCAAAACACTTTAATCCCTGAGCTGGAAACAGAATATTCTCCATCTCCTTTACAGTAGTGTGTATACGAAATGGAGTTTCTAAGGGAGCAGTTGTTCAATAGTATACTCTAGATCAGACATGTCAAACACATGTCAAACGGATGCGGCCCACAACGTGGTTTCATGTGGCCCGCGAAGCCATCCT
The DNA here is from genome assembly GCA_023970755.1 of Azemiops feae. Lineage (NCBI taxonomy): Eukaryota > Metazoa > Chordata > Lepidosauria > Squamata > Viperidae > Azemiops > Azemiops feae. The sequence goes on from JALGBA010004283.1 coordinate 949,231, forward strand.
GGAAACAGAGAGGGAATGGCCCCTGCTGCCTTGGCCCCGGCCGCCCGGGAGCCAATGTACACTGTCCCACTCCTGCTCAGGCCCCCACAGGCCCCCTTGATGCGAACGATGTAGAGCTGGCCATGCCCACCCAGTAGGCCACACCCACTCCAGCCACACCCACCCAGTAGGCCACGCCCACCCTGGCCACACCTCCCCCCCCAAGGACAACCACAATGCTGATGAAATTGAGTTTGACACCCCTGCTCTAGATTATACAATGATATAATTGATATAACTATGATTTTTCCCCCCCAGTTTATTCAGTCAGATTTACTTTGATGGTTTCTACATCTTCTTAGGCTTCTGAAGTACATAGAATAGACCATAATTATAACCAAAATTGCACTCGTATAAAGGTTATTAAACTACAGTAGTGATTACAAAAGAGAAATAATTGGTTAAATCTTTATAGACCTAATCTGTGGAAGGATAGCTTTGATGAGCTATTTTGTGGTTGCTTTGGTCCTTTAGAATAAAAATGTATTCGAAATTGCTTTGAGGAATTAATGTAACAGTTCTTATAAGTCATTTTTCTCATAAACTATAGTAATTAGTAAATGCAGGCTGGTCAAAAGCTAATAAGCTAAGTATAGATAAAATAAAGCTTGTGTGATAACTATATAAGAAGCAAGTAAAAAATGAAGCTTGTTGGATATTCAAAGAGTCGGACTGCAGTGGCAAACTCCTAGCAGAACATTAAATGAAATGGCTAGAAAAATTGATACTAAGAGTCAGAGTACAGGTAAGCAGAAATGTGTAATAAAGTTACAGTGTTGGGTGGAAATGAGGGGCTATTGCAGGAAATATTGCTGAGGCCTGTGTATAATTGGTGCTCTGTACCTCATCTAATCTGTGAATGAGATAGCAGTTACAAAAAAAAAAGATTACATAAGGTGAGAATTTGGGCTTATTGTATATATCTAAAACACTACTTTTTATCTGAATACCTTCTCTTGACTCCAGAAATGTCCTAGTACTTTAACTCTGCTCCTGTGGCTCAGGAGAGGTGGAGACCGTTGGACACATACTCCTTCGATGTTCTTTTTATAGAGATATTCAAAAAAACCTTATCCTCCCAATAATCAATAGGTATCTTGGCCATTCTGACACTACTTATCTCCAGTGGCTGCTTAAGGACGATTAATAAGATAAATATTTTTAGATTTTTTTAATAATCATTTTTAAATTAATTTTATTATATGTGTTCTTATTCATCATTAGATCATACTCAATGCATTTTTATATATTCTCTCTCTCTCTCTCTTTCTCTCTCTCTCTCTCTTTGCATTTTAATGAGTGAAATAAATATTTGATCCCCTATCAATCAGCAAGATTTCTGATCATGAGAATGGTGAGGAATCAGTCCAGAACTACACGGGAGGATCTTGTCAATGATCTCAAGGCAGCTGGAACCATAGACACCAAGAAAACAATTGGTAACATGCTACGCCGTGAAGGACTGAAATCCTGCAGCGCCCTCAACGTAACCTGCTCAAGAAAGCACACGTACAGGCCCGTCTGAAGTTTGCCAGTGATCATCGAATGATTCAGAGGAGAACTGGGTGAAGTTTTGTGGTCAGAAGAGACCAAAATCGAGCTCTTTGGCATCAACTCAACTCACTGTGTTTGGAGGAGGAGGAATGCTGCCTATGACCCCAAGAACACCATCCCTACCGTCAAACATAGAAGTGGAAACATTATGCTTTGGGGTGTTTTTCTGCTAAGGGGACAGGACAACTTCACCGCATCAAAGAGACGATGGACGGGGACATGTACCGTCAAATCTTGGGTGAGGACCTCCTTCCCTCAGCCAGGGCATTGAAAATGGATCATGGATGGGTATTCCAGCATGGCAGTGACCCAAAACACACAGCCAAGGCAACAAAGGAGGGGCTCAAGAAGAAGTACATTAAGGTCCTGGAGTGGCCTAGCCAGTCTCCAGACCTTAATCCCATAGGAAATCTGTCGAGGGAGCTGAAGGTTTGAGCTGCCAAACGTCAGCCTCGAAACCTTTAATGACTTGGAGAGAATCTGCAAAGAGGAGTGGGATAAAATCCCTCCTGAGATGTGTGCAAACCTGGTGGCCAACTACAAGAAATGTCTGACCTCCGTGACTGCCAACAAGGGTTTTGCCACCAAGTACTAAGTCATGTTTTGCGAAGGGGTCAAATACTTATTTCACTCATTAAAATGCAAATCAATTTATAACTTTTTGAAATGTATTTTTCTGGATTTTTTGTTGTTGTTATTCTGTCTCTCACTGTTAAAATAAACCTACCATTAAAATTATAGACTGATCATTTCTTTGTCAGTGGGCAAACTTACAAAATCAGCAGGGGATCAAATAATTTTTTCCCTCACTGTAGTTCTCTACTTACAACCACAATTGAGCCTAAAATTTCCATTGCTAAGCAAGGAAGTTGTTAAGTGAGTTTTGCCCCATTTTATGCCACAGTTGTTAATTTGAATCTCTGGTTGTTAAGTGAATCATGCAGTCATTAAGCAAATATGGCTTCCACCATTGACTTTGCTTGTCAGAAGCTGGTTGGGAAGGTTACAGTTGGTGATCACATGATCCTGTGACAGTGCAACAATCATAAATACATGCCAACTGGCATTGCCTGAATTTTGATCACATAACCATTAGGAATGTTGCAAGTGTTGTAAATGTGAAAAGCCATCATAAGTCACTTTTTTCAGCTGTAACTGTTGTAACATTGAGTGGTCACTAAATGAACTATTGTAAGTCGAATATAGGGATAATGAGTAAACCATTGGAATCTACAATTTGAAAACAACAAATCTCCAGTGATATAGGATAAGGAAGGACTCAAAAATACTTTTCCAGGTTGATGGACATACCTGGAAATAAAATTAATCTAATACAATTAAATTGAGCAGTTCTGAAGAAAAAAATTAGATCTATAGTCAAATCCAGCTACCACAAATAATTTAGAAATGTGACTTACATTCTAAAAATCTTGCTAGCACCCACAGTAATGCCCGCACACCTTTATGAGCTGTGCTAAATAGGAAGTCTTGGCAATGTGATTGCCTTGATATTTTTCTTAATTAAAAAATGGAAATGGGTTGGTGACTTGAACAGCTGTGGCAGTCTTTTATGACTTGCTCTTGCAGTTCTCTAATCATGTCAACTACCAGTAATGTCAACTTCCAAAGGTTTGGCTTATCTTTCTATACAGTATAGGCAGTCCTTGATGCAAGACCACAATTGAGTCAAACATTTTCATTGCTAAGCAAGGCAGCTGTTAAGTGAGTTTTGCCCCATTTTATGTCTTTTTTGCCAAATCCTATATGTAGGACTCATTTAAGAAGAAAAATAAAATAAATAATGGGGCAAGTGCTTGTAAAGGACCAAAGCAAATTAACATGCTATTACTAAAATACAGTACAGTTTGAGCAATGCATCGAATTGGGTGGCTGGATCATGTAAACACATATAGTACAATTGGATTGATCCGATCATAATAACTATGTTGTGAAGATTAATTCTCTTTGGATGACCAGTGGCACAGTTCTGCTTTGTAGCTCTGAAAAAAATGTATAAAATAATGGATTTTGTCATTTATGTATTCATTTTGTAGTACTACTATATTAGGTATCACCATAATAATAGTATTCCTCAGCCTAATAGTTGACTTGGGAAACAAAAAAACTGAATACATATTGAAGGACTGCATTGTTATTAGCGAGTTAAAATTAAAACACATGATGAAGAACTGAATAGTCAAATAAGAGTAATAGGGAAGGAGGCATTACATTTTCATCCTTATTTTTGCTGTTATCATGTGAGCATTAGTATACACTGTATTTTACTGATGGAGAGCATTAGCCTAGAGCAGTGGTGGCGAACCTATGGCATGCATGCCAGAGGCGGCACTCAGAGCCCTCTCTGTGGGCACGCACGCTGTTGCCCCAGCAGAGTTTGCCAGAGTAGCGAGCACGTGGCGTTTGGAAGCGACAGGGCAGGAAGTGAGCAAGCAAGCGGTGTTGGCCCCCTGGGGATGCCACGCTCAGCCAGTCTGCCGTGACCACTGCAGCCACGCCCACCCAGTGCCCCCCCCCTGAGGGCACCACAATGCTGATGCAGCCCTGGCACTTTGCGATAAATAAGTGGGTTTTGGGTTGCAGTTTGGGCACTCGGTCTCTAAAAGGTTCACCATCACTGGCCTAGAGTGAAAAGAAACAGCATTGCTAGTTTGTGTTTATGCTCAAATAGAAGGGCAAGCTCATCCAGGCCTTTCATTATATTGGATTCTGTGCAAAGATGATCGTGATTAAGTCATCTGCCCCTGCTCTTCGCTCTGATGTTCATACATTGAGTATCATGGAGTCTTATAAGAATATAACCAGTTCGCATGAATCTTATTTGTGTAAATCTGTTTACAGTTTTGCGGTATCATTGTTTTATCTGTACAAACTCTGGGATACTATTAACATAGATTTCTGTCAGAGCCAGAGTGGGTGGGGTATATCAACAGGAAAAGACCACTTGGCATATTTCCATTTTCCCATCATATACCTGAGTCTGCATATATCTAAGAGGTTCCTTAAATAGTGATTGATTTATCTGAAACTGCACAGATTTAAGATCAACAAAGTTAGATTGCATGTACTAATTTTATTCCTCTCTAAATTCAGAGTTAATGTTAATTCTAAGACTAATTGCTTTTATTTTAAATAGTCGTTATCTTAGAATAATCATAGAAAGATTTCCTAAAACTTGAAATCATAAGGATTGTATAGAATTCTGAAGTTTTGAACATTATATATTTGTTAGCATTCATTGTCTGCAAAGAAAAATTATTAATTATTGCTAATATTAATCATACAATTAATTTAATATACTTTATTAATCACCCTAGTAGCATTTTTTGTTGTGCTCTAAATCATTTTGGTAGCTAACAGTACTTGATCTGTTATGACCTTGACTAAGCCCTATTCTTCAGTGTTCTTAATTATAATTCCAGGAGGGAGAGGGAGATGATGCTGAAGATGAAGAAAGAAAAGAAGAATCAGACAAAGGCAAGTATAAATATGCATAGATTTGTGTGTTCTTAGCAAGAACTGGGATTGTAAAAAATAATAAATACTTGTCACTACAAATGGAAGTATTTCATGCCAAGTTTACCTACAGATTAGGTCATAATCTGGCTTTAAAAAACCTAAATTGTCGTCTTTAGTATTTGTTATGTAAATTTGTCATGATCAAAATGCTTATTGGTATATTGGTAGAGTTGCAGAATTTATTGGGAAATAGTAACTCTAACATTTCCCTAGAATAAATTTTATTCTTTCTTAATGGAAATACACTCAGTTTTGAACCTTTGATTCCTAAGATAACTGTAATCTCTGCAATAGATTAATAATTAATAATTAATTAATTAACTAATTCGATTCCAAACCTCCTTCCTTTTATAAGTGTCAGAAAGTGGAAAATATCCTTTGACTTTTAAAGGCCAATATATCTATCATCACTTTAATCAGTTAATGCTCTTTAATTTCCTTAGTTTTTTTAATTAGCTAAATTGATTTTATTTATTCTCCAGCATGACGAATGGAGAATCCACAGATGGGTTGATCTTGCCTTTCTGCCCTAGAGACTAAGTCAATCAACCTTTTCCACGCCTCCCTTCCTCCGGCTAGGAATCCCCAGTCACGACTTAGTCTTAGCCCAAGAGAGACGTGGTGAAGATTGGCTCTTGTTTCTAGTAGAAAGACAAAACTCTGGATTTTCCCAGGTTGTACCCTTCCCTTCCCTTCCCTTCTCTGCACTTATATCAGCGCTGCGTTTCAAACCACTGAGTGTCAGAGCGGTTTTGTAAGCTTCGCCTGAAGCTTCGAGCTATTTATAGCTTCCAGTCAGGGCAGAAGTGTAGCGGTCGCCATTTTGAGCGCCGCTTTTATTGTTCCTGGGGGGGGGGATCCTCCCTTCCAGCGAGGGCCGTTTAGACTCAAATAGAGTCAATTTTGGCCAGAATTCAGTCAGCAATCTTATTAGTCAGCCATAGAAGCAGCTGCCGCATTTATTATTTCGGACATAACAACGGAGCAGGAGGTCGCTTACTAGCGGCCGCCATTTTGAAAGCCTTATAAACACTCTCTGGCCATTCAGAAGGCCAGAATTAAGGAGCGGCATTTCGAGGGTGCTGCTTCTCCAATTCCAGGCTCCTTGACAGCTCGCAGCATACCAAGGCTATTACAATTAGAGGCAACAAAAACAGCCTCCTTCACTGTGTCTGGATGCAATTTCCAAAGACTTCAGGGCGTGGCTGAGTGCCCGCTTTAACTGCCGCCATTTTCAGCGCCTCTTCCCACTGATTTCGCTGCTTATAAGTGTGCTGGCTATCCCATTAAGTTGGTCTTGCCGCCACTAACAGGATTATCAGTGTGCTGGCTACCCCATTAAGTTGGTCTTGCCACCACTAATGGGATCATAAGTGTGCTGGCTACCCCATTAAGTTGGTTTTGCCGCCACTACCAGGATTGTGAGTGTGCTGGCTTCCCATTAAGTTGGTTGTGCCGCCACCACTTCTAACCACAACTTGGCTCCTTGCTACTGGGATCACCTCTCTGTTACAAACACTTTGAGATTGCCATTTCTGTGATATCTCTGATTTTGCAATGGCAGATAAAACCACAGAAGCTCAGAGATCTCAAGGGGCCTCCAGCAGTTCCTCCAGGCACAAAAAATCCAGGAGGCTGCTGGGAAACTCAGATCCAAAACTATCTCTGGCAAAAGATCTTCAAAAGCTGCTGAGAAAGAAGCAAGAAGGAGGCACCAGGCATTGGAAAAACAATTCTCCAAAGCTGCAAGACAAAAGAATGATGCAAAGGTTGGTCAGATTACTTCTGTTCCCATGGAAGCATCGGTTTTTGGCCCTCAACAAGCTCCTTCAACCTCTGCTGCTCCAAGTGCCTGGTCTCCAGAAGGGGAAACAGGTCAGTTCATTTTTCCCATGGCAGAACAGGTGGAGATGGTTCCCCATTCCAGTGAGGGGCTTGGCCTTCATATCCCTGCTCCTCCGGGTACAGCTAGACCTCTGGGCCCAGAGGCCACATTCACTCCTACAGCGATAGGGCTTCGCCCTCCAGAGGCTCAGGAGACAGAACTATCAGAACGAATGCAGCTTCTGATTTCTCAGGCTATTGCCCAAGGTGTAGCTTCGACCCTACACCAGAGAGCTCGACCTGAGTCGATAGCATCAGGGATCCCATCTCACAGCAATGTATTGTATCTCTCCCAGGTGGAAGCAGCCGCATACCAAGGGCCAGTTTCCCCCTCCAATTCCTCCATGAGTAGAGGGTCGTTCATAGGGGACGACGAACAGAGAGAGCAGGGGATGTCAGAAGATGAGGACTTATCTCCTGATCCCCCTCCTTTCATAGGCCTGTTTAATCCGGCCCTCTTTAAATCCTTACTTCACAAGGCCAGGAGCACTGCTCAACTTGGTCCTGAAGGTGTCCCTCAGGCTGAACCTTCCACCAGCCAGGGACCTACCAGTAAGGTCTTTTTAGAACCAACGTTTACCCAACAGGACATTCCCTGTCCTCCCCTTTTCCTCAATGTAGTCCAAAGACAATGGGGAATGCCAGGTACTTTTCTATCCCCGGTGGGGGACTGATAAAAAGTTATTTAATGTGGCTCCAGCACTGTCAGAGGTGCTAGCAGTCCCCACTGTAGATGAGCCCTTAGCACCATTGGTTTCCTCCTTCACTGTGTCTGGAGATATAGCGGAGGTTCTGAAGTCAGAGGATAAGAAAGCGGAGCTTAATTTCCGCAGGACCCACCAAGCCTCAGCATGGGCGGTAAAGGCAGCTACATTAACTTCCTTTTTCGCCAGAATTTCACTCCTCTGGCTTCGCCAATTGCAGGCTAGGGTCCCACCAGAAGAGGTACGGATGCACCAAGATTTAAACAAATTAGTGGCTGCATCAGAATACATGGCTGACTCATCATTGCACGCGGCCAGATTTTCCTCCCGGGCATTAGCGTCTAATGTTACCTCTCGCAGACCTCAGTGGCTCAGACAGTGGCGAGCGGATGCTAGGTCCAAGTGGCGGTTGGCCTCAGCCCCTTACATGGGAGGCCAGTTATTTGGAGAGGCACTAAACCCTTATCTGATTGAGAACAAGGATAAGCGTAAGGTCATGTCCCATCTTATCAGGAGAGCAGACAGGAGAGCTACCCCTTACGCCCGCAAGCAGTCCTTTCGCTCAACCAACACAGGGTCGGAATTCACCCATTACTCCCGTCCTTATCCTCCCAGACCAGAACGTCGATTCGACAGATCTGGTAACAGGGACAGACCCAGACAGCAATTTCAGGCCAAACGGTCCTTTCGAGGCGCAGGAGACCGTCCTTTCAGAAGGTCCAAGTGACACCAAAGGTGCCTCTCCCATAGGGAGCAGGTTGGCTCTCTTTGCACACAAATGGGAGAACACCACTATAGATCTCTGGGTCCTCAACACCATCAGATTCGGCCTGACTCTAGAGTTCAACTCCACCCCCCTGAGGCATTTTGTCTCTTGCCCATCATCCAAAAATCCGGTCAAAAGAAGGCTCATGAAAGAGGTCATTCGACATCTCCTGGAGATCCAGGCTATAGAACCGATACCGGCAGGGCAGAAGGGACGGGGTTTTTATTCCATTCTGTTCATTGTTCCGAAGGCCTCGGCAGGGTGGAGGGCAATCCTAGATTTAAAGAAATTATCCATTTGGCATACAAGAAGTTCAAGATGCAAACGCTCCAATCCATATTAGCAGGCATCAGAAGGGGGGACCTCCTGACGTCCATCGACCTGACGGAGGCCTACCTACACATTCCCATCCTTCCCGGACACCGGAAATTCCTCAGGTTCTGCTATGCAGGCCACCATTTTCAGTACAGAGCTCTACCAGTCGGCCTGTCATCGGCCCCCAGAGCATTCACAAAAGTCCTGGCGGCGCTGGCCGCACATCTGAGGACCATTCCGGTGCGTGTCCAGTGTTATCTGGACGACATCCTCATTCAATCCTCCTCAGTGCAGTTGGCTCAGTCAGAACTGGCATTGTCCATCAAGACCCTCCAGGACCACGGTTTTCAGTAAATTTTCAGAAAAGCCAGATAGTTCCCTCCACCCGCCTCCTTCACCTGGGCACTGTAATAGATACAAGGAAGTGCGAGGTTTACCTGTCTCAGGAACGTCGGGACGGTATCCGATCCCTAGTCACCCAGATTCAAAGGGAGCGAGTAGTTACCCTAGCAATCCTTCCTCAACTGCTAGGAAAGATGGTTTGCTGCATAGCAGTAGTTCCTTGGGCTCGGCTCCACTCCAGAACCCTCCAATGGTTCTTGCTCCCGTTCCAGAGACTAGGCCATTTCCTCCAACCATAAGGTACGGGTCCCGTCACAGACCCTGAAATCCCTTCAGTGGTGGGTCTCCCCGGTGATGGCCAGGGGAATCTTATTCAAGGAGCCCAACTGACTCATCCTAACATCAGATGCCAGCTTGTTTGGCTGGGGAGCGCACCTGCAATTCCAGTTGGCCCAGGGTCGGTGGTCCCAGACAGATCTGAAGCACAACATAAATTGGTTGGAGCTCAGAGCTATACATATGGCTCTACGACACTTTCGCAACACAGTGGCAAGGCACCACGTTCTAGTCCTCCCGGACAACGTGGCGGCGAAAGCCCATATCAACAGGCTAGGGGGTACCCACTCCAGGTCCCTCATGGCCAAGGCTCAATTATTAGGAACCTGGGCAGAGACCAACCTCTCGTCCCTCAAGGCGGAGCACATCTCGGGAGAGATGAACCGGCAAGCGGATTTCTTGAGCAGGGCCACAGTGGACCACTCCGAGTGGCGCCTGCACCCGGATCTCTTCAGGGAGATATCGGAGAGGTTCGGTCATCCAGTGCTGGACTTGTTTGCTACCACGGCGAATTCCCAGCTCCCGAGATTCTTCTCCCGGTTCCCGTCTCCAGGGGCGGAAAGGGTAGATGCCCTCCACAGCCCATGGCCCAGAGAACTCCTGTATGCATTCCCTCCTCTCCCTCTGATCCAGGCAGTTATCCGGAAGATACTGTAGGAACGGGCAGTGTTGATACTCATTGCTCCCCACTGGCCAAGACGGCCGTGGTATGCCGACCTCGTAGGTTTCTCGATCTCTCCTCCTTGGAGGATACCCCAAGATCGAATCTCCCTCAGCCAGGGGGTTCTACAACACCCAGAGCCTCAGTGGCTCCAGCTAACCGCCTGGCATTTGAAAGGAGACTCCTAACAAAAGAGACCTACTCATCAGACGTGATTGCCATGATTCAGGCTTCAAGACAGCCTGCAACTAATAGAATCTATGATTCCACATGGAAGAATTTCTGTACCTGGTGTGGGAGACAGTAATTAGATTACAATTCCTATTCCAAGAATTTTGGATAATTTACTGGAGGGACTTAAGAAGGGTTTAGCACCCAACACAATCCACAGACAAGTTGCTGCCCTGTCCACGGTGCTCACATATGGCAACTCAGAAACCTTGGCTCAACACCCCATGGTACATTCCTTTGTCAGGGGAGCAATCAACAGCAAACCGCCCGTAGTTCACAGATATCCCTCTTGGGACCTGTCCAAGGTCTTACAGGCTCTCCATTTGAGCCCGTCAGAACCTCCACTCTACGGTTCTTGATGCTCAAGGTCGCCTTCCTAGTAGCCGTCATATCGGTTAGGCGCATCTCGGAATTGGCAGCACTCTCAATTAGAGATGACTTATGTATTTTTCATAACAACAGGGTGGTCCTATGCTTAGACCCCTCCTTCGTCCCCAAAATCAACTCATTGTTTCACAGGGCGCAGGAGCTTGTGCTGCCAGATTTTTGTCCTGACCCGTCCCACGATTTGGAACATAAATGGCATACCTTGGACGTCCGTAGAGCCTTGCGTTGCTATATTAAGCGAACTGCCTCTTTTCGCAAATCTGAAGCTCTATTCGTTTTATTCCACCCCTCTTCAATGGGTCAGAAGGTGACTGCCTCTACTATTGGCAGATGGATTAGGGCTTGCATAGTAGGGGTGTACCAGACGCACTCCTTGCCAGTTCCAAGGCGAAGCATCGCACACTCCACTCACATTGCGGCAACTTCAGCGGCGTGGGCGACACAGGCGTCAATCAAAGAGATATGCAAGGCGGTGACGTGGTCGTCTCCTTCCCCATTTGTGAGGCATTATAAGTTGGATAAATTCACCTCAGCAGACGCTTCATTTGGCAGGAGAGTTCTCCAAAGGGTAGTAACAGATATTGGGACACAGGCCCAGACTTCTTCCCGCCCATAGGGACAGTGAGGCTTTGGTATGTCCCATCTGTGGATTCTCCATTCGTCATGCTGGAGAAGGGGTGTTGTCTTACCTGAACGACTTTTCTCAGCATGACGATGGAGAATCCACTCCCCCCCCTTGGGTCCATCCGGTCCTGTGTCAGGGGAATTTGAGTCACCACCTTGTAAAATCATCAACTGCTGCGCCTTCGTCGTGACTGGGGATTCCTAGCCAGAGGAAGGGAGGCGTGGCAAAGGTTGATTGACTTGTCTCTAGGGCAGAAAGGCAAGATCAATCCATCTGTGGATTCTCCATCGTCATGCTGAGAAAAGGCGTTCAGGTAAGACAATGCCCCTTCTAATTATAAACAATGTATTATGAGAATAACAATGGTATAATTGTACAGGATTTTTTTAAAATATCAGTAATAGTTACTGTTGTCAAACTATATGTGAAGATGTGGACTGGATTGGTCTGTTTTGAGCAGGAAGTAGCAGATTCCAGATTTCCTTCACTAGCATTCTGTGGAACTTTCCACCTAAGTCAAATTATTACTTTTAGTGTACTGCTTCCTATAAAGAAAAAGGTTATCACACAGAACTTATATGGTTGCTTGCTTGTTTCATGGAAAGAATATTAGAAGCCTGCATAGGAATTGTCTCTTCCACTTATGAATGCCTCACATTCCTTCCATCTTTATAATTCTGGTCCAGTTTGTTAAAGTGAGACATTGCCTGTCTCCAAGCTACGTAGTTTCTTACTAGATTGCTGGTAAATTTCCTATTGGAAATCTCCAGTAGGGATTTCAACTTGTTATTTACTTTGTCTTTGTGTTACTCTTATCCCTCAATATTGTTACTTAGATTTTATTTTTCTTCCAATTTAATTCTTGATTGATTTGTTGCACAAACTTGAATGTTTCTATTTATTAGTTTTAGCATGGCCATTTTATGAACTTTGTAAATCCACTGAAAGATCAGTGTTTGCATACTGAGTAATCTTTCTTTGGGTAAAACATTTTAGGATTATAATCCACTGAATCTGTATTTTAAGTAGCATGGAAATAACTTCAACTGAATTATCAAAACATATATATTGATCACAAAAATGCCAACCAGAATAGATTCACGCTACACGTAATCAGGGAAATTGTGCAGTCTTCAGATTTATTTAATGTTCCCCAACATGGTGCAATCAACATACGTTTAACTACTTCTGTAACTGCATGGGAACAGTAGTTCGACATGTCTAGAGGACAACATATGGAGAAGACCTCTCTGTTTACAGCTTGTATGTAGGATCAAATCCAAGATTAATTTAAACTAAAATTCAGTTTTGCACTTAAAGCTATTAAGAAAGCTATTACTTTTTGTGCAGTACCTTTGTTTGTTTAGAAAATTTATTTACTGCCCATCCAACAACTCTGGGCGGCTTACAGTATTTAATATTAAAGCAGAAAAGAAATTAAAATCAGTTCATCAGTTTTTATTCTAAAGTTTGTAAAGAGAAAACTTGTAAGACATAATTATACTTAAAAAATCTTCAGGTAGTAGTATACATGGATAATGACATGCTCTGTTTAAGGAAGCAATTGAATAATAGTTATCTTTTTTCTTTATCAAATAAAAACTAATGGGAGCCCAATAATGGACAAAAAAATACAATACTAAATTCATTTCTCAGTGTTCAATATTATCAAGTTGTATCATCTGAATTTAAAATTGATGTTATTTGACCATATATGACATGAAATTAAAAAGCTTGGAAATAAGTACATTATTACTAATTTACTGTTGCAATCAGATGTAAATTCATATTTTCTGTGTTAATAACTTTTGGCCACCTCCCATGCAGAAATTCTAATTCTTGATGCCTTACTATATTTCAAAATTGAGGTTATAGATATAACTATGAAATTATTTTGCATCCTTGATATAAATCACATTGTCTGAAGGCATCTCGGGATGTGAGTCCAAAATTTGATGGTGCTAGAACAAGCCTATTCCCTGTAAGGTAATGTCTAACTCCCGAACTGCACATTAACAACATAGCACTTGTAACCAATCTTTACTGAACAAATTCTAAGATGTGTTAGCTACGTTTTATGACCAAAAGAAATTAGTTTCATAGTTTCTAACCCCATCTAGCACTGTAATAGTAAATAAGATCATCACTCCAAAGGTTGCATCAGTAAATATTTTCATCTGCTTCTTTAAAGTTGTTATAAATAACTGATTTAGGTATTTAAAGCAATAGATATTGTTTCAATATGTATGCATATAGAAGTATATGTGTGTATATGTATATATTTAGGTGCTCTGACAATTCAAGAAGAAATCAGCCAAATTAAGCGCAAATTGCAGGCTGGGAAGAAAACTCAAGAGAGGCAAAAAAAACGATACCGTGATCGTATGGTAGAAAGGTAAGCTGTTTCTCTAGGAAGGCGTGACTCTATAGCACTTAGACTTATATACTGCTCCATAGTGCTTTACAGCACTTTCTGGGCAGTTTACAAATGTCAGCATATTGCCCCCCAACAATCTGGGTCCTTATTTTACCGACCTCAGAAAGATAGAAGGTTGTGTCACTCTTGAGCCCCATCATAATCAAGCTCAGGCTGTGGGCAGAGCTGGCCTGCAATACTACATTCTAACCACTGCGCCACCAGGGCTCTATACTAGTATTTAGATTGTCCACTTTTTCAGATTTGATTATTTCATTATATTTACATATTTTTATTTGTAAAACAATATATCCAACCTCGGTTGACATAAGGCAGACATGTCAAACTCGCGACGTCACATGACGTCGTGAGACGTATCGGGACAGTTTTGCCATTGCCGGCAATGTCGTGGGCGCGGCTTCCGGATGACGCATCTGGCCCACTGGCTGGCAGTTTGACACCCCTGACATAAGGAAAGTTAACTTGATGAAAATTGACTTGATATCTTATTTTTAAGTTAGGATTAGGGATAACAGTAAAGGAGAAACAAGTTACAGAGGGAAGAAACGGGGGTTTTTTACTGGAATTTTGAGCAATTATACAGAGGGAAAATAAGGAGATTTAACATTGGGGAGCTGGTAATCCCAGCAATTCCCAAATTAGATTTAGGGACAGGTGATTTATAGAGAGTAAAATTATAAGACTTCAGGATGGTTTTATAAAACAGGTGGAGGTTCTTTCTGTGCTGGAAAAGATGATTTTTATCTAAAATACATCAGCTTCTCTCCTTAAATTCAAGAGAAGTTCCCAATGATTATACTGCCCAAAACAGCAAATCTTTAAATAATTGTTTTATTTGCTGTTTCTTTACAGGATTCAGTTTGTATGTTCATTGTGCAAGTATCGCACTTTCTATGAAGATGAGATGACCAATCATTTGGAAAGCAAATTTCATAAAGAGCATTTTACATTTGTTGGAACCAAGCTACCCAAGCAGACTGCTGACTTCCTACAGGTGAGTTTTCTCTCCTTAAACTTGCCTTCTATTCATATTTCCAAAAGGATCAGTGATACTTTACTGTGAAAGATGTCAAGTAGTGGTAGCCCTCACTTAACAACCCGCCTGTTCAGTGACCATTTGAAGATATAACAATACTGAACTAAGAGATTTATGGCCATTTCTCAAAGTTCTGGCCATTATAACACACTTGCAGTTACATGATCTTAATGCACTTGGCAACCAGCACATAATTACAACAATTGCTGTATCTCATTGTCACATGATCCCCACTTACAGCCTTTGCATCCGGCTTCCAATAAGCAAAATCAATGGAGAAGCTAGCAAGAATTTGCAAGTCATGGTCACATGATATTGCACTTAAGTACAGTAAGAACTGCCATCATATCTCAGTGCAGCCGTGATTTTTTCCACTTTACAACCACATTATTTAATGACAGAATTTGCAGTCCCAATTACAGTAATTAACTGTAGACTACCTATATATGCCAGAAAAGCATTGTTTACTTGTATTTTTCACCTTAAAGTAACATCTGATTGCTTTGCTCTTTCTTTTTAATTCTTAGAAAGAAATGAAGATGTAGCTTGGGAGAAATTGGGAGAGGAATAGAGATTGGATTTTGATTGGAAGGCCTACTCTGAATTTTACTAGCATTCGGTTTAGTATTAACAAGTTTTCTTCAATGCAGGAATATGTAGCTAACAAAACAAAGAAGACAGAAGAACGTCGTAAAGCAATTGAAGATATTAATGCAGTTATACAACAGATTTACAAAGACCAAGATCTTACACAAGGTATATATGTTTTTGATCTGAAAGTATCTTAAAATTC
This sequence comes from Azemiops feae, assembly GCA_023970755.1. Taxonomy (NCBI): domain Eukaryota; kingdom Metazoa; phylum Chordata; class Lepidosauria; order Squamata; family Viperidae; genus Azemiops; species Azemiops feae. The sequence continues at coordinate 964,878 of JALGBA010004283.1, forward strand.
AGGTATAAAGTGATGTATATTCTTGTATAACTATTATAAAGATGTGTGTTGATTAGCAAATGCTTCATTGTTCTCTGTATGTTGGTCCCAAATTCTATATTCTGCTGGCTAAGATCTCTTGAGTCACAATATATAAGAGCACATATAAACATATTTTCAAATTGGCATAATAATGAATAATTTTTCCAGGCTCAAACACAGCTTTGGAAGCTGTCTCTGTATGGACATAATTTCATGGGAAAGAATGAACAATAATGTTATTACAAGCAGTTTAAAGATATTATACAGAATAGGGATGTTTCTTAGAAAAATATTTTTATTTACAAGTGACAGTACCCTAAAAAATGAATCTCTATCCCCTCCATTCATTTTTCTAGTTTGTATGGCTAGGTTTCCATTTTTTGTTACTATTCAGTTCCATCAATATTTATTAAATTTATATTTGAAATTAATCTGATGATATTGCTGGAATCTTACAAAAGATGCAGTGTTTCTAGGTTCCATGAAGGTCAGATGTCTTCTTATGTGGTAATGCATATTTTCCTACAGGCTGTAATGTATGGACTTTATTTTACTTAGATATAGGTATGGAACAGTTTGTTAAAAAGGTGGAGGCTGCTCACTGTGTTGCCTGTGACCTTTTCATCCCAATGCAATATGGAATCATCCAGAAACATCTGAAATCCCTTGATCATAACCACAACCGTAGAGTAAGTGAATTTTATTTATTTATTAAACCAATTTATATAATCAAGCTAAATCAAAAAATATTAGATGAAGGAATGTTAAAAATAGTGGAATCACTTTCCTGGTTTACTATCCCCTGGCGTTCCCAGGCCTGTTGGCATTACCAGGTCTTAAGGGATCTCTAGAAGCTCAACATTGATGAGGCCAATTTCACCTCAGGGAGGAGAAGACTTCAGAGTGTGGGCACTGCAGCAGAAAAGGACCACCGCTAGAACCCTCCTAATGTAGCTCCTTAGGCAATGGAACCCATACCATGCCCTTTTTGCTGGATCTGATAGGTAGATTAAATCATAACCCAGTCCCATGCCATGAAGGGTTTTGAAGGTCAACACCAGCACTTTGAATTGGACCCAATAAAACTGGCAACCAATACAGCTCATGAAAAAACACACATCATTGCTCCCACTGCTACATTTTGCAATCACTGAAATTTATGGATACTCTTCAGAGACAGCCTGAGGTAGAGTACATTGCAATAATCTTAACTGGGAAGTGACCAGGGAATGAGTGACTATGAATAAGTCCTCCTGATGTAGGAATAGGTGCAACTGGCACATGGTATAAAGTTGTACAAAAACTTTCCTAGCCACAACTGCTACTAACTCATGTCCTCCTAGACATGAGTCTAGGAGGACCTCCAGATTGTGCACAGGGTCTATTTGGTGCAGTGCAGGCCTATCTACTACTAAAATGTAAAATCCCAAAACCAGAGGAGCTCAAAGCCCAAAGCCAAGATTTAGTTGAAGCTGTTGTTCTCCATCCAGACCTTCATAATCTCCAGATATTATGATAGGATATCCACAGCCAATCCCCTTTTCAGATTCTCACCCTGAAGGGGAAGCATAGGGACAAAACACTCACCTGACAAATTTGGGGAGGAAAATAATCTTCTCCCTCTCTTTGGAGCTATTGGAGAAAAAAATTGCAGGATGTATGTGCTTGGAGTCCACAGCAGACTGCCACTCTGCTACTATTCCACTCACCCAGCCCCTCCAATAAACCAAGCCTCAGTATCTTGGTTGGCCTCTCCAGATGGAAAGTCCCGTGCAGTAAAATCTAATTCATGTGATGGAGATGCCAGCAGCAAAGAAATGAAAATACAATACAGCTCAACAGTGGCAACCAGCAGTAGCTCCATAAAAGCAGCCAACATGACAGTAAGCCTGGTGCAGCCCTAGTCCATCCTCAACCCTTCTCTGGTTCCCAGGCTTTATTAGCACTAGCACAGAGCCAGAAGCACAACACACACATCAACCCATGGACACGGCCCAACCTCCAGCCAGTTCCATTGACCGTTCCGCTGACTTGTGTTCCAGCTGGCTCCATCCACTGTCCCAATAGTCAGATCACAGTCCCAGACTCTAATCCTCATAGCAAGCCTCCAAAAGTGCAGCAGCTGACTTCAACCTCATATATAATCTCAGGCTCACTCTCACATTTGAGTGCCTGAAGGTCTCTGCAACCCCAACATGAATAGGCACAGCATGGGTGTGGGCATGGCAATGCAGTGTCCACAGCCGGAGAGCAAACACAATCTGCCTGTCGGCGTTAACCAGCCAAAAGAGAAAAAAAAGCAGAAAAGGCCTAACCAAGGTTTAGTCCAAGTCTAAAGTCAAATCCAATCCAGGTAAATGCCAAAAAGTTTGCAGATTTACGACTAAAATAGTAATACAAATTGTTCATAATAAACTGCCTGTTCATTTCAAAATAAAATTAAAAAATGGCCTGTTCCTTTTCAAAATAACTGGATAATGCAGTGTATAAATATTTTTTTTTAAGTAATAAAATTCTTCTCTTCCATGTAAGTATAATCATTATATAATCAGTTACAAATGGTAGCCTATATTTCCATTATTCCTTTGATTGAAGATGCAGTTTCCCTTTTGATTTTGTACATTTCTTATTACATAAAATGTATAGACATCTTTGCTTGCAATTCACTATTGTTTTTGAGTTCACTAACTTGAAGCTAACAGAATCTTTATGAGAGTGGTCCAATATATATCAAGTATACATTTATTCTGATGGCCATTGTAACTTATGAAAAAAGACAAATTATGGAATTTAATTGATTGACACATGCACAGTACTTGCTTTTTGTTATAGCTGAACATATGCTCTTCCCTTACATTTCCCCCTTTAAGTGAATGATTAATATTCAGTGAATCTCACTTTGAAATGAAAATGTTGTACATTCATGTTGTAATAACGATATGCATGATTTCTTTTTATTGTTGGTTTTATTTTCTAGGCTATGATGGAACAGTCCAAGAAATCGTCATTAGTAGTTGCAAGAAGTATTCTTAACAATAAACTTATCAGTAAAAAATTGGAGAATTATCTAAAGGTTAGCATAACATTTTTTCCCCTGATACTTACTTTTAGATGTGCTATATTTTTTCAGCATACTACTGATGTTTATATTAAATTTGTGCTTATTTTCTCTTTTTGCACTCAAATTCTTTGTTCTTTCTGTATCTAATTTTTGTTTCTGAGTCTAGATTCTCAGTTTTCTATGTCTTAGATTCCATTTTTTTATTATTACAGTTTTTATCATTACAGCTTTAATAGTGCAATAAATTCCTTTACTGCTAGTTATATGCACATTTAGCTCCAGTTTTAAGGATTATTGCCATTTAAATTTAAGTGTACTTGGTATTTCTCAATTATATTTATTTTCCTATGAGAATGTTTTTTTTTAAATGAATTGTCACCTAATAAGAATAAAAACTAAGAAATATGCTGGCTAATGTTTATTTATTTATTAAATTTATACGGTGCCATTTCATTGTGAGCAACTTTGGGATGCTCATGTACATTCTCTCTTTTCGGAAACTTTACTTCAGAGCATTATCAAGATGTGCTTTGGTTGGAATGTCATGGTTTCCAAAATAGATCTATTCAGACATCAACCACGAGGGCCATTTCACAAACTAAATCTGGAGAGTATCAGCATTCTGCCAACATTATCAAAATGATTAGAGAAACAATAGAAATGCATAAGGAGCCTAATAATTCATACCAGGATAATGGCAGTTAGTGCCATCTGCATGGCAGTTAGTGATTGGTTGTAGGCATTCTACTCCACTAAGCTCACGCTACATATAAGATTATGCCATTTATTGCCCAAGTTAATTTTCAGATCTGCTTTGAAAATGTTAGCAGCATAACTATTCAAGAATTCCAGCTTTTCCTTCCTTTCCATTCAATATGCATCCCAAATCTGGAGCAGAAACTTCATTAATTTCGAAAAAAAACTCTTAAAACAGATCTGCGTGTTGTGGTTAAACGTGTTCGATTGGCCATCAGTAGAATTATGCCATTTGATTATTTTCAAGTGTCATTTCCATTGCATTAATAAAAATTACTAACACCCCCAACTATATATTTTTATAAGGTACATTTTTTATATTTCCGGGCATTGATAATTTCTGACTAAAATGTCCAAAACTCAAGACAGTATTGTATTTTGTAGGGCGAGAATCCCTTCACAGATGATCCTGAAGAGAAAGAGGAACATGAAGAAAGTGAGGCAGGAACAAGTGGGATCATTGAGGAAAGAGCAGCTGAAGGTGAAGGAAACCTAAATGAAGAGCAAAGTAAAAGTGAAGACAATCCTTCTGAGGAAAATCCAGTGGCTGATGAAAGTGCAGAAAATAAAGGTGATGGAGAAGAACTACAAGGACGCATGGAGGAATGGAATTTGACCACATCTCAAGAAGATTTAGCTACGGAGCAGAATCCAGAACATGAAGAAAAACAAACAGAAGAAACACAAGACATTGTACCTTCAGAGGAGATGGAACCACCTGATGAGTGAACTTGCAAAGAAGGTTGAATCATTTTGAGACTCTGCATTAAATCTTCTAAAACCATACCTGTATTTGTGACACACCATGGCACGTGGCTTTTGGTTCTCATTGACCTCACTTTCACCTAGTTAACAGCCTTTATTTGTAAAGTGTTTTTGAAAATAGCTTTTTTAACCAAATTTTCATTGTATTAGCTAGATTTTGTGCAGTACAATTTTTAAGTGGCTTTGTACTAGGAAGTATACTTTTTTTAGTAAATAATCAAAATCAAATTTTCTCAATTGGCTTATACCGTGCTAAACCTTGGAAGGATAAATAACCTGTAAATTTTCCCATTTACTTTTGTATATAGTTGAAAATGTTTTCGTTCCATAGCTAGTCTTGTCTGAAAATGTCAGTAGCAGAATTCTGGGTTTTAAATTCTGCATGATTGGAATATCTTCCATGCAAGTGTAGCATTCTAATATCTTTTTACTTTTAATATACAAAAAAGACTTTGGTCAGAACAATAATTTTGCAGTGCTTTTATTTAAGAGGGAACATTTGCAATAGTTGGTTATAAAAAACTATTAGGGCTATATGTGTAAGTTTCCTGACAGAAGCAGCAAGCTTATTATTGTGCAGAAAGCCTCAAGGAGAAATAAATGCATTCTGGCACTTTCCAAAAATACAATTTCTATTATTCTGTTTGAGATCAGGAGGATTTCTTAGTTTCTGCTTATTTTAGATGGATATTCTGAAAATGAAGTCTGTAGCAGCCCAACAAAAATCTACTGATGAAGAGTGTTTTACAAAACATTAAATATTCCCTTCAAAGCAGGTCTTCAAGTTGTCTCATTTTAAATCCTCCAAATCATCTCTACTGCATTTGCCAGGAATATAGTATTGCTTCGTTTCTTTGTTTATTAAGAATTGCAGGCATTAATGCCATAAGTTTATTTCAACTCTTGCCACTCTAAATTGCTTTCCAAGCATTAGTGGTACAGATACTGATATTCTTGTTCATGCTCAATTTATTATCCTCTCATTTCTCTTTATGTACATGCCTTCTTCCTGTAGTGGAGATCAAGCAATGGAACCTGAAAATATTCAGTGGACATATTTTTCTGGAAACCTGCTACATTAGCAAAGAGAATGGTGAGTGAAGGAATCATTACACATTGGGTGGAGGCCTTTCTGCCATATAATACTTCTTCTTCATTAAGACTCAAGAACCAAATAACTGGTGGAGAAACATGTAAGTTTTGTTAGTAAAAACCATTTAGCAATGTATTGAACTGACATAAATTGAAACATTGAAAAAATTTCAATGTATTGCTTATTTTTAATGTATAATGACTCAAGTGTTCATAGTAGTAGCTTTGTCTTGTACTCAATCAAGTTGTAGATAATAATAAATTTTATGAATGTTGGGAATACTGAAATTCCAGTATAAACTTGTATTTATACGTATGGGCTCGTATCTTAAAAGGTATTAGCAGTTGGGCTGAACAAGGAATGAGGAAGTTTACAAAACAGCTTTGGGGTATTAGGTTTCTGACAATAACTGAAGAGACAGAGGTTGCTAATACAGTACTTGAGTAAATATCCCATCTTCTTTCAACATTTGGACTCACATACATGCCAGTAGTATGTTTTTGCAAAATGGTATCAGCTGCTATGAGAATTTTCTTTACATCAGTCTGAATAATGTTTATGAAGCCACATGTTAATTCCAAATGAATAGCACTTACCATTACCTTAGAATAATTCAAATGCATTATTTCTTGGACTATTAGTCAATTTGTAGGCAAATTTATTCATTATGTATTAAGATAAACATAAAACAAATCTGTATTTTCATATAACTTTAAAATCAGGATTGTTCTTTTTATTATTATATTTTTATCCCATCTTTTTTATATATAACTCAAGGAGGCAAACTAATGCTCCTGCCTCCTATTTTGCTCACAACAACCACTCTGTGTGGTGGGTTCGGCTGAGCGAGTGAATGATTCACCCAGCCATTTTTAATGCCTAACTGAGGCCTGGAACTCTAAGTCTCCTTGGTTTCTGATCCAGCACCTTCACTGTTGCATCATGCGGGCTTTCCAGTTTCTCTCTCTGGATTGGGATATTTATACAGGGCAGTTTGCACTGATGAAGGATGCTAACTTTTCCCCAGTATCTGATGTTTTCTTCCTTTGACCCTGTTCTCTCCTTCTCCTCTCTCCTTTCCCCCCCCCTCCAATATACTCCAGCTGGGACATAAATCTTGGAGAGGAATCCCCTCCTGTTTGAAATAAGGTACAACTAAATGGGAAGCAGTCTTGAACAGAATTAATGAGGTTGGAAATTAACCAGTTACTTTGTAGATCCTCATCTGCAAATGATGCTTTGATACTCCAGTTACATAATAATAACAACATAATAAAGTGATAACTCAGTTTTTCTGCCCAAGTCCATTTTGAAAATTTGAATCTGTATACTTGCAAGAAAATGCTATTGTAATTACTGACTTTATTCCAAATTACATAGGCAGATGATTGCAACTATGCTTATTCAATTAAATACATATTCAGGAATTTCCTGAATAAATACGTATAATATTTGGCCATGGGTCAGGCCATTGCTTTCCACGGATTTTGAGTTCAGCCCTTTTTCTTTCATTTAGGAGTAGCTATTTAAGGTATCTATAATTGTTCTATGGAACCATTATTAGAACTCTGTTTTCTAAATTGCAATCTAGGGAGTTCAAAAGCACATTTCTAAACCATTGTACTCAAAGTTAAGAAATTATTGAGCTGTTATATGTATGTATTGTTGCAAAACTGGTATTATTATTGATAGAAAAATCAAATAGTCTGTCCTATTCTAGCCTCTGGAGTTAGTTTCCACATTCCTAGAATCTAAAGGATACTTCCATTTTTCTGGCAGAATTTCTTCTGTTGGAGCAGGTGGAAGATCAATATAACCTGCCACCCTAAAATCTCTTGCTTGTTTACCTAATTTGTCCAGATAGTTGGAAATATTCCTTAACACAATTTGAGGGCATATAAAGTCTGAAAAGTGGAAGACGTCAACAGCCCAATTTTATAACTAATCGTGCTTATTTGTCCATGGTTTTCTTAACTTCAAAGGAAATATTACAGTAACCAGTTTGTTTTGCTTGCTGTCTATAACCGAAATGGTAGAATGATTTTCTTTTATGCACTCTTCATATTCACATAAGAATTTCAATTCATATTGGTATAAAGTGTTGATGTTCTTCAACTATTAGATTCTGAATGAAAAAAATATAATAAATAGGAATATTTGTAATGCCTTTTTCCTATGAATTACAGTAGACATTGTAATTAGCTGTCACTGAACAGATATCTCATGTTTCATATATTTTTGATCTCAGGAACTCTGGCTTAGGAAAAGGCTTTAAAATTTTATCTTCCAAGAAAACTGGGGAAAATATCAGTGATTGACATAACAAGCTTTGAGGATTTAATCAAAGATATGCTTTTCGTCATTAAATAGGCAATGCAAGTGATTTTAAAAGTACCATTCTGCTTGTGGATTTTTCATGCACCCATTCTTTTGCAATTTTATAGAGTTGATGTTAACATTACTTTGATTGTCTATATTATTTTAATTGAGTCCGACTGATAATTGTAGGAAAACACTTGAGAAATTGATGGATTAAATTTTTTGAGAAAAGAGGTTTAAAAGGTCATATTTCGAATTGGCCCAAGAAGACTGTTAAAATGAAGACCAAATGTAAGTCATGGTAGAGTAGCAAGGCAGATTATAGAGTCAGGAGAAAAAATTGGCTGTTCTACTTTTGTAGGAATAGATTGATGGGCATAAGAAAGGGCTTATAGTGGCATAGCTGATTGGTGGAGCAGCAATTCTCTAGCAGCTCAGGTGTTCTCCTGGGCCAGACAATCAAGAGACTGATTTTGTCTCTAATTCCAATTGTTTAAAAATGATTCATTGTATAAATGTACTCTCCTACTTCCATATAACACATACTATAATTTTTATCTCTGCATAGGAGAAGAATACCAGCATCAGTGCCTTTCCTTATAAACAATATAAATATTTTTACCTTATAAAGAGTTACAAAGCAAAATAATTTCATCTCATCTTCTGTCACTGCTACAGTACAAGTTTCTCTTCTGCTTGAATGTTATTGATTGTGTTCCTGTATGAAATACTAAATTTGCACATCAATTGTTTTTAAAATTGTATTTTTCATGAACAACAATGTTCTCTCTGTATAAACATTTTAAATCAAGTTAAACCTAACTCCTAGTGACTGCATTTAGGCAGTGTTCTTGGCAGCATTATGGAAGTGGCTTGATACTACCACCTTCTAAGATGTTTTTATGCCTTGTCAGTCTAGTGAGCTGGAGCTGCGTACGCTGATTCTGGAGTCCCTGCTAAGCCCCGGCAGCCGTGCAGCTCCAGCTGACCCCCGAAGGCTGCATGCAGCTGACAGCCACCCCCAAGGCTGCCAGAAGTCCCGATCAGCTGGAGCCGTGGGTGCTGATCCTGGGGCCTCAGCAGTTTCAGCTGACTCTTCCCCCAGGCCTCTCTGGCACTGCCACCGCTTCAGCTCATTAGTCTGCTTGCAGGCCAGATCTAAACACATAGCGGGCCTTGAGTTTGACATGTCTGCCTTAGAGCCTTCAGCCACTGAGCAAGCACATCACTTGACCTGCATGGAGTAGATAAATTGGGTATTATCAGCTTGCCAAGCCTACACCAGATGTCCTCTCCCAACAGCTCCATATAGATGTTAAATAGGGGAGAAAGATCTAAGCCTTGAGGTACCCCACATAACTAATATTGGCCACAGAGAAAGGCCAACAAAATGATGCCTCCCAATCCTTACGGACAGTCCAACAAGTTTTATTATATGTTATACCAATATTGTAAGTGACAATACTTACAGATGTTAAATCACTAGCTACAACACTAGTTGATAATCTATTTTTAGTGACAAATGGAGACAAGTTTGGAATTTTGTATTGTAGATTTTGTGTGTGTACACACATAGATTTTACAAAGCTTGCACATTCACAGATCTCTCCCATGAGAAATTCTTGCCTGGAATCCTGGAGAGCCATTGGCAGTCAGTTTGAACAAAACTAGAGGCGGATTGACCAATAGTCCTATGCAGTATAAGGCATTTTCAATGAGTAACGAAGTTAATAAAATACTTCTCTAGCCATGTAAATGGGACTAGACATGGGCAGAAAGTAGTTTCAAAAATTAGCACCCACATCCAGGCATTTCCTACTGCAGCACAGTTAACATGGGAAACGGTTGAGCTACACTTAGAAAAAGATTGGGGTCACCTGACATTTCCTCAGCCTATCTTCTGCACCACATACTGAACCATAAACTAATTGCAAAGCAGTGCTTTTTTTGAAAAAAAAAAAAAGGTGCCGGAACTCACACGTCATACAACCCACTTTGCCTATCCTACAAGGTTCCATCCAAAAAAGGTGCCGGAACTCCGTTCTGAGCGTTCTATGAGAAAAAAAGCCCTGTTGCAAAGAGTATGTTCACGAAACTCCTTTCAAATATAGTAATTTATAGGTCAGTGTGTGAACAGAGACGAAAAAGAAAAAGATTGCAAACGGCATTATAAAAAATTGGACCACCAAACAAGGAAAGGATTAGGGAAAGGCGAAGTAAAAATAACGGAAGCCTTTTTATGAGAGCTCATTGGTCCAAACTGCCAGCAATACCAAAAGACACGTGGACTTCACGCAGAGAAATGTCAACCTACCCTCCGCCCCGAACTGTAAAGCAAAAGACATCTAAAGCCCTCGAGGTTACATCCATACAAGAAAGCTGAAGCCATTAAATTATCTACGGCGTTTTTAATTATTCGCAAGTAATAAAAGCGATCTTCAGCCCGCCCTTCTTCATTTACTGTTCTCTGAATGCTTATAAGCACTCGCCGTCTTGGAAGGTATCTACCGAAATGGGAACCGGAAATCTTTCTAGCAAGCCGTTTTAGCTGCAAATAGGAAAGTTCTCCGGGCGTCGGAAGGCGTAGAACGTAGATCTCCAGCGACGGGTAAGCTAACGAACGACCAATGGGAGCGACCTTAATATGGGGAGGCGGGAGCAACAGACATTGTAAGTTTAAACGCCCGGCCAATAGAACTTCGGGAATAGCGGCAGAAGCCAATCTGTGGCGGCATATGGCGCTCGCGCAGTCGGGTGGTGGGTAACTGTTCGTGGTGTGGAGGAGGACGGCAAGTGAAGCCATGGATCAAAGTTACGGTGAGTCCTGCTTGTGAAGGCAACCGCGGCGGATGGATGCTCCGGCGAGTGCAGGGGAGCTTCGGCCTTTGACAGAACTGGTTTCTTTTCTCAATGACGTAGCAGCACTGCAAGTCGCGGAGCCCCGGTGTCGGTGCCTTCTTTCTCGGCGAGACGCTGGCAGCGGTGATTGGACCGTGTGCTTGTCCCTCACCGCGTTCCGCTTGGTGACGAGTGCCATTTGGCCAGCGAGGCGGAGGGTCCGATTTTTTCTTCTGCTGTACCGTGCGAGAAAGGAGGACCGAAGTCCTATTTCTAAAGACGACACAAAATGGCGTGGGGGAAGTTCTGCTCGCGATAGCGCTCTTCCTTCCTGCTGCGGGGGTCGATGTCTTCCAGTTTGTAAACAGTGGCTCGTGGGTCTTGCCTCTCCGCTGACGGCGCTTCTGGCTAGAAAAGAAGCGGACTGGCTCGGTCGAAAAGCTCATCATGGCCCGCGTTGGATTTCCATAGCGACATGGGGGGGGGGGGAAATGACAGGAAGGGCTATCCCTCGAAACCCTTCCCGTAGTGTGTTACGGGTTGCCAACGTGCCCAGTAAGAGTGTCCACAGGCCATCCTCTGCTTCTACCTATCACATAATAACAGAGTTGGAAGGGACCTTGGAGTCTTCTAGTCCAACCCCCCCTCTCCCCCCCCCCCGCTCAGGCAGGAAACCTAGTATCATTTCAGACAAATGGCTGTCCAGTCTCTTCTTAAAAACCTCCAGTGATGGAGCACTCACAGCTTCTAGAGGCAAGTCGTTCCACTGATTATTCTACCTGTCAGTAAGAACAAACTTGCCTTGCCACCTCGTTTTTCCTATCAGGTCCCCATGACGATGCGTTCATCTTGTCCCAGTCCTAAGTAGCGTTTTCGGGCTTGTTTTCACACACTCCAAGGGTAGACTCGAGTGTAAAATCGGTTTTGTGATTCATCATTTTGGAATTCAGGCAGAATAGGATGAAGGGAAAAAGCAAAATTTATGCTGGTGTAGTTGTTTGCCAGTTCAAGGATGAATAAATAAATACTAGAATACTTCAACTGAGCAGTGGGGAAACCCAGGATCTGAGGGCTCTGTGACATTTATAATGGTAGCAAGTGGTATATTGACTCTTGGTGGTACCAAATACTAAGTCGTCAATTTGGCCAGCTGCATTTTAGCCTAGCAAGTTGAGTAAACTCAATTTGTGTGGTTAAGATATGGTACAGTGTATACTTAACAATTAGATAATTGTGAGTATTTTACAAATATATTGTGTATTTGGTTTAAAATGTCAGGGAGTTTATTAAAATGTTTTATTTGTAAACAGTATGACTGTTTAGGAAAGGGAGAAGGAGAAAGAAAATATACCAAGAGAAAAAAGAGAATACCTTTTTTAATGTAACTTAGGAATATCTGCCTACGTGATTATTTTTTAAAAAAAAATTGTATCCAGAGGCTTAGATCAGAGGATAACCTTCAGCTTTATTAAGTCATCTTTCATTCCAGGGGTCTTCAAACTTGGCCCTTTTATGACTTGTGGACTTCAACTCCCTTATTCCTCAAGTCATAAAAGGGCCAAGTTTGAAGACCCCTGTTTCATTCTGTTAAAAGTGTGTTCAGATCTTGGATATATAGTAGTAGTATATAATATATACTATATAGTAGTAGTAGTATATAGTAGTATATCTTGAAGATAAAGTAGGTAGCATGAATATAAAAGCAATGATATTTCCTATGAAACTGAGTAACTGGATATTTTTAGTACTCATGGTAGTGAAACTTTTGAACGTTAAACTTACTCTCCTATGAAGTGGAATCTTACATCTGATAAAATGGGTTTTAGTGTAGAAATCATTATACCATAATGAACTTGATTGGTATCCAAGGCAACAAGTACCTCGGTCCCTGCCAGATGCTTGTACAACTACAGCTTCCACAAACTTTTTGCCAGTGGTGATGCTAGCTGAATACAATATTGAAATCCAAGATGTCAGTAAGGCATTCTGTGTTATAAGATACTATATGATACTACATAATGGCTGAAAGGTTTAGGATGAAATGTAAAAAAATGGAAATTCTCAGTCTTGCTGCTGTTTCCATTTCTTTGTTACATAACAATTTTAGTGATGTCCTTTTGCAACATAGTTATATAGTTATACCAAAGAGTGCAACAAATGTGTTTGTGCACGCTCTCTCTCAAATTTTTAAAATTTAAAAGCAGGCAAGAATGATTGAATCATGTTCAAAATTAATTTAAAAGGTAAAGGGTGCCAACCAGCCCCATGGCTGCATGGCCCTTTTTGCTCCCTGCATGGGGCTGAACAGCCATGTTTTAACTCATTTTTAAAAGGCCAAGAGAGGGTTGCTGCCTCTCCTATATATGTATATACACACTATCTTTGTCTATGAATTCTAGTCTCACTATGGCACAAAGCCACTTAGATGGTCTTGGACTAGTCACTTTTTCTCAGCCCTAGAAAAGAGGCAATGGCAAACCACTTCTGAAATACTTTACCAAGAAAACTGCAGGGATTTGTCTTGGCAGTCTCCCAGAATAGGACACGATTGAACTAAAGGGAAAAATAAATATAATGTGTGTGATTTTATGCTAGTTTAGTGTTCTGAGGTACTTTATTGAGAACCAGATGTTAAAAGAGTACACCCATAAAAGCAGTAATATTTACAGTCATGTTTACAACTATTTGCACTGTGAATATACATAAGAATCAATGGTATTAATTTCTCAGAAGAAATTTATTTTTTTATAGAAAACGTGAGTATCACAATTCTATTGCAATTTTATTTAGCATATTACCTTGATTTATGTTACATAAAGTACATAATCCAATAGAGGAGAATGTATTTAGCTCAGGATTGAACTCTGGAGTCCTTGGTGCTCTTTGAGCTTGGTCATTTGCTTGCAAACATTTCATTACCCAATTAAGTAACATCATCAGTGCTAGTGAACGTGAGCTTTGATCCCTGTTTATGTAAAGTAACCTGCTCTTCCAATGTTGGTGGAAATGTAGTTTTCTCCTTGGTAGTTCCTTGATTAGGGCACTAACAAGAAAATAAAAAAGCTAAGAATGAAACAAAACCCCGGAACTCATCATCCGTAGCAACCAACACTCAGATAACACCAGGCAATCAGGCAGAAAACAATACCTAATGAAGAAACTACCAAGGAGAAAACAACACCCTGGCAGGGCAAACTATTGTACATAAACAGAGAGTAAACCCCACATTGCAAGTGTTACCTAGTCAGGTAATGAAATACCTGGAAGTGAACAACCAAGGACTCTACAAAGTACTTAGTATTAGTTTTATATGTTCAAGTATTTTCTTCCTGAAATATTCATTTAGTATAAAATAAATTGTTTATTTTGCTCCCATTCAGAAGGGTTTTTGGTTCTTTTCATAAGAAACATTGGTTCCAGATAAGGGTTTATTTTTATGTATTGTACGATATGGCCCTAAATTATTTTTTAAGTAAAATCTTCCATATTTCAGTATTCTTGGTTTACTCATTTGAAAGAGTTGAATTCAGATAGCTCTTAATTCTTACTAATTGTTTTGGAAGCATGATTGGTTAATAAGCATTTGTTTAATAAGATATTGTAGGCTGCGTATAATATTACTTTCAGAATTAGTTCCAGAGGATTGAACAAAATGTAAGTCAGTGTGCATAACCTTGGCATTTGGACTGATTTCTGTCTCTACTATTTTATTGGTAGCAATGGAAAACACACAACTTCCCAAAGGCTTGATTCCTACCAGATACACAAAACGTATTAAAGATATGGAAGATACAGAGCAAGTCTTGAGAAATATACTGTGGAGGTTTTTTAATTTATTAATACATTAAACTTTTCTTTTACAGGTTATAGTTCTTGGGGTACTGACAACACCAATACTCATGGTAAGAAAATAAATACAGCTACACTTGTAAGTTGATTATAACCATGACTATTTTAAACTTGGGTCACAGAATAAGAATTATTTTAATAGTATGACTTTTCAATATCAGAATATTTTCACAGGCATATATTAAGAGTAATTTCCTTTTGGGCTTATTAGATTAAATACTTAGTTATAGTTTATATGAGTTTTCTATCATGCTAATTTCTATCAGAATTTATATAAATTAGAGCTTTGATTTTATATAAAATAAAAACATTCAGCTGTTGCTTGACATGTATCATTTAACTTTATATAGGGAGGTTGTGGAAGAACTTGTTTCACTAATTCTAATCTAGTGTTAATTTCTGATTTTTCTAATATATAATATTTATGCAAAATTTTTGCCATGGAATACAAAAAAGAATAATTTCATATTTATTCTAATGTGAATTTTCCAAGCTGCCCCCAGTGCAAGAAAGAAAGCCTAGTTGATCAGGCTGCTTGATGTGGTTTCAGAAATCACATGGGATACTTTCTAAAACTGATCTTCAGTTTCACCAAGATTTTAGCCACTGCTGGCAAGCAACCCACTTTACACCAGAGTTCCCCAACCTTTCCGGCTTTGCAGACCGGCAAAGGGAGGGGGGAAGAGATAGTTCCGGACAAATAGCCAGCAAGCACAAGCGCAGTTTCATTTGCACAAGCAGTGAGTATGCACACACGCTGCTGCTTGTGCAAGTGGGGATGCGCATGTGCTCACCTGCCATTTCTGCGACCCTGTTGCAAACAGCTCACGGCCCAGAGATTGGGGACCTCTGCCTTAGACCACATAGGGCTTATGCAGATTCTCTATGCATGTTTATCTTGGAGAACTCCCTGGTTTTCAGAGGAACAATGAGATGAAGCAACATAACAGATGCCTAAAGCATCACAAGAAGACAAAGCAAGTCTGACCAAGCATGGGTAAGAGACTTTATTAAGGACTACTTTGTGGTGATAAGGGTAGTAAAAATATACTTATTTTTCTGCCTTTGTTGCATCCACAAATAGCCACTTGACCACCCTGTTTTGGTTAATCCTTTCTGAGCATGGAGATGTTGGGGGAACCCTTGCATGGCTGCTGTGATGATGAGCATCTTTCATATAAGGTTTATTTTTATTTATTTCTCAAATTTCTACACGCCCATCTAACTTAGGTGATTCTGGACAGTTAAAAACATCATAAAAAAATATTAAAAAATGACTAAAGCACAGTTTAAAATTTAAAATCAAAGAAAATTTACAAGTTAAATAATAAAAATCAAAGTTAAAAAATTAACAAGACTAAAATGTTAACAAGGCAGAGGGAGAGCCCTTAAGCCACCATCTTGAAGGAGGCAAAACACTCTTAGATACCAATGCTAAGTGGCAGAGACAGGTCTTAATACAAGGTCTTAATAAGTCTCTGCCTAAGTGGCAGAGACAGGTGTTAATACAATATTTCTGGAAGGCAATATATTTCAGAGAAGACTCTCTTCCTATATTCTGCTAGTCAAAATTCTTTAGCTGATAAAATCAGTAGCAGTCCCTCCCTGCCTGACTGGGTGGGATAGGTTGACATAATTGGAATGAGACAGTTACTCAAGCTACCTAGTGCCATGCCATGAAGGGCTTTAAAGGTGATAACCAACACAAATTGAACCCAGAAGCAAAATTGCACCCAGTGCAGATCACATAGCAGAGATATTAACTGAGAGGTCAAGACAAGCCAGGATGGATGCACTACCCCCCCCCCGCCATCCCATTCTCGCCAGAGGTCATCCAGAAACGCATCCGGTACTATTTCCATCCCATATCTGTGCCTAAAATCTGACTGGAAAGGCTACAAATAATCTGTTTCATCCAGGATCCTCTGGAATTGGAGCACAACCACTAAAGATACCTGGCCTCTGACTATATTGAGCCTATGAAATAACTGGTGCCCAGTCTTGTCCGGTTATATCAGCTGAGTTTTATCTGATGATTCCCTGGGAAGTGGGCAGGGTCCTTGTCTATGAGTTCTGCCAAATGGTGGTTAATGCTTCTTTGTGGGAGGGGATGACACAACAAATGAGGTAATAGACTGTCCTCTCCTCAAGTAATCTCGGCTTAGTTGTACAACTCTATCCTGGGCCACCACTGTGCTTCTTCAGTACATGGATGCCGTGTGGATCAAGTTTGGGAAGAACTAGCTTCAACTCAACCTTGACAAGACTAAATAGCTATGGGTTTCAGAGTTCCCTGCATTTATTAATTTTCCATCAATAGCTTTATGGGTTAACAATCCCCCAGGCAGAGTTGATGCACAATTACATGTTAAACGCTGGCTTCCAACCAGCTTCTGGATGCAGTTCAGTGTTGGATATCATTTTTAAAACACTATATGCCATTGAGCTAGGTTACCTGCAGGATCACTTATTTCCAACATTTTCAGCCGTCCTATCAGATTGGGTATGTTTGAATCCAATTAGTGAAGTAGTGGCACTTGATGGGCCCCAGGGAGTGTACCTTCTCTGTCATGGGACTTGTAAAGCAGCCTACCTCTGGAGATGCAAATAGCCCTGACCCTGTTAGCCTTCTGGAAGGCTGTGAATATTGGCAGTTCTCCAGGCTCTAAAGTCAAAATAAGGTTATGACTCTATGACTGTGTTTGCATGTGTTAATAATGACATTTTATCCATTTCTTTTCAATTGATTTATACATTTGGGCTGAAATATTTATTTCCATTCTTTGGATAAATGAGTGGCTATGTGCATTTGATAAATAAAAAATCTTGATGTATTTAAGGTAGAAATAAACTTGTCTCTGTGTCTCATTAAGGTACATATGCCACAAACATGGGAAGTTGGCAAGGTATGTGTTTTGTTTACTTTTCCAAAGTTTTGATTTTCACTGAAAGAGAATCTGAGGCATTTCTCCACTTTTTTTAAGAAATAAAGTGATGTCCACTTTACTTACATAAACTACATAAATCCATGTCTCTCTCATTTTGAACTCTGTCCCAATATATTAATAATTTAGTAAAATAAGATCAATGTACAACAACAAGGAGGCATCCCTTTCAAAAAATTCAATTTTCAGTGCAGAATGATGAGATAAAACATTTGGAAAGATTCCAAAGTGGGGGGAAAAAACATGGCAAAGGGAAGGTGTGGCAGTGGGTTCCAGGAAGGTCTCAAATTCATCAGGTGTCTGCTGGAAGAGACTGGATTTACCAAAAGTGGATTATGCCCCATAGGTATTCTTTACCATCTCATTGAAATATATATGGGACCATAAATATTGCTCCGAATAAAGATGATTATTTTGTTATACTAAACTTTAAAAGTTCTGGTGTGACAAGGAGGCTGATAGATGCCATCAAGATATGTTGGACATATTTGGGTCCACTGTAGTTTATAATTTTGTATTTTATCCTTAGCAACATAGAAAACCAATGACCAAAAAAGACCCATTGGTCCATCGAGTCTTCCCTTTGAGTTTTTCATTTTTGTTTTCTTTTTTTTTTTTTTTAATTTTTAATTTATTATTTTTTTATTTATTATTACTATTTTTTATTTATTTTTTAATTTTTGTCGAATGACAAAATATATTTATCCCAAGCATGCTTAAACTCAGTTACTGATGATTGACTCACTACCTCTACTGGAAATTGGGTCCAAGCTTCCACTAGTCTTTCTGTAAAGTAATACTTTACTTTCTAACGTTACTTTTGAAGTCTTTTCAAAAAGCTATGTGTGAGATAAATGTTCTTTTATGAACATTTATGACAGTTCTGTGATAGTTATATTTTTGAAAGTATAATCTCTACCTGATACTGTAAATCTATAGGCATATCATTTAACACAGACTCTGGTCTTAAAACAACGAACAGTATTAAGCTAATAAATATTTTTGTTTGTTTTATTTGAAGGTGTGTGTGATTTTTGATATGGAGTTGGTTTCCATTAATTTAGGTGCAAGCTTATAAGTTCTGTTTTTGTTGATTGTGCAATCTAGACTTATTTATTTTTTAACCAGGTTATGAAGGATATGATTATTATGGTGCTCAAGCCAGTAATACTACCACGGGTCCCACATATAACTATGATGCTACTGTTCCCCCAACTACCTGGAATACTTCTAAAGCTTCTGACATGACAATGGGTACTAGTATGCCAGTAGTAAATTACAATACTGGAACACTGGAGGCAGAAAACTCTGATTCCATCATAGCAAAAATAAACCAGCGTTTGGATATGCTATCAAAGGAAAACACTGGCAATGCTGGAGAAGGCATGGAAGATCAGGGAAGGTAATTTAAATTTTATTTTTAATCAAAGTTTTAAGAATCATTTTTGGTATAGTGATTAAAGATATCAGGCTGAAAACCAGGAAGCTAAGTTTTAGTCCCGCCTTAGGTGTGAAGGCAGCTGGGAGACCTCAGGCCAATCATTTCTTTTCACCCCTAGGAAGGCAAAACACTTCCAAAAATGCCAAGAAAACCCCTCTCTCTATATAGTGGTATAGTCCTTTAGGTTTGATTTGGAAGAAGTATTTCATGCTTAGGGTGCAAATGCTGCACTGATAATTGATTACACTGTTTCAACCCTTAGTAAGTAGTGTCGTGCTTTTCCAGATAAATCATTACAGCCTTTTAGAATAATAGTCCCCTTAAAGTTGCTACCCGAGTTTTTTTTTTTTTTTAAATATAAATATTATATAATATTATTTTAAAATAAGGAAACTGTGGGAAAGGAGAAATAATCCATCTGAACGGATTTCTTGGTCATAGGCCTTCCTTTCTGACCCTTCAGATAACTCAATTGGTAGCAATCCATGGGGAAAAAATGGAACTGCCAGTATGGTGTAGCGGAAAAGGTGTTGGAAGGTCCAAAGTGAGCCTGTAAGCTTGCATTGGACAGATACTATCTTCAAGCCAACCTATCGGAATAGGTGATAGAGGTGATAGAGTATTCTGTATACTGCCTTGAGCAAGATCCAATCAGGGTTGGTCACCAACTAGATACTTACTTTTCCGAGCTTTCATGCTCGGGCTGGAACCCATCTTCAGGGAACTTCTCTCTATTGGAATACATGCTTTACACTGTTCTATGTGGCGTATTTAGGTGGCACCTTCCTATTGATTGATTGGGTGTTAATGGCTGGCAATTGGCTGTTGTTTCCTTGGGCTGCTAAGCCCTCGGCTCCTAAGTACCTGATAAGATGGTGGTAAATCAGCATTCCTGGAGACTGACAAGGGGCCCATTTCCCAAACTTCAATCACTTCCCTGGCTATTTTTGTACCTGCATGTCCAACGATCTTAGTAGCTATGAAATTGAATGTATGTCCTTGTTCATTGCAATGTGAGGTTACCAATGAGTTCGGGTCTCCTCAAGGTCTCACTGCCTTGAGCACCTGATAAAAATATGGAGTATTTACTCATAAATCTTATCAAGTGTATAAAACTGTTGTCCAATACATCAGACGACTGATCTGTTTTGCCCATGTTATGAGTTCTGACTGCTTAGCGGCTCCGGGCTCTCGGGTGCAATTCATTCTCAGCCTAACTACTTCACAACCTATCAGTGAGTGATGGCTGTGAATTTCTGCACGTATGACAGATAATCAGCTGTTGAATAGACTGCATTGTTACAACTAAACTGGAACAATCCCAGCATGGGAATTGGTAGTTCTTTAAAATCTCTCTTAGCTGCTGACTAGATTCTTTACTTTTGATACAGCTCTTTCAGATTTGAGTCTTTTGAATCATACGACTCTAGAGCCGCAGTACCTGACCGTGATCTGTACAGAACCAGCTATAACTATAATGAAGTTGGATTAGATCGGAATGATACTTTTGGAAGTCACTATGATGCTCCTGGTAACCGCAGAGATCAACCTGGTAACAGAGGAAACAACTATGGTTTTGTTAGAGGGAGGGGCCAAAATCGAGGTCGTCCAAACACTTTCAATCGTGACTGCTTCATGCCCTCAAGTACAGAACGGCTGTCTACACACTGGAATGAAATGAATTACATGGGCGGGAGGAATATGGGAGGACCTGGACCTAACAGGCTTCCATCACTCTTTTCTCGAGCACTGGTCCCTGAGTATAGGGATTATGGAGACTATGGCGACTATGGAGAGTATGGCAACTATGGGGATTATGATTATGGCATGATGGGAATGCAAGGAATGGGAAGGATTCCTGGGAACATGCCCTATGGATTCGGCAGGACACGTGGCAGAGTAAGTTTAACATGCTAATACTAGGAACTCTCATAGCTATTTTAATAATTATAAATGAGATTATTTTAGTAAATAAGAAAGTTGTGATAGGCTTATCGTTTTTACATTGTCAAATGCACACAAGCTTATTTTTTTACTTTCCTTGCAATTTTTAATCAGAAAGGAATAGCAAGAAGCATTCTTAAAATATTCTCTGGTACACTGCTGGTGTCAATAAATGGGTCAAGAATGTTTTGTTCAACTTGTCTGTAGCCCAAGAGGAGAGCTTTTCGTGGTCGTCTGGGTGGACGTTCAGATAATGAAGGCGGGTTATACAAGCGGAAACAACCCCAAAGTGGAGAGGAACCAGACAGCAAGCAGGCGAAGACAGAAAGTGAAAGAGATGACTCTGACAATGGTAAACATTCAATTTTATTTTGAGATCTGAATGCATTATTTGTTGACCCTAATACCTAGCTTCTAATCTATTATAATATACCTTGGCAACATCCACGTTCAGTAGAAATACTTTTCTGAAACTCAGAACTTCACAGCACTGTCATTTTTTTTATAATTATCATTTTTCATAGCTAGATGAAAATAGTTCATAAAAGAGATCTTGTGCAGTTTTTAATCGGTTAGTGAGAAATAATGGTACTATTGCTTTAGACTGATACTGTTGTTTGGACCATTGAAGAACAGAAGCCATTTATTCACAGTGGTTTTATATCTTGTGTATTGGCAGATGATGGTGAAGAAGACAAGTCAGCAGATGAAGGAGATAAAGGTGTAAGTAACTTTCCCAAATAAGAGAAAAAAATATTGTAATTTGTTTTTTAACATGTCTTTGAAGCTAAAGGTATTATAAATATTGTAAGTTACTCTATTCATAGAACAAGTATGAATAATATACAGTATGTTCATCATGGGCCAGATGCAGTTTCTAAAACATTAAAATTATAACAGTGCAATTTTCCATTTTTATTTCTTTAAACATTTTGTTTTTTAGAGATTTAATGTCCAAGAAATATATAGATAGATCTTATTTAACCACTTGTTCAGCAACTGTTCAAAGTGGTACCGGCACTGAATGGGGGGGGGGGTTACAATTGGTCCTCATTGTGATTGTTGCACTGTCCCTACGGTCATGTGATTGTAATTCATGAAGTTGGCACCAGGCTCATAATTATGTCACAGTGTTACACAATCATGTCTTCTCTATTTGCAACCTTCACCACCAGCTTTTGACAAACAAATTCAGTGGGGAAGCCAGCAGGAGATTGCAAATGATGTTCATGTAATCACATGTGATTGGTGCATGATTCACTTAATGATGGCAAGTGGGACACTCAGAACTGCTATCATATGTTGGTGCGGTCACATGACATTGCTCTTTACCACTGTGTTGTTTAGTACTGGAGTACCTGGCCCCAATTACTGTCAATTAAGCAAGGACTACCTGTAATTCAATACAGAGTAAAAAGAAAGCATTTGCTCTTCATAGCACACAGAATAATTGCTTCATTCTTATTTTAGATTTCTAATTTGAAAGACAGTATGATCAAGCACAGCCTCCAGATTTGTTGAGGCTACAACTCTTATGTTCCAACCAACATGATTATAATTATGGTTTCTAGGAATTCAAGGAATTGTAATTCTTGTGCATTTTGAGAATGCTACAAGTCATGTGCAAAATCATTCTGTCTCCAGAGATGAAATGTCTTAAAAAGTTCCAGCTCTGTACCGTGTTGCTCTGGACCACTGTGAGAACAGCTGGATCAGCTGCTTGAGGCAGCATCATTATCTACAGTACCTAAAATAATACAAAGTAAAGGCAGGATATAAATCTAATCATCATTTCATTTTCGGAAAAATAGTTGGCTCCCATCCTATCATTAGATCAGCAAAGACTGGTCTAGCAGCTAAAAGCTAATTCATTGTAGAATACTGCAAGCATTATTGCCTCCTGAGAAAATCAGTGTAATGTTGAAGATAATTTCATGGTTGCCTACCATTGTCTGCATATAACCAGCACTGTCAGTATAGTTCATTTATCTGAAAAGAGGATTTTTATCTCATGTCCACATTGTCATTTCAATTCTGAGACAGTTGTGCTACATGTAAGCTAAATGCAGATTGAGCTTAATATTGTTTACTCTGCAAAGCATGCTTGAAAAGAGCACATATGAATCCTGAAATTCTTTCTTTCCATTAGTTCTGAACTACTTGCTCCTCCAGAAACTCCAGTTGCGCTTTCCATAATCTTTAAATATGGGCTGCTTATCTTGTTTCTGAATTTGTACAATGGAATGAATACATCTTCAAATAGAAAAATAGAAAAGGCTATAATTTGAAGAAACATGCAGGATTTAATCTCTAGTTGAAATAAATAAATATAAGTTGTTTATATTTGAATCGATAAAATTAATCTATTTGTCAGCATTCTTGTAGAAAGGTGTTTACAAATGCTGCCTTTAAAATTTAATTTTCAGAAGTTGTATTTCTTGTAAATATTTTTCAATCAATATAACAAATCACTATTAACACATTTTATATAAATTCCTCTATAACTAGAATTAATGTGTTGTTTCTTCTCTTTTTTTAAAGGAGTACAAAAGACAATGAAGCTCTCAAAGGAAAAAGTATGGTAAGATATATAGATGCAATTGAAAGACCTATGTTTCTTTCTTTTCACTTGGAACCATAAATTAACTTTAGAATGAACCCCTATTATTTCTTTGGAGATAGCATTCTAGTATCCATGCTTCCCTGCTCAGAATGCAGATTTTTTTTTAAAGAATAATTAATAAATGCATGAATTGTACAATTCTTGGATAGGTTTACTAGATCTTGATATAACATACTTTGGATTCAGTGAAACAAATTTCTGCTGTGGTATAATGACATCCACAAATGATGCAAATCTCCAGAATGCCCTCTGTTTAATTCATTGAGATTCCCAAATAACAGATTTCACTTTCCCTCAATTAATCTGCCCAATCAAGATTTCATTTTAGTTTGTTAGAATATAATAATAGCCTTTTTATCTATAACCACAGTCATAGGCTCATTATATCTAGAAGATTAATATTATAATAATACACCAGATATCTGTAAACCTTGAACACGTTCCTTCCTCATCTAGTTTATATCTTTAGATTCTTTTAACTGAAAAAAGTCTAAATGACAACCATCAGCCTCAAGAACAATCCATTTTTCCAATAATATCTCTGACTTCCCCCCAAAATCCCAGAGGTGTCCTTAGAAAATAAAATAAGTCGCTGTGCCCAGAGAATTATTGCTAATGAATGTTTTAAAAGTGGCAACTTTGTCCATGGTAACATTCTTGTTATCTTGTTCTCAAAATTCTATATGTGCCTACTGTTCCAAAATAGTTGGTGAGTTCTGTCCTAAATGTTTATAAGCAACACCTCAGAATAACTGAAATCAGTATTTTATTTGTTGTTAGCTTATCAAAATTGAAGCACCTTTTAGTCAAATTCAGCTCCTACTGACATCATAAATTAAAATATGTAATTTTCCTTGTCAGTAAGATTAAATGATTGAGTTATAACCTGTCTTTTATTTAGAAGCTCAGGGTAGCAAAAAAAAGTCCTCCCGTTTGTTTTTCTGCACAAAAGTCCTGTGAGGTAGGTTGGTCTGAAAGAGAAAGTAACCTAGAAACTTTTTCTGGCTATGTGTGAACTAAGTCACCCTGCTTCTAGCCCAACACCTTAACAACTACATTATACTGCCATCTTTCATTATGTTTACTTTGATTTCTCAGCCTAATGAACAGCCCTGCTGTTTCCTGGTGATCTCCTATCTAGGTATTAAACAGGTCTGAAAATGCTTATCTTTTCAGATTAGCCAAAGTCAATTAGGTCAGCTTCGTATTTGTGTTAAGACTATGCATATGCGTCTGAGTCTATAAGCTATAAATAAATGTTTGAAATTACATTAGGCATGAAACTGTGGTAATTCTTTCTTAATATTCCCACGGGATTATCAACACATAGGTCAAAGAGGATATGTAGAATTTAAAAAAACGTTCTAAAACAAATGAATGTTGCCTCTTAAATATAACTTTCTGTAGCAACTGATGATGGCTGTGATGATGATGATGAAGAGACAAAACAAAGAAAAGAGAAACAGAGGCAAAGGAATAAAATGCGTGACCGTGCAATGGACAGGTAATTAAAACAAATAAAAATCGGATTAAAATAGGGATGCATAAGATTGTACTTACCTAGCTACATATCAAAATCTAGTGAGTGGGATGAAGAGAAAAATTAAACTAATTTATAGATAAAGATAAATGTATAATTACATATCACTAATTATTTTCAAGTTATTTGCTGTACTTAATTATCATTTTTAATGTACAGTGAGGGGGAAAATTATTTGATCCCTTGCTGATTTTGTACGTTTGCCCACTGACAAAGAAATGATCACTCTATAATTTAATGGTAGGTTTCTTTTAATAGTGAGAGACAGAATAACAACAAATAACTTTTTTGAAATGCGTTTTTCTGGATTTTTTTGTTGTTATTCTGTCTCTCACTGTTAAAATACACCTACCATTAAAATTATAGACTGATCATTTCTTTGTCAGTGGGCAAACGTACAAAATCAGCAGGGGATCAAATAATTTTTTCCCTCACTGTATTATACTTTGTTGACAATTATTCAACCTTTATGGTTTATATCCAAACATTTGTGGGATATATACAAACCTGCAACTTGAGTTTGTGTGCTTCTCTGGTATAAAAAATATATATTACAGTATTATTAAAACGTTCATATGATTAGTTATCACTAGTTTGAAACATTCTAAATTTCTGAAATCATAGAAGAAAACACTCTGGATTGTTTAATATCATTTTTGTGATTAACATACAACATCGGTGCATGTGGCACTGGAATGTTGCCATGCTTGATATTTTGGAGCGAGAGCTGCTTTTGCAGCATTCTGTATGAAGCAACAGGGCTCCTGCCAACTGTCTTCTGAGTGCCACAAGGGTAATATGTTGCTTGTTCATTTTGATAGTTTTGAGTGTTTTGCTTGGCATTTATACAGTTTATGACCTTCCCTGCTTCTGTTAGTAAGTGTCACAGCTGTGGAGGCAGGCTTCCTACTTTGGATGGCAATTTTGATGTCTTTTTTACCCCACTGATGATAATTGTGGAGGTTTATCTTTCTGTAAGGTCTTATAATATAGACCTCTTGTAATTGTGGATGTTCTACTATATTTGGATTCTGAGTACCACATATGCATCCAGAACAACATAACTATGTTCCAGTAGTACTAAACCCAGCTGTGGCGCTAGACCATGCAACAAACCTCCACCAAACCTAGTATAGGCAGTAATTTAGGAGGAGATTTTGACTCCACCAACTCAAGGCAGATCACTAAATAAGCAAAGGTGCTTTTTCAAAAGGCAGTTGGACTTTGTTTTTCCTTGAAGACGTTTTGCTTCTCATCCAAGAAACTTCTTCAGTTCTGGCTGAATGATGGATGATGGAAGGATTATATTCCTTGCAGTCATCTGGTTGTTAGCACTCTTTCTGAGAGTCATTGAGGTCGCTTGGAGGTTTATCTGTGCCCTGAGAGTCACCTGAATAGTGCCAATACGCTGGAACCTTCTTGGAACTGCCTATTGCTTCTTGGGAAATATCATTTGATTGGTGGTTGGGAATGGTGTTAACTCTTATTTTGATTGGCTCACCTTATCAGTCAGTTATGTGTGGTTGAAGCATATAATCTATCATCTAGTCAGGTGTTTGATACATCTACAAATACTAGGAATATAGATGATAAGGTATGTATCTTAAGAATTCAGAAATTGATCTAAGTATGTGTTAATAATCATAGATTTCTGCAAAGATGTAACAGATCCACAAATATACAGTATTGAAACTCCTTAATTGTATCCCCATTCATAGGGCAATTATTTCAACTCTTATTAATATTTGCTGAAGTATCAATATATACAAAATAAACATTTATATTACACTAATATTACTTTCACATTTTTTTTTCTTACAGAAAAAGGTGAAACTTGTTATATCAAATGTTACATAAGCAATGTAACTGCATCACATTATTCTAAATTTTTGTTTTTAAAAAATGTGTTACTGGCTTGCAAGCTACAATTGATTTTTTTCATACTTCTAATAAGGAATTTCAGTGGCACTAAAATCAAAAAGTCCAATAAATGCTTAAAGTGTATTGTCAAAAAACACTGTAAATTAAACTTAGTTTGGAATTCTATTGTTAAAAAGAGCATCCTCAGATCTGAATTGTTCAATACTATGAAAAAATATTATGAAAACATACGTACAACACAGACAAATGACTGATTTTAAAACTGGAATTTTTTATTCAGTTTTATTCTATAATAAGCCTACTCTGTAATATTTGTCTAATTGACTATAGATTAAATGCATGTAATATAAGAAAGTGAAAAACCTTAAAATGCTGCTGTTTAATAATATAGTTTTAGGTTGTTCAAACATTTTTCTGTTTATAATTTTGTATGTTGCTGTTTTAGGATCAAGCAAAAAACATCGTAAACATTCAGATGTATTTTTAACTGGGTTGCTTAATAAAAATGAATGTCATACAGAACTTAATGCAGTGTTTTTCCAGAAGAATATCTATGAGAGTAAAGATAGTGTCTTGTTGAAAAAAAATATTGCTAAAACATTCTTTTATAATGGTAAAATGAAAATTCAACCTCAATCTAGGGGTGTACTATAAAGCGTCCCCAGTTTAAGAACAAGTTCCATTCCCAAGGTCTGTCCTTAAGTCGAATGTGTATGTAGGACAGAACCGTAGTATTGTATAACACTATGTAAGTAGTATTGCATAATGAACAACTTGTTGTGTATTTAATTTGAACCATTTAATATTTAACTTGAATTTTGCTTTAATAGGCTCCATTCTTAACTGTGGGTCATCCTTAGATCAGAGCGTTTATAACCCAGATACTTGCTGTATTTGTTTTATTAAAATGCTATATGTTATGTTGGAGAAAACACTTCAAAATTAAATTAGGTCTTAGATTTCTCAAATATATGGAATGAATTGTGCTTAATTTCTTTTTACAAATTTAACTTCATAATGCTTCATATTTTTGAAACTGCATTTTGTAACAAAATGGTTTCTTATAGAATACAGTTTGCCTGCTCTATCTGTAAGTTCCGAACTTTTGAGAATGAAGAAATGGAGAAACATTTAGAAAGCAAATTTCATAAAGAAGTCTTGCGATACATTGGGACCAAATTACCTGATAAGACAGTAGAATTCCTTCAGGTACATCTTCAGAAAAATCCTAAATTCATATAAATAATTACAAACAATTACCTGTCTGCACCGTTGAACAGTTTAATTAATTTAATCATTCAAAAAAGTGTAAAACTATTAAAACATTTGTTATTCTTATTATTGTTAGTTAGATTTATTGTAACCACTCATGCCAAAAGATTCCAAGCAGTTAAAAATACCTAAGTAACATAAAACCTAGACTGAATATTTCAGTACTCATTTAAATAGTTAAATTTCCAAATTAGACAAGATGTTAAGATTGCTTGAAGAGTTACGCATTTTAGTTCGTGGGTTTTTGTAAAACTAAGTTTCTTGTTGCTAAAAATACTTTGTTCGAGCCACCATAAAGGCTTCTGCTGTACCTTTTCATAAGTGGTAACTAAGGCTTTCACTGGAAAAATGTAATTGAAATGGTACGTTGCTGCTTAACTATTCTGATCAGATCTTTCTGGGGAGATTGCATTGCCATAAAGTTGGAGGTGGAGTTGCAATAACATATCTTATTGGGCTGCTTTTATTTATAACTTAAGGCCAGTAACTTGTATATTTAATATTGTTTACTCTTATTCCCTAGAAATACATTGTGAACAGAAACAAGAAAATTGGGAAGCGCCGACAAGAGCTGACTGAGAAAGAGGGTACAAAACCAAAACCTGACCCATTTAAGGGTAAGAACAACATTATTAAGAGTAGAAGACCATTTGATATGCATTAACTATCATCCAAAAATTGAACACAGTACTGCAATGGTCTTAATCCATTGAGAAATAATGTTTAAGTAATCTATATAGGTGGTCCTCACTTATGACATTGCTGAACAAATATTTTGAACCGGTCCTTAAAATAACAGACGTTACAATGTGTCAGACCTGCCCCAATCTAGTCCCTCAGGAAAGTAAGACTCGTGTATCCATTTGGTTGAAGCAGAAGAACTTTTACTGAAAGAAATTGGTTGTGGTAAAGCCAGGTGGAATCTGGTGTTCCCGCGCAAAATACAAAGCTATTCTTTTCATTTCCCACTCCCTCCCCCCATGACCAGTCTGCTGGCCAACCAATGCAATGCCGATAAGATGTTTTGAGAAACTCTGAAGTGTCAGACAGGTAACATTCCATTCTCAGGGCAAATGGCCTTGAAGATCTTGGTACAAGCCGGTTTAGTGGTGATCTGGTCATCCTTCCATTGTCACTACCCCTCTCCCTATTTCCCACGTTTGAAGTTACAGCAATAGCACCCAATAAACCCTCGTCCTCCCTCCCCCCTCCTGCCCTAATGGCAGGGCCCCAGCAAGGCACAAGCTGGTGATGGTGGACCCGACGCAGTGCCCCTGCAGTCATGTGATCAAAATTTGGGCACTCAACAGCCCACCTGCATGGGATCCTCCACCTGCCTGTACCCCATGTCTGCCCTTTTGGATGCCCTGCACTCACTGTCCCAACCTACCAACCGCAGCTGACTTTCATCATCTTCCTCTCGCTGCTGACGAGCCAATAGCTCGGGCTCCTGTTGGCTTCAGCTCCTCATTGTGCACAGCCTTTCTGAAGCTTTCCAAGGCCTTGTACAACCGGCTGATTCACTAAGAACCAGACTAGGTGTGCCTTGTCAGTAGTGAGAGGGAAAAGGCGAAGGTCAGCTGGGGACAATATGAGCACTAGAGGCAGTGGACAGCAGGATGGCCAGAAAGAGCAGGGATTGGGAAAGTAGAAGCAGAAGCAAGCGCAGCAGGGCAGGCTCCTGGCCTAACGATGGCGTGGTTTGGGCCTAATAAGAGGGAAATGTTAAGCGGTATGATCACGTGATGTTTCACCTAAGGACCACATCCCTTAGTGACAAAACTTCTGGTCCAGTCAGGGTTATTAAACAAGGGCAACTTGAAAAGAAAGTCCATATTTAGAAGAAAAATATAACTACTAACCTGAGACAGCATGAATATAGTAGAAAAATGCAGTACTCTGCAGGAGGAACAAAAAAACAACAGAAGGAGACAAGATATTTATCTCTTGTCAGACTACTTTTTTATTTTACATTCGTATTTTCATCCTCCTTTAATCAGGGCTTTAAACACGAGATTATTCTCTTTTTATCTTAACCTTGTGAAACATTCAGGCTAAGAAATTTCTTTTTATTCTTTCTCCAGAAATTCAAAAATTCACAATATCCCTTGTCCAAAATATTCCTGCTAGAGTAAAGCTTTCCTTGGTTGGACTGGTCAGTCATGTCCTTGCGATATATATCACTCAATAAAGTTCCAATTGCTGAGAGTGCCTTGAGTCTGGGTTTAATTGGTCATTTACAGCAGTTCCAAGGATAATGTAGAGATTGAAAAAGAACACTTAGAACACCGAATTGTGGGAGGCTGATCCAGCATCTGCTTTTAAGCTCAGTCTTTACTGTAACCCAACATGTCTAGAGGCAGCCGGTTAGGAAGGTTGCCTTATGCATCAGAAAGCCAGAGCATGTGAAACTATCAATTTGTCCTGTTTTAGGGAGTTAGTGGAGTAGACTAATGTATAGAGTAGAATAGAGGAATAAATAGACGTGAGCCCTGCACAATGCGACATCTTGCCATAGCCATCTCACCATGGGACAACTTGCTGCAAGACAATGTAACAATTCAATTTAATTATTTAAAATAAAATAAAAATATTTTCATTTTTGTCATACACTTTTCATTCTGTCCTTCCTTTGGCATCCTTTCTTTAATGATTCTTTTCCACCATTTCTTTGGTATTAGTGTAACTCTTGTCCCGCAACGAGTTGTCCCACAGCAACTTGGCTGTGGCGAGTTGGCCCGCAGCAAGTTAGCTGTGGCGAGTTGGCCGTGTGAGTTTGTTGTGGTGAGTTGACCGTGATGAATTGTCATAGACCCTGAGCCCTGGTGGCACAGTGGTTAGAATGCAGTATTGCAGGCAAACTCTGCCCACAGCGTGACAAAGCTCAAGATTGACTCAGCCTTCCATCGTTCCGAGGTCGGTAAAATGATGATTCGGATTGTTGGGGGCAATATGCTGACATTGAAAACCTCCCAGAGAGTCCTGTAAAGCACTATGAAGCGGTATGCAAGTCTAAGTGCTATTTGCTATTCTAAAATTAATATTGGGACAAATCCTTTTTTTGACAACTCTGAAATACCTTTAATGAATAAAACTTGCTTAGGTGGGACTTTTGATTTCAGTCACACCTCTTCTGGTGATGGCACTTATGGCCTCCTGCATTTGGAAGTTTGGGAGATGGAGTTGTGCTCCTGATTTCTCAAATTTTGTGCAATCCTATCTAAGATGGAGTGAACTAAAAACAGACAGAGCAGTGAAAGAAGTTATTTTCAGGTTTATATTACCAGTTCCTTAGAATCTCGTAAGAACTTTATCAGAAATCTTGAATTACTTCATTACCAAAAATGTAATAACACCGTACCCTAAATTCATTTTTCCCTTGCACCTAAAATGTCTTTCTTTAATGTTACTTTATTTTATGTTTGCATCCCTTGATATTGCTATTAGACATTACATGATAATCTTAAAAGACAATTTTCTTCATGATTATTTATTTATTTTTATTTTGTCTTTGCTTTTTAATAAATAACACAAGATAGCAAACATACATAATACTCTTTCCTCCTCTTATTGGTCAACCAAGGACACCCAGCTGGTTTTCATGCCTAAGGCAAGACTAGATCTTACAGTCTCCTGGTTTTTAGATCAGCACTTTAATCACTACACGAAACTGGCTCTCAGTGATGTTACTTTTTAAACTTGTATGGGTTGATAGATGTTTTAATGATCATGACCATATGGACATTTTTAAACAAGGAAGTCTGGTTTACATATTCAGACTATAGCTATTGTTCTAGTAAATAATATGAGTTTCATTTCTATTACCCCAGCATTGAATGCGAAAAAACTTTGGTAATTTTTTAACAGCATATCTGAGACTTTGTCAATAACTTATGTTCCAATTTTATGGGAAAACATCTAATTTATACCTTTTCAGGAATTGGCCAGGAGCACTTTTTTAAGAAGATAGAAGCAGCTCATTGTATGGCTTGTGACATGCTAATTCCTGCACAACAACATCTTCTTCAGAGACATCTGAGATCTGTTGATCACAACAGGAATCGCAGAGTAAGCAAAATTAATTCATTTATTTTGGGACAAGCCTATTAACTCTGGAAGATAACAACCTTGCAGCAAGTGGACATGTAGAAAGAACAAATACATTTATTTTATTAACTATCTTTGATCCAGGGATCAGTTAAAGTAGAAAGAATTTTCATGTCTCCTTTTTTGTCAGTCAAATCATTTCAAGGTGGTATACATAATTCTTTTATAATGATCAAACTATTAATAACGACATGTGAAAAAGTAAGTACATCCTGTGTAAAGTTTTTCTTTTTTAACGTATGTGGACATCCCGATATTTATCTTCATTATAACAATATATAAAGATAACGGTGATGTAATTAAACAAAAAAACACCTATGAAAAATTGATTTAACAATCATTTGTTCAACCAAAAATTGGCAGACATGCCACATCTTTCTGTGGAAAAAGTAAGTACACTCTTGGCTGTAATACTTATATCACCCTCTTTGGCAGAAACAACTTCAAGTGAGGGTTTTCTCACAGTCTCTGATATCGTTTAGGATGAATTTTTTCCATTCTTCCATGCAGAATGTTTCCAGTTGTACAGTGTTGGAGGGGTTCTTGCATGCACAGCCTGGTTCAAATCACTCCACAACGTTTTCATGGGATTTAGATCTGGGCTTTGATTTGGCCATTGCAGGTCTCTGTTCAGTTTTTTCAGCCATTCCTCGATGGATTTACTAGCATTTAGAGTTATTGTTATTGAAGGTCCACTTTTGCTTGAGCTCCAATCTTCTGAGAGATGTTATCACATTATCCTCAACCACCCTCTTGTACAATGAAGAATTCATAGTGGATTCAATGATGGTAAGCTGCTCAGACTCTGATGCAGCAAAGTAGCACCAAACCATAACATTTTCACCACCACCATTTTGGAGGTGGTATCAGGTTCTGAAATGCTGTCTTTGGTTTTCACCAAGCATGTCTTTTGGAACTGTGACCAAATAACCCTAACTTTGCCTCGTCTATCCAGAATACATTGTCCCAGAAGTCCTTGTCTTTGTTCAAATGTTCATAAGTAAACTTTAGTTTTGCCCTTATGTTCTTTCTGGACAGTAAAGGTTTTCTCCTGGTTCGCCTGTACAGAGATCTAATTTGTGCATCTTCATTCTTATGGTAGACCTTTGCACTTGGGGTCACATGGCGAAATTCTGGAGTTCTTAGCAACTTCCTTCAGCATCTCACTTTCTGCTCTTAGGATGAACTTGCTGGAACTACCTGGCCTGGGCAAGTTGGCAGTTGTTTGAAATCCTGTCCTCTTGTAGATGATCTTCCAAATAGTGGAGTGATTGATATCCAATTGTTTGGTGACCTTTTAAAATCCCTTCCCAGACTCACAGACATCTCTAAACTTCTTTCTAAAGGTCTTAGAGAGCTCTTCTGATCTAGACCTAGTTGTCCTTTGAGATCATCTCTAATAATGTTCTAATCATTTGCGCCTAATTTGATGCATCTGATTCATATTTGAGCAGGGTGATAACTATAGGGGCGTACGTACTTTTTCCACATACAAAATTTGCACTTACATTTTTAAAAAAAAATAATGTCAAAATTAACATCAAATACTTATATGTTAAAAAATGTGGAAAAAATGTCAAAGGAGTGTACTTACTTTTTCACTATTGTTTGTGTGATAGTTCCAGTTTGATACCAACAAACCTGCTGTATAAAAATAAGAGGTTAATATAAGGTTCAGAATCAGATACTTATGCTTGTGTTTTCAGTGCTGTCAATCCTCTTTATAGAGTAAGAAACACTTTTCAATTTAAGTAGAAATGATGAATATTATAGAAATATTTCCATAGTATAAAGGCTGCTTTCGTTTTTTCAGAAGCATTAAGTTTGACTTTTTCTGCCATTAAACTAAATTGTGATCATTAGTGGTTTTAACCCAGACTGATAAAAAAGAGAAGGAATGCTGTTAATGGACATGAAATAAATCATTCTTACTGCAGGAAGGAAAAAGGAAGTTTTATGACTTATAGACTTTAATACAGTATCACTTTTTTTACTAATAGGTGGTATGATGACTTTAACAAAGACATTTAAAGAACCTTTGCTTTACACAACCATATTTTAATTTCCTGTTCTATATTCAAATTTTATAAAGATTTTGATTAACATGCTTTGGATGCAGTTGGCTTCCATGAGTGGAAAATGTCTTCTAGACATGAAAGGAAATGAAACCTACTTGAGGGTCTGCTGGAGAAAAATGAATTGGATTAATTTTCTCCAAACTGGAACAAACTAGTCTTGTCATAGGACAAGACAAGCTGCAGAAGAAAAAAATGTTTTATCCCACTCTACCTTAAGAACAAGGTCCTGTAAGGGAAACAATGGAACTCTAGATTGAATCCTATGTAACTGCGTAGGCCAAAACCCAAAAGGTTTACTAAAAAGAATTTGCTGACTGTTTTTAATCTTAAATATTTGTAATTTTCCATGTCAATCTCATGTATATTTTGTACTTAATCATCAGAATTACTTATACATTTTATATGGGTTTTTTTTTCAGACGGCAGCCGAACATTTCAAGAAGGCTAGTTTTCATATTGCTAAAAGTGTCCTAAATAGCAAGCACATTGTGAAAATGCTAGAAAAATACCTTAAGGTAAGAAAGCAGGGTATTTGCTGCTCAGTCCAGCTTCTGTCAGAGCAGTGGAGCAGAAACTCCAGTTTGGTCTTGACTGAGCATTTCATTAGTTACTGAGTATGCTGCATGTAACTTTCATATAAAATGAAGAAACAGTACTATTTGTCCAGTTATGCATAGTGTGAGCCTAGAAAGAGTGTTTATCTCAAAGAAATTCACTTTTTTTCAGATACGTTGGATATGTTGGATATTATTCTGTTGATTAGCAGAAAGTGTATAAGAAGTCTTTAGCTGTTTATAAGTGGTGATAAAGAAATTAAAATTAAATCTGATGAGAACAGTATAGTAAAACCGCTGAATGGAAACTTAGTGCCCAAAATCAGCACTGCTTGAAATATTTTTGTTTATGGATAAAGCACTGGGTTTCTTGCTTATGGCAAGGAATGATCTTTCTTGAATAAAATAGCTCTGCTTTGATCTCCCAGCATTCCAAAATCAAAGCATTTATTTCCCTGTATTCTTCCCAAAGATCCTGTATGGAAATAATTGACATCGGCTTAGCCAATCTCAACTGTTAGACACTGGTAAATCAGGTGACAAAAATACTTGCATATGACTCTATAGGCCAGATTAGCATTTTGCCTTGCTAAGAATTGAAAAGACAGTACAGTCTCCAAAGCAGGAGTGTGATAAACCCATGATGGAAAGAGTGCATGCCTAGATGGGCACTTGCATGTCATGCGAAAACCTCTGGTGACCATCAAGGGTTTTCTTATGTAGCATACATAGTCATAGATAATTGATGACTTCCACTTCTGAGAGGAAAGATTGCAATCGTCTGACCAAGTGAAGATGAAAAGCAAGTTTGGCTGCTACTATGTCCTGGGAATCCAGGAGCAATCCAAGATTCAACAGGACCCTCTTTTGGGAAACATGAATCATGGGGTCTTGTGTGTCTGCACCCTGGCAACACTTTGGTCTTACTCAGACTGACCACCTGCCAATTAACTAGTTCCTGCTAGGCAAGCACTAGCAAAATCGAGACATTGCTCTCTGGGTCCATTGAAAGAGACTTTGAGTGAGAACATCAGCCTCTTGTTGGTATTGATGGCCCATATATTGAGGCTGTCTTCCCTTAGCGGCCTCTCATACACGTTGAACAAGAGGGGTGACAAAATAAACCCTGCGGTAGCTCACATGAAAGAGCCCTGGGGCAGATGAGTAGTTGCCCAGTGCCACCCTCTGGGATCTCTCAGAGGAAAAAAATGGAACCACTCAAGCGCAACTCCGTCTACCCCTGCTAGGGTCCGCAGGTGCCTCAGCAACACCTCATGATCATCAGTATCAAAGGCTGCCGACAGGTCTAACAGAATCAGCATGGACACCTGACCTTTGTCCATCAGCAGGAGGAGATCTTCGACCCACCCAGCACTGTCTCCGTACCATACCCAGGTGCAAAACCAAGCTGAAAGGGGTGAAAGAAATCTGAGGATTCCAGGTAATGCCAGAGATGCCCCATCAAAACACTTCTCATCACCTTCCCCAAGAAAGGAAGGCTGAAGGCAGGGTGAGATTGTTGACATCAAGAGATGAGTCTTGAATACTAACTTAATGCTTCCTGTCCTAAAGGATGATGGCACCTTGCCCTTCCTTAGGAAGCCTGTGACAGTCTCCACCAGTCTGGGACTCTGAATCCCTCTACCCATTTTCTTTAATAGTGATTAATGGACAAATCCAAATTGCAGGGTAGAGCCTAATGCTCTTTAAAAAGTCCAGAACATCAATAAATAAGGCCGATTGGCTGATTTTTCAGTCAAAGAAGATGGCGCTACTTATGTTACACATGCATAAATCTTCTTTCATGGAAGCAGTCAGGTCTGAATTTGATCCTGCTGGATCACAGAACAGATTCTTAATTTCTGGATGCAGAAATCATTACTATATTATTCAGCCCAGTTTTGTGGGTGGGATTCATTGGATACAGAGAGGCACAGGACTCTTCACTTACTGCCCCCATGAATATAGGAGTTCAGAAATAGTTGCTTCTATGTGATCGGGTAATTGGCTATATTCTGCCCTTAACAGGCTGCTGCTATTTGTTGTACACATATTAGAGAAGAGTTACAAGAATGGGGAGTAGGGAACATAGTGATTTTGGATACTATCATGGTATGGATAGGCATATCATTAATATTAATGTATGCCTGATGCTTTCATATGGTATTTTCTTTATTAAAGAACCAAAATCCTCTTTAGAGCTAAACAAAGCTCTCTGTTCCTGTGGTAGACAGTGCCAAAATCTGATCTCAATCTGAATAAAATTAGCATGGCTTCTATGTGTACAATTCCCAGTACACTTGTCACATAGTGTTCTTGGATACAGAAAGTAATCTACTTAATAATACCACTGAAATCTGTAAGTATCCATTATTAATTATAGCTCTGAGTCAATGTTGGACTTTGCTAATAGGATCTGAAAGAGCTGACTTGTTGACTGTTGAATAAAACTGGCCATTTCTTAAAGATTGGAGTTTCTGCCCCTAAATTGTATGCTCTAAAAGTAATTTGAGAAATGAATAATCTTCAGAGGTCACAAGTACTGTATTTTACCTAATATTTACTCCACTTACCTATTGTAAAATTGCTCTCATAAATCCATAGTGAACTTATTGGAGTCCATTCTTCCTCCTGCAAATCAGAGACTTAGTCAGTCTCAGGAAGTTTAGTGGCCAAAAATCATATGTAAAAAAACTTGAATAAAATATAGAAACAATTTCTTGGGTAATTTGAGACAGAAGAAGGAGCCCTTCTGCACTGAAATAGATGCTCACTTTTCAGACATTCAGTTTTAAACTTATGTGTTCTAGGTCTGAGAGTCTCTAAGCCAAGATCAGATGATTAAACACTGATAACATTGTACTTCCTCCCTTCATCAGGGTGATGATCCATTTACAGATGAAAGTATTGACCAAGATGTTGAAGAATCTGAAGTTTTAGAAGGTGCTGAAGGTGAAAAGGAAAGTGCCACTGTAGAGAAAAGGGAGAATACTGGGGAGGTCATCGAAACCAGTGAAGTCAGTGAATCTAGTAAACCAGAAGAGGATGAAGCACCTGGCTCTGCTACAGGTTTTTCAAAAGGTGAATCTGATGTGAAGGAAGAACAGGCAGAAGAGAGACCAGGTGAATCAGAAACAGCAGAAGTACCTGCTCAAGAAAGTCTTGATGAGAAAGCCGAAGAAGTCCAAGTGGAAAAGCAGCAGTTTGTGGAGATAGGGAAGGAAAACACCCCTGAAATAGTAACAGCTGAAAGCAGCAGTATTGAGGAGGATCCTATGGGGGTAACAAATACAGAGCTGTCTCAGGAATGACCAAATTGAATGATTGTGTGGAGGTGTTTTTCCTGCTTTGCTATATAATCTTTTCAGTACTCCCTCTTCATAATCTTTTGATGTATATTCCTGAATTGTTGCTAACTTTGTTTTTGTCTGAAGCAAAGGATTCATCTTTCTGTATGGGAAACAGTCTTGTACTGTATTGTGAAGAAGATAGAAATTGGCAAGCTGGTCAGGTTACTTAGCTGTAAATTGATACCTTCCTGCATTTAGAACAAATAGAAATAAATAAATGTGTTGATATTTTGACTTTCTCTTTCCGATGCAGAAAGGAAATATAGCTTCATTTTGAGAAAAAAATTAACCTTCTTATTAGGGAGGGAGTAGATGTTAAATGTCTTTATTTTTTCCCCCTGTAAAATTGATTATTCATTTAAGTTTCTGGAAAAAGAACTTGCTGCCATAACGACTGTTAATGTCATTTATCCAGTTTGCAGTATTGCATGAAAAATAGCATCTGTAATTATATACAAAATGTTAAGCACAAACTTACTGTGTATCACACTTGAGTTGTCGTTTATGCTGTGCATTATTTCAGAAATTATATGGGGAATGATAAGCTGGTGCTTCATTATGTTGGCAGAGAAGCATACACGAAGAGAAATATTATAGCAACACTGCAGTCTCACTTCCCTCTTTTCTCCCATAATCTGTCAGAGAGGTATTATTCAGAGTAGATTGCCAAAAACTGCTCCAGGCCAGGAATAATGAAGCAATACCAAGAGCAGCAAAACATAGATAAATTGTTATGATTGATGCTTGTAGCATAACATTTTAAAGTAGAATGAACACTCTTCTTTTGTTGAATTAGCAATTAAATAAACTTCCAACATGGAAAATTACTGTCTGGTGTTAGTTTAATTGGCTCCAAAACAGGTACTGAAAACATAATTTGCTCGAGCTAAAAGACCTGTATTGATTATTGTAGTTCAGGGTGCAGACTTCTTTTCTTATTTCAAAATGACAGAGCTATTAGATAAGAGAAATAAACTTTTCTGATAGTGTATAAAATGCTGGATAAATATTAATTCCAGATCAAAATTTTGATTCAATTATATACAATAATAGCAATTTCAATTTTTCATGAGGGAAAAACAGACAAAAATATTCTCTTAACAATATTGTTTTGTTTTTTTCTGCACATAAATAATTTTAATTGCATAACTTATGTTCACAAATTATTGACCGTATCTAAATCATATGTTTTAAATGATTTCTAAGCATTTTTCTTCTGTCAGTAGTTGTGTATTCAAAATGGGCAGAGGAATTCTTATATTCTATCCAGTTGCTATGAGAAAATGTAGATGTTCACTGAGATCATATTATAAAGCTCCACAAAAGTGCCCTATTTTGAAGTTTTATTTATTTTATTTATTACATTTATATGCTGCCCATGTCCCTGATTAGACAGCCCTGGACAGCTTACAAATCATCAAAAGATAAATAGAAAAGGAATTAAAAATTTAAAATTATGCATAAAACAAGAACCAAGGATGGCACGGGAATGAGGTCTTACCTAGTTATCGAATGTGTGACTATCTATTTTAGTAAATGTATTGGTTTCCATTCACAACAGCTTGTAAAGCAGACTATCTGGCTTCCATCAACATTTGTTAGTAAGATCATTCAGAACTGTTGATAGCCTGGAATTAAAATACCTACTGTTGGCCATAAACATTTTTTTTGCATTTCATGAGTGCTTCATTTCCAAGGACCTAGTCATCACATTGTACTAAGTGACTTGTTAATCAACCTTTATTGAATAAACCACAGTGGTAGGGCTCTACACACTATACACATGGCTGATATACTATAACTTCAAGTACTTAGCGGAATTTGTGGGCAGAAATATTCAAATTTGTGTATAATTTCTAGCTGGGGAGTCCATGGTCATTTTCTGCAAGCAAAACAGTCATGTGTCTGTTTAATGAATAACAAACTGCTAATTACATGTTTTTTATTGATCAATTTACTTCAGATGCATGCATAATAGTCAGAATTTGGAAAGACCTTGGAGGTATAGTCCAGTGCCTTGCCCAAGACAAGAATCCTCATACTATCTCAGATAAAATGGCTTTGCAAACTGCTTGAAAGCCTGCCATGATGACGTGAAATCCATGATTCCAAAAGGCAGGCTGTTCCATTGTTTAATGTTGATTTCAGGAAATTCCTTCTAATTTCAAGTTTAACTCTCCCTTTGTAAAGTTTTCACCTGTTCGTTCTGTTCTTACCTTGTGAGGTATGGATAATACATCCATATCCTTTTCCCTGTGACAGTACTAAGTATTGGAAAATTGCTATTGTGTCTTCCTATAGTCAAAGAGGGCTGAAACATTCTAAGTTCTGGGAAACAAGGTAATATTTGAAAGTAGAAACATCTCCCCGATTCACTGAGGTAAAACAAGGACAGGAGGGATAATACAATCACAAATGCAAGATTTTGATATTATTTATCTCAATAAAGTACAGGAAGTCCTCGGCTTACAACCATTCATTTGACTAATGTTCAAGGATTAGGATGGCACTGAGTGAATGGTACTTAACAACGGATCCTTGTAGTTGCAGTCATTGCAATATCCTCACAATTGCATGATCACAATTTTCAACTTTCTCTATTGGTTCCCCACAAGTGAAGTCAATGGGGAAGCCAGCAGGAAGTCAGAAGCTGCAGTCAAATGAGGTCTTTGGTCAACAACCCATATGATCCTCACTTAATGACCTTAGGACTAACTGCAATCTTAGAACTGCCCTTGCTAAATGACATTGCACTTTATGACCGCATCGCTTAGCGATGGAAGTTCCAGTTCCAATTGCCATAATCACCTGACAGCTACCTGTATAGTTATGTTTTCCTGTGGAGTTGACCCTTTGGTCTGATCTACTAATGGAGGGAACACTCTTCAGACCTCTTTAGGCTTAACATACCCAGTTCTTTAATTCTTTCACCATCTTCACACCACTCTTTCCAGCTCAGCAGTTTCTTGTATTATGGTGATAAGAATTGGGAACAATATTCCAGGTGTGATCTGATCAGTCAGCATAGAAAACTAACTTCCAGGGATCTCATACATATGTTGATACTGATAGACATTGTAATACCTCTGTCAAATATTACTGACTCATACTTAATCTGTGGTGTACTAGGACATCCAGATGTTTTCTATGTTGTAGCTTGCATCCATTTTTTCCTACCTAACTTCACAGCCCTACATTTCTTACCAATTAATTGTGTTTTGTTAGAAGGGTCCAGTGTTCAAGACTATCAAAATCCTTTTAAACTTTGAATTTGTCTTCTGAAGTGTTAGCAATACACTCCAACATTGTATCATATGCAAATTTGCTGAGCATAGTTTTATCCCCTCTTTTAACTCCTTTATGAAAATACTGAAAACTACTTGGCCCAGGACAGAATCCTTATGAAAAAATTCCCTCTACTGATGGAATTTGGAAAATTGTATGTTCTACCTATCACTTTCTATGAGAATGGAACGTTCCTTCAATATTCTGTTCGG
This sequence comes from Azemiops feae, assembly GCA_023970755.1. NCBI lineage: Eukaryota > Metazoa > Chordata > Lepidosauria > Squamata > Viperidae > Azemiops > Azemiops feae. The sequence goes on from JALGBA010004283.1 coordinate 1,006,812, forward strand.
CATAACAACTGATAAATTTCCATTTTATATCTGAAACAATGTTCTTATGTCATCACAGTTCTGAAAAAGTTGCATGTATATTGCTTAATATAGGTGTTTTTCTGTTCATTATTGTTTCCAGAGATATAGACTCAGTATAAAGAAATTCCTCACAATAAATGTGATTTTTGTTAAGATCTGCAAACTTTCATTTAATACAGAAGTAGTGAGTAAATTAGGGTGCATAATATGATTATTCCATATATTTTGAGCTACAGTTTGAATCAACTGACTGCTCATAATCATGTGCTACTGAAAACTATACACCACAAACCCACAGATTTGTTACTATACTGGTTAGGTAACATTTTCTTCCGATATGTTTGTAAAGAAGGAAGCAGAACTACTGGAGAAAAAGATAAGAATAGCTAAAAGAGTCACAGTGGAAAACTTTTGGAGATTTTCTGTGGGAGAAGGCTTTGAGAAATGTATTGATTATTTGTTTTTAATTGTTAATTTGTGACATTGGTGTTAATTTATGACATTTGCCTTAATTCTGTAGGTCTGCTAATACAAATTAAAGTAATCACAGAATTGTGGAATTGAAAGAGCTAAGGATCAACTTGGATATTGGAAAAAATAATGTTAGTGTTTAGAATTCAACTTTGCGCTAGTGGATTTTTTATAGTATGATAGAACCGTCTTCTGTACTTGCAACCTGCAAAGTTTTCAAATTCTGCTCAGTTAAATACTGTAATAGGGACTTTGGGCCAGCATTTGGGGATGTATAATTTATTCCTCTGTTTCAGTTAGCAAATGTACCTCCATTTTCCAATGGATGTGCTATATCTACACATTTTCAAAAATGGAGTTGAGCTTAAATGTATAGATATAGCACATGTCTGCTTTCCTGCAGACAACTCTCATCTGCACAAGAAAACCAATTAGTCAGTTAGTTCTTTATTGTGGTCTTTGACCAGAATTCTGCAAATTAACAGAGTAAACTGCTTCTTTTAAATAAAAAAAAATCGATTCTCCCTGATTTAATACTAATGAATAGGAAAGGCATAGTTGAGGAAATCAAAGGAAACAAAACTGAGCATAATCGAACATTTGGACTTCAAAAGTAAATGTTAACAAACTCAGGGTAATTTAGGGACTATAAACCTAACTTTTCTAAAGAAATTGAAAGTTGTGCATGCTTAGTTTTGAGGAAAAAATGTCTGAGCAGATATCGTTAGTACATTTCAAATATCTGAATGGTTATCATTTAGAAGATCAAGTCCTATTGTTTCATTTCAGAATGTAAGTAAATTTTTAAGCACCATTATAAATAAATTTATGTAGCTTATAGTATTTATTAAGGATGGAAAATAATGACTAAAGATGGAAAATAAATTGAGAACTTTTAAGACAGATAGATGTGATCCAAAGTAACGAATGAACATGTTAAAAATGAAAATGCTTTTTGCATAAGAATAGGCTTCTGTCTCATTTATTATATGAAAATAAGAGTTGAGTTTGTCAGGAAATAAGTTAAATGCAGTGAATTTTTTAAAAAGAGGATGGTCAAACATGAAGAGATGGACTCAAGAGGAAGTGGTAATGAATATGAACTGAACAGAGTGGCCATAAATACATGGAGATGATCATCACAGAAAGAATAAGGATAAAATCACAAGACATATACTGTATATATGAAATAAGTTAAAACAAATTGATAGGAAGAGGAAAACTAAGATTTGATGAAATTGCCAAAGCAGTGATGAGAATTTTAAAGTACAAATGGCAGTGTACAAAGCAGTGTATGAATGTGTGGAAGCAAAGAAGTTTGCAGGATTATAAATTGTATGAAAAATTATATTGACTAGTGTTAGCTTTGTTTCCTTTTTCTTGTATCTCCTAATTTATTTTGTTCATTAGTTGTTTGGGTTTGTGTTCACTTTCCTCTGAAACAGAATATTGAGATTGGTGTCTATGTATATTAATAGTACAGATAGTCCTTAACTTACAACTACAATTGGGACTCCCAATTCCCATTGCTTAGCAAGGGGTTGTTAAGTGAATCATGCCTGATTTTATGATATTTTTTTTGCCACTGTTAAGCAAATCAGTGCTTAACTGAATCATGTGGTTGTTAAGGGAATCCAGCTTCCACCATTGACTTTGCTTGTCGGAAGCTGGCTGGGAAGGTTGCAAATGATGACGTGAACCCAGGATGCAGCCGTTGTAAATACATGCTGGTTGCTAAGCTTCCAAATTGTGATCACGTGATTGTGGGAATGCTACAATAATTGTAACTGTGAGGACTGGTTGTATCACTGATTTTAGTGCCATTGTAACTTCAGTCACTAACTGAATGGTTGAAAGTTGAGAACTATCTGTACTGTACAGATGTATAAGGCATTCTTCCAAAAATCATGAACCTGCAAATTCCAGAGCAATATTGATCTTCCATTAGTCTAGTACAGGGGTAGGCAACCTTGGCTCTTTTATGACTCGGGGACTTCAACTCCCAGAATAGCTGGCTCAGGAATTCTGGGAGTTGAAGTCCACGAGTCATAAAAGAGCCAAGGTTGCCTACCCCTGGTCTAGTAGATCTATAGATACATTTTTTTTTCTCTGTTGCTCACATGCATTCCCATTTTCTCTGGAACTGATTGTTTGTTTATACAAATACAATAGATTATTTATATTGTAGTGGGAACACCAACTTGTTTTATGTAATTTATTTCTGCACAATATATGGCTGCTTCCAGAGTGGTGTGTCTTATTTGGAAAATGTCCCAGATAAATACACCTTGGATGAAGAATGGTTGGGCAGCTAATAACTCTGCCAGTGGTAGCCATGCTTCTGACTGCTATACTTTCAATAGTCTCTCTCCACATCCATTTAGTTAATCCAGATGTGCTATTAAGACAGACAACGGAAGCAAGATAAATCCTCACTCGTTGTCTCAAGTAAAAAGTGATGTCTGAGAGTGCTGGAGTTATAGGTAGTAGTCTTCAACTTACAACAGTTAATTTTGTTGAAAGAAAAATCTTCATCTGGATCCAGTCCAAGCCGGGAATAAACAAAATGGAGACTGCTTTAGAAAGAAGGTTCTTGTTCATTTTGTTGCCAGAAACTTCAGTGACAGCACTGTTTCTGGGGTGGCTGACAAAATGGAACTGGGAGTGGTGGGTTTTTATATCTCCTTTGGGCTTTGCGTTTGGAGTTGTTACTATTTGAGGTTGTTCCTGTTCCTGTGCAATGAACTTTGACCTGAGGCTCAGTGTGCCCTTTTGGTATTCTAATGGTGGTGAGTTAATCCTATTATGTCCTAAAGATCATGTCTTTAGATTTTGGGTGGGGAATGTAGATTTTAGGGGTCTTTGTCTTTCTAATCCCATCAGCTCCAAGGTTCCTGGCCCCAGTTTTCTTGAATGAATCACCAAATCTGCATTTCTAAAAGCTGGTTTCTGCTTGGGGCAGAGAGGCTTGGGGGGGGGGGAGTGATTTCTGCCTAAGATTTTCTCTTATTCCTTTGGGGAAAATATAATATTCTGCCTTATTTTTAATATCCCCCAAATATTTCCTTCTCTAGGAGAAAGGTGCTGACTTCCTACAATTTAGTGACTGGTCAACATTATGCTGCAATGGTCTTAAATATGAAAAATGGTCATAAGTCACTGAAAAAAGTGACTTATGATCATTTTTCATATTTAAGACCATTGCAGCATCCCCATAGTCATGTGATCAAAATTCAGATGTTTGGCAACTGATTCATATTTATGACGGTTGCAGTGTCCCAGGGTCATGTGATCACCATTTGCCACCTGCATTTGCAAAGTAAATGAATGAGCCAAATCCACTTAACAACCGAGTCACTAATTTAATAACTGCAGTGATTCATTTAACAACTGTGACAAGGTCGTAAAATGAGGTAAAATTCATTTAACAAATGTCTCACTTAGCAACAGAAATGTTGGGCTCAATTGTGGTCGTAAGCCGAGGACTACCTGTACTGGGTATCAAGGCATGCTTACGAACTGGCACCGTGAGTGATTCGTGGTAACTGTAGCCGGGCCGCCACTTCCCCCTTCTAAGGAGAGGAGAACGATGCAGGCCGGCCGGTCGGCCAGCGTTTCGCAACCCTCCAAATTCCACTTAATCTAAACTGTCAAGGAGAAAGCAGGCGTCGTTTTTCACTGCTTGTCCGCTTTGCAAAGCTTCCGCTCCAAGGCGGCCGCTCGTCATTTGCGCCACAGCCTCGGAGGCTGGGAGGTAAGTGTGCCTGGATGGTTAAAGTCCTTGGCGCGAACAAGGACGCTCCGCCGGTCGGTCTGCATGCTGAGGATTGAGCTCTTTTTTCTCAAGGAGCTGAAGCAAGAGGAGCGTTTGGGAGACCAAGCTTCGGTCTGTGGAGAAGGGGGTGAGGAGAGAGACTTGCAAGCAACCACTCTAAGGGGCCCAAAGATGCTTTTTTCACCAGGCAACTGGACTTTGTTTTTCCTTTGAAGACGTTTCGCTTCTCATTCAAGAAGCTGAAGAGAAGAGCTGAAGAAGCTTCTTGGATGAGAAGCGAAACGTCTTCAAAGGAAAAACAAGAAAATCCAGTTGCCTGGTGAAAAAAGCATCTTTGGGACAACTATAACCAGGATGACTGAGAATCTCCCTAGATACTCTAAGCAGGGGCGTTGCTTCCTCAGATTCAGAGCAGTTTTCCGGCAAAATCAGTACACTTGCACTGCGGGAATGCTTTCTGACAGAAAGGCTTGTTTGGTCTATGTGCACCAGTGACGCGCTTCCGTGTCTTATACTCGGTCGGATCTTCAGAGGTGGAGAGCAAAAAATGAAGATATCACTAGAGGGCAGCAGAGAGATTAAAAACAAACAAACCGCGAACCCATCTAGTGGTCGTCCTGATTTTTTTGCAGGTCGGATCTGGGAGCCCTGCTTTGGGGGAAAGTGAATCATCACGGAGAACTCAGCTGAAGAAGCAAAAAAAAATTGGGCTCGGAACCAGCAGAGAGCTCATAAAGAGTAGTGCCGTGTTAAAACTCTTCAGACAAAGTGGCGGCACGTGAATTCGGACGTTGATCTGATGTGGCGCTCACAAATGGACCGATCTGGAATGCTGCATCTTGGCAAGCGGAACTTTGATCTTCCGGCTTGTTGAGGCTGGTTTCGTGCTGGAGAAAAAGCTAAGAGGGAATGACAGGGGGAAAAAAGCCGCTCGTGACTGCGACATTATTGAAGGAAAGGCAGTGCCCTTAGCAATAGAGATCTTTTAAATACGGAGGCACCGTCAATTCTACTTCCCACTCGCTCGCGAGTCCTGTCGCAGAAATGAAAGCAATCTCACTTCTCGCCAGTCGCACGACTGTTCGATTCAAGAGGCGTGTCTGAAGACAGAGAATTCGAAGTCCTCTGTTTTACGCGAGGCGGGGCTTGTTACGTGATGACGTAACGCGCTGCGCGGTGAGGTCAGCGTAGTGCCGCCGTTGCTGGTCCCGCTGCCCGTCGCTCGGTCTGCTTTAGTCGTTTTTTTCTTGTGGTACTCGACCCTCCAGGCGGAGTGTGGAGCCTTGTCTGTGGCCGGGGCTATACGGTATTTGCTCGGATAAGGAGATTGGTGGCAACACAGCCTGCTCCGACTTATCGTTTGGTATCAGGTAAGAGCTGGGCCGGGCCGGGAGAGGCTGCGGAGGTTGGTATTCTCTTTGGGTAATTACGTTGCCTTGCCGGCGTAACCCGCATTGCGTAATGTGACCGTTGCGTCAGGCGAATTACGTATTTTGCGCCGGGGCCTATTGCGCAAAAGTCTTTTGAATCTGCGCCGTTTGGTGATGGAGCTTTTCCTAGGGTTTTTCTGAGAGTGAAAGGAGCATTTTCTCTGTTTGTCTTTATGTATATTTCGCAGTTACCGGACAAATTGTATTCGGGGCGATTGCCTGGTAGTCGATTTGGTATTTTGCACGGTTACGCGGATTGCGGTAGGTGCTGAGGAGGGCTTGGAGAGGATGCGGAGCTTGCGTAAGAGCGTCGTCCTTTTCCCCTGTAGGATACGTGATTATCGTAAGCGTGTCCGTGTCCTCAGCACGTATACCGCTAGGAACTTGGGCATCCTTTTCCAGAGCGCTTCCCGCCTTTGCCGGCTGTCGGGATGGCTGCGCCCTGGGGTAGATCTCTGTCCGTGCATCGAAAGAGAGGAGACTCTCCGCGCCGGGGAGTCCGGTCTAGTGCGCGGGTGGCGCAGTGAGGGAGCCTGGGCGGGGCGGGTGCTGATGATACTTCCTGCCGCCGCCATTTTGTCGTCGAACAGGAGGGGGAAGCGGCGGTGGTGGTAGCGGCTGCGGCCCGGGCCTGGAAGGCAGCCGGCTGGTAGGCAGCGATAGTTGGTGAGGGGGACGGGAAGGCTGGCTGGCTCTGGAAGGAGCGCCTCTCGGCCGCTCCGCCTTTCGCGCCGTGCCCGCCTGCTGAAGGCGGCGGTTCCCGTAGGCCCGGCCTGGCGCTGCTCCTCTCCTAGCGCCGCCCCCACCTGGCATTTCAGGAGAGGTCGGCTTGTGCCTGCCTTGGCTCGCCGAGACTCACTGAGAGCGGACGCTTGGCTGGCTGTTTCCGTAGTTGGAACTGGTCCTTTCTTGGCTCCCAGCATTTCTCTTGTTTTGTAACCTGATCGGGAAAGGCGCGGCGCCGCATCCTGACTAGCCAGGCCGCAGTTGGCCTCCGTGTCGAGATAGCAGCTTGTGACCAGATTGTATGCGCTGCCGGCCGTTGACCTCTTAACGGCTCGTTTTAAAACTCAGCTGCCTACCTTGTGATTCCCCTAAACTTTCTCTTCCCTTCACATGTTCTCTACACGTTTCCATTCTCTCTTTCCTATGCAGTCAAATAAAATGCTTAGCATGAGGCAAAAAGTTCTGTGTGGTCTTAAATATAAGGATTACAATCCAAGTATTTATTTAGAAAAAGCAGAAGAAGCTGTGCATCTTGTTACTTAACTAATCTAAAAGATACCTTTCCTAGTAGGTCTTTTTTTAAAAAACAAAACAAAAAACTGATGAATGAAATCTTAAGATTCTAATATGCTGTCTCACTTTCGAGAGCAGTTTCAAAATGTAAAATATGCCCATTTTAATAAGTCAGAGATAACTGTCAATAATTCTTGAATGGTTATCTAGATAGTTAAAAATAATTTTATGTAACATATTACTGGATTTTTGTAAACTGCATGATGCTTACTGTGCAATGGCACAATCAATCAGTTCCTGTTTTTGTTTAATTTTAGAGGTATGTTGCAGTTTTAGGTGGCTAATAAAATTTACAATATCAAATATTTTGTTTGGTATTATTAATCAGCCTCTCAACCTAAACTGATAGGTTGGTTTGAGGTGAACAGTGGTCTTGTAAGTAACAAGAAAATAAAACTTGAAAATCCTGGTCAATTACCAAACTGGTTTAGTCATCATTATATGTATTTTTATATTACAATCATTCAGTCTTTCACTGGTTATAGATACACTTATATTGACCTAACCAGGTATCTCCCTGACTGCAGTTACATTGTATAAAAGTAGTTAATTTACTTTTTTCATCTTGATTCTTAATACAGTATATATGTAAGAACATGTTTGCAACTTACTTAGAAGGCTTAGAAATGGACAACTCAGTTTATGTCATATTATTTCAGGAATTTTGTTTTATTCAAACAGCTGGTATGTGATAATTTGGAAATTTAATTCAGATATATTCTTGAAGTAAATATTTCTGCAAAAGAAAGTACTTTGTATTTCTCCTTTCTCAATTCCATCACCCCAGCAGAGATAGTAGAGATTAACAAATCTTACTCAAATTAGCTTGCTGTCATCAATACTATCTGATAGTTTGTATGCTATATTGAAGGATAAACAATTGTAGATTACTGAAAAAGAAGCTGCTACTTGAAAGGAAATACTCTATTTTGATTAAAAAATTAATTCCATTATGAAGTGTTTAGATAGTCCAATTGTGCATAATTGCAAATATGAACTATTGAAATTGTTACCAGAACCTTTTAGGATTGGCAGAATTATTGTTACAATTACAATTTAGCTTGTCATACATAGTTTTTTCCATTTTCACTGCAGATTTACCTGCAACATAGCTACCCTTTCTCTAGGATTTCAGCAAATCATTTTCTAGACACACAAAAGTCACAAAGGTGTGACTGTATTGATCATGTAGGCAAAACCGATTTTTGGGGAGACAATTCTGCCTTTCATTTCCTTTGAGTGTAGTTTAAAATTTGCATTATATTTTTGAAAAGTATGCTAAATAAACTCTTAATGACTTTTACACGTGGCAATATATGAGACTGCACTTCCATATATGAAATATATCAATATATCTGGTATCAGTGGAGCATTCTTTTCCTCAAATGAATAATCAAATCTGAACATTCACCTTTATGGAAAACTTGGCCCCAAGTGTTTATCATTATAATGTTAACTGCTTAGCATTCAGTAGTCAATATTCACAAATATATCTGATGTTTATATGAATTACATTCTGATGGAGGCGGGCCCTCCATGTATTATAGATTGGGCCCTCCATGTATTATAGATTGCAGTCCTTAAAATATATTGCCATGGTAGATGGCAACAGATGAGAGTTAAAATCCAACCTGGCAGATAACTCATCAAAATTCAGGTGTTTAGCAACAGATAGTCCTTGCCTTATAACCACAAATTGAGATTACAATTTCTGTTGTTAAGGAAAGCTGTTGTTAAATGAGTCTTGCCTGATCCTACAACTTTTTTCCATGGTTGTTAAATGAATTACTGCAGTTGTTAAGGGAATTCAGTTTTCCCCATTAACAGAAACAAGCTTAGAAGGTCACAAATGATGATCATATGACCATGGAGTGCTGCAATTGTTGTAAATACATGCTGGTTGCTAAGCTCTTGAATTTTGATCACATGACCATGGGGAGGCTCTAATGCAAGGACCAGTGGTAAGTCATTTTTTCAGTGTCATTGTAACTTTGAACAGGTGCTAAATACATGGTTATAAGTTGAGGATTACCTGTAGTAAAAAAAAAATAGTGATGTAATGGATGTTAATAATGACTTCAATATTCACTTTTTTAGAATCCTGGAATTTGACAGTATTTTAATTGTTTGCATGGGGAATCGGTGGAAATTCAGAAGAGAACCTAGAGCATCATTTTTCAACGCTGGCAACTTTAAGACATGTGGACGTCAACTCCCAGAATTTCCCCAGTCCACATACTAGGGAATTCTGGCAGTTGAAATCAACCCATCTTAAAGTTGCCAAAATTGAGAAACTGGTCCAGAATATGTCTTTACAGTGACAATTTGCTCTGGGACTTTCTACTTGAGTTTTTGGAAGCATAGGAATCTGTTACAGTTTTTTTTTCTTTATTTTAATTACTACATAAATGGAAGGATTTAGTAGTGGTTTTACAAATTTGATTTACTGATTTGAGATCTTAGATCATATACATATTTTGAATCAATTGTTCCTAAGAGCAGCAGTGTAGAACCTGGTGTCCTCCAAATATCTTTGACAAATATCTAAAGCAGTGTGATATATGATAAGGGATTGTTACAGTTATTGTCCAACACATCTTACATCCATCAATTTCTCATCCTTATCATAGAATATGAAGATGATTCAGGACATGCTCTTATGGTGTTATTTCCCCCCCCCCTTCATTCTGACTGGTTTTGCTCTTTTCTATGCTGATGAAGGGCATCATTTTTCCAGTCTGCAATATTTCAGATGCTTAAGTGCATAGACTTTTTTCCGTTCCTGTCTTATGAATCAGATCTCAAAATGTCTTGAGTCTCCTAAAACTATCTTTGAAAGGTTATCTTTGAAATTCTCAGAGCTACTCCATTTCAATTTATGTCCACACAGTAATATCCTTTAATAGACATTATCAAGTTCTCTTGTTCAGGACGAAAAGTAGGTAGCCGTGGCAATATGGAAAGTTTGCAGTTTTAGAGTTTTACAAGTGAAAATGTTTTTTAGAAATGATGTCGCTTCTGAAGTATATTGGATCACCCAATACATGTATTATGTGATGTAGAATTTGGGAGCTCATACCTGTGATTAATTATCTGAAATGCCCCTTTTAGTTAAAGTTCTGATCTTACATGAATACGAACTGTTTATTGCACTCAAATCAGCCATAAAAATGTACCTAGAAAAGATACTTTATTGTTAATAAAAATGCCATTTTACAGATATCTATGTTAATGTGACTTTGGTCTGCAAGTTTTTCAATTTTAATCTTTTGTTTAAAAATTCATTATTCTACACATATCTACAAGGGCCTGTTTTCTCCCATGCTTGTTCAAGAAAATTCAAAGCTAGGAATGGCTTCATTTATTATGTTTTCTTATTCATCATGGTATAAGTGCACTGAGTAGAAACAATATTGTTCCTTCCTATTGTTTTAAATTACAACTGTTATTCTGGATTGGCTGCATTTGCCTGAATTTATAGGTTTTGTATTGAAAATGTCTTTAAATTGTCATATGAATGTGCCTTATATAGTGTATCTGTATTATTGATTCAGAACAAATAATTGGAAAGACCTCTGCTTGTTTTCCTAAGCAGCTCTGTATTTGAGAGATCAGTGGATTATTGTATGAAGTATAGCTGATGCTATAGCAGATGCCTCTTTAGTATCGGTTAATATTAGTCTAGGCTGTATAGTTAATCGATTTGAGAGCATTTAGTGTTGTAGCTTTTTTAATTGTATCAAGTCTGTGGGAATTGTTTATTTTAGGCCTCATTGTCCATGATTAATGCCTACATTGCAGGAGAAAAACAGGTGGTGGCTGCATTTGTCCATGAGGAAAAGCAGATAGCTTCTGTAGAAGACCCTGCACCATTAGGTCCAACCAAATTAGCATTAATAACATGCAGTGTTTTTGAGTTTTGAGAACTCTTTTATCAGGCAAAATGGTACATATTATATAGGGTCTGAATCATGGATGTCATGTCAACAAGTACTTGCCAAGAATTATGCTGCTGCATTTTGGACCAATTGAAACTTCTAAGCAGTCCTCAAAAGCAGTACCATTCTAAAAGGCATTGCAGTAAATTAGGTAAATGCTTATGAGGACATGAGCTACCGTCATAAAGACCTTTCATCAAGATAAGTTGCAGTTGGCACACCATCATATCAACCTTACCTGGACAAAAGCCTCCCTGGCTATGATCTGTCCATCTGAGCAAAAAACATGAGTTTAAGAAGATCCCACAATAGTTGCTCCTCCACACCCCTAAAGGCTTTCTGGATAGTGATATTCATTAATAAAATCTCAGATTGCATTTCTCATTGTTTTCAGTTTATTGCTATAATACAGTCTACTGGATTATAGGTCAGTACAAGTAACCTGTGCTAGAACAAAATAACTTAGGTTTCTTGGCTAATATAGGAAGCTCCTAGCATCCATTTTCTACTGACAGAACGAGCAAGATTAAAAAAAATGTATTTAATTTGGGGTGCTTTCAGAAGGAAAATGAGTGCTGTAAACCTTACAGATTTAGGGTTTTCTAAATAGCAGTTGATACTTTATTACTCTTGTTTAAATTGATTCTTAACTCTTTGATCTGTTAGAGGAAGAAAAAGTGAAGTTAGAACAAATAGGTTATTAGAGCATAAAATTGTATTCTTGTGATCCAATTATCTAAAAGTACTTTACATCCATATATTTTTGAAGATGAATATTTAAAGACTGATGTGAATGACTTCTGACTTTCTAAATATACTTAAATGCTTGTTTCTCTCAATTTTTAAACAATAATTGTCCACTCTTGTGTGAGTGAAGTTCTTGGTTGAAAAAGAGATAAAATATATTGAAATATGAGAGAGGGCTTGGAGATAAAATGTTGTCAAATAAAAACTAAAGATGAGTATGGTAATGAGAAATTCCTTGTCTCTCATTTCATACTTGGGGGGGGGCAGAAAATTTTAGTTAATCAAATGTGCTCATAGAAACATCTCTGTTCTTAGTGTACAAATATTTTTACAACAACTAGTTACTTGAGTATTTTATACTTAAACATATGCATCTGCCCTCACTAGATTTTAAGCTCTTGAGTGATTGGTCTTAATATTCACAATGTCATTCAGTGTACTAGAATTTGGCTTTTGCATTGAAGAATATTATTGACTGAAACTGCATTCTGTTTTCCTTAAGTAGCTAATACGTAACATGTCAATACATTGTTCATTATTTAACCTTGTAGTTACAGGTAGTCCTTGACTTATGTCTGTAATTGAGCCCACAATTTTGGTCATAAATTATGATGGTAATATAGTGGATTACCATGTGACTGTGCCCGATTATGACCTCTAAAGCAAACACTGTGGTCATTAAGCAAACCTTTTGTTCTCTATGATGTGTTTTTTTCTTGGAAACCGGAGGTATACACTGGTTTCTGGCAAAAACATAAGTTGTGATCAGGTAATTGCAAGACGTCAGAGCTCTGAATTTAAGTCCCATTTCCAGGGTCCATTGTAACTGAGTAGTCACTAAGCAGCTGATCATAAGTCAAGGACTACCTGTACATGGTTCCATATGCTTCCACTGTTTGCTTTCAGAACATAAATTACACACCACCCTCAGGCTTAATTATATTGTCTAAAATTAACTGTCTAAACTTAATTGGTTTCCCGCTGAATCTCTAATCTGAATTCCTTTCATGGCCTTTACTGTGAATATAGTTGATATGCTGAGAATAGTTCAGGAGTGAGATACAGTACTCAGTTTCTTAGATGTGTCAAGATGCAAAGTTCTCTATATTATTACTGCATCACACTTCATATTTCATATTCACTTCACAATATAAGGTGCACAAAGCAGAAACAAGATTTGTTTTAAACTGGGGAAAAATACTTCATTTTAAATCAAACCTGGTTCTGCAGTGCTGCCTCATTATAGTGTAGTGGTGGGTAATGTTCCTGGAAAGGAACAAAGAAAGCCAGGAGCATATGACAAAAGTATGCACTCTCATCAGGGTCATCTACCGTGTTTCCCCGAAAATAAGACCTGTTGTTGTTGTTGTTGTTGTTATTATTTGCCTCAAAAAGAGGCACTAGGTCTTATTTTCAGGGGGTGTCTTTTCCACTCACCTCGTGGCGGCAGCACCAACAGCCCCACCCAGCCAGCTCACTTCTTCTGCGGCCGAAGGAGCAGCTTCAGTCTGCAGCTGAGACTGGAGCTCCAACCTGCATTTTGCAGTCAGAGGCCCTCCGTAAGGCCTCTGACTGCGAAATGCAGGCTGGAGCTCCATTCTCAGCTGCAGAATGAAGCTGCTTCTTCGGCTGCAGAAGAAGTGGGCCGGCAAGGCAAGTGTTGATCCATGGGAGGCTTGGCTGCAATGGTAAGCTGCACCCCCCCACCCCTGCCCTTGCTTGATATTTAGGCATGCGCCTCGCCCCCCAAACTAGGGCTTATTTTTGGGGTAGGGCTTATATTAGGCCTACCCCCAAAAATCAAGCTAGGGCTTATTTTCAGGGTAGGTCTTTTGGGGAAACACGGTATGTAGGAGGATCATCACAGATTTTAGCTAAAACAAACACATCTGTACTGGGCAGCAGCAATATGGAAGATAATGGAGTCAGATTATTACATTAATGACAATGACAGAGGCATCATTTACTACAGGTAGTCCTCGGTTAATGCTGGTAATTGAGACTGGAATTTGTGTAGGTTACTGACCAGATCATAAAATATGATGTCACATGACAGCACTGCTCAGCGATGGTAGTTTGGGCACTTTTTCTTTTGGTCAGTAAGTGAGTTTCTGCAGTTAAGTGTGACATGTGGTTGCCATTTGCAACCTCCCACCAGCTTCCCCAATGACTGCTTGCTGGAAACCAGCAGTGAAGATCATAAATGGCAATCATGTGATTGCAGGACCCTGATGCTGTAATTGCAAGCTGGTTGCCAATTGGCTGTATTCTGTACATGTGACTGTGGGAACAGTGGGATGGCTAGAACTTCAAAGACTGATCATGAATACCAACTTGTTTAGCACTATTGTATCTTCAAATGGTTGTTGAAATACTTGTTAAGCGAGAATCACCTGTATATGCATAAGAACACAATGGTGATATACTTGATAGTGATTGATGATACAGTACTGGGTAATGAATCCCCTCAAGTCAGGTAGCGCTCAACGTACTATTGAGGGAGAGCTGAGGATCTTTCAGGGAACCTACAATATCTTTGACTTATAACTAGTTGCTTCAGAGCCATTCAGACTTATGACTGACCACCCAAAAGGAAGTTACGATCCAGTTCTGAAGTTACAATGGCCACACTTCCTTTCATGGTTACATGACTGCATTTTGGGCACTCAGCAACCAGCCCACATTTACTTCTGGTTTTTGGCAAAAAGATTACCCAAAGCAAACACTTGTTCACTTAACAACCAGAGTCTTTGCTTAACCATAGTGTTCACTTAACGACCACCACAAAACATTTTGTAAAAATAGGTCTGGTCATTACATGACTTGCTTTATGACTGTCAACGACTTACAACTGTAATGGGCAGACTCCAATATGGTCATAAGTCAAGGACTACCTAGAAAACTGTTTTTGATGCAACTTGATTAAAGCCTTGTGGATGCCTAAGTGGCTAATATTGTCATGCAAATAAAATCCAAAATTGCAAAAACGATCACTAGGTAACACGGAATATGAGACTCATGGACTTGGAAAAGCTTCACGTATAATTGAAATGAATCTAGCACATATTGATATTTTAAGCATTAGCCAATTGCAATAGTCTGGAATCGGACACTCAGTGAGAAGATCATACATATTTACTATTTAAGACATGAAAAGCGAAGAGCAGCATTGTTTTCATAGTCATGAAGGATATAGTAGAATCACTACCTGAATATAATACAGTCAGTGACTGGGCAAATCAATTGTACTTCATAGACAGTTGTTTAATATGCCCAATTATCCAAACTTATGCTTTAGCTACTGATCAAGAAGAAGAGGTTGATGAGTTTATGGTCAAGTTCAATACAAAATCAACCTAACATGCCAGCAAGATATTCTACTTATGTCTGGAGATTGGAATGCCAAAATGGAAATAGAAGGAAAACCTAGTAGGACTGTATGATCTAGGAAACAGAAACGAAGCAGAAGAATTCTGTACCAATTTCTGCCAATCCAATGATTTTTTCACTGCTAACACAGTCTTCAGTCAAAATGAAGCCAGTAGATACATCAGATGAATGCGCAGAAATCAATGTGGTAGAAGGAAGCGGGATTTTAGATATAATGACGAAGACATGGCCAAGGGTTGATTGTGGAACAGATTACGAGCTGGTTACAATATAGGTGAGACATGTCAAATTCACGACGTCACTTGACATCGCTCAACGTATCGGGACTGTTTTGCCATTGCCGGCAATGGGGTGGGCGTGGCTTCTGCATGACGCGTCTGGCCCGTGGGCCGGCAGTTTGACACCCCTGATGTAGGCCATTCTGTCTTTCAGTATACATCTTAACTATGAGCAGTGAAGCAGGTTGGTAGATTAAAAAGCTGGTTGAGTTAAATGAATCTTATATAGTGAGAGCTCATTATTGAGCCTACTTTATTGTAATTGAGGTAAAAAGCTTTTTGTCCTTCTATCATTTTAATTCTTTCAGTAATACCCAGCAGAACTTTTGTAAGTCATTCAGGACCATTGGGGACTTAACCTAACTGGAGATTATATAGGAGGTAGTTCCCTGAGACATGTTGACTAGATACTCGTGAGGTTAGAATCTATGAGATTAGTCATGGTTTAGCTGTTCAGCTATAAAAGTACACATGACCCTGACTGGTGAGATTCTTTTGCATAAACTTTAGTTGTAAGTTCAGATAATACGGACAATATGCTTGATTGAGTTTGACCAACTACATGTTTACTTACTTTGGAACCTCAGGACTTAAGAAAAGGGAATCCAGTTGGCTTACCTACCCAAAGGAGTGGGCATAATCTTATTAAAGGGGGCTGTAGTGATGAGTATCTCCCTCAACACCTGAAGGGTAAAAGAGGAAGTAAGAAGAAGTAGTGATGAGACCACTCCTAGGGAAAAATGAATCCAAAAATCTAAATATAGTCCAAAAACTAATTCCCCTTTCTAGGTAACGTGCCTGATTTTGATATTGATACTCTCCTGGTTGACCTGTTGGGTAAACTTTGCAGAGAGAGAAATAGGAATCGCAGCCCTTCTGTCCATGTTAGGTTTGGGCAGAACATCCTTTATGTGGTTCCATTCATACCTAGATAGTAATCTCTAGAAGGTGGTACTTGGGATTTCTTCTTATCACGAGTATCTAATCAACATGTCTCAGGGAACTACCTCCTGTATAATCTCCAGTTAGGTTAAGTCCACAATAGTCCTGAATGACTTACAAACGTTTTGCTGGGTATTACTGAAAGAATTAAATGATGAAAAGACAAAAAGCTTTTTGCCTCCATCATTACAAACTAAGCTCAATAATGAGCTCTCACTATATAAGAATCATCCCATGTTTAGAGGACACTGTTGTAACTGAGATAATTCAGATATTTGGAGCAAAATCAGTTTTTTGATGATGTTCAGGTCCATCTCTTCTTATGGGTATAGGTAAAGCAATGGAATTGCTGAATTAGTGTCTGGCTGAAATAATGCATCGGGTGAGGCCACCAAACTGAAACTCAGACCAGACAAACAGAGATGGTATTAATGTTGGCCCAAAGATGCTTTTTCATGAGGCAACTGGACTTTCTTGTTTTTTCTTTGAAGATGTTTTGCTTCTCATCCAAGAAGCTTCTTCAGCTCTCGGAGAAATGCTGAAGAAGCTTCTTGGATGAGAAGTGAAACATCTTCAAAGAAAAAACAAGAAAGTCCAGTTGCCTCGTGAAAAAGCATCTTTGGGACAACTATGACCTGGATGACTGAGAATCTCCATAGATATATTAATGGTTGGTTTATCTATCCAAGAAAGAAAAATGCAACCTGATTCCCCAAAGGATGATGTTTATATTTTATGTGCTGTTACATCTGTCTTTGACATTAGGGGACCATTAGAGGCCATCTTGGTAATCAGAAGCATCTTTCACCAGCTCATGTTGTTTAGATAAAGGTAGCCTTATTATAATAATCAATGCTGTGATATCATTTCATTAATATTACTGTAGCAAAATGTAGGGCTGTACTTGAATGCAGTTTAGAAGCTTTATTTGGTACAGAATGCTGTAGGAAGAGTATTGACTGCCACTCGGTGACAGGAATACATCTCACATGTTCATAATTATCTTTACTGGTTCCCAGGTAATTTTGTATTCCAATTTAACATAGAAGTTCTGGTGTTAACATATAAAGTCCTCCACAGCTTGGAGTCACAGTATCTAATAGAACACAACTTTCCATATGTTCCTGCCTATTTCCTGAAGTGATCTGTGCAACACGTAGTTAAGTAGAGTGGGCATTTTCAGAGCTAACACTTTGACTTTGGAAAGTCAGTAAATGTGCCAGTTGCTGTCCTTAATTGACTTTCTTGCTCCAGGCAGAGATTTGTTTGTAGTTTTGCTCCAATTTTTATTGCTGCTTTCATTTTCTGTTTCTGTTTATCTTTTTTGTTTTGTATTTTATAAAATTTCAGTGTGTTTTTATTAACGCTTTAAATCTTGATTATTTAAAATGTAAATTGCATCAATCTCACAAATGGCATCATAAACTGTTGCATTTGATTTTAAAAAAAAAAAACATTGGTTTGATGTTCTTATACCTCAACTGGGATATGATTTAGTATACAGTAGTACTTGTTTGACCTTTAGCTTTGTTCCTCAAATATATATCATGTTAAATTTACATACTTTCTGAATGTCTTTAAAATAGCTGAAGTACAAATTGAGAAAAGAATTAATTATATTGACTATAAATTTTATTATCTTGAACAAAAAATAAAGCATTTAGACAGTGTTTTTAATGAAATAACTTGTAAGTATAAAAACATTTTCTTATTTGAAATCTCAAGTGGGACAAATTCATTGTGATTCCAATGGGGGGGGGGGCCTTACCTGCCTTTGGAAGTACAGTTTGGAGGTGACTTGCACCAGGTGGTTAAATCATTCCTTTACTTACTTATTTTACTTGGTGACTGTTTCAGAATGTGTTGGCTTTTATTATGATTTTAATGATTTGGTTTATTATTTCATTTTGTGTATTTATTTCTGAATTATTCTAAGATTGATTATTTTAAATATCAGTTTATAAATTCTATTTTTTATTTCTGGTTATTAATCAGAAAATTTTTAAATTAGTGTTGCACTAATTCCTATTAGCTAATTTTGAGTCTTGTTATTAATTTACTATATTTTTATATTGCTAATTAATTTTGCATAGTATGTTTTACAAATGGAAATATTTAATTTTTCATTCTATCGTTGGTTATTTACTCATTAAATTTATTCACTGCCATCTCTGGGCACCTTACAACAATAAAAATGGAGAAATGAAAAGAAGTGTAAACATAACAGTATCAAAGTAATGAAGAAAACTTATTTTTTGTTAATAACATTAAAAAAATTGCCTTCAGAGCATTGGAACCACACACACACACACACACACACACAAACAGAGAGAGATTGGTAGGAAATTGCTTTTGCAGTTAATCTCCAGAATATAAAAATGATTTTCTGACCAAGATGAAGCAGGTTATATAGGGTGAAGAATATGCTTTGCAGATTTTTATGACACTCTCAGCACAGCTGATTCCAGGAATGTGTAGTTCCAGTGCTCTGAAGGTAATTTTTTAATGTTGGTAACCAAAACCAGCAGTGTCAACATAAATCCAAGGCTCAGTTCACTAGGAAGGAGTAATAACTACCACCTTTTTTTACTTGAATAATTTATTTTTATGCTTGAAGAAGAGGGAGAAAGGAAGAATCCACAAGGGGCTGAGTTTTTCTGCCATTTCTGAATAGGGTACAGAAAAGTGCTGATGCTGGTATGCTTTGGGCTGTTGCAACTATGCTGAAATGAGATGTAGTAATCTATCCAAACGGTATAATTTTGGCATTTTATTATATTAACATCTGTTGTAGTTGGGAAAAAATGTGAATCATTATTGAAGTCTGGAATAAGGACCAATGCAGTATACTAGATAAACTGGAGAAATTTCATAAATGAGCTTTTGCCAGAATAGAAAATAATTGGCATTTTGGCCTAATTAGCATTCTGGCTCCTCTGATTCTCCAGCATGAGGATGGAGAATCCACAAATGGGTTAACTTCATCCTCCTGCCCAATGAGACTAAGTCAAATGATTGCCACGCCTCCTGCTGGGCTGGATCCTAACCCAGTTTACGACCTAGTCTCTAGCCCATCAGGACGCTTTTCGGTTGGCTCCTCATTGCTACAGGCAGGTCGTATTCCCATTTGTGGATTTTCTATCTTTCTTGGCCTTTGAGACCTTTTTCTCCGATTTCTCTCAGTCAATCTGACAATCAGCTGGGAATTGCCGCTTTGCTCTCCCGACGATCAGCTGAGCCACAGGCTCCGCAGGGGGCCGCCGCTTGCTCTCAGCGCGGCGGCAGCTTTAATAGCAAAGCCCTTTTTTGCCGTTTTTGAGCGCACTGCTGCGAGTTCCACACAGGGCTGAGTTTCGAGTGTTTGTTCCTTTCCCTGCTTTTCGGAGGCGTTTGAGGTGGCTGAGCCGTTACAGGCGAGCCGCGGATTTGGCAGGCTGGTCGCGGCCGCCATTTTGGACACCGCAACAGACTGTTTCACTAAGGGAAGGCTTTCCTCTTAGAGGGGACAATTCCCTAAAGCAGCCTTTGGTTGTTGTGGCCTCCGTAGGTTCTGCCTACAGCCTCAGTATATCAGCCCTCAAACGGGCCGGGTTTTTCTGAGCAATCGGACCTTACCTCACAGGGCTGTTTTTCCCGACCGCCATTTTGTTTTCTGCTATATCATCAAGTAGAGCCGCCATTTTCTACTTCAACAGCAGAATAAAACAATGAATCAACACATTGGTGAGCGAGCTGCCACCATTGTTAGGAGCAGTGACCAGCCGCACCGGTAGCTCCTGGGTGTGCACGTGACCAGAAACTCTGGTCCAGTGGCCATCTTTCATCAGAGCCATAACCGGCCTTGCCGTGTTCCTGGGGCAACCGCCACCCCAGAGCTCTGTCTCGTAGTGTCTGCATTCCTCAGCTTACTGCTGAGAGATTTCACAAGTGATGGCAGACAACTCGGCTCCTTTGATCACCCACGGTGGTCTGTCCTCTCCAGCCAAAAAGAGGCGCAAGTCCTCAAAACTGGAGGCAGCAGGCAAGCTGAAGGCCAAGGCTATTTCTAGCAAGGCTCCCTCCAAGACGGCTGAGAAGGAGGCCAACAGGTGGCATCTGGCCCTGGAGAGACAGTTTTCCAGAGCCCAACAACAACAGCAGACCGACATTGCAGTCCCAGCTGTTTCTGCTCTGACTGTGGGGACTCCGTTCGACCCTCACATCGCTCCTTCTGTCCCTCCATTCCAAAGGGCATGGTCTCCCGAAGCTGAGGCCACTCAGGGGCAAGAGATGCTGAACCAGCCAACATACCCTCAATGGTCAGCTCCGCTGTCTAACGCACGGCCTGCACCTGAGGCCACGTTCACACCTACTGCAGCGGGGATCCGCTCAGTGGTCCCTCAGGAGTTCTCACCAGAACAATTCCAGGCTTTAATAGCCCAGGCTGTCTCCCAAGGCCTGGCTTCTGCTCTCCACAGACCCAGAGCCGAATCTGCCACACCTGTTATTCCACCCTATTACCCGTCACAGCCGGCAAATTACGCCCACTCCATCATGTCTGACCATTCCTCCCAGGATATAGATACTTATCCAGAGGAATACGAGCCGGGTGAGATACACCTCTCTGAGGATGAGGAAACAACACCTGATTCTACTCCGTTTGTTGGGTTGTTTGACCCTTCATTATTTAAATCCCTTTTAAATAAGGCAACAGCCTCGGCAAACATTGAGCCTGAACAAGAGGCCCCACCTCCCCCCACTAATCAGGTCTCAAATCCCTTATTCACGGAACCTTCTGTATAGCAGAAGCAAATTCCTTGCCCTCCTCTTTTCCTTAATACAATCAAAAAGCAATGGTCAGTTCTGGGTACACCGCCCTCACTGACTGCTTCAGACAAGAGACTATTCAATGTAGCCTCCTCTCTGTCTGACTTACTTGAGGTCCCAGTGGTGGATGAGGATATTACACTTCTGGTTTCTCCATCCACCGTATCCGGTGATATGGCTGAGACCCTAAGGTCAGAGGACAGAAGGTCCGAGTTCTCCCTTCGCAGGTCCCACCAAGCCTCGGCGTGGTCGGTGAAGGCATCGACGGCTACTTCCTTTTTCACCAGAACCTCTATAATGTGGCTGCGTGAACTCCAAGCCACGATACCCCAGGACCAGGTACGAGTCCACCAGACCCTGGGTAAGTTACTGGCTACATCCAAGTTCATGGCGGACGCCTCTCTGCACGCAGCCAGATTTTCTTCGCGAACCATGGGCTACAATGTGGCTGTCCGCAGACTGTTGTGGCTGAAGCATTGGAGAGCGGACCAAAAGTCAAAGTGGCGCCTGGCTACCGCCCCTTACACGGGCGGACAGTTGTTTGGCGAGTCCCTCACTCCATATCTGGTGGAGAACTGGGACAAGCGCAAGGTGATGTCCCACCTTAACAAACGTGGGTATAGAGGCTCTACTTCAGGCTATCGAAGAGCGCCCTTTCGTGCAAACACAAGCCCAGAATGGGCTCCGCACGCTCGGCCCTTTCCTCCCAGACCTGACCAATCATGGGAGCGCCCCAGACCCAAACAACAGGTCCAAAGTAAGCGGCCCTTTCGAGGGGGCAGAGGTCGTCCGTTCAGAAGGACTAGATGACTCCAGGGACAAGGTCCCCATAGGAGGCAGACTCTCGCTATTTACAAGTCAATGGGAAAGCACCACGACAGACTCTTGGGTGCTCCAAACTATCAGAGAGGGTCTCTCTCTAACCTTCCTCTCCACACCCCCGGGTCGCTTCATATCTTGTCCAACGCCGCAGCGACTGGACAAGAGGAGACTCATGCAGCAGGCCATTCGTCATCTTCTAGACATCAGGGCCATAGAGCCGGTCCCCACTCGGCAAAGCGGGCTGGGATTCTACTCCATCCTCTTTGTGGTGCCCAAGACCTCAGGAGGATGGAGAGCCATTCTAGACCTCAAAGGTCTGAATTCCCATCTCAAATATGAGAGGTTCAAGATGCAGACACTCCAGTCCATCCTGGCCAGCATCAGACGTGGTGACCTCTTGACATCCATAGACCTCACGGAGGCCTACTTGCATGTCCCCATTATTCCCAGCCATCGCAGGTTCCTCAGATTTTGTTTTGCCGGGCACTATTTTCAATACAGAGCCCTACCATTCGGCCTTTCCTCCGCCCCAAGAGTGTTCACGAAAATTTTGGCGGCGTTGACGGCCCACCTGAGGTTAATCCCAGTACGGATCCAGTGCTACCTCGATGACATTCTGATTCAGTCCTTGTCCGTCCAGGCAGCTCAATGGGATCTCAACCACACTATTGGGGTTCTACAGGCCCATGGGTTTTCCATAAATTTCCCGAAGAGCCACACTGTTCCATCCACCCGTTTATTGCACCTGGGGGCGATCATAGACACGACGCAGTGCATGGTCTAGCTGTTGCAGGAACTCCAGGACAGCATTCGGTCTCTGGTGATCCAGATACAGAAGGATCGAGTAGTTTCCCTAGCCACACTCTCCAAACTCCTGGGCAAGATGGTTTCATGCATGTCAATCGTCCCATGGTCCAGGTTGCACTCCAGATATCTGCAATGGTTCCTTCTACCATTTCAGAGGCTGGGCACGAGTTCTTCTACTCAGAAGGTCAGGGTCCCCCTTCAGACTTTGAACTCCCTTCGATGGTGGATATCTCCGGCATTGACAAAGGGGTCCTTATTCAAGGAACCACCTTGTATCACCCTAACTACAGACGCCAGCCTCTTCGGTTGGGGAACTCACCTCCAGTCTCAGTTGGCTCAGGGCCGGTGGTCTCCACCAGATCTGCAGCACAACATAAACTGGTTGGAGCTCAGGGCCATACATCTGGCCCTCCGGCATTTCAAGAGCAGTGTAGCGGGGCAACATGTCCTGGTTCTTACAGACAATGTCGCAGCCAAGGCTCACGTAAATCGGCAGGGGGGCACTCGGTCCAGAAATCTCATGACCGAGGCTCAGCTACTAGCCTCGTGGGCAGAGTCCAACCTCTCCTCCCTCAGGGCGGAACACATCTCGGGAGAAGCGAACCGGCAGGCGGACTCCTTAAGCAGGTCGACGGTAGACCACTCCGAGTGGCGTCTGGATCCCTCCATTTTCAGGGAGGTCTCGATCAGATTCGGACAACCGATAATAGACCTGTTCGCCTCGCCACTGAATGCTCAGCTCCCAAGATTCTTCTCTCGGTTCCCTTCCCGGGGGGCGGAGAAAGTGGATGTGCTCTGCAGCCCTTGGCCCAGGGAACGATTGTACGCCTTCCCTCCTCTTCCTCATCCAGGCGGTCATCCGCAAGGTTCTGCTGGAACAGGCGGAAGTAATTCTGATTGCCCCATACTGGCCCAGATGTCCTCGGTTTGCAGACCTCGTGGATCTCTCCATCTCTCCCCCGTGGAGAATTCCTCCCAACCGCATTGCTCTGAGTCAGGGAGCCCTGCAGCACCCAGACCCTCAGTGGCTTCAGTTAGCCGCCTGACACTTGAGCGGCAACTGCTAATGATGGGATCCTATTCAACGAGGGTTATAGCAATGATTCAAGCCTGCAGGCGCCCCTCCACGAATAGGATATATGATTCCACCTGGAGAAATTTTAGTCTCTGGTGTGCTAAAAGTCAGTTGGACTTCTCACTCACCATTCCGAAGGTCTTAGAATACCTGATGGAAGGGTTGGACAAGGGCCTATCGCCCAGCACCATCCGTAGACAGGTCGCAGCTCTGTCAACAGTATTGCAATGCGGCAATTCAATCCCTCTGTCCCAGCATCCTATGGTGCATTCCTTTATCAAAGGGGCGACCAATATCAGACCACCAGTGGTACACCGTTATCCCTCTTGGGATCTACCAAGGGTCCTACAGGCCCTTACATCAGACCCGTTTGAACCATGAGGGTGTGCACACTCCGCCTCTTGTCTATGAAAGTCGCCTTCCTGGTAGCCGTAACTTCGGCCAGGCGCATCTCGGAACTGGCGGCTCTCTCGGTAAGGGAAGATCTGTGCACCTTTCATAACGACAGGGTGATTCTTCGCCTAGACCCATCATTTGTCCCCAAGGTTAACAACTTGTTCCACAGGGCCCAGGAGGTGGTCCTCCCTAACTTTTGTCCCAATCCGTCCCACGATTTGGAACGTAAGTGGCACACTTTGGATATTCGCAGAGCGCTAAGACATTACATCCAGTGGACATCCGCTTTTCGGAAGTAGGAGGCGCTCTTTATTTCTTTTCAACCCTCGTCCATGGGGCAGAAAGTCTCTGCCTCAACAATCGGCAGATGGATCAAAGCTTGCATCGCACAGGCTTATCAAGCACACTCATTGCCCGCACCTGGCCGCATCACGGCTCATTCCACATGTAGCGCCGCAACATCGGCAGCGTGGGCCACGCAAGCCTCCATCACTGAAATCTGTAGAGCGGCGACCTAGTCCTCGCCTTCTCTCTTTATAAGGCACTTCAAGATGGACAAATATGCCTCCGCAGACGCCTCCTTTGGCCGGCGGGTTTTGCAACAGGTGGTGCCATCGACCGGGACACAGGCCCAGACTGATTCCCTCCCATAGGGACAGTTAGCTTTGGTATGTCCCATTTGTGGATTCTCCATCCCCATGCTAGAGAAGGGGTGTTGTCTTACCTGAACGCCTTTTCTCAGCATGATGATGGAGAATCCACCCCCATCCCTTCAAAGGGCTGTCAGGTCCTGTGTAGGGGGCAGGAGGAGCCAATGCGTCCGACTATATTTTCTGTGCTTCGCCTTCGTCGTAAACTGGGTTAGGATCCAGCCCAGCAGGAGGCGTGGCAATCGTTTGACTGATTGTCAGATTGACTGAGAGAAATCAGAGAAAAAGGTCTCAAAGGCCAAGAAAGATAGAAAATCCACAAATGGGAATACGACCTGCCTGTAGCAATGAGGAGCCAACCGAAAAGCGTCCTGATGGGCTAGAGACTAGGTCGTAAACTGGGTTAGGATCCAGCCCAGCAGGAGGCGTGGCAATCGTTTGACTTAGTCTCATTGGGCAGGAGGATGAAGTTAACCCATTTGTGGATTCTCCATCATCATGCTGAGAAAAGGCGTTCAGGTAAGACAACGCCCCTTCCCATCCACAAATTTGTGTGTAGTGAGGAAGCTCTATTTGATTCTTCATTTCATTCATGAAATCTTAATAGACTTGTCAGCATTTGTTATTCTGAGCTACACCAGTTCTGCAGTTGGAGGTAATACATAGCCATAGTGATAAATGATTTATTTATTGCCATGTTTTACTGGCAAATTACATCAAAATCAAAGTACTTTTGGCAGCCATAAAACTAACCTGAACATAAACCAGTATAGGTAGTCCTCAATCTACGACCACAATTGAGCCCAACATTTCTGTTGTTAAGGGAGACATTTGTTAAGTGAATTTTGCCCCATTTTACGATGTTTCTTGCCACAGTTGTTAAGTGAATCACTGTAGTTGATAAGTTAGTAACATGGTTGTTAAGTGAATCAGTAGCTACCCTATTGATTTTGCTTGTCAAAAGGTTGCAAAAGGTGATCATATGACCTTGGAATACAGCAAAGGTCATAAGTATGAGCCAGTTGCCAAGCATCTGAATTTTGATCACATGATCATGGGGATACTACAAAGGTGGTAAGTGTGAAAAATGGTCATAAGTCACTTTTTTCATTGTCATAACTTTGAACGGTCACTAAATGAACTGTTGTAAATTGAGAACTACTTGCAATACATTTTTGTTAGGTATAGTTTTTATGTTTACTCTCCTTCAGAGGTCAAACAAGGTAAAAATTAAAATTGGAAAAGTGGTATATGAAATACAACTGCATTTTTTAGAACTTAAATTTGATTACTTTTTTCTGCTTGAGGAGTCCTGGGTGCTCTCTGAGCTTGCTTGTTTTCTTGCCCTAATTAGGTAACATCATCAGTGCTAGTTAGGAGTGCTGTTTGTTGTCTGTTTATATTCTGGTGTCTTGCCTGTCTGTGTGGGTGGGGGCGGTCTTAGGGATTCTTTGGTTGGACTGTTTACCAATGGCTCCTTTTCTTGATTGGGGTATTGTTTACTCGATTGTTGTTCTGAAGGTGACCTTGGAGCTAATCTATGCTGTTCTGAGTGCTGATTACTGGTGGAGAGGTGCTGGAGTCTTCCCCTTTTGGGCTTTCTGATTGTCTCTTTTGCATAATCTATAGATGTTGTTAAGTCTATGTGTCTATTGATGGCTGATTTCTCAGCTTTTTCCAACATACATCCATGCATTCTTGTGTAACTTCATCTTTTACTGTACCACATGTTTGAATTCACTAAGACACAGACACAGACTTGTCAGTGTTTACTGCTGTAGTTTATTCTAATTTGCTGTTTAATTTTCACAATATTTTTACAATGGGCTTATTATTTTAATAGCTCATATCTGACAGTTCAAAAGAAGTACCATTTCTGATTTATGTAGTTTTTGCAAAGTAAAGGGAATATATCGATCTAATAGTAAAAATGATACTTTGCATTGTATATAATATTTGTATAAACCAAGTCTTATATCCAGCTATCTGTGGAGTAGGACTTCTTGATACCAATCCCATCTTGTGAATTATATCAGCAGTCCCTCTTTTCTCCAGCATGACGAATGGAGAATCCACAGATGGGTTGATCTTTGCCTTTCTGCCCTAGAGACTAAGTCAATCAACCTTTGCCACGCCTCTCTTGCTTCGACTAGGAATCCCCAGTCACAACTTAGTCTTAGCCCAAGAGAGGCGTGGTGAAGATTTGGCTCTGGTCTTTAGTGGAAAGGCTACACGATCAGGTTGTACTTGTTCCCTTCTCCGCGCTGTTAGCAGCGCTGCTTTTTAAACCGCTCAGCTTCGGAGCGGTTTTTGCTGGCTTCGGCTGAAGCCTCCAGTGTTAATTAGTTTCAAGCAGCTCGGGTGTATAGCGGTCGCCATTTTGGGCGTCGTCCTTGTGTTCCTGGGTTGGGGGGGTGATCCTCCCTTCCAGCAGGACTATTTAGCCTTGTTTGCTGTTGATTCTCAAGAGTTTCCCTAGTTAGCTCGTTTTTGGCGAAAGCTGCCGCTTTTTGTTAGCTCGGTAAGACCGACGGAGCAGGACCTCGTTTCTTGGTGGCCGCCATCTTGAAATACCCTTAAACTTATACGGGCCTCCCAGAAGGCCGAAATTAGGCTGAGACACTTCGAATTGCCGCTTCTTCGTCTCCTGGTTCCTGGGCAACTTGCTGGATACTGAGCCCATTTCAATTAGGCTTTAGCAAGAGATCCCAGCTTCCCAACCATTGCGGACGTTTCCAATCAGTCCAGCAAAATTCAAGCGGGCGTGGCCGGGTGCACGCTAACGGCCGCCGTTTTCAACAACCACCGTTTTTTTGCTGCTCCTAAGTGTCCTGGCTGTACCATTAAATTGGTCTTGCCGCCACCAACGGATGTATAAGTGTGCTGGCTAACCCAAGAAATTGGTATTGTTGCCACTTCCAAGTTTACAAGTGCGCTGGCTATTCCATTAAATTGGTCCTGCCGCCACTAACGGACTCACAAATGGGAGGCCACCACTACAGATCTTTGGGTCCTCAACACCATCAGATTCGGCCTAACTCTAGAATTCAACTCCACACACCCCCCGGGGGCATTTCGTCTCTTGCCCATCATCCAAAAATCCGGTCAAAAGAAGCCTCATGAAAGAGGCCATTCGACATCTCCTGGAGATCCAGGCCATAGAACCGGTACCGGCAGGGCAGAAGGGACGGGGTTTTTATTCCATTCTGTTCATCGTTCCGAAGGCCTCGGGAGGGTGGAGGGCAATCCTAGATTTAAAGAAATTAAATATCCATTTGTCATACAAGAAGTTCAAGATGCAAATGCTGCAATCCATATTAGAAAGCATCAGAAAGGGGGACTTCCTGACGTCCATCGACTTGACAGAGGCCCACCTATACATTCCCATCCTTCCCGGACACCGGAAATTCCTCAGGTTCTGCTACGCAGGCCACCATTTTCAATACAGGGCTCTACCATTCGGCCTGTTATCGGACCCCAGAGCATTCACAAAGGTCCTAGCGGCACTAGCCGTGCATCTAAGGGCCATTCCGGTGCGTGTCCAGTGTTATCTGGACGACATCCTCATTCAATCCTCCTCAGTGCAATTGGCTCAGTCAGAACTGGCATTGTCCATCAAGACCCTCCAGGAGCACGGGTTTTCAATAAATTTTCAAAAAAGCCAGTTAGTTCCCTCCAACCGCATCCTGTTGGGCACAGGATGGGCACAGTGATAGATACAAGGAAGTGCGAGGTTTACCTGTCTCAGGAACGTCCAGACAGCATCCGATCTCTAGTCACCCAGGTACAAAGGGAACGGATAGTCACCCTAGCAGTTCTTTTTCAACTGCTGGGAAAGATGATTTCTTGTATAGCAGTAGTTCCTTGGGCTCGACTCCACTCCAGAACACTACAATGGTTCTTACTACCGTTCCAGAGACTAGGCACCAGTTCCTCCAACCACAGGGTAAGGGTCCCGTCACAGACCCTAAAATCCCTCCAGTGGTGGGTCTCCCAAGCGATGACCAGGGAAACCTTATTCAAGGAGCCCAACCGTTTCATCCTCACATCGGATGCCAGCTTGTTCGGCTGGGGAGCACACCTACAATCCCAGTTGGCACAAGGTCAGTGGTCCCGATCAGATCTCAAGCACAACATAAACTGGTTGGAGCTCAGGGCTATACATCTGGCTCTACGCCACTTTCACAACACAGTGGCAAGGCAACACGTTCTAGTCCTCACGGACAACGTGGCGGCGAAAGCCCATGTCAACAGGCAAGGGGGTACCCACTCCAGGTCCCTCATGGCCGAGGCTCAATTATTGGGGACCTTGGCAGAGACCAACCTCTCTTCCCTCAAGGCCGAACACATCTCGGGAGAGACAAATTGGCAAGTGGATTTCTTGAGCAGGACAACAGTGGACCACTCCGAGTGGCGCCTGCATCCGGATCTCTTCAAGGAGATATCGGAGAAGTTCGGCCATCCAGCGCTGGACTTGTTCGCTACCCCAGCGAATTCCCAGCTCCCGAGATTCTTCTCCCGGTTCCCGTCTCCAGGGGCGGAAAGGGTAGATGCCCTACGCAGCCCATGGCCCAGAGAGCTCCTGTATGCGTTCCCTCCTCTCCCTCTGCTCCAAGTAGTTATCCGGAAGATACTGCAGGAACGGGCAGAGTTGATACTCGTTGCTCTACACTGGCCAAGATGGCCGTGGTTTGCCGACCACGTAAGTCTCTCAATCTCTCCTCTGTAGAGGATACCTCAAGATCGAATCTCCCTCAGCCAGGGGGTTCTACAACATCCAGAGCCCCAGTGGCTCCAGTTAACCGCCTGGCATTTGAAAGGAGACTCCTAACTAAGGAATCCTATTCATCAGATGTGAATACCATGATTCAGGCTTCAAGGAGGCCGGCAAAGAATAGAATTTATGATTCCACATGGAAGAATTTCTGCAACTGGTGTGGGAGGCAACAGTTAGACCCAGCTACAATTACTATTCTAAGAATTTTGGATTATTTGCTGGAGGGGCTTAAGAGGGGTTTAGCACCAAACACAATCCACAGGCAAGTTGCTGCTCTGTCCACGGTGGTCACATATGGCGACTCAGAGCCCTTGACTGAACACCCCATGGTACGTTCCTTTGTCAGGGGAGCAATCAACAGCAAACCGCCCGTGGTTCACAGATATCCCTCTTGGGACCTGTCCAAGGTCTTATAGGCTCTCACTTTACCTCCATTTGAGCCCGTCAGAACCTTTACGGTTCTTGACACTCAAGGTCGCCTTCCTAGTAGCCGTCACATCGGCTAGGTGCATCTCGGAATTGGCAGCGCTCTCAATTAGAGATGACCTATGTATTTTTCATAATGACAGGGTGGTCCTACGCTTAGACCCCTCCTTTGTCCCCAAAATTAACTCATTGTTTCACAGGGCACAGGAGCTTGTGCTGCCAGATTTTTGCCCTAAGCCGTCCCATGATTTGGAACATAAATG
The DNA here is from genome assembly GCA_023970755.1 of Azemiops feae. Classification (NCBI taxonomy): domain Eukaryota; kingdom Metazoa; phylum Chordata; class Lepidosauria; order Squamata; family Viperidae; genus Azemiops; species Azemiops feae. The sequence goes on from JALGBA010004283.1 coordinate 1,037,125, forward strand.
GCACACCTTGGACGTTTGTAGGGCCTTGCGTCGCTATATTAAGCGAACTGCCTCCTTTCGCAAATCTGAAGCCCTATTCGTCTCATTCCACCTCTCTTCACTGGGTCAGAAAGTGACTGCCTCTACCATCGGCAGATGGATTAAGGCTTGCATAGCGGGGGCATACCAGATGCACTTCTTGCCAGTTCCGAGACGGATCACCGCACACTCCACTCACAGTGTGGCTACTTCTGTGGCTTGGGCGACACAGGCGTCCCATCGAAGAGATCTGCAAGGCAGCGACTTGGTCATCTCCTTCCCCATTTGTGAGGCATTATAAATTAGATAACTTCGCCTCAGCAGACGCTTCATTTGGCAGGAGAGTTCTCCAAAGAATAGCGACAGATAGTGGGACACAGGCCCAGACTTCTTCCCGCCCATAGGGACAGTGAGGCTTTGGTATGTCCCATCTGTGGATTCTCCATTCGTCATGCTGGAGAAGGGGCGTTGTCTTACCTGAACGCCTTTTCTCAGCATGACAATGGAGAATCCACTCCCCCCCCTTGGATCCCCTGTGTCAGGGGACTTTGAACCACCACCACATTGTAAAATCATCAACTGCTGCGCCTTCGTCGTGACTGGGGATTCCTAGTCGAAGCAAGAGAGGCGTGGCAAAGGTTGATTGTCTTAGTCTCTAGGGCAGAAAGGCAAAGATCAATCCATCTGTGGATTCTCCATCGTCATGCTGAGAAAAAGCGTTCAGGTAAGACAATGCCCCTTTCTGCCCAAGGCTGTGCTGGATACCAAGCCTGATACTCATGTGAATAGATACCCTACCTCCCCCCCCCGCTTCAGTTACATATACCTGATTTGCCCTGTCATCCATAATCAAATCATGGATGAGGAAAGCTTTATCACAGACAGAGCTGGCATAAAAGAAAAGTTGATAAAACATTTATAGCTGGTAATTGTATGCTGTTGTAGTCTTGTTCAGCCAATGGGACATACCAAAGCCCTTCTGTCCCTATGGGGGGAAAGCAGACTGGGCCAGTGTTCCTGTCGCCGGCATCACTTGCTGAAGTACCCTGCGACCAAAAGAGGCCTCCGCCGAGGCAAACTTATCAAGTTTATAATGGCGTATAAAAGGGGAAGGCGAAGACCACATCGCCGCCCTACAAATGTCAACTATGGAGGCCTGTGTAGCCCATGCTGCAGAGGTAGCAGCACTTCGAATGGAATGCGCCGTCACATGATGTGGAACAGATAAGGAGCACGCCTGATATGCCTCCGCAATACATGCCCTGATCCACTTGCCAATGGTAGAAGATGAAACCTTCTGACCCTTAGAGGCCGGCTGGAATGAGATAAAAAGGACTTCAGATCTGCGAAAGGGCGCAGTTCGATTGACGTAATATCGCAGTGCCCTGCGGACATCCAAAGTGTGCCATTGTCATTCCAACTCATGAGACAGGTTGGGACAAAAATCCGGCAACACAACCTCCTGTGCCCTATGAAACAAGGTGTTAACCTTGGGAATAAAGGAGGGGTCTAAATGTAGGACCACCCTATCCGTATGAAAAACACACAGGTCCTCTCTGACAGAAAGAGCTGCTAGCTCTGAGATACGCCTGGCCGAAGTAACTGCGACCAAGAAGGCGACCTTAAGAGACAAGGATCTAAGGTTGCAGGTCCTAATAGGCTCAAAAGGTGACCCGGTAAGGGCCTGCAAGACCTGCGGCAACTCCCAAGTTGGATACCTATGTACCACGGGCGGTCTACTGTTGGTGACCCCCTTGATGAAGGAGCGGACCATAGGGTGTTGAGCCAGTGGATCTGCATTATCACAGGTAAACACTGGACAGAGCCGCGACCTGTCTACGTATAGTGGGTCTGGGCGCCAGACCCTTGTTAACACCCTCCAACAGATAGTCCAAGAGCCGTGGAATAGTTACCTCTGAGAGAGCCAGATGATAGCTTTCGCACCAACGGCAGAAACTTCTCCATGTGGAGTCATAAATGCGATTGGTCACCGGCCTCCGGGAGGCTTGAATCATGGAGATCACTCCCGATGAGTAGGAGTCTTGAGTCAATAGCCGACGTTCAAGTGCCAGGCGGTTAACTGGAGCCACTGAGGCTCTGGGTGATGTATGACTCCCTGTATGAGCCTTATCCGATCTGGAGGAATCCTCCACGGAGGGGCCACTGATAGGCTCACGAGGTCGGCAAACCACGGTCATCTCGGCCAGTGCGTTGCAGTGTATACGATTTCAGTCCTTCACGGCGTAGCATGTTACCAATTGTTTTCTTGGTGTCTATGGTTCCAGCTGCCTTGAGATCATTGACAAGATCCTCCCGTGTAGTTCTGGGCTGATTCCTCACCATTCTCATGATCAGAAATCTTGCTGATTGATAGGGGATCAAATATTTATTTCACTCATTAAAATGCAAATCAAGAGAGAGAGAGAATATATAAAAATGCACTGAGTATGATCTAATGATGAATAATATATAATATAATATAATAAATATAATATAATAAAATTAATTTAAAAATGATTATTACAAAGATCTAAAAACATTTATCATTAATCGTCCTTAAGCAGCCACTGGAGATAAGTAGTGTCAGAATGGCTAGGATACCTATTGATTATTGGGAGGATAAGGTTTTTTTGAATATCTCTATAGAAAGAACATTGAAGGAGTATTTGTCCCAACGGTCTCCACCTTCCTGAGCCACAGGAGCAGAGTTAAAGTACTAGGACTTTTCTGGAGTCAAGAGAAGGTATTCAGATAAAAAGTAGTGTTTTAGATATATACAATAAGCCCAATTTCTCATCTTATGTAATCTTTTTTTTTTTGTAACTGCTATCTCATTCACAGATTAGATGAGGTACAGAGCACCAATTATACACAGGCCTCAGCAATATTTCCTGCAATAGCCCCTCATTTCCACCCAACACTGTAACTTTATTATACATTTCTGTTTACCTCTACTCTGACTCTTAGTGTCAATTTTTCTCCAGCATGAGAGATGGAGAATCCACGAATGGGTTAACTCTGGCTTCCTGCCCAATTAGACCAAGTCAGTCAAACTTGCCACACCCGTCCTGGACTAGGACACACCCCAGTCTCGACTTGGTCTTCAGCCCAGACGGACGTGACAAATTTGGCTCCCAGGGTATTAGCAGCAGGTTGTATAATTAGATTTCTCCCATTCGTGGATTTTTCTCTTCTCTGCTGCCATCTAGACAGCGCTTGGATCAGCGCTGTCTTAGATTGCTTTAAGGAAGGCTAGTTTTCTCCTAAAGGCCTCCCTTCACTCCGGAAGCCTTCGCTTCATATTTAGGGCAGCTGATCACCCATCTGAGAGATCGGGCACCAGAGACAGGTCCAGGCAACAGTACCAGACCAATCGGCCCTTTTGGGGCAGGGGGGGTTGCCCCTTCAGAAGGTCTAAGTGACTCCTGGAAGGCTCCCCTCATAGGTGGCAGACTGGCTCTTTTTGTCCACCGGTGGGAAGCCACCACCACAGATTCCTGGGTTCTCAACACCATCAGGAACGGTCTGTCCCTGGAATTTCTGTCCAACCCACAAGGGCGCTTCATTTCTTGCCCGCAGTTAAAAAATCCGGTCAAGAACCTCATGCACGAGGCCATTCGGCACCTCCTGGACATAAGAGCCATAGATCCAGTTCCGGCAGATCAACTGGGAAGAGGATTCTATTCCATCCTCTTTGTGGTTCCAAAGGCCTCGGGAGGATGGAGGGCGATACTCGACCTGAAAGGTCTGAACTCCCATATTGCATACAAAAAATTCAAAATGCAAATGCTCCAGTCTATCCTGGCCAGCGTCAGAAAGGGAGACTTCCTGACGTCCATAGACCTCATGGAAGCATACCTCCATATCCCCATCCTTCCCGCTCATCGGTAGTTTCTCAGGTTCTGTTACATGAACCATCATTACCAATACAGAGCCCTGCTGTTTGGCCTTTCGTCGGCTCCAAGAGTCTTTACAAAAGTCCTGGCGGTGCTCGCTGCACATTTGAGGCTGGTGCCGGTACGCATTCAGTGCTATCTGGACGACATTCTCATACAGTCGCCTTCCATTCCAGCCGCCCAGTCAGACCTGGACTTGTCGATCAAGACCCTCCAAGACCATGGGTTCTCGGTGAACTTTCAAAAGAGCCAGACAGTTCCCTCAACCTGCCTCCTGCACCTGGGCGCGGTGATAGACACAGACCGTTGCCAGGTCTATCTGTCTCGGGAACGCCAGGACAGCATCCAAGCCCTGGTTCTCAAGGTCCGCAGGGAGCATGTAGTGACACTGGCTATGCTCTCCCAGCTGTTGGGAAAGATGATATCATGCATAGCAATAGTGCTTGGGCCAGACTACACTCCAGAAACCTTCAATGGTTCTTGCTCCCATTTCAGAGACTGGGCACCAGCTCATCCAACCAAAGGGTAAGGGTTCCATCTCAGACCCTATAATCCCTTCAGTGGTGGATCTCCCCAGCAGTAGCCAGAGGGTCATTGTTCAAAGAACCCGTTCGGCTCACCCTGACTACAGACGCCAGTCTGTTTGGCTGGGGAGCTCACCTTCAGTCTCGGTTGGCTCAGGGCCGGTGGTCCCGGTTAGACCTGAAGCACAACATCAATTGGTTGGAGCTCAGAGCCATACATCTGGCTCTCCGCCACTTCTGCAACGAGATTGTGCTGGTCCTCACGGACAACGTGGCGGCGAAAGCCCATGTCAACCAGCAAGGGGTACCCGTTCCAGGTCCTTTATGGCCGAGGCTCAGTTACTGGGCTCCTGGGCAGAGACAAACCTCTCCTCCCTCAGAGCTGAGCACATCTCGGGGGAGGCAAATCGCCAGGCAGACTTCTTAAGCAGGTCGACAGTGGATCATTCCGAGTGGTGCCTGCACCCAAATCTCTTTTAGAGATATCGGAGAGGTTCGGGCAACCGGTTCTGGACTTATTTGCCTCTCCGGCAAACTCCCAGCTCCCGAGATTTTTCTCCCGGTTTCCCTCTCCGGGGGCGGAGAGAGCGGATGCCCTCCGCAGTCCGTGGCCAGGGGGTCTGCTGTACGCATTTCCTGCAGTATCCGAAAGATACTGCAGGAACGGGCAGAGGTAATATTCAGTGCCCCACACTGGCCGAGACGGCCGTGGTTTGCCAACCTCGTGAGTTTTTCCAAGTCTCCTCCGTGGAGGATTCCTCCAGGTCGCATTACATTCAGCCAGGGAGCTCTGATACACCCAGATCCCCAGTGGCTTCAGTTAACCGCCTGGCACTTGAACGCCGATTCCTGACACAGGAATCCTACTCGTCAGGTGTCATTTCCATGATTCAGGCCTCCCGAAGGCTGGCGACGAATCACATTTATGACTCCACATGGAGGAATTTCTGCCACTGGTGTGCAAAGAACCACCTGGCTCTCTCAGATGTGACTATTCCAAAAATCTTGGACTATTTATTGGAAGGCCACAACAAGGACTTGGCGCCCAATACTATTCGCAGACAGGTGGCGGCTCTATCCACGGTGCTTACCTGTGACAATTCAGAGCCATTGGCTCAGCATCCCATGGTACGCTCTTTCATCAAAGGAGCCACCAACGCCAAACTGCCCGTGGTTCATAGATATCCCTCTTGGGAGTTGCCGTGGGTCCTACAGGCCTTCACCATGAGGCCGTTTGAACCCATCAGAACCTGTACTCTGCGGTCCTTGTCTCTCAAGGTAGCCTTCCTGATAGCCTTCCTGATAGCCGTTACCTCGGCTAGACGAATATCTGAACTGGCAGCTCTCTCTGTCAGAGATGACCTGTGCGTCTTTCATCCAGACAGAGTGGTCCTTCGCTTGGATCCGGCCTTTATTCCCAAGGTCAACACCTTGTTTCACAGGAAGCAGGAAATTGTACTGCCAGATTTTTGCCCTAATCCATCGCATGACTTGGAGCGACAATGGCACGTTTTGGATGTCCGCCGAGCATTGCGCTATTACATCAAGCGGACGGCGGCCTTTCGCAAGTCGGAAGCCCTCGTTTGTTTCCTTTCAACCTTCTTCTATGGGGCAGAAGGTGTCTGCTTCTACCTTAGGTAGGTGGATCAGGGCTTGCATTGTGGAAGCGTATCAATCGCATTCCCTATCAGTTCCAAGTCATGTTACTGTTCATTCCACTCGCAGCGCTGCAACTTCTGCAGCATGGGCAACACAGGCGTCCATCGAGGACATTTGTAGGGCGGTGACATGGTCTTCGCCTTCCCCTTTTGTGAGGCATTATAAATTGGACACGTTTGCCTCATCAGACACCTCCTTTGGCCGGAAAGTGCTACAGCAAGTGGTGCCAAAGGACGGGACACAGGCCCAGACTGATTCCCCCCCATAGGGACAGTGTGGCTTTGGTATGTCCCATTCGTGGATTCTCCATCTCTCATGCTGGAGAAGGGGCGTTGTCTTACCTGAACGCCTTTTCTCAGCATGAAGATGGAGAATCCACACCCACCCCTTAGAATCCGTCAGGTCCAGTGTCAGGGGCCTGGGAGCCAACACATCAGACTGTCATCAATAGCTTCGCCTTCGTCGAGACTAGGGTGTGTCCTAGTCCAGGACGGGCGTGGCAAGTTTGACTGACTTGATCTAATTGGGCAGGAAGCCAAAGTTAACCCATTCGTGGATTCTCCATCTTCATGCTGAGAAAAGGCGTTCAGGTAAGACAACGCCCCTTCTAGCCATTTCATTTAATGTTCTGCTAGGAGTTTGCCACTGCAGTCTGACTCTTTGAATACCCAACAAGCTTCATTTTTTACTTGCTCCTTATATAGTTACCACACATACTTTATTTTATCTATACTTAGCTTTTGGCCAGCCTGCATTTACTAATTAGTATATAGTTTATGAGAAAAATGACTTATAAGAACTGTTACATTAATTCCTCAAAGCAATTTCGAAGGACCGAAGCAACCACAAAATAGCTCATCAAAGCTATCCTTCCACAGATTAGGTCTATAAAGATTTAACCAATTATTTCTCTTTTGTAATCACTACTGTAGTTTAATAACCTTTATACGAGTGCAATTTTGGTTATAATTATGGTCTATTCTATGTACTTCAGAAGCCTAAGAAGATGTAAAAACCATCAAAGTAAATCTGACTGAATAAACTGGGGGAAAAAATCATAGTTATATCAATTATATCATTGTATAATCTAGAGCAGTGATGGCGAACCTTTTAGAGACTGAGTGCCCAAACTGCAACCCAAAACCCACTTATGCATCGTCGAGTGCCAGGTGGGTGTGGCCCATTGGCTGGGTGTGGCCAATTGGGTGGGCGTGGCCAATTGGGTAGGCATGGCTGCGGTGGTAACAGCAGACAGGGTGGGACTAAAAAGTTCAATCAATCAATTCCAACTTTGCAAGATCTTTTTTTTTCCCGCGAGAAGTTGAAATTGATTGATTGAACCTTTTTTTTTTTTTTGCACATGGCGATGGAGGCCTAAAGCGAAAAGGTTTTATAAAACCCAGCTGAAGGCCTAGGACTGGGGCGACGGCAGTGATCTAGAGTAGTGGTGGCCAACCTATGGCACGAGTGCCAGAGGCGGCACTCAGAGCCCTCTCTGTGGGCATGCGCGCCGTTGCCCCCCCCGCCTCCCCCTGTGGCCCCCTCCTCACCAGCAGCCCCCTGGAGGAGAGTTGCCTCCGGGCGCGGCCCGCACAGCCAAGGACATGGCAGCCGGGCAGCAGGGACAAGACTCTACCCTTGTGCCAAGTGGAAGGCGTGGCCGCTATGGCGCTGCAGGGCTGTCTGCGCGATTTGCTGCAGTGGGCCGTGGAGGCAGTAGATGGCCCTGTGGGCGGGTAGGGTGGGACGGGAGTGGAGCGGGTGGGACGGGCAGGGGGCGGGGCAGTTTTTGGGCACTTGGTGTCTAAAAGATTCGCCATCACTGATCTAGAGTATACTATTGAACAACTGCTCCCTTAGAAACTCCATTTCGTATACACACTACTGTAAAGGAGATGGAGAATATTCTGTTTCCAGCTCAGGGATTAAAGTGTTTTGAAAAAGCTTTGTTCTTTTAAGCATTCCTTCAAAACTGCCCTAGCCTCTGCTCTTTGTTCTTTGTCCAACAAAAGGAGGAGCAATACATCATCTCTACACAGGGTTAGCTTGCCAAAGCATCCTTTCCAACCCTTGTTTCTATTATATCAAATGAGAATGATAATCTTTGTAGTAAGACTAAATTCAAACTCACATTTTTAGAACCCTTCTCAGCGGCTTCTCCTTCAGGCCCTTCTTCTAAAAAGAGCAGCATATCAGGTGACTATGCATAATACAAAATAGCTGAAACATTTAATCAAAAATATTGGTTTTTATATTGTCACTCTTAAGTATGCAATGAAAACAAAACAGGATTACTTCTCAGTCTAGGTAGACCTTACCTAGTGTGCCTGCTCTTCACTTAACAGTATAGCAAGGTTCAACAGACGTTCAGATCTGACGCATTTCTCTGCCAATAGAAAAATGAAAAAGTTCCAAGTGCCAGAAAAGGAAAATCGTGGTTAATCAAGCCCAATACTTTTCAAATAAGTATCTTTTTCAAAGATGTTCTGTAGACTGATTGGAACCTATTTCTTTGAGACAATTGGTAATTATGTGTGACCCTATCTCATAATTTATTCAGCCTGAAGAATGCTACTATTATGAGTCTGATTCTATCATTGTCTTCTTTATCTTTTTCTTGCATCTTGCTAAGTTCCCTAATATCCTTACGTGAGGTGGATGTTGATGTGTTCCCCCCCCTTTTTTTTTTTATCCTGTTTCACAAATAAAGCATGAAGCAAATTTGTCACAGGGAGGGGGGACCTAAACAGGTGCTTTATCAAAATAAAAAAGGACCCACTAAAGAAGAGGGAGTCAAGCTATTCTCCAAGGCGCCTGAGGGCAGGACAAGAAGTAATGGATGGAAACTAGTCAAGGAAAGAAGCAACCTGGAACTGAGGAGAAACTTCCTGACAGTTAGAACAATTAACCAGTGGAACAACCTGCCTCCAGAAGTGGTGAATGCTCCAACACTGGAAGTTTTTAAGAAGAGACTGGACAGCCATTTGTCTGAAATGGTATAGGGTTTCCTGCCTGAGCAGGGGGTTGGACTCGATGACCTCCAAGGTCCCTTCCAACTTTATTATTATTATTATTATTATTAATTTCTTTTTGGTTTGTCATTGCTAGAGTGTTGTTGTACTATGATCCAGCTAGGCTTTATTGTTAATTTATTTTATTTTATTTTATTATTTTATCTTTTTAATAACTAAGACCATAACCATTTAATCTCTTGGGGTTGCTATATCTCTGATTATTGATGGAAAAATGAAAGCCTGTGGACAGTTCCAATTATGTGTAAAAGAGAACTAGGATTCTATTTATTTACTTCTATTTTGGTTCCATCCAACTCTAGGCTGACTGGATGGTTCACAATTTAAAATATGGGCTATGGTGATTCTGCCATGAGAACTCTGAAGTACAGTTTTCTCTGGTTTTAGAGATTCACACAGAATGCTTTCATTTACTTTTTTCCCATTTAACAAAGAGATACTTGGGATCCTCAATTGTCCTTTTAACGCTTAACATTGTACCAAAGAATTGATACCAAGATGATGAAATGCACAGCAATAGTATTAGTATGAAAAACAAGTTACATAGCATTCACTCTATCAGTGTGATTGAAGATCCCTATGCAATAAAAACATGATTTTGCAACAAACCCAATTTCTCATCCTGCTGTTCGTAAGTTTATTAAAATTTAATAAATGATATAATGTTGACAGTAACATCAGACATTTAGGCCACGTTTTGCTTAAAGTCTGCAACAGCAAATGATGTTTTTTTTGTCTCTCATGCACCAAACTATCCTGTAAATTATTTTGAAATCTTTAAAGGATCAATTTTGTTTTTTAAATGTTTTATTATATATGTGATGAATAGAATAAAAATTGTTAGGTTGTAATACATTTTTCCTGATTTCCATATAATTTTTGTTAGGCAGTAATTATTAGGGGTTTTTTGTTCTGAGAGTCACAATCTTTCAATATAAGGAGATAGACTAGAATAAAATCACTTGCAGTTTTAAAAGTTTAATGTTGGTACTATAGTTAATTTTTATAGCCTCTTTTATAATTTCTGGGATTGTTATTGGAAAGCATGAAACATTTTCATAGTATCTAAAATTATATTTTTAAACTTGATCCGTGGATTCTCCCAATCTTACAAAGCAGATTTGGGACGTGCTTGTTGTAGTTTCGCATAAGTACATCTTTTTATTGAACACTGAACTGACCTAAGAATTCTTAATATAATTCTTAAAAAGATTTTCTTTAAAAAGATTTTCTTTGAGATTAGTATTGTACTTTATGAATGGTCCAAACAAATTTCATGCTATTTCATAAGTCAGGATAAATATCAGCTCTTCTACTAGATGCATGCCTAAATAAACCAGAGATTCTCCCTTTGAACTCTATTTCTTGTTGCATTAAGAGTAAAAAAACTTGGAAACCTAATTCAGCTGCACATTCAACACACCAGTGTAAAAAAAAAAGAGAAAAAGCTGGAGTAATCAGATGACATGTATCAATCTTGCTTAATCATGAAAATTTGGATAATATGCGAACAAAGCATGTATGTAAAAATGGAATTAACAATTAGGATTGGGGCAAATGCATGATGATTTTGTCTGTTGTGCCTTGGGATCAGAAATAGTCAAAAAGATTACATACTTCCCTACATAGTATGAAGGAAATTGTATACTTTATCACATACTATATGGAAGTATGCTGGAAAATAATTTTCTTTTAATTTCTGTGGGCTGGCTTTGCTAGAATATATAATAATAATGGTGATGTATTAAGCTTGTATTCTGCCTAACTCTCAATGGCTCTGGGCAGCTGACAACAACGAAATTACAATAATATGAATTTTTAAAAAGCATAAAGAAGTAAGGAGTTTTACGCTCCCTTGTCTAAGGCTTCTGTGAAGAGCCAAGTCTTCATGGCTCTTCTAAATAATAGTAGAGTGGAAGCCATCCAGATTTTGGGATGAACCTAGTTCCAGAGTGCAGGTGCTGCTACAGAGAAGATGTTCTTCTGCGGTCTGAAGAGATGAGATTCTTTAATATTGAAGGAACCTGAATGCACCAGTGTTGCAGGATTGAATCAGCTAGGTGGATGTTATGGGAGACAGCCCTATGTCATCTAGTCTTTATAGGTAACATCCAGCATCTTAAAATCACACTTGGAACGAATTGGCAACTAGTGCAGCTTATGAAGCAGAAGTACTACATGGCTTATTGGAGGTACACTGGACCAGTTAAAGCCTCCAGGTGATCTTAAAAGGCAGCCTCATGTAGAGAGATGCCAGATGACCAGGGCATGAGTTTTTAGTTGACTCATTTTACTTCTTTTATTCATAGCCCTGTTACAGTATTATCTGAAACTCTGTAGGCAACAGTAACAATAATTACAGTGCCTTATTTTATATCATGTTTATTGGCTTATTCTTTTTCCAAATAGTTTTAATACTTACAAATGGAAAGAATAAAAACTACAAAACATATAGGGGGGGGGAGTCTCAAAAAGGGGAGGGGAGGAAAGTAACTTTCCCCCTTCATCCAGGAAGTGGAAATAATTTTAATAGCTTATTACCATCTCTTAATACAATAGATACTGTCTTCTCCCCAGAATTCATCACTTAGTTAAAAAGCAAAAGCCCTTTCATTTGTTCTTTTATCAGCAAAAGTCCAGTAAGAGAACCAAATATAACTAATAATTATATTTTTAATCTTGATTGAATAAGCCAACTTTGTAATCCTTCCCCAAATTTTAAGTCTTAGTTTTTAACCCCTTCAAATACAGTCCCAAAGCTTGTTTTGTATTTGTATTTTCTTTTAACCCAAGAATATGCCACAACTTTAAAAACCTCTGAGATAAATTTGTCCTTTTTAAAAATCACTTGTCATAAAGTACTTTTTAAGATTTTAACAGACCACCAGTACTATGCATCCAGTAAGAACAAATTACTCAAACCACTTTTCTGGCTTAATAATTGTTCATCTTCTTTAAACAGTGAATCATCATCCATCAGTTTCTTTATATTTCTCTATTCTGCTTGTCTTATTTAAATCCACATTTAAATTAATTTCAAATTTATCCATTGTAGCTTGTTCTTCAGCAACTTCATTGCCACATGACCCATCATATCAAGTAATTTTAACGACCAAAATTCCAAAACGTCCAGTAAAAGATTTTTGCTCCATTCTTGATGAAATGAATTTATTATTCTCTAGCACCCCCAAAATCCCATTATCATATTTCCTCTTAAAAGAAACCTGAAAAATTGCCATTTCCCACTGGAAAAATTCTAATTACCGGTAATTCAAAACTATAATTTCAATTCAATCTGAATAGGATTTCAAGATTCTGTTAATGCAATTTACAATAAAGTAGAATTAGTTCATCTAGTCTTCTCTTCTGTCTGGTTTACCTGGGAGGGCTGACATCAATCTGGCAAGTCTAAAAGTACAAACTTCCCACTGACACTTTTAACTACTTAAACCATTACACCCAAATTTTCCTAAGTTTCTTTCTCTAAGCATTAAGCCACTGTGGGGCTCTTGTCTGATTGTTTCCTAGGCAGCATCTTTTCCCAGTTTTCCCCAAGGTCATCCACACAGTCCATTACAGAAATCATTGGGTCTACCATTGGCACACCATCACATCTTTCAAGGCAGGAAGTATCATCTCCCTCCTGGGCCTAGTCACAGCTTTGGCTTCTTCTAGGATCTAAGAGGGATCCCAGTCTGGTAAAGAGGTGGCCAAGCTGATAGCACAGAGAATCTTGTCCGCTTCTTCTGGAGTCACTCAGCCTTCTCTGCCCATTCGTGGTCCAAGTTGAAATCAATCTGAGTGATTTTATTTATCAGATAATCCTCATCATTAGATGTTCTGAGGGGGGCCCTATTCAATAAGAATACTCTAAACAGAGCTGCTGAATGACTATCAGAAAATGGAATAAAGGCAGTAAAATAATTGATATTTTGCTAACCTTTTCGCCATGAAATAATTCCTGATACCGACTTTTAGCTGTGTCTGGTCAGACACTCAACTTCAGGTTTTTCTTCAAAGGAACACTGTGATTTTTCTAGTTTTTCATATCCTGGAGCTGCTTGGTAAACCAAGGTGCACCCTAGGACCAGCAGAAAAGGAGAGGCTCTCTAGGAGCAATATGATCCAAGGCCCCAGATACCTGCCATTACAAGTAGTGACTAGGCCTGAACTGCCTACCAGCTCCTTAGGGAAATCCCTAAGGTCTCCTTGAGATCCCATTAAGTCCATCAGTAGCCTGGGGCTTGCCAATTGAATGGGCCCTGATTCCTGTATGGAAGGAATGACACCAGTGAATCAAAAGACAGAGTCATCTGTCCACAGCAATGGATTGATGTTAATGTCCTCCACTGCTAAATCCAACCTCAATGTCTAGTATGTAAATGCAATAAATAAATAAACACGAAGTTGAAAATGCAAAAGTCATGAAGATGTCTATCTATAGCTATAGTCAGATTAGTTGAATTAACTGCTAAGGTTGTATTTCAACGCTTGGGATAAAGATCAAGATTTTAACAACTTGTTAATACCTGCTTGTAAGGTTTAAGAAATGTTTGTTGAGAATGGATAATTCTTTAGCCTAAATAAATTAGGTGTTTATCATATACACACCTTCATTTTAAAAAAAAATCAGGTTTTTTTAACGCATGTATTTCGCAAAGCTGGAATTAGGGCAGAAAAATCAAGCTTAGTTTCATTATCCAAAATTTAAATGTTAGGAATAGAATATTTTTCTTCTTTACACCTTTATTTTGATACTGATCTAATTCATTGTTCTTACAGAGTTGTACTTCATTGATCTATACCAGAAATGGATATTAGAGCGTAATTACTAGAGGGAAGTAATCAGCGATAAGTTCTGCTTCAAGGTAATATTTCTGTCTTTCTTTTTGCTTTGGAAGGTTTGGCTTGCTAATTGTGTGTATCGAATATATTCAGTCTTTTCTCAAAGCTTATTTGAAAAGCTTTAGTTGCACAAGAGTTTCCTGTTCCAAATATATTTCGCTATGTCATTTTTATAAAGTTTTATGGTTCTCCAGCATGACGAATGGAGAATCCACAGATGGGTTGATCTTGCCTTTCTGCCCTAGAGACTAAGTCAGAGGTGGCAAACCTATGGCACACGTGCCAGAGGTGGCACTCGGAGCCCTCTCTGTGGGCACACGCACCATCACCCCAGCTCCGCCTCCTCTCGTGCCCCCTCCTCACCAGCAACCCCCCCAGAGGAGAGTCGCCCCCGGGCGCAGCCCACGTGAAGCAGCGCAACCAAGGACATGTTAGCCGGGCAGCGGGGACAAGACTCCGCCCATGCGCCCTGTCGTGCACAGATGATGCTGTGGGACAAGGGTGGAGGGCGTGACCGCCATGGAGCTGCTGGGCTGCCTGGGTGATCTGTGGCGGGCCGTAGAGGTGGGTGGTCCAGTGGGCAGAGCGGGGACGGGGTGGGAGAGCGGTTTTGGGGCACTCAGTCTCTAAAAGGTTCGCCATCACTGGACTAAGTCAATCAACCTTTGCCACGCCTCCCTTCCTCCGGCTAGGAATCCCGAGTCACAACTTAGTCTTAGCCCAAGAGAGACGTGGTGAAGATTGGCTCTTCTTTCTAGCAACAAAACTGTGGATTTTCCCAGGTTGTACCCTTCCCTTCCCTTCTCTGCAATGATATCAGCACTGCGTTTCAAACCACTGAGTGTCAGAGCAGTTTTGTAAGCTTCGCCTGAAGCCTCGAGCTGTTAATAGCTTCCAGGCAGGGCAGAAGTGTACCGGTCGCCATTTTGAGCGCCACTTTTATTGTTCCTGAGTGGGGGGGGATCCTCCCAGCGAGGGCCGTTTAGACTCAAATAGAGTCAATTTTGGCCAGAATTCAGTCAGCAATCTTATTAGCCATAGAAGCAGCTGCCGCATTTATTATTTCGGACATAACGACGGAGCAGGAGGTCGCTTACTAGCGGCCGCCATCTTGAAAGCCTTACAAACACTCTCAGGCCATTCAGAAGGCCAGAATTAAGGAGCGGCAATTCAAGGGTGCTGCTTCCCCAATTCCAGGCTCCTTGGCAGCTCGCCGCATACCAGACTATTACAATTAGAGGCAACAACAACAGCCTCCTTCACTGAACGCAATTTCCAAAGACTTCATGGCTGAGTGCCCGCTTTAACTGCCGCCATTTTCAGCGCCTCTTTCCACTGGTTTTGCTGCTTATAAGGGGCTCCAGACATACAATTGTCTGAGGATGAGGAAACCGCCCCGGATCCGTCTCCCTTTGTTGGTCTTTTTGATCCGGGCTTGTTCAAGTCCTTACTTGATGAAGGCCACTGCCTCGGCCAATATTGACCCAGGTCAAGAACCTCAAGCAGGGCCCTCTACTAGTAGGGATCCTAAGCCTCTCTTCTCCGAGCCTCAGGTGGATGAGAGACACATCCCCTGTCCCCCCTTTTTCCTGGATACCATCAGGAAACAATGGGGAGCCCCAGCCACTTTACCTTCCCCTGGGAATTTAGATAAAAAGTTGTTTTGTGTAGCTCCTTCCCTAGCGGATCTCCTGGAGGTCCCAACAGTAGATGAGGCCATGGCCCCTATCCTCTCTTCATCTACGGCCCCGGCTGACATGGTAGAGGTCCTGAAAGCGGAGGATAAAAAATCTGAATTTTCTCTACGCAGGTCTCATCAGGCTTCGGCTTGGTCGATCAGAGCCTCAACCTCGGCCTCCTTTTTCGCTAGGGCCTGTATCATTTGGCTCCGGGAGCTCCAGGCCTTGATCCCTCCGGATCAGATTCGGCCACACCAAACGCTAGGCAAGTTATTAGCAACTTCAGAATATCTAGCTGACGCTTCGCTCCACGCGGCTCGTTGTTCAGCCAGAGCCTTGGCCTCCAACGTAACTACCCACAGGTTGTTTTGGCTCAAACACTGGAAGGCAGACTTAAGGTCAAAATGGCGCCTGGCTTCTGCTCCCTATGAGGGTGGCCGGCTGTTTGGAGACGCCCTAGGCCCCTTCCTGGTGGAGGACAAGGACAAGCGCACCTCATCTACATAGGAGAGTGGACAGACGTCCAAACCCTTACCCCCGCAGACCATTCTATCGCCCAGGTGCGGGATCAGATTGGTCTCAGCCTTTCCGGACATTTTCCCCCAGGTCAGATCGCCAGACGGATCGGCCTGCCCCCAGATTCCGTCAGCAGCCCCATTCCAAATGGCCCTTTCGGGGCGCGGGAGGCCGTCCTTTTAGAAGACACAAGTGACTCTCGAAGATCCCTTCCGATTGGGGGCAGACTCACCGTTTTTCTCCCCGAATGGGAAGCAGTCACTTCAGATGTGTGGGTCCTCAACACCATCAGGGACGGTCTCCCCCTCGAATTTCTATCCCTTCCTCCGGAGCGTTTCGTCTCTTGCCCGGTTTCCAGGGACCCGAGCAAGACCCGACTCATGTCCGAGGCTATCAGACATCTCTTAGAGATCACAGCCATAGAGCCCGTGCCAGCTGGTCAGACCTGTCGAGGTTTTTACTCCATTCTCTTTGTAGTCCCAAAGATGTCAGGAGGATGGAGGGCGATCCTCGATCTGAAGGGTCTCAACAAGCATCTGGTTTACAAAAAATTCAAGATGCAGGCTCTTCGATCCATTCTGGCCAGCATCAGAAGGCACGATTTCCTGGCCTCCATAGACCTCACGGAGGCATACCTGCATATTCCAATCCTTCCCAGTCATCGTAGGTACCTCAGGTTTTGTTACAACCATCACCATTACCAATACCGAGCTCTTCCATTCGGTCTTTTATCCGCCCCACGGGCATTCACAAAGGTTTTGACTGCTCTGGCTGCACACCTGAGGTTGGTCCCAGTAAGAGTCCAGTGTTATCTGGACGACATCCTCATTCAGTCCACCTCCTTAAGAAAGGCCCGGTCCGATTTGGCCCTGTCGATCAGAACCCTCCAGAATCTGGGGTTTTCCATAAATTTTCAGAAAAGCCAGACGGCTCCATCCACCCGTCTACTTCATCTAGGCGCAATCATAGATACTCGCCTTTGCATGGTGTATCTTTCACGGGACCGTCAGGAGAGCATTCGGACCCTAATCAGACAATTGCAAGGAAGACCAGTGACCACCCTGGCGGTTCTCTCCCAGCTTCTGGGAAAGATGATTTCCTGTCTGGGAATAGTGCCATGGGCCGGATTCCATTCCAGAGCTCTACAGTGGTTCCTGCTGCCATTCCAGGCGCTGGGCACAGGTTCCTCTCATCAGAGGGTGCGGATCCCTCGCCCAGTATTGATCTCCCTTCGGTGGTGGGCATCCCCAGCCTTGTCCAAAGGTTCCCTGTTCAAGGAACCGGTCAGGATGACCCTGACAACCGATGCCAGCCTTTTTGGCTGGGGGGCGCACTTGGGACCCCAACTAGCTCAGGGTCGCTGGTCCCTTTCGGACATCAGACACAATATCAACTGGCTGGAGCTCCGTGCCATTTACCTTGCCCTCCTCCACTTCAAGGAGACAGTGTCGGGTCAGCACATTTTGGTGCTGACCGACAATGTGACAGCAAAGGCCCACATAAAGCGGCAAGGGGGCACTCGGTCCAAGTCCCTGATGAAGGAAACCCGGTTGCTGATATCTTGGGCGGAAGGCCATCTGGCCTCCTTGAGGGCGGAACACATTTCGGGGGAAGCCAATCAACAGGCGGACTCCTTAAGCCGAGCCACTTTGGATCCCTCTGAGTGGAGCCTGTTTCCCAGCCTATTCAGGGAGATCTCAGAGAGGTTCGCACCTCCGATTCTGGACCTGTTCGCATCACCTGCGAATGCCCAGCTCCCGAGGTTTTACTCCCGGTTCCCCTCTCGAGGGGCGGAACGGGCGGATGCCCTACGGAGTCAGTGGCCCAAGGGTCTGCTCTACGCCTTCCCTCCGCTTCCCCTTCTTCCAGCCGTAATCAGGAAGATTTTACTAGAACAGGCAGAGGTTCTGTTGGTTGCTCCACACTGGCCGGGACGTCCGTGGTTTGCCGACCTCGTGAGCCTTTCCATCTCCCCATGTTGGAGGATTCCTCCGGAGCGCGTGGCGCTCATTCAGGGCACCCTTCGCCACCCGGATCCTCAATGGCTCCAGTTGGCCATTTGGCACTTGAGAGGAGTCTCCTAACACGAGAGTCATATTCGGCAGAGGTCATTTCCATGATACAGGCCTCCAGACGTCCTTCCACCAATCGAATCTACAATTCCTCCTGGAGGAGTTTTTGTCGATGGAGTACGGCCAATAACCTTGCCTTGTCTGCTATCACAATTCCAAATATACTGGACTATTTATTAGAGGGGCTTAACAAGGGCTTGTCTCCAAGCACTATCCGTAGACAGGTGGCTGCTCTCTCTACGGTTTTGACTTGCGATAATGCAATGCCATTGGCACATCACCCTATGGTACGCTCCTTCATTAAAGGGGCAACTAATGTCAGACCACCAGTTGTACACCGTTATCGCTCTTGGGACTTGCCTCAGGTCTTACAGGCTCTTACCTTAATACCTTTTGAGCCCGTCAAACACTGTTCCTTACAGTTTTTATCCATGAAATTGGCCTTTCTTATTGCTATTACTTCGGCCAGACGCATCTCGGAGTTGGCTGCTCTTCCGGTCAGAGACGACCTGTGTGTTTTTCATGCTGACAGAGTGGTCCTTCGCCTTGATCCGTCATTCGTTCCCAAGGTGAATTCCTTGTTTCATAGGTCACAGGAGCTTGTCCTCCCAGATTTTCGTCCCAATCCAACGCACTCATCGGAGCATCAGTGGCATAAGCTGGATGTTCAAAGGGCATTGAGTTGTTATATTAAGAGGACCTCGGCCTTCCGTAAATCGGAGGCTCTCTTTGTCTCTTTCCAGCCTTCTGCCATGGGACAAAGAGTTTCTTCATCCACCATAGGCAGGTGGATTAAGGCCTGTATTGCAAAGGCATACCAATCTCATTCCCTGTCGGTGCCAGGCCGCCTCACCACTCATTCCACGCGAAGTGCAGCGACTTCTGCGGCATGGGCGACGCAGGCATCCATTGAAGATATCTGCAGGGCGGCGACCTGATCGTCGCCTTCTCCTTTTGTGAGGCACTACAGGATAGATAAGTTTGCCTCCGTGGAGGCTTCCTTTGGGAGGAGGGTGCTCCAGCAGGTGATTTCAGCTAGCGGGACACAGGCCCAGACTAGTTCCCTCCCTTAGGGACAGGTCAGCTTGGGTATGTCCCATCTGTGGATTATCCATCTTCATGCTGGAGAAGGGGCGTTGTCTTACCTGAACGCCTTTTCTCAGCATGATGATGGATAATCCACTTCCGCCCCTTGTGGTTAGTCAGGTCCTGTGTCAGGGGTAGGAGAACCAACATGCGGGACGTTCGTCCGTAGCTTCGCCTTCGTCGTATCTGGGTCAGGATAGCAGGAGGCGTGGCTATTCTAATTGACTTAGTCTCTGGGCAGGAAGTACGGTCTATAACCCATCTGTGGATTATCCATCATCATGCTGAGAAAAGGCGTTCAGGTAAGACAACGCCCCTTTCCTATACTCTTATCAAGTATATATTTTATAAATCAATCCATATCTCTAAAAGTTCCTCAATTGCTTTAACATAATCAAGTTAATACCTTTCTAATTAGCATTCAATCATTATAAAAGAAAAAATGTCAGTAATATTTCACCAATATCAATCCAACTCATTTTTGAATTTAACTGATTTCCAATTTGGCCTTGAATAAACAATAAGCTACATTTCAAATCCCTCAATTTCCCTCATAAAACCATAATTGTTTCTAAAATATACATATTATTACCATTATATTTTCCTACTTCCCAACTATATTCCATTTCTTATTCTACTCTAAAATTTAAATCCCATCTATTCCCAACAACAACAAAAGAAAAATATTTTCTTACTTCTTTTCATATCTATATTCTATTTCTTATTCTATTCTTCTTGTTTACCAATTCCATATTACCGTTCCAGACCATAATCAAATCAATAATTTTCATCTCAGTAGTATTATCTCAAACCAAAATCTTAAGCCTTTTTAACCCTTCAAATAGATTTTTAATTCTCATTTTTAAATCTAATTCTAGCTTTCTTTTTGTGCCAAGCAGGTTTCCATAAGAGAGCCTTTAAATCATCAAATCTCCATATTTGATCATGTATAGTCCTGAACAATTCAGTCCGATCATGTTTCTTTTCTCTTTTTTCCAATATTGTCAAAGCTGTATAGTTTTTTTTGTTCAATGTAATAATTACTCGTTGATTATCCGTATTATCACAATTCTCAAAGTCTCGTATTTGCAAATCGGGTCCCATTGCTTTTGACTTTGTAAGTATTTCAATGGAAATCCAACTTTGGTCATCCAAGTTCTCAGTAATATTTTCTTCTAGATTGCTTTGTTTTTCATTTAATATGTGAGTCGTAGAGTAGTCAATTAAAGTCTGGCAATCATTTTGAAGTTTTATAATGAAGGCATCTAGTCTAGCATTCACTCGCTCATGAAATTCATAAATTCTTCCCGACATATGTTTCCAAATCAGTTGTAAATGGGATTCTTCCATCTCTTTAAATTGTATAAGTTGCTTGCCAGTCTCTTTAAAGTTGGTATTCTTCCTCTATTATTCCTTGTGCTGAAAATTAGTAATTAATTCTGGAACATCATCTTTAAAGTTTTTTCTAGAATAAATCCAAAGCTAAACTGTAAGTAAACCTTGAATTTGTACTCCAAAAAAAAAAGAGCCATCCATATGTCTAAGAAAGCACTTTAAAGCCAGGTTAGAATAATAGAAACGAAAGCAGAGGGGAAAAAAAAAAAGTATCTTCTTGCAGTCAGATAGGAATGTCTGGGCATAGAGCCAAGTCTGGGCATAGAGCCAAAAGACTGAATCCACACCCCGCGGACCAAGCACAAAATAGTGAAAGTTCTCAAACAGATACTTTGTTGCTAATTTGAAACAGCACAGAAAAAAAACCCAGCATGAGAGAGAAAAGATTTTAAACTGAATAATATAATTAAAATGATTTTTCTAAACGTAGAAATAAATTCAAATAAAATAGCTTAAGACACCTTATGTACAGAAGGGGGGGGAGGAATAAAAAAAACACTCCACCCCCCTCCCTAAAGGTTTCAAGCTAAAACAAGTAGGCAGAAAGACGCAGAGTTTTTTCAGGATCCCCGAAGTCCAGCAATTCACGTAGTCAATAGAAGTTAATTGTTTTTCCAAGCTCTTTTTCCCAAATATCCGAACGCTGCTCTCTTAAAGTAGGGAAATAATTCCAAAAGCTTTTCACAGGAAGGTAGTTAGGGTACAGAGAGGGAAGGAAAGGTCTCACCCGGATCATCCACGGTGGTTCTTTATGCTTAGCTGTTCTTGTGGCTTGCGGCTGGAGCAGCTAGATGATCGGCCATGTTAATGGCCGATCTTTTCCCCGTCGGCCCAGAGGAGCTGTCTCGGATCTCGGAGGGAGCTGCCACTCCCTCCGCAATCAACAGGTGTCCTCCCCAGTGGTAGTCGCCCCTCCAAGGCGACTTTCGACTCTGTCCAGGGTCTACCGGCAGGGAAAAACCGATCAGCAAAGGGAACAGACCCTTCGCACGACCGCAGGCGCTGCAACCGGAACCGGCATTCAAGTTTTTAATGTATTATACTTAGCCATTTGTTATTGTCATTGGGAGAACTATAAGAGCTTATGTGACTTTACAAAATTTAAAACAGGGAAAACTAATTCACACCATAGAAGATTTTCAGAACTAAATTCATGTATACATAGTCTTCTCTTAATGACCCTAATTGTGACTCTGCTGCAAAGTAAAGCAATTGCTAAACAGGAAATCATGTGACAGGATTAGTCAGTTTCACACCTTTGACTAAAGTCTGCCTCATAACCACTCTCCCACTTTTTGGAACACTTGAGTATCTGTTTACTGTCTTAATCTAAAGCAGTGCAATCACATTGTAGCTGGGAGCCATGAGTATGCTACGTAAATAGCTATAGTACTCTTGAAATCTTTTTCTCTCCAATCTCTCCACTTTGCAAGGGGGCTGGGGAGGGGATAAAAACAAGTAATTTCTATAGATAATCTTTCCTTTGCTTGACTTTCCTGCTGTCAGCATAATCGCATGCTCTCAAAGTTTAAAAGAGCAAGCGGCTTACTCTCTTGAAATCTCTTCTCTAGTCTCTCTGCTTTGCAATAGGAGTGGGGAGAATCCTTTGTTTGATCCTTTCTCATTGCTGGCACAATTACATTGCTTTAGATGCATAGAAGATCATATTTTATTGAAATTTCTTTTTCTTCAATATCTGGAATAGCAAGCGCTTTTTTGTGGAGAATCTCACTTTTGCTTGATCCTCCCTCCCCCCTTGCAGAGCAGAGAGATTGGAAAATGAGTAAGCTGTTTGCTCTTCTACATAGTGAAAGCATTGTGATCATGCTTAGAGTGGGAAAAGGTCATGCCAAGGAGAGATTGTCTACAGAAATTGCTTGCGTTTTCTCTTCTCCCCCCCCCCCCCACCAAGCAGAGAGATTGAAGAGAAAGAGATTTCAGAAGAGTAAGCTGTTTTCATAATTGCTGCAGCTCCCAGTGCCAGGCTGCCACTGAGATTTTCTCTGAGGGACTGAAGGTTGTAAATGAGCTGTAAAGTTATTTTTTCATTACTATCGTAAGTTCAAGCAATTATTGAATGAATAGTCAGTAAGGCAGGACTACCTGTAAATATCTTTAAGTTAAGAAATCCTGGGATATATTTTACAAATGTTTAAGGCACTCTGCATGATTGTTCTACATATCGGTTCCCACAAGCAGAACAGATAAGTAAGTAAAGAACTTCACCAGATTTGAAAATTGTGGCATTGCTTTCAAAGTAATATTACTCTTTTGATAAGAAATTGATACCTGAAATCTGATGAATTCTACCTAGATGTTTTATGGATACATAGCCCATTTAGGCTCAGGCTACCATACCATATCATTTCAATCATAGTGCAATCAAACATACTCCTCAAATTTTGTTGAAAGGAAAATTAAAAAAAAAGTTTTCTTTTGGATTTTGTGAATTTGCAATTTATACATGCATATCAAATGTTTGAAGCCTTTTCCTATTAAAAGTTTTCACTTTATTATGTAGCTATTAATTATAATCTGGATGGGAAATCTCCAGAGTTGCTTTAAGGAGACTGCATTGGGCTGAGGCTTCATCTGTGCTGTAAAATGAGATATTGATGGAATAGGTATTTGTGGGAGAAGATGTCTTCGTTGAATGGAAAGAATTAAGATTTTAGAGAATGCAAAATACATTGATACGGAACCAATCTTCTTAATCACTTTATTGCTTTTCATTCTCTTTAGTAAGTAACATTTAAATAAATTTGAGAAATTCTTTTGAAATTCTGACTTCCAGAAATTTGGTGAAATCAATAGCGATCTTTTAACATAAACTAAAATTAATTGTATTTTTGTAACGGGTTTTGACTCCGCCACTCACTCTGTAGTTCAGTTAAGATTGGATGAAGAAACATGATAGTGGTTCTGGTTTGAATTGTCTAATTTCTCAGCATCATGTTTCATAATGTTCCACAGGTTATTCCTAGTTAAGCAGGGTCTCCCTATTGTGAATCTGCCCAGACATTGAGACCTACAGGATTGCCTACCAATACCACTACCAGAGGTTTGTCTTTGCAATACTCTAGAAAATACCTTGCCTTGACTGGCTGCCTGACTGTAAAAAAGCACTCCCTAAAGAGAGATGCTTAGTCCCATCTCTCAGTACTTAAGAAGTTGAAAAAATGCTTATTTTCTGCCAAATGTTTAATTGCTGTTTGCTTTACTCTTTGATTTTTATCTGGATTTTAATATAGTAGAGATGCTATATATTGTTGTTTTATTGTAGTAAGCTGCCTTGATTGTCCAATGAATAGATGGAGTATGGCTAGAATATTAAATAAAAGGAATGGTAATCTAGAATTTGTTAACAAGTACGAACAAGGCTTATCAATTCAGATAGTTGGTTCAACCATACCAAGATTTGAAATAATTTAAAATCAAATCAAACCTTTGTAAGTATATTTTCAAAAGAATACTGTATGCATTTGGGTAAGATGGGCTTTTGGTTAAATAAAAAATGTCTCTATCATTATATATCTTTGTTAGGCATATATTACTGATCTTGGACATCTAAAGTTTGCAATTTTAAATTAATAAATAGTATTCGTAATGAATGGCTTCGTGGCTTACTGATGAAGACACTCACCTCCCATTTGGAAGGTTGAGAGTTCAATCCTAGGTATCGGCAAATGTTTATCTCTTAGGGCCCCCCAAAAAAATATCTGCTTGTGAACCCACATAGGCATTAGGAAGGGTATCCAGCCAGTAAATGCTCAGCTCCACCCAGGTGCCGGAACTCCACACCAAATTAAGGGACTACAGGGTCATAAAAAAAAAAAAAACTATTCATAGTATTCTTCTAGGTTTTAAATTATTGAAATTTAATCATTTCTTTGGTTCTCATCTTATATCTGCTTTAATAATTTCTGTTTTGTCTCATTGTGTCTTCGGGGGGGGTTGCCCCTTTGTTTTATAGGTATAGTTTAATATTTACTAATTCAGAAGTTTGTGATTAGGAAGTCAGTTGTGAAATTATTGTACCTGGCATCAAGGTGTTAAATAACTGTTCTGAGCTTATACAAAGACAGTGTCCTGCCTATTCCAGGCTATATTTATATTTAAATAAGGATTTCCTCTATCATATGTCTGGGTAAGAGAAGAACCAAGTGGGTGAATGCTTGTTGAAAACTTTAAAAACATTCCTGGTTTCAGCTGCCTTGAATTTGTTTATACAGTGCAGTAGGTTTTGCACCTGATACTTATGTCATATAAGGATTCTTTTGACTGATCATTAGCTGGAACAATTATGTTTTTTCCATATTGAAGTAAGAAGTGCATAAAAGCAAATGCACTCAAATTTTTACTAAATCAAAACCTTTATTATAATCTTTAGGCCAGAGAATACCAAGATACATTTAAATTAAGTAAACCTGGTTGAATCTCAATATGAATGAACACTATAGCATCCACCTTAATTGTTTGTAACCTAGATGGTATTTATGAGTGATATAAGTAATAAATTAAGGCACCTAGAAATAATTGTTTAGTAATAGAATGGAATAATAGAATTATCTGTTATCTGTAAAGCTGTGAACTATAGTGTGATGTGAGGTACATTTAAGATTCTAGTTAAATACCAAAGCTGTATATTGGGTCATGCTTTTATGGAACACATTGATCCAACATTGAGTGTTTGTTGGAAAAAATATGTGAAACTTTAATTTAGTAACTGGTTTGCATTAGTAGTTGTAGAATATAATCTTGATTAGTACTTATTTAGAATTAATTGCTGATTATATTAAGTACAGTGTTAAAATGTTTTGTTCTAGCCTCGTTTTATTGATTTCACTGTTTGGTAAGTATATGACATATAAAGACATTCATTTATTTAGTAACTTGTACCTCCTTTAATAAACAACTTCAATCAGATACTTCCTTTACCTCATCAATTTTTTTTTTCATCATTGCTCTTTATAGACTCGCTTCAATTCATTGATATATTTTAGCTGTCTTGTATAAACTGCTCTGTTCAGCTCATGCCACAGCAGACCGGCGAAGGGGGATGGGTGGTTCCTGCAAGCGGCTGGCAAACACGTGCACCAGCTCCATTTGCGTGAGTGGCATGCACATGCGCCTGCAGCTCATGCAAATGGAACGCACACGCTGTCCCGCTGCTCGCACAAGTGAAGGTGCGCTCACCAGCTGCTTCCGTGGCCCAGTTGGAATCCCCTCACAGCCACTAGTGGGCTTTGGCCCACAGATTGAGGACCTCTGGTTTAAGAGCATGTTGTGGGCACTTAACGAGACATGGATTGGTGTATCAGAACAGCAAACTAATGAAGATATTTCCCTTTCCCATTTCTAGTCTCCAGGATACAATTAACCCCAGATTATCTGTAATTTTTTAAATGCATTTGTTTTTCTGAGTACGTGTTTATATTTATAAGCCAAACAATGAACTGCACTAATTATTGTTTTTGTAAAACACATCTTAACAAGTTACGCAATTGGATAAATCCACAAAATGCATTAACCCCCAAAGTGTTTTAATTTACTGCCATGCATGATCTTTAATTCATTTATACCTGTGATTTGTTCACATATTTAGTACTACAAAAATTCTGTATTTCTGGAAGGCTCCCCCTCCCGCACACATATTGGTACTTCTAAGCCATGACATGATGCAATGGAAAACAACAAAGCCTTGGTTTAGCAGCACTATTAAAACATGTTCTTCTCCTTCTTCACCAGCATGACAATGGAGAATCCACAACAGATGGGTTGAGCTTGTCTTCCTGCCCAGAGACTAAGTCAATCAACCTTTGCCACGCCTCTGTCCTTAGGCCAGGAGACCCAGTCTCGACTTAGTCTTCACCCATATGAGACGTGGTACAGCTTGGCTCAGTCTTTAGGCAGGAGCAGGGATCAGGTTGTATTTTTTCTTGATCTTTTCTTGCTCTTTCTTCCCCCCATCTGTTGTGGATTTCCAGTGCTACGCTGTTTGCAGCGCAGCGATAGACCGCCCGATTTTGCAGGGGACTTGCAGGCTCGAGGGAAGCCTCAACCCTCGAGCAATTGCATCCAATGTCACCGCTCGCAGATTCTTGTGGTTTAAACAATGGCCAGCAGATATCAGGTCCAAGTGGCGTTTAGCTGCTACCCCGTACCGCGGCGGACAGCTATTTGGAGAAGCCCTAAATCCTTATCTGACAGAAAACAAGGATAAACACAAAGTCATGTCCCACCTTTTCAGAAGGGCAGATAGGAGGCCTATCCCCTACACCCATGGTCAGTCCTTTCGTTCAGGGTCAGGGTCGGTGTTTCCTCAGTTCTCCCGTTCCTTTCCTCACAGATCAGACTGTCAATTTGACAGATTCGGCAATAGGGACAGACCTAGACAGCAATTTCAGACCAAGCGGCCCTTTCGGGGCTCCCTTCAGACGGTCCAAATAACTGCAGGGAGACTTCTCCCATAGGTGGCAGGTTGGCTCTCTTCGCACACAAATGGGAGGCCACCACCACGGACCTCTGGGTCCTCAATACCATCAGATTCGGCCTGTGTCTGGAATTCATATCCAACCCCCCGAGACATTTCGTCTCTTGCCCATTGCCCAAAACTCCGGTCAAAAAAGGTCTCATGAAGGAGGCCATCCGACATCTTCTGGAGATCCGGGCCATAGAACCGGTACCGGCAGGGCAAAAGGGACGGGGGTTCTATTCCATTCTGTTTGTAGTTCCCAAGACCTCGGGAGGATGGAGGGCAATCCTCGATTTAAAGGGATTAAACACTCACTTGGCACACAAGAGGTTCAAGATGCAAACGCTCCAATTTATATTGGCCGGCATCAGAAAGGGGGACCTCCTGACGTCCATCGACCTCACGGAGGCATACCTACATATTCCCATCCTTCCCGGACACCAGAAATTTCTCAGGTTCTGCTACGCAGGCCACCACTTTCAGTACAGGGCCCTACCCTTCGGCCTATCATCGGCCCCCAGGGTGTTCACAAAGGTCCTGGCTGCGCATTTGAGGTCCGTTCCAGTGCGTATCCTGGACGACATCCTTATTCAATCCTCCTCGGTTCAGTCGGCTCAATCGGACCTGGCATTGTCCGTCAAGACCCTCCAAGACCATGGGTTTTCAGTAAACTTCCAGAAGAGCCAGACAGTTCCCTTCACCCGCCTCCTTCACCTAGTAATAGATACAAGGAAATGCGAGGTCTACCTTTCTCGGGAACGTCAGGACAGCATCCGGTCCCTGGTCATCCAGGTCCAAAGGGAGCGTGTAGTCACCGTGGGGATGCTTTCCCAATTATTGGGAAAGATGATTTCCTGCATAGCGATAGTGCCTTGGGCCAGACTACACTCCAGGAACCTGCAATGGTTCTTGCTTCCGTTCCAGAGACTGGGCACCAGTTCCTCCAACCAAAAGGTACGGGTTCCGTCTCAGACCCTAAAATCCCTCCAGTGGTGGATCTCCCCAGCTCTGACCAAGGGGACCCTGTTCAAGGACCCCATCAGGCTCATCCTGATTTCGGATGCCAGCTTGTTCGGCTGGGGAGCGCACCTACAATCACAGTTGGCTCAGGGCCGGTGGTCTCGGTCAGATCTGAAGCACAACATAAACTGGTTGGAGCTCAGAGCTATACACCTGGCTCTACGCCACTTCCGCAGCACAGTGGCAAGACAACATGTTCTAGTCCTCACGGACAACGTGGCGGCGAAAGCCCATGTCAACCGGCAAGGGGGTACCCGTTCCAGGTCCCTTATGGCCGAGGCTCAGTTGTTGGAAACCTGGGCAGAGACCAACCTCTCCTCCCTCAGGGCCGAGCAAATCTCGTCAGAGGCAAATCGGCAGGCGGATTTCTTGAGCAGGGCGACAGTGGATCACTCCGAGTGGCACCTGCATCCGAGTGACGCCTGCATCAGGGAGATATCGGAGCGGTTCGGTCATCCAGTACTGGATTTGTTCGCTACTCCAGCGAATTCCCAGCTCCCGAGGTTCTTCTCCCGGTTCCCATCTCCAGGGGCGGAAAGGGCAGATGCCCGCCGCAGCCCGTGGCCCATAGGTCTGCTATATGCGTTCCCTCCTCTCCCTCTGATCCAGGCAGTTATTCAAAAGATACTGCAGGAACGGGCAGAGGTGATACAAGTTGCTCCACACTGGCCAAGACGGCCGTGATTTGCCGACCTCGTGGGTCTTTCGATCTCTCCTCCGTGGAGGATACCCCCAGATCGAATCTCCCTCAGCCAGGGGATTCTACAACACCCAGAGCCCCAGTGGCTCCAGTTAACCGCCTGGCACTTGAACGGTGGCTCCTGACGCAAGAGTCCTACTCATCAGACGTCATTACTGTGATTCAGGCTTCAAGAAGGCCCACAACTAACAGGATTTATGATTCCACATGGAAGAATTTCTGTGCCCTGGTGTGGGGAGCAACAGTTGAGTCCATCGATGATCACTATTCCAAGGATTTTGGATTATTTGTTGGAGGGGCTCAAGAAGGGCTTGGCGCCCAATACAATCCGCAGACAAGTGGCTGCTCTGTCCACGGTGCTTTCATATGGCAATTCAGAGCCCTTGGCTCAGCATCCCATGGTGCACTCCTTTGTTAAGGGAGCAACCAACACCAGACCGCCCGTGGTTCACAGATATCCCTCTTGGGATCTGTCCAGGGTCCTACAGGACCTCACTTCACCTCTATTTGAGCCCGTCAGAACCTGCTCTCTGCGGTTCCTGATGCTTAAGGTCGCCTTGATCCCTCTTTCGTTCCCAAGATCAATTCATTGTTTCACAGGGCACAGGAGGTTGTGCTGCCAGATTTTTGCCCTCAGCCGTCTCACGACTTGGAACGTAAATGGCACACCTTGGACGTCCGCAGAATCTTACGTCACTACATTAAGCGAACCGCGCCTTTTCGCAAATCTGAAGCCCTCTTCGTTTCATTCCAGCCCTCTTCTATGGGTCAGAAGGTATCTGCCTCTACCATTGGCAGATGGATTAGGGCTTGCATAGCAGGGGCGTACCAGACACACTGCTTGCCAGTTCCCAGTCGGATCACTGCGAACTCAACTGTGTCGCGTGGGCGACACAGGCGTCGATCGAGGAAATATGTAAGGCAGCGACGTGGTCGTCGCCTTCCCCTTTTGTGAGGCATTATAAACTAGATAGGTTCGCCTCGGCGGATGCCTCATTTGATTGGAGAGTTCTCCAGCGAGTAGTACCAGATAGTGGGACACAGGCCCAGCCTGCTTCCCACCCATAGGGACAGTTGTGGATTCTCCATTGTCATGCTGGAGAAGGGGCGTTGTCTTACCTGAACGCCTTTTCTCAGCATGACGATGGAGAATCCACCCTCACCCCCCGTTAAGGTCCGTCAGGTCCTGTGTCGGGTATTTGAGCCACCACAATGAAATGTCATCAACAGCTGTGCCTTCGTCGAGACTGGGTCTCCTGGCCCAAGGAGAGAGGCGTGGCAAAGGTTGATTGACTTAGTCTCTGGGCAGGAAGACAAGCTCAACCCATCTGTTGTGGATTCTCCATCGTCATGCTGAGAAAAGGCGTTCAGGTAAGACAACGCCCCATTTCTCTTCCCCATCACCCACTTCCCAACTTAAGAACATTTATATGTTACTCGAGTTGCTGAATTTCTCTTGCATGTGCTTTTTTTACTAGAGCTGGCAGGAGGTATAGGTATCTTCATAGATTAATTAATTAATTAATTAATTCACTTGCATTTGTAGGAAACTTTTCAGCCAACTATAATTATACAGTTCTGCTCCTATAATATGCTATGCTCAAACAAGACAAATTAGTTATGTTTTAATATTATCTTAGAACAATTAATCGGTGGAACAACTTGAAGTTGTGAATGCTCCAACACTGGAAGTTTTTAAGAAGCGATTGAACAACCATTTGTCTGAAATAGTATAGGGCAGGGATGTCAAATTCGCGATGTCACGCAACGTATCGCAACTTTTTCCCCCATTGCTGGCAATGGGGTGGGCATGGTTTCAACGTGTCGCATCCGGCCCACGGGCCGGCAGTTTGACATGCCTGATATAGGGTTTCCAGCCTGAGCAGGGAATTGGACTAGATGGCCTCCAGTAGGTCCCTTCCAACTCTGTTATTCTGTTAATATGATAGTACAGTTTGGTTTTTGGTGATAGTTTTGTTTTGTTTTATAATGCTGAAATTGAGGAGACTTCTGAAAGATGTGTTGTATTTTTAATGGTTTCTCTTGAAAAAGGAGAGGAGTTTTGTTTACTGTCTATTAAACCTATAGTACAGTGTTAAAGTGTTTTTCAACCAAAAATGTTGGAAAATTATGCATCATTTTTGTGATTGTGGATGGAATGTTTGCCTACCCTGCTATAAACCATAGTTAAACAAATCTAGTCATTAAGCTTTACTTCCAAGTAAGCATATTTGACTATTTTGTAAACTCAGTTGTCAGTTTTAGGAAGGGAGTCTTGTAATAAGATCTGTTATTAGAACCCATGTTGACTTCTAGTAATAGCTTTGCTTGCTTCCAGGTGTTCACAGATCTGTTGCTTGATTATCTTATTGATGTCAAGCAGATAGGTCTGTAGTTTCCTGGGTCCATTTTATTCCCCCCCCCCTTTTTTTAAGATGGGAACCACATCAGCTCTTTTCCAGTCCTCTGGTAGTTCCCAGTGCTTCAGGATATTTGAAAGATATTGTTTGGTGGTTATGGGATCATGTCTGCCAGCTCCTTCAGAACTCTGGATGTAAATCCATCTGGTCCTGGTGATTTGAATTTGTCTAGAATAGGCAAGTGTTATTTTACCATTTTTTGCCTATTTTAAGTTGTATTCCTAATCTGACTTTTGTTAGATTGGTCTATTTTTCCCTTTTGCATGAAGACAGATGCAAAAAATGAATTAAGCAGTTCTACTTTCTCCCTGCTGTCGTCACTTTCTTCCTTACTTTTTTCTTGTTTTTTACATGTTGAAACTTTTATTATTATCTTTTGACATTAGTTACGAGTCTTACTTCGTTCTGACTCTTAGTTTTCCTGACTTCATCTTTGCAAGTTCTGGCTTTTTGTTGGTATTCTTCCTAAGTTAGGTGCCCCTCTTTCCATTTTTTATACTTACCCTTTTTGTCTTTCAGTTTATAGAGAGTTGTTTATGCAAGCCTGCTGGTTTCTTCTTGGATCTCTTATTTTTCTTTTTCAGTGGTATTGTGCTGGACTGGGCTTTTATAATCTCCTTTTTCAGAGTTTCCCAAGCATCTTCATTTATTTATTCCTTTAAGATTTTCATCCATGGAATCCTTCCCGATCTCTCAGAGTTTGTTGAAATCAGCTCTCTTAAACACTAGTTTGATTTTGTTTTATTGCTTGTGTCTACATTATATTGAATTTCAATATGACATGATCACTCTCCCCCAAAATTCCTGCAACTTCAACTTCCCGTATCATTTCATCTCTGTTAGTAAGAATTAAGTCCAGTATAGCTGACCCTCTAGTTCTCTCTTCTACCTTGTAGATGACATGATTTGGATGATTTAGTTTTAATTATTGCTAGTAACCAAGTAGTTGTTAGTTTTGAAAGTAGTATCCCAAGAAGACAGTTAAGGCCCAACAATATAGCAAAACATTTAAAATGGGTATGTGTAAGTTGTAGCTAGCAGACACAGAATTCTGAACTGTGAACTTGAATATCCTTGGTAATGTTTTCTATTCTTATGGCACCCTCTCCTGGATGTGTTCTATACTCCAGTGCTTTGTAAGAAGAGTATTCAATGCAGTTTCTTATAGTACAAAATATTGTTGGGGGGGTGGGGGTTGGATGCAAGACTAAACCATAGGAAAGAGAAAAAATGCTCTTAGTACTATCAAATTTTAAGTTCATGATTTTAGCTTTTCAGAATTTTTCCTCCAGCTTTTAAAACATGACCAATAGGACTCATAACAACATAATGAATAACATGGCTAATGAATAAAAATCAATAAATACTAGCAGTACCAGTAATGTATCCCTAAAAGCAATGTCCTGAAAAGTATGTTTGTATAATATATTTAAAATTTATTAACATCTATTAAGTAGCTTAGAATATTGAAAATAGAAAGAAAAATAAAATATTCTATCAATGTTAATTGTAATTTAGGATGGCAATATTACAAGCATTGAATTGTTTAATTTTCTCATCAAAAGTTGAGTATAACATTTTAAAAATCCCACTACACCTCTTATCAAAATAATTGTTATATAGTAACATATATAATCTCAATCCGGTTACTTATTAAAGTCTCCTTTGAATTGTTACTTTGTGTAAATGTGTGTATATTTAATAGTATCCCTATTAATAAAAGGGAAAATGAATAGATCAAACAAATTAATTACCAAAAAAGAAAAGGAAAACAACAACAATAAAAATAATTATTTGATTTCTGACTTTCCTCAGATGTTTATGACATCTTCTGATTTTGCAATATTTATAGACATTTCAATCCCCCAGAAGCCAGATTGTAAGTGACTATATTTGGCATGCTCTGTGATGTGTTGCATATGTGGGAAGCATTCTTGTTTGGACTTAATTAAACTTCTGTTATCTATACATACACTGAAAGTTTTGCCATTACTGCATATTTTCTAAGCTTAAATTCTCACTCAAGTATTACTGAACTTGTCTTTCTTGCAGTGTTGAATAAAATTTGTTCTCGCTCCCTTAAGCATATATCTCATTAAATTATGTTTTTTATTTTTTTCTGAAATTTTCCCAGTAGAAAGATTGTGTTTTTATTTCAATTTTAAATTGCAACAATTTCTATATTTTAGCATATATTTCATATATGCTATATGAGGTACATGCAGTACTGTACAAAAGATTTAGGTCACCATTAGATCAGGTGCTTGGCAACCAGCATGTATTTACGATGATTGCGGTGTCTGGGGGTCATGCAATCACCATTTGCCACCTTCCCATCCAGCTTCCAACAAACAAAGTCAGTGAGAGAAGCTGGAATTGCTCAATGACTGTGTGATTCACTTAACAACTGCAGTGATTCGCTTAGCAACTGTGACAAGGAAGATTGCAAAATGACTCACTTAACTACCGCCTTTTCTTAGCAATGAAAATTCTAGTTCCAATTGTGGTTCTAAGTTGAGGGACTACCTGTACTACTACTGACATTCAACTAAACAGTCTTTCTTTCCTTTAGTCTTTTCGACTAATGTAGAACTTTTCCATCTTCTGATTTTGGTGGAATAAAAATTAAAAAAAATCTTCCATTCATAAACGGTGGATTGAATTCTGATTGTACATAATTGTGTGCTTCTCTATATTCCAATTTATTCTCTTACTTTCAGCTCATTCTTGGCTTTATCAAGATTTTGAATATCTCTTCTGGGATAGTAGTTATCACATTTAGTTTTATGATATGTGCAAATTTACTAAACATCCCTTTCCACACATTCAAATCATAAGTCAAAATGTTAAATATTAAAGTGATCTAGAACTAAATTTTGCAATATTACACTCAATACTTTCATCTCATTCTTGAGTATGAATTTCAAGACAAATGTGTATCCATTATGTTACCGTATATAGTTTAAGTTTATTTAAAATCACGATATGTTTTGTCTGCAGCATTTTCTTTGTATAATCTATAAAGTGATAAGACTTTTTCTTGACAAATCAGTGCTGACTTCTGGTTATCTTAACATTATTTGCAAGATGTCAAAGTCAATAACTTTATGACTTTTGTTTAGAATTTTGTTTTAACACACTGATTGGTTTATAGCGCGGGGGGGAGGGTAATCAGTTTTGAAGATAGGCCCTATATTGAAGATTTGCCTTACATGTTCTCCAGGATTTCTCAAAGGTAATAAGGGTATGGCCAGACAGTAAGCAAGTTCTTTTGGTATCCTTGATGCAATTCAATTTGTACCAATAGAACAAAATATTTGTAGCTCAGAGTTCAACTGTGGGGTCTGTGGTGCTCTCCGAGCTTGGTTGTTTTCTTGAAGGTGTTGCATTACCCTACTTGGTAACATCAATGTTGTGAAATACTGCTTGCAGAAATGTTTATGCAAGAAAAAGTAAAACAGAGTAAGCATATTAGAAAAAATATGCATAACTAAGTGAACATAACCCAGTACAAACTTAATTTTGAAAAAGGTGAAAGCCAGGCTTCTTGGTTTTATTTGTTTTATCTGCAATGCAATGACTGGTAGCCAGCTGACCTCAGCAGGCTATTTGTTCTTTTAGCTGGCTATTTATAACAACCTCTTCCAACAATCTCATTGTTCAATTAGGATCATGGTCTTGAAATTACAATGAAATTTTCTGTTTGAGCAGCAAGTAATGGCATTCCCAGTGAATCTTTGATTTTAATGCAAACACTGAAAATATATTTGATATTTGAGAGTCTTTTTCTACAATACACTAACCCGCAACATGAAGATGATAATATTTACTGACTTTTACATTACAAAGTTGTTGTGAAGATTTCTGTGGTGGTGTATATGGTAAATATTCCAATGCAGAATTTCATTTTTTATTTTAACATAAAATTACAAAGCAATAAGTGAGTGCTTCCCAAATTTTTCCCCAGTTGCCCAGAACTGATTATTAGAAATTCCTTTTTACTCAATATATGTAAAACACGTTAATGCAATTTAAATATGATTGGGTAATGGATTTGTGTATAATTATTGAAAGAACTATTTTATGCAGAGTTTGGTTAATTTACCCAGGTTTGGGAAGCTTAAAATGTACAGATATAGTATAGGGGGTACCTTGCTCAACAGTAGTAACTGTGAGAGGGATCTCGGAGTCCTAGTGGACAATCACTTAAATATGAGCCAGCAGTGTGCTGCAGCTGCCAAAAAAGCCAACACAGTGCTAGGCTGCATTAACAGAGGGATAGAATCAAGATCACGTGAAGTATTAATACCACTTTACAATGCCTTGGTAAGGCTTGGAATACTGCATCCAGTTTTGGTCACCACGATGTAAAAAAAGATGTTGAGACTCTAGAAAGAGTACAGAGAAGAGCAACAAAGATGATTAGGGGCCTGGAGGCTAAAACATATAAGGAACTGTTGCAGGAAGTGAGTATGTCTAGTCTAATGAAGAGAAGGACGAGGGGGGACACGATAGCCGTGTTCCAATATCTCAGGGGCTGCCACAAAGAAGAGGGAGTCAAGCTATTCTCCAAAGCGCCTGAAGGCAGGACAAGAAGCAACGGATGGAAACTAACCAAGGAGAGAAGCAACCTAGAACTAAGGAGAAACTTCCTGACAGAACAATTAACCAGTGGAACAACCTGCCTCCAGGCACGGTGAATGCTCCACCACTGGAAGTTTTTAAGAAGAGACTGGACAGCCATTTGTCCGAAATGGTATAGGGTTTCCTGCCTGAGCAGGGGGTTGGACTAGATGACCTCCAAGGTCCCTTCCAATTTTATTATTATTATTATTATTATTATTATTATTATTATTATTATTATTATTATTATTATTATTATTATTATTATTATTAAAAAGGAAACAATATATAAGGAAGTGAAGTATGTTTCAACAAACAACAGCCCACCCAAATAGCAAATGAAACAATATTAAATCCGCTACCAACTGAAATGACATCACTTTATTCTTTAAATTGCTCAAAATAAACAATAAGCCCTTCAACAAAATACTTTATAAAAGCATACAGTAAATATGTACTGACACCTATTCAGCTACAAATCACTTTTGATCCTTCACACACACACAAATACATACAAATAAATATTTGTCTATATTTTTATTGTCAATGAAGTCTCGTCTTTTTTAAATTACATTTTAACCTCTGTATTCAGTCAAAAAGGGTTCTAGTCTCTGCCCACATGTTTAAAATCAAGATAATGATAGTAAAGAGGAAAAGAGCATGAGAATGAGCATGGAAAAGAAAACATGCTTAACCAAATCATCATTTTTTAAAAAAAATTATTAGCATTGACTGGATGTAAAGCATTAATGCAAAGACATGTTATGGATATTCTCATAATGGCTGCCGTGTCTTGGGAAACATGACCAAACACTCTTGATCAGGAGTAACCTTCTGAGCTTGCTGCACATCTGTCTCCTATGCCCACTTAGATAATTTCTAGTATGACGATGCATACATTTTCAGAGTACTGGATTGCAGATCACTATAGTTTTTGTTTTCTAAAAATGCCTTTAGATATATGTGGAATTTAGGATGAGTGGCTTGGTGGCCTAGAGGTGAAGATGCTCACCTCACATTCAGGAGGCTAAGAGTTCAATCCTAGGCAGCAGACGGATGTTTTTCTATCAGGGCTCAAAGAATAAATAACGGCTGCAAACTCTGCCTGGGTGTCAAGAAGGTCATCCGGCCAATAAATGCTCAGCTCCTTTCAGTCACCCTGACTCCACCCTGATAAAAAGAATTACAGGATTGTAAAAAGAAAAAAATGTGTAATTTAGGATATCCACAATACAACTGATGCCTCTACTTTTTTTGCTTTTCTCTTTTGTAAAGTATATTTATCATTCTACTGTTAAAACAATATTTCTAACTTGGTGAAATGCTAGAAAGAATCTTAGGTTCAGGTATGTTTCTGAAAGGGACATTCTAGGAGAAAGAGGAAGAACGAAGGTTAAGGACATAGTGATATTTCTGGAGAAAGCAGCCAGGATTTAACTTTTTAATGGACCTTTATGAGTGTCATGCCATCAGCCATCTGCTTAACATTCCCATATTCTTTAGAAGAAAAATGAATGTTCTCTTTTTATTGAAAACCAGAGCAGTTTTCTAACAATATTTTTTGTGACAAGTTCTAGGTGATAGGTATACTTAACATCCTTGGTGACTGACTTCACCTTGGTTCAAAATTGCACTCAGCCACATTATTGCTTAGTATTAGAGCCAGTGTTTCTGACAACTATCAACCACACATCAGTTTTCCCTTTTTTCCCAGGCCTTTGGCAAAGGGGTTATGGAAGCCACATTTTCTTTATTCCTATCTACATTTGTTTTCTCTGCTAACATTGTTTATTTTGTGTGCTTTTTATATTGTTCATTGTTTTAAAATGTGTTAACATATACAATTAATTAATGAATTTGCTTTGCAGAGTGACTGGTACAGAATGCAATGGGATCGATAGCATGTCTGCAGAGAGTGGCCCTGGGACAAGACTGAGAAATTTGCCAGTAATGGGAGATGGACTAGAAGCTACACAAATGTCTACAACACAGGCACAGACCCAACCCCAACAAGGCAATGCTTTAGCCATTAATCCATCTCCACCTGAGACCGCAAATCCTATTAAACCCAAGCGCATGACCAACCAACTACAGTACCTACTCAAAGTGGTGCTCAGGACACTATGGAAACATCAGTTTTCATGGCCTTTCCAGCATCCTGTGGATGCTGTCAAGCTAAACCTCCCTGTAAGTATACCTAATGTGGGGAAAAGAAATTTAAATATAAGTTAATTTTTTAAAACGTGTGTACAGCAAACAAAGAATGGGTTTGTTTTGGAAGATAGAACAACCACAAACTATAAATATGCTGTTTTTTCAGGAAGAAAAAGCAATATATATATGTGTTACATTTTCTTCAGAGTTCCTGAGAAATTGAAAACTCTCAAAACATGCTGTGGGCTTCGTTTTAAAAATATGAATATGAAGCAAAAGAGGATCATAGTAAAATAAGGATAGTAATATAGATAGATTATATTAGTTGCCATAATAGGGACAGAAAGTAAATGAAAAAGTGTTATACACATACTCAATAGATTGGCTTTCACAGAGTTGGAAAAACTGCTTTTAGACATACCAATTTATATGCAATTCCCCAGTTTTTGGCCTTGTCTGTCTGATTTAGAAACATATTTTCTTGAGTAGAAGTTGTATCATTCTACACTCTGAATGAACAGTATTAAATAAATATTTATTATAAGCAAATATTGTCTTACAGAAAAATGTAAAAGTGTATATATAGCAAGTCATAGTAACAGCCATATTTGATTTGTATTCTCCAAGTAGAAATTGGTTTCAATTATGACTTGACAGGACATGACTTTTCTTTTTCCTGTACTGTTCAAGTTGTGTTCCCACTGAAGATTACTGCAGAGGGGAAAATGGAACTTAATTTGATTTAGTCACTGTTCAATTCTAGACAAATGAACAGTTTTTTAATGGGTATACAGGTATTCCTTGTTTAGCAACTGCAATTAGGGCCAAGAACATGGGTTGTTAAGTGAAGCATTTGCTAAGTGAAAAATCATGACCATAACTCTGCTTATGATCTTATATTCAAGCCAACATGCATTAATTGACTTTAATGGTGGACATGTGACAGAAAGAGATTGTAAAAAGATCATAAATTAGGACTTTGGTTGCAAAGTTACTTTTTCATCATCATAGTAACTGCTGCCCAGGCAATCACTAAGCAAGGACTACCTGTTCTTTACTTGGAAAAGGAACTGTTTATGTGCTTATGAGGTTTTGGAAAAGATACTTTCTCTACTTTTCTTTGCTTCTTCATCTTTCTTAAATTAATAATGAATTAAAATTATGTATATACATACATACACACACACATACATACATACACACACCCTAAAGCTTATTGGTCTTCATTTTGTTTTTGCATGGAGTAAATCTTATGGTACAGATACTGTTTATTTCTTTGTTTTGTTTGAAGAAGTATTCTAATCTAAAAGTTACAGAACTTGTCTATAATTTGATTATGGTAAAGTTGCATTAAGTGAACTCAAAATAAAAAAGAATAGTAAAGTAGTAAAAAAAATTAGTGGCCTATTGTTGCTATAAACTGCCAATAGGCTTGATAATAATCAGCCTATTCAACTATTGGTTTAGGAGAAGAGCTGAAAAGAAATTTTGGCCACTCCAAGTCTAGTCAGTACAGTGTTTTTTTAGGTACAGATTCCATACTTTGTCGAAGTAAGACTATCTGATGAACAAAATATAGGCAGTTCTTGCTTAACAACCATTTGTTCAGTGATTGTTCAAAATTACAGTGGTACTGAATGAAGGGATTTAGACCTGTGCCCGAACTTACAGCCATTGCAGGGCCCCCAAGATAACCTAATTGTGATCTGAGCCCTTGGCAACCTATTCAGACTTACAATGAGTTGCCAAGCACCCCACAAATGTGATCTCCATTTGCGATCTTCTCTCCAGCTTTCCCAGGAGAAGCCAGCAGAGAAGGTCACAAGCCACTGCTACTGCCAAAAGGATTTCCTTTGGTTTATATTGATACTGGTTGATTATATGATGTAGTTGACTGTGTGTGTTTAGTTTCAAAACAGTGCTAAAAATGTTTTTAAACTAAAATTGACTCCCCCTGAATTACAGTACTTGTCAGGATGATTGAATGAGTTTGCACAACGCCTGCTTGAGGATTTCCGTGTCCCTCTAGCATGCAACTCTTTTGCTTTGTCAGTTTAACAACACAGGAGATCACATAACAACTATAACTTGGAGTGCCGAGATTGCAGTTATTGAGTGAAGCAGTCACATGGTTCTTGCTTAATAACCGCTTCACTCAATGACCAGAGATTTTGGTCTCAAAATATAGTTGTAAATTGAGGATGATCTGTGCTTGCTTCTCAGTCATGAAGTAATTTGTATCAACAACTCATCACAGATGAAAAATATTGTTTTAACTTTTATTTTTTGAAAATATATTGCAGCTTGAAGGAATTTTTATTTGCCATATTTATTTTCCTTTAGGATTATTATAAAATTATTAAAACTCCTATGGACATGGGAACAATAAAGAAACGCTTGGAGAATAACTACTACTGGAATGCTCAAGAATGTATCCAGGACTTTAATACAATGTTTACAAATTGTTACATCTATAATAAGGTTAGTTTTCTCATAAAGTGGATTTCAAACGACGTATCACCTATGTATTTCCAACTTCAGATTTCAGTTTTTTAGTGTGCACATATTTATTAAATTTAAATAAATTTAAATACATTTATTAAAATAAATTTATTTAGATTTACTAAATTAAAGGAGCTGAAGGTGGTGTATGTAGCTCCTCTTTCTCCCCCCATTTTCTCCAGCAGCAATCATGTGAACTATATTGGGCTAACAGTGTGTGACTGGCCCATTATCACATAAATAAATAATTGAATTTTGTAGTGAGCTTTGTGGTTAAGAATGGACTTAAATCTGGGTGTACTGGTTACTCTTTTCCTTCTTTCCTTCCTTGGTAAAACAGTGTATTTATCTCAGCTGTGAATATTGTTTTCTCTCTCTCAAAAGGCCGTTGTATCTCAAGGATAACCTGTTGGACTGAAATGAGAAAAGTTGTGTTTTTCTGTCTAACAACCTTGAATGTACCTTCTCTGTTGAGAGCAGACTACAGGAAGGAAACAAATTTTCTTGCCTGATATTTGATACAGTCTCTTCCAGAGGAGGTCTGAAATTGGTGACAGGTGCATGAATGTAGCAAAAGGTTCTTATGTAAACCCAGGGTGACAGATTACATTACTTCCTAGTTTACATAAATATAATTTATTTTAAAATTCAAACTTTATTTAGACAAAACCTAAGAATTCCTCTCTTATCAGTACTACTTTGCTTAAGAGTTTCACTGGCCATGGTACTTTACATGTGTAGTTTATTATTGTAAGTATTTTTAAAACAATAGTTTTCTTTAATACATAAGGACTACCTTTCAGGCGTATAACATTAATATGCCATACTGATAAAAAATAGAAAATAATGCTTCCAAATTTTGATTTCACACCATTTTCCTGAAAAAGCC
This sequence comes from Azemiops feae, assembly GCA_023970755.1. Taxonomy (NCBI): domain Eukaryota; kingdom Metazoa; phylum Chordata; class Lepidosauria; order Squamata; family Viperidae; genus Azemiops; species Azemiops feae. The sequence continues at coordinate 1,078,630 of JALGBA010004283.1, forward strand.
AATTAGGAATGCATATTTTACAGTCTTATAGTAGAATGAAAATAGTTTGAAACTTTTCATGATTCCTGAATCGTTTATTTTGTTATACTTAAAATGCTGTGTTCCCGAGTATTACATCAGGAAAGCTACCAGTCAGGGGCATTAGTTTTCCTTGTGAGTGGGGATGATCATCCAGAAGACCATAGTTTTCTCCTTGCAAAAATTAATACAAAGAAAGAGCGACATATAACCAAGAAACAAGGAATTTGTTGAGTTGCTAGTTTTAAAAAAAAGCCTCAGATCTATTTTTTTTCATAAGCTGTTCATGAATGTATCAACCACAATTTTTCATATTTAGAGATATGTTTATAAGGAGAAAAGGTGCTTTGAGGTCTGTAGCTTTTAAATTTCTATCCTAAACACTGTTACATTTGACAACAACACAAAAAGCCTTAGTTGTGCAAGTTATCTGTCTCTCACTCTGTCACACAGAAATATATCTCTTTTAGTAATGTAACCGTGAGATAGAGTAAATGTATAGAGCTGTATGTTGAATGGTCCTCCTCTATAGTTGATAGCTAAAATGATTATGCGGTTAATGACAAAAGAGGAACTAACATATAATATATAAGTGAAGCAATCCAAATACAATATACAGCTTAAGCTACAATGCATAAAAGAGCAACATAGTAAAACTTTACAGTCACTTCATGCAGAGGGACACATGAATTAAGCAATAAATGCATCACACTGTGATCTCTAACTTACAAAGATCAAATGCAGACTACATTGATAACAACTAGACAAAGTAACCTCCATATTTCATGTTATAGTTCTACAGTGTCATATAATGGCAAAAATATGGCAGGTCTGTCTTCAGATTGATGACTCCAAATATGTGTGATTTTTTTATTTTATATATTTTTATTTGTTCAGCAAGGGGATGATATTGTTTTGATGGCAGAAGCTCTAGAAAAACTCTTCCTACAAAAAATCTCTGAAATGGCCCAGGAAGAAACAGAAATTGTTATAGTCCAAACAAAAGGGAGAGGACGTGGTAGGAAGGAAACAGGTATTGATATTTAATCTGCTTTATTCTGTACTCTCAGTTTTTGTACTTTGTTTGAATAGCAAATGCTATTATGTGTATGTATGTTTGTGATTGTATTTGAAAAATCTTCTTTCAGATAAAAACTAGTTGGTACATTGTACTCAGCTGTAATACAATTTGTTTGGTTTTGACTTAATGTGTAATGTGAATCTAAGCATTGTGAGCATAAACTATAGTTTACTGCTCTGCATGTTGTGTGAATCCAGCCAATTATATTTTATATTGTATGAGCCATGTTCATGTAATCTATAGGTTAGTGCAGCCTGCAAGCTCACTCATTATTAAATCTAGGTGAACAGTGTGTATTTCCAGAAACTAAAGCTTTACCCTGACTGTTTAGTTTGAAAGATGGGAAATGGGTATAATTACAAAAATACAGTGGAGAAAGGAAAGAAGGAAAATATGTATCTTCATATGGATGGTTTATCTTTATTAGTTAATAGAATAAGGTTTGAGTCTGTCAGTAATCTATATAGTCATTGAGAAATGGTATTGTAATTCAGATACAAATATGGTTTGTCAGAGTAAAAAATCTGAAATTAAAAAAGCAAAATGTCCATTTGTATTTTTAGAGACTTGATATACATACTGTGATTGACTCTGTTACAGTGACATCCAAGGCAGGAGCATCAGTGGTACAGAATGCAACTCAAGCATCATCCCCACCACAGACGCAGGCTCCACCCCAAAATTCTCAGCCAGTACAAACAACTCATTCCTTTCCCTCTCTGACCCCTGATCTAATTGTTCAGACACCAGTAATGACAGTGGTGCCACCCCAGCCTCCTGCAGCACTGCCTCCTCCCCTCCCACCTTCAGCCTCAGCTCCTCAGCCCTCTCAGACACACACCCCGATTATCCCAACATCTGCACAACCCATGAAGGTGCGTACATTAGAACTCTGCTTCTTTTAATTGTTCACCTAAGAGAAAATCTTGCCGTAAGTCATACAAAACAATGCTCAGGCACTTTATAACTTTCCTTAAGACTGTTTCATTAAATTCTTTTCACTTTGATTCTTCCGTTTTTGAAGGTTAGGAAGCAGGAATATCTTATGGTGCTGCAATGCCCTGTTTCTGCAGGGCTCCCAATAACTGGCACAGTTGTATGCTGTTGGGGAATTCAAGAAAATTTTAAATGAAAATATTAACTCAGCAAGAAATGTGTTATTTTAGGGGCTCTAACACTGGGAAGTTATTAAGATTAATTATTATTGTGCTACCCAGATAACTAGGATGCAGAAACCCTTGGATAAGACCCCAGCTTTACTTGCAGATTCAATCTTATAATTTCTAGAAAAAGTGTTAAAAGTATATATAGTTGCTTTTAGTCAATATAGCTAAAACTGAACTATATGGATGAATAATGTGTTCCTTATTAAAGTATGAACATTTGAATGTGCCGGCTAGAAGGATCACCAAATTTACTTGACTGAAGTTAAAATACCCTTTATTCTTAAATCTGAAGTTTTTCTAAAATGCATTTTTGTTCAGAAAACAAAACATCTAATTTTAAGCTCCAAGGTCCCTTCCAACTTTTTATTATTATTATTATTATTATTATTATTATTATTATTATTATTATTATTATTATTATTATTATTATTATTATGTAATAGATATGTAAAACATTTCAGTTTTGGAATTCCTCTCCTATTTACACATTTTAAGTTATTTGTCTTCTGTGGAATGTGAAAAATAGCATAACCTTCCCTTGCAAATCAAATAGATGCATTTTGGGCTTAGGTTTGTTATTTTAAAAAAAAACGTTAAGAAGTATGTTTAATGTCTATTCCCACCATACCACACTTCATACAAATGTTATGAAATGGGTGCAAAACATTTGTATTGAAATAAACTCGCAGAGGGGGAAAGCAGATCAGATTAGAATTGATTAACATTACCTTCTATATTTGATACATAATTAGCACAATGATACCAACATTGGTTAGTACATTGATGCTTTTCATATTGTATTTGGTTTTAACCAATATTAGTAGTTACAGAGAAAGTTAAAAATGTGTGTGTTAAAAGTAAAATGCTAAAATAAGTACATATCATTTCTTTCCTTCCATAGAAAAGTAAAAGTCAAGTCTTTCCACTGTAATGACAGCAATATTGTCATTTAATTACTAAAGGTTGCTGTCTGAAATATACTTTGTAAGTCCTATTAAACAATTCAGATTTATTTCTAATAAACTTGCATAAGACTGTACTGACATTTCTTTAAAAGCAAATATAAATGAGGTTTTTTAAAGCATCGTAAATGTCAATCTTTTTTTATTGATTGACTGAATGTTTTTGGATTTTTTTTCCTCATCCACTTCCTCCAGGAAATCAGAGTAGTATATATACTGTACAGCCTCTCCTTTCATTTTTCTTTATAACAGCCTATGAAATAAACTAGATGGGGGTACAGTGACTAACCCTAAACCTAGTAAGCTTCTGTGAAGAGGAAGCACTTAAAAGATGGCTCTGCTTTACCTTGGTTCAATAATCAATAATACTGCTTAAAATAAAGACTCGATAAATAGCTAAACGTATCTTCTATTGGAATTAAGACTATGTTTGCTGGAAAATAACTAGTATTCCTTTCAAGATCAGTCTAGGATGTAAGGGGCTAAAATTGCAGACTATCTAACATTTAATGATTTCTTAGAAAGAAGGGATGACAGCAGCATTTCTCCTCTGTTGTGCAAGACTAAAAATCTGCTTTGAATAGTAGAAAGATCATGAAATAATGTCTGAGAAAGGCAATAAAAGGAATTGATAGAAATAACTATTCCAGCTTCTTCCCTCAGCAAGATTTCCTATTGGTCTTTTCTTCCTTTGCCAGGGGAAGGAATCCTTCTATTCATTGAGATGCATCCCTCAAATAATAATAATAGTATAATAGTAATAGCAGCAAGAAATTGAAAATATTCTGACTTTCTTAAGCTATTGAGTGAAGTCATGACTGAGAATTTTCATAACATTCAACTTCACTATAAATTCTATGCCAGATTTTCTGATAATTGTTTTGTATTCCTTGTATAATGTTTTAGATACTTATACGTGATATCTGGTTATTTTCATAAAAATGGGGTGTTTGCTTAGTTATGAGAATTCTATGGTACATTCATTTATTTTATTTATTTTAATAGGCTTATATGCCGCTACAATTGTCAACTGATTCCAAGCGGCTTACATTCCCACCATGCATAAACAAGGTTAAGATAACAAAAATAATCAACAATTAAAAATATAGATAATAACATATTCCTATGCCAAGGAATCATAACCTCATATACACGTATACATTATGGCAAATAAAGAACAGAAGTCTACATAGAATGTCTGTTTGCTTTGGTAGACAAAAAAGGGAGTGAAGAGGAAAGCAGACACTACAACTCCTACTACAATAGACCCAGTTCATGAATCATCATCATTGCCAGCTGAACCCAAGTCTGTCAAGACAGGTCCACGAAGGGAAAGCCGACCTGTGAAACCTCCAAAGAAGGATGTTCCAGATTCTCAGCAGCATGTAGTAGAAAAAAGTAACAGTAGCAAAGCGTCAGAGCAATTAAAGTATTGTGGTGGCATCATAAAGGAGATGTTTGCTAAGAAACATGCTGCATATGCATGGCCCTTCTACAAACCTGTAGATGTGGACGCTCTTGGACTCCATGATTATCGGGATATCATTAAGCATCCCATGGACCTGAGTACAATTAAAGTAAGTGTGGGTGTCTTTTTTTCAACACTCGTGGTAATAAATACATAAGTTAAAAATACTACCTATGTTTGTGTACAGTTTCAAATGCAGGAACTAATTTACTTTTTAAATGTTTAGATTACAATATTTTGGTTTCTTAGCCAATTATGGGAATTTATAGAAATACTCAAAACTATTTTTTGTTAAGTCGACAAGCAAATTTTTCAAATGGATTTTTTTTTGTAATCTTTTTATTTTTTTTCATACAAACAATAATAATTTTTCAACTAACGTGCTGTCTGAGTTTACATATGCTAATACATGTTTAATTCCTAATCCTTTTTTCTTTCCTCTAGCCAATGGTAAAATAAATTCCAGGTTTGATAATATCCGTTTCTTCCTTTTCTTTCAGTCTCATAGTCAATCTGTCCATCTCTGCGCATTCTAGTATTTTTTTAATTATTTCTTCATCTGATGGTACTCCTTCATTCTTCCAATATTGCGCAAATATAATTCTTGCCGCTGTTATAACGTGCAAAGTCAAATATAAGCTTTGTTTATTAGTCTTTTCTGGCATTATACCTAATAAAAAAAGTTCAGGTTTAGAATCAACATGTTCTCCTAACATCTTTTCTAACCAAGTGTGTATCTTTTTCCAATAGTTCTTTGCTTTATCACATGTCCAACAAACATGATAATACGTGCCTGACTTATGTTTACATTTCCAACATCTATTTGACATATTTTTAAAGATTTTCGCTAATCTTGCTGGTGGCAAATGCCATCTATAAAACATTTTATATAATTTTTCTTTATAGGACGTTGACATTGTCAATTTATAGTTTCTTTCCCATACGTTTTGCCATCTTTCTAATTCTATATTATATCCAAAAAATTTCATCCATCTTATCATTGTTTCTTTAACTTGCTCATCTTCCATTTTCAAAGTTAATAAAAAATTATACATTTTCTTAATTAATTTTTCATCTAAAGTTAACAAAGTCTTATCAAATACAATTTGTTCTTTATAAAACCCATACATTTTAACATCTTTATCATATCTAGTTTGTATTTGTAAATGTATCCACCATGATAAGTTGATGCCCTGATTTTTCATTTCTTGTTTAGATTTTAAATGTCCTTCAGAGTTTAGAATATCTCTATATGTCCAGATTTTTTCAAAGTCCACTAAATTTGGGTGTACAAATGCTTCCATTGTTGACAACCACCCTGGAATTTTCAAATATATTTTGCTTTTTATTTTTTCCCATGTTATTAACAATGCATTTCTTATATAGTGATTTTTGAAATATTTATGAACTTTATTTTTCCCATACCATAAAAAAGCGTGCCACCCCAATTGTAAATAATGTCCCTCCAGATATAACAACCTTTTATTTTTAAGAATTATCCATTCTTTTACCCATATTAATACGAATGCTTGATAATATAGAATCCACTCTGGTAGGCCAAATCCCCCGTTTCCTTTAGCATCTTGTAACATTTTCATCTTAATTCTAGCTTGCTTTCCTTGCCAAATAAATTTCAAAATTAGTGAATTCAAATCTTCCCAAAAAAAATTTCTCCAATTTTATAGGTATTGTTTGAGATAAAAATAAGATTTTCGGTAATAAATTCATTTTCACTGTAGCAATTCTTCCTAATATTGACAATTGCAAGTTTTTCCATTTTTCCAAGTCCCGTTTTATTCGATTTAATAATTTTATATAATTGTCTTCTTTTATTGTTGAACATCTTGCTGTCAACTGTATTCCCAAATATTTAACCTTTTTAACTATCTGTAATTCTGTTTTTTCCGATATTTGTTTTTTTTTGTTTATCTTGTGAGATTTTTAACTATTACTTTAGTTTTCTCTTTGTTTATTTTCAGTCCTGCCATTTCTCCATACTGTTCTATCTTTCCCAGTAATTTAGAAATCATCTCCAAAGGTTCTTCTAAGATGAACACCAAGTCATCAGCAAATGGTTGCAATTTATATGTTTCACCTTTTATTTCTAATCCTTTTATTTCTATATCTTGTCTAATATTTCTGTTTAAGACTTCCAAAGTAAAAATAAATAGCAATGGAGATAATGGACATCCTTGCCTTGTTCCTTTCCTTATCTCAAAGTTCTCAGTGTAATCTCCATTCACAATCACTTTTGCTGTTTGTTTATTGTATATCATTTTTATCATATTTATAAAATTCTGTCCAAAGTCCATTATTTGTAAATGCTGAATCATAAATTGCCAGGAAACATTATCAAATGCCTTTTGAACGTCTAGAAATATCAGCGCCATTTGTTTTCCTGGATGTAATTCATAGTATTCTAATACATCCATTATCACTCTTAGATTATTTTTAATTTGTCTCTTTGGTAAGAAACCATTCTGGTCTGAATGTTTAAATTCAGTTAAGTATGTTTTCAGTCTCTCAGCCATTATTGAGGTGAAAATTTTATAGTCCACATTCAATAACGATATCGGTCTGTAATTTTTTATCTGAGTCAAATCTGAGTCTTCTTTTGGTATTAAAAGTAATATTTGCTTCTATCCATGTATTTGGGAGCTTAGCCTCCAACAGAAGTTCATTGCAAACGTCTTTCAATGGTTCACTTAATATATCTTATAAAGATTTATATAGCTCCACCGGTAGTCCATCTGGTCCCGATGTTTTCTCATTTTTTTTGTCTCCTTATGGCCTTTGTTATTTCCATCATTGCTATTTTTCCCTCTAACATAATCTTATAAGTTTCTGGAATTTTTGGAAGATTATTCCAAATTTGCATATTTTTCAAATGGATTTTATAGTCAGCTGAAGTTATCAACATGCTAACCCTAGTGTCACTTTCGATTGTAAAAATTTTTTCATAGCATTTGGCAGCACTCTCATTCCTTGTAATGGGCAGAGAACCTCTACTTTGTTTCATGTTTATGGAGATTCTCCATCATCCAGGTCATGGTTGTCCCAAAGGTGTTTTTTCCAAAAGGCAACTAGACTTCCTTGGTCTTTTTCTTTGAAAATGTTTCTTTTTTATTATAAAATTTTATTGTATTATAAATAAAATACAAAATACAAAAAAAAATAGACAGTAGGATGCAGTGGGAAAGGAAAAGGGAAAAAGAAGTGAGGGGGAGGAGGGGAAAAAGAAAGAAGAGCATTGACTTCCGACTTCCTCTGTTGCAGTAGAATAAAGCATTAACACCGAACCTCCACTTTTCATTTTTCCAAAGTAGTATAAACTAGCCATTTCTATAACAACAAATCAATCTAATCAGTAAACCCCAAAATCGAAAAGTTTCATTTTTTTCCCATCTCGAGCACAAAATCCAGAAGCGATCTCCATGTAGAAACAAAAGTACCTACGTTCTTTTCTTTAATTGAAACAGTCAATTTAGCCATCTCTGCCATCAACTTCTGCAGCCATTCATCCATAGTAGGAATCGAAATGTCCTTCCATTTTTGTGCATACGATAGTCTTGCTGCCGTTGACATATCTAAAATCAAAGTTCCAAAAAAAATTTCTAAGTCTTTTTCCATTATGCCCAGAAGAAAAATTTCTGGTTTCACCTTTATCTTTACTTTAAGAATTTTCTGTGTTAGGAATGAATCCTACTCCAATATTTCTTTGCTTTATCACATGTCCACCATAAGTGGTGAATGGTCCCCTCTTTACATTTACATTTCCAACATTCATTTGAAATACCTTTATACATTCTAGATAATGTATCTGGTGTTAAATACCAGCGGTACATCATCTTATAAAAATCATCTTTTAAGTTATAATTCAATGTAAATTTTAAACTTTTCATCCACACATTCATCACATTATATCCAAAATCCCTTGCCCACTGAATTATACAATGTTTTACATGTTCACTTTCAAGTTCAGTTTCAATTTCAATAACGTTTTATAAACCTTAGCAATATGTTCATGACTACCGCATAATAAAATTTCCAGTTCATTTTTAACAAAGTCAAATCCATAACTCTTTTTATCTAATTTAAATCTTTTTTTCAGTTGTTGACATGCAAATCAATGACACACATAGCCCTCTGATTCTAACTCTTCCCTCTACTTGAGGATAGGGTTACCAGAGTTGAAAAGTATCATTTTACCACCAGTCTGGCAACGCAACCATTCCTTTTCTAAAAAAAAGACACCCACAGAGGCAACTTTGTAGAAAATATTGTTTTGTATTTGTTCCAAACTCTTAGTATGGCACGTCTAACAAAGTGATTGTTAAAATCCAGGTTGACTTTAACTTTATCATACCATAGGTAACTGTGCCATCCAACTTAATTCATGACTTTCCAAATCAAGTAGTCTCTTGTTCCAAATGTTTACCCACTCTGAAGCTTCTTCAGTTCAGTGAAGAAATGTTTTCAAAGAAAAAGATCAAGAAAGTCCTGTTTCTTTTTGGAAAAAGCATCTTTGGATCTACTCTGTTTTAGTACCAAATAAAGCAAGTCTACACAACATATCCATGGACCACTTACAGCCTGACAAGTTGCCTTGTCTTGGCCCATCAGTGTTTTTTAAAATCTCATAAATTCACTACTACCAAATGTTGCCACTGCCAGGAAAGAACCATCACCACTGTTGTGGCCCTGAAGTTGTATGGCTGAGAGCCTCCAGTCACTGTCAGCTGCCAAACAGCTGGTCTGTGTGCCAGTTATTCTTTGTGGCCTGCAATTCTTTTTAATTATCAATGTGGCCCTTTCCCCTCTATGAATTGTGCAAGCCTGACACAGACTATCAGTAGCTGTGGCAATTCTCCCGTCTTCCTTGCCTTATATAATAGGATGGCTTTAGTCATAGTTCTCATTCAGTTTAATTTCATTTAATTTACATTGGGAGGCAAAAATTCATAGTGGCTTGATATAAAACAAAAACCCTCTTAGGCGGATGGCAGAAATCTAGCACACAAGTTTAAGAATATTTTTGCAGATTATTCTTTCCTTTGCAAAAGTAGTAACAGCCATTTCCTCACAGGAATTCTTTTTTATCCTTATAGCGGTGCTTCCCAAACCTGAGTAAATTACCCAAAATTGGGTAAAAGTGTTTTTCTTTGGGTAATGACACCCAAAGCCATTATCCAATCACAACAGGTCATTTAAATAGACTTAATTTTATCTACACTGACTATAAATGACTTTCTGATAAGTGCTTTTGGGTGCTGAAGGAAAAAGTTTGTCTTATCATTTTCCTACAGCACTCCATTAAAATCTATTGGCCATAATGTCTATGTAATCTGAACAGAGGAAACCACTTTTCTAGTCATTATTTCTCATCAAAGACACTTTAGGATTATTTAGTATATAATTGGTCAGGTTAGTTGTACCTAAAGTTTTGAGACAATAGTGGTAAATTAGAGATTAACTAAGAAAGTTGCACAGATTGTAACTTGTTTTGTGTTAGAATTATTGTTATAGCGGTATTTCTCCTCTCAAACAGTTACAAGGTTTGTTTTTGGTGTAGTTGTGAAAATGTGATGTGAATGTACTTGGAAAATATTCCTGTAGGTTGAGAATTTATGAAAAAATCCAATATTAATGAAAGCTGCCTACAAAGTGAATTGAATTGTATCAGTGCTGGTAACTCCCCTAAATCAAGCTTGTGATCTTGGTGATCATATAGTTTTATTTCTCCTGAATGAATGTCATATGTACTTTACATATTCTTGCTGTAGAGAAAATATTTTTGACAACAAGTAGTTAAAATGAAACCTACTTTTTATCCCAATCCATTTCCTGTTTAGACTTTCTTTGCTGCTAGAAAGAACTAACTCGCCACTTTTGCATTGAGCAATAAAGTATTGCTTCACGTGACATTAAGCATCAATATTATTTCTCCATTTTGATTTAGATTTATGGAAGAGCTAGACTATTTGGATTTGTTTACTAACCCTGGTTAAGAAAAAAGCATGGCATAGCACAATATTTAAATCTGCCTGATTTGTCTTCTAAAGTTATCATTTTATAGTCATTGATGTTGGGAAATCTTACCTTTAAGGTAGGTTTCCTGTACTGTATGCATTCTGGAGTATTTATTATTCCATGGTTTATTGTAGAACTTTAATAAAAAATAAGAGAAACAAAATGTCTGGGTAAAAAAGTGCCCATTTTATACTAGTTTATTGTTCACATTCTGTTCTTACAAAATAAAGCCATTTTAAAAGCAGAGCTAATTTCCACATTTTTACTATTCTACCAGGGTAGATACTTCTGTTTCTTTGTAATCTTGTGCAATATACGAACTAAAACAGGAAATCAATGGGATTATCAACAAATGGGATACCCAATCGTTTGTTAAATATCATTTGGGTTGAAAATAATTTTATTTTTATATACATTCAGAAAACATGCAGAGTATTTGCTATAGAGAATTGATAATCTTATCTCTGAAATGGCAAAATATTTTTCTCTATTTATAGGAAATAATACCCATGTTAGTATTTTTAAATGATTTAAAATTTATTTATAATTATAGTTCTTTATTTGTTTAATCTTTAGTCCAAATTGGAAAACCGGGATTATAGAGATGCTCAGGAATTTTCAGCTGATGTCCGGTTGATGTTTTCCAATTGTTACAAATATAACCCTCCAGATCACGAGGTAGTGGCCATGGCACGGAAACTACAGGTAACTAAAAATTCATTTAAAACCCATGTTCTACTTTAAATGCATAAATGCACAATTTTTAATAAATTGTAGAGTAGAGTAATTTTGAGAATAACTTAAAAATATTTTATATCTTTGGGAATTACAATTCATTTGCTACTCAATCTTTAAAATATGTATTCCAAATGTCAGGGGTAAAGGTTTTGTACCTTACTTTGTTGTTTACTGATTCCTCTCCTCAAACACCAATGAAAGGCAGAAGGAAAGCACTCGCATTCTTTTGCATGATTTTTTAATTGGAATAATCATGAAAAAAATCTATTAAACTTCTGCCAGCATTAATAAATTTATTTTATCCAAATAACACTACTGGAATCCTTGAAATCCCACCCTCAGTGATGTTGCTATATTGCTATCATACCTCTTGCATTCCCAAGTGGCCAAATGAATAGGATAACACCCTTCACCTATCTATATATATAATGGGACCTCAAGATTAAGCCAATTTTGATCAGAAAGTGCCTAGATTGATAAACTGCAGGAAAGATGGTGTTCAGGATAATACTATCCCTCCAAGGAACATTTTTTTTTCTGAATTGATTCGGAGTTTGTAGATACCAATATTTTGTTCCTTTTGGCGCGGGCACCAGGAAAACTTCTTCAGAATAATGCTGGGATGTATTTTTACAAGCATAGCATTCATATGCCCACTGTATTTTTCCAGGATGTCTTTGAAATGAGGTTTGCTAAAATGCCAGATGAACCTGAAGAACCTGTGATTCCAGCTTCCTCTCCAGTAGTAGTACAGCCACAACCCAAAGTGCCCCCACCATCATCCAGTGACAGCAGCAGTGATAGTTCTTCTGACAGTGATAGTTCATCAGATGATTCTGAAGAAGAGCGAGCTCAGCGGCTAGCAGAGCTCCAGGAACAGGTAAAACGTTTGTGTATCCTGCTTTTGACTCTGACTGTATCCTCTTTTCTCCAGTTACTTCCTTAATTTTAGTTTTTGGATCTGGGATCAGGTTCTGGTTTTTTCCATACCAACTACATATGTACAGTTCTAGCCCACACCTTCCAGTTTTTAATGTTTCACTACATGTATGAATAACAAACAAACAAAAGAAAATGAGCCACTCTAGCTTACAGTTTCATACATCTAGTTATGAGCTTCTTTCCTTAGTTTTCCTTCACAAAGCTTCCTGTTGCGGAATATACTGCAGGAATCCTCATACTGGCAGGAAAGAATGCATCAAGCACTTTGGCTTTGCAACTTTATTCCTGGCCATTTTCCCCTTGCTGAGGTTGAGAATGTGATAGGGATTGTTGTGCAACAGATGAAACAATTCCAGCTTGCCTGTGAATCTCACAATCACAAGAGGAGTTGGTTGGGCCTGTGCCTGAGCCTTTTTGCATCTATCAAATCTTGATTGGGTAAGGAAAGAGATTCCAAGACAGAAGCTCAATAGATAGTATTAGACTAGCAAATGCTTCTTTATTGCCTGTGCTTGTGATATAATAGCCACTAGGCTCTCCCTTCAACATTTAAAATGTTAAGGAAAACTTTCAGTATCATAACTCATTCAGTACTACTGAAAAAGATAAAAGATGCCCTTAAGACAAGCTGAAGTCACTGGTGATAATACGGATATGTATACTTTGTTTTCGTGGCAACAAAACAATTTCTGCCTTCCAGTCTTATCATAGAAGCTTGACTCTGTTGCTTCCAGTCTCAGGAACGGCCAGCAAATTACTGCCATTTGATATTAAGCAGCATTATTGACAGTTGCTTCAATATATTCCTGCTTATGTGTGCCATTCTACACTTTTTCTTCTTTCTCTCACATGTATGCGTGCACACACACACACACAGATAGAGGTGTGCATTCTTTGAAAATGATTTGGAAAAAGGGGCTTTTGATCTTATATGAGCACAGCACCTGTTTGCATTTAAAGCAGCCCAAATCTTTTCCAGGTGTTTGACTGGAAATAATGGCACTGCTTTAAAGTATGGACATTTGTGTAACACTTGGAAGTTATGAAATTTTTTTCAGGCTTGCATAGAGACCTGGAAACACTTTGGCTGCTTGGTATGGGTCCAAAGCAATTGCAAATCTTTTTTGAAGCATGCACAGCATTAAGGAACATATAGCTCAGGTGTTTGGGGGGGGGACAATTAGTTGCACACCAAAGTGAGTGTGGGGTCATCACATCATAGGATGGGGTAAAACAAACAATTTTTTTAAAAAATTGTATTGATCTGTGTGTCTGCTCCTTAGCTTAAAGCAGTGCATGAACAGTTGGCTGCCCTGTCACAGCCACAACAGAATAAACCAAAGAAAAAAGAGAAAGACAAGAAAGAAAAGAAAAAAGAGAAGCACAAAAAGAAAGAAGAAGTAGAAGAAAATAAAAAAAATAAAGCCAAGGATCCACCAACTAAGAAGGCTAAGAAGAATAATGGCAATAGCAATAGCTCAAGGTTAGTTTTCTCTTTATCTGCCAATCTGTGGGGCAGTTTTTTAAAAGCTTTATCTGTAGCATGAGGATGTTTCCAGAAGTATAGCAGAACTTCTATATTTTGTCTAACTAAATTCTTGGTAGAAGACACATAATTTTAAACAAAATGAGCTAAATTTTTCAGATTTAAAACACTTAACAAACCAGTTATTCTGACCTTAGCAAATGTTTCAGGCTTGGATCACTCCTGGAATATTGGTATGTTTGGTAAATTTAGAACTGCTATTAAAATATAGAGTTTTGAATACAGAACATTAAAGGTTTGAACATTTTTCCACACTACTGTTTCTAACCATATAATAAGTGTAGTTATTGTATGGTTAGAAACAGTGTAATTTAAATCAGGATGCGGCCATGCTTTTAACCTTAAGGTTCCAAAATTATATACTGTATGCTTTCTTGGTTTTCATCTAACTGAGGTCTAAGTACAGTTTTGGTTTTAGCAAATGTGTTCTCTAATATTAAAGGTCTAATTCTATAGTAGAACTCCAAGAAGAGTTCTTTGTAGAATTGAATATTCCTTGCTATACTATTGAAATTTGCAAAACTGGTAAATTATTTTAATTTCTTAAGGCTTAGAATATAGTTTTAACATGACCATTCTTTCTTTGTGAATAATGGTACTTCCTTTAAAGCTGTCTGGGTAGTGCCAATAGCCTCACTTCAGATAGAAGTTCTGATTCTGCTTTTTGAGAGATAGTTTAGACTTCTATCCCTAGTCAATACAATGTATTACAATAGTGAAAAGCATCCCAAGGAGGTGCTTTGCACATATAGGACAACTTTTAAAAGAAACCATTATAGCAGCTTCATCTTTGCAAGGGTCATTCGTTACATAAATTGATTCTGGCTATACCTAGTTCTGTCTACTCTCTGAGAGTCCAATTTCAAGCAGTCCTTTAGAACAGTTTTTTTTTCCCAAATTTCCTGTAGGCCACAGAACCTGTTAATTTAAAAAAAAAAAAAAAAAAACCTGGGACCCTCCAATCAAGAAGCAAAATTACAGTCATAGGAGGTTTTTCTACAATATTGTTGCCTTACAATGGACAGTCCATTCTTCAAAACATTATTATCAGAATAAAGATTGTCCATTGCATACCTTTGGGAATTACAGTCTCAGTTTTAGTTTAACCTCAGCAACACCAGTATCTAAAAGTTGTAGTCTGGATGGGTTTATTCATGAACATTTCATTCATTGTAAAGAGGTTCAAGGGACAAACCATATTAGATGTAATTCTTCTTCTGCCAGTTTAAGAAATGGAAATACATGCAGGAAAATAGTTGTTGTTGTTCCTTTTTATCGAGCCATCCACCTCCTAATTCATTGGTTAGAACATCACAATACAAAAGCAGATGTTATATTGGCTTTACAAATAAATCTAAAGTTAACTGTAAATTACTCTAACTGTAAATTATTCTTCTGTGATCATATTATTGGATAAATATGACAGTGCATCCCCAGTGAATAATTTTGATCCTACTGGGAGTACATTTCTAGTGATGAAACAATTGGATCATGTATTTCAGGCTGAAGTATTTCTATTATTTTAGCCTTAAGTATACAAAATGCAGGGTATTGTATAAGAAAGGTATTCTGTTCTAATTCAGGTAGCTCTCTTCACTTTTTGTGCTTCTAGAAAATGGAGCTCATATTAAAGATTTAACATTTAAAAGTGGTGCTTTAGCATCTCACCAAAGCTGTATGGATGAGACCAGTATTTTTAAATTGTATGTCTGTTAAATAGGTAGGGTTGTAAGAGGTTTTTAGAAGGAAATTGTAGGAGATGACCAGGCTGAGCCTGAGGGCAGGATCAAATGAATAACAGAATCACAGAGTTGGAAAGGTTCTTTGAGGTCCTCTAGTCCAACTCCCTGCTCAAGCAGGGGACCCTATACCATCTCACACAAATGTTTGTCCAATCTCTTCTTTAAAACCTCCAGTGTTGGAGCACCTACAACTTCTGGAGGCAAGTCATCCCACTGACTAATTGTTATCACTGTCAGGAAATTCCATCAGTTTGGAGTCACTACACTCCCACAAGAGATCCTAAGTCCACCCCCCTTCCCCCTTGAATTCCGCTGACTCTTATCTAGCGGCAATTTGCCTTGTTAGTCATTTGACCCCGCCCTTGGGCTCAGCCTAGTCATCTACAGGAATTTCATAAAAGACCCTTCTGAATCTGTGGCTTGAAAGATAAAAGTGGGCATAATCCTTACAACTTCAGTTCAGATACTTTTCTGATCCTCTTACGTATATCTGTGTCAATGCTCAGAAGATATTTAAATATGGATTGCCTCCTATATGATTTGCATTGCTCTTATAATTGCTTGTCAAAAGCTACCTAATAATTTTTGAAAATTAAACTTTGGATTTCTAAGGTATAGCTCATTGAAATAGACATTACCATGGCTCTTTGAATGTAGAACACCATTCTAATAAATATATTCTAGAATAACTTCTTTGTATGAAAATAGGGAATCATTTTGTTTCATATAATAATGCTTTATAATTGTTCTTTAAAGTAATAAGAAGGAGCCTGTGACTGTGAAGAATGCCAAGCCACCTCCAGTTTATGAGTCAGAGGAGGAGGAGAAATGTAAGCCAATGTCTTATGAAGAAAAAAGACAATTGAGCCTGGACATTAACAAGCTCCCTGGTGAAAAATTAGGCCGGGTTGTCCATATCATCCAATCAAGAGAACCCTCACTCAAAAACTCCAATCCTGATGAGATTGAAATTGACTTTGAAACATTAAAGGCATCCACCTTGAGGGAGCTGGAGCGATATGTAACATCTTGTTTACGGAAAAAAAGAAAACCTCAAGGTATTTTTCAAGTTCAGAATAGTTTTTTTCAAATGCCAGCAGTATATACTAAATCATTTTCTATGGTGCAGAGATGGAAAATATACTAATATTAGAACATGATAAATTTATGCAAAAGTCATTCATTTTGAAATTGTACCTTTTCCAGCAAGTAATCAATTAAATTTTTCCAGAACAATATACAGGTAGTTCTTGACATATAACACGTTGTTTAACAACAGTTGAAAGTTACAACAGCCTTGGAAAGGCTGCTTTATGATCCGTAAAGCACTTCTGGCTATTGTAAAATGTGCACTCTCCCCCTTGCATGATCACATGACTGCCCTCTGGATGCTTGGCAACCTGTTCACCCTTATGTTGGGTTGCCAAGTGCCCCGCAATCAGGTGATTATCATTTGCAATCTTCTCTACTGTCTTCTCCAGAAAGTCAATGGGAAACCAGCAGGGAAGATTGCAAGTTACCGCCGCCTGCTGAGATGGCTAGTCTCTGGGGGCTGACTGAAAGTGCTGCCTGCCAGATGGAGTTCACTCTCTGCCAGGTTGTGGAAACATTGCTCAGAACCTGAAGATCTGATCCCATTTCTGCAGCCTGGCAGAGGTGCTCCTTTCCATGCACAGTGGATTGCTCAGCCCCTCTGCTGGGCTGCAGAAATGGGACTCAGATCCTGAAGATCCAAGCATCCATTTCTGCAGCTTGGCAAAAGGGTTCTCTTCCGCCCATGGAAGAGTGCTGGAAAACTAGCGAATGCCATTGTTCTAAAGACTAGAAATATTTTTCTAATCTTTTCTCGTAATAGTTTGGAAGCCCCTTCTCCAAACAGTGTAGTTTGGAGAAGAAGTCTTCCGACAATGGTGAGAGTGGAGCCTGCCGCAGAAAAGGTGGAAGGTAAGTGGACCTGGGTATGGTGAGGTGGAGAATGTCCTGGGCTTCCTGGACATGGTGGAATGGGGAGAGGACCTGGACTTTCCAGACATAGTGGGGCAGAGAAAGTGTCCTCTTCCCAGTTCTCCATTTAAGGACTTGTGTGATCAGTTAATGACCAGAATGGGGAGAGCCAGATTGCAAAATAGTAGAGCATGAAAATGCTAAATTACTTGAGAATTTCAAATTTTCAAACTCCTATTCTATTCCCTTATTTCCTAAAGCAGAAGATAGCAAACTGAATTGTTCTTGTGCTTTCAAGAAAATGGAAGCGTCAGAACATATTTTCTATTCTTCTGAAATCAGTGTTTAACTTAATTAAAACATATCAATTTGTGGAAATCTTTTATGTGAAAAATAGTTCTTTAGACTATTTCTATGTTCTGACAGACTACAGACTACACTGACAGACTACATCTGCCAGTGGAATGAATTCTTCTGTAACCTATCCCATAGTAACCTATATGTGAAAGATTGGGGGCCCTCTAGATTGGGGAGCAAGTAAAAAGAGCTTTTGGGATAGGGGAAAATAAACAAGATGAAGTCCCACTGTATGAGCAGACACCCAAATATCTGATATTTAATAGGAATGTTTCACGGCACAAGAATAGATTCTGATTATTGTCTGATCCAATGACAATGCTATTACCTTGTTGCAGCAGAGAAAGTGGATGTAATTGCTGGTTCCTCTAAAATGAAGGGATTCTCCTCTTCAGAGTCTGAGAGCACCAGTGAGTCCAGCTCCTCCGACAGTGAAGATTCAGAAACAGGTTAGACGCAGATTATTTAAAGACTCAGTCCCATACCTGTTTCCTGTATAAATAAATGTATTTTTTAGTACTGGCTTGGTCTTTTAATTTTTAATTTTTTTTGTGTATTTAAAGTAATATGTATGTATCTGTATGTGGAATCTTCCAGTTTGGATCAAATATGTTGAACAAGTGCCATATAATTGATATGAACTACATTATACATTGTAATTAATTTAATCTGACAGAACTTTTTTATAATTTATGCCAATACAGTTTTATATGTAATGAATTAAATTAACAAGCTAAGAGAAACAATGATTTATTACCTAAAATAACACTTTTTGTACAGAACATTAACCTAGTTTGAAAGAAAATACAAATAGATATAAGCCTGCATGTGTGTGTGTCTGTGTGTGTGTATGTAAGAAAAATGACGAAAATAAGATTTTGAGGAAAATAGGCGAAGCGGGGCAATTATTATTTGTATTGCCAGACAAAATTTTTATATTAACTTATATTAACTATGAGGGGTTTTATAGGTTTCACATAATTCAAAATACAAACATTGTTTGTAAAATATACTTCTATGTGTAATTTTTTTTAATTGAAAGTTTGATATTCACCTGATCCAAAAAAATCATACATGGTTATTTAATCCTCTCAGAGGTGACAATTTTTACAGTTTAATAAATAAGTATTTAAAATACATAAAATTCTGCACACACTGTTAATTTTGTAGACGTTTGGCATCTACAACATTTTTAAGTATTGGCCAGTTCAAGGAATAGTTGAGATTTTATCCATTAAGCTACTATTCCAAATGTGATTGTGCCTTCAAGTCTGTTTTTGACTCTTGGTGACTACGCAAGTCTCGGCAGTTTTCTTGGCAATATTCAGAAGTGGCTTGCCGTTGCTTCTTTCTAGTGCTGAGTGAGAGTGACTGACCCAAGGTCACTGACTTAGTAGCTTCATTCCCAAAGTGGGACTAGAATTCAACAGTCTCCCAGTTTCTAGCCTGGTGCCTTAAACATTATACCAAACTAGTTTTTTGAATAGACATACTTAATTGAGTCTGAGTTTTTAAAATGGAAGGCTGCTCAAGCAACCATTTTTTCCTTTACCTCTTTTTCCTTCTGTTCATTGTCTGAGAACCTTCTCCAGAAGGTTGAGGAATTGGCTGTTTTCCTGAACAATATACACTATGTCACAAAAAACAGCTGCATGAAAGGAAATTGATCTGAAATTAGTGGAATAGGTGAGATTTTGCTGTATAGTGTACTCAATTTCTACTTTAAAAAAATAATCTGTATAATATATTGGGATTTCATGTAAGGCAGTAAGCAGCTTTATTTCTTCTTATTTATATTGCTTGTAAAAAGACTTCTGTTGGCTTTGTGTTGGTTCATAAAAGGGAAAGGGAAATAATACAAATACACTTTTTAAAATTATGTTGGCAGAAGTAATAGGGACTTGTTAGTCCAGGAATTTACAAAGGCATTTTTGATTTTAAAATTAATTTCAAATATAGATACCATTCCATGCTTTTTTATTCCACAAGCTGCCATATTTGTCAAAAACAAGTTCTTTAGAATAACAATTCTGCAATGAAGTTTTCTATGTAGCAGAGTAACAAAAATACATACTGCTTGTATTTTTATTAATAGTGTTGACTTTGATTTATGTTTCTGCACTAGACCTCCGTTATTTATAAATTTTGAAGTCATCTTGATGAAACCCTAATACTAGACAAAGATTTCCAGCTTTTGACTAGACCCGAGACACAAATCCTTACATAGTCTACATAGACTGGTAAAATGAAAAATCTCATTTTAATTTTGTCTTCCTTCCAAAACAAATTTATTTTTCATTAGTGGCACAAAAGATAACTATGATGATGTGCCTTGCTTTTTCCTCTAATGTTCATTTTTATCATAGGGGTTTTTTATTGTTTAAAAAAAGGGAGGCTATCTCTTCACTTTATTATCAGATCTTAAAGCAGGGGTCTTCAAACTTGGCCCTTTTATGACTTGTGGACTTCAACTCCCAGAATTCCTCAGCCAGGCATGCTGGCTGAGGAATTCTGGGAGTTGAAGTCCACAAGTCATAAAAGGGTCAAGTTTGAAGACCCCTGTCTTAAAGCCTTGCTAGCAATTGAGTTTTATTCATTTATTTCATAAATGACTATAGACTGTTGATTTATCTTGTTTGTGTCATTCTTAAGGGCATTTTTATAGTATCTCCAAGTAGGTTTTTATTGTTTTTTATCAATGTGAAATGGTATTTTTTTTTTTTACTTATTTTTAATTATTGGCTTGATATGCTTGTTTACTAGATTAGCATGCATTGTATTTTGATAAAGTGACTTAAAGAGGTTTATTCTAGAAGCGGAATTTAGAAGAAGGTAGTAGTATTTACAGAGAGATAGCAGCTTAAATAAAATTTTGTGCCACCTTGAGTATCTTAGCTGATAATACATTGATCTTATGTCAGTGTTGGTTTTTAATGAGATCTTTCTCTTGTTCTGTGTTTTGACTGTTCTTGTTCTTAAGGGTACTAATGATAATTTCACACATGGTCTAAGCATGTTACATGCTTCAATGTGTAAAACTACTAGGGTTGGATAAAATTTCACTCTAAAATATTTTAGTACTTTAGTACATGCATTGAATATTTAAAAAGATACTAAACTATGCCCAATTTCACATCTCTAGATAGTCGGGCGATAAAACAGAAAAAGGATTTAATTGTTGATCCATTTCTGTTTTTTTCACATAACATTGAAAGTGCATCTTGCATATGTGGATGTTCAGTATGTTTTGAGTCTAAGTTGTCTCCAATTTGAAATGCACGATTTCAGTTATTTTGGGAGTGTTTTGAGCTTGAAACAATATACTAAGTGGTGTTGTTTGAAGTTTAAAACTCTCCAAAAATAATCGAACCAGTTTGAATACAAGATGTTTTGTATATCAGCGGTTTATAGACTCTGAGCTTGTCAGCTACAAAGCTGACAGCCCAGATTCGATACCCGAGCGCTGCACAGTGGGATGAGCTCCCTTTCCTTTCCTTTCCTGCCCACCTCCCCAGTTTCTGCCCACCTAGTAGTTTGAAAACATGCAAATGCGAGTAGATCAATAGGTATCACTTAGGTGAGAAGGTAACAGTGTTACGTGCGCCTTTAGCACATAGACATGCTGGACACATACCACGGAAAATGTCTTCGGACAATGCTGGCTGGCTCTCTTGGCATTGCACCCTAGAGTCGGATACCACTGAACAGGGAAATCTTTACCTTTACTTTTTTACTTAAAATTAGTAATATTCAGTTAGAACTTAAATAATGACGTTTGACTAATTAAATAATACGATAATGCACTAACTTTTATATTTACCTATATTGCATACCTGCTTGAATACAGTTAGTCCTTGACTTTTGACCATTCATTCAGCGACCATTCAAAATTACGACAGTGCTGAATGAAGGGACTTATGACTGGTCCCCAAACAGCAATGCCCCTGTTGTTATGTCATCCAAATTCAGGCATTTGGCAGCCTGCGCACACTTACGCCTGCAGGATTGTTTCAATTCCTTTCAGCCGCCTATCTCCCCACCCTCACCCCATCTATGTCCTTTTGGCTCTCTGCATTATGCAGCCTCTGTAGCCCTAGCTGGTCTTCACCACCTGCCTTCCCTTGCTGGCCAAGCATGCCCAGCCTGACCCTTTGCAAGGCAGCTGCTGACCACATGAGACTTTCTTCCCCAGGTTGTGCACAATGGTCTCCTTGTGAAACTTGTGGAAAATGGCCTCACGTGGCCAGCAGCTGCTGGGAACGCCTCATCAGCAGCTGGGGAAAGGTCAGGTGGGGCAGCACAGTGCAGGGTAGCAGGAGCCATGGAATGACAGGTGGCAGCAAGGACAACTGCAGCTGTGGCTTCCCAGGGTGGCCAGAAGTGGGTCAGGCTAGGGCTGGACTTCACGCTGCACCCAGGCTTCCTGCAGCCCCAGAGCCATGGCGCACCAAGAAGTCCCTTTGTGCTGGGATAGGGCTGAGCTTTTTGTGTGAAAGGTTTTACACTATGCTGCAACTCAGAGCTTCTTGCAACCCAGAGTCCATCCCCGGCTCAGCAGCATGGTTTTTAGGGGCTTCTTGGTGTGCCAGACCTGTGGTGCGCCAAGAAGCCCCTTTAGGGCTTCAAGCAGGGCTGGGGTTGGGCTTTGCACTATGGCTCGGGTTCTTTCAGCCCCAGAGCTACAGGCCTGGTCCAGCAGCTTGGCAGAAAGAGGCTTCTTGAAGCGCCACAACTCTGAGCCAACAAGAAGCCCCTGAGCCGCAGCACAAAGCCCAGCCCCAGAGCTGCAGTGTGCCAAGAAGCCCCTGCGTGCCGTGCTGTTGGGCCAGGCTGAGGCCGCTGAGGTTTCCAATGGCAGCTGCAGTTTTGCTGCAGCTCAGGGGTTTCTTGAAACCCTGGAACCGCAATGCTCCAAGAAGCTACAGCATATTCTTTTCCTGGCCTCCCTGCATTTTCACATGCATGTGTGTGTGTGTGTGTCCCAGCCTTCCTCAGCTCATGCCACACTGCAGCACCCCCTTGTAGGCAGCCTGCGCAGGGCCTCCTCATCCTCCATATTCCTTCCCTTGGACTCCCTCCACTTCTCACTTAACGACCTGCACATCTGGAGTTAGGATAGAAACTAGGACCGTCAGGATTGCCGTCGCTAAGCAATGCAGTCATGCAACATTGTGCTTTGCAACGGCATTGCTTAGCAACCAAAATTCTGGTCCCAATTGATCCTAAAGTCGATGACTACCTATAGGAGCTAAGATTTTTTACCCTTGATTTGCGTGGAATATAGATTGCACCAAAAGCGGGTAACATAAGTCTTTCACAGCTTTTTCAGACTGCAATTTATCGTGACTTAGTAAGGAGAAGAATCAGTTGTGAACTCATATATACAATGTCAGATGAGTAAATGAGGCTGTACTTTACTGCACTATGGTTTATATTCTTGCATAATCTCCCATCATGAAGAAGAAAGTTCATGTTCTGGCCTTGACTATAACTAGTTCCTATTTTTGTTTGGATGAAACTTAGGCTTTTTTGAAAAGCTATGATGGTTTTTCTCAAATTCTCTTTTACTCCTGAAATCTATATCATAACTTAGTACATTGCATTCACTGAGGAACATTTTCATTGAAATATGATTCAGCTGTGAAATTTAAATAATGACTAGAGAGATCCAAGGAACTGGCTGGCTTCTTGCACAGGGCTAGGCAAACTGTTACAATGTGCACTTCCAAATGTTGCCTTTGCTTTAATACAGGCATGTCAAACTGTCGGTCCATGGGCCGGATGCGTCACGCCGAAACCGCGCCCACCCCATTGCCAGCAATGGGTAAAAAGTCGCGATACGTTGTGCGATGTCATGTGACTTCGCGAGTTTGGCATGCCTGCTTTAATGTATGAGGAACAAACTGTATATTTTAAAAAAAGATCTTAGCAACTCGCTTCTGATGTATATAAAATGCATGTCTTTTATCTGGCATAATTTAGTGCTTAATCTGTTACTCTTTTGTTTACTGTATCTATATCGGAATTTATATTGTTACATATTAATTACTTCTGACCTAAGGGGAAAAAAATAGACCAAACCTTTATCCTGATTAAGAATTATCCAGACCGATGGAGACTTTTGCAGAAATTTTAGGCCCCCCTTCCCTTTGTGTGTGTGTGTGTGTGTGTGTGTGTATAACTTTATTGTTATATACAAAAGCTGCTTTTATTGTTATATGGGAAAATGTTTTAAAAAAATTCCTTCCAAGTTTAAAAGCAGTAAACTCAGTAATCAGACATGAAAGATACAGAAAAGTTACACTGGAAAATAACATTGCTAACAGGATATGCCAATAATTGTGGGAAATCACATAAAGATAGCTATGGTTAGAATGTTATATTGTTAGAAATGTTAGAAGCACTTAGTGAATTATCTACAAAATTTTGGTATAGCATTAAATGTATTTCTAAACAGGTATTTTTTTTAAAAAAGCACAATGAGTTTTCATGCTACATTATAACTTTATAACTGTTCCTTAAAAATGAATCTGTGATATACATCAATACTCATTATGGAAGTATGTGGCTGTCCTTTTTCTATACACCCAAATAAACATGTAAGAGAAATCTGAATATTAAGTTCCATATTTAATGATGGCTCAGAGCAGAATTATACAGTAAGCTCGACAGTCAATGACAAGGAATAATATATCAATTGATCTTATCCAAACTTTCAGGGTTTTAGTGAGTTACATATCTACTAATAATACATTTTGAGATTAGAAAGAGCAGTAGCTATATTCTTCCAGTTTCAAGAAAACACAGAACTTCCAAACAAATTAGTCACTCAAAAACCCAGATATTGATACTCTAAATCCATCATAAAAATATAGTTTACTTGGGAAGGTTATTTACAAACAAAAATATGTATTTGGGGATTTAAAATAAATGTCTTTATTAATATTGTTAATTTTTTTCTCCATTTGCATTTGTTTCTACCATTTGTTTTTAATTTTTTATTAAGGGATGGGATAAAAATTGACCTTTTTTGATTGGAATGTATAAATTGCATGTTTAAGTAAAGATGTAATTCCTCTTTCCCTTGACTGTTCAAAATGCATTAATCATGAATTGAGTATCTGCTGTCATTGTACAGTTACTATATTTTTGTTTGAATAATAAAAATAAAGAATTTATTTTTGCTGGAAAAAATGTACCTACTTTTTCTATGATAACTAACATTGTAATAACACTTAATTTTGACATTTGAAAATGAATATTCATGTCCTCCCTTTTTTTAAAAAAAAAGACACTAGTTTCTTTAGTAGTTCAGCAGGGAAATAAACTTTTTAAACATCACATCATAAATATTCTATTGTGTGATTATCAAATAGGAATTCAAAATTTTATTTTCCTTGTTTGAAGCGTGCAGGAAAAACAAGGCTTGGATCATCCTCCCTGTTTATGTGTAGAGAGTACTTTTGCACAGACTGTCCAGGGAGGACTATTTTTATGCCGCCTGGAAAGGCATTTCCGAAAGATCTTCAGTCTTGGTAGGTGCCTTATGAGTAATAGTTAGGCAGCTGGTAGAAGGATTCACTTATATAAACAGAAGCAGCCATACACTACTTTCAGGCCAACCCACTTAAAAATGGGTTCTTAAAGTTTGGCAAACATGAGATTCTTGAATCACTTAGTGAGAGGTATCCAATAATGTTAATTAAAAATTACTTTAAAGCTGAGATTAAGCAGATTTTAAGATTTCTGAAATGTTCGTTACTACTTTGTCTGAACTACTGTGGTACAGGTACTCCTCAACTTACAACCATTCATTTAGTAGCTATTTGAAGTTACAATGGCACTGAAAAAAGTGATTTAAAACCCCTTTTCACACTTACTACCATTGTAGCATTCCCCAAGGTCATGTGATCAGAATTTGGGCGCTTAGCAACTGGCATGTATTTATGACACTTGCAGTGTTCCTTCTGACAAGCAAAGTCAATGGGAAAGTCAGATCCACTTAACAACTGCAGTGATTTTTTTAACAATTGTGGGAAGAAAAGTCATAAAATGGAACAAAACTCACTTAACATCCTTCTTGCTTATCAGTGGAAATTTTGAGCTCAATTTTGGTCATACGTTGAGGACTACCTGTATTTTAGTAAGATTTCTACAGAGATAATTAAAACAAAACACACACTTCAGTTTTGGCCTACTCCTTAATTTCAAATATTATGTTTAGGCAGTGTTGCTACATGATCCTGTAATGAAGAACAACTTAGGATGTTGTGTATAGTTTTATTAGGTTGCTACAAATAAACCTAGTGTAATTTAGATTGCACTAAAAATGTGAAATGCTGGCTTACGTTGCATTCTTCGAGGGATTATATTTTGGATATAAGAAATATTTCAGGCAATGCATGACCACACATTACAAGAAATGAGCTATAGTCAAATGATGCCAGAAATATTGTAAGAATTAAATCCAGTGGTATTTGTCTGCTGGGGAAATTAATCCCTTCTCCAAATCTTCTGTAGAAGATTACAGGATAGATCGTCTAAAGCAAATATGAACATGCACATTGGGTGCAACTGGAGGAGGGGAAGGAGGAGAAAGAAAATGCTTTGTTTGAATTAAAAACTAGTCATTTGATTTGCCTCTACCAAAGTTAACTTCTATAAAATATTTTTGTACCTTTTGTACAAAAGTTCTTTTGTAACTTTTTAGAGTTATACAGTCACAAAAATAATATAGCGCTGTCAAATTAGAACGAATTTCCTATAGAACAGCTATATCTAGCTTTAAAATATATTACTTTGGTTTAAATTTTTAATGCAATTTTTTTAAACCAAACAACTGTCTCCACCCTGAACTACATTCTTAGTTCAACCAATATACATTGGTACCTCGGTACTCATCCTTAATTGGTTCCGAGAGTTGCGATGAGTACAAAAAACAAGTACCAAACAATTTTTTCCCCATAAGAAATAATGTAGTGAGTTACAAGGCAACCGAGACTGTCAGGTTCTAGCTTATGCATTGAGTACCAAACAAACAATGAATACCGGGACAAAACGCTCATGTCAAAATGCTTTGAGTACTAAATTCAATGAGTTTCAAAGCAGTTGAGTACCAAGGTACCACCATATATGATCCCAAATTTATTATCTTCTAGAGGTTTTATGCAGCACTAATGTATCTTGACTATATTATTGTATACTTTTACTGAGGTTTAACTATTTTGTTATTTTTGTCAGTCAATTGAGAATGCACAGTAAACCTGAAATGCTAACAAATAATACATAAATATGAAAAGTAATAAAGTATAGCAACCTATTGTAAAATGCAGTTACTATCCCCTATATTTCCTCTTGAAGCTCCTAAAGGAAAAACAGTAAAGTATATTATTGAAATTAATACAAGTATATACTACTAAAAGCTTCCCATTTATGAAGACATTGGCATAGACTCTGATGATTTAACCACAGCACAGTGATTTTTCAGGGGAAGGCATACTGCTGAACCAAACTGAGCTTGGAAATGCCCTACAATAATGTTTTCTTATTTTAAGCTAAATATTTACATCCATGCCTAATACCTCAGGAGATGGCAGCACACATCCAATCTTGTTTATCCCCTAAAGTTACTTCCATGTGGGGCTCACAATTAGTATTTTGATAGGAGACTTCTGAGGAATCGCAGGGTTATAACTTAGATCAGGATTTTTTAAAAATTTTGGCAGGACGTGTAAAATACTTGAAGAAGACAGCAGCGAACCATCTCCATGTTTGTTGCCAAGAAAACTTGTTGGATATTTCTGTGAAGAAATCGGGAATCAGCCTTTTGCTTTTTGAAAGCTAAACACATCATCAGGCTTTTCCGAATTTTGTCTGCCCAATACAATAGAACATTAGCATCTATTATTTTTAAGTTAGGTTTTCTTTTTAACATAGTAATTATTAATTTAGAAATCATCTCATAATTAAAATGTTGGAAGCAGTCTGTATTATTCTTACAGGAGTAGAGTTTCCTTTTCAGATGGAAAATTAGATTTGGTAATATTAAGTACTAAATATGTCATGAACTAGGTTCTGAAAGTCTTATAATCTTCAAATTATAAGTCAGAGAGTCTTGTGAGTTTAAAGTTCTTGGCAAGTTTTTTTTAACAATTTTGTTTATATGAACTAATTGAGGTGCTTTATCTTGCCAGACACAGCAATAAAGCTACTCATCCATGCAAATATAGATTCAATATTTTGATATCACAACCATAATCATTATTCTATATTTTTATTCCTCTTTGTCCTCTTACATAAAATGGGATTGCATTATATCTCTTTGGTATAGCTCTTAGGTTTGGGTGAATAGTATAACGCCAGCAAAGCGTGTATTTTGCAGAGGCTGCTCATATTCATATGTCTACGTTTTTAACATATACTATCTGTTCCAACAAAATGTATAACTTAACATTTTCTTAATGTTCATAGTGTTAGTGTGTCAAAGCGTTAATGTTTAATGTATATTGGGCATATTTTCTAATTTAGCAAATAGCGCAAGTATTACTTTTTTAAAAGATGCCTGGTTAGAGAATTAGTGACAGAATTAGTGACAGTTTCAGGTTTTCAGTGTTGAGTGTCTACCATTCTTTTGTTCAATTTACTTTGTGGCTCACAGTGCACAGCTATTGCCTCCTGGGTAAATTGTCTCAGTGGT
Organism: Azemiops feae; assembly: GCA_023970755.1. Taxonomy (NCBI): domain Eukaryota; kingdom Metazoa; phylum Chordata; class Lepidosauria; order Squamata; family Viperidae; genus Azemiops; species Azemiops feae. The sequence continues at coordinate 1,107,320 of JALGBA010004283.1, forward strand.
AACTTTTCACATTGTATTGCACATATATAAAAAGCATCTTAACAGAAGGTCTCTAAATGTAACACAGTAAAGATTTGACAAATAGTACAATTTTTAGGATCTGTACAAATTGCAAGGATATGAAAAAGGAATAAAGGGGATAATTGTGAATTTTCTGTAGTGAAGCAAATCTGTAACAATAGATTAAGAATCTGTTAGTCTTGGCATGCTGCTGACATTAGTGCCAAAAAAAAAGTCTTAATGGTATATTTTGAGTTCATATAATCAGCCATTGTATACTTTTTTAAAAAATCGATAAAATCTGAAATAATGCTTTCTGTTTGTAAAAAAGAGTGACTGCTGTTTTACATGTTAAAATAAACTATATAAATAAAATGTTTTGCTATATTTACTGTCTTTAGTTTGTGAGATTAGAGATGGAAATTTTGCTTTTCTTCTCTCACAAGAAATTTGTCTTCATAATGAATTTTCAAGTATTACTGCTATCTTTTATTAGATCACATTTTTCTTAACATTTTATAATAGGGTTGTATAAAATTTTCTGGTGAAGAAGAGGCATATACAGTACAGCTTTTTCAGGCTATCTTAATATGACACATTCATATCTACTTAAGAACATAGGCAGAACAGCCCTAACTATCCTTCCAGAAATAGGTAACAGTTGAGTTACCTCAGCTTTCTAATTTCCCCCCAAAGGGGGAAAATACATTTTTGATCTAAACTTAAATATCAAAAAGCAGCCAAAGTCATGGAAGCAAAATGTAATTTTTTGTCTGTGAAAATACCTTGGGTGATTTATGTGCAACACAAACCTGAGCAAATAATGCAGTAAATTCCTATAGGCAATTCCAGGTGTTACCCATTAAATGCAAAACATCATTTTTCTTTTTTTACTGCCTTTAAAATTACATGGAAGGTAGACACAATGAAAGGTATGCTGGGAAATGAATTATTGAGGCGTTGCCTCAACAACTTACACTAATTAATAAAGTTCATTGTAAAAATATTTCATTTTGTAAAATAAGTAAACAAATAGGTTCAAATGTTCAGTGTATGCTAGAAGTATCAGTGCTGTGCCTTTGGATTTCAGTGGCTTAATCATAAAATGATTCATGGTCAAAAGCATTGCCATGCAGTAATCTTTTATTGTTCTTTTCCCACAGAAATGCCCCCCAAAATTAAGAAAAAAGGACATCCTGGTCGAGAACAAAAGAAGGTACGTCATAATACAGATTTTTGAGGGGGTAAATTAACATGTTGATTAATGACAATCCTTTGTCAGCATTCCACAAATTTGTTTTTAAACAAATTGTTTTTAGGCCCTACTGAAAGGAAAAGGAAGAGCTGCGTTCAATTTAATTATTTAGGTTTCCTTGCATTAGGAATAGATTGTACCTCTGTTATATCCAGGGCTTTGGTTCTAAAACTTTTGATTATTTCTGCTCTTAAGACATGGTCGCAGGCAAGAATTTGCTTACTGTTGGAACTAAGCTTCCAATTCTGAGTTGACAGAAGAATAGATAACGGGAATATCATTTTTTTTACAAAAAAAAAAAGTTGTTACATCTGCCATTTAGAAGACCTACCTGGGTCTTCACAAGACCTTTGTGGCAAAGGAGACTGAGACACCTTGCTTCATCACTCTTGCCATCTTTTATTTTTATTGATTTTGCTGTACTTTTGCTTGTTCTAAGCAGTCTATAGAGTTGAGAGTCAGTTGGTGTACTAGGCTGGTCACACAGATGTTTAAACTGGATTTGGCATTTTGGGCCATCTACTGAATCATTCCTGAGGACTCAGGATAGGCAGAGGTTGCCATTTGATAGTGTTAAAGATATTGTCACAGAAGTAAAGCTGCCATTTGCAATTGACTGATGGTCATTTGATTAGTGCCAAGTGGTGTTCCATTTTACCCCAAAGATGCTTTCTTTTTTTTTTTTAAATATATTTTATTAGATTTTTATAGGGGTAAAAGGGTTACATCAGAGTGCTTAGGAACCACCGTGGAGGTGGGTATATTGAACATCCAAAAAAAAGAAAAACAATCACAAATATATAGCCCAAATCAATTCATTTAAAATTCCCTCTCTAATTCCCTCATTTAGTCTTGCATATTCAAATTAATACATTTCTATATAAGCTTCAAACAATCCTATCAAATATCACTCACATTTCAATTCTAAAGATCCAGGTCCTGTTTTTAAGCTTTACTAACTTACAATTACCATATTCCAATTGGCCTTAGATAGACATATTATTAACACTTCGGGTGTCCTTTTTTTTTTTTACATAGTAATTATATCTGGTATATTATTCCCGCAGTAATATTCTTATATTTTCTTCATTAATACCATTTCTTCTCTTGTCACCCATCCCTCTTATTCTCTTTCTATTTCAAAATAATTATCTTATTTAGAGTAAAAATATCAAACCAACAAATAGATTTCTATCTAATTTAAGTATATATTCTATCAATTCATCTATATCTATGAAAATCTTTTTAAACCAGTAAATAAAGTTTACCTCTCCAGTAATTATCATATCTAAAACAAAGTATTGTTACAAAGGGTATCCTCTTAGAAATTTCACGTGCTCCATTAGTTATTAACTCAGTCAAAAAATCAAAGCCTTTTTAAACCCATTAAATAAAACTTTAAAATACATTTTTAAATCTAACTCTAGGTTTCTTTCTGTGCCATAATGATTTCCATAATAAAATTCCTGCATCATCAAACCACAATATTAAAAGGTCCATATTCTTTAACGCTTCAAATTGGTCAAAGTTCTCTTTCCTTTCTTCTAGTAGCTTTTGGATGGTAAAAGCCGTTTTATTCCATGTTATATTTGCCAGTTGTTTATCCACCTTATCACAATTTTCAATAACTTTTATCTGAGTGTCAGTCTCTGTTGATGTTAATGCTTCAGACATCTCCGTTAAAGTTATTCTTTGATCGTCAGGCTTCTCCATAGATTGCGTTTGGAGTTGTATAAAGTTAATTTGTTCTTTGGTTTCCACAGTTTCTCTCAGTGTAGTTTCATAGTTGAGTTGTTGACGTGGTTCCTCTTTAGGTTGTACATATTGTTCACTAATCTCTTTGGCGCCAATCTGCTTCTGCGCTGTCTTTCGGTCTATAATTTGATCTGTCAAAGTTTGAAAGTAAGAGTTCATATCCTCTGTGGCTTCCAGAATTTTTTCCAATATGAGCTCATAGTCCAGCTGTGTGTTAGGTTCCATATCAGTAGTAGAATGATTTTTTAATCTTTTAGAGAAGGCTCTATTTCGTAGAAATCAAACAAATGTTCACCTCCAATTTTCAATAGACCAGATCACCACACAGCTGTTTCAGTTATCTTATGCTTATCATCTTTTGAAGGTGAAAGCCATCCCCAGCCATAAAAAAATATACAGTTGCAGTACCACTTTTCGTCACAAGATGTCCTCAGCAGACCATAAAATCTTTTTTTTCTTTCCAAATTAATAGATTTTTTATTTTTCGTGTTGAAAAAGATGAAGAAAGGCCTCTCCAAAGTAATAGATGCGTAGTTATAACAATAATAATCAAGAGTAAAATGTTTTCAGGTCCCCTCAGTATTCCAAAATTTAAATAGTCCATAAAAATTAACTGGTTTTTTGTTTTTTTTTTCCAAAGCTGTTTTTCCCGAATGCCCAAACGCTGCTCCCTCACAGCAGGGAAGTAATTCAAGCACAAAAGCTTTTGACAGGAGAGTAATTAGGGAAAAAAGGGGTAGGAAAGGTCTCACCCGGATTCTCTACGGGGGTTCTTTACGCTTAGTTGTTCTTCTGGCTTTCAGCTGGTGCGGCGAAGTGATCGTCCATTTTGCTGGCCGATCTTTCCTCCGACGGCCCTAAGGAGATAGCTCGAACTAAGGAGAGCTGCCGCCCTTCCCCAGTCAAGCAGGGGCCTCCTCAAGCGGTGGTCGCCTCTATGGGGCGACTTTCGACCCGGTTAAGGGTCTACCGGCGGAGGGAAAGCAGCCGGTAGGAGAGACGGCTCTCTCCGTGCGACTGCGCGTGCCGCGATCCGGAACTGGAAGCCCCCAAAGATGCTTTTTCAAGAGGCAACTGAACTTTCTTGTTTTTCTTTGAATACGTTTCGCTTTTCACCCAAGAAGCTTCTTCAGCTCTGACTGGATGGTGGGGAATGGAAAGATTTATACTCCTTGCAGACAGCTGGTCATTTGCAATCTTTTAGCAAGTCATTAGTGCTACCTGGAGTCTTATCTGTGTTGTCAGGGTCACTTGAGTAGTGCAAATGGGTGTGGAGCCTTCTTGGAACTGTTGAAAGGACTGTGTTGTAGACTGGAGATAGATGATGTCGTATCCCTCCCCCTCTGTTGAGAGAGAACTGTTCAATTTTGACATCGATGGCCTCTTTGATCCCTCTTTCAAACCAGCAGTCCTCTCTGTCCAAAATGTGGACTTTGCTGTCTTCGAAAGAGTGGCCTTTGTCTTATCTCCAGTGTACAATACAAGAAGTTAAATGTTTAATTAATACACGTGTCTTGCCTTTCACAGGAGAATCCATCTGTTGTTTTGTTGCTTCCAACTGCTGAAACTAGTATTGATTGTCAAGTTGGTTCAACATTAAACTTATACTATCATTTATATATGGACCTGGATGTTCCCCCCTAAATGTATACAAAATGTATAGGGGTTGTATATTGTGTATAAATGTATATTGGTTTTACATGGTTTTCTACCGGATCTCCAGTCCTCATCCAGTTCATTTTCTCTGATTGCAAAGAATTAGTTAAGTATTCATATTTGCAAAACCCGCATAGGTTGAAGAAATGTATAGAAAAGAGTCCTTGGAAAAGGGAGAAGTTGCAAGGAAAAAACCCTTTTTCCACTATTAATTTCCTGTGCAAAAATGGCTCATTCCAAAACTGCTTTGCACTGATTGTAGGACCGGATTTTTTCTTGCAGCATCACCATCATCACCATCCACAGGTGCAGCAGCAACAGCAGCAGGTGCAACCACCGCAGTTACCACCACCGCCACCACCATCTGCCCCTCAGCAAGCAGCCACCACAGTCAAGTCTTCTCCTCCACCTTTTGTTCCAACGCAGATCCCAGTTATGGAGCATCCACTCCCAGGGAACATGTTTGACACTATTTCACATTTCACTCAGCCTATTCTGCACCTTCCCCCACCTGAGATGCCACCTCATCTCCCCCAGCAGCCTGAGCACAGCACTCCTCCTCACTTAAATCAACATGCAGTAGTGTCCCCTCCAGGTAAACCATTTTTAGGTGCACTAGAACCTGTATGTTGAATTTGTGAGAACTAGCAATCCACCTCTTCCTACATCATTCTTTCCCAGTTGAGCTTTGCAGTAAATGAGCACCAGCGTATAAACAGAGACAAGATGGAAAGGGTGGAATCTGCTGTCCAGGCTTGCATGTTTTACGATCATAATTGATGTTGTGAAGGGTATCATTCCTCTGTTTGTAATTCTGTCGGTGGAGCAAAGACAAAATTTTGAGATGATAGAATGGACTGCATTATTCCAAATGGAGAATAACATCTGTTTAATGTCACCTTATGTTAAATGTACTCAAGCAGAAAAGTAGTATGAAGGGAGTAGTTAGGGATGGGGGGGGGGAGTCCTGCTTTGAAATAGTTTATAATATGTCCTACAGTTTTACTCCAAAATGAGTTATCTAGTTCTCAGCTGCTTGTACAGATTTTGCCTTGATTCTTGGAATAAGAGTCTTTTGAACTATGCAATCGTAATTTTAACTGTGTAACTGAACAAATAAAAATAAATTAATAATAATGATGGTGATATCACGGGTCCTGTGGCACAATATTTAATGTAACATTACTGTTTTCTCTTCAGCTTTGCACAATGCTCTGCCTCAGCAACCCTCAAGACCCAGTAATCGAGCCGCAGCACTCCCCCCCAAACCTCCTCGGCCTCCAGCTGTGTCACCGGCTCTTAACCAGCAGCCTCTGCTTCCCCAGCCCCCCCTCCCCCAGCCTCCCCAGGTGCTTCTGGAGGACGAAGAGCCTCCTTCTCCTCACCACAACCTGCCGCTGAGCAATAGTCAGATGCAGCTCTACTTGCAGCAGTTGCAGAAGGCGCAGCCACAGACTTCTCTCCTCCCTTCAGTGAAAGTGCAGTCGCAGCCTCAGCCCTCCCTGCAGCCACCTCCTCACCCTCCCGGGCAACAATTACCACATCAGTCACAGCAGAGGCCAGTACATATGCAGTCCTTGCAATTTCCACCCCATATTCCACAGCCTCCACCACCACCCCAGCCACATCTGCCCCCTCAGCAGCCTCAAGCCCCACAGCAATCGTCAAAACCCCAGCAAGTCATCCAGCACCACTCTCCACCAAGACATCACAAGCCAGACCCCTACTCAGCAGGTGAGTGGTTTGAGCATGAAACATGCCGGCTGAATGGATGGGTTGTTAGGTGCTTACCATCTGGACAGGTGAATGAAAGCCATAAGAGTGATTTAAAACTTGTGAAAAATTGCTTGTTGCCTTTAAAAGAGCTCTGTAAAGAGGAAATGGAGCAAAGTAAGTGAAAGGAACCTGGGTTTTTCTGACGAGAATTATTCCCTTTTCTCTTAAGATCATCTGTTTGTTTGTTTGCTTATTCAGTTGATATTCCACTTCCACATTCAAGATGGTTGATTGCATAAAATACGAAACCTAAAAACTTGCTAAAGGCATGGCTTTCAATATATTATTTTCTATGATATTTTCATGTTAACCAAAAACTTGAAATTTTGCTAACCTACACTTCATTTTCCACCTCTCCATAAGCTCATAGAAGTGGAGTTGAACATGCAATCCAGAGTCCAAAATAAGAGATGTACAATGTGCACAAAAGTTGCATTTGCATTCAAGCCAGTGCAGCATTATTTTTGGTTCAGACCTTCACTTGAATATGTGGAAGTTGGAGACAGAAAACACAGGACAGCTTTTCCTCCCATTCTCTTCTCTGTTCTGATTTTGCACGCATTCAGCTAAATCCCTGAAGAGAAAAAAATATGCTTGGTGTTCGTTGTCCAGTGAACATCCTTCATTAGTTTCTCCCCTATCCTTCACTTGGTCTTGCTTTATAAATTCCAAAAATGGCAGATCTACATCCAATTACGTTTGTGGAGCAATAGAATACTCTTTAGTGGCTTATATTTTTAGATTTCATTTCAGTGCCTTGTCCCTCTTTGTGGAGTCACTTTATTTGGAAAAGCTACCTGTAAAAGGTATAAGCAAATGATGTTTTTGCTTCTTCAATTGCCTGTTCAGTGGTATTACAGAATTAAGTTGCTGTAAGGGGCTGTTTAGGCTACTAAGTCTGTCCCTCGTTCCCGTGGTCCAATTCAGAGTGATCCAATATCTGCTAAACATCTCGGATAAAAGAGACTTTACCACATCTTTGAGTAATTGGTCCCATTGGCAAACAACTCTTATTGTTTGTTTGTTTTTAATATTCAAGTGGAATAGGGATATAAATGTAAAATGCTTTCTTTTTTTCTGAGGCCTTTAGTGTATGAAATTTCTGCTTAATCTTTTTGGGTCAGGTACATTTTGGCAGAGATAAGTCCCAGAACTTCTAAATTCTTCTAAGATTCAGATGAAGCCGAATCTAGAGAAACCTTAGAATGGTTTCGTTTGACAAGTAGAAAATTCTGGTGTGCATTCTTCCTCCTCTTAAGGAGCTTCCTTGTGTGGGTACGTTCCACTTCTGTGACCCGCACGTGGTATTTCCCTTCCCTTGCTTGTCTTCGGTCCCTGTTGTCTCCACTGGCCCAGTCTAACCATCCCTGATCTTCCTAGCACCTTCCCTTTCCTTCACTGCTGATCCACTGCTTAATGCCTCAGTGCAATGTATTCTCCCCATCCTGACCTTTCCAGGTCTTCCCTCCCTTCCTCCCACTGTTGATGTACTGTCCTGTGTATTTGTTCCTTACTGCAGTAAATCTTTGCAGTAAATTGTGGTTCCCAGCCTGGCATATTCCATCCCAGCTTAGGCCACCCCTGATTTTCCCAGTTCCTTTTGCTGTACCCCCAGCCTCTACTGTCTGTGTTGTCAGCTTGCTCTCACTTTCTCTGACTCCTGCCCAGTCAGCTGCCTGGACCGCTAGACTTTTAGCCCAGGGCTTCCACAAAATAGTCCCGTTTTTATTCCATGCATGAATATCTTGAATGGAATTTGTACTATTCAAAAGTGACTATAACCTTTTTGACCTTGCATTCTCTTATAGTCACTTTTGTACCACTCTTCTTCAAATTACTGTTAAACTGACATTTCCTCATTTACAGCTCTGCAAATGAAAAGCACTCAGCGTAAATAGGTGTTTCAATGAGCAAATCTCAGATAAACGTTTTCTCCAAGTTGTCAGTTGAATATCATAAGTGCTGCATTTTCCAGAGGTTTTTTTTTTCCATTATTTTCTGAAAACATTGGTGCTGACTTATTCCAGGCCACTTGAGAGAAGCACCTTCCCCTCTCATGATGCATTCCCCTCAGATGCCATCGTTCCAGGGATTGCCGCACCAGTCTCCACCGCAATCAAATGTTCAGCCAAAAAAGCAGGTAAAGGCATCTTATAAACAAAAGTTTACTCAGATGTTTGTTTCCGTAAACATTTCTTCCAGCATCCATTAGAAAGCAGATTCCTTCAAGAACTTTTATTGGTGGGGAGGCTCAGACAATACAAGGAAAGCTATGAAAAGACATTATTATTATTATGGGCTTTTGTTTGTTTGTCTTTCTTTGGAAGGAACTGAGAGCAGCTTCCGTCGTTCAGTCGCAGCCTATGGGCAAAGAGGAGAAGATGCAATCCCCAGTCATTCGAAATGAGACCTTTAGCCCGGCCTTGCGGCAAGATCCTACCAAACACCCCGAAAGCATCAAGCCACCTGTACATATCCAACAACGTGAGTGATTTATCGCTTTGTCTAATAACTCCATGTGTTTTGTTGTGATTTAGTTTACATTAAGGGGGGAGGGGACAGCCCAATTCTTCATTTTCAGGATGTTTTTTTTCATAACGCTGACTAGACGAAAGATTATTACAGTTGCAGTTCTTTTTTCAGGAACAGAAATGAAGACAGTGGACAGTGGACGGCCCGTTATAAGACCTTCAGAACAAAATGCACCACCAGGAGTCCAGGACAAAGAGAGACAGAAACAGGAACCAAAAACACCAGTAGCACCTAAAAAGGTAACTGAATTATATATTATTTTCTTTGATAGGAAGAAAGCAGAAATGGTTGATAGGATTTGTCCCCTTTGTGTTACAATGAACCCCATAGCATCTTTAATATTTTCTAAATTTCTAGTGTGCCTTTAGAACTCTAATGATCAATATCAAATCTTCAGTTGAACTATGATAATTCTGTATCCTAACAAAGAAGGATGTTATTGTCTGAAGTGTTTATATAGAAATATTAGCAATAGCACTTAGACTTATATACCACTTCATAGTGCTTTACAGCTCTCTCTAAGCAACTTAACGCAATCAGAATATTGCCCCAACAATCTGGGTCCTCATTTTACTGACCCATGTCGCTTTTAATTTCCTGAATTATAGGTTACACTTACTATGTATCTACCTGTTGATTAACTGCAATCAGTTGGGTGTAGAACAGTACACAATAGTAGCAGTTGGTGTTCTTTTCATTGACTTCATTCATTATGCATTGCTTAAAATGCAATTTTATAACACTTAGATTAATTCCAAGATATATTTGAGGGTCAGCTAACAAAATGTTTCCTTCACTTTGACTTTTATCTTTTGTTTTCTAAATACTGTGTCAAGAATCGCCATTTTAATAGTTGGGGAAATCAGGGAATATTGTTTTCCTTGCTTATATTCATGTACAATTTTAGTTTAGCCTTTGATGTACAAAACAACTGCTAGGATTGTCTCTACTGAATATATTCCCAACCTTACCACCCATAAGAAATAGCTAATTTAACTCTGCAACACAATTTTTGATGCAAAAGGCATCCAGTACAATACACCGGCATTCAAGCTCCTTTTTTGTCTGCCTTAGAAATGGGTATTTGTAATTAGTTGGTTCCAGCCTAGGTTAGCTTGGAGGGGTTTTGTCTGTAAGCTACAAGATACATTTCTATGGAGATTCTCAGTCATTGAAAAAGCATCTTTGGGACTACCAGCTAAATTACTTTTATCTCTTACTTGAAGGCCAGGGGAAATTCTGATTTTTCATGTGCACCAATTACACCATGTTACAGATTAATTACTAATTCTGCACTTGTTTTCTCCACAGGATTTGAAAATAAAAAATATGGGATCTTGGGCAAGTTTAGTGCAGAAACATCCCACCACACCATCTTCAACAGTAAAATCCAGCAGTGATAGCTTTGAGCACTTCAAGAGGGCCGCCCGGGAAAAGGAGGAGCGTGAGAAAGCCTTGAAAGCTCAGGCTGAACAAGCGGAGAAGGAAAAGGAGAGGCAAAGGCGGGAACAGGAAAGAATGAGGTGAGAAACATAATTAGTTGAGATGTGGGGTGGTGGTGTTTATTTTCTTCCATTGTGTTTGTGTGAGAGAGAAAGTACTTTATGTTATCCTTAAAGTCTCTGCAAGCACATGTTATGGGAGGAAAGCATTTGGGAGGATTTCAAGATTAATTCTGAGCCTTCCCTCTAGAAAACTCTAATAAACAAAGAAAACCTTGTTGTGATAACAGTAAAATAGGTGACCTGCGATTGGGTCCGTTGGTATAGTGTCAGCCTCTTTGACAGAGGCTGTGTTGCTCCCAGGCTCTAAAGAGTTATTGGTGTGGAGGCTGTCCTTGGACCCAATGGTCTCTGATAACTATTGACCAACCTCCGGCTTTCTCTTTCTGGGATAGGTTGTTGAGAAGGTGGCTGTTCCATAGCTGATGAGAACTCTGGATACAGATCTGTTTCAGTCAGGTTTCAGGCTGTGATTTAGTACTGACACCACTTTGATCATGCTTGTAGATGTGATGGAGCTGGGATGGCAGTGGTGCATCCATTCTTGTGCTCCTTGATGTTTTGGTGGCTCTTGTGCTGTCAGCCATGGTGTCATTCTGAGCTCACTTTGTGGCTTGAGGATTGGGACCCTTTTTACAATGGTTCTCTTCCTTTCTTGGCCGGGTTCCAGTCAGTGTTGGATGATGGGTAGAGATTATTCCCTAGACCCCTCATTTGTGGGGTGTTGCAGGCTAATTTCTCTCCCCTCCTTTTTAACATCTTCATGGAACCGCTGGGTGAGGACTTCTGCCAGTCTGAGGCTTATGATCATCGTATCTTTATATCTTTTGATGCCAGGCTAACAAAGTGAGGCTATGGAGGTTGTGTCCCAGTGCCTGAAGGCTGTGCAGCTCATGCCATGGTCAACTCACAGCTTAACCGCTTAATGTGCTATACATAGAGCTGCCCTTGAAAACCACCCAAAAGCTTCAGCTGGTCGAGAACTGCAGGCAGGCAAGGAAAGAACGAATTCTGTTCCAAACCTTCACATGTGTTAAATTAAATTTATATGCTGCCTGATTCCCAGCTACTCTGGGCAGTTTACAAATGGTTAAAAATATTTAAAAACAAAGAAACAGCACAAAAATCACAATGACAACATAAAGCAAAAGGAACAAAGATGGCAGAGGAAGCCATGTAACACCTCTGCTTTGCAAGCAGTACTGGTTGCCAGTTTGTTTCCTGATGTGATTCAAAATGCTGGTTACCATTTATAATGCCTTACATGACATCATATAACTTGCCTGGTTACTGGCCAAAGCATCTGCCCAGCTGGTTTGATGTGGCAGGATTCCTTTGATTAAACAATACTATCTGGTTGGCTGGATCCTGGAAGCACGCCTTGTTTATAGCAGTACCTGCCCTCTGGACTGGGAATTCCCTCTGAGATTCAAACAGCCCCCACCCTACTGGTATTTTGAAGGGCTATGAAGGCATAGGTCCTTGCCCAGGTGTTTGGTGAAGTTGACTGAAGCTCTTTTCTTTTTTCTTTTCCTTTGTTCCTATCAGGGTTTGCTTCCTCTGACATCTTTGTTCCTTTTGCTTTATGTTGTCATTGTGATTTTTGTGCTGTTTCTTTGTTTTTAAATATTTTTAACCATTTGTAAACTGCCCAGAGTAGCTGGGAATCAGGCAGCATATAAATTTAATTTAACACATGTGAAGGTTTGGAACAGAATTCGTTCTTTCCTTTTGCCATTTGACGGGGACTATAGCTAACAGCTTTTGAAGTTTGGTGATAAAAATAAAAGGCATAACTGGCAGAAGATAGTGCAGGAAGGAGGAATCAAGGGAAACTATTGATCTCAAGGACTACAATACTTCTTTTCTTATTAATTTAATTTTAAAAACATTGCCAGTTACATTGTTTTTATCTTGGTCGCTTTGGTTTTTTCCCCACCCTGTTTGTTATCTTGGCATCTTTACCCTTCTTTTGTTTCTTGTCGTTTTTATTGTCTTGTTTTTTTATGTTTTAAATCATTTGTAAAATACAAGAGTCTCTGGGAGTCAGGTGGCATATGAATTTAATTTTAAAACATAATCACAAAATATACTGGACATCAGCTCATTTTTTTAAAAAACAGTCTGTTACTCAAAACAGTGCAGTCAGTCAACATAAGCATTTGTATTTACTACTGGTTAAATCATTGGCAACTGGTATTTTCCTCCTTTTTTTCTTCATTTCACTTTTCTGCTGGCCTTCCATGTCTTACTGCTTTTCAGTGCCATATGGGAGATTTCGTACAAGTAGACCTCATTTAGTGATTGCCTCAGCAGTTACAGTGATGATGAAAAAGTAACTTTGCAACCAATACCGGCATTTATGGCCTTCATGCATCAGTTTCAGTCATGTGTTCACCATTACAGTCAGTCAGTACATGTTGCACTATAAATGAAGAGATTGCCTAAACAAACAATCTCTTCCATAAGCTGCTATAACTTCTCCCAAAAATGCTAATTGCAAGTTAACAAGCTCTGCTCTCTCATCTTAATTAGTTGGCTCCCAGCTGCTGCCTGTAACAGACAAGACTTTAATTAGGTTCACATCTTTAGCTTTTGTTTCACTCCTACACTGTTCAGTGAGCTGCTAGGCATACAACTAGTGCCAGTGCATGCCTTTGTATGTGTATGCCCCATTGTATGCCTGCTTACTTTCTTGTAATCCATTAATTCTCTTCTTGTGAATTATCTCAGTGCCAGGGTGAACATTCCAAAGATTGGAGGAGTGGGGAGAGGGGGCTATAAGATTTTCCCTTTTACACGGCTTCATCATGAATCAGGTTTTGGAAATCTTCCCACTGTTTGAGCTCACCCAACTGTTTGGCGCCATGTCCTTCTGTCAGTGTAAAGCAAAGGAAAGCTGAAGTAAAATCGTAAGCACAGTTGTGGACACAAATATTTTACTTAGCAACCAAGTTGTCAATCTCAATTGTGAAAGCTAAATGAAGACTACCTGTATTGCAGGCTACAGTTCCTGCCAATGTGTTCAAGGTGTCTCTGGGATGTCGGGTCTTCCAGTACCTTCCAATCAGGGTCCTATGGCTAGGTGGGATTTCTAGTTTCCCTGATGCTGTGAAACGGATGCCAGATCATCATTCTGCTGTTATTCCTGATCCATAAACAGGAGTCGTGAAGAAGAAGAGGCTCTGGAACAGGCACGTCGAGTTCATGAGGAAGCCCGGCGGCGTCAAGAACAGCAGCCCCAGCATCATCCCCAGGCTCAGCAGCAGGTGTCAGCTGCAGCCTCTGCTCCCCCATCGCAGAGCTCTCAGCCACAGGCTTCGCAGTCCATGCTGGACCAACAGAGAGAGGAACTCAGAAAACAAGAACAGGAACGAAGGCGCAGAGAGGCAGTAAGTGAAAGAGACTGGTGCCCTCTGGGCTTAGAAAATGTTCACAGTTGCATTAGCAAGAAAGGCTGTGCTTGGCAATTTAGTTTTGAAGTCATTTTCAAAGTGCCAGAAATGTCAGCCTTTGTCTGAGTGTGGCGCTAGGCTCTGGTAAATGTACCTCAGTCCTACAGATCCGAATGGCACTTATTTTTCAGTAAAATAAAACACCTTTGGAATTATGCAGGAAAACAAAATAGATGTGCCATCCCTAATATAAATTAGGCAAATTAAAATGAGATTCTAGATCCTTTTGAAGAAAGATCTCAATCTTTATTTGGAGATTAGAACAGTATTTTATTGAATTTAGGAAAAAATAAACATTGTGAAACAGGACTAATAATACTGAGGGAATTAGAAAATTTCTGGTAAATTGGTACTGTTCGTTTAAAAGACTTTTACCTTTTTTACCTCTCTGGTTTTTTCTCTCCAGATACCTACTTTTTCTTTTTCTTTTCCTTGTTTCTTATTTCTTTTATTTCAACTATTTGCTTTCCATGAAAAACTCATGCTGTGCATGCTACGTATACATATACCTTCCACATATATACATTGAAGTTTATCTGTTCTTTCTTCCAAAATATTGACCTTCCTCCCATTCCCCCCCCCTTTTTTTTTTTAACTCAGTCTCATAAATCTGGACCATCAGTTCTTGCAAGCTGAATCCCCTGCTGTTGTCACTTTATATCTCATTCTAGTTTCTTGCCTTTACCTTCTGTTTCTTTTTTCACCACAGGCATTCCTCAGTATAATATGTTTTGTATTGTTGGCTTTCTTTTATAAGATAGGGAAATGATTTCTGATATGTGAATGAGGCTTCCTCTTGGCCTCTGCTAATGTTAATCTGCATGATCAGCTTTTATAAACGAGAGTTCTGGATCAGGTAGTTGCTATTACTGCTTCAATCTATTGAGATACTTTTTTCCTGTGAACCCAGATGACTGCTGCATATTTTTTTCTCTTTCCCTTTAGATGGCATCTACTATTGATATGAATTTCCAGAGTGATTTGTTGGCAATATTCGAAGAGAATCTTTTCTAATAGCACCTGGTTTTCTTCGCCTGAACTCCTTAATTTCCCAGCAAATTTTTGACTCTCCATAGTGTTGTTGGCAGCTGGGAGGAGAGCATTCCTGCAGCCTTTCTGCATGTGTGACGGTTGTGGCCTCAGAAGGATCAGCAGAGTCTGCCTTACGATTTGACTTAATTCCCACCCCATCCCCCACCTCACTGAAGAAAGCGAGACCAAGATGAGTCAACTCTGTACTAGGTTTGCATCAGTGGACATGCAGTTGCTGGGAAGGGTGCCCCCTATCACTTGATACTCTCTATGCCAAACCTACTTGCAGTATATCCAGAACTTGATGCTGTTTACCCTTTTTCTATTCAAAAGCATTCTGAATTCCAGAATGTCTTTGACGCTATCGTGCTGTATGCTGGCAGCACCAGACACTCTGCATTGAGAGGCTGTGTACAGAAAGATCCCGCCTGGGCTTTAGCAGGGAAGACACACAAGCTGTTTTGGGTCCTTTCATCACTGGCTTTGCCTTTAACTAAACTTCCCACAAGCCTTTAGCTGGGAGCCATTCTCTGTAAGTGTTTGCTTGTGAAAAAGGGAATAATTTAGTGGAGGTGTCAAGTAAGTGTAACTGGCCATTTGAGTGAGGTTTTTGTTTTAGCATTGTGTGGATGACAGGAATCTGAGCTAGACTACCAACCAAAGTCAGTTTCTTTCAATCTGTTTCTTTTCCTCCAGATACATTGGCACTGCTCAACTCTGAGTAGATACTCTAGTCTCTTCATTACGGAGTGGAGTGGAGTGGGGAAAACTTAACACCAGGGGAAGCTCCCACCCTGTCAATAGTGTTTGACTGTGGCTGTATTGTATAGTGAATATAGTTGGCATATATTTGTTTGAGTTTTATGGTGAGCTCACCATACTCTGTAAAGACACTGCTTCTATTTTGCTCAGTTCCAGACTTTTAGTCTATATTTTTAACTGTAATACCAGAAAAGTACATTTTGGGTTTTAAATGTCATGGAGTCTGTTAAAATTAGTTTTTATACACAACAGAGCAGCTCCGGGGAAGGAGATGGGAATGGATTTGGATTGGCAGGAAGGAAGACCTGTTCCTGTTGTCTTCCATTAAGTCCTTTCACACTTTAGCAGTAATCATCTTCTCAGCACTTTTAGCATATTCTTTTCATTTTACTCTTTCAAATGTTCCACGTTTATGTGCCATAAATACCCACTATACAGTACAATACTGGTGTGTCAGTATTGGCCAATCTCTGGAGTAATTAATTGGTTTTACTTTAATACGGTGAATATGCATTTGGTCTGTACTGATCATGGAATAAACTCATCTCTTTTTTTTTAAAGTTGGTGTCGTACTGACATTTCTTTTAAATCTTGCTTATGGTAAAATGGCTTAAGCGAGAAAGGCAGTAAGGAGACTTGTTCTATTCATCTGTCTTGTTCTAGCAGACAGGGAAACCTCCAGCCAATTCATACAATTTTCATCTTATCACCAAGCTAGATAATATTTACCCTGGGACCAGTAATAGTGGAACAACAGCATTCTGTAGAAATGGTAGGAAGATGAACACCAAATATCAAGCAGTTAGTGTTTTCTCAGCATGGCTGGTTTCACACTGTAGCATCAAGCCAAAAATAGGGGAATAGCACACTGATTGTTTTCAGTCTTGTTCCTGTTTGGGATGAACCTCAACATTCAATATAATTTCCAGCAATAAAATTTAGTCCAGCTTCCTGTGTTGTGCTAAATTAGGAGCGCTTGAACTATGGTAGGTGACCCTGTGAGGATCCAGAGAAAGATACAGTAGTTCACTTTTCTGCACTGTTGGTCAAAATTGGTATTCCAATATGAATTGCTGGACATGGATTTTCTAGTTCAGAGCTTGCAAATTGCCATTCTGTTGCTACTTCTTTTGAAAAAACATGACTGCTTGCTTCAAAACTTCCATTGGATTAAGTAGTGGGTTTGGACTGTGAATTAAAGTTATTGAAAGCGCTTATTCTGGTCAAGAATGGTCTGGCTAGCTACTATAGAGAAGGCAACTGTTCTCTGGGCAGCTCTGCCAACTTTATACTTGCACCCTCAGCCAAAGACATCTCTAGTTTTCCTGATGATACAAGTTTTGGAAAATAGTTCTTGTCCTGCCAACGTCTGAACTCTTCGTTTTCATGATATTGGACTACTGATTTCAATTGCTACACCATCTGCCCAATTTAATTATGGCTAAACTCATGCTAAGAGAGCAGAGATCCCAGATGGAGTAAAAGAAGGTAGCTATTTCTGTTGGTCAGCTTCCAACAGTTATGTATCAGGAGAAATGGGGCACCTAAGAAAGCATTTATTGTCTCCAAATAGTATTGCCCTTAAACTTGCAATTTGCTTCAACATCATTCTCAGGTCTTTTTGTAGGAGTTGAATAATGGGACCTGCTACACAACTCCAAGATCAAGTGATAGGTCATTTGTTGCCTATTTTCAATCTAACTTGGCCTTGGCTTTCCAATGTGCAGTTAAATTAACATGCCTTTAAGCAGTTGGGAGTGCACAGTCACACATATTAATATACGTAACTCAGGTTAGTAGCCATGTACAGAAGAAATGAGACTGGATCTAGAGGCAAGTGTTTCTTTGACATTCTTGTGAACAGCCAGTTCTCACACTGAATTTTTACCCAAAGGTGCCTTTTAACTCTACATCATTAAAAGATCTCTGCCTTTCTCCATAGAGTATTAGATTGTTGAAAGAGATAAATGGGAAGGTTTAGAAGGGACAATATTACTCCTCAGGCAGCTTTTTCTGAAGGCTCCTTACTGAAAAGGATGTGCAATTAGGTATAAACCAGGCTTTCTATTATAAGAAGTTGACTGTGCTTTCCTTCTTTCAGGGAGTTGCCAGTCTTGAGAAGGCCATGAAATGTTGTGCTTTGTCTCCAAACATAGTAATTTTGTGTCTGGAGTGGCTTAGACTCATGGCCAGTAACCACCTCTAACATTAAAATGCAGTTGAGTGGTCTGAAAATCTGGACTCCTGAGGACCACACTCGGGCTTCAGATTACCTCTCGTACAGAACTCCTAAATGTTCTGTTTCTGGACCAACATAAAGGTAGTTACCATATGCTGGATGGTACATGACACTAGTTTCCTCCCTTGATCTGCTTATGTGTGGGCATTACCACTTCAGAATCGGTGAAATGTTAGATCACCAGCTCACACAATTTCTTTGTGAAGGCTTAATGGTTGGGTTAGCCCTTAGTCTTCTATTTTATCCCAGGAATTGTCAGGAAAAGGGGGCTTCTATCTCTGGCCACGGCTCAGACTTGAATGAAAATAAGTCCCTTGCATCCCCTTCTTGTCCCTGTGTTACTACACACATGTCTTTTTACCATGAGCTCATTAACTAGCCTTAATCTTCTCTTAGCTCTTGTTTAGATCCTTGATGAAGTAGGAACGTTAGTTTTCCTCTGAACATGTTCTGATTCTTTCATTTTCATTGCCAGTCATTTCTCACAGTATTCCTTGGCTTTCCATCTATCCATCCCCTCTCCCCAGTCACCTCTTTTACAAAGCACTTTGGATGAACATCTCCCTCCTTTAATTTTATGCTCAGGGTTTTTGGGGTACTTTAAGTGCACATCCGCTGTGAAAGTTGATCACATATGAGCTCACTGCAATTGTACATAACAAAACTGCACCACACTGACAGAAATGAAAACATAAAGAAGAGGAGATGCTGGAACTTCTATCAAGAGAGCACCCTCTGTTGTAAAAAATTTAAAATAAATAATTTATATGTATGCAATGAACAAAACCCCGTACCCTGTATCTAGTCAATAGCGAGGTTAGTTGTTTTTTATTTTAATGTTTAACCCTCTTTTTGCATTGAACATTTGGCCAATCTTGTCTGTAGTTGACAGTTTCAAAACTGTGATAGCAGGTTTTTTTAGCTTGGTGGCTTTCTCCGCTATCTTGTTCTTCCTCGCTTTCCTCTTCTGATCGTTTCTGTGTTTTGCAAACTTCTTGAAATGTTTACAGGCCTTCCCTTATTTACTTTTAATTTTTTTTAAAAAAAAACCCTGTACTTGGTCTTTGATTTTTATACATTTCTACATGATGAACATAGATGGTATCATTAAATTGGAGACATATTTTTTTCCTGCCAAAGGGTTGCTATTCTTTTTCTTTCTTTTTTTGGCTATATGTGTGATTTATTTTCATTTTTATAAAATGTTTTGAGTTTATAATATGTTTATCATTCTGACTGACACCTATTTAATTTCCCCTTCTCCCCCCTCCTCCATGTATAAGTTTAATAACTACAGAGTTTTAAGTGTAGGGGTCTATCCTAAATGATGTAACCTTGGTTATTTTTTTCCCTCCAGTCCTGTACAAATAAATAAATGAAATGTACAATTCCACTGTACTTAATGCACGGAACGCTTGGCAAATAATTATGTCAGTGAATTTGAAACTTGTATTAAACACTTTAGACATTTGTAGAAGGGAATTCATAGAGTTTTCACTTATATACTAAAGGTTTTTTGTGCAGTTCTCATTGCAAAAATAAACATTTGTACTGAATATATGAAGTAAACTTTTTCCCTTTTATCTTTCGCTCTTTAGCAGCAAGATTTGGCTAAGACTGTATTGAATTATGGGTCCAAATATTTCAACTCTTGCCCATACTGAGATTTAATTTAAATGAGAGACCCACCTGGCCAAATCCACAAATCCAGACAGTAATAACATAACTGTATGAGAAGATTAGCATGGGAATGCAACAATACTGCTAGATTTAAAGATAAAATCCAGTGTTTGATATAACATGGTGTATCAGTCAATTGACTACACAAAATAAAGTTATCGGTATCATGTGATAAAATGTAAAATGTAGCCATAAACCCTCTAAATCTTTCCATCATGCCATCTAATATGTTTGCCTTTTTGGCTAAACTGAATAAAAAGGTCTCTGCAATTTGCCTGAAACATCTCAGGTTCTAGTCTCAGGTGGGCAAACTGAGGTCCTGAAGCTGCAAGTCTCCCATTCATTAAAAACCTATGTTTTCCCTTCCTTGAAAAATAGGAAATGAGAAAGCTGCAATGACGATGAAGCCCATCAAAAAGATAGGTGAAAATCCCAGTTCGCTTAACATCTGCACAAAATGTACTGGCTTTGTACTGTAACTTCACCCATTGCCGTGCTTATTTGCCATCAAAATATCTTATGAGTCTATAGAGAAAATCTGCAATTCTAGGTGCAGATACATTTGCATCAGGAGTGCAACACATTTCAAGACTGAAGTCTGGGGCCTGGCAATATGCAAAATGGAAATGCTAATATGTTAACAGTACATTCTACTCAAATCCAGGATCCCGCACAATGTCTTTCAAACAGTGAATGATCACCAACAGTACAGAGACATAAAAAAATAACAGCCTGTCTAATATAACATTAGAAGAGAAAATACAGTGATTAATGTGATTGCATCAATTATATGTTGCAGAATTAATTCACTCCATAACTTATATAAGCCAATGTATTATTGATATAATTGGTAAGTGTGTGGTCAACTTGATTTTATAGAGTTTCTTTTAAAAGGGAGTATTGAAAAAAATTGGCATTCTATTACAGATGGTTCTTAACCTTTCGCTTAGCGATTGTTCGAAATTACAATGGCAGTGAAAATAGTGACAGCTGGTCCTTGCCCTTAAACAATTGTCATAGCATCCCCGCAGTCACATGATCAAATTTGGACGCTTGGCAACTGGCATGTATTTATGACAGTTGCAGCATCTCGGGGTCATATGATTACCAGTTGTGATGCTTCTAACAAGCAAAGTCCATGGGAAAAGCCAGATTCGCGTAATGATTGTATGATTCACTTAACTGCAGCAAAATGCTTAACAACTGGCAAAAAAGATTGTGAAATTGGGCAAAGCTCACTTAACGACCTTGCTTATCACTGGAAATTCTGGTTCTAACTGTGGATGTGAGTCGAAGACTATCTATACTTTGTCCTATCTTTACAAACCCCAAAGACTGGATTCAGGCAACATTTTAAGTCCAAACAAATACAGTACATTCTGTATAGCTGAAAATGAGTTGGATGAACACAGTGCCACGAATACTCACATAGCACGCTCAGATATCATTTACTATACTGGTTTGTTGAAAAAATTGTGAATTCAGTGCACATTCTGAATCTTATATACTTAAAAACAACTGCTGGATTCACACAACATATCAAAATTAAACATACCATGTTTTGTCTTAGTGTACTGTCTGAATCCAGTCTGAATCACATTGCAAAAGAAAAATAATCTAGAACAGGGATGGGTTGAATGGCTGCATATTTTCGGTCTTTTGAGGGCCACAGGGCCTGTGTGACAATAGGTTACAGGAGGGAGCAGAACTAACATTTTCAGTTTTTATTATTTTAAACACATTCAACTTGTCCCTCACTTGCTTCAACAGGACACTTCCCCCATCTATTGATTTCAAGAGTTCCTGATTATAGGTAGCCCTTGAGTTACGACCACAATAGAGCCCAAAATTTATGTTGCTAAGTGAAACATTTGTCAAGTGAGTTTGCCCCGTTTTACGACTTTTCTTGCTGTTGTTAAGTGACTCACTCCATTTGTTAAGTTAGTAACGTAATTGTTAAGTGAATCTGGATTCCCCATTGACATTGCTCATCAGGTGGCAGCAAAGGTTGATCACATGACCCCAGGACACTGCAACCGTCATAAATATGAACCACTTGCCAAGCATTTGAATTTTAATCATGTGACCTGAGGATGCTTCAACGGTCATAAGTGTGAAAAACGGTCATAAGTTATTTTTTTCAGTGCCGTTGTAACTTTAAACAGTCATTAAATTAACTGTTGTAAATTGAGGACTACCTGTATAAATAAGCTTATGCTTCCGGCTTTTTCCTTTTCCCTGGCCACCTTGCATCTTAGCTGGCCTTTCCAACAATGCAGCACCTTTTTGCACAATCTTTTAGTGTACATCTTCCCCTAATCCTAAACCTCTGGAGATTTAGTATTTCCTCAGTTCAGCTTTCATTAACAGTGCTTCACGTAGCCTGCACAGTTTCTGAGGTGGCATTCAGGGAGTTGTAATCCTAACATACTAGGGTGATGTCACATCAAGAAAGGCTGCCAGGCACTAATTGTGGACTTAGTTCTGATTTTGTAGAGATCTCCCTGTGTAGGATGATGTCAAAAACCGATTTCCTCATTGGATTTCATGTTTTGGATTTATGCTCACAGGAAAATAAAAGAACAGACCATTCAGTTTTTGGGGAGGGGGGGTGTCACTGATTGCCCATCTTGAGTCTACTTACAGTACTACTGTGTGTCAATTCATACATCATGCTAAACTATAATGAAATTTGGATTTTGATTCAGTTTCCCAACCATCTCAAAGACCGCAAGAAACCATCGGTGAAAATGTGACATCACTAAAATAGGTGTGGCCTGTTTTCACCAAATCCATTTTTTGGCCACTTGGGGGGGAAGATTTGAAGGGTAGGAATAGGAACTCTGCTTCCCAGAGGCAAAACATATTACATGAATCTCGCCAACCATGCCATATTCTGAGTAAAAATGGGTAATAACAAATTGCCAGACTTAAACCTCTTTGCGACGGAGTGAAAACAAGCTCATTCAACCTTAGTTAAGATTACCCAAGATGAAAACAAAATTCTTCTGCCTTGGATTGAAGTGAAATTCTACTAGTTCTGGGTTGGAAATATAATTAAACATATCAGTTCTTGCTTTGTGTGGAGCCCAATGAGAAAACCCTTCTCTTCATAAAAATGGAGCAGGTAAAAAGCCAAACTTCCTGGGTGGGGTGAACCACAGCCACATTGATCCCTGCTTTTCTGGGACACGACCAAGAACCACAAAAGCTTTTCCCAACCTTCTGGGGAAGGGAGACGTTGACTTGGCCGAGAGAGCTCTCCCACCAGTTGGGGATGGGCAAATGCCCCACTTTCGATATTTGATGAACAACCTGCTGCATGAATAAATAATGACAAAGGAACAAGGCTCTTCCTGTCATCCTTTTAGCAGTAGGTTTAATTAACCTAATCACATGAACTTATATCCCAAATGTTCTTAGTGATCTGGTATGAATGAGATGTGACCTATCTAAGTAACATCTTCAGGAAAATATTATAGCTTATTAAATTACACACAGAAAAATGGATGGCTGAAAGTTAAATGTTTATAACTTTTAATCCAGAATTTGCACTACAAATCCCTCTTTCTGGTCTCAGAACTGAACTTACCCAGTTCCCCTCAGGCTTATTTTCTGGTCCATTGTTGACACCTGTTGCTGTTTGGTTTGTATTTTTGGATTGCTTTGTTATTGTACACATACAGAGCTACCGTGGAATCAGATGGCCTTATAAATGTAATAAAACTGAATCTCTGTGCCTGAATCCGGCAGTGGTCAGAACTGCCAACAGCATGCAAGTATCTAACTGATGATAACAGATTGGGATTATTTGTTCCTATGATCACTTCTGAAAATGTACCACATAGCCTAAACTTGTGCTTGCCTTTCTGGCAGTTGGATCACCTGCTGACTCATAATCAGCCAGCCATCGGCTACAATTCCAAGATCTTCAAATCTATCATGGCCCTGCTATCCATCCTGTACTTAATAGGAAGAATTTCTAATTTTATTGTATTTCATGATGCTATTTTCAGCCCATTCTCTAGCCCAGGGCTTTTCAACCTGTGGTACGCGTACCACTTGTGGTACATTAACAAGTGGCAGGTGGTACGCAGCCCTGACTAGCCAAGTGTAGTGGGGGAGGGAAAGAGCCAGCGCAGCAAGGACTTACTGTGAGAGTCCTCTGGAGCTTGGCTGGGGCGAGGCAAAGGCCCCAGGCTCACTTCTGCTCACCCTCCCCCATGAGAAAGGAGGAGGAGGGGGGTGGAGACAGGAGAGGGAGAGAGAAAAAAAGACGCAGCCTTGGGAGGAGGTGGAGTCAGCTCTAGCTGCAAGGAAGGGGAAGGAGGAGGGTGGGGAGAGAGGAGAGGAGAAATCATCAAGCAGGCCGGCCGGCCGGCCATGAGCTGATCTACAACTGCTGTGGCAGCCACCTGTGCTGGCAGCAACAAACAGGCAAGAAATGCAGCAGGGGAGGGGTTGCTCTCCATGAGGAATGAAGAAAGGTAGCATCAGCTGGAGGTGAGACAGAAAGGAGGGAGGGAGATGAAGAGTGGAAGGATTCTTATGTGCTTTTGTGACTGAAGTTCTGGGATTTGTGCAATGTGGGCTTTGTGTTCTTAAAGAGTGTTTGGCAATTTCTATTTGGCTGATGGCTCATGTCTTGTGTTAGCTTCTATTGCTCTGCTATTGTTAGCTGTAAGTTTTGCTGCAAGGGATTTTGAAGTATTTTTCTCCTGAATGGATTTTGCCTGTGGAGCCATTTGGGATTTTGCCTGTGGAGCCATTTGGGGAGGCTCCCTTAGCCGGCAGCCAGTACTTATTTACATTTTTTTTCTTCCTTAAGTGCTGGCTGCGCTCCTTAACTTTCCTTTCTAGCCAGTAGCTAATTCTTAAAGGGGAATGTGCCTTTTTAAGCTAGTTCATTCAGCAGCTTGTCTTTTCTGTCTCTGGAGGCTTTTCATTGTTTGATGAATATATGGAAGAGAGAAAATATGGGGGGAGGAGTTCAAATTCTTCCTTCAGAAGGAGATGGGAATGAGAAAGAGGGAGGCAGGGAAGGAGGGAGGGAGGGAAGTCCCGCCTTAGTACTTGGCCACCAGCAGCCCTGCCATTGACTTTACTTGTCAAAAGGTTGCAAAAGGGGATCACATGACCCTGGGACACTGTGACCATCATAAATATGAATCAGTTGCCAAGCATCCAAATATAAATCACATGACCCTGGGCATGCTTCAATGGTCATAAGTGTGAAAAATGGTCGTAAGTCATTTCAGTGCAAATGCAACTTTGAACAGGTGGGGTTTTTTTGGTCATCAAGTTTTTGACACCTTGCTAGGTGGTACTCGAATATTACCATATCCTAAAAGTGATACAGTCGGTGAAAAGGTTGAAAAGCCCTGCTCTAGCCTATCAAGCTTGCTCTGAATAAATCTTTTCACTTAGGAGCGTAAATACCTCACCCAAGTTTTTCATTCACCTTAAGAAACAAAATCCCTCCCAAAAAGGGTTTTTCACATTTTTTCAGACAATTCCCTTCATTAGTTAAACAAATCCTGGAACCCCTGTCAAGTGGTGAAGCAAGAGTTATAGAAAACTGACAATAAAAGAAAAAGTAAACTGTTTATTATAAATGCAAAATGAACATTTCCATTTGAATCACACAACTCTTTAACTAATGTTCTAACCAAACAAATTGTTGATCAGAATGTGATTGTTTTTCTTTGGACAAAATTCAGTGTTTGGAGCAATTCATGCTACCTATGAGACAGATCCTCTTCTATATTTAATTTTTTTATATACTTTTTTCTGCCTATAAAGAGAAGGTTCTCTCCCAAATGACAATAAGGTATTTCAGGGCTGAACTGGCAATTTCAGGATATTCAAGCTTTTAACATTAATTCAAATACACAAATGCACAAAAGGTCTCGAGATCCAATCCAATCCTTCTGTTGGAGGGGAATTTTTTTCCCCTAACAGTTCACAAATCAGGCAGTGTTGTATCACCAACATTTTGGTATTTTCATTCAGGGAAACTGTATTTGTTAATAAAAAATCACCGAGATTCAGAAAGCATGTAAAATTGTTTTCAGAAGCACTCTCTCTAAACTGAGATTTAATGGATCTGAAGTCTGAATATAGTTAAATATGTACCTTACAGTAAAACATTATTGACAAATAAAAAGACCTGTCAGACAAGTACACCATCTTCTGCATCCAACATCTTCTGACACAACCTCTGTGCCAAGATAATTTGTCAGTAAAGAAAGATGAATCTCTTCTTGCAGATGATAAAACCAAACCACCATTTTTGCATGAAGCAGCCATCTCACCACAGATTACAGTAGGAGTATTTTATGCAGATTTCCCTTTTCTTCACTTAGCACTTAAATATCCTGAATTGCTCTTTCTGTTACAAAATTCACATTTTTAATTGCCTCGAGTACAACCCTGAGTTCTTTTGGCATTTATTTCACAACAAGTGCGTGATGACGAAGACAGCAGTGGTTAGGCTTAATATGTAAAAGTGTTTTTATTGGCAGGCCACAAACGTAACATTATGCCAACAACCAATTTTGAAGGCAGAGTATTTTTGATCTGTCATGCGTTCTATTAATCTTTTGTGCATGATTCTACCAACTTTTCACCTGCTTTTGCTGTGTGATAATTGACGATAAGAAGCAATAAAAACATATTTCTTAGATGTTATGCAAAATGTACACAATGCCTAATTTCTACTTCTTCTCATAACGTTCTGAACATATGCTTTTGAAATACTTGGGATTGTTATCTTTCAGGCTGGGAGGATGGCCAGATGTCTTTGCAATTTTGCAGCATTCAGACAACAATTACCCAATCACACATAGGCCATTTGCAGGATTCATATTCACACACAGTTCATTGGGTTCATCTTTCTTGGCAGCCCACAAAACAATATTTCTCTCATTGTATTTCTGTTTCTGTTGCTAGGAGCCAGGCAGCATATAAATTTAACAATTGTACTGTTTCTGTTGTTATTACTTCTTCCAAGTTATCATTTCTATAGTCCTATCAATTGTTTCCTCTATTTCCAATTGCTGAGTTTCCTCCACTGTTTTACTATTATTTTTTAATCTTCCATTTTCACAATTTTTCTGAATCTCTTCCAGTTCTGCATTCCTGAATATTTTTTTCTGATAATTCTAACCTAACCTAACCTAACCCTTTGATCTGCTAATGGTTGTTGAATGATATTTTTTCCACACTTTAAACATTTGCTTTAAGAAGCCCTGCTTTTTGGTCTCAATTTATAATAGCAGGCCACAAGTGCTTGATCATCAATCACAATATAGATAGCTCTTGACTTATGACTGTCTAACTGTCACAAACTGAGGCACCTATATGACTGGATTCGATTTTAAAAGTTTTTTTTTTTTTGCAGCAGTTCTTGAACAAATGCCACTGTTGTTAATTGAACCTAGTGGTAATTAAATGAGTACTGTGGTCATTAATTGAATAAATGTATTTCTATGGATATTTTTGCCATAAATCATGGTCACTTGTGACCATGGAATGCTACAATCAGCCATAAATATAAACTAGTTGCCAAGTGCCTGAAATGCAGTCACGTGACCACGGGGGAGTTGTGAGTGGATGGATACACTCCCTCTGGCTCTTCTATTGAGATCTGTGTGGCAGGGGTGACCCTCCTGACAGAATACGCCAGCCTTGCTCTCATTCTCTTCAGAATGGCACAAGCCCCACCCCCCACGACAAGGGGGCATCCGTGGAGGGGAATAAATTATTTATTATTAATAATTACTTATTACAGGTAATCCTCAACTTACGACCACAATTGAGCCCAACGTTTCTGTTATTAAGGGAGACATTTGTTAAGTGAGTTTTGTCCCCCATTTTACGATGTTTCTTGCCACAGTTGTTGAGTTGAATCACTGCAGTCAATAAGTTAGTATCCTGGTTGTTAGGTGAATCTGTCTTCCCCACTGACTTTGCTTGTCAGAAGGTCGCAAAAGGTGATCACATGATCTTGGGGCACGGCAATGGTTATAAATATGATCCAGTTGCCAAGCATCTGAATTTTGATCACATGATCATGGGGATGCTGCAAAGGTCGTAACTGAAAAACGGTCATGTCACATTTTTCAGTGCCGTTGTAACTTTGAATGGTCACTAAATGAACTGTTGTAAGTCGAGAACTGCCTGTATTATGTTGTGTTTGAGCTTAATTTCTCCAAATGTGTGCATGGCATACAGTACCTCACCAGGCATAGCAACGCCAGCCACGGTGGGATTTGTTTTGCTTGTTGTTGTCTCCTTTTTCCCTACCATCTATAATTAATCTGTCTTCCTTTTGTTTGCCTACCTCTGCAAATGTAATTCCTATGGATGTTTACTCTAGACAGAGGAGGTCCCACTTCAAAAGTAGTTGAGGCACATGTGCACTGCAGCTCAGCAAATACAGTCCTAAAATTCTTTATTAATACCAACACAGCTCAAGGAGATTACTTCTAAGCAGGTATGCACTGTATATCACTTTGATAATTAAGTAGATAATTAAGCAAATATGGTCTGCAATGTAAAACATGAAGGAGGGAGTGATTCGCCCCAAATGCTCTGCTTTCAACTCCAACAACTGCTTTTAGAAAACATAGGCTCCTTAGAGAAGAATTTGAGGACAGAGAAGTGGGTGGGTGGGTGGGTGCATTTCAGAAAAGGCAGCTACTCCCTATGCATTTGGCTTGCAAACCCTGGTAACAACAAACCAGACTGCAAAAGCAGTGTACATACAGGAAGAGTTTGAATGCTAAGTGCTATTCAAAAAGTGTGTAGTCAGAATTTTCAAGCCTCGGAGTTCTGCTTTATTCGTCTCTGTCTGTCAGAACCATGACATTAAACCAAGTCTCGTAAAACTTTAATTTTCTTTCGGGGTGCTGGGCCCCGACCGCCTACCCATCCTTTGGGAGAGCGGTGGTTTGGGTATATATTATGCAGGTTTTCATGGCGCCATCAGCTGAAGGAGTTCAGTCAAGCCTTTAAGGTGGTGGCACTTGATATGAAAGGCTATGGCTTTTCTGATGCACC
Organism: Azemiops feae; assembly: GCA_023970755.1. Lineage (NCBI taxonomy): Eukaryota > Metazoa > Chordata > Lepidosauria > Squamata > Viperidae > Azemiops > Azemiops feae. The sequence goes on from JALGBA010004283.1 coordinate 1,136,027, forward strand.
ACTGGCTTGGGAGTGCTATCAAAGGGATGTTATTCTAGAAGACATACAAGGTGTTATCAAAGCCCTGGGCTCCAATGGAAAAGATGGTGAGTTCAGGAAGAGGTGTCTTTTTTTTCCTAGCTGGAGAATCTGATCTGCTATAATGATCTGCCGCATGCCAGAGGCTCGACTACAACGGCTGCGTTAGATGAACTTTGGGGGTCTTGGAAGGGCGAGCCCGTGCCTTAAAAACACGCCTCTCGCCCCGATCTCTGGCCTGTTGCAGGAGCCGAGCCCCCAACTCCTCCCCCGAGCTAGCTACCCCGGCTGGGCTCTGGAGACAAGATCCAGGCTAGGCCGCTATCTCCGATCTTCCCCGGAGACTGACCAACTCGCCGCCTTTGCCAACCTTGTCGGCGGCTGGGTGGAGCCTGTGTCGGCGGCGGAGGATGCCCGCCGGTGGGCGCTCTCCCCGCCCGCGCCAGGGCGCAGGAATAGCTCCAGCCTTCGCTTGGTGGGCGGAACTGCGAAGCTGGCTTTAAACGGAGGAAGCGCAGCGCTTCCGCTTCTCTGAAGGTCGGAGCTGGAAGTTTGGGCACCGTCTGAGCTTTGGGTATTTGAGTATCCCGGTTCGTACTGCTGTTTGTCGAGTGACTGTCTCATAGATTGGGTTGGGTCATGCCAGCTCCCGCTCTTTACCCTGGCTTGGACTTGGTATTCTGGGCGTCAGGGTTCGCACGACACGCGGACCCACAATGTAGCCGATCACGTTTTAACACCGCGGTTGTGTGAATGCAACCAGCGTTGGGGATTTCGCTCACTGAGAAAACCATGGTTTACCCTGTGGGTGAGGGGTTCGAGAGAAGCAATCCCGGCAAATCTGTCAGATCGTTTCGAGGTGGGGAAGGAAAACAAAGAATTTAGAAAAGCTCTAAGACTTTTGCAAAGTTGCATAAGTTATTTCATGCTGCAAAACCTAAATGGAAACATTATTAACTTATGAATTTACAACTCTCCCGTTTTCTCAAAGACAGCAGCTATAGTCCTTGGGGGAAATTAATGTGAATGTATTTCTTCTGCAAGCCAGGTGATGCTCTGTATTCCCTCTTAGAGGTGTTCTTTGTAGATTTTTCTAAAGTATATTCTTATTAACCTGGCTTCCCTTTGTGAAGCTGCATAGCATTCAAAGAAAAGGTTAGGGTTTTACTGCTTTGTGGCTCAGTATGAATTTGGACAAGGATTTTTGTTTTCCGCAGTTGTTTATGCATCCTGCACATCCTATCCACAGGAAAACAGGGAAGCCCTCTTTTTCTAAGAGTTGTTGCAACAGATGTAGCTTGAAGTATTGGTTGGTGTCTAGTGCTATTTGGAATTAAAACTGTGCTATTTTAACTAAAATACCTAAAAGAAAAAATCTTCCCTTTAGCCCAGGATTATATCCAAAAAAATGGAATCTCTCTATCGCTTCTTACTGGTGCCCACCCGCATAATGCTGAAGGCCTCCAACATTGTGATGCAGTTGACCTTGTATGGTGCTGGTTGTATTGCCGCTCTTTTCTACTTTGTGTGGGTGTTCAGGCTGATACTTACTAAAGGCCCAAAACGGGTGATCCAGAAGATTCAGAGGCTCCCACCAAAGATCCTCACTGATTCCTGTTATGGTGAACACAAGTATCTGACCCTCAAGGTGAGTCTGCTTAAGGTAAAGGTAGAGTTCCTCACTGAGATCATATTAATCAAAGTTCACTTTAGATGTGAAGATAAGATCTCGGAGCATAGTGCTACAAATATATTTGAAAGGCTGGGAGGGGCATGCCTTAAGCCTTGATTACCTGCCTGTTTAGCATAATAATTTCTGTTCTAAATGGCAGTTGCTTTCAAGAACTCAGGAAGAGACTTTGTCATCACTCCTTACCCAGTTTCTACTGTAGATCAAATCTCTGCAGGAAAAATGTGCTTTCTCACATGATCCTTGGATAACAGTGTTATTATTTACCTCTGTCTCTGTCTTGACACATTTGAGAAGTCAGGAATACGGCTCCACTACGTTACAGCTGGTGAAGAAGGGGCTTGCCTGATGCTTTTTTTGCATGGATTTCCCCAGAGCTGGTAAGTCTTGCTTTGGCATGTGGTTGTAGAACATGAGATTGTGCAGACAGTTTTAAACTGAGGATTGGCATAAGTTAACAGCCCAGTGTGCAGAAATCCAAAATTGCAATCAACTTGAGTTTGGACGATAGTGAACCTCAAATTTAGATTGAGCACATGGTAAGGTGGACACACATCTGTACTCGGGAAATGAATTTCTGGAATAAGTGTGTAATCATGTCCATAGCCAGAAAAAAGTCAAAAGATATCATACATATGGCATATTACAAATGTAGGAGAGATACATGACATAACTGGAAACAGGAAATTACCCAGAGAGAGAGATGATATTCAGCTAGTTGGAATTACATTTCTAAAATTCACTGTAAATCATTGTCAGACATTCAATTTTAATTACAACTGCAAAATACACCATTTATTTAGTGTTAGTTACATGTCAAATGAAATGTAAAATATATGCCCGGTGGAATATATAACTCCTAATCAAGTGAACTGGGAGGGTCAATACGAATGACAACTTAAATCTAAGAAAATATGCAAGGGCGCCTTTCGCTGTCCTTTTTTCTTACCTCTGTGTGGTTTGGGTATATATTATGCAGGTTTTCATGGCGCCATCAGCTGAAGGAGTTCAGTCAAGCCTTTAAGGTGGTGGCACTTGATATGAAAGGCTATGGCTTTTCTGATGCACCACTGGCTTGGGAGTGCTATCAAAGGGATGTTATTCTAGAAGACATACAAGGTGTTATCAAAGCCCTGGGCTCCAATGGAAAAGATGGTGAGTTCAGGAAGAGGTGTCTTTTTTTTCCTAGCTGGAGAATCTGATCTGCTATAATAGTGGCTATTACCTGGAAACTTCCTGTTCATGGGCGTGGGGGGAGTGGGAGTGGGAAGGGCACACCTGCTGTTGCTTACCTGGCTACGTTTTCAAAAATATTTCAAGAATACTTCAGGCAGCTTTTTGTGACTAATGCTTGTTCAGACTTTCTTTCCTCCTGGAAGTTTTTCTCTTTTGTTCTTTAGGGGATCCCAAGTGCATCCTGGTAGGTCATAACTGGGGAGCAGCAATTGCGTGTGAATTTGCTGCCAATTACCCTAACATGGTGGAGAAGCTGATTTTTATGAATGGTATTCCAGCACATGTTCTCTTTGGTAAGGCTAATGTTCTTCTGAGTCTTTGGAGTCTCCATAAGGGATTCCTTATAGAGGGTTCAGTGGCCACTGAAATTGTATAGTGAGCGGTTGTGGGATCTGGCTGGACTATTCCACCGCATGACTATTTGTAGAGAAAGGAATCCTTTTCTGAATCGGGTATTCTATCTCAGTAAGCTAGAGCTGGGCCACCTGAGAGCCCAGACCAACCTGTTTGTCATTTCTAGAGAGGTCTCTGGTGCAAATTACTAAAATGCACAGGATGAGTATGGCACACTTACATATGAGAAAGTAGCTGTGGCTCAGAGATGATAGACACCTACAGATACAGATATTGGTTCACGTTGGCAGCACTTGAATTCAGTAACTGGGCATGAGGGATTTGAGACGATGCTAAGGGGAAAACCTTGTTTAGAATGAGAATAAATGCCAAGGGGAAGTGAAGTAGGGGCCAAATAGCAATGCCAGTGCAGGCCAGGAAAAAAAGACTCTATGGATGATCCAAAGCAGGAAATGGGGAAATGGTATCTTATGCATAGCTAATTCACCAAAGGAGAAGCCCCAAGGTTGTCTGAAGGGGCATCATAATGTGGACCCTGGACCCTGAAGATATTTTGCTCGCTAAGTGAGCACTCATTAGGACTGCTGGAGGGAGGGCTGCTGGAGGGAGCATAAGGCAGCATGAATTAAACTCAAGTGGGTATTGCTCTCCCTCCCCACGAATGTATGGGTTGCTAAAGCTCTGGCTTTCCTCTAAATTGTTTGGAAACCCTTCACAGGACTTCAGTGTAGTCCCTCTGAGTCTGTAAATGAAGCTTTCCATCACATTCGGGAATGCCAATCTTTCTTGGTAAAGAACTTGGAGTAAGAAGAGGGAGGAAGGTTTGAGGTTTGCTGCTGTTCGTCTCCAGCAATGGGTTTTTTATAGAGTAAGCCCTAAAATAGGATGGGCCTGCTTAAAATGATGAAAGTTCTTCTATACCAAAAAAAAAAAAGAGAACTGAAAAAAAGGATGAAAACTGTATTGCAACTGTGGGTGTAATACAGCCCTTCCCTCTTTAAAGTGGCCTGTACTTCTTCAACATCCAATTGTGTTGCTAGGCATGAAAAAGGGTTCTCGGTTTTGATGGAAGCTTCAATTGCCTAGCACACTGGCCCAGAATCCATTTAAAATATCAATTGTTTCTCTTGCTTGGGCTGGCAGCTGATCCAAATGCTAGGAATAGCAGTCCAAATGGAATATTTGAATTTTTGACTATTTTGAAATTGTTTGTCTAAAGAGGGCTTCAAGACAGACATAATCTGAAAATTAGCTTAAATAACCCCAATGAGACTTCTTAGCTCTTCAAGGTGTTTCATATACATTAAGCATTGCTTGTTTGTCTCAATTTATTTTCCTTTTCAATCTTGCAGAGTATTTCCCAAAAAATCTCACCCAAATTATTAAATCCATCTACATATTCCTGTTCCAACTACCAAAGATACCGGAATGGCTATGTTCCTTGGATGACTTCCATGTGAGTAAAGATTAAGGAACAGCCTGAAAGGTTATAGCCTCTTGCTTTAGGAGAGTAAGCTTAAATTAATTATATAGTCATTCCTGGAAGGAACTATAGATAATTTCTTTAAGCCTGAGTTTGTCATAGTGCATTGGTGGTAGCTTTCTTCTTTGGTTCCTCTGCCAGGTTTCCTCGTTTTATCTGAACCCTTTGGTGCTTTCTGCTTTTCTTCAAAAAAATTCAGATTCTTTCCCTCCATGGTGCTTCCTGTGAAGCTGTTCTATTTTTTCAGTTTGTCTCCACAGAACAGACAAGAGTGGGATGAGGAGAGGATGTTTCAGTGGTAAATGAACTCCATGGAATGTGAGGCAAAGGTGAATTTGTTTCATGGAGGACTTGGGGATAAACAAAGAACAGCTCTAATTACCTGAAAGATGTTATGAAATGCTTAAGTTTTGATATGTTTAGAAAGAGGCGGAGGAGTCTGCTGTATATTTGCCTGCCTTTCTGCCTAGAGCTGTGTTGCTCTGGTCCTCGGTAGTCTTTCCAAACCCAACAGAATGTTGGGAAGAAGCTATCTAGAGGGGCTTGGGAGCCTGCCTGTCCATCTGTCAGCAGGATGACTAGAAACTGAACAGGATGGGACCAGGTTGGATGGGGACAGAGAAAGGGAGAAGCTGGCACAAGGAAAAATGAGGTCAAAAATTGGGATGATCCAGCTGTAGGGGAAAAAAAACATCCCCATCCTGTTGATTGCTCCATGCTAAGCCCCCTTGGCTGATCCTTGCTAGTCATGCAACCCATTGAAGAGGATACGTAGCTTGCTTGGTGCTTCCCAGTGTACAAATATGTGCAGGAAGTACAGGCGGGGAAGGCAGAAATGAAAATAATTGCTTTTATAATAGTTTTATTTCACAGAAGCCTGTAGCTGCTGTGAGTAGAAGGCTTAGAAGAGTTCTAGAAGGAAGGCTCTGCATTCTTTCCTTGCTTTATTGAGTGTCAAGAAATCTTTAATTGCAGCCAACACATCCATACTTCTGGGTGAAGTCACAGAGACAAAACAGTGAAGCAACTTTGTCAGGTATCCAGTTCCCTTTAAACCGGAATCCAGGAAGATGAACACACCAGACAAATTCATATTGCTTCAAGAGATCCAGTGGGGTGTAATCATGAAGTTGTTGGACTAGGGCTGCTGGAAGTCCCAGGTTCAGATCTACAGTATTTTCAGTCATAGAAGCTCACTTTGGAGCAGTCACTGTCTCTCAGTTAAACTACCTCATGGGACAAATGGATGTGCAGATGCTTCATACATTCCCTGAAGAAAGAAAAAGGGGCTATAAATGTTACGTGTAAATGTTTAAACTCTCATAAGCATTTCCCACAGTTTGCTCTGTCTCAAAAGACCCTGTGTTATACAAGAGAGACATGTGTCTCACCTGTGTCTACATTTCCGTCTTATTTCTAGATAATAAAAGTGGCCACAACAAGCGAGAAGACAAGAATCCAGGACGCTAATTCACAGCAGAGGAATTGCAACCCCACTTTGTATAATTTCTCAAGGCCTAATGCCTTAACTCCACCCATTAACTACTACAGGAATATTCTCAGGTGGGAGAACACTCCACCTGGGCTCTGGTCTTGGGTTGTATCAGCATTTTTTCCTTCCCTGGGGATTGCCTGAACTGAAACCCAATGTCTTTTAATATGTCAGGCCAGAGAATGAGAAAATCCTGTGAGCTTTCTGAAAGGCAGTCTGACAGATCTTTGTTTCTAATAAAATTGGGATATATTGGTGGTAGATTGATGCTAAAGTACACATTCTGGTGAGAGACAAGTTCCCTGAGGATGGGCTCCAGAACAAGTCCGAAAGCTCGGAAGACCGACCCAGATTGGATCCCGCAGCCGTATCTTGGGTCACGTATATTTGCCTTCATTCGTGATGCTAAAATATGAACATGTCTTTAACTAATCCTTCTAGTTTCTTCCTAGTAATTGGTGTGAATGAAACCTCATGGGGGAGGGGGGGAGAAATAGCAGGAAGGATTTTAGCATGTTAAAGTAGCAAGCTATTAGTTACCCAGTGCTCATTTTAACGTTTATCAACGTGTCTGCCTTTACAGCTGGATACCACCAAAGCGCAGAGATATTTTGGTGCCCACTCTGCTGCTTTGGGGACAGAAGGACGCATACATGGAAAGCGGGCTGGTGAATCAGATACTGCCGTATTTCCAAGGCAGCTACCATGTACATTTCTTCCCAGACGGGAGCCACTGGATACCTGAGGAACAGCCTGAAAAGGTCAATCAAGTGATATGGGATTTCCTTCAAGGGAAGAAAAGTGAGAAAGAACTAGAGTAACTGTTGTGTAAAGTAAAGGCATTTGTACTACTTGGCATGAAGAAATAGTAGCAACTTGGCCTGGCTCTGGATTTCTGATCCTTGTTTTTGTGTGGGATGTCTGCATTATATTGGAATCCAAGTCTTGGGTAGCATTAATGGGGATTTCCCCAGGCTCCACTTCCTTTTTGCACAGCCATAAGGATTAAAATCGAATAGAAAAGCAAGTCTCAGCTATATTTGTTGATGTGCCTTGCTGCGGCCAAGTCCTGAGCTGTTCCTTACTGCATAAGATCGAAAGACAAAAAGTTGTTGGCTTGAATCATATTGAAATCAAAGTTCTCATGACGAAGTCAGCCTCATGTTGAACTATGAACCTGGGATGTACTATCAATGCCTCATGAAGAATTTGCTTCCTGACCCATGAAGGACTTGGAGGAATGACTGTGCTGGCAGATATCCTACAATTACCTGGGAGATGATTTGCAAAAATATTGGATACTCCATTACTCTAAACAGAGAAAGAACAAAGACTGCTTCTGTAGCAGGACATGTCAAATGTACTACGATACATTGGGGAAAAAAGAGACTATTCAGTATGTAAAAGGTTGATGCTGTGTGTAATTTAATATAACATAAGTGCTCCTGATGCAAGATTTGGGTGATATAATTGTTGAGAAACCTGCAGTTGTGATAAAAGATTTTTGGGTCGTAGATTTCATTTATCCTCATATTTTGGACCTGATATCCGAAAGGTTGAGTTGATAGATTAGGTCAGCAGGCTCTAGTGCAGGGCTGAGAATGCAAGGTTGGAAGCCACACTCTTTCTTTCCCAGAAGCCTTTGGGATTGACACATACTAGTTCCATGTTGTGGCTTAGTAGCTCTTGCTGCTAGCCCTGTTTTTTAGGGAGTGCCTTGCTTGGCACTTCTCCCTTGTCACAGCATGTAAGAGAAGGCACACACAGCCTATGCTCCTTCCTTATGGTGCCACCTGCTGACATACTGTAGACAGTGCAGGCAGCAGAAGATATGAGCACTTCTTAGATGGGTTGATAGACCCATGGCACAAGAAATAGACTTAATCGTTTTAAAAAAGAAAAAAGAACAAACCTCTTCAGCTTTAAGCAATTGCATTTAAAGCATTAAGTGAGATAATGGGAATATAATGTTCAAATCACAACGTGCAACTTAAAAGAATCTCACTTAGAAGAACAGCAAAGGAAAAGTATAGGCTCCAGGGCAAACCGATGTTGATCCCCCATAACGGACGCAATTTGCATACAATGTACAGAGAATATAAATGCCAGAGACAATAAGGCATAAAGAGCAAAGCCGTTTTTTATTATTATTACATATATTTGCTGCCTGTCTCGCTGAGAGGCTACTCTAGGTAGCTTACAATTAAAAAGGAAGAAATGAAGAGTGTAAACAAAATGGAAGTAAAATAATAGAAAAAATAAAAAAAAACAGCGAAAAAGAAAACAGAGAAAACAGCAATTGGATAACAAAAAGGTGGATGGGTGGAAAGCACAGAGCAAGTGGGGGGGGGGGCAGGTGGAGCCTGCCATCAATCCAGCAGCCACCTCTAGTGTGGAACTCTCCTGTTTGGTCCCCAGGCCAGGTCTTAAGGCTCCTGCAGATGGATATGAGGGTGGGGGAAGATCTTACCGTATAGGGTAAGGTATTCCGAAGGGTGGGTGCTGCAACAGAGAAGGCTCTTCTTCTGGATCCCAATAGTTCTTTGACGACAAGATCCATAGTAGGCTCCCTCTGCTGGCACTAGTAGGACGGGCTTGTCCTGATGCCATGAGGTGGTTCATCAGGCAGCCTGGACCAATGCAATTAACGGCTTTAAAAGTCATAACCAGCACCTTGAACTGCATTCAGTAGCAGACTGGAAGCCAGTGAACTTTGTGGAGGAGAGATATAATATGGGCCATCCCTGGGGTCCCAAAGACTTGTTGCCACACATTTTTCTTTTACCACCCTTGTTTGGCTTTTTATTTTTGTAAAGCAATAGATATTGCCACGGAGTGTTTTTTATATTCTAAACTAGTTTTTACTAGTCACCTGTTCTAAGGCCACTCTGCCTTTGACATGCTACAAGGAGGCAGTGTTGCAGCCAAAAGTTCAAGCCATTATACATACTAAGAATCTGGTACAGCCTACAGCTTTAAAATAATTCCGATTAAAGAGAACAAAAGAAAAAGGAAGAGGGGAAGAACGCTTACTTGATTTTTTCCCCTTGAAGTCTAGTTTGCAACTTTTATCAATTCCCAGATTACATACAATTTAAAACGAGCAAAAGTCAAATATTTTCTAATTGTGGACCTAAATGCAATGTTTTATGGATGTAATTAATACTAATAATATAGTAACTGCAGTAAAGCGATCTAAGAGTCTCTTCCATCCATGCACAGGCACAAGATTACTGGAACCCTTTGGTTTTCTGTATTACAACTTCTTTCTTCTTTTTCTTTCTCACTTTCTGTTCTTATAAGCCATCACATCTATTTTGTTATCAATACCTCAGGCTTCTCAACTGTCCTTCCTGAAAGAGGTTTTTGCCATGGGTCTTCACACATGAGGGATTATTTTGATTTCGTACTTTGGTGGTATTTGCCAATAGGCTAATTATTATGAATACTTCCTTTGAAAGGAACGAACGGTTGAGTTCAGATTGTTTCTTCCTACACTTCAACATTACCGTTCATAAAATGATGGTGCCAGGGAGAAGAGAGAATGGATTAGAATGGTTGATAGTGGTAAGTTACTGCTCATCCTCAGTTTGGTACTGGGAATAGTCCATGCTCTATGAAGAATCCCACTGCTTGGTTATGGATCCAGGAACTGCCTCTGCAATGGTTCCTAAGCTTCCCAATAGAAGCCACTTCCTCCCATCTTCCTTTTCACCTATACTATACTGGCCACCTAGATTCCATTCTCATCAGCATGGTTTTTTTTATACTTTTGTTCCTCTAAGATTTATAATAAGCTTCCTCCTTAAATAATCTGACAATCTACCATTCTGTCCATGGTGATACAAATGTTTGAATTTTCAAAAACAAAAAAACCCTGAATTGGTTGGTTTCTGGCACACAAACCCTTTTCTCACTTGCTGTCCTTCAAATCTTATGTTTTCCCCTAACTCCTTTACATCTGCTTTTGGGCCATACTTTATAATTGATATGAGAGGACGGTGCCATCTGGTTGTGTCTACCAAGTAGGTTTCAGTCTTATGAGTGGGGCTATAACACTTTTTGGAAGAGTGGCACTCATATTTATGCCAGATGTAGGAAAACTGCTTATGTTGCCTTGTAGATTAAAGTGAGAACTGAAACTGAGCTACTGTTCTGGTTTTTTGCTGTTGTTGTTGTTTTGTTTTTTGAGCAGGAGCAGCTCCTGCGTTAGAGGAAGAGGAACACAATGCAACAATGGCCTCATTTAGGGTTACCAGATGTCCAGCCAAATTGTCCCCAAGTCCTCCATCTGGCAGGCATAGTCTTAAAATCAAGTATTGTCCATCTTTTTGAGTGTCTTGGTTAGGTTTTTTTTTTTTTTTACTGCTTTCACATCAGCAATCATTGAAACTTTCATGTTTTGTGACTTTTTAGTTTGCTTCTTTCCTCCCCTTATCCCTTGACAACTTCACAGCCTACATTTACGCTGTTTAGTTCATGTCCTGATTCCAGCTATAATCAGCTATAATCCAGCTCCTTCAAATCTATGATCCCTGTGGTCTGTAGATCACATTGATTCATCATGTTTCCGTAGTAAAGTTTGAAAAGTGTGTTGATTCTATATTATCTCTAGCATATGTTCTTCAAAGTAAAGATGTATAGGAAAAATATTGTGAAGATTAGAAGTCTTTTGGATGCTGGAAAAAGTAATTTCACATACATGTAGGCCCAAATACATTTTTGCAGCTTTTTGCTGTATTTGTGTGTGTTTGTGTGTGTGTGTGTGTCTGTGTATGTATGCCAAGAAAATTAAACAGTGAGTGTCTCCTTTTTGCCCATGTTTGTCCTCCTTTCCAATTGTCCATGTCCTCTTTTGCCTGTTCAGCTATCTGGTATTCTTACCCTCAGTTGCAGGGACAAGAGATAACACCTGGGATAGAAATCAAGCATGTCCCATATATATATGGGCAAAAAGGGTCTTTCCCAAGCAGTTGGCCTCCTACAAGCCCTTTTGCCTTTTTTTTTTTTTTTGCTTCTCTGAAGAAGTAACAGCCTGATCATACAACCAGGAAGGGTCTAATTATGCAGAATTCCATGTCAAAACATCCTTTGAGGCTCCTAATATGCACCTTTTAATCCGGGACTCTGTCCTCACTCTGAAAAGAGCACTGACAGGGCCAAGGACAAGTCAAGAGTCCTGGGAATTAGTTGGAAGAGGACTGCTCAGGAGGGACTATTGCCAAAGACTCCCTGGAGGGGGTGAAGAAGCAGGGGCAGCTCTACCTCTCTATATAAATATGACAGTCAAAAATGGTGCCCTCATTCCAAGGAGCCAGGCCAGAGGATGCTGTGGATTAAACTCTTGGAAGGCTGGCTCCAAGCCAACTGGAGCCTTATCTTTCCTTGCCTGGCCCTTTGCCAGCCCCCTTCCCCCAGTTTGTTCCACTGTGGGAATGCTCTTCCTCAGGCACCAGAAATGCTTGGCTGTAACACTTAGCATATGGCAGGAGGGCCTAGCCTTAGGAATGGATCACTTAGGCCTGATCCTGTATGAGAGAAGCCCCCCTCCCTCTTAAACTGAAAAAGGTGAGTAACTTGGTTTGGGTGAGGCACAACAGTTACCCAGAGGTCTAAAAGAAGTCTGCGTTAGCTCAGTGACTGGAGATGTCCATTGTCAAGAAGGAAACATTTGCCTACGGACAGCATTCTAAGGCCTAGAATTTCCAAAGTTTTTTCTTTTACAAACCTCTTCAAATGGTAGTATCTGCCCCCTACAAATGTTGCTGGCTTTCAGTTGTTATTAGTGCCAACACTTGGAAGTGCAGGATCTACCCCACAGATGAAGGAACTTTTAGAGGTTAAATCCTAGGATATGTGTCCCTCCTTTCCAAGCTTCTCTGAATGACTGAGGATCTTTTAGAGTCAAATGGCATATTAGATGTGTTATCAACTAAATTTGAGGGAACAGCAACCTCTAAGACTTTGTCCCACATTGCTCAAAAGGACAATATGTGCATCTTACATAAACATAGCTATTAGGGTTTAGGGTTTATTTGGCATACCTGGTCAATAATGCTTTATTGTATACCATAGTAATGTAGACTATCACTAGCATGATATGGAATCCAAGCTTGTGTCTAAAATCCTAGGAAACCATATTCTTCCCAAAGCTAGGGAGCCATTTAAAATGTGTACGAAAACAAGAGATAAAAAGTAACTGCCTCTAGTGATACATTGCCCTCAAAGTTGTCCTGTTAACTCAGTGGTTCCCATACTTGCTCTAAATACAGAAATTCAAGGAAAATTGTCTTTAAGACAAGAAACAGCAGATGGAAAGGGTAGGTATCTTGAAGAAAGTAATATAACAAAATGAGTACACAGTCATGTTTCCTGAACTAGGGACACACATATCTGGGCTGTTCAAACTCCAGACAACTATGAAATGATAGCAAAGAATTTGTTCTTTACATATCTGTTACGATCTTTGGTTACAAACATCTAAAAAACTCAAGACTTTTGCAACCATGATATTGTAACACCATTCTGAACTAATTAACCAAGACTAGTGCAATTCAGTTCATGTAGAATTCAAAGTGTACAGAAATTGGGCTGAGTGCTTCGTGGTTCAATCAGCCATGGTTAATGACAAGCAAACAACCAGTTTCTATCTTCTACTTTCACTACAGCTATTTTGCTCAATAAAAGTTTTTTTTTTCTCATGGGCACATTATATCATTTATTGAATGGTAACACAAAAGTGAATCAACACTGTGGTTTTTTTTAACTTCCCAATTTAGTCTAGAGACCTGGTAAGTTTTGGTGGTCTCCAATTCCTGTATTAAGCCAATTTGACCCTAGCTAGCTTTGGGAGATCAGCCAAGATCAGTTTACCAACAATGGGGTTTGGCTGGACAATGATACATTGTGTCCAGTAGGGGGAGCACTTACCTCAGGATTAGCTAAATAAATAACCACACAGAATTAGATATGGAAATAATCTGCTTTATTCAACTTTATATTTTGAAATCCAGAAATAAGTATTAAATGTTTTCTTTTGGAAGCAGTATACGAAGATTAAGGTCTTATCATTCTAAACTGTGTTATTCTCCCAATGGAAACTTTTAAACAAGAAATACAAATAAATAAAATATGCAAAACAACAATAAAAACAATCTCTTAAATACTATGAATAAATTTATCTTAACAGTTACCTATACCAGATTACATAAGTGACAGTAAAGCTTTATATCAATATCTACATCTATCAATCTATATATATGCTTATCCCAAAACTGTTGAATAGATACCATTTTAAAAGTGTTTTCTTTCAATAAAGGACTTCAATAAAGTCCCCTGAAACACCCGCTCAAGTGAATTTTGACATCAGCATTGTGTCATGGAAAAGGGTACTATATTATAGTATTATATTACTTAGTATTTCTCTTTCCTAACTGTGGCAGTCAGTATCACAAACAGCTAAAAAATCAGTTCACAAAAGAAAAGTTCCTTGCTCCAAGCATGTTCACTCCCATCAATCTTATAGAATTGATTACAGAAGTATTCTTATAGAATACTTTTATGAAAACTTTCCTTTTGCAGGATCACAGTCCAGATGCAGAGAATTGAAAAACAAAAATTTGCTGTGTGCCAGCACAACTTCCCAAAAGACTAACCACTGGAAACTGATCAAAGAGAAAAACAACCTGGAATTAAAGAGAAACTTCCTGACAGTGAGGAGAAACAGCTTTCCCCCAGAAATGGTGGGCGCTCCATCACTGGAGATTTTTAAGAAGAGACTAGCTAGACAGTCACTTGTCTGAAATGATATAGGTTCTCCTGCTTGAGCAGGGGGCTGGACTAGAAGACCTCCAAGGTCCCATTCTATTCTATTCTATTCTATTCTATTCTATTCTATTCTATTCTATTCTATTCTATTCCATTCCATTCCATTCCAATTCATAGGAGAAGATGGTAGTGGTGTTGATTACTCCTTCAATCTGTTTTTTCACCTTCTCACAAATTTCTCCTGGGCTTCTATCTGTAGAATCTACTTTTTCAGCTAAGGATCATTGCTAATTATTTGCCTTTTCCCACATCTCTTCATAGGCCTCTCTCTAATACTGTAGTATAATCAAAGAATAAAAGGACAGGTGTCCCAACGTTACAGCACAAATCATCATACACCAATTTTCCCCTGCAAACTGCAAATCTGCTTGCTCCAAGAAAACTTCTTGTCAGACAGTGCAATACATTTCGACATCAGACACTCAGCTCTGTGCTCAGCAATTTCCTTGCAGAAGTTTCAGTTTGGTAAGTTGGTTTATTGCAGAAAACAAAGGAATCATAAGATTTGCCTGCTTGAAAAAAAAACCAACATTCTGTGTTTCTGTGTCTCCCTTGCAAGATTTAAACATCTAGGCTTTGCTTCCTATCTTTATGAATGAATGAACTTTTGACTGTTCTTTTTAAAGCTTTGAGAATAAGAGACATCTGTTTTTTAATGTTTAGGTAGCAAATATGTCAGGTTTTTTTAATGTTTGGGTTATGTCAGACCTGATATCTGCTATTCCTGAGGTGCCAGCTTCAACCCTTACTTCTGCACCCTGCCAAGCTCCATAACAAGCAGGCAAACTATATAGTCTCTACTCTGAACTCGTCCCCCATGAGACACCACACCTTTCCTCTTTCTTCTATTATGGTGTTGCAAGTGGCACAAGGACCTTACTGAAAGTTGGTTAGCCATGTCTTTGCTTTACAGGATCTGCTGGGTTGTGCAATTCACACTGCTATGCTAAATGTGATCTTTTCTACATTTGCATGGGAAACAGGTAGGACTTCTTCCCCACCATGTTACTATCTTGTTAGCAAGAGAAAGCAGACCCCACGCCACTCCTGACCATTGGGCTTTGGTCAGGGAGCAGTAAGGGGTTTCCATTGCTGGAAAATAGAGGCCAGGTAGCTAGTCCAAGAGGTGGGTGCACTTACCAGGTAACTAAGAAAATGGTCAGACATAAGGCAGTCAATGATCCACCCATGCATTCATGATTCAGAACAGGGTTGACCTTTTTTTTGTTACTGCCGTCAATTTCCTTGATAATAATGTTCTGAGGGTCACCCACTGGTGATGGAGTGGGCTGAAACAAACAGGATGTGGGAAACCACTCACAATGTGGCCCAGGCCAAACCATGACTTTTCTCTCCTTTGGAACTCCTTCCCCTTCTCTCTGTCTCTTAGAAGAAAATTGTTTTCCCCAAAAGTCTTCAGATGAATGATTCCCCAGGTTTTTTGGTCTAGGAGGCCAAGAGTTACATTTAGTTGATAGTTGATTTAGGATCACAGGCTGTCCACTTTGGTGTAAAAGTCCAGCAATATCCAGGGTGGGAGGATAACTCTGAGCCTTCTTTTAAAAAAAAAAGTGCTTCCCAATCTGTGGACTTAATTCATCTTCAGAAGAATAGAAACCCAGCAACTGGCACAGCAATGGCCCAAAGAAAGAACCAAAATCACAAAAACTACCAGGAAACAAGAGTTTAAAACAATTTCAACCACATGCCCAAGGAATACTGTTTCCTTAATTACCAATTTGTATTCTGCATAGTTACAAGTAGTTTGCTCCACTGTTTCCTCTAGCAATTGTTAACTACTGCACCTTCTCTCCGTATTCAGAGAAGGCTAATTGGACAGTTTGTATCTTCAGAAAAATCAGTACCTTTCCCTTCACCTGATTTGTAGTAGCTACCCAAGTGTGGAGTGACTAGGATGTTATTCCTCTTATCTGAGAGTCGTATTTCTTAAGTTATGGGCTCAAAGGTTAGCCCTTTGAGTGGGACTGACCAGCACTTGGATGAGGGTCCTCCAGATCTATGGTCCAAGCCTATAGACTAAATTTAAAGTTTAAAAAACCCAAAGAAGGCAATAGAAAGCTATTTGTATCCTTCTGTCAAGAAATTTTCATGAATATATCAGTCTCTAGGAACTGAAATCAATTCAATAACATTTTTTATCCTTTATGCATGTGTATAACATGTACTATGCTATAACCAATATTCATCTTCTAGGACAAAATATTAAAATAAATATTTTCACCCACCGGTAGCAGGAAAAGAATGTGTGCATGCATGCTTATACTTAGACACAGACATGCGCATAGACAGTCCTTGGGAGCTGGAAATCACAAATTCTAGACTGAAGTAGGAGTGGAAGGGTCCAGGCAAAGCCAAGTCATATAATAGAATATGGCCGTAGAATTAAGACATCAATCTAAGAATTTCACTGAGGATAATGAGAACGTCACAACCCAAGCCGTGGTCTCCTAGGATTTAGCTCTGCCTATGTCTTTTTAAATTGCAAGATCTACTGGGAGGGGGTGGGGAAGGAGACCTTTCATCCTGAATCTCTTGCCAGAAGTGAAAGGAATGCTGTTACTGGGGGCCATGCCATGAACTTGACCCAGTGGGGTGTACTGGTGTGAGCTTAACCGGAAGCCTCCAGTAGCTGGTACAAGAATGGACTGAAATGCTGGGAACCGTCTGCGTTTCAGAGCTATTTATACCATTCTGTGTTGTTCCCTTACTGGTCCTCTCGGTTATTTGTGTCCCACGACTTGGGGCATTGCTCCCTTCTGACCTTTTCTTCCATTCTCCTTTATTTTTAACATCATCCTTTTCTCCAACTGGTTAGCTCCCATGGGGAATGAGTAGAAAGGAGTGGGAACCAAAAACATCAGGCTCTTTTATCTGCCCAAGTCTGGGTGGGTCGGCCTTCTAGTGAGGCAGGAAGTTCTGGCTTCGAATGTTCTTGCACAGAGGTTTGTGTACAAGAGCTCTTCGATATATTTGGTTTTTGCAAACTACCTCTAATTATTCCTTAGGAGGAATACAGGAAGTGGCCTTATAGTGCAGGTCAAACAATTCATTTGTTTTAGCCCAGTCTCATCTCCTCAGTAGTCTTAAATCACAGAGATTTTCCATTAACTTGCTACTCAATGGCTGGATATGGGTATAAATGACAAAAATATATTTCCACAATTCATTTTAAATTATGTTTCCTTTTCAGTTCCTCATTTGATGTTGTTTTGCATAGATAAACCTAAGGAGAACATGTTTTATGATGTATCATCAAGCGATGAATGCTCCAACACTGGAAGTTTTTAAGAAGAGACTGGACAGCCATTTGTCTGAAATGGTATAGGGTTTCCTGCCTGAGCAGAGGGTTGGACTAGATGACCTCCAAGGTCCCTTCCAACTTTATTATTATTATTATGACAAATACAATATGTATTACAAATAGTAATAATAAGCTGTAGATGGATTGTTTTGGGAATATATTTTGCCCAGGGAGCTCTGGGACCCAGAACTCTCATCCACTTTCTTCAAGGGAGAGACATCAGCATCCATTGGGAAGGCAAAGGAGGAAAAGACAAGACACAGCCAGCCTTATACTGGACTAGGAAATCAATGCCATCTAGGTCAAGACTATAGGTAGCCCTCTACTTATGACGATAATGGTCATCATGTGATTGACCCAATTTTATTATCTTTTATTGTAGCAGCTGTTAAGCAAACATGTTAATTGTTAAGTGAACATCATGGTCATTATGCAAACCAATTATTTGCTATGGAGTGTTTTTGTGGAAAACCAGAACTAAATGCCAGTTTATGGCAAAAAACTTTGCAAAACATGGTCATGTGACCGTGGGATGCTGCAAATGGCTATAAATGGAGGCCAGTTGCCAAGCACCCAAAATACTGTCGTGTGATTGCTTGGGGGGGGGGAGGGTTGTCAGAACCTCAGAATGCAGTCATACCTTTTGGGAGAGGGTGTCCATTGTAACTTCAGTCACCAAGCAACTGGTCGTAAGTCAAGGACCACCTGTACTTTTATTATTAACAGCTACAGAAACAGAATCTTGCAAGTCTGAATGTGCTTCCCCCTCCCTCTTTGTATGAACTAGGGCACAGGTCGGCAACCCGCGGCTCCGGAGCCGCATGCGGCTCTTTGAGGCCTTACCTGCGGCTCCGGAGCCTCCTCCGCCATTTTGGCGAGCGCATGCGCGCATGCGCGGGGGGGGTGCGGGGGGGGTGCGCGTGCGCAGGTGCGCATGCGCGAACGGCACGCGCGCATGCGCGAACGGCGCGCGCATGCGCGGGTGCGCGGGTGCGCATGCGCGGGTGCACGGGGGGGCGCGCATGCGCGAACGGGGCCGCGCGCATGCGCGGGTGCGCGCGCATGCGCGAACGCGCGGCTCCCAGCGTTTTTTTTTTTTAAGCTAAATGGGTCCGTGCGGCTCATCCGACGTTTCGGATGGCCGACCCATGAACTAGGGATATGTTTTTATGAGACATTTTCTCAAAAGTTTTCTTGGCCCAGACTCAGGGTCCTTTTATTCAACTGTAGCTTTGGTAACCATTCTGTAACCTCCTGTCCTTCATTGCTTCTGCCTTCTAAAGACATGAACCTTCATGATATCTCAACCCCAAACCCCATGGCATACTAGTTGTCCAAAGCAGGGATTCACATATGAAAGACTTACACTGTGATGTAGTGATCCCATGACTTCATTTTTTGTCATCTTGGATTGCTGTGGATGCCTGTGAGTAAAGACAATTTATGGAAAGGCTGGCATGTCCTTTATGTACATTCATTTAAAAGCTTCATTTAAAAGCACGTATTGAATGCTAGTCACTGGAGGTACTGAAGCAAAACCTTTGCACAGAGTTAAGGCATTTTTTGTGATGATGATCACATCTGGGACTTAAGATATTAAAGATGCTCTTACAAAATGCTGCCATGGTGGACAAGACAAGAAGGAAAAGTAAGTATCCCTCACTCATCTCCCAAGGTTTGACTTTTTTGAAAGTGTTGAATAAGCTTCCAAAGAAAATGCTAGGTTGCAGTGCTTCCAGGAATACCAACAGGATCGAAGTGGGGTCATCCACTTTCTTGGAAATCAGTATGATACACAGTGGTACCACATTACACCACTTCCTGTTTCATCTTTTGAATTAAAAAAAAAGGCTGTACTCAATATTTCAAGGTAACAGATACAACACCTTAAGTATGGTTTATTTAATAAACCCTATTTTGGGAGTTTATACCTTAGAGGGCCACTATAAAATAAGCACACGGTTCACCACATGACACGCTAGGCTAAAATGTGGTCAGAGTAGCTATTTTGTGGTTCGTTGCATCCTGCCAACATCGCATCTCTAAAACAAGAATGGTTATTATTAAGGGGAGTAAGAGGGCCACAAAAGATGTCCATAATGCATGACTTATGAGCTCCACTTTGCCTGCTGATCCAGGAAGGAAGGAAGGAAGGCCAAAAGGTGCACAGTGATTCCTGGAGCACAGGTCTTTTACACCTGGGCTGAAGGTTTCCTACTAAAGCTGCCATGTAGTAAAATGATAATAAATAAATAAATAAAATATTTTAAAAAAATAAAAAAATAAAACGGCCCAGAGAACGTTGTTCTCCTTGTGGCTCTCAGGCAGCCTCCAAGGACCCTCCGCTGCGTGGGGCAGCCGCTTCCTCGCTCCTGCGCGGGAGGGGAAAGATGCGCGCGCGTCTCAACGCAGCCCTGAGCTTGAAGTCAGCAAGCAGGCCGGCCGGGAACTGGGCGCGAGAGGGAGACAAAAGGCGCGGATTGCAGCGCCAGGTTTGGGCGGTGAGCCTGATCTAGATCGGTGAAGGGCTGTCCCTGAAGCCGTAACCAGCCACTGGGCTGCACGACTCCTTTCCTAAACCAAGCAGGTCTGCCCTCAGATTAGGAAATGCGCAATTCCCCCCAGCGTGAAGGAGGCAGCTCTCCGGAGTGGGGATTCCCGCGGAAGCGCGCGCCTACGTCAATCCACGTCCTGAACCGAGATGGAATCGCTCCGCGGCGCTGCCTCCAGTCTTAAGCAGCGACTGCAGCAGCGCGGCCCTGCAGAGGGCGCAGTGCAGCCGTTTGTGTGAGCCTCTTGGCTGCTGTCCGCCAAACCCCCCCCCCCTCTCTCTCATTGGAAAAGACCCTGATGCTGGAAAACATTGAAGGCAAAAGGAGAAGGGGACGGCAAAGGATCAGATGGTTAGATAGTGTCAATGATGCAAGGAAAATGAATTAGCAATTGAACAACAAAAAATAAGTAACGCAGAGGCTGACAAATTGTCTGAATCTCTGCTGGCACATGTATGTAGTGGGATTAAAAAAATCTGAATTAGGATTTGGGGAATAGTTGGAGTCCTACTGGTAAATTGTTGGGTAGGCTTCAGCGTGTCATGCCATCTCAGTGTCTGTCTTCCTACCTCAAATACAAAAGAAAAATCTGTACTGGCTTAGCCTTCCCTTGTAAATGTGAGATGAAGATTGCTCCTAGGGAATGCGTGTGAAATCTTTTGAGGAAACCCAATATTTATCAGGTAATTTGGATAACTAAAATAACGCAATGGATCAGATGCTATTATAAACCAACATCTACCAAAAGGAGGATGATTACAAAATGGATCGGACTAGAAGGAAGTACAGTGCATTGAACATCGAGGGGATCACCTGTTGCCTGAACTGTATCATGCCTTTAACTGCTGTTTTCTCTTCCCCTGAATTCAGATAGAAAGAATGGAAATCAGAACAAGAAGGAAGTTTGCCTCATAAAGAGCCTGAGACCTGATCCGCTCCTCTGGATTTGTAGGGTTCTCCGGTTCCATCTGGAGACATTTTAGAAGCTGGTGGCTTAGAAGTGGGCTTCAGTCCCAGGAAGACAGGAAAGGGCCTCATAGTGGAGGCCTGACAGAAGCTAGGGCTCTGAGGAGACCAGTTTAATTTGCTGGGGGGGGGGGTGGCATTCAGAGAACAGCTTTCTCTCTCTCATAAACACACCCATTTCCTGGCAATACTCCAGTCTTACTACAATAGGCTGCTGTTTGAAATGTTCTGACACAGCTGGCAGCTTGATGGGAACAGCTGGTTGCCTAGAGGAGAGTGTGGATTGGACCATGGCTTTAGATTAGGGGCCCTGGGTAAGGTTTAAGTTTCTCTCTCCACCTCTCCCCAAGGGGAACAGCACTGGCTTTGCAAAAACCTGAGGAAGAAGGGAAAGCTTCCCAGCTAAGGTTAACTCCAGGCTTGTTCTTCCCAAATAGGCAGATCTGAGCAAGAAATGATATTTTTAATGTAAATTCCTACATATAGTAGACAGGTGACAATATGGGAACTTTTAGCGAAGTGTGGGCTGCTACCTTCTTGGTCTCTTATTTTGATTTTGCTTTATTTCTAACTTGCATTTGCTCACTACATAGTTGGTTCCCCTTGCACCCTCTCCAAAGGTTTATTAAATATTCCGTTCATTTAATTCAACATACTCGTTTACTGTCTAAGAGGAGAAATGACTGTAAATCCATAGCAAAACACACAAATTACAACCAGATTTAGTCTCTGGTGCCCCATTTTAGGCTTCAAAATCTTTGAACACTGGAGATCTGCTTCCAGATTCACATCTCAAACTAGATGATGATTTGCTTAATCATGATTTAGTGAGTACATTAGAATTGGCTGGGCTACACAGCATTCCAAGCCATATTTTAAGGTTTGATTGGGACTGCTTGTGTTAAGTCAGCTTCTTGTGTTCTGATAGGTTGCTTTTCATCGTGAAGTAGCCCCAGTTGAGTCATTCATAAATGAAGTTACATCATTGTCATTAAAATCCATTTATAAAGCAACAATATCCATTCTAAAGTAGGAAGTTTATTTCTGCTTATCATTTGAAGGATAGCATGAGAAAATAATTTTTAATCATTAAGATGCAGATACAAAGTGAAACTATGAAAGGGTAGTTAAAAATTGATGAAGTTTCATTTGAAAATAAAGACTACTATATCTTTCTTACCAAGCAATTATTTGCTATGGTTTTTAATACAAATCAACTAGTTTCCTCTCTTGCTACGCCTGCTAATATTTTGCCAGTATTTGCTCTCTTTAGTGCGTTCTCGTTCTCTCTCTCTCCCTCCCTCCCTCCCTCTCTATTCCCCCCCCCTTTTGCTGCTACTTTGTTTGTTTGATTTCTGTCTAGCAGGTTGTGCAAACAGTCTGTTGCAGCGTATTCAATAAGTCAATAAGTTAAACAAATGGCATAGCATGCGGTTTAATATGTTGAATAATCCCGGCCAGAGCCTGATTCATATGCTATATTAAGCTGTACTGTGTACTGTGTAGCTTTCAAAATACGTGTGAACCAGATCAGCATGTTATAATAAAATAAAGATTGGGTGTTCAAACTTCTTATTACAGTACTTGCAACAATGCAGTATTTACTCTTGTTCTTCCTATGGAGATAAGAAATCAGGAACTGTAATGGAAATACAGCAGTTTATAAGACTGCTATCTTATGCGTGCTCACCTGAGACTAAGATCTCTAGTATGATTTACCTCTCAGTAAACATCTATGGGATTGTATTAAAAATGCTGAGTGTAATTGCAGAGATTAATCTGCAATCAGTTGAATCCAGGAAAGCAGCACTTGTAACAGTACCAGTATGGAAGGGACTGCACAGTTTTCTTAGAGAAGTTGCTTCAACCTCCCATTACATATTATTTTTTTCATGCATAGATTATAGAATCAATAAATGCAATGATTCAACGGTATATTAGAGAACTCTAATCCAAGCCCTCTCCTAGTGCAGGAATCTTGTTTGCTTTGAGAGAGGGCCATCTAGCCTCTGTCTAAATACTGCCAACCAAGGAGACTTGGCCATCTCCTGAGGAATTCTGTTCCATTGTTAAACAGCTGTTACCATCAAGATTTTTTTTTCCCTGATGTCCAGTTGAAATCTACTTCCTTGTAATTTAACCCCATGGTTTCTTGTCTTGGAACAACACTAAATAATTGTGCCTCCTTTCTCCATCACAGCCCTTAATTCAAAGAATGTGATTATGTTTCCCACCATCTCCTCCAGGTTAAATATATCTAAGACTCCCAGCCATTTCTCAGAAGATTTTCCTTCCAGCCCCCTTGCCATCTTTGCTGCTGGCCTCTGGACTTCACCTGAATTTGTCAATGCTCTTCTTAAAATGTAGTGGCCCACACACTGGTATGATTGGTGGAAATGCAGAGGATTTATGATTTCTCTTGATTTTGACACTAGTTTGTTGATGAAGCTCTGGACAGTCAAGATCTTCCTGAATGTTTAGGATTTGTAGAATCTGAAGTATCTACTTAGCCTCTTTTAAAGTCAGATAATCATTCTTTGTAATCTTTCATCTGAGTCATTTACACACAGCACAAAAGATTGCAAATATCTTGCAGTGTTGCGTGCTACACTTTCCTCCAGGAGCCCATATTTTCCCATCTTTACTAGAATCTCATGGAATACAGTGGATGTAAAAAGTATATATACCCCTTTTTAAATGCCAGGTTTTTCAGATGTAAAAAAAATCAGACCAAGATAAATCACTTCAGAATTTTTTTCATCTTCAATGTAACATATAAGCTGTACAGTTTAATTGAAAAATAAACTGAAATCTTTGGTTAGTGCTTGAGGCTGGTTTCTTCTTTTGGTTATTTTATTCTTTTTCCCCATGCCACCACCTCCTATAACAATGGAGAAAAATGTTTCTGCTATGCATCTTGCTCATACAGACTTGTTGCAAGTTTTCTCATAGCTGGAGGAAAATATTCACTAGTAATGTGAAGAACAGCTGCAGGATTTGGGTTTGGCTAGTCTAAAGAAAAGAAGAAACGGGTGACATGATAGTAATATTCCAGTATTTGAGGGGCTGCCACAAAGAAGAGAGGGTCAAATTATTCTCCAAAGCACCAGACGGCAGGACAAGAAACTGACCAAAGAGAGAAGCAACCTCGAATTAAGGAGAAACTTCCTAACAGTGAGGACAATTAACCAGTGGAACAGCTTGCCTTCAGAAATCAGAAATCGTGGGCGCTCCATCACTGGAGGTTTTTAAGTCACTTGTCTGAAATGGTATAGGTTCTCCTGCTTGAGCAGGGGGCTGGACAAGACCTCCAAGGTCCCTTCCATATTCTGTTCTCTTCTCTTCTGTTCTATTCTATTCTATTGCTAAGAGTTCAAGTTTACACATCTTAAAATTGCCATAGTTGTGAAACACTGCTCTAAATAATTCCTGTTTAAAGTGCATGTTTCATGACATAATCCTACTTTCAATGTTTTAATTTCTTCATATAGTGCAACATGGCCCACTGCAATATCTGATAAGCTGACCACATATTGTGAGTCTTGAATACATAGAATTCCCTTTTTGTTTTGTTTTCCCAAGTGTTTCTCCCGTATAACCTGTTTTATGCAACCGGTGAAAACCAGCTAGTCTTTTCACATTCAATTGGGAAGGTGGGTCCAACTCCCAGATGATTTTCCAGTTTGCTGGTTAGAGCCACGATGCCAGAGTTGGCGTTCTGAATGGGCAAGCAAAAAATCTCATTATTTATTTAATTTCCACATTCTGTAAAAGTATGAAAACAAAATTCAAGGCGAAAGAAAAGCAAGGAGACCCAATTGTCTCCTTTCAGCCATCCTCTCTGAAGTGAACTCTGAATATACACTAAAACCCAATATTTGATCGAAACAGCTAATTATAGATTTAGGCTGACTCTACTGAATGTTAAATATGCAAATCATTTAAAATTTTGTTTTCATTGGATTTCTCCTTAAAATTGTCACATGCAAGATGGTATAATTGTGCAGTAAGTTACACCTTGTATTTCCAGATTGGTACAACATGCATTTAGTTCTGCATCAGCCTTCCCTTCTGTTTATCTTACGACCAGGTGAAAGGAGAAATCCTTAGTAGAAAAGCTAAGACCCTAGCAGGTAAAGTCTTAAGATCTATCAGGAGGTTCAGCCAATTCGGTGGCAGCCTACTGTACTGAGTGTCCTGATCTGTGGTGTGCCTAACCTTATAAGATACAAACCCTCTTACTTTAGGAAAATGCTAGTATATAAAGGCATTGCAACAAACAGTTGTTTTCTGGCTTTTACCAGGCTGATAAGACTTGTCCTCTGAAGACACAATATCTTGTAGCTGTGCCCATGGTAGGACCCTAGGTCCCCTCAACTTGTTTGTCCCTGCATGCTCTGAGCTTGCTTGTTTCCTGCTAAGAGGGCAATAAGAAGTATCAATTGGTAGAAACTACACTTTTGGGGCTTTTTACCTCCCCTTTCAGCCTAGAGAGCAAAAAAAAAAAACCTTTTCAAGTCTTCTGCCATCTGGGTTCCAGTAGGTAATCAAGGCTGTAGCACAAAGAGCAAAGGTTGACCAGGGTTATAATATTTGAGTGGGGGGAAAAAGAACCCTGGACGAATTCACACCGTGTAATCTGTCACGTGGCCATTGCATTTTGGCTTAAAGCACAGCTGTCTACCTTGGCAACTTTAAGACTTGTAGATTTCAACTCCCAGAATTCCCTACCCAGCATGGCCAGCTGGGGAATTCTGGGAGTTGAAGTCCACAGGTCTTATAATTGTCAAGGTTGGACACTGTGGCTTAAAGCATATCGTGAGATATGAACACATAATTTATAGAACCATATATTGTGCAAATCCAATGAATTCTGACTGGATGCTTTAAAAGTAGCTTAAAACTACAATATGGGTACAGCTACAATATGGCTCTTTTAGAAAAGGTGGATTACTTTGCAGTGGACTCCATTGCCCACTGAAAGTGCTTCTTTTTTTAAAAAAAGGTCACTAATGCTTAAAATACTGTAGTTCGAGAGTGATCAGGAAGATCAAGAAAAGCTGTAATAGCCCCAGTTTGGAGGAGCATTGTAAGACAACCACGCTGATGGACATAATTAGGAAAGAAAGGACCCTCTACCCCCCCCCCTCATGCAGCCTGGGAAAATGGTTCCCCTTTGGCTTTCTTCTTCCTCATGGTTGATACATTCTCCCGTAAATGGCCTCTTCCAAGATATAAAATGATTTATCTGGGGGGGGGGGGAAATAAAACAGGCTTAAATTGTTTCTAAAGCGGACAGTTCAAATTGGGAGAAAAGAAACCTCTGGATTTCCCCCCTCCCTCCTACAATTCTGCCTGCAAATCTCTCTCTCTCCCCCCCCTCCCCCCCGTGTCTCTACAATTTTGGCAGATCTTGATTTGAAAACTCTTTTTTTGCCAATAAACATAGTATTTCATACTCAAGTCTATAGATTACATTCTGGCTCCAAATCATGGAAAAGCTGTGGTGAACTGAAGCAAGGGATGAATTCCAAGAGCCTTAAGGGGCTATAACTCCCATTTCTTATCACATCTAACAGAAAGCCTGTTGCCCTCTCTGCCTTTTGACATGTTTTAGGTAAGTGATTTTGTGACTCATTTGGGTAGAGTTGAACATCCTCAGACGAATGCGGGTTACTAGTGGTGCAAAAGAGATTTGGACTTTGACTGGGCCACAAGCCAGCCTTGCTGGGAGGGGAGAGCAGTTAGTTGAAAGATGCCTCTTTTTCATCCGTGTCTAAATGGGAAACAGCTGCAGCTGTTCCAGCCAAAGGATTACAGAACTGGACCAACCCTGGGGAGAGGGTGTTAAAGATAATACCAGGAAAGTGGGCATGAAACTTTGACCAGGGCCTCCTAAACTTTCTTGCTGGCATGTCCTGCCAGAGCTGGCAGCTGGGCAGCCAGTCCTCCCTTTTTATTCCCAGTACTTTGACAAAACCTCAAAAAGCTCCATTCTCAAGCCTATTTGCAATGACCAAGCCTTGGATAATAACGGATGCAAAAAATACCAAAGGATAAAAGCTTAGATGGAATGCACCCCCCTCCCTGCACTGTATAAACCAACTTTGTAATTAGTGGGCAGGAATTTCATGTCAGAGAAAGTTAACCTTTGGGGCAGCTTTGAACCGTAGTATATCTACAGGATCAACCAAAAGTCAGGCCCCATAGACTATAATATACCTTACATTAAATGTTCAAATTAGTTACCATTTTCTTCCAAACAGTCCCTTATTCATTTGATGCATGACCTTTGAACATTCCCAAGTACAGTAGCATTTTCTCTGAAAAAAGAAAACATTAATAAAACATATTGTCATTGTATTCTGGGGTATACAATTTTGGTACACCCTGTATATCTCACATTACTGAGTCCTCTGGATTTATTTTAAAATACTTAAACATTTTCCCTCATACTTCACCTCCAGGATAGTTCTCACAATAAGCAGCTCCTGTTCCAGCTGGTTATAGCTTTTTTCCCAAACCCTCTTAAATGCACGTTACCTGCTCTTGAGGATAGTATTCTATTTTTCATATTCTTGTTGGGTTTAATTTCTGGGAATGCCAAATGCTTTCCTCTATGCTTTCTTCCCCTGCTGAGAAGCCAGCCTAGTTCCCTTGTTGGTGCAAAGGACAAAGTAAAATAAACAGGTGCTTCAGCTGTAAGCCTGCCAGAGCAGAGGTTGAGCTGGAAGGAAGCTGCAAGTAGAAGGCTATGATTAAAATGGATTTTTTAAAAAAATATCCAGAACATTATTTTATGTTCAGAGAGCACCATGGATGAAAGATCAGAAAGAAATCATGCTTTTAGGATTTATCCTATACTTGTTTTGCACTTGATCCCTCCAGGCACTAGAAGGATTATGAATTGCTTATTCAGGGTTAGAAAGCCCAGGGAGAAGTTGGCTGGCAGAGGTTAGGCCAGGGGTGAAGATGCCTCTGGGCAGACAGGAAAGCTGGCATTGTTGCCTTCAATGATCACTTGGCTGAGCGCATACCACTAACACCAGTCTGTGAACTTTTACTCCCTGTATTTTGAGTTTAAAATGTCCTCTGTAGAGTTTTGAAGGTACAATCTGCTTTTGGCACAAGGCTGGGATTCCTCAATATCAGTTTTCCATTAAAACAAAGGTTGCCAGCTTCTGTGATTGTAGCTGAAAGCCAGAAAATATTTGGGGGGGGGGGCAGCGGAATGTGTGTATGTGATGGTAGTAGTGGAACAGGAGGAAGAAAGTGTGCTGCAAGCTTATGAAGAGTCCTCACCTTTGCAGAATGGAGGTAAATTTCCTAAGTCCCCCTGACTTTGCTTCTTTGCTCATAGTATCTTCCCTCCCTCAGGATGATTCCATTGAACACAATTGCAGAATATGAATCCTTTATTTATTTATTTATTTATTTAGAATACGTATACAGCTGCCCATCAAATGTGCTATAGCCTGGCAGCTCACAGAACAACAAATAAAAGTATAAAAAAGCATACAAACCATTACAAAAATCCTGGCACATTCAATCGCACTGGACTTCAGCCTCACTCTACCCCAGTGTTTGTGGGAGGAGCCAGCTTTTTAAGGCCTTCTGGAAGGCTGGGATGGTGAAGGCCTGGTTAAACGGGTTAAGGGATCTCAAGGGAAAGAGTGTTCCATAAGGCAGGAGGTACCATGGGGAAGATGGGTTTCCTAGATGTCAAAATGACAACATTTATGGGAAGGGAAGCTGGAGTACGCCATCTCAGCCCTGGTTAAAGAGGTAAGATACCTTCCAGGAGAGATGGTCCCACAAATAACTTGACCCTGTGCCATTCAGGGTTTTTGAAGTGATAACCAGCACTTTGAATTGTACCTGGAAAGAAAGTGGAAGACACTACAGTTCATGTAGCAGCAGTGCAATAGGGTGAACATTAGAACACCCAGAACTGTATGTGCCAGTGCATTCTGAACCACTTGTAATTTCTAGGTGGTCTTCAAGGGCAGCCCCATCTAAAGTACATTGCAGTAATTCAACTATGAAGTGAGCAGAATGAAAGTGACTATGAACAGTGCCTCCCTGTCCAGAAATAAGTGCAATTGTTGCACAAAACAAATCTCTACAAAGCCCCCCCCCCCGATACAGCTGCCACCTGCTCCTCAAGCAGGAGCTGGGAGTCCAGAAGAACCCTCATATTATGCACAGGTTCTATCTGTGGGAGTGCTGCCCTGGTCAGTATTGGAGGTAACCCATCACCAAGACCAGGAGGATCAAATATCCAGAGTCACTGTATCTTACTAAGATTGAATTGGAGTCAGTTTCTCCCCATCCAGACCCCTTACACCCCCCAGGCAGTGGGTCAACACTAGGACAGCATTGCTTGGCTGACCAGGGATACAGATGTGAAATTGGTCAGGCCAGGGCTGGCCAAGGCTACAGATGTGCAATTGTGTCATCAGACGACCTTCCCCAGCAGTTTCGTGTAAAAGTTGAAAAGAATGATTGAGAGATCTGAACCCTGAGGCATCCCAAACTGCAGAGGCCTAAGGCTTAACCTGTCCTCCCTCACCAACACTGACTGGAACTGGCCACAGACTAAGGAGGACAGCCACTGCAGAACAGTGCCCCCCCAACCTCTGGAGGCAGTCCAGAAGGATACTACGATCAACAGGACTGAAATCTGCCATCCCTGTCACAAGTCCTCCATAGGTCATCCACAAGTGTGGCCAATTTGTTTCAGGGCTTCAACCTGGCCTGAAGCCTACACAATCCACTTCATCCAGCACCACTGCCATTCTGCCACCTGTAGGCCAGGTTCAAGGATGGCCCCTTAATGGCCCTGCAATGAGCTGTTAATGACTACTTTGACCCAACAGCATGGTACCTCCTGGGAGGTCTTGACCAACCAGGTGGGTCATGAGTCCAAAATATAGGTGGCAGAACTCTCAGCCCCGAGGACTCTGTCCACTTCCTTGAGAGTAACCAGCTCAAACTCTTCTCAGATAACTGAATATTGAACTTGAGCTTTTGGAAACAAACTCAATGTATAGAAGTTCTTAGGTCATTCTAGTTTCCACCAGATGAATTTGCTGGCAGGGAGCCAGTTCAAGTTCAATTTTCTATATGCTGACACATTCTACCACCACCTCCCTCATCTCAACCATAAGCATCTCTCTTATCTGAGCTATGTATGACAGGCTATGATGTAAGAAAGAACCTGAAGATTACTTATCACCAAAACATGCTCTAATGGGCTGCTTTTCACTCAGAATCATGATATCCTAAGAGTGAATATAGTGTCCCAGAATTGCAGATTAGACTTTCCTGAACTACCCAACAGCTACAAACATTTGTTCTGCATCTGGGCGTCTGACTTAAAGTGTAAGATCCTGAAATTTGAATCTAGCATCTTTCTTTTGACAAATTAAGCTATGGGTATAGCTTTTGATTAGGCAAATTACAATGTGGCACACACCAAAGCCAGATGTGCCTGCAGAACATGGGAAATAAACTCTGAACTAAATTAACTTGGCTGGGATCAGAGCATTCACATCCAGCAGAGAACAAGTGGGTGCTTGCTTTTGCTGTAAAAACGAACCATGGAACTTGTGATTCCTGGGGCATCCATGGATGTGTAGCAAATGATTTATTCCCACTGTAATGCTCGTTCGGCTCATTATGACGTCATTAGCAGGAGAGTCTTCATCAGCTCAGCTGCTATTTTAACTCCATTCTTCTCCAAATGTTCACCATCATAACAATAAGCATTAAATACTAGACTT
Organism: Azemiops feae; assembly: GCA_023970755.1. NCBI lineage: Eukaryota > Metazoa > Chordata > Lepidosauria > Squamata > Viperidae > Azemiops > Azemiops feae. The sequence goes on from JALGBA010004283.1 coordinate 1,166,752, forward strand.
GTTTTTCTTCTTCTTTTCTCTCCCTTTTCCTGTTTCTTTTCCTCTGGTGTATAACAGATGTCAGCCTGTAGGTGGAGCTTGCCTTATTTTTCAACTTCATTCTAGGTTTAATGATGCTGGTGATGGAAACTATTTGAGGGGCAGCGTGTTTCCTTTTTCTGCTCTCAAAGATATAAATACTTATGGTGTCTTGTGGGAGAAGTAACCACTCGGGTGGGCTATATGTGTAGGATCCATTGACCTCTTTAAAAAGACAATATTCAGGGATGACAAGGGACAATTGTCACTGATGGAATGAAGGGCTGCTCTCTGATCCACCTTCCTTGTAATCTCTTGAGGACCAAGCATTTAAGATGGAGCTGCATCTTGACGATAAGAACATATATTTTACTCCTGCAACCTTCAGGTTGAATGATGAAAGTTTGTTTGGTGCCATTCTATGCAAACAAGGCAGAGCTAAATTGACTGGTGCTCAAGAGGGTACAAGGCAAGTTCCTGTTTTTTTTTTTTTAATGTAACGCAAACAAAAGCCTGTTTAGCTGACAATGTTCATTCTTGCCCAGAGCCTTGGGAAGGAAGATCAAAGCAAAAGGGAGGTTCGTAGGGCCTACATCATTTACAGGGAGGAAAACCTGTGAAGCAACAAAACAAATACAACATTTGGTTGCAAAATAGAGTGGGTTGGCCTTCATTATCTCCAAATGCCAGCAGTGATGTTCAGCTTCCTTCACCCGCAATCCCTCAGATGGATGGCTCAGGAGCAATGTTATTACTATATCCCGTGGATATAGGTGGAAAGTGGAGTTAGCAGCTTTTTCAAACTGATCCCCCATTCCTGCACTATTAACAACTGCATGGCATTGCTAAAGCGTCAGAAAGACAAAAGTATGTACACAGGAAAGTAAATTACTTTCAGTTTTAGTCTTTTTAATTGCTTAAGTAGAGAAGCAGAATAAGAATCAAACAGGCCGTACCATAAATTGGCAGGCTCTAATTCTGGGAAAGGTGGAAGAAGAGAGAAGAAGAGGATGATCTATAGCAAGATGGTTAGACTCAGCTACAATGAGTCAGACCAGGTTAGAGACAGATCATCATGAAGACAAATCTATCTATGTGGTCCCTAGGAGTTGAAAATGACTTGAGGTCATCTCCCTCCCTCCCCCCCTCCCCCCCTCCCAGATGATCTGAAGTTGTCAATTGTTTTTCTAAGGAAGGTACTCCTCTAATGTGAATCCTTCACAATTGCAAGCAACTATGTTGGAGGGCCTAACTTTATATTCTTCCTGTTTCCAGTTTTGGTTCCTTTTGTGCACAGAGCTCTTATCTAAGACACTGCACAGTATAGCAATCTGTTCAGTTTCCTCCTGAAATGTAACATTCAAATATGTAATCTGCCTTGTAACTACATCAATAATATGATTGCTGATAACAGCAGGTCTCTTTCTTTGTTTAATTTTCCAACCTAACTAGATGGCAAATGATTTATTATTAGCTAATGGACACATGACTGTTTACTTTTTGCTATCAGGCTCATTCACAATAGTATGTGGATGTATGTGTGTGTGTGTGTGGTGTTTGTGCATGAGAAAGTTTCATTGTGCTATATTTCATCCAGAAGGGGTTTAATCTGTTCCATGAACTGTCAGTATTTGTGCTGCCCATCCTGCTTTGGGTGAGAGGTTGCTCCCATTAAAGAGGAAGCATTCTTCAAGCAATTGATCTGGACAAGGTTTCTTTGCCTGTTTTTTTTTCTCCATATAACAGGTAGTCCTCCACTTACGACCAAAATTGATCCCGACATTTCTGTTGCTAAGTGAGACGGTTATTAAGTGAATTTTGCCTGATTTTACAACCTTTCTTGCCACAGTTGTTAAGTGAATCACTGCAGCTGTTAAGTTAGTATCATGGTTGCTAAGTGAAACTGGCTTCCCCATTGATTGTGCTGGTCAGAAGGTCGCAAAAGGTGATCACATGACACCCCCCCCAAGGACACTGCCAACGTCATAAGTACATGCCAGTTGCCAAGCATCTGAATTTTAATCACGTGACCATGGGGATGCTGCAACGGTTGTAAGTGTAAAAAAAGGGTCATAAGTCACTTTATTCAGTGTTGTTGCAACTTCACAAGGTCACTAAATGAACTGTTGTAAGCCGAGGACTACCTGTACTTCCTTAATTATGACATCTCTTTTAAAGTTGATGTTTCCATTAAGTGTTTTAGGCTCAACTTGCACAACACATAGGATATACGCTGAATGTCTTATACCGGTAGATGTGAAGGCAACACAATCTGCAGATTAATTAGAAAACCTGTTGCACCCACTTCATAGTCTTTTTTCATATGAAGTCTGAATGGAAGACACCCAGAGAATGAATGGCAAACATGGGCTGCTTTGATTTGGTGCCCTGATATATGTTCTGGCTCTATCATGCACACCCAAGCACAGTGTCTGTTTTATGGTTACATTTCCCTACCTACCCCCATCATATTTGAAATGATGTGTGTGTGTGTGGGGAGAGGGGAAATAAATAAATATATTTACCTATTTACTGAAATAGGTAAATATTGTGGGGGGGGGACAGCTAAATCTCAGCATTTAGTCTGAAAAAGAATTCTAAACCTAAGCCTAAAAAGTGATAGAATGTACAGCTGTAAAAAGAAGAAGTACACGGAATATAGCAGATTAAAACAGACATGAAACTATTCTACTATTCATCTTGAGGTCATCTTAAAAGCATCACATTAAGATATTTACATTTTTTGTGATTATGCTTGATAATTTTCCAATCTTTGTCTTGTTGATCTTTTACATTTTCAAATCAGCAAAATGTTATCAAAACATTATGATCTCATTGTCAAACTTGTAATCAAGTAAGGTTCTCCAGAGGTATTCCTCAACAAAGTGTACTGTTGGTTCTGCAGATACTTTTGAGGACAAATTACAGGTAGTCCTCTACTTATGACTACAATTGACCCCAAAATTTCTGTTGATAAGTGAGACAGTTATTAAGTGAATCTGACATCCCCATTGACTTTGCTTGTCAGAAGGTTGCAAAAGGTGATCACATGACCCAGGACAGTGCAACTGTCATAAATACCATAGACGCCAGGCATCTGAACTTTGATCACATGACCATAGAGATGCTGCAATGGTTGTGTGAAAAACGGTCATAAGTCACTTTTTCCAGAGCTGTTGTAACTTCAAATGGTCACTAAATGAATTGTTGTAAGTCAAGGACTACCTGTACTTATTACAAAAGCACACAAAATTGAAACATATTTCCAAAGCAAAGTAGTTAAAATATAACATTTTCCATTACTGGCCATTAACACAGTACCCTCTTATTGCTAACACTGTATATCTGTAAAATTACTTCTTTCTAAACATACTCAATTGTTTAAATTTATTATATATAGTTTTGTTTTCATATTTTCAATTGAGCATAGTGAGGTTGTTTCCCTTTATTTAAAAGACATTATAAAGTGGCATTTTATTCCGAGGGAATAGCTAGAAGAGAAAGGAGAGAACATAATGGACCTGCACAGAGTCACATAAGCTGTACAGACTCACAGCAGTGTAGAATAAGGAGTTTTGATTCTGAGCTGCTTTGCTTAGAAACACAAAACTTCTTGATTGAGTTTTCACACAGTGCTGGGGACACTTTCTCATACGACTCCTTGACTTGTTCATTTGCTTGCTTAATATTTTGTACAAAATATTTTCTCAAGGCAATTTATAGTGTTTATCACAAAGCTCTTAAAACCAATATATAAAAAGATTTAATTAAAAGCATCATATAAAACAATTTCAGTCATATACTAAGAAACAGTATGGTACGATGATAGATTATAATATACTGCACTAAAATAGAATCAATTGCATAAAAAAAAAGAATGATAAAAAGTCCATTTAAAGGCAAGCAGGAAAATCAAGAAGGGGTTTCCATAGATGTGGGTTACCACTGAAAAAGGCCTGTCTCTGAGGTCAAATAGTCTTGATAGTGGGCCTAAAAGGAGACTTTTGATGAACATTTTAAGGCCCAGGTAGGTTTGTATGAATGAAAGTGATTCTTTGCAGAACATGGTTCTAAATAGTTAATGCTGAGGATTCTCAGTCTTTGTAATAACTTGTCTCATTAAAATGATAAATAAAAGGGTGTGACCCCATCATGAATAAAACTAACACAATGTAGTTAGGACTGGACAAGGAATAAATATGCTATTATTATATAATTTATTCATTTTTTCTTGATTTAAGCTTACTTTGATCAGCACTACTAGTAGACCGATAATCTTTAACTTTTTATATTTCCCATTTTTTCCCACTTTCAAAGGCTAGAAATTTAAAACAAGGCATAAAAATATCAAGCTTCATAAACACAAATGCATGTATTTCTGAAGACATTTCAGAGATTACAGATACGTTATGACACACAATTCTGAAATCACCAGCCAATAGGAAATCATCCATGACTCACAGCACTGTGGTTGGTGGATATTTTTATATATAACTAGGTTCATAGTTTTAATCATCTCTCAAAATTTTGTTCTGACTTTCTAATGGGCTTGCTCAGACAAAGCAGAGAGAAGCTTTAATAGTACTCTTGCTTTGGTTGTGTAAACCAACTTTAAAAACTTTAAAAAATTTTAAGACTCCTCTTTAAGTTATTTGCTTTAAACTGGTTACGAACTGGTAAAGCAGCTGACATAAAATTAATATAACTTATTGTGAATGCTTGGTCCCTATAAGTATCCACGTTTCAGCCTTGGGTTCCAGATGAGTCCATCAATTTAAGCTGGATGTAACCAGGGTAGGAGTAACTGGAGCAAGGTTCAATTGCCTCTGGAGAGAATTGCAATTGATGTACTAGGCTAAATTGGTTGTCAGCATCATTTCCTGAATAACATTGAATCTAGGGAGATACTAAATTGCTGTTAGCATTTCAGGACAATTGTAGTTGTACTTCTCCATCCAGTTTTCCTCATAGTAGTTCCATTTTGTCTGCATCAGAAGGTTATGTGGCCTCATTCATCCTAGAAACAAGATATCATTTAAGTTCCTTATGGATTAAACGAGTGGGAACCAGAAGGATAGCTTTACATCATCCACAAAGTAACTGGTTTTTAGCCCAAACCTGTAGCTAAAAAGCTATACTTCTTACAGTTTTACATAGCTTCTTATAGATTGTATGAGGGAATGTTGTACCCATGTATGTACATGCCTACATACAACATACCTTACTCTCTCCTGGGCCATGCTGACATGACACAGGGAGAAGAAACTGTAGCTAATGAACGGCTCTACAGGGCTACATTAATGGCACCACCAGCACTCTTATTCCCTAGGGCAGTGGTGGCGAACCTATGGCACGGGTGCCAGAGGTGGCACTCGGAGCCCTCTCTGTGGGCACACGTGCCGTTGCCCCAGCCTTGCCTCCCCTTGCGACCCCCTCACCAGCACCCCCCTGGAGGAGAGTCGCCCCCGAACGTGGCCCACGCGAAGCAGCATAGCCAAGGACATGGCAGCGAGGCAGCGTGGACAAGACTCTGCCCTCACACCCCATTGTGCACAGTTGATGCTGTGGGGCGCGGGCAGAGGGCGTGGCCACCATGGCGCTGCTGGGATGCCTGGGTGATCTGCGGCAGACCCTGGAAGCAGTGAGTGGCCCTGCGGGCAGGCGGGGTGGGAGCAGGGCAGGGGGTGGAGCGGGGGTGGGGCCAGTTTTTGGGCACTCGGTCTCTAAAAGGTTCGCCATCACTGCCCTAGGGTTTTTTTTCTTCTTCAGTCTTCATGGAGGCACAGAAACTATCTTGTCAAACCATTTCCCTTCCTTACCCAATGACCAATTGCAGGATGAACTGGTTTCTTGCTCTTTTTGCCAGTGAGAAAACAATAAGATCCTTCCACTTGCCCTTCCAGGCAAGATAGCTGGCAGGGGCCACACTGCTTCATTTTTAGCCACCAGTGCTAGGAGTGAATAACGGATGTTTCTTTCTGGCTAGTTGACTGGGTTGTTCAGTGGACGATTGGCCAGCCAGAAAGATCTCTCCAAGGCTCTCTAGGGCTTCATGTTAAAACAGGGGATCACACAGAATTCCAAAATACATCAAACGGTAAGAATATGCAGCACCGTCTTCTGTCATTTTGAGAAAGAAAATGCTCAGGAACCCTGTTTTAAGGATCCAATCTGGGTCGGTCACCAGGACCAGAGGTTTAGTCTTTTGAGTTTTTGGACTCTTGGTGGAGTCCATCCTCAGGGAACTTCTCTCTAGCAGAATATGGGCTTTGGGTTCCTCTGTATGTGGTATTTATATGATGTATGTGGCTTGTTTTAAGGCCTAAAATGATACAAACTCTGAAACAGATTTAACAATATCCCCCCAGAACCCTTTTTAAAAATTTCCACAAATCTCAGCCCAAGCCATGAAACCCTCAGACTTCCAACTCTGCTGATATTATGTGTGGCCTAGCCAGGATGCAAAAGGTTGATCATTTCTGTTTGATAGGATAATTTTAACTGGGGTTGGACTGAACGCCCAGAATGTGAGGCTTAGTTCAGAAATTTACAGATTTTGCTGAGCATAGGATAACAAACCAGTATTAAAAAAATAAGGACGGGGCAGAGTAAAATTTGATTTAATCCAAATTCAGATGGAATTAAAATGAATTAAATCAAAACAGAATTAACACTGCATCAGTTAAATGGATGTTTTTTTTCTGGAGTTCTGTCGGCAAAAGTGGGGTTGATGCCACTATGGAGGGGGTGTGTGTCTGCATCTGTTTCACAGACAAACCCCCATTCTGATTTGTCCATGGGGAAGTGAACTTCAAAACTACCACAGAGATGCATTGGCTAGAGAGGTTCTTTTTAACTCTTATCTCTTAAGGATGCTACCTCTGCCATGAATGGGGAAAGAGTTAGTTAATCCCGGCAGTCGGCCATTTAGCGTTAATTGGCCTTTAAGGTTAATTGGCTGGGTCATTGACTCAGTTTTCCTGTTTGCAGGACAGCCCTCCTCTCCCCCTTCCTGTTAACAAAGCCAAGCCACTAAGTTACAATTCAGCAGCAACTTTAAAGGCACTTAAGGATTTTATCTGAGGCTTTGGGAGGCCACACCTAACCTGAGGCCAAGATTGCCCCCACAGACTTTTGTGTTGCAAATGTACATTTTAAGCAGCTCCTGGAGCTCAGAAGCCATACCCACCCATCCTCCCTCACTCCTGATCGTGAAAATTAGTCTGATGTAACCAAAACATAGCTCCCGCAGTTTTGTAAGAGAGGGTGAGGGCGGGGTGTGTGTGTGTGTTCTATGAGAAGTCCAGTTGTAGCAGGCCTTTGCTTGGGGGTAAAGAAGTTGTGTGATTTGCCTCTTTCCCTCCTCTGAGAGCTTTGGCAAAGGATGAGTGGGAACCCAGCATGAAGAGTGGCAGCCTGAACATTCCTGAAAGTCTCTGGCTTCGGCTCTCTGTTCATGAGGATGGAAGTCAGCCAGGCTGCCAGATGTGAGTTATTTGCCTGTAGCAAGCAGTGGGCCTGGCTCAGACGGGTTCTACCACTTCTTCGACTTCAGCACGGATGAGAGTACTTACTCCCCACATTAGCCCTCTGGCACAGGCAATTTCTATAGGCAGACATGTCAGATTAAACAAGGCCAATATGGAAAGTGGAACATTTTCAAAAATCTAGGAGCAAATCTCAGATGAAAAACTTTCATGGGGCCATCTAGGATTCACAGTGGGTTGTGTGAGCTTTCATTCTAAACAAAACATTTGTAGTGTTGTGTTAACAACCTTCTGAAAAGAGTATTGTTAAACTGAACAGCTCATAGCATGCTTTATGAATCTTGATTGGCTCTGTTAATACTGGCTGATTTGCTCCTGTTCAGTTCTCTTCCCTCCATTCCATGATTCAAAATACTTGTACTTTAAAACCTCCAAAAACATCTTATAAAGTTATGGTTTCTCACATATTCAGGGCAAAATTAAGATAGGAGAGATTCATAATGTATCCAAAGTCATCGCTTGTCCCCTAGTATTACTGAAATAATGTATATATTACCATTAATGTGTGAAATCAGACATTTGATAGCATGCCTAGGAAATCTGTAGAATGCCAAAAATGGGCTGTCAAAGTATGAAAGGCTTAATATTTCACAATTTCCTAGGCATTCTATGCAATGCCAAAAGGCAAACTGGCAAAGTATAAAATAGTGCCACTCTGGCCTTCCTTCTTGCAACAAATAAGTTAATACTGATCTTTTTGTCTTGTTTTTTTTCCCAGTAAGAAAGTCCTGTACTTCATTGTGCATGTCTTCTTTCATTTTCATACAAGTCCTATCAATAAAGGGTTAGAGTTAGCGTTAGGGTTAACTTTAACTCTAACCCTAACCTTAATCCTTTTCATGACTCTCTTTTCATACTTTGCCTAAATAGCTCTTGTCATTCTGCATAATGCCTAGGCCCCAGGAATTATATACAATGCCTAGGCCAGTGATGGTGAACCTTTAAGAGACTGAGTGCCCAAACTGCAACCCAAAACCCACTTATGCATCGTGGAGTGCCGGGTGGGTGTGGCCCATTGGCTGGGTGTGGCCAATTGGGTGGGCGTGGCTGCGGTGGTAACGGCAGACTGGGTGGGACTAAAAAGTTCAATCAATCAATTCCAACTTTGCAAGATCTTTTTTTTTCCCGTGAGAAGTTGAAATTGACTGATTGAACCTTTTTTTTTTTTTTTGCATATGGCGGCGGAGGCCTAAAGTGAAAAGGTTTTATAAAACCCAGCTGAAGGCCTAGAACTGGGGCGACGGTGCGCGTGCCCACAGAGAGGGCTCTGAGTGCCGCCTCTGGCACCCGTGCCATAGGTTCGCCACCATTGGCCTAGGCCCTAGGGAAAGTATATAGCATATTAAAATAACACAGACATATCATACTTTGCCTAAAATGTCACACATTCTATAGATTTCCTAGGCATTCTATACAATACCAACTTTTCATACATTGCCGTTAACATATACACAACATTTTAAATACCTGAAGAATTCTCTAACCAGATGTTCTCTAGATGTGTTAGATGACTTCTTCTAACACCTTGTTCTCCCATGCCAGTGTAGCAAGTTGGATATGTTGCTACTTGCATTATTTATTAATCATATATATATAGCTGCCCATCTCATGAGAAGTGACTCTGGGTAGTGTACAATAGTCAATAAGAAAGAATACATACCTAAAACAGAGATTTATAAAGTAGAAAAATCTGCATTAAAAAATGGAGATAAAACTAAAAATATATACAAAACCCAAGCAGAGAGAGAGAGTACATGCACCTCATTAGTGGAGCCATCTAAACAAGTCTCTGGTTCCCTGGAACCCCAAGGCCCGATGATTCAACCAGGTCTCGAGAGATTTTAGTATTAGTAAACGTTAGATTTTGGAGACTGTAAACCAGCAGCCAATATTTTTACAAGTAACTTTTTCAGGTTGGAGACTTGTTTGCAATTTTGTGAGCATCTGCAAAACACCTGGCATGAGAGAATTGCCTCGTCCCCAAAAGGCAGCCATGGTGGGCATGGACAGTATTATGTAGTGACCTAGCCCCCACCCTCCGCCCCTCCCAGGATTCTCAAGGGGGATCTTTGTGAGGCTCAAAGACATGGCTACAAATACGTTGTCAGAGGCATGCCACAACTTCTTCAATTTTTAAAAAATTGAAATTACTTTAAAAAGTAATTTGAGTTACTTTTGAGTGCCTAGAAACATATCTGAGAGCATACCGGTAACTATAGGCACCATGTTCCTACAACCTGTATTTATGGTAGAAATCTCATTTTGGAAATTGAATTTATCCATCACTTCATTGCAAAGGAGTGATGTCAAGGTCCACTAATGTGGTACATAACCTCTTTGTCATCACTGCATCCTGATGTCTTAGTACTTTTCCCTCCTGATTATATTGCAAAGCCAGGCAAGTATATATTTCCAGTGTCAACATTTCGAAAAGGAGGGACAAAGAAGTTAAATAATTCAAGTGAAACAAATCAGGAACTTAAGGGTGGAGCATGGAGCCAAACCTTCATTTCAAAAGCCTAGACTCATCTAACTTAATTAAATTCAGCACAAAACATGATTGAATTGGGTGGAATATATTTTACTGTATCCCTCTGGAGATTGGAATCATTACACTTCCACTGTGCTTCCATATTTGGTTGAGAAGGCTGTTCTCTTGGGCCGCTTCCACAAAGTCAGTTCACCCACAAATCTCAAAAATACATTGTACTGTCCCTCAAGTATCCTCATTGTGCTGCCTTCCCATTTCTCAGTGCTGTACTACCATATGAGTAGCCAATGTCCTCTTTGGGACATCTAGTTAACATATTCTCTACAGGATTGCGTTCATGGTTCTTTCTTAATTGTCTATGTGCCGTCCATGCACATTTTAAAAGAAAGCAAGGATGGTGCAATTCTCAGGGAGCTGCTAGTAATCCTTGAAGACTGAAGTCTGGTGCTATTTTTTTAGTGTCTTGTAATAAGCCCATCATCCCCATCCATAGTATGGATGGTTGTGGATGTTGACTACAATAGTAGAATATCTGAGAGGCACTAAACTGGGGGAAGGGGGTCTGCTTTGTACCACAATCCCCCCCCCCCAGTGGTGGATCCCCTTGACACATTTCAAAGACTAGAAATGAGAAATTTCTGGAAAGTTTTTTTTAGACTTTGTCTCTCTCCCCCCCCTTCCTTCCCGCCCCCGGTTCAGCAGCAAGCGTGCCGAGTTTGCGTTGTTGGAAGGAATCAGAGGTTGCTGTGGGCTGTTCCCTCCACCTTTCAACTGGGGGAAGGATGGAAAGTTTCCCCTCTCCTTGGGGATTTCGACGCTGAGGAAAACAGCAACTGTTTTTGGTCACGTTTGGAAGCCTTGGTTGGGTCGTGTGTGGGAAAATGCAAGACAACTTGATGGTTGGAGCGTGCAACCCACCCAGCGATTTCCCGGCCGTCTGTTCCCTCTCCCCCTTTTTGGTGCCTCAGCCCCCTTCCTTTTGACTCCCTCCCTCTCCAGAAACCCCTCAAATCTTGCTGATCTAACGACCCACAACGGCCTCAAGTGGGAAGAACGGAGCGCTAAGCCTTCCTGCTCAGGTAGCGCCCGTGCCTCTCCAGGCATCCAGAGGTCCCCGGGGCTGCGTAAAGGGGCGCAAACCAGAACCCCCCTCCCCCGAATTCCAAAGAGCGGGAAGGAGAGAGGAAGCAGCGCTGCCCTGCGAAGCGCCACGCTCGTCTTTGACTTTACGCACACTCCTTTCCTCCGCGCCTCCCCCCTCCCCGCCCAACAGAGGCGTGGGGTGTAGGGAAAGAGGGAGCGTGGGAGCCGAGCCGAGCCAGGCCAGGCGGGCTTGGGTGCGGACCCCGCCCCCGGGCGGCAGGGTCGCTCCGCCCCGCTCTAACTCAAGAGAAGTTTCCCAGGGTCCGGGGAACGAGGAGGCGGTGCCGAGTTTTCGCTGCCTCGGTGCCTGGCCCTAGCCTGAGCTTAGCTCTTAGCCCCTTCCATGGATCTATAGGGGGCAGCAGGAGTGGAGACCCAACTGGGGGGAATGGGCTCGGCGTCCCGGTTCCCAGGCCTTCGGCGGGCATGGCTGTGTTGCGGCTTGCTGGTGGTCGCGTTGTTGGCCCGCCTGGCACTCGGGGCAGGTAAGGAGCTTCGGGGGTGCTGGTTCAGATCGGGTGCGGGAGTCCCCTTCCATCCAGACTTTTAGGAGACTTGGGACGAAGCCGTTCCGGTTTTTTTGGTTTTGGTTTTTTTTTTTTCTGGGCACGAGAGATCATGGCCTCTTCGTTTCCTCTTTTCAAACTTTCTCAAAGAACTTCGCTGGGTCATTTTAGACTCCGTTCTGAAAGTTTAGAGCGCTCTTTCCCAGGACCGGGAGATGCGGGTCCCTGAAGTTATTTTCCTTGTTCTCAGCTAATTCTCTGCCCTCTCTCCCTCCTTCCTCCCCCGCCCCCCGTGAGAAGAAGGGGAGGGAAAAAGTTTGCTGGAGTCCGACCACAAAGAAAATAAACGATCATTGTTTAATTCCAGATTGGGGAAAAGAGGGAGAGGGGGCAGCGATTTAGCTGGACCGGTTGTGGAGGGGGGGGGGCGGCGTTATTTCATCGGCACTGATTTGAGCTACAAGGGAAACAATCTTACACTTTTTATTTACTTAAAGCAAACTTTTCTTTGCAGCCAGCTCCAGCTTCTCAACTTGGAGCAGCTGGAAAAACTGGAGCATGGACGTAGGATTTGGCTTCACTCCGTCCTTGCTGTAGCCAGCTTTCTTTTCAAATGAAATCTTATTCCGCAACCACGCCGGGAGGGGGGCAGCGGGGGGGGGGAGGAGAGAGAGATTTGCAGTTTTCTCTAATCTCCCCCTGGAGTTTAGCGATCTTATATGAATGTCAAGAGGATAGTTCTGTATATTTGCGTTCACAAAACGGTTAAAGGAGGGAATGGGATTTAGAGAACATGCTTGCTGTACAGATAAGTAACTAGAAGCATTCAATTAAGACTATGTTCAGAATAATAAATAGGATTGTGCAATTGATGCATATTAGGCCTGTGTAGTTACGTGCTACCCACACATTTGTCTGGATAGGAGAAAAATGTACTAGCCGGAATGGCAGTGTTCACACGATATAGTAGCAAATGCAATCACACGACATATTGAATTTGATTAGTGTTAAGTTTAATTTTTCATTACTTAGCATATTGCGTAACTTAACCCATTTGGTTACCATGTGTTTCAATATATTCTGTAAGCTGAAAAAGTGGTATAATTTAATTACTTCGCTTTATGAGTGAACAATTTAGAAGAGGTGTGTACATAGACAAATGTGCTGATCTTAGCATATTAAGTGCTGTGAGAATTTGCATTTTCTTGTGATGGGAGCCATTATGAATAAGAGGAATAGTTTGGATTTTAAGACTTCCTCCCTCCCCATTTTTTATATCTGAGATTAAAATGAAATGATCTTGGTGGTGGTGCTTTTGTTATGTGCTGCCTTGTGTTTACAGGATAGTGAAAAGAGACTTGGTGATGGCTTGAGCAGATGTAGGGTAGTAGCAGCTGTCACCCCTGGTCTCCCTCCTTCACATTCTGTTGGACTACACAATTTTATGGTTGCTACAAGGAATTCTGTAAAAATTGTCCACGGACTCACTCCAGCCAGTGCTACAGGCCCAAAGGTACCAGGTTTCTTTCTGCCGGGCCTAGAAGTTGCTATCTCTTGGCTGTAAAGTAGCATCTTGGAGTCAAACTGGGGAGTGCAACTACTTAGCAATTGAGGCAGCCAGTTCTCAGGCTTCTTGGGAGTCCTGTGGCTCAGTCTGTGCCCTGAAATCTATTCCTTCTCTTCTCCCCCCCCCCCATACATGCTCACTCACACTTTTTTCCCCAATTTGTGCTCTGGGAATAAACTGAGATGCAAGCAGGAGATAAGATGATTTAATTGGGTGTCGTGCAGCAACTTGCTTTGGCCCATGAATCGTGCAGCAGCGAGATGCCAGGGATGAGATAATTGCTGCAAAAGGTAAATAGAACGTAGGGCTATTATTCAGCATGGGTTTCACTCTCCCATGAAGCTGCCTGACTGGTTTGGGGAAGCCGACCTTGCTTATTACAATGTTCCCAGCCAGCTGGTTCTGCAGTGCGTGGGAATGTGTGGCTCGTCCTATGCATGAGGCCAGGAGATTGTGGATGCCCGGGAATATGAATCCCTCCTCCTCCTCCCGCCAGCTTGCTGCTTGGCTGGACATAGACAGGGCTTTGTTCTTGGTTGAGCAATTCCAAAGCAGTGCTGTTGAAATCCTGGCGGTCTCTAGCAGAGGAGGGCTCGAAGCCGCTGCTCGGAGCCACCCTTGAATGTTTTTAATAACTCTGGAGAATTTGCATTTGCACTAAAGTGATGGGAGATTCTCATCCTGCAGCTGCCAAAACAGCATATAGAGGCCCTTGAGAAGAACTAGGTGATATGAAGGCCAAGTTTCTGAGTTTGGATTGGCAAAAATAAAGTTTTCATTGTTAGGGTGGTGGGCTGGGCTGAACCAGACAAAGGTCATGGAAAGGTTGGAAGTTTGTCTTGTGGGAGGATGTGATGTGGAGGGGATTGCTTTTCTGCCATATTATACATAGGAAATCTAGAGCTTGGCATTTATTTATGAATTCTATTTTCTGCCTTTCCACTAAAAATGGCACTCAAGGCAGTTAGCAACAATACGGAAACTATGAAAACTTTGGTTAAAAACTCAAAAACCAATGTGTAAGAAATAAATTGGCCCACCAGATTAAACCTACTTTCTCAGGAAGCTAGCTTAAATGTTTAAAATTTGGCGGGGAATTGTGTATTTGCCCGTTGGCAGAAGAAGATCGGCATTTGCTAGGTTGGCTTTTCTCCTATGGAATTCTGCTGTTGGGGGCAACCACTGAAAAGGCCCTTTGTCGAGTTCTACCGTAGTCAAACTGTGTGTCTGATTTATGGGACAGAAAGAATGCTTTTAAAAAAAAAAAAAAAGAACCTGAACACTAAAAACCCCTGTATTCTTTCAAAGAATGTAGTCCCTAGAACATTTAGGGCTTCGCACGTATCAGAAATGTCACAGGGAAGTCAATCCTGTTCAATAGCTTGGCTGCAATTATTCAGACTAGCCAAAGTTTCCAAGTTGTTTTAGGAAAATGTATTACATGGATCTGGCACTTACAGTTTTTGGACTTTAACTAGGATGCCATTTAAATCTGGACATCTAGGCTTAGGGCTAAATCTGGATATACTCCCAAACTGAGAATTTGAGAGTTCAAGGATCTCATAAGCTCCTCCTCCTCTGCTGCTGTTCCTTCCCTTTGGAACAGCATCTCCCCTGGGATTTGTTTTGACTCGACCCTGCCTGCTTTTTGGAAGGCATTAAAGTTCTGCTTTTTTTCCCACCAGTCACTGGCATGGCCCAGTGCATTATTTATCCCATAGTGCTTACGTGTTTCTATGTTGTTCTTTTGGATTGTGGTTTTTTTTATTATTATGTTTTTCTTTAAATTGATTATTGTTATTGAAGATTTGAGGTGCTCTGAGTCAAGTACTGAGTAAATAACAAACAAACAGACTCATTAATGAGAAGGTTGCCTTGTACCCAGATGTGCTTTTCAACAGTACCTCTATTTTCTTTCAGTCTGACATTCAGTCACTGATTGAGAACATGAACGGCTTCCTTGAATTGAGAAGGAAAAAAATATTTTCCTTTGCCATCAACAGATGTAGTTTTGGTTAGGGTTGCCATCAACAGATGTAGAATCCATTTCCTTGCAAAGCAGACATTTTGTCTTTTCCAAGGCTGTTTCTTATTTTCTGCTTTGTTAGACTAATAACAATGTGGTGATCTAGTGCTTTGCTTGATAAAGTCCTTATTTGAAAGCCATTTCATGTGATCATATGCAGTATTTTTTTCCACATTGACATACACTGCATTCCATTAGATTAAAAAAAACAACCTAGAAATGTAAGTTTATAGAAAAACCACCCATACTAACCAGGTGCTCCACTACCAAAGCAACAACCCAACCTCCCACAAGAGAAGCCGTGTAAGCTTAAATGAGCTTACACACACTGCAGCAACCCAGAACAGCAGAAAAAGGAAATGGGGCATCTATATAACACATTCCAACAAAATGGATACCCACGCAACTTCATCCCTGACCACTCAACCCAATACAGCACAACCAACACAAACCCTAGAACATCTCAGAAACCGCAAATAGACTATTACAACCACATGGAATCAGAGTAGCAAATAAGCCAACTAAAGCCCTTCAAAACATCCTAAGTAAACCCAAAGACCCAGCAATCCCAGAAGAAAAAACGTGAATCATCTACAACATACAGTGTAAGAGCTGCAACAACCACTACGTAGGACAAACAGGCAGAAGACTGGCAGAACGCATCCACGAACATCCAACTGGCAGTCAAAAGGCATGATGAAAATTCTTTTAATTCCACAATATATAGACAGATTTAACCATAGTTTCAATTGGGAAAATGTGACTATCCTAGACCAGGCCAAATCCCAAAATGCCAGGGAATTTCTAGAAGCCTGGCACTCTGACAAATCAGCCATCAATAGACACATTGATATTAACAACATCTATAGATTATGCAAAAGAGACAATCAACCACTCCAAAAGAGAAAAAGACTCCAGCACCTCTTCATCAGTAATCAGTGCCACGGAGCCATTAGTAAACAGCCCAACCAAAGAATCCCTAAGACCGCCCCCACCCACACTGACAGAGCAAGACACCAGAATATAAACAGACAGCAAACAACACTCCTTTCTAGCACTGATGATGTTACCTAGTTAGGGTAATGAAACGTCTGCAAGAAAACAAGGAAGCTCAGAGAGCAGCCAGGACCCCTCAAAAACTGTATTCTCTGCAGAAGAGATTTTGTAAGATAAAATGTCTTACCCTTACAGAACAGGTGGAATCTTGCTATAAAGTATTTGGTCTAGGACTGGACATTTAAGACCTTTCAGTCAGTGGTGTCGTTAAAAAGGGCAAGGATTCATTTGCGAAGATTGAAGCCAGGCCTAACTTGTTTAAAAACCAAGCTGCACAGTAATTTCTTCGATGTTAACCTGTAAAATTGAGTTGTTAAATTCAGTATGCTTCTTGTAATTGCTTCCCCTGCACTCATCCATATTCCTATTTCTTCTTAAATATCTTGTGTGAAACAGGAAAGGACATTTTCCATGTTTCTGTAGGTTTGCTGTAGGAGTCATCAGAGCTTCTCAATTGCAGAATTCTCTCTGGGGTTTTGAAACTTCCCTTGTTTTTCCAGTCTTGAGGTGGACATGCCAAGTAGGCATTTTAATCTCCTAGATTTGTTAAGAGTACTTTCATGGATCTTCCCTGATGCTGGAGTCAGTTTGGTCCAGTTACCAATTGGTTCCATTTAATTGGCTTCCATTATCCTTCTTTCAGGGCGCTTTGCCTTCTGGAAGGGGCAGTCGCGGGTTCCTTCCAGGCTGGGGTTGGACTTTTTCCCCTGGGCGCAGGGCAGAAGCATTCTCTCCCCATTTCTGGATCCTATGAACTGAAGCTGTCTGTACTTAGAGCAGAGAGTTGTTGAGATGTAGCAGCTGCCTTCCTGCTGCAGCCTCTCCAGCGGCAGCAAGGAAAGCCAACCAGCTGGCCATTCAACTCTCAGCCTCTTTATTCTGCCCACATGGCAAGCTGGTTAACAAAGGCAGCTGGAGAGAATTTGGGATGCCCTTATACAGCTTTGCTGCACTCAGTCATTTCTGGTACTGACTTTCAATCGGTGTCCGCTTTTTCTTTTATCAGCTTGGGATTTCAAGTGCATGTGTTCAAACAGGCCTCTTAGCTCTGTTATATTCGGGTCCTACCTTATTGTGGAACTGGTGCCCAATTTAGAGTTTCTAGAGGACATTCTGCTTAAAAGCAGCATGGAATTGGGCTACTGTATAGGAACTGTAACATCTGGATAGCAAGTAGAGGGCAGAAAAGAGTTAAAATTCACTGTATCTCTTTGCTGCCATCTAGTAGTTCCCCACATTTTTCGAACTTATAGTAGCATTAATGAAAAGTATTGATTGGCCTTAAAACAGTGGGAAACATAGGCAGCCTGAGCCTTTTTGAGAGACAGGAGCTACTGAAAGAGGGCACTTTCTGTCTTTGGCATTTGGACCCAGTCTCTTCTGAGATGTTTCACTCAAAATATCCCTTTTTTGGTCAGAATTTTACTTGTGGTTATCTCTCTCTTTTGCCATGTTGGGTATAATTCCATTCCAGCTATTTATGATAAGATCAGGAATGTCCAGCTGCACTCTAGTTATTACTGTAAGAATTTTATGCCTTAAGAATTAGTGGTTTGTTTTATTTTGCTTGCTTTTCCCTCCCTATCCCATTTTCCTTTTGTGTCAGGGTGTACCTTAGATTATAAATGTGGGAGAGGAGTTTCTCTTGCTTTTATATATCACTCTACAGCTTTGGAGCCCCTTTGATTGAAAAGTGGGGTTAAGAATACGTTAGAATAATAATTATTATTATTATTTTCAATCCTGTGCTGAGAGTTCATACAGTTTTCCCCCCAGATGTCTTATAGTTGAGGCTCTGTCTTGTTTATGTGTTTTATGCAAGCATAACAATTTGTATTTGGTGCAAAAATCTATCTGTTCAATAATCATATTTTAAATGTATTTAATCCGTTCTGACCTTGTTTCCTAAAGCAGTCTTCTAGCCTTTATAGCTATAAAAATAGGTAAGGAGGGGCGAAGGCTGGTGACATTTGAAAAACCAATGAAAAAACTTTCAATGGTGAGGAATTGTGGTTTGCTCTGCACTGCGATGCCAATTAGTCTTCACCACGACTAAGAATAAGTTACACAATATAATTAACATATGCAGATTTGCTCACTTTACAATCATATTTTGGGACAGGCTTTTTTTTTGGCTCAGAATGGAATGTACTCTGGCATAGAATCTTGATTTTTTTTGTGTGTAACAAATATATGCAGCCCTGTTTAAAAGTGGCAGCCAAAAAGGAGCTGAAATCACTTAACCACACCCAACATGGTAATTAAGACATGTGGGTGGTGTGCACATCCTGTGTCATTTGAGCATTAAAAAGAAATGGGGAATTTTGGAAGACTCATTCAGGGTTGGAAAATTATTTTTGAGAGATGTTCTGTAGTCTAGGAGGTATCTTTGAGAAAGAGAAGCTATGCTAAATAGCATACAGTATGCTTATTGTATTAATGTATTGTTTTCAAGCTACGGTATCTACCGCTGTCCTGAAAACTTTTCTGTGTTGTGGAACCCTATTCCAGCAATGGCATTGTCTCGGCCATTGACTGTTTATTGTTAACCCACATAATTGGAATAAATGACCAAGAGAAATTAAATGGCCCCTACTGTGGAGGACTTCCACTAGAAGCTGAAAACATACTTATCCAGCCCTTCCTTAAGTTTATAAACAGCCCTAGTTATGTTACTTTATTTTAAAACAATTGAACAGAGCTAGAGTGATATTGTGGCTAAATTGTTGACCAAAATCTGGGAGATCTGACTCAGGGTCCACCTTCAGTGTGGTGGAAACTCACTGGGTGAATTTGGGTCAGACATTTTCTCTAAGCCTAGCAAGGTCCCTGAGGTGGGAATAAGAGCAGGAGGGAACACTTGAGCTCCTGAATGGAAGGGAGAATATAAATCTAATACATTTTTTTTAAAAAAACGTGTAAATTGCTTTTTTTATATTGGGAAGAATATAAAATGCTGCAAGTAGAACAAAAACAACTGCATTGAACAGTGAATTCAGTATTCACTTATATTGCAAAGTTCACTTATACTGCAGAGTATCAATAGCGATAAGCAAGATATCTTTTAAAGGACCTTATCTGGCGACTTTGGATCTTCTCACTGAGGAATTCCATGAGTTCCTTCAGCATTCTTTGAAAAGAAAAGAAGACAAGATAGATAATAGAGGTTTGTTGAGCATGATGTGCTCTGAGCTAGCAGCCAGTTACTCCATCCAGATGTTGACTCCTCTTCCTCAAAGGGAACAGCTGTTTCATGACCAGAATTTTTGTGTCTGTAGACATCTTTTGGGATAGTAGCAGAAGATTAATGTCTCTTGGAAGTGAAACTCAATCTCATTCTTATGTAGCAACCTTTACAATCTTCATGCCTTCCTTTTGTGTTGCAACTGAAACACTCAGGTGTAAATGAAATGTTTTGGTTACAGAGAGCAACTCTATTACTATCCGGGAAGAGTTAATTCTGAAGTACACAGTGGGGATAGTAAGGTAAGCCTGACAACAAGGCTAAAGTTGGATAATGTATAAAGGGCAGGCCATCTTTCAAAGCTCACTGATGAACTTACTCAGTGTTATGTCTTAAGTGCTATAGTGACCTAAAAACCTTAATCAGCCTGTCTACCTACTTATTGAAATTACACTGTTGGTTTTCATTTAATATGACCTTGGTTGTGAGGAATCTCATCTTATTTGTTACTTCATTTGCTCCTCCGCTTTGAACAATGTGTTTATGATTATCTTGCTTAAGCCAGTAGGTATAAAGACACTCTCTCTGATGCTGTCTGCCACACAATTGGATGGATGGCTTCGTGCTTAACATTGCATAGGTTACTTGAATATTCATTGCTTGCTTTGTGGTAAATTCTGTAATGTGTTACACAGTGTAATGTGTCCACTGAGAGACAGAGTGAAGGTACCCTGGGGAAATTGTAGCTCAGTATCATTGGTCCCTTATATTTTTCAAAGCTTAAGTTTTCTTCAAGCATTATTATGTTCTTAGAGGGCAATCTATGTGCTCTACTAACTATGAGATAATCCCACCTAAGCAGAGGCTACTTGGTGCTTATGCAAAAGGAGCTCACATGTGGCACATGCTTCAGTTCCCAAGTCTGGTGGTTTTATAGGTAGGAGCTAAATCTCCATTCTAATGTTTTCTTGCACCAACTGCATGCATTGGAGATTGTTAGGTTGTATTCTACCAGAAATATACAGTTCAAATTGGAAAGCTAAATTCCCATTTTGAATAAGGATTTGGCAGTGAACAAGGATAGCTGCACATTACTTTGAGAAGATGAAAAATTGTTATTAGCTGTAGCAGTTTTTATTGTACTAATATAGTAAAACATCATAAAAATGTACAGTGTAAATAACAGCTTTATAAAATTGAGTAGCAGTGATTATGGAATAGCTATGGAATAATACATTTAGTTGTCCACACTAGTGAGCAGATAGCTTATTTACAGGTTTGAACGTTAACAAGATACCAATGTCTGTAAAAAGGAGTCAGTCTGCTTCCATTAAAATAGTCTTTTTTTTAAAAAAAAAATTTTTTTGCATTCATTTGCTTTTTTTATTACAAATATCTTCTGGAACATCTTTGTTTCCAATGAAAAACTAAGTTTGACCTCAAGTGATTAACAGCTAAACAGTTTTGTATGACTGTCTCTTTCTTGCTTCATTTTTAATTGAGGCAATGCACAAGAAAAGTGCTTTATGAGGCAAGATTTTAAATTGAGAATTATAGGGTTGTTCTCCTATCCTCTGTAGAATGGCCATCATAGCAGATTAGAACATATTAATTAGTATAAATCAGCATTCTGGGCCAACCTTCCCTGCTCGGCCTTTTATGCATAGCAAGACTTGGATTCAAAGCATTCCTTTTTTCTTGATTCTGCCAGGTGTTTTCTGATTACACATTAGAACCGATAGAAATTTTAGACTTAAGAGTGGTAGAACAGCCAGTTCTACTCGAGAACTAAACTAAATGGCATAGGGCCTGATTACGTGAGGGATCGACATAATATCTGCAATCAGGATACGGAAGCATTTGTTTCTCATACATACATCTTGAGAAAGTTTAAATGATAACTTTGCTTTATTTGTTTGTTTTTACAAGGCACATCTGATAGAATCTGTCTAAAATAATAGTATTATGTTATGAATTAATAAGGTGCAAATGATGAAGTGAAACTAAGAGATCAGACATTAATTACAAATTTGATACTAAGGTGAATTGTCCTTCACAAGACACATTCTGAATGAGTACGCCTTATACTTTGTTGTGTGTTTTTTAAAAAGCATAAACAAAATAAAGCAGCCTAAACTTGCAAGCTGTACTAATTACATAAATCAAGTGAATTTACATGGCATTTTTTTTTTTGGCCTCATCTTTCTAGCTGTGGGGACAAGCAAGAGAGCTAATCCAAACTGAAGGTTGCCTGACGATCTAATGCAGGCATGTCAAACTGCCAGCCCGCGGGCCGGACGCATCACGCCGAAACTGCGCCCACCCCATTGCCAGCAATGGGGAAAAAGTCCTGATACGTCGCACGACGTCACGTGACATCGCGAGTTTGACATGCCTGATCTAATGCTACGTTTCTCAACCTTGGCAAGTTCAAGATGAGTGGACTTCAACTCCTAGAATTCTGGGAACTGAAGTCCATTCATCTTAAGCTTGCCAAGCTGGGAAACACTGGTTTCATGTGTCCTCTCTCCTAACTTCTGAGGCTTTAGTTAAAATGGGTTTCATAGCCTTCCACCTTCCTGCCCAAATGAACCTGAGATTCTGATTTTCATGAATAAGGCCAAATTCTTAACTACCCTTTTCTTGATTAGTTCCCAATGCAAGGAATGCAAAATAGAGTCTTGTTCTTATGTTTCTTTGGAAAGTATAGATAGCCTTTTCAGGATTAGTTCTGCCCGAAGGAGAGAAAATAGCCACTTCATTTGGCAGATGGAGAAGAAAAGGTGAATTGAAGCTTGTTTCATTGTTGTATATAGTTTACACAAGCAGTGATGCTTACTGGTGGGGAAAGGGTGGATAGATGGGATGAGGGTGAGAAGCCAGGGCTCCTGGCAGTTAGCTTAGTCATGCCAGGAACATGACATGAGGATTAAGTGGTCAAAGCAGTGGGACTCAGTACTTGACTGTAAAATCTCTGCCTGGATGAGTAACCTCTGCCCTTTCTTATTGGTTCTTTCAAGGGCAGGAAACCTAATTGCTGTCCTGTTTGTTTCTGGATGGGCTGAGGCAGAGCTTTCAAGAGCTAACTTTCTGGGTTCTTTGGGGAAGCTAATGGTGGTGGATCAAAATGGATTTGTGGCTTGCTTGAACGTGAAGGTTTAGCCTTCCCTTTGAACTGAGGGAAATCTGGATTCTTTCATGGCTAAACTCTTTTGCTAGGTTCACCTTAATGGAAAACAAGGTGTGCAGGATGGAGGTTTCTAAAATGCTGCAAATATCAAGAGTCCACTGGCTTGTCACAGTACTCCATGTTGTACTTTTCTCTCGTGCATATATGATTGCATCTCAAACTTGTGCATCGCTGTAGACTATCCTGTGTGTGTTTGGCTTTAGCTCTAGTCATTGTGAGCTAGAGATCAGCGCTTGGGTTATAGAATTGAGACTCTCTTAGCCAGGCCCCAATGCATGGATGCTGAAAGAGTAACGTATGCTGAAATCTTGGCTGCCAAGATGGTGTGCGGTGGTAGAAGCTGCAACTTTTGAGAGCAGCGAGGGATCCAGGATTGCATTCCACTGGCTCAGATTTGGCTGTATGCTCTGGAAAGGAGGAAATTGTAGAGAAAAATGAGGGCTTGCCTTGTGCCAGGAATAATCTCTGCTGAAATCCTTGAGTGTCTCTTTTGGTTGACTGTTCTGAGAATGTGTCCATGTTCAAAAGCAGGATGCTAAATTTGAAAGATGTCCTTAAGGAATTTTGAAAGACTTCTTCCCAAAGACCCCCTGCCCTTTTATCAGAACATATGTGCACATGTATATAAATATAGGCATATGGGGAACAGTTCTTGTTACAAAGGCGGAGAGTGAAAATAGGTTGCTTTGTTCTGCATACAAGGATGTGAGTGAATCTCTGCAGATGCCAGCAAGGTGTTTAATGTCAGAACCCTGTGACTAGTAGTAACCTTTGTTGTGAAAGGGGTTGGTGAAAAGTATGACACCTTGGCTTCAGTTAAAGTAGGGCTTATTTTATTCTAGACTGAGCACAGAGTTGCTGAGAGACATTTTGCTGCAGCATTTTTGCTGGCTCTGCATGCTGACTGAGTAAGGGGCGGCAGCGGAGGGGGGAGAGGCATTGTCTGGAACTGATCTGTGTGCTGGGCACGCACTCTGTTACAAGTGGGTCTCTGGAAAATGGCTGAGAATGAGGGAATTGCCTGGGCCCCAGCTCCTTCCATCTTCTCTCTGCTTTGAGAGGGAGGGCTTCAGCCGGGGTCCTGTTCTTTAGCTGAATTTCCCTCACTGACTGGGCCTGGAGCACTAACAGTACCTCTCTTGCACAAGGGCTTCCTTGAGGAATGGATGTTTATTTCCTTGTGATCTTTTCATAGGGCACTTAAGCACTCCACTCATATGGCTGGAAGGGGATGGTGGTGCTTGCATTTGCGATACTTTCCCTTAAGCCGAGCCCTACCAGGAAATATGCTGGGCAACTTACTAATTGCCTTCTCGTGCCCCACTCAACACTGCTTCCAGCATTTTCAGAGTAGGATGACTGTGAGATTCAGAGTCCCTCATTTTTGGAGCCACTTTTGTTAATCTCTTTCCCCTGAAGAGATAAGATTCTACCTCTGGGGAGATTTCTGAACTCAGTGCTACTTTCAAATAACTGTCCCCGCAGATCCTTCTCTATGGCAGTTCTAGGGAATTGTCTAGAATTTCATGTCTAGTGCAGAGTGATGAGAATGTGGTTGTATGCTTGTAGACCACTGGTTGCTCCTGGAGTAGCCACTGCTGGATAAATGGCTAACTTCTGGTTGTATCTGATAAGAAATCCTCCTTCAGTTGTTGAACTGGCAGTGGAATCAGTCATTGTAGTAAGACCTGACACAGTTCTTCAACTGAAGACATAGCCTCTCCTCTGCTAAGCTTTTTGGTGGCACTGGTCCTTGCCTTGATATTGTCATTACAAGGCTTCTGGGTCACTAGAACAATCCTATACAGTGTGAAGTAAGAGGCTCCTCAGTAAAATACAATTATATTGTCATTTTTTTGGGAGAGTGTGAACATAATAGCACTTAGCAATAGCAATAGCACTTTGATTTATATACCGCTTCACAGTGCTTTACAGCCTTCTCTGAGCAGTTTACAGAGTCAGCATATTGTCCCCAACAATCTGAGTCCTCATTTTACTGACCTCGGAAGGATGGAAGGTTAAGTCAACCTTGAGCAAGTCAGGATCGAACTCTTGACAGTCAGCAATCAGCAGAATTAGCCTAACCACTGCATCACCACGGCTCTTAAGCATTTGCTCTGAAGAAATGAAATGGTACATGGGACACTTACATATCCCTTAATATGTTGTGGATGGTAGCAGTAGACACTCTTATGTCCCATAATTGTCAACTATGTTATAAACTTTCCCATGTTTGTTTTTGGCAGAATTCTCAGTTGAATTCTCATCCCTCTTAGCCAGTATAGTCAATGTCTCTCCTGGCTAGAAGGTTTGAGTATTATAGTTAAAATGCACTTGACTTGGACTTTCATATAATATATCCCATAATTGTTCTTCTCTCCATGAGATTTGTGCTTTGCCTTTCCACAAGACAGGAAGAGGAGAGGGGGTCATGAGAAGAGGCCATTTTTTTTCTATCAAGAATGTGCCAATTCATCCTTTTCCTCCGGACCTCTGCTGGGCTACTGCTTACCTTTTGACCTTCAGCAATGAAAGTTGCCTATAATTACTAAGAAGTGCAGAGGTTAAGGCTGTGCCAGTGGAACCAATCAGACCTATTCTGTGAAAGAATCTCACTATTTTTGCTATTCATAATTACTTTTATTATTTGATTTAACATGTAATATCATACTTTACCGAGGATTCCATGGTAGTTAGGGTTTTTTTTTTTTCCCCCCCCCCCCCCGGAGATGAATAATTCTTGGATCTTTGAAGCCATTTATGGAGGAGTACTATTTTAATTATGCATAAACGGATTTAAGAATCTTCCCCCCCCCCCCAGACTTTCACATTTTTCCAAATTCTCATGATCCCCTGTCTTTGTTCTGAAGTCTCCTGATAGCAATCAATAGCTATTCCTTTGGTGAGTATTTTAGCAAGAAACATTTTCATTTGTGGGATTGTGGACAAGAATTGTCATAGCAGAACTTGCTTTCATTTATGAGATCATCTTGTTTAACAATTATACCTAGTAGTGGCAGGGAGGAGATAGAAGGATCCTGTCTCCCCCCCCCCAATTTATTTGTATAGTGTATGTTGTATGAGAAGAGCCCTTAGTATTTTGAGTTGGGGCTGAGGAAAGCTTGCTTGAACTTCTGCAGAATTACTGCCTGAAACATAGACACACTGTGTTCTGCACTGATGGAAGGAAAATAGATAAACAGTCTGGCTGGCTGGTTTTGGGGTATTACTGGAGAATAGAAAAGTAAAAGATGTACCAGATTAAACAGAAGGCAGTCATAAATAGCAGGTCTTAGAACTGGTTTTTAAGATCAGATCATAACTTTCCAGTTGCGTGATTCCAGCTTATATTGGACTATAGCCTTTTGGCTTGTTCTTTTGAGCCTAACTGTAAATTTACAGTTCCTATCATTATACACAGCCTGCTCTAACCAAGCTTTTTTTTTCTTCCACAGCTGTCCAATGTCTAGATGGCAACAAACCTTGTGAGAATGGTGGGACCTGTGTTGTTTACTCCAATGGTATTGCTGCTTGCCTGTAAGTGAACTCTATGTGTGGCTTTAATAACAGCTGAACTAACTTAGGTTATTTTTTTCTTCTGAGTTTACATTTACTTGTTTGTTGCATTTATGTCCTGCTTTCTGTGAGAACCAAAAGCAGCTTATACGGGATCTTCTCTAATTTTATTCTCATCATAACCCCGTAAAATGAAGGTTGAGTAATTGAAACAACTCTGTGATTAAGTGGGAGCTTGAACCAGGATCTCCCTTTTCCAAGTCTTTAAAATCCAGCTCTCATTAGATACTTTGTTGTGAAAAGCAAGTATATAGTTTGTTTTGGAAGCACTACAATTGGCATTGTAAAACGGAAGTGTAATAAGATGGTTGTGGAATGTCACACAGAAAATAAAAGTTCTGGAAATTCTTACAATCTTCATAGTGAAGGCAGATTCACTTGAAGGGATTCACAGTGGCCTTTCCCCATTACAGGCTCTTGCTTGGTCCAGACTGAGGAATTGTGTAGTAGTCATCCTGAGTAGTATCCATTAAGTTCAGATTTATACTTGGGAGTGCTTTTCAGTTGGAACACTGCTACAAGGCATTTTTGTTAATTTGATCCCCGTGTCAAAAGAAAATTAAGTATAATAGAGCAGATGATGTTAGTTTAAGGAAACTTGAGTTCAGGTTACTGCTCTACCATGAAGCATTTGGGGTGGAGCTTCCCAAGACCAGTTGTTATTTATCTGCCCATGCCACCCAATATCTTTGTTGTGAGGATAAAAACAGTAATCCTCACATAAGTTGCTCTGAATTACTGGAGGGGAAGATGGGATAAGCATCTGATAAACAAGCATCAGGTAAAAAAAAGGAGAAAGGAAAGAAAAAGAACAAGCTTTCCATTATTATGCTAATAGAAATCTGCAATACCTCAGATATTAAAAAAAAATCTGAATTGAATAACAACAATGCTCTATGTATATAGAGATTCTTGGATGATTATGTGCAACCAAGTGGGTGTGACTCTTCATGACCACACAGATACACTTTCTCCATGATGATCTGTCTCCAAACTTGGTGCTTCATGTTAATGGTGCATTGCACTGATTGCTGTTGTAATCAGGTCCATCCATCTTGTTTTTGGTTGTCCTTTTTTCCCCTTTCTCTCCTTTCCTGACATTATAAACTTATCAAGGGAGGGTATTCTTGACTGCAGGTTCCTTTATCTTTGATCCTAAAAGACATTACTATCCAGTGTTTCTGTATCTCCATTGTCTGTTCTAAGACTGGTTGCTGTATATATTGTCCGGTCTTCTTTATATTTAGTCTTTTCCCCCCCACTGTGCCGCTAGATTTTCATTACTAGAACTTGCAGGTCATTTCAGCTATCAGAGTAATGTCACCAGCATAGCCCAGTTTAATGCTTTTTCCTCCAGTTTAAAGGACACACTCATCTTCCAATCCAGCCTCCCTCGAGACATATTCAGCATTTAGTTTGAATAAATAATCAGGGACTTTACACCATTGCTTCACTTCTTGGTCTGTTTGGAGCATTGTCTGTCCAGACAGTGGCTTCCTCTCCGATGTATTGTTTTTGAATGAGGACAATGAGATGGTCTGGGATTCTTGTTTTCCTAAGGACATTCCATAACTTGAAATGATCAACACAGTAGAAGAACTTTCTACAATTGGTGAAGCATATATTGACTTCTTTCTGATATTCTTCAGCTTTCTCGGTTATCCTACATACATCAGCAGTAATGGATCTTGTTCCTTGGCCTTTTCTAAAACAAACTTGACATTAGACAGCTCCATTTCCATGTAGGGTCTAACCTGCAATGAATAATCCTAAGCCTTATTTTGCTAGCATGTGAAATTAAATATATTGTATATTCTGTTTGTTTAGTATTGGTATATAGGCTGATCTTTTCTAATCTGTTTGATCACTCATGTTCTCCTGATTTGCTGACCTAGTTTATCAGCATTTTTACAGTTTTCTTTTTCTGTTGCTTGCTATATTTCTGCAGATATTTCATCAATTCATATAGTCCTCTATTTGGTAATTTAGTGCTGTTCTAACTTCATCTTCTAGTCCAGAGGTAGACAGGGAATATCATAAAGTATCTTGGCTGTTGACTTCTTTAATGATTTTAGTATACTCTTTCCATCTTTGTTTGCCCTTCTTTTTGAATCATTTTATTGTAAGTTACTATTTGTATTTGGTACTTTTTTCTGAGTTTAAAGAACTTTGGCAAAACTTTCTGTTTTGCCACATCTGTTTCCATCTTCAGTGTCTTTACAAATGTTGTGATATTGCTTCTTGTCTTTTCTAATGGCTCTCTGATATTTTTTGTTAAATTGCTTCTGGAGATCATTGTCTTTTTTTGATTTTGGCTTCTCTTCTTGACAATTTCCACCATTTGTTTGGACATCTAGTTTGCTTTCTTCTGGTTCTTGGTCTTTGGCTGACTCTTCACATTCATCATTAAGATTTGTCTGATAAATCCAGACAACATGCTGTTTACCAAATATTAAGGTGATTATGTTAAAAAATCAATACAATATATTAAAAAAAAAAGATTTTTCTGATTTCCTGCTACAGTTTCTCTAACTTTCTGTCAACAAGATTCAAAACTTCAAAGTGAATAGTAGTAGAAATAATAGTAACAATAATAGTAGTAGTAGTAGTAGTAATAATAATATATAATATAATATAATAATAATGTTGGAAGGGACCTTGGAAGTCTTCTAGTCTAACCCTCTCCTCAGGCAGGAAACCCTATACCATTTCAGACAAATGGTTGTCCAGTCTCTTCTTTAAAAATCTGGAGGCAGGTTGTTCCACTGATTAATTGTTCTAACTGTCAGGAAATTTCTCCTTAGTTCTAGGTTTCTTCTCTCCTTGATTAATTTCCACCCATTGCTTCTTGTCCTGCCTTCAGGTGCTTTGGAGAATAGCTTGACGACTCCTTTGTGGCAATCCCTGAGATATTGAAATACTGCTATCATGTCATCCCTCGTCCTTCTCTTCATTAAACTAGACATACCCAATTCCAGTAACCGTTCTTTGTATTTTTAGCCCCCAGTCGCCTAATCATCTTTGTTGTTCTTCTCTGTACTTTTTCTAGAGCCTCAACATCTTTTTTATATCATGGTGACCAAAACTGGATGCAGTATTCCAAGTGTGGCCTTACATTATAAAGTGTTATTAACACTTCATGTGACCTTGATTCTATCCCCTCTGTTAATGCAGCCTAGCACTGTGTTGGCTTTTTTGGCAGCTGCAGCACACTGCTGGCTCCTATTTAAGTGATTGTTCATTAGGACTCCAAGATCCCTCTCACAGTTACTACTATTGAGCAAGGTATCACCTATACTGTACCTGTGCATATGGTTTTTCTTGCCTAAATGTAGAACCTTACTTTTCTCCAGCATGAAGAATGGAGAATCCACCAATGGGTTAATTCTGACCTCCTGCCCAAGTAGACCAAGTCAGTCAAAGCTGCCACGCCCGTCTGGCTGAGGACACGCCCCCAGTTTTGATTTGGTCTTCAGCCCAGACAGACGTGGTAGATTTGGCTCCCTGCTACTTGAGAACAGCAGGTTTTATTAAGTTTATTCCATTCGTGGATTCTTCCAGTGTTTTTTTGTTGATTTTTGTGCCTCTCCCCATCTCTCTCTATTTCGTTATTGTCAGTACTGATTTCTTGCTTATAGTGAACCTTTTGGGGGGAAAAGAGTGTTCCCCATTCTTCAGGCCTTGAAAATTACTCGGTCGGATCTCCTTATAGTCATTACTCGTAATTACTGATTTATCTTTTAAAGAGAACAGTTTGGGGAAAGGGAGTGCTCCCTGTTATCTAGGCTGCCTTGGGCCTTGAAATTATTTAGCCGATGGATTTATTCTCTCTTCAGAGGACCAAAAGGGAGGCTTGGCAGCTCTTAATTTAACCAGGATTCAAGGAAAATTGTCTTTTCCTGGACAAAGCGACTAAATGAACTTACTTTCTCCACCAATGGGAGACCACGACCACGGACTCTTGGGTGCTAAGCACCATCAGGGGCGGTCTGTCTCTGGAGTTCGTGACCAGGCCACCTCGATGCTTTATTTCCTGTCCCCCTCTAAGGAACCCAGTCAAGAAGAGCCTTCTGAGGGAGGCCTTTCAACACGTGTTACACATAAGAGCCATAGAAAGGGTGCCATCCGACCAACTAAGACAAGGTTTTTACTCCATCCTATTCGTTGTCCCAAAGGCCTCAGGGGGATGGAGGGCGATACTCGACCTCAAGGGCCTAAACTCCCACCTGTCGTACCGAAAGTTCAAGATGTAGACGCTCCAGTCCATCTTGGCCAGCGTCAGACGAGGGGACTTCATGACGTCCATAGATCTTACAGAGGCGTACCTCCACATCCCCATACATCCAAACCACCGACAATATCTCAGGTTTTGCTATTCCAACAGCCACTATCAATACAAAGCCCTGCCGTTTGGCCTCTCGTTGGCTCCCGGGGTTTTCACCAAGATCTTGGCGGTACTCGCCGTTCACCTACGGTTGGTGCTGGTGCGCATCCAATGTTACCTGGACGACATCCTCATCCAGTCGTCCTCTGCTCTGGCCGCCCAGGCGGAGCTGGCCCTCACTATAAGGACACTTCAGGACCATGGTTTTTCAGTCAACTTTCAAAAGAGTCAGCTGATTCCCTCAGCCCGCCTTCTACACTTGGGCACGGTGATAGACACAGACCTTTGCCGGGTCTACCTGTCTCGGGAACATCAAAACAGCATTCGAGACATGGTCCTCAAGGTCCGCAGGGAGCATGTAGTGGCACTGGCTATATTCTCCCAACTACTGGGAAAGATGATATCATGCATAGAGATAGTGCCTTGGGCCAGACTATACTCCAGAAACCTTCAATAGTTCTTCCTCCCATTCCAAAGGCTGGGCACAAGCTCTTCCAACCAAAGGGTACGGGTCCCATTCCAGACCCTAGGATCCCTTCTGTGGTGGACCTCCCCAGCGGTAGCCAGGGGGTCACTGTTCAAGGACCCCAGCAGGCGAACCCTGACCACAGACGCCAGTCTGTTTGGCTGGGGAGCGCACTTCCAGTCTCAATTGGCTCAGGGCCGGTGGTCCCGGGCAGACCTGAAGCACAATATCAATTGGCTGGAACTCAGAGCTATTCATCTGGCCCTCCGCCACTTCCGCAACAAGATTGCGAGGCAACACGTGCTGGTCCTCACGGACAACGTGGCGGCAAAAGCCCATGTGAACCGTCAAGGCGGTACCCGATCCCGTTCTCTCATGGCCAAGGCCAAGTTATTGGGATCCTGGGCAGAAAACAACCTCCTCTCCCTGAAGGCTGAGCACATCTCGGGAGAGGCGAATCGTCAGGCGGATTACTTAAGCCGGGTGACAGTAGATCATTCAGAATGGAGTCTACACCCGGATCTCTTCAGGGAGATATCGGAGAGGTTCGGACAACCGGTTCTGGACTTGTTCGCCTCACCGGCGAACTCCCAGCTTCCAAGATTCTTTTCCCGGTTCCCCTCTCCGGGGGCAGAGAGGGCGGACGCCCTTCGCAGCCCATGGCCAAGGGGCCTGATGTACGCCTTTCCGCCTCTCCCTCTGATTCTGGCAGTCATCAGAAAAGCACTGCAGGAACGGGCAGAGCTCATATTCATTGCTCCGCACTGGCTGAGGCGACCGTGGTTTCCCGACCTCGTGAGTCTCTCTGTGGCCCCTCCGTGGAGGATCCCTCCGGATCAGATAAGGCTCATACAGGGAGTCATACAACACCCGGAGCCTCAGTGGCTCCAGTTAACCGCTTGGCACTTTAACGCCGGATCTTAACCAGAGAATCCTACCCTCTTCGAAACTGGGGGCGTGTCCTCAGCCAGACGGGCGTGGCAGCTTTGACTGACTTGGTCTACTTGGGCAGGAGGTCAGAATTAACCCATTGGTGGATTCTCCATTCATCATGCTGAGAAAAGGCGTTCAGGTAAGACAACGCCCCTTTTCACCATTGAATTTCATTTTGTTAGGTAGCGCTCAATGTTCAAGTCTGTCAAAATCCTTCTGTATCTTAAGCCTGTCTTGCGGAGTGTTGGCTATTCCTGCCAACATGGTATTGTCTGCAAATGTGATGAGTTCCCCATCTATCCCCTCATCCAAATCATTGATGAAGTGCACTGGGCCCAAAACAGAGCTCTGGGGCACCCCACTACACACTTCCCTCCATGTAGATGCAGCTCCATTGAGGACCACATGCTGAGTACGTCCGGTCAGCTAGCTACGAATCCATTTGGTGGTGATGCTCTCTAACCCACATTTTTGTATCTTATCCAATAGTAAGTTGTGGTCTACTTTATCAAAGGTCTTACTGAAGTCTAAGTACATTATAACAGCATTCCTCTGGTTCACTAATTTTGTCAACTGGTCAAAAAATGCAATGTAAATGAAACATTTACAATGTTTCCTTGTAAATGATCAATAATTTTGCAGATAGTGGTTGGCTTTTTTCTGCTTACATTTGACTTGGAATTTGCATTTAACCAATTTGCAGTCTATTCTGCAGTCTCTGCTCATGTCTGTTTTGTAACTGAGCTCTTCTGCCCCCTTGTACCAATTTGGTTTCGTCTACTCCATCTGGCGATGTCCATGTAAAGAGGCAATGTTCTGGCTGCTTGCACTAGTGGGCTGTGAGAGGTTTGCAGCCGGGCTGTGGAAACAGCCACCAAACATCCTTAGTTGCACATGCAGCGGGCATGCGTGTGCTCCATTTGTGTGAGCAGCAGGCATGCGTGTATGCCACACGCGCAAATGGAGCTGCCCGCACTTGCCAGCTGCTTGTGTAAACCATCCCCTCTCCCCGCCGGTCTGCAAAGCCGGAAACATTGGGGAACTCTAGCCTATACAATCAAACTATGTTTTTTAACTTTGGCAGTTTTCAGTCACAGGCAACACAACTGACATGTTCTGTTGATTTCATTTTAAAACTTGACCATAAAACTTGACAGCTTCCTCTTCTGCATCAATGATTGATGCACAGACTTGGATAACTATCATAATTAAAGATTATCTGTAAAGTCCAACTGAAGTTAGTTATTGACTTTATTGTACCCAAGCACTGTCTTTGTCATATCGTTCCTGGCTTGTTTATTGTATAATGCAGAGTGAACAGTATGATCTCCTGAATTAAAAGCAGTCAATTCCAGTCCATTTCAATTTATTGATGCTTAAGATGTCATTCTGCAGTCAGTTTATTTAATCTTTCACTATGTTGAGCTTCCCCATGCTCATACTGTATTAATGGTATTTATAATGTAGCAAGATTAAAGCCTTTGGGAGACTGATGTTGCCATGCAAAATTATGTATTCTTACTATGTTTTTGTCTTTGTGGCTTTGGATTTTCTTTTCCTGCGTGGCAACATCAGTCTCCCAAAGGCTTTAATCTTGCTACATCATAAATACCATTAATACTCCAAAAGATCCTCAGCAATTCCTCAGTAGCATATTGAGTGTTACCTGAGCTGGGGGCCCATCATCCATCACTATACAGGTAGTCCTCGACTTAACAACAATTCATTTAGTGACCATTAAAGGTTACAACGGCACTAAAAAAAGTGACTTGTGACCATTTTTCACACTTATGATCATTGCAGCATCCCCATGGTCACATGATCAAAATCCAAATACTTGGCAATTGGTTCATATTTATGACGGTTACAGTGTCCCGGGGTCATGTGATCACCTTTTGCGATCTTCTGAGAAGCAAAGTTAATGGGGAATCCAGATTCATTTAACAACCATTACTAACTTAACAAATGCAATGATTCACTTAACAGTTGTGGCAAAAAAAATGTTAAGTGCAAACTCACTTAACAGATGTTTCACTTAGCAACAGAAATTTTGGGTTCAACTGTGGTCATAACTCGAGGACTACCTGTGTTGGTCAATCACCTCATATTACCTATCCACATGGTTTGCTTAGTAAAACACAGCAGTTGTTTCCCATTGCCTTCTCTCGCACAATATTAAACAGTGCTTTGCCATTGTTAGTAAAATTATCAGTTGCTTCTTCCTTTTCTCTTTTTAAAAAAAATAACTTTATCTACAAATTTTATAGCTAATACAAACTGAAATAGAACAGAGAAATCAAAATAGAGAAAATCAAAAGATATTACAGAAAAAGCTAAAAGTGCAATTAGAAAAAGTAGGGAAAATAGGAAAAAAAGAGAAAGATATAAAGATGTAAAGATATAAAGAAGTGGCTTCTGATATTTTCCACACAGTTATAAGTAATCCACCTGGCTTTTGCTCCTAAGGAAAGACTAGAATTCACAGACTCTTGGTTTCTATTCCATTTCCATAATTGCTATACCAGACTGGTTTATGCTGATACAGGTGCTTGCTTGCTTCAGCTGGGCAGCTATGATGACCTTTATATATTGGGAGGTTTTGTGGTAAGTATATATTCTAGGCCAGGGGTTCCTGATCTTGGCAACTTTAAGATATGTGGACTTAAACTTTAAGATACATGGACTTAAAGTTCTGGGACTTCTGAAGTTGAAGTCCATGTATCTTAAATTTGCCAAGACTGGGAACTTCTGCTCTAGACATATGCTCAATTCTTTGCTCATCACTCCTAGGAATTATCTCCCTCCCCCCCCCATCACGATGAGACAGCTCAGGAGGCTAGAGAGATTAATACTTCCTGAATTCCATAAAATGCTGTTAGACCCTCAGCAAAAAAAGATACACTACATATCATTTGGTGGGTCCTGGGAGGCAGGCCTTCTCTGTAGTGGCACCCACCCGATGGATTATTTCCTCACAAATCCCCCCCCCCCCCAGAAGTTACTATTTCTGGAGTCCCTCAAGATATTGTCCCTCAAGGCATGAGAGCAGGCCTCTGGTCTCAGGGGAACTGGAGACATTCTTAGGTGGCTCCCTTGCGGTTGATCTTTTACTCTCTCCCTGTGATTTGTATATTTTTTTAAAAGTGTAGAGGTTTTTCATTTTTAATGGTGACTTTTTAATATTTTAATCGACCGTTTTTATATATTAGTTGTTTTTATAAATTGTTGTACATTGTCGCTTATTGTCAGATGGGCAGCCATAAAAATGTGAGAAATAAATAAAATATCAGTAATGGGGCAGATCCTACTTCCAATCCTATTTGGAGCTTTAAATACAAAATGAAACTTGGGGAGACTTTACTTCATAAATCATAGAGAATCTTCGGTTTTGACCTGTCTCTGTTTATAAAATAGCACATTCCTCATGCTGGAAGGTGGTTATTATGGGGATTTGTCAATATGGATGCTTATTCTTTTGATTGGTTTGATAGGCACTAGGTTACCTTGTATTTGATCTTGTACATATTTTGGCAGAATACATTTCATATTGCCTTACAGTGTTGGCTCTACTTTTCTATAACAGGATCCCCAAGGTATACTGCTAAATTGTGAAAGTTGGAAGAGGGGGAAGGAAAAGCTATTTAGAGTACAGAAGACACAATACATTTCAGCATTGTTAATTTAGGAACATCGCTTCCTGCTGAGGTGATATGGTGCAAGGTGCTTTTCTGGCTTCATTGCACGGATGGCCCAGGGCTCTTTGATTCTCCCTCACCCTGCTTCTTCAGTTGCTTCTCCTAGTGGCAGGTGAATGAACTTGTGTGATGAGTTACTAACTTGGCATACAGCTGCCTGTGTTGGAATCCAGGACAGGTGGATCTGCCTGAAGCTGCCACGCCCAGAACAGGTGAATCACTGGGAGGCACAAAGTCTGGCCTGGATCCCTGGATGGGATTTGATACAACATGAAAAAGAATAGCTAGCTCATAAACTTGATCTGGAGTCCAAAGACAGAATACTACCACCAGCACTGTAATGGCATTTCGCTAATTTTCTTTTAGGCTTTGTGAAAAATAGTGGTAGAGAGGATGCGGGGGAGGAGTGGGCTTTTGGGAAATGATAGACGTATTTTGCTGGGGGTTCAAGAAAGAGGAAAAAATATGCAGTATGGTCTGAAACCTGTTGGACAGGTTGAGTGGGGAGGCCTGGGAGTGCCCAGCATTGAAGGGAAAAGCTCTCCTCCTCTCCTCCTTCCTTCCTACCTCCTCCTCAACACCTGCACAGAGGCCTCTGAAAGGAATGGTCACCTTCTGACTTCTTTTGGTTTGTCTATACCCAATGGGGGAGGAAGATAATAGGTAATTTTCATTTCAGGTCTGCCTATTTCTCCATTCCTCCACCCTCCCTCCTTTGTGGTTTGAATGAGGAAGTGGAATTTGTTGAAAGGCTGTAGCAGTTACTTCAAAACTGGTGCAAGTAGTGTATTGGGAAATGAGAGGCAAAGCTTCTAAGAAAGGTGTAGAAGAAGGAAAAGACAATATGTCTGGTGCTGGGAAAGGAGAAATTAAAGGGAAAAAATGAGCTAGGATGGATATTGGAATTGAAATAGACCTGCTACAAAGGATAGGGTTGAAAATGTTAGATGCTGATGAAATACAGATTTTAGATTTTAACCCTAAGCCTGATGCTGCAGAATCTTGCACACTATTTATAAGTGTAAAAATATCGAGTGTAAAATGAAAGCCTCTCCTCAAATATGTGTACCACTTCTACTCAAGAAGTTTGATTGCAGAGGGTCATTATACTTCACATGGTTTTCTGTCTTAGCACTCGGCCCTTCATATATATTGCTTAATCTGTTTGAGACACAAACAAAATTTAATATTTTGAGAGAAAGAATCGTCTTACTGTGGGGTAGCCAGTACAAAGCTTTCCAATCAGAATATGCAAATATACATATTAATTCTAATCCTAGAATTGTGATTTCCTTGGTTTCATAGTCTGGATTTTGATATCTGCTGGGATTCAGGGCTAATTATTTCTGCAAAAGAATTGGGCAGACTAGCATGAGAAGACTCAGGCTGCAATCTTCTGAACATTGTCAGCATTATATTCCAGAATGGGGATTTAGAGTTTGATGTCCTCCTTCTGTAGAAGGGGACTTCTTTATAATACCAGGAGGCAGTTCTTGAAGAGATGACAACTCTGCAAGCTCCTGGAGCAGAGGAAATTTGTGTTTCTCACTTTTTGATGTCTGATCACTAATCTATTGGAAAGGTATCTTCCTTGAACTTTTTTTTTTTAAATTAGGGTTCCAAAAAAGACCATTTTTCAGCTAAAGATACAAACAACTTATTACAAATACCATTTACATTACAGTCCAAAGATCCTAGCCCAGGGTCAAAGAGCCATTTGGACCTGTTTCCCACAGAAAAGAAAATACCGGGAGCCACAAAACCCTACTGGTTCCCTCCCCGCACAGAGTGCCCCACTGCCACTGCTTCCCCCCACCCACCCATTGATGGAGCGCTCCACCGCTGCTGCTGCTTCCCCCCTGTACGGAGCGCCCTGCCACCACTGCTTCCCCATCACCCCCTAACGGAGCGCTCCACCGCCACTGCTGCTTCCCCCCTGCATGGAGCGCCCCACTACTGCTTCCCCCAGTGGCGAAGGTGGAGTTTGGGAGGCAGCGGCAGGGCATAGCCCAGGCATGGCCCAGCAGCAGCAGCAAAGCTCATCCTCTCCACTTGAGAGGCCACCAGTGGCTCCTCGGCTCCGTCCGAGTTGAAGAAAGCGGAGGCGCAGCAGCAGGATTGTTCTCAATAAGGCAGGTGCACACGAGTGAGCAGCGCACCCAGCCCTTATTGTTTGAGAGCAGTCCTGCTGCTGCACCTATCACCCGACCTACTCCTTGCCTGGCACAGAGCCTCACCGCTCTTCTCCTCCTCCTCCTCCTCCCCACTCAAGCAACCGCCAGTGGCTTAGGTGCCTCTGCTCCATCCAAGTTGAAGAAAGCGGAGGTGTAGCAGCGGGATTGCTCTCAAACAATAAGAGCCGGGTGCGCCGCTCGCTCGTGTGCGCCCGCCTTATTGAGAGCAATCCCGCTGCTGCACCTCTGCTTTCAACTTGGACGGAGCAGAGGCACCTAAGCCGCTGGCGGCCGCTTGAGTGGGGAGGACAAGGAGGAGAAGAGCGGTGAGGCTTTGTGCCAGCCGCCAGCCAGGCAAGGAATAGGTCAGGCGATGGTGGCTGGCTGGCTGGGGAGGGGGGATCATGGCCGCTCAGGGGGGACCTTCCAAGTCTCATGGCAGCGGCATTGGCAGCTCCCCCTGGCCCGTTTCCCCGGCTCCGTACAAGATGCTTGGAAGAACCCCCCCTTTCCCACCCTCAATCGTACCCACGTGGCACCTTCTTTCCAGCTCCGACACAGTCTTCCGCCATTTTCTCTGCCGCCGTGCGCAGTCCCACAAACAAAAGAAGTTTGTGGGACTAAAAAAAAAGTTCAACCAATCAATTCCAACTTCTTGCAGAAAAAAAATAAGATTTCACGAAGTTGGAATTGATTGAAACTTTTTTTTTAGTCCCACAAACTTCTTTTGTTTGTGGGACTGCACACCGTGTTGGAGCTGGAAAGAAGGTGCCACGTGGGTCCGATCTGGGGCGGTGTGTGTCTTTTTTTCTACCAAGCATCTTGGCAGCAGCTTTGGTGGGCGCGACATGGCTCAGCCGAAAGCGGGCACAAAACAAGTGGGGCGGCATGGGACATATCCCCCCTTACCTGCCCACCCACCCTCTTCCCTTTCACTCCCCTTCCAAGCCCTCTTCACAGCTCTGCTCACATAGCCAT
This sequence comes from Azemiops feae, assembly GCA_023970755.1. Classification (NCBI taxonomy): domain Eukaryota; kingdom Metazoa; phylum Chordata; class Lepidosauria; order Squamata; family Viperidae; genus Azemiops; species Azemiops feae. The sequence goes on from JALGBA010004283.1 coordinate 1,205,686, forward strand.
CGAAGTGGCAGGTGGAGCGCCGAAGCTGGAAAGCGCCTGTTTTACACCTCCGTCGCATTTCTCTGCCACCGTGCAGCTGGAGAGCTTGCCCCACCCACCACCGCCCAGATGCCCTCGCTTGCTTCCCAAACCATTTTTTTCCTAACCTTCTTTCCAGCTCTGACGCTGTCTTCCGTCACTTCCTCTGCCGCCTTGTGCAGTCCCACAAACAAAAGAAGTTTGTGGGACTAAAAAAAAAGTTCAGTCAATCAATTCCAACTTTGCGAGATCTTTTATTTCCCTGCGAGAAGTTGGAATTGATTGAACTTTTTTTTTTAGTCCCACAAACTTTTTTTTGTGGGACTGCACACGACGGCGGAGGACAGGGAGCCGCAGCAGAGGTATGAAAGAGCCGCATGCAGCTCCAGAGCTGTGGGTTGCCGACCCCTGTCCCAGCCCCTACCGTCAATTTAAAAGAGTGATTTATATGCCATTTAAATCCAGGGAAAGGATGTTTGTGCACAAGAACCGCTTTCTGTTACAAAATGTAGCATCCCTATTTTCACTCAGGTTTTAAAAGGTTAGTTATCTGTGTAATGTTTTGCATGGTTATGCTTCAACTTCATGAAAGTTCAGGACTGAAATGAAGCCATTTCAGGACCAAACGTGCTCTGATAGGCCTCTCATTCACATATGCACCCCACCCATACTTGATTACAGTATTGTGAATCAGAAGGGGACAAAAGTGACTCAGTGACCATTTTACTGTTAAGAATTCTTTTTCACTTGGTTTTTTGCTAGAACAGGGCAGATATGTGGAATTAAACATGTGTTTGATATTGACATGTCTAGTTTGGTGAGCAGTATCTATTTGAATTAACATCCCAGCAAGCAATTCAAATTGTGTCAGAACTTGGCACTTCCTTGTTTCTTCATGCTCTAGATTTTACAGGATAGATTTTTGTGCTCCCATAAGATATAAATTGCAGGGCAACTGGGGGAGACAGTGGCAACAGTAAAGCAAGGTTTTTGAAGTTCCAGCTTAATGAGAGGTTATGAAAGATGGTGAGTTTGGGATATTGGCTGGAAACAACAGAATATGAGTCACTTGCACATCCTCTGGTTTGCTTCCTGTGTAATATGCAATGGCCCAATTGCTTCTTTCCCCCACAGCATTAATTCTACATTTATGTGGAACTTGCACATCTAATGAAGTTACGTACCTTTTTCCTCTACTCATAAATATACAAATATACAAAGTAGCTCCCCAAAGTGCAAGAGATGCTCTAGATCAGGGTGTCAAACTACCGGCCCGCAGGCCGGATGCGTCATGTGGAAGCTGCGCCCACCCAGCTCCGGCAAAAGGGAAAAAGTCACGATACGCCACGACACGTCACATGACGCGGCAAGTTTGACACCCCTGCTCTAGATGGAATCTTGCATTAGATTAATTTTAAGCATTATCTACTTGTTCTCAGTACATTTAAGAATGAAGCTAGCTCTTGTTCCTTTAACTGTGGATGATGGCTGGCTGGGGATTTCTGGGAGTTAAAAGTCCACATATCTTAATTGCCAAGTTTGAGAAACATTTGTCTAACTCATGGCTTGGCAAGAGGGAGGACTGGATTTTTCAGTTTGGATCTTTGCAAAGAATAGCATCAGAAACCGGGTCAGAAACCTGAAAAACTACCAGGGCTAAAAATATTATTTACCAGGATTCTATAGCAAGAAAGGCAGTCCTGGAAGGAGGCTGTGTGGCTTATCTTCTTACCTCAGGCTTTGTTCTTTTGGTGCTGGTGACCAAGTACAAGTCCTCTTTGCTGGTGCACAATTTTTCCCCCAGTAAACTGAGATGGAAAAAGCTGTTATTTCCCTTATTTGGATGGGTGTGAATAGGATTTGCCTGCAGTACCCTCAAGCAGGCCACAGTCTTTCAGTTTTGGCAAAGAGCTCCAGGCTTGCTGGTAATGTCGGCACAACCCCGGTATAAAGGCTGAGTCACAGAGTGCTGAGCGATGTGCACAGACAGATTTGGTGATTCACAGCCTCTGGAAGGAGAGACAGAAACTGGCTCTCTTTTCTGAAGGTGAGCAGGCAGGGGCAAGGTGCCAGGGCTTGGCTGCTATTACTGAAAGAAGAAGCTTTCTCTTTGGCGGATCAAGGCACCACAGGTTATGAGATTGCATGTATATTGCCCTGGGGCAAGGAGGAGTGCTCCCTAGATTAACAGGGCCCTACTTGTTGGTGCAGGACAATAGTTTGTGGCAGGTCTGCCATATGCTGCAGGCCAATGTTCTTCCTCTGTGCCTCTGTTTTTGATTTAGTGATATACATACAGACTTCTATGCTGGCTTTAACAAACCACAGTTAAAGTATTACCTTTCTGTATGAACAAACCCAACAGAGGACACAGAAACTAGATGATACTTTAAAATTGAACAAATCTTAGTTTTATTTTTAAAATAACAATTGGAAGGAAAGAATCAAGTTTTTGTGACTCTGAAGTGAAGAAACGACTTTCCCATACCAGTGAAAATAATTAAAGCTGCTCTTTGCTCTGGAAAGGAATTTGTCATTAGTGCCAGTGGCAGCTTCTCCCCTGGGGAAAATGCCAGGTTCAAAAAGTAGTTTTTTCTGGAACTGCAGCACAAGGGGGAAAGGTTAAATCCTTTTTGATTGTTAGTTTTTTAAAGTAAAAAGGTTCCATCCATGCATTTAAAGTCTCTGTTTTTTTTTAAAAAATTTTTTTTTAATAAAGATTTTATTGTACATTTAAAAACAAAAGTGGACATAATTCAACCTCCCTGTGTATAGCACTGCTATTACAGAAAGAAAAACAGAAACTTAAAATACCTATAACAGGACAGAGTATAACAAGCTGTACATATAACTTGTGCAAAAAACTTCTGTATTTACATATCTTTCCGTTGTGTCCTGATATAGATGCTACTAGGAAATCCTTGCGTTATCTACTAATCAATCAATAATCAATAATCATCTCAGCGATCCTCCTTATCTCTAACCAATCGTACAAATTTTTCCAAATTTTATAATACTCTGTTTCAGTTTTATTTTTGATCTCTAGAGTTAACCTGTCCATTTCAGCGCAGGACAAAATTTTATTTATTATTTCTTCTTCAGTGGGGGCTTCCTTTCTTTTCCATTTTTGGGCATATGCCAATCTTTCTGCCATTAAAATATGCAATAATAAGTAGAAAGATGCTTTGCTAAATTTATCATTAATAATCCCTAATAAGAAGATTTCTGGTTTTAAATCAATTTTTTGTAGCAGTATTTCTTCCAGCCAATTTTTTATCTGGTGCCAAAATTTTTTCGCTTTTGAACATTCCCACCACATGTGATAATAAGTCCCTGGAAACCTTCCACATTTCCAGCATGTCGGTGAGATTTTTTTATCTATTTTTGCTAGCCTTGTAGGGGGAAGGTGCCATCTATAAAACATCTTGTATAGATTTTCTTTATAAGAGGTGGCTAGCGTTAACCTCCTATTTCTGTCCCATAATAATTGCCAATTATCTAAGTCAATATTATAACCAAAATTTTTACTCCAAATTAACATTGTTTCTTTTACCTGTTCTTCTAACAAATCTTGTTCTAATAAATATTGATATATCTTTTTTATCATTTGATCTTCTGTTCCTAGAAGGATTTTATCTAATTGGGTATACTCTAATTTTATCCCTGGTTCTTTTTTGTGTTTTCTGTATCGCGACTGTATTTGTAAGTATGCCCACCATTCCAACTCTATACCATCTTCTAATAGTCTTTTCCTTGTTTTCAGGTCTCCATTCTCGTCTAAGATATCTTTATATGTGGTTACTCTTCCTAAATTTATGAATTTGGGGTGCATAAATATCTCTAATATGGATAGCCAATTGGGGCTCTCTATATAATTAATTTTTTTAATTTTTATCCACACGTCTAATAGTGCCCGTCTAATATGATGGTTCTGGAAATACTGGTGAGCCTTATATTTCCCGTCCCATATTATAGCATGCCACCCTATTTGCATATCATGGCCTTCTAATGCCAGTAGTCTTCTGTTCCTTAAGTGTATCCAATCCTTTATCCATACCAATATAGCTGCTTGATAATATTTTTCCCAATCCGGGAGGCCGAGCCCTCCTAAAGCCTCTGTTTTTGATTCCAAAATAAACAAGACCAAATTGCTAGTCATTCTGGCCAACAAATCAAATCTACAAACCAGAGTGCGTCTTCCGGGTAAGGCACAGTCTAGGTTCTGTTTCTCCTTCAACAGCAGCGATGAAGAGCTGGGATCCTAGGTGAATTTGCTGGTCATAGCAGGAGACCATGAACCACAAGGCTACAGATCCATTATGTTCCCCACATCATAATGGGACCATCGATGCTCATATTCAGCCACCTGATTCCATTTTTAAAAAAAGAAATGGTGCACTTTTTACCTACACAAACTACCCATGCTTACATGGATGTGCCATGGCACACTAATGTGGCAAGCCAGAACATACAACACTTATTCTTGCTAGAGATTATGTAAATTATAGTCCAGTGCTCCTGGACTGAGTTTGAATATTCTCACGAATGAAGGTGAATATACACGTCCTAGGATAATGTTGTAGGGTCCAATCTGGGTCGGTCATCAGGACCAGAGGTTTAGTTTTCCGAGCTTTCGGCCTTGTGCTGGAGCCCATCTTCGGGGAACTTCAGAGTGTATGCTTTGGGCTGTTCTGTGTGTGGTATTTATATCATGCCTGGTTGTGTGTGGTATGAATATTGAATATTCTCATCTAAATCACTCGGTATGTAATAATGTATCTTTACAGCAAGGGTTTGTTTCTGAAAACTATGTTCTCTGTGTCCTTCAGAAACTGATTTGGCATTCCCAGGGAAGATTACAGAATAAAGAGAATTCAGAGCAGAAAATAATGAATGACCTGAGTAAATGAATCAAGTGATAAAGAGAAATATCTTTATTTCCTGGCTTCTGTCGTACAGCTCTTGTGGAAGTATTTCCCAACTCTAAATATACTGATTAGTATAGTTATTCTGAGGTTAATCCCAGCCTTTAAAAGGATTATTTTCCTTTTTTATAGGACTGTGAGGAATTATGCAAACTCTCTTCAAGCTGGCATCTTTCACCTTTACAACAATATGGCAGCTTGTTAGCAAGCCAAGAAAATATTCCTAGTAATTTCTAGTCTGTGTTCTTCTAGTTCAGTTTCAAATAAAATGACTGAGGATTTCTTTATGGTTAGTGAATATATGTGATTTGTAAAAGCTTCTGATTATGACAGAGTGATAGAGATGACTAGTGAGAAGGAAAGGGCAGTGGAAACCCCTTCAGTCTTTGGCTTTCTTTTCTTGAAAAGAATAATGATCACTTACTGGCTTTAACGTTCACAAAGAGAGAAAAAGAAGAGGAAGAAAAAGAGTGATAAACTTTAGCTAAACCCAGCTATGAGAGGTAGAGGATCTCTGGTGGGTCATGCAGCAAGTCATCACAACAGAGGACGTATCTACCTCCTCAACCTCATTAAAGTGAGTTTTGCTGACAGCAGAAGAGCACTGAAGTCAATTAAAGTGACAATAACTACAGATCCCCTCTGTAATAGAATAATATCAAGTCAAAAGTCCATCATGGACACCAGCCAAGATCAGGAAAAGGAGGTGCTGGACATAAGAAAAGTTTCAGAAGTAGTGATTAAACAACACTTCCAACATTTTTTCCTGCAGCAACTGCTAATTAAATGCCAGGAACTTCCCAGGCAACATGAGGACAAGGCTTCCTCAGTGATTTTGGGGAGTAGGAACATAGCTTGGGATGCCCATCCCACAACTTGGTATATGGTTGGAAGAGAGGAAAAACTAATAAAGGAGGAAAGGAGAAGCCTACATTGCAGAGGGACTGATTGGCTCTGGCTTTGCCTGTCATTTCACGCTCCAAGGAGACGAAATACAGGAATGCCTGAACAGCCTCTCCCTGCTGAAAGGTGAAGTGGGCCCTGAGTACAACATTGTCCCTTCCACAAATAGAAAGCACATGCAAGGGGACCTTTTTTGCCTTATAGACTAGTTTTCTGGCAAAAGGCTAGGCAGCAGGGAAGGGAAGATCTGGGGTGCACCCCCCCAAAAGGAAGCAACGAAAATACCACCTCCGCCACTACCCATCCACTAAAGAAAAGAGTCTTCTGTTTTTAGGAGTCCTTTTGTTTATATTATTCCTAACATATTCCTAATCGTATTCATTTCCTATCTCAGAAGACAAGCATAGAAAAGATGAAAGAAACAAGATTATCATAGATATGCAAAAGGAGCAGGAGCAGACCCTGTTCAGACTTCTCAAAAACCTTGAGCAGACCCACAGATGCGCCAACTAACTAACTAACAAACAATTTTAACTTTTTTTCAAGGCTTCAGGAGATAGAGCCTGGAATGAGAAATGGAAGAGACATAAATTTCCAGGAAAATTTCATTCCTACACATTGTAGATTATTTAATGTCCATTTTTACCTAATATTCCTGAGAAAGATTCTCAGATTAAAGCAAATACTTGCCACGATAGCTCCCAACGTATACTTGTTTCTCAAGGGGCTTTTGAAATATTCCCAGAGGAGAAACCTTCAGTTCCATAATGGCTGAGCGGAGGCCATTCAGTTTTTTTGTCAGAACATGTGTTCAGGCTTGGGGGCTTGATGGGATCTGTAACTTAAACACATAACACTAGTATAAAACTAAATCCTACTCTAGAAACAAATTGCTAGTGATTCTCTGGCCTCTGTGCTAATTGATGCAAAAAGCAGGAAGGAAGGTTGGCCACTAAAAAGGAGTAGAATCCAATGAAAGAAGTGTTTGACCCCTTTTCATAGCAGAGATCAAAACCTGAATAAATCACATCAGTGTGATGACCAAGACATTCAGGTAAGCAGCTGTTGCAAACATTCTAACACACCTGGGAATTCAACTCCATTGATAGGTGGATGCTAGAGACAGTCCAGAGGAAATACACTCTGGAAACAGAATCAAGGAAACTGAGTTCCACCACAAGCACTCCTTGATTAAAGAAGGTAATTGGGATCAGAATTTCCATCATCAAAGCAGTCGCAAAGCGTGACATCACATAATCACATCACTTAGCAATGGCACTCCTAGCCCTTCCATTTGCTGTCATTAACTGAATCCCACCTGGTAATTAGGCAAGGACCTACCTTGATCCAAGCTATTCCTGGCTTGGTTCCTCTGAGCCCTATACCTAGTTAAGGTAAGGAACTGCCTCCTCTTCAACTTTCCCCTACCTATCTCTCCCCCGCCCCCATCATTGCCTTTTTGGCTACCATGCTTTCCAATGATCCTGCTGGCCCTGCAAGTCTGTTCCTCTCACCCTGCCATCCCAGTTGATCTTTGCTATGTTCTTTCTCCTGCTGCTGACGAGACAAGCCCAGCCTGGCCTCTCACAAGGCAGCTACTGGCCACACCAGGACTTTAATTTCACAATATATAGACAGACCTAAACATAGTTTCATTTGGGAAAATGTGACCATCCTAGACCAAGCCAAGTCCCAAAACGCCAGGGAAGATCTAGAAGCATGTCATTCTGACAGATTATCCATCAATAGACACAAAGACATTAACAACATCTATAGACTATGCAAAAAAGACAACCAGCCAAAAAGGGAACAAAAAACCCAAGCACCTCTCCACCAGCAATCAGCACCCAGATGAGCATAGATTAACTCCAAGGTTAACATCAGACCAACAATCAAGTAAACAATGCCCCAATCAAGAAATTGCCTAAGAAGCCAACAATAAACAGCCCAACCAAAGAATCTCCAGATACAGCCTTTACCTGCCCAATATTGCAGATGCTAGCTTAACTGAGCCTGCCTAAAGGCTATTGTTTTAGTACATCCCTTTCTTGTCAGCATTGTCCAATAACTGAGAAAAAGAGTTAAATTTACTATCTCCGATGATGGAAGAGACCCAAAAGAGCACATCCATGTCTGGCTATCTAGGTCTATAGCCACCACATTCTATTTTATTTTATTGGGGGTGAGGTGGGGTGGATATTTCATGTATTCAGTCACTATACTGATTTAGACTGATTGGCTATAAGTACAAATAGTCCTCTCTGACTGCAATTGGACCAGCAACTCAGTTGCTATGTGATGCTGTTGTAAAGTGAAGCAACACCGGACTTAACATCCATTCTGACTGTGGTTAAATGAATCACCAGTGATGGTTAAGCATGATGTCATATCACTGTGACTTATGATTTCCTGCTGACTTCCCCATTGACTTTGCTTGTTGGGAGCTGCTAATGAGGGTTGCAAATAGAGATCATATGATCACAGGGACACTGCAACCGCAGTGTTTAAGGACCAGATGTTAATCTACTTTTTCAGTGCTGTCATAACTTTGAACAGTAACTAAACAAGCAATCAGTAAGCAAGGACTGCCTGTAATACAGAGAATAATCCATACAACTAATGTCAACTCCTGTGGCTGAAGATTTTTCCAAGGAGAAGAAAGTCATTCTTCTGGCCTACCTTCTTACCAGAATAATAATCATTTTTTTATGTTAAGTCTATTATTCATGGACAAAAAAATTCTTTGCAAAAAATTTGACTCTTAATTATTATTTAGACTTTTAGCAATTTCATGTATCCAGTGGGTGAGGACTAGATATAAAGAGAGGGAAGTTGCTTGAAGGAAAAGTTCATGGGATTTATTCACTTGGGCTAGAAGCAACTAGAATGAAGTAGCTTTGCGGTACTATGCCTTTGTTTAAAATTGTCTGGCTCCAGTAGTTATGGAAAGAAGATGGTGGGTCTTGGAGATTGTAGTTTATCTTGACATGAGTTCTAAGGGAGTTGACTTGAAGGAGCTGCTATTGTGATTTAGGAAAACTGAAGAGAAGCTAAACTGGTTTTAAAAAAATAAGCTTATTGTAAGGTTGGGGACAAAGGCTTACTGAAAAAATACATACAGTACATATAATCTTTTGTTTACAATACCTCTCCGGATGAATGGTCAAACTATTTGGATTTAACCAGAACAGGATACACTTCTGATTATTGCAGAATAGATTTACTTTTGGGTTGAAACATCCCAACATCAATACGCGAGTGTTAGTAAAGGATTTGGTTTCTTAAAGAACAATAAGTGTGTGTTATGGCCTCCTTTAAATCTTAACTGCTGCTATCAGTTAATTTTACAGCTCTTCAGAAATCTACAAAGCATACAGTCGACTCCAGTATTTCCTCTTTTTTTTATTTTTTATTTCCTGAGTGTTATGGGTATACAGGCACCTGAGTGCACAATGACCACACACAAACATACATAGAGGTCCCAAAGTACTAATGGCAGCTTTCCTCCAGATGTAGCTTCAGGGATATTGGATGCCTGAGTGCCTTTTCCTTTGGCCAGTTGCTGTCTGCAAGTTGTGTCTTGTCTTTTTTCTGGCCCTTTTTTTCCTCCTGGCTCGAGTTTGAGGTCCCCTTCCATTCTAGTAGAGCTGCCTTCTTGATTTTCAGACAGGCTGTTCTGAGCCTTCAAGGCAAAGGTTCTCCATGCTTCAGATGGATTTCATCCACCGCTGACCGGCTTCAATTATCTTTCTCCCTCTGAGTTTCCATGACAACTGGACCTCATCAGAGGCCTATCTTTGGCTTTGGGTAAACTTTTTGTTGGCCCTCGCTTGCAGAAGATTCATGGCATCTGCTTTAGATTTGAGCTGCTGGGAAGCCGTGGTCAGCCGACAACTTCTGCAGAGTGGCTGACATTTTTGGCAAGAGGGTGGTGGGTGGTTCCTGTGCCTCATGTGACAAGCTGGATCTGCCTTGTAGTTGGTCTGGTGTTCCTATTCCTTGTCTGATCCCTCTGTGGATTGCAAGGCCTGGCCAGTGCCTAGGACGTGCTGTTCAGGCTTGGGCAGAAAAACAAATAGGCTTTCTGCGTTGCTATGGCAATGGGAGGCTGTGGGCAGCGGCTGGGAGGGGGCTCTGAGGCCCTTGGATTTGAGTGGCCTGTTTTAAAGACTCCAGAATGGCTGTGGTTAGGAAGGGGGCTGCCTAACGCTTCCACCAGCACTCCTTAGTTAATCCAGGGATGGGCAATTAATTTTCCCAAGGAGCCACATGAGAAACAGGGACTGTTATGGAGGACTGAACCAATAGGACCAACGCATTAATGTGAAGATGTGTAGACACATATGCGTGCACCTAAGTAAATTAAAAAAAATAGCAGTTGCCTTCAAAATCAAAGCAATGCAGTTGTATTGCATGCATGATGTACACTTATTTACATTTGATTTCTAATTTCCGATTGACCTCACGTGGGCCGGATAGCCATGCACTGGTTGTGGCCCCGAGGGGAGGGGGGGCATAAAATGCCCAGATCTGCGTTAGCTATTGCTTTACTGGTCCTAGGTTGGTGGAAAGTTTTGAGAAACAGAAGGAGCCAATTTGTAGGAAAGAAGTGGCTTCTGCTAATGCCAGGTTTTAAAAACTGCAAGAGTTGGATGAAGAATGCTTCATTATGTGGCTCTCTCTCTAGTGAGCCAGGCCAAGTTTAAGCCATCTTGCTTTCTGGACACAGTAGCTATTTCACCCATGTTTATATGTCAGTACAAAGCTCTCCCTTTTTTGTCTGCCAGGTATTGGCAATATTCTTCTCCGGAGCAAGAAGGATCTTTCCAAAGTTTTTTCTATTTAATTTGAATCCAGCCTTTTCTCAAAAAGTACCTGGAGTCCATACTTTGGATTCTTGAATCCTGTAAAATCCTTCATTCTTTGACTAACTTGACTAGCCAGTCACTTGTCTAGCTTTTTAAACTTGACAAAAAAAAAATATGTAATGGCTCCTGATACCAGGCATTACAACCCTTAGAAACTACATTTAGCCCTATCTCAAGCATATATCAATATATTGGCAGTGTTCAATGGCATTAAATTAAGTTGTATGGCAATTATACAGACCTGTTTTTAGCTATGCCCTGTTTTCAACTTCTCTCAGTTTTTTTTGCTGTGAGTTCTGCTGACAAAATCTTCTCCTGGATGGGAAAAGTTCTTTTCTTAGATTTGCCTGGAATTTGTTAGTAAGAGGAAATGGTTGGCTGGAACCTGAGGCAAGGCCAATATTTAAGATATCTATTTTCAGCTTGGCAAAGGTGAGTGTGAGCAGTTAGCAAAATATGCAGAGGACAGATACTGGTGAACTAGGATAGTGCAAGCTAGAAAAAATTGACTTCACAGAAGTGTTATTTAGTGGAGAAATATTTTTTTACAGCAAAGCTATTGTGCAGACTCCCAACTGGTTTGCAATTCTTAAGTGATTTATGCACAAAAAATAAATATGCGGCTTGGTGAAAAGAGATACTAATTGCTCATTGAATTAATTCTTTATGGAAATATATAAATATATCGTAATAGCCACAGCAACTTGTGGAAGTGGAAACTTAAATGTAGGCTTTTTTTGTGAAGTTTGAGGCTGCTATCTATGTTCTTTTTGGAGGCTCTTTGCTTCAAGTACAACTTTTTTTCATCTCATTTTCCAGAAGGTAACCTCTTTTAGAATTGCTTTCTATATCACCCTTGCTGCTATTTCTGACAAATTTCTCATACACTACCATTTCAGAATTCTTTACTTTAGAGTGAATCTGTGTTAGTTGTAGGTCTTTAGAATATATGTCCAATGTATGATGGACATAGGTGCCAGATACAAATCTAATAAGCTTCTTTTTCATGCTAGATGCCAGCCTGGTCTGATTGGAGGGCACTGCCAGTTTCAAGATCCATGTCACCAGTCACCCTGTGCCAATGGAGGCTCATGTGAAAGCACCTTGCGTGATGGCACTGTGCACTACCAATGTACCTGTCCCAAGGGCTTCCGAGGTGAGGATATCCAGTGTGATGGAATAGGGAGATAAAAGCTTCTGTGGACATTTGGTAGAAAAGTAGTCTACTGGAATGGCAGTGCAACTGGGTGCTCTCCAGGAAGAATGAGCCCTGAGTATAAACGAGGAAGTAGATCTCTTTGGGGAAAAGCCATCTGTTGCTCCATGATCACAATGTATTTCCTTTTCTGTTTAGGTCAGGACTGCTCTCTGTTTGATGCATGCGCCAGCAAACCATGTGTCAATGGTGGCCGCTGTACTAACTGGAATGGCCGATATAATTGCACATGCCCATCAGGTTATCAAGGCCGCAACTGTCGGAATGATGTAGATGAATGTCGGGTATCTGGTCTTTGTCAGCATGGTGGTACCTGTCTTAATACACCCGGCTCCTTCCGCTGTCAGTGTCAAGCTGGTTATACAGGACAGCACTGTGAGAGTATCTCTACACCTTGTGCTCCTTCTCAGTGTCTCAATGGGGGCACTTGCCGTCAGACAGGAGATCTCAGCTATGAGTGTGCTTGCTTACCTGGTGAGTGAACTTCCAGAAATTGTTGCTCACCTCTGCTCTATGAGAGCGTGGTGGACAGAGAGATTCAGCATAAAAAATAAGTCTGATGCAATTGGGTTGTGTGGAATACGAGCATCACATGGAACACAAGCTTAACTATTTGCTTTTGCTAAATTGTATTTCACTGCTTTCCTGTCAGGAAACTCATGGGAAGCTATTGAGAGTTTTGGCAGAGCAGGAAGGAAGCAATCTAAAGGGAGGCGGGGGTAGGCAAGTTAGCAGACACCGCTGTGGCTGTTTGAGCCAGAATGCAGTGGGAGGCCCTGGCTAATGCTTCCTCCTTGATCTAGTTTATGATCAGGAATGCAGGAAGGGCTTTCACTGCATAACTCAGAGACTCTTTGGCCAACAGTTCCTAACCGGACTTTAAACTGTATGTCATCTATCCTGGCAGGTATTCTGGTGTGTGCTTGATAGAATTAACTCCCGTGAAAGGATGCATAATTGCTCATTCCATTTTAATACTAGACTTTTTTGTTTTCCTTTCCTGAAGCTAATTTTCCTATTGTCCGCAAGGCTAAATTATCATCTTCCCTCCTTTCAGGTTTTGAAGGACACAACTGTGAAATTAACATAGATGACTGTCCAGACCACATGTGCATGAATGGAGGCACTTGTGTGGATGGTGTCAACACCTACAACTGCCAGTGTCCTCCAGAGTGGACAGGTACTGGAAAGCAGGGGGGAAAATAAAATGTGATTAATTTCAGGGCACTTAATAAAAATCTGGGCAGCTTTTAAGATCTGGTTATAAGTAATATTCTTTTCTTTTCTCCATGGCATTATAAAAATATTAACTACCAAGTTAGGAAATCTGCCTGTTTGATGGATAAGACTATTTTTTAGTCCTTCAGCTAAAGGTTTTATGCTGGCTTAGTGAACTAGGAACAAAGAAAAGCAATGACACCTCACAACTGGGAACAAGAGAGGAACTACAGCTTTTAGATTCAAGTCTGCTTTGGAAAACATTTAGCTAAAAGTATCCCTTTTTTCTGCACCATAGGCCAATTCTGTACCGAGGACGTGGATGAATGCCAGCTGCAGCCCAATGCTTGCCACAATGGGGGCACTTGCTTCAATACCAATGGAGGCCATTCATGTGTCTGTGTCAATGGCTGGACTGGGGAGAGCTGTAGTGAGAACATTGATGACTGCCAGACAGCTGTCTGTTTTCACGGTGCTACTTGCCATGATCGTGTGGCATCCTTCTACTGTGCATGTCCTATGGGCAAGACAGGTAGAGTTAGCTTCTGCCATGCATATCATATCAACAGACTTTAATCAGTATTAAATGAATAGATAAACTGTGAAAAGGCAGTGGGAATACTATATGGACATTGAATAAAAAGAAATGGAAAGAAATGATGAACATGAAGATGCAAAAGTTGCTTCCTCTTGCTTTGTGGTTTTTTTTCCTTCTTATTATTTCTTACATATATATTTCTTGTCATGCCATGACCTTTCTCTTTCAGGCCTCCTTTGTCACTTGGATGATGCCTGTGTCAGTAACCCTTGCCACGAAGATGCCATTTGTGACACCAACCCAATGAATGGCCGTGCAATTTGCACCTGCCCACCAGGTTTTACTGGTGGAGCCTGTGATCAAGATGTGGATGAATGCTCCATTGGTGAGAATTTTGTTTTTCTTGTATAGAGGTGTTCAAGAAAGATTGATGAATGGAATTATGTATCTTCAAAAAAAATGGGAGGGCCCAAAGGTTTTCTGAGATAGACTGACCTCTGCTGGCATGCCTTAGAATTGTTTTGTCTCAAGTTGTCTCTACAGGTATAATTTTGGGTCAACCATTTTCACTTGTTATTTTGTTACCTGCAGGAGCTAATCCGTGTGAGCATTTTGGCAAATGTGTGAACACACAAGGCTCCTTCCAGTGCCAGTGTGGACGTGGTTATACAGGTCCACGCTGTGAGACAGACATCAATGAATGCCTCTCCATGCCTTGCCAGAATGATGCCACCTGCCTTGACCGTATTGGAGAGTTTACATGCATCTGCATGTCAGGTAGGATCCCTGAATCTGGCTCCAAAATTACTGAAATATATACTTAGGTTGCTGCCCTTGGTAGTGAGAATAATCTCAAAAGCATGAAAAAGAGTAAGTATACAGTTGGCTGGAAGGGAAGAGAGTCAAATCTCTGAGAAAGCTGGGCTCCTTGAATGAGCTTAAGTAGTTTACTTCCTTGGTTCAAATTGTTTTTAAAAAAGAAAATTGAGAGAAGTGATTTACTGTTATTGTGAAGCTCTGTATAATACATAAAGTACTTTCTGAAAATAGTTGAAGAATACCTTGACTGCTTTATATCTAGTTGTTTGCTTGGTATGAGCCTAGCTTTATGATGTACTCTTGTGTTTTGCCCTTCACATGTGTCTAATTCTGGAAGATGAAGTGGCTCTTAAATTCTGATTTATCCTTATTCCTTTGGTGGAGAGGAGTCAGGTGGGATTAATTTAGGATGATGTGTCATTTGCCCATTGTACATCTGCAGTTTTTAACCATATGTTTTTCTTAAAATAAGAGATGCAGAAATATTGGAATTGCAGTCCTCATGATTTTAACTATCTAGCTTGAAGTTTTCCTTTTTTCTCTCTCTCTTGCTAATTGTGGAATGTATTTCTTCTTACTATCACAAAACCACAATCCCTTAATATTTAGATGGCCAATATAAACTTAGATGAAGCGCTGAGGAAGAATCATTCATGAAAAAAGCTAGAGTTATGAATGTTGGATCTTTCATAGAAATGTCAGAGTGTATATATATTGATCTCTCTGTGTCCATCTCTTTAGCATAGCACTGCTGTGCTGTACACTGGGTCAAGAAGCGGGTTGAGTCAGAAGTGTCTCTAGAATCAAAGCATGCATACATACAACACATTTCATAGAAAGTGAGAGATGACTATACAGTTGTCCATTTCCCATTGTGGCAGAACTTTTAAGATTGAGGTATTGCATAAATTTGTACAATGTTCATACAGACAGTTGGGAGTGCAGCTTTGTGCTTGGAATATTAATGGTGAGGCTGGCCTAGTGAGTGATGAGAATTGGCTGTTCTTTGTGCTCCCATTACCCCATATAGGGAGGAACATTCTCCTTCCTTGCTCACTCATTGGTTAATGCTAGTTTTTTGTACAGGCCTGGGGGAGGGGGAGGTCTTCTTAGCTGCAAATGCCTTTGGGCAAGGGGATAGTAAACTTCATTTTAATGTTGCATGCTCACCCAGTGTTGCTCTATTCTGTAGCCATTTCTTTTGGGATTAGGATACAATGAGAGGACTAGAATATTAAGACTACATAAGTGGCTTCAGAAATTACCCAACATGAACAGTATTATTTTCCTGTGCAATCTTCTTTTCATAGCAAGAAATAGGAAACCTTAAAAAGGATGCCATCTGAAAGTAGATCAAGCTAGTTTTCCATCTAACATTTAGCAACAAATATTTTCTGTATCATCTAACTTATCTTTTCAATAGATATATCAGGAGTTCAACCTGTAATCTTCCCTGTGATAAATGCATGTGCTATAGCTTATGTATAATGCTGTCCTACATAAAAGGACATAAGTAGAACTTCTGCTTATTTCATGTAAAATCCAGGAAACCTAACTTAGTTGAAAATGAATATCCTATTACAGTGATTCTCAAACATTTTGGTCTCAGGCCTATTTTATATCATTAAAAATAATTGAGGGCCCCAAAGAGATTTGGTTTATGTGGATTATATCTGTTGCTATTTACTTTATTAAAAATGAAAGCTGAGAATTTTTAAAATATTTATTGATTTGATTTAATTGACTTGAGAACCGCTGTATTATATTGCCTGTCCTATTGGATTAGCAGATTTATCTCATTTAAGATTGAATATTCAACCTCCCAGGATTGTTGCTGGAAAAATAGGCAGGAATAACGGGTATGTTAGCTGCCTTGAATTATATATATAAAAAGATGGAATATAATAATAATAAGTTACATTAGAAATGTGCTCAATTCATCAGTTGAAACAGTAAGGATGTACTACATGCAGTTGGCTGCTATGCCCATAAAGTTGATGTGTTAATGTACTGAAATATTGGGATTAGAGAGAAATAATCAAGATTGGACTTTTCAGAAGAAAATTGTTTCTGACCAGTGGAACAATAATTCTTACAACTATTAAAGCTGTCTTTGTACAGATAGTCCTAGACTTATGATCATATGGATCTCTGAATTTCCATAAATCATAATAATCATCAATCAAGGCACCCATGTGACTGGCCTGACTTTACAACCTTTTTATGATGGTTGTTAAGCAAACACTGTGGTTGTTAATCAAGTCAATGCATTCCTATGTGCCTTTTTTTTTTTTTTTGGCTGAAAAGAGGCTGAAAAGGCCAGTTTCCAGCAAAATAGTTGTAAATTGTCATGTTGCTACGCTTTGCTGCAACCAGCCGTAAAAGTGATCAGGTTGCCAAGAGTTCAGAATGCAGTCATGTGACTGCAGGGGAGTATTGCCATCAGAATTCTCGTAAGTGCCTTTTGGAGGGGTCTGTCCTAAACTGAAACAGTCATTAAGTGGTAAGTCGTTAAGTGAGGATTCAAACACTTCAAAAAAAATTAGATTTTATGATTTCCCAATTTTGCAAATAAAGTGTTGTTTATTATGGTGCATCTTTTTCCCCCCTATATAATAAATTAGTCTTCCTGATAACAATGGGCTCTTTGTCCCATTATTTCTGTGGGATGTGTGCTGAGTACCTAATATGAATGAATATAGAGTTTACAATAGAGAATATAGAGTTTACAGTAGAAATTATTCTTTGTGATTGCAGGTTTCAGTGGTACTTACTGTGAAATAAATATCAATGAGTGTGAAAGCAATCCCTGTGTCAATGGGGGTGTCTGCAAGGATATGGTCAATGGGTTCAGTTGCACCTGCCCCTCAGGTAAGTATGGAACTTTGCCAATCAGGAGCACTACCTCTCATTTCCACTTGGAAAAAAATGAAAGTGGCTTATTTTTCTGCATAACATTACAGATTCTGTATCTAGAAACCATTTTTCCACTTGGCTTCTTCTTACCTGACACCACACGTATGTGCTGTGAGTGTATTTGAAGTGTGCCAGGCCCTGACATTTAGAAGATTGGGGAACTGCAATCCTTTTTCATAAGAAGCTTAGTTTTTCTCCTTGTAATATTTGAGAACACCTGTTGCTTGAGAACTTAACAATATGCACTGTTTTGTTTTAGAGTTGTGCTGCAATTTCTCTTGAATTCATACTGCCCCCCCTGTGATATTTCTTATCTACTTACCCATTGTATAGACTGTATAGGTATCCATTGCTGAGCAAACAGCCTATCTGGAGAATTTTTGGTCAGTGTCTGGGCTACCACTGTAATTTTATGGCAGTATCATTGGCTTCTTCCCCAGGACTTGCCCAGCTTTTCTGCTACAGCTGGGTGGAGATACTATGCTCCATTTAGTTGTTTTTAGGGTTGATTGGCAGACAGGCCTCTAGCATGCTCTGTGGGAGCTTGGACAATGGCATCTTTGTTTCCCTAGCCTGTCGCTCAGGCCCCTGAACCCAATTTACATGTGGGGTAGACACTGCAAAGCCCCCTGTGGAGAGAAAGGAGAGAGACATTAAGAGCTCTTCTTATAGGCCTCTGGTGGTAAGGCTGAGTTGTGTGACTAAGCTGTATTTTACAGTGCCAAACTTTTTCTATTACTGCCTGTATTTTTTCTGTTCGGATTGTCAGTTTATACAGGGTTGATCTAGTTCCAGCCATTTGGAGACTCTCTTAGAATTGGCATATGCTGACCCTGAACCATGCTTGTAATGCTTTTTATTTCTCCTAATGGCAGTGGGCTGTTTATATAGGATTTTCCCTACATAGCCACTGAGAAAGCAGAAGTAGCCATTCAGGTAGTACTTCCATTCTTCCCAAGATCATATTGGATTTACCAGAATTATTGCATATATGCATGGTGTTGCAGTGCTTTATGAAGTAAATGTTGTTATCTGTGACAATTTAGGTAATTTGCATGAAGATACAAATAATATTAACTGATGTGGAACATTAGTTCATTGAATATGAGGTCTTTCACACTGAAGTCCATTAAATCCAGTCTTCACTACATTTCTAAATTTCCTGGTTCCCAAAACTCTATAGATGGTTTAAAATAATAAGATTAAAACCAAAATCAAAGTCAACACCATAAGGAATAAAATCAAACTCCTGTCACCTCTGCATTCAACAAACCTGTAAAATATGATTCAGGTGTGTAAAATTTTTATCAGAGTGAATAGCAAACAGGAAGCACTATTTTTTGTGAATTGTCGTTGGGATGTACTATTTGAAGTAGGACCTGTGGTTCAATTGCTATTTCATTGGTTTTTCTGTTTTGTTTGACATATTTTTCCTTCTACATTCAGGCTTCTCCGGTTCTATGTGCCAAATAGACATTGATGAGTGTGCCAGCACACCATGCCAAAATGGTGCCAAGTGCGTGGATAGGCCCAATGCTTATGAATGCCGTTGTACAGAAGGTGATTGCTTACTGCAGAGGTTGATGAGATTTAATAATGAATTCAAGGGTTATGGGATACTAACACAAGGAGAAATAAATGCTGCCACATTGTTTTCTACTTATTGTGTGCATGATACGAGTTCTTTCCCCATAACATATCTCTTCATCAGAAAGGGGGTGTTTTTTTGTGAAGGAAGAGTTTGAAGTAATAGTTGCTAACACTTGATTCAGGCACAGTTTATTTCTATCTTTGGT
The DNA here is from genome assembly GCA_023970755.1 of Azemiops feae. Taxonomy (NCBI): domain Eukaryota; kingdom Metazoa; phylum Chordata; class Lepidosauria; order Squamata; family Viperidae; genus Azemiops; species Azemiops feae. Next base: position 1,224,903 of record JALGBA010004283.1, read on the forward strand.
ATTGGGTCTTGAATCAGTGGAAAAAGAATGATAAAATGTTTTTCAAACTAAAAGCGTATATTATATTTCCCCCCCAGGAAAATAGTAGTATTTCCCTATAGTGGAAGGTGGTATCTAATTCTTCCTACTTAACTCTTGTAATTGGGGGCAGACTTTTATTATTCTTTGCTATGATAGAAATGGCCCATCTTTTGTTCAGTGTCTAAATTTCAATTTACACATACCTCAAAGTTACACTAAGATAACTGGAAGATGAGACTTGGTCTCTTTTTAATCAATAGCTTGGTTTGACTTTTCACTTCCTAAAATTAAAGGTAGGGGAATTTCCCCAGGAAGTTACTGTAATCCATGCTAATGCTGTTTTTTTTTATAGGTTTTGAAGGGGTTTTGTGTGAAAAGAACATAGATGACTGCTCCCCAGATCCTTGCCACCATGGCACTTGTGTAGATGGCATTGCCAGCTTCACCTGTATATGTGTGGCTGGTTACACTGGGTATCGCTGTGAGAACCAGATCAATGAGTGCCATAGTAATCCCTGTCAGCACGGGGGCAAATGTATTGACCTAGTAAATAAGTACCTCTGCCACTGTCAGCCAGGGACCTCAGGTAGGAACTTTTTTCTTATCTACAAAAAATGTTCCCTCTTAATAATAATAATAATAAAGTTGGAAGGGACCTTGGAGGTCATCTAATCCAACCCCCTGCTCAGGCAGGAAACCCTATACCATTTCAAACAAATGGCTGTCCAGTCTCTTCTTAAAAACTTCCAGTGTTGGAGCATTCACCGCTTCTGGAGGCAGGTTGTTCCACTGGTTAATTGTTCTAACTGTCAGGAAATTTCTCCTTAGTTCTAAGGTTGCTTCTCTCTTTGGTTAGTTTCCATCCGTTGCTTCTTGTCCTGCCTTCAGGTGCTTTGGAGAATAGCTTGACTCCCTCTTCTTTGTGGCAGCCCCTGAGATATTGGAACACTGCTATCATGTCCCCCCTCGTCCTTCTCTTCATTAAACTAGACATACCCAATTCCAGCAACCGTTCCTTATATGTTTTAGCCTCCAGTCCCCTGATCATCTTTGTTGCTCTTCTCTGTACTCTTTCTAGAGTCTCAACATCTTGCCTGGGTTCAAGCTCTCTCTTAAGGGACAGAACTGTTGAGCAGTCACTTTACCATTTTTAACACTTGCAGGCAGCACCCTTAAATGATGTTTCAAGAACCTTGCTTACTCATGCTAGCGTACCTCATCATCTACACCTGTCATTTAGTCAAGACAAATCCAGCTATCATGGAGCATGGTGAAGGGAGGGGTGAACTACTGCTTTTCTGAGATTCATAATATGTCCTTTCCTTCAAGGTGCTAACTGTGAGATAAACTTTGATGACTGTGCCAGCAATCCTTGTGACTATGGAAACTGCCACGATGGCATCAATCGTTATGATTGCATCTGCAAACCTGGCTTCACAGGTGATGGCTGGGCGACGGGTTATGTTTGGGGGGGGGGGCTGGGGCAAGAAAGGAAATGAAAGGAGGCATTAGTTATAAAATCAGCAAAATTGGATTATACTACAGGTAATTCTGCTTACAGATTATAAGTACTTGGCTTTGCAGCCAGAAATTAGGATGTTCAGAAGGCTGGAAATGCACAAACTGTGGCTCCAGATCCTAGCCTTTCTAAAAATTGTTGCTCAGTTGTAACGAATTGGAAAAGAATTAAATGAAGAGAATAATTTTTTTTTTTACCAGTTCTTAAGTTAAAAGTATATCAAATCAAATTATTGCTTATCATGGACCCACTTGTTTTGGAATATAATCCCACCCCCAATATGCCATTTAAAGGTCTAGTCACTCTAGTGCACTTGGCCCCAAATAATTGCAGTCTTCTATGGGTTTAAATTTAATTTGTACAGGAGGCAAAGCCGAATTGATCTATTGTTCCTCAAAACTATAAGCCTGATCATCTCATTGCTTATTGCAGTCATTTTTTTTCCCTTTCAGGTCCTCTATGCAATATAGAGATTAATGAATGTGCATCCAACCCTTGCAAGAATGGCGGTACCTGTGTGGATGGTGAAGACGGGTTCTCTTGCCTTTGTCCCGAGGGTTTCCATGATCCACATTGCTATTCAGAAGTGGATGAGTGCAGCAGCAGCCCCTGTGTGCATGGCACATGCCATGATGACATCAATGGGTGAGAGCTTTTTCCCCAGGCCACAAGTCCAGATTGCTGTCTTTGTAGAAAACTGCTGATGGGTCAGGAATGGGCAGGGTTTGTTCCTGTTAGAGATCTCTAGCTGTGAAGGAAGCAGTACATTAAATCTGCATCAAGTGGCCTTGGTGAACTGTTTTGGAAGAAGTGAGGAATCTTGACTTCATTATTTTATTTTTTTAGGTACCAGTGTAAATGTGAGCCAGGCTGGGCTGGCACCAATTGCGATGTGAACCACAATGAGTGCGAATCCAATCCGTGTCAGCATTATGGCACCTGCACAGATTATGTCAATGGCTATCGTTGTAAATGCAAAGAAGGCTTCCAGGGTATGCTTAACTTGCTGTGCTTACCTTGCCCATGCTTTTCCCGAAAGAATTCTACCAGGACACCGATTTTCCCTTTCCTCAAATTCTGCATGACAGGGTTGGATGATGGCACTGGCTTCTTCTTAAGTTTTAATTCCATAGGATTGATATGATTATCATTTTCTCTTCAGGAACTTATTGCCAGATCAATATAAACGACTGTGCTTCTAGCCCTTGCCTCAACCAGGGCACCTGTATTGATGGCATTGCCAGTTATACTTGTCTGTGTGACTTGCCTTACACTGGTGAGTAGAACGTTCTTTGCGATAAGAGTTTGTTGGTGGACTGGATGCTTCTTTGGGGTTAACATAATCCATGTTCCAGCCTGTCCTCTGGAAATTGCTTATATCAATATTGCAAATGCACAAAAAAATAATTGATAACTGGGTACTAGATTGGAAGCTGGAGGATCATGGCTCATATTCATAACCTGTACTTTTTTTATTTCATGATATAGTCATAATAGCTCTGGTATTAATTGTGTAAAAATCTCAGCTGTAGACATAATGCATTATGGCCATTCCGTGATGTTCTTGAAATACAACTTTGAAATAGATAATGTTTCCAAACAAAAGCCTAAAAAGTGGGAATGTATACGGGTATATATAAAACAGAGTGAGGAAAAAACAGGTTGTAATCTTGCCTTAGGCTTCTTGGTATCTGCCTTGTTTACATATTGATGTCAGATAATAGTATAAGAAGGGGAGGAAGCTGAGTGAATTCTCACAATGGGTAAAGGTCATCCACACTGTCCAATATGTGCCTGTGACAGTTGTGCAATTCTATTTTGGATTTCACTTTAAATTATAACAGTAACCATTGTCTATAAGGAGAACCACTTTTTGTAAGCAGCAGTCAATTATAGCTTGAATGTTTGAGATGTATCAAGATATGCTTTCCCATAGAAGAATATTAGTTTGGTTGAACAAATAATAATAAATAAATCTTTTTTTTAATGTTATATGCATGAAAGAAAATTTCCATTCGTGGCACTTCATGGCTAAACATCTGTTATATGGAGTTTCATTTGTGTTCTACTTGGGAGTCTTGCAACTCTAGACATTCTCATTTTGGGCTGGTGAATGCCTGCATACTCTTGACAGGCTTTTCATTCTTTTCCCAGGACGGAACTGTGAGAATGTTTTGGCTCCTTGCTTCCCTAACCCATGTGAGAACAATGGTGTTTGTGACCATACACCTGATTATGAAGGGTTTACTTGCAGTTGTGGACCAGGCTGGCAAGGTATTATGACCATGTGTCCGTTTTTCCCATCACTTTCAGAGTATTGTATTTTGAACACTTTTAAATGGAGACATGATAAAGAAATTAAAGCATTAAGCACTTTAAAATAACTGTATACATTTCGTTCTCTCCCTATAGGGCAGCAATGCCACATTGACATTAATGAATGTGACCAGAACCCATGTCGAAACAGGGGCACTTGCACCAACACACTCGGCAGCTATAGATGTGCCTGCCGCCCTGGCTACACTGGCATCAACTGCGAGATGGATATTGATGATTGCACACCTAGTAGGTTTATTGAATACATGGAAAAAGAAGGAAGAATCTGATTGGAACTAAAGAGTTTTGCTCTCCAGCTGGGTTACTTTTTCAGAGACAGGATAGATGGCATTATTTCTGACCTGAGATTCCTGTCTTATTGTTGTCTCAAGGCCTTTGTTCAACTGTTTTCTTAAAAGTAATTCTGACTAATTCTGAAACTAGACCTGGAACGCCTTCATTCATTTCTAGTGAGATTTAGACATATTTAAATGATCCTTAAGTCTGAAGTTCAGAGGTAGTCATGATGCCAGATCAGGGTGAACATTTGGCCTCAGTGTGTCAGAAATTTGCAACATGCTTAAATTGACTTTGCTGGCATCTCTCTCTCTCTCCCTCTCCGTCTCCCCCTCCCCCTCCCCCTCCCCCTCCCCCTCTCCCTCCCTTAACCAAAAAGAAAGAATTCTCTATCAACACCCCCCCCCCCCGCCCAAATCTAGACCACTCTGAACAGTGACACTTGATGACAGTGCTGAGGTTGGGTTTGAAGTAGATGCCTGGGCATTGATTTCAGCCCTCGCTCCATTGCTGCCACTCAAAAAGGTCGCCTTGCACCATAGCCCAAGGCATGCAAGACTTAGGGAACAGCATAATTGACCTACGGCCCTCCCCAAGATCTGTCATGCACTACTTACCTTCAGACACTGTTCTCTTTCTGTTGGAGAGGTTCTTGCAGCTTACCCAAGGCTGCTCCAGGTTGCACAAGGCCTTCATTCTTGAAACAACTTTGGAAAATGTTCTTCCACGACCACTGCAGCCTCTAAAAGCCACACGAGAGCACACCCCATTCTTGCACAGTCCCCGAATATCACGTGAAAGCACACCCTGTTTCTCACATGATTTTCTAAGGGTCCAGAGGCTGCACGGGAGCACAGTCCTCTCGCCCAACTTCCAGAGGGGCACAAGAGCACAACTGATTCTCTCATGGTCTCCACAGTGTCCAGAAGTCATGAGAATAGGGCATGCTTTTGAGAATAGTTGTTGAGTGTTGGTGAATGCTGGTGTGTCACCCAAAACATTGTGGCATGTCACCATGTCATAAGTTCACCACCACTATGCCAAATGCACGAGAATATACAAAATACAGAATTTAGTCATTTGTTTGAAGAAAAAAAGAATGCTTATGCTTACTAAAACCTTTTGAACATTCTCCTCCCTGCCAACAGATCCTTGCCTGAATGGTGGCGCCTGTCAGGATGGCATCAGTTCCTTCACATGTACTTGCCTGCCAGGTTTCACAGGACCACGCTGTGCAACTGAAACCAATGAGTGCCTCAGCAACCCCTGCCGCAATGGGGCCACCTGTACCGACTATGTCAACAGCTACACTTGTACTTGTTCCCCAGGCTGGGCTGGCTTACATTGTGAGCACAATGTGCAGGAGTGCACTGACAGGTGAGATTGTCAGGATTATTGTTCTAAGGCAGTGGTTCCCAACCTTTTCTATACCCCGCACCCCTAGAACGCTTCTGATATATTCTTGCACCCCTTAACAAAATTTTGAAATAACGACAACGAATTATGCATATACACTATAATTTTGAAAACCCACGTTTTCGCACCCCCTGGTTGGGAACCTCTCTTCTAAGGGTTCAGCATCTCCTGTCTTGCTCGCAAGCTCCCTGGTCATTCAGGTTGCTGAACAGTTCAGCGTGCAGTATGGCCCCTAGAACTCTCTTTATATCACTAAAGCCAAATAGCAGAGCGGTGAGAATTATTTTGGAGATTTGCATCACATACCGAGTACATACCCACATTTCTCTCTGTGGAACATCATGCTTCATGCATTCAGTTGAAGGGGCTTATGAAACCTTATCTCTGCTGTCATAGTTCTCAATACGTGGATGGATATATAGTGCAAACGGCAGAAAGTTATTTTTTCCACTAGTTTTCAAATGGAGAAGTAGATCGTTTTATATACAATGCTCCTCTTGAACTGAATTCTCTAACTTTCTTCCTTTGAATTATCTGCTCCTAGACCATATAGTCCAAATGGAGGAAGCATTGGATGCTAAAGTGTAGGAAGATTTACCTATAATATTCCATTGTCTGTCTGTCGCAGGCAAACTGAACCTAACTATTGAGCAAGAGGAAAGATTAATCACAGGCCCTTCTGTAGTGTGCTGGAGAACAGAATGGCTTTTCTCACTGTTTCGTTTTTCAGCAAGAGTAGAAATTCTTCTTTTAGATATTTGTTTGCCAACATATTTAGCCTCTAGAGGAAGTTACATCTCTGCTAGAGGAAACTCAGGCTAGAAAGTGTCGCTGGTCTCTCCTTCATTTTGTACTTCTCTGTTTGTCTCCTGGCAGCTCTTGCTTCAATGGTGGAACATGCTTGGATGGAGTGAATTCATACACCTGCCACTGTCGTGCTGGCTTCACAGGCACCCACTGCCAGCATGAGATTGATGAGTGCCAGTCACAGCCCTGTCTCAATGGTGGGGTGTGCCATGATGGTGTGCAGTCCTATCGTTGCACCTGTCCTCAGGGCTATACAGGTCCTCAGTGCCAGGTAATTTTCTCCAAGCCTCAGGTAAAGGAGATGCAAATAATTTACATCTTTAGAGTTTATCTAAGGGGAGCAAGGCATCTACAAGAAAATCTTGAGACCGGAGGGTAGATACCACAGTAGCTCAGTACAAAGGAAAGATGAGGGTTTCACATTGGCAAGACCACAATATTTTGTCACATACTCTTGCGTTGTTTTGCCCTTCCAGAACCTTCTGGATTTGTGTAGCCGTTCCCCCTGTCAAAACGGTGGGCACTGTGTACAGTCGGGTGCTACTTTATCCTGTGATTGCCCTGGAGGCTGGACTGGCCGCTACTGTGACATCCCAAATGTTTCTTGTGACGTGGTAGCAAGGAACCGAGGTAAGGGTCTTGCTGCTCCAGGTCTCCTCCATCTGTAAAGAGAAGTTAACTGTTCCTCTTCGACCCTGCTACTTGTGTTCACAGTGAAAATGTCTCCGCTGGAAGCTCAAATGTGTGTTGTTCATTATCCAGGCTTCTCAACATTGTCATCTTGTACTCACTGTTCAAGTATTTCAGAGCTACTGGGACAATGTCTTTAAATCCACTCAGCCACCAATTAATCTCCCAACTGCAATTCCTAGGAGTGTCCATCAAATATTTAGCATTCATGAAATTTTATTTTCTATGCTTTCCAAGGAGAGTGTAAATATTGCTAATGTTATTTGATACAATAATCGATTCAGCATTAGCAGATGTTTCAGTTATTTAGTCAGAGAGGATGTTTATTATGTTTACTTCAAAATGGGGTATCTCTAAACAACACACTGAATGTCTTGGTAATCAATGAACTGTATAATAGGGCTGTTTGGTCCTCTAGCTCAGGGTGCTTCAAATTATGTTCCCTGGAATCCTATTTGAGAATTTGATGGGTTCTGTGAAAGATTTAGGGGGAAAATGTTTACTCAAACACAGCCAATTTTCTGTCACTAAAGCTTTGTGTCTTCCGGCCAGGGGTTTCAATAATTTTTCTAAATCATTTTTGCATTTTGCATTTCTAAATCATTATGTAGCCTGAAAACAGTTGAAAGCTCTTGCTCTAGCTGTATGAAGTATATTGTATACTCTTCCACGTTTTAAACGTGCCATAATTATTTCATTTATTTTATAAACGTATATTCAATTTCCACCAAATGATGCCAATGAGAACTGTAAATATATCCTTTAAAGAGAAATTAGAATCAAATTTCAGAAACACTAGAAAAGTATGTTCTTCCTCTAGAAAATTGAACTTAGAATAGAAGAAATTCCAGCTATTTTCAAAGGCTTGGAACATAAATAGCCTTGATTATGTACACTTGTTTTGTTTTTCTTCACAATTTTTGTTCTTGCTAATTCTGTTTAGTTCTTTTACAAAAGAGTACAGAGGATATGTTGAGAGCACACAGTGAATAGTTCTCTTTTTCCTCGGCATAGGTGTGACCAAGGAACAAGTGTGCCATTATGGAGGCCGTTGTGTGGATGCTGGCAATACCCACTACTGTATCTGCAAGAAGAGCTACACTGGCAGCTACTGTGAGAGTGAGGTCAATCACTGCCAGCACAGCCTATGTCGGAATGGGGGCACCTGCCGTAGTTTTGTGGGAGGTTATGCCTGTGAGGTGAGGAAGGCCTAGCCAACCATATCAGCCAGAAAACCTAGCTTATCTTCTAGGAAAAGTGCTGGCTCATAAAGGAAGCATTGGAGGCCATAATGTTGCACTGGGGATGTTGCGAAGATTGGGAGCTAAGGAACTGGCACAAACCTATACCTTATTTTTCTAATTAATGTAAAACAAGATAAAAAAGAACTATCTCCCAATGATCTGTGTTGCCCGTGTTGAGTACATTTCTTCATAAAATACTGCAGTTGTTTTCTGTTGTTGTTCCAACATGCAGTGCAAAATTTATGCATATTTGATGATTCCTCATCGGCATTGAATAACTCCCTTTTTACGACCCTGTAATCCCTTAATTCGGGGTATGTGAAAGTAAAATACTTTTCATTGTTCTTGAATTTTTGTTGCAACCATGAGCTAGATCAAACTGGTATTCCTTCAATGATATTTCAGATTTCACTAAGCAAGTAGAAACTATTTGTATACAATTAAGTTAATTTTGCAAAGCAGAAACAAATACAGTTATTACCCTGGCTGGATAAGGAAGAATTAGAATTTAAGAAAATCTGGAGATTTAAAAATTCTCCACCTCTACTTGACTATTCAGTACTTGGGTGGCAGTCTCTATCAACATTCAACACTCATTCTGCCATCTTTTCTTAAACCGTTGCACCTCAATATATTTTCCTGTGGTAAGAATGTTGTTGCTGGCCTATCAGATTAAACGATAGAAGGGCTTTAGATAACAAAAAAGACCATATTAATCTCTTCCAAATAAAACGCTTACATTTATTTAGTTATTTCTGCAGTATGATTGGTTCTGGAGAATGATTGCATTTACATTACTGTCTGAATCAGGGCTAAAGACAAAACTAGTTTCAGGTAAATACATTGAAATGTAGCTGCCAACTATAGGCAAATGTCCCATGGCAGAGAGGCAGGAAGGGAGGTGTTTAAAAGTTTTCGTACAATCTACCATAAGTATAAAAGGAATGGAATGCACCTTTCTGTTTATATATACTATGGTAAATCAGGTAGGCAACCAAGGGAAGACTCTGAGCATGATTATTGCAAACTAATAATAGGTTCTCATTATCTTAAAGGGGAGCTATGTGAGAAATGGTTCCTCACTTAGCCTTAAATAGACAAATCACAGTTAGAAAGACAAATAACTAAACTCCCCTCCCAACTACTATTCTGCTCACATGTTTGACGTGCAGCATTAACTTTTTTGCCACCCTGCCTCCACCCACTCCCTGTTGAGTGTAATCCTCATCTCTATGCTAAATCATTGTCTTTCCAAAATGATATATGAATGTGGTCTACGTGTGTCTCGTCATATAAGCCCCCCAATCAGATTTAAATCTATGTTTGCCAGTTCTTTAATACTATAATGAAACAGCAAATCGGAGATCACATAGTGTCAAAGATTGTCCCATAATATTTTTTTAGAATGGATGATAGTATAACTGAAATGCAGTTGTCTTTTCTCAGTGCAAAACCTCTTCATTGCAAAATCTGACTTTTTGTATTTTCTAATGGAAATAAGATAATTCTGTCTTGTACACCTTTCACAACACATTCAGCAACTAAATTCTCTTCTTCACAATTGAGGTATCACTACTTGCTTTTAAAAATAGCCATTTTGCACCATTTTTATGATTATATGGATGTGGATGATATATTTTTGTTCTGCTCTGTTAATTCTATTGTTGTAAGACAAACTGCTATCTGTATTCTGAGTATAGGAATTGTTTAAAAAATTCTTAAGTCTTATTCAGTATTCTTGATATAATGAAAAATGGATAAGAGATACTTTGAAAGCATGTTTTTAAGAATGCTTTCTTGTCTTATTATCTTTACCTATTTTTTCCCCTCTTTTTAGTGTCCTCTAGGTTTTGAGGGGAAAAACTGTGAATTTGATATTGATGAATGTCAATCACACCCATGCCAGAATGGTGGGACTTGCATTGACCTCACTGGTCGCTACATTTGTTCCTGCCCACCAGGAACACTAGGTAAGCACATGGCTTTTTTGTGGAATGGGATAATAGCACCTTTTGTCATGTGGGAAACATTGTTAGTATTCTTAGGTGGAAAGCATAAGACAACAGAAGGACATATTTTAGATTTAACCAGTGCAGCTCTGATTTTCATTTATTTATGTGGAGAGGAGATCTGGATTTTTTTTTAAAATCACTTGATAGAGAATATGAGCTCATTTGAAAGAGGTCAACCTCGGAACTGGACTTTTTCCAATAGTGTTGAACAGTTTGTGACTTTCCTGGGGTTTCTGAATATAAACTCCCGTTAGCCTCTAGCCATCATGGCTGACCATCAGAGATAATTGTAATTGTTTTCTAATCACATTTGGAAAGCCATAAATTCCCCACCCATTTTTTCTCAGGTAATAAGAAAGAGAAACACTGCCTTACAATAGCAACCTCATGCTGTCTGGAGTTTTGAACTATAAAACCACGATCCCTTGCTTTGGTTACATTAGTAGCGTTGATGGGAGCTAAAATTGAATATACTTTCAATAGGCCATCTCACCTTCAGAATGGGGAATTTATTCTTATCACAAGCAGTTCAAGAAGTGGGGATATGTTTGGGTTACGTAGTACTAGAACCTTTGGAATGATTGTTCGTTGTTCGTCTCTATAGGTGTCTTGTGTGAAATAAATGAGGATGATTGTGCCTCGAATCCTAATAGCCGTGTCCCCAAATGCCTGAACAATGGAACATGTATGGACAGAGTGGGCGGTTACCATTGCAACTGCCCACCGGGCTTTACAGGCGAGCGTTGTGAGGGAGATATAAATGAATGTCAGTCCAATCCCTGCCATCCACGCAACACCCTTGACTGCATTCAAGAAGCCCGTGACTACCAGTGCATCTGCAAGCCAGGCTACACGGGTGAGTGACTGCCGATAATGTGAATGTGATGGATTCAAAGAAGAATGTGGGCTGCAGTGGTGAGCAGAGGGGACAGGCCGAAATAAATGTCACCAGGAAAAAGCATTAAAATTGTATGAATTTTTTTTTGGAAAGTCACCGCTTGTTGACTCCGTTTCAAAACCACAAAATGAGCATTCAGGCATTCTGGTGAGGGTATCATGAAACATTTTGTTTCTTTTGAGTAATTGATCATTTATTGTAACAAAACAACAGATGAGTAAAAATGTGTACATTTTACCTAAACTTCTCTGGATTTTCATGAGTCATGAAGTATTACACATCCATTCATGTCTTTCATGGTAGGCTTATGGAACAAGTTTTTAAATGATCACATATTTATTTTATTGGAAACCCCCCCCCCCCAAAAAAAAAAAAAAAAAAAAAGTATGGTAGATTTGTTTTTCTATTTGGTCCATCTCAATCTGGTTGACAGTAAAAAAAAAGTATATGTTATTTTTTTTTAATTTTTCAAACTGAAAGCTTTGCATTCTATGATCTGTGGGGGATTTCCAGGTTAACTTTTATCTTATAAGATTAATATATAGAATATATTGTATATTCTATTTCAGCATCACTTTCCATTTGCTTGAGTTTTGAATTTGGTTTGTATTCTGTAACATGTTAAATGAGTATTTCCAAGATCACAAATGTATAGCTTTTGCAAAGTTTTGATATCATTACAGTTTCATGATAGGGAATCCAAACTACATCTGATAAGGTGGTGATCACAGAGAGACAACCTCTGGGAATTCAGATGTTGCTGAAGTATAATTCCTAGAACTGGCTAGGATTCTTCAAAATCTTGGGAGCTATGGCTCAGCAACACACACACACACACACACACACACACACACACACACAGAGAGAGAGAGAGAGAGACAGACAGACAGACAGACAGAGACAGAGACTTTGGAAAGCTTTGTAACTAATAAGAGAAAAGTAGCTGTGCCTGACTGGTTGAATATTTTTGTAATTTATGCTTAATTGGGAAAGAATATAGTCAGTTGTTAGTTCAATGTTGATGATAGAGCTCAATAGGCATTTATGTGAAAGAAGAATCTGTCTGCTACAGAAATTGTCACGTTTAATAGGGTCATGGTGTTCTCCTGAAAAGTTTGCAGTATCATTGGCAGAATAACATTTTTCCTCTTTTTAGGCCGCCACTGCAAAAACATTGTGAATGCCTGTGAATCTCAGCCTTGTCAGAATGGTGGGCAGTGTAAACTAGCAGTGAACTTGCCTCTCAGATATACCTGCCATTGCCCTCGGGTGAGTACCTAGAGCAAAGCTATATGTACGACACCATAGTACATTCCCTGAGTATGAATATTATAAGGAACTAAGAAGGGCAAAGAAGAGTTTATGTAAGCTGAATACACTGAAGCTGTGCTACACCTGAAGAAACTGACATTTTATCATGGGTTGGAATGCTATTTCTGTTTGGGGAGTAGTAGAAAACAATTCAATTGCATAATTCTGTGACACTTAGGGGTTCCAGCTCTGGTTACAGTTTCTACAAAAGAAATATATAGTATTATGGGTACAAGAACATGATTCTTAAACCTTAAGCTTTTGGGTGGGAAAGGATTTTCTTATCACAGTTGCAAGAAGGGATATAATCTAACAGATATTTTGTTGCTAAACCACCAATTGATGAAATTCTTGTTTGCCTGACTTGCTTATTAACTCTTCTTTTTCAGAGCTACTCAGGCATCAATTGTGAGCGCAGTGTGTTATCTTGCCGAGAACTCTTCTGTTTCAATGGTGGCAGCTGCTGGACTTCAACTCTGGGTGCCCAGTGTTACTGCCTACCTGGGTGGGCTGGGCCTGATTGTCGCCTCCGTGCCAATAGCAGTTGTGCGAACCAACCTTGCCACAATGGGGGCGTTTGCCATGAGATTGCCACTGCCCCTTATTTTAAGTGCCTTTGTCCTAATGACTATACAGGTGTTCACTGTAAGACTGCACGCACAGCACGGCCACCTCTGCTCCACGAGCTCCATTGTCCATTGGAAGAGTGTGCTGCAAAGGCAGGGGACTCCTATTGTGACAAGATGTGCAATAGCCCAGCTTGTCACTGGGATGGAGGTGACTGTTCCCTTTTGGTGGATAATCCTTGGAAGCAGTGTGAGAGCCCTCAATGCTGGCAGTACTTCAACAATAGTCAGTGTGATGAACTCTGCAACACCGCTGAGTGTCTTTATGATAACTTTGACTGCAAGAATCGTGAGCGCACCTGCAAGTGAGTCCTGCCTGCTTCTTTGGAGGGGAACCTGTAGGTCATATTTCCCTAGTACTTATTAGAACTCAGAGTATATGTATTCTTCTTTTTCTGCCAGATTAACTGAATGAGACACTGAGACTTTGTTCAGAACACAAATGTTGTTGTTGTTGTTGTTATTCTAGATATCTTTATTCTAGATATCTTAATTTTGGGGGAGGGTGAGCTGTCTCAATATTGTAATCCTGATGACTCAGTTGACTTGTGGCGCGTTTGGAAAGGTATTCCCTGTGGCTCTTTTATGTTTCTTTATCAATGAAGAAGACATGTTGTGTTACTATAGAATTTGTTTTAGTGCAAATGATACATTCCCATCTCCTTTTTTTTTTTTTTTGACAGCCCTATTTATGAGAAATATTGCTCAGATCACTTTGCTGATGGGCATTGTGACCAAGGCTGTAATAAAGAAGAGTGTGGCTGGGATGGGCTGGATTGTGCCCGGGAAGTGCCTGAGCACTTGGCAGAGGGTATTCTAATCATCACGGTGCTGCTGCACCCTGATGAACTGCTCCGCACCAGCACCATCTTCCTGCAGAAGCTGAGTGCCATTTTAAGGACCTCCCTGCGATTCCGCCTGGATGAAAATGGCAATTACATGATCAAACCTTATTATGGAACTGGACGACGACTACGCAGGGAACTGGGCCAAGAAATAATTGGGTGAGTTTTACATAGGCGGGTAGAGGAAAAAGAAGAGTTTTGAGCGTAAGATAACTAAGCTTATTTTATTATGTACTATAGGGCCCCCATACTTATCAGCTGCCTTGGTCAATGACGTTCAAAATTATGATGGTACTAAAAAAATAACATTACAGCCAATGCCCACAATTGTGACCTTCACAATGTTTCTCAGTCATGTGATAGTCATTATAGTCAATATGCTTTGTCCTGTGCCTGACTTGTTCTCCCTACCACCTTGCAGAGGAGAGGGATTGAAGAGGAACAGATTACAAGAGAACAAGCAAGCATACCATGAGGAATAAACATCAAAAGGAGTGCAGTTGGGGCTGGAAGCCTTGAGTGTTAAGCCTGCAGCCCAGTGTATTCCCTATGGTGTGCCTGCTTGCTCTCTTGTAATCCCTTCCTCTCCAATTTCTTCCCTCTAGGATGAGGGGAAGAAAAAAAGAGTCAGACACAGGAGAGAGTACCCACAGAAATTACTGATCTTTTCCCGCCATCCCAGAGCAGAGAGATTGAAGAGGAAGGGATCACATGACAATAAGCATAATGTTGAATTACACTGGGCTCTTTGTGTAGTGTGCTGCTAACTCCCAACCCTGAAGCACTCCCTTCAATGTGTATTTCCCCTGCTTGCTCTCCTATAATCCCTTCTTGTCCAATGAGCCTAAATACAAGCTTTAATTCCCTTTAATTCCTTTTAATTATCCTAGCTCTGGGATAATTCCAAAGGCAGGGGAGCAGGGAAAAGGAAAGCACAGTTGTGGTCACATGGTTTCCCACTTAGCATTGCTTTGCTCCATGACAGAGCTACCAGTTCCCTGTAAAATCTGACAGTTAATAACTGTGCTTTATTTTTTAAACCACATTAAAACAAGCTTCTTAGAGAGTGCTAGATTCCCATTTGTGTTTGCTAAACAAATGCTACCTGTCTACTATAATCCCTATTTGTTAAGAGGCTCTAGATAGGGCTACCCTTTAAGATCACTTGGAAGCTATAACTGGTCCAGAATATGGCCACACAAAGCAATTACAGGCATACCTCAGGTTTGCCCATGCAACATCTCTGCTCTTCAAATTACCCCAGTTACCGCTGGCTTGTAGACTGCATTTCAAGATGCTGGATTTCATCTATAAAGCCCTACATGGCTTGGGGCCCACTTATCTGTAGGACCACCTTTATCCAGTTGTCTCCGCCTGCCCTATAAAATCTGACGGTTAATAACTTGCTATTTTATTTTTTAAACTACACTAAAACAAACTTCTTAAGAGAGTGCTAGATTCCCAGGAGGCTGTTAATGATAATTAAACAGACAATAATATAGAGGGATGCCCAGATGGGATAAATTTGCTGTTTTAAAATGGTATGGCATGCCTTTTGTAAAAAGAAGTGGAACTTACGATATATTTGAATTTTTTAAGCGATTAATTACACCTTAAAAGCAAGTTCATCCATAATGCACATTTGGGAATGGCTATACTAAAACCAAATGTCAAGTCAGGCCATTCCGTGTACTTAAAAAGACCGAACAGAGAATAAAACTAAAGTGCAGAGGTAACCGACTTGCCTTTCCCTAGAATTCTCTGTGATGCTCAAGGAGACCCTGCTAACCCTTGGACACTTTCTCTAGGTCTGAGGTTACCCTGGAGATTGACAACCGCCTTTGCTACCAAGCTTCAAACAAATGCTTCCCTAATGCCGTAAGCGCTGCTGATTACCTTGCTGCCCTGTCGGCAGTAGAGCGTCTGGAGTTTCCATATCCACTCAAAGCCGTGAAAGGTTAGATTTTCTCCAGGGGTCTGGAAAAGGCACTCCACAAAAGCAATATTGCTTGGTCGTTCTGCTTGCAATCGAGTTCCTAACACAGATATATTGCTTCTTCAGGTGTAAAAGATTATTCCTACCCAGACCCATTCAAGTTATTGCCACTGGTGGTGGTGGCAGCCCTCATTCTCCTCGTGATCCTGGTACTGGGTGTGCTGGTGGCCCGGCGTAAAAGAGAACACAGCACCCTCTGGTTTCCTGAAGGTTTCAGTCTGAAGAAAGAGAGTAGCAACAAGAACCGGCGTGAGCCTGTGGGTCAGGATGCCCTGGGCATGAAGTAAGAGGCCTTTATTCATTCAAGAGCTATCGAGGAACGATCTCATATCTTTGTATCAGAGACTTGTTAAAGAAAAGAGGGCATTCACTGTCAAATCATGTTAATGTCTTGCTAAGTAACAGATTTAACGGGGCAAAACCTGCTGTCCCCTTCCTGCTATGTAGACTATTAAGGAGGAGATTTTTTATTTTCCTACAATAAGCCTAGAAACCCAGTGGGCTAGTGGAGAAGAATCCCATCCCTCTTTTGCCAGCATACTTGCCTGCATGGGATACTCTCATTGCTTGTGGCTATTGTACGAAGTGTCTGTAGCTGTAGTAGGTTGCATCTGCTGTAAAGGACAGGCTTTCTTTTTATTTTACTTCGATGCTCGCCCTTTCTCATCAATTAATTAATTAAATTTACTTGCTGCCCATTTCATATCCAATGACTTTGGGCGGCTTTCAACATAAAAACATTGAAAAACATTAAAATCCTCCCATCATAAAAAATATCAGCAGATGAAAACATTAACAGATAAAATTACGGACACAAGATGACAAAAAAGGGAGCTGGACCCATGTATGTGCCTGCAGGTGGATGCTTGGAATATAGCCAGGGGTACGACTCCATTGCCTCCTGTGCTCTCATTGCCTCTCAACTCACTGCATACATTTTCCTCTTTCAGGAATATTGGCAAAGGGGAGAGCCTGATACCAGACAGCTCAGAAGAATGGCTGGAAGCCGAATGCCCAGAGGCCAAGCGTCTTAAGGTATTGCCTGCTCATTGTGAGACTTTGGCTGACTTGAGAACCGGAGCTGCAAAGGTATTCAGCTCATATTCCAAACTATTACATTGCCTCCTCTCCTTTTCTTCCCCTTTCTGGTTTTCAAGTCTGGGCAATGTTATGCGCACAGTTTTCTGCCAAGCTACTGGTGGCCTAACTTGTTTGGTGTTTCCCCAAAAGGACATTTGTAATCAGTACCCACTACATACTATATAGTGCAGAGCCTGTACAGGAAGTGTGGCTTTCTGTGATAAAGGTCGGGCTTGTGTTCTTCATTGCCAGGTGGAAGAGCCAACCCTGGACTGTGAAGACCCAGTGGATTGCCGACAATGGACACAGCACCATTTGGTGGCAGCAGATATTCGTATGCCTCCATCTATGGCCCTGACACCACCCCAGGGTGAATTTGACACTGACTGCATGGATGTCAATGTCCGTGGACCAGGTAACATGTTAGATGGATACTGTACAATGCCCTCTGGTGGAGTCTTTATAGATAACATTTGATCTGTCCAGGAGTTGATGTCCTTTTCTCATTTTAGCATATATTGTTCTTTAAAAAAAAAAAAAAACACCCACATTTTATTGATTCATTATAATTTTTTTTTGTATGAGTGTTGTGGGTCATTGAGAGATGATTGGCTTACAGGTTTAATATATTGTTATTATTACATCAGTTTAGTAAAGAACAAACTATGTTAAAGCAATCTTTTGTTGTGTTGTCCATACAGATGGTTTTACCCCACTTATGTTGGCCTCTTTTTGTGGTGGTGGCATGGAGACTGATCTGGCTGAGGAAGAGGAAGCAGATGACTCCTCGGCCAACATTATCTCAGACCTCATCTGCCAGGGGGCTAACTTGAGTGCCCAAACAGACCGCACAGGGGAGACTGCACTACATTTGGCTGCAAGGTACGCCCGGGCTGATGCTGCCAAGCGTTTGCTGGATGCTGGTGCCGATACCAATGCGCAAGATAACACAGGACGTACCCCACTTCACGCTGCTGTGACTGCTGATGCCCAAGGAGTCTTCCAGGTGAGCCTTGTCCTGAAGATACACTCACTCTGTGAATGATCCAATGGAGCCTTTCTACTTCTAGAAATACAGTTTTCCTGTTATCGTCCTATTAGCTCATATTAAGAGCACAAAAGCACGGTGTCTCTTTTTTTAAAAATGTGAATTCAACTGTGAATGTTACAATCTAGTTCATGTGCCATCAATCTGTTACCTTTGAGATACTCCAAAAGGTCATACCTAGCGTTCCTAAAAACCAAATAGCAGCTGACTTAAATATTGTAGACAGTATTACTTTACTACGTTGAATGACACAGTTTGCTCTTCTTCCACCTAACACTCTTGTTAGATCCTGATCCGGAATCGATCTACAGATTTAGATGCTCGAATGGGAGATGGTTCAACTGCACTGATCCTGGCAGCAAGGCTAGCTGTTGAAGGCATGGTGGAAGAATTGATTGCCTGTCATGCTGACGTCAATGCCGTGGACGAATTGGGTATGTAATTTGCAAAATGAATTGGCTTCGTCCTCAGCTTGGCTGGGTCTGGGACCAGGTTTCTTAACTTGACTGTGTTCTACTGATTTCCACTACATTCCAGTTTAGATTCTTAGGTAACCTCTTCATAACTCATTTACAAGGTTGCCCAGATTGATTTAGTAAAGATGCTCATATTCAATGTTTATTTTTTTCTCACACACTTACTTTCTAACCTGGCTTTTTTTTTAAAGCACATGTTGATGAAACTTACTGCTGCAGGAGCTATGCAGACAGCTGACAGAGAGTGAGACTAAAATATGTGATGAAAAGTAAAAGATTTTGGTTATGGAGATGACTTGTAATTAATTAGGGAGAGGGCTTGATACATAGGGGTAAACTGAAAAACATTATGAACAAAAGATTCTGCCAGTAGATGCATCCTTCCAGTCTTTTATAAATTAATTTGTAAATTCCCCCCCCTGCAGCAAATAGTCCATAGTTCTTCGTGTTTTTACTTAAGCATTTTCTTGGCTACAGATCAGCTGATTTGCTGGAAGATTTTTTTCCAAAATAATTTATACAAAGCTCAGTGTTAATGGGCAATGGACGATGACAATCTGGCGTGGTTGAAGGAAGATAATTCCTTAAAATTTAGGAAAGGTGGTATTAGATTTTAGAAGAATCTAAGAATCATTAGCAAGTAAGAAATACATTTATTGTCTTGATATCACTCCTATCAGGAAAATCAGCCCTGCACTGGGCAGCAGCTGTCAATAATGTAGAGGCTACAATTGCTCTGCTAAAGAACGGGGCCAACAAGGACATGCAGGACAGTAAGGTGAGTTCTCCTGTTGCCTTTTTAAAAATCACGTTGGTTATGCCTTTGTCACAACAGTCACCAAAGATGGAACTAACAGGAAAAGGTTAGCTCCCATCTTTTCTAGTGGGAAAGCAGTGCTTAGGCTTTTGTACCAGGTGGATTGATGCCCACCCCCCACCCCCTTTCCTCTCTTTTCCATTTTGGGACGAAAAATAATAATACTGTCATTTATATTTGTTGCATCCTAAATGATACGCTTGAAAATGTTTTCCTGGGGGTTTCCTTTAGAGTGAGCTGTCCTGAATGTATATGGGAGTATTGAGGAGAAAGTGATTTGTACAGTCACTCACTGCTATTAATTTAAATCAGCCATTTCGACAATGCCTTCAGGAACTATTGGCCATATTTAGCAGGGAATTCTGGTAGTCTGAGAACGTCAAACTGTTATGTCGAATGTGGCCATGAATTTGCCTTCTCTGCAACAGGAGGAAACACCGCTGTTTCTAGCAGCTCGGGAGGGCAGTTACGAGGCAGCCAAAATTCTACTGGATCACTTTGCCAACCGTGAGATCACTGACCATATGGATCGACTGCCACGTGACGTGGCTCAGGAGCGCTTGCACCACGATATTGTTCGACTTTTGGATGACTACAACACTGTGCGTAGCCCACAGGGAGCCCTGCCTGCTGGTCACTCTCTCTCCCCTCTCATGTGCCCTCCCAATAGCTTCTTACCTAGCCTGAAGCCCACTCCGCAGGGCAAGAAGAGCCGTCGGCCTAGCACAAAGAATGTGACAGCAGGAAGCAGCGCCAGTCTGGCACGGGAGAGCAAAGAGGCCAAGGCGCGTGCCAAGAAGCTCAACTTGGAGTGTCAAGGCTCTCTCCTGGAGAGCTCTGTCACCCTGTCTCCTGTCGACTCACTGGACTCTCCCTATGTGCCTAACCCAGCCTCACCTGGGGTCTTTCACGCCGCCAGTGCCTCGATGTCAGTGCCCTCTACCCCCATGGTCCATGGCATGATGGACCCACCCTTTGCGGTCAGTTTGGCACGCCTTAGCGACCTAGGGGATGGCACCTTGCTGTCCATGAACCGCCTCTCTGTGCCACCTGGCCGCATGGGGCTTAGTCTGGGCATGGTGAGCCCTGTGGCCATGCCTTTTGAGTGGCGTGCCCGTGTTCCCACTTCTCAGTGCCAACCCATCATAGGGGTAGTCCACCCTGCCGCTTCCCATCCCAACCTGCACCAGTCTGGCCAAGGTTTCCCACCAGGATTGCTTCTGCCTAACCACCTGGCCATGGGGCACAGCTCTCAGGGCTTGCCCAACCCAGCTCCAGCCCAGGCCAAGGAAGCTCCCCAGCCCATGCCTCCGCCAGCAGCTGCTGTGCGCAGTAACCAACCTGTCTCGCCCCAAGAGGGTCAGGGGGCACCTCCACGTGGAGGGCCCCCGCCATACCTAAAGGCAGCAGGGGTAGAGGATTATCCAACCCCGCCGTCACAGCACAGTTACACGCAGGGGCAAGACGCAACACCCAAGCACTTCCTTCACCCTCCCAGTGAGCACCCCTACCTGACTCCTTCACCAGAGTCCCCGGAGCAGTGGAGTAGTCCCTCACCCCATTCCTTGTCTGACTGGTCTGAGTCCACGCCCAGCCCAACTGTATTAGGGCCAGGTCACACCCAGCTTCCTTCAGCAGAGCCCGCTGCCAAAATGCAGGTCTTTGCATGAGGAGCTTGCCTGTGAAACACATCCCAGAGGCCTGGGTCCCTCTCTGGCCCCCATTGGGGCCTGTGCCAGCCTTGGGGTTCTCATTTCCCCATAATTGTGTTTTTATAAGAAAAAACTAAAGTGTAAAAAGTTTAAAAAAAAAAAGCCTGATCGAGGAGGGGAAAGGATGGCCTCATCATTCCCACACTGCCATGGACCTCAGGCCGGCCCTTTCTTCCCCTCCCATGTTGTCTCATCAACTAGGTTTTGGGGAACGTTTTTTTTTTTTACAAGACATCTTTTTGTATAAACCTTGCATTTAACTCTTAAGCTTTTTTTTTTATTTTTTACAATGTATTCAGTATCAGATCCTGTTGCGTGCCATTCTTCTTCCTCCGGGTCTAGGGCTGTAAGGAATGGAGAGAGTTTATATCCCTTGCTCTTCCTTGGAATGGTTTTGTCTCTTGGGCCGAGCAGCCACCTCCCCTCCCACCATGTTGGGACGGGATTCTGCTCACGGTATTTGTGTACTGGGTACGCAGCATTAGCTCACTGGCACTGCCGTCCAGAGGATCGAATCACAATCTCGCCTCTGTCGCACTGGGAACTAAGCCCCGCGGCCCCCACCCTCAAAAACTCGGCACTTCGTCACATTCCAGGTTAATTTATTCATCTTAAATTCTGCTGCACTCCCCATCTTCCAGTCCCCCCCCCTCCAACTTCCGAGTTGTTTCTGCTGATGCTAGCAATAGTCCTGGTGACCTTCTGGTCTCCAGAGTATTTTGAGCCACTCTGTATTTTTATACCTGACTGTCTTTTGCTGCCCCTGAATCTTATCTAGGGCCGTCTTTGACCAATGTTATGTTTTCATAAATGTTTTGCCCCTGTGGTACTATAGGATCTTGAGTCAATCACAGATACGAGGGCTTCACTTTGGCATAAAAGGTACTAAGTTAGTATAAAACACTTTGTTTTTCATGAAGACTTTTGGCCCAGCAGTCCGCTATCTATTTTGCTTTGTATACCCTACCTCCTTGTACCCTGTACATTCCAGTTATTCCTGGCTGTAAATATTGCTAGTGGAAGCAGTTCCCATTGGTGACCACTGCTTCCTTCTCCCTTTCCGTGCTATGTAGCCTAGTGGGGGAACGGCTCTGCCGGTCCCCCCCCCCCGCCATAGGACCATTTCTAGCTCATTTTAAAACTTTTTTTTTAAAAAAACAACAACACAATCCAGTGTAAACCAAGTAGCTTTAAAGCAGCTGGGTGCTTTCTGTACAGAGCGGCTTAAGCCGTGGCATAATAAACATAGCTAATAAGGAAACTGCCTTCCCTTCCTCTGTGTCATTTATTTTTCATTGTTTATTTAGACTGTGTAACAATACATTAAAGAATGTAAAAATGTTCCACTAACAAAAACATTGCCTTGTTTTTTTTTCTCTCCATCCGAGTCAATTCAGAATACTAACAACTGTTCTTCCACTACGAAACTCCCTCATGGCTATTATCTGACTGGTTCAGTGTGAACATAACATTCGGAGAAGAATTTAAAAGAATATGCCAACTCTTGAGTCAGTATTCCATTGTGGGAGTTTGCAAAGACTGAAGCACTTAAGAGACAGCCTGCATAATTTAAATTAGAATGTTTTTAGCTTTTCCTTCCCAACAGAGGGGCTTGTTTGTTTTTTGACATTCATTTTCTGCTACTGAAATATAGTATCTTATTACGCCTTGCATTAGGCTTCCATTGAGGGGAGGTGTGGTTAGACGTGTTTGGGGGTTTTTTTCTCTGTTGCAGCTGTGGAGGATTCCCAGGGCTTCCTCCCTATGTTGTGCAGAAGGTAAAACAAATAGTATTGGTCATGTTTCCACCAGAAAATCCCTTCAAGAAATCAAGGAGCCTATAACTTAAATGAAAAGATGTACAGGATATTTGAAAAACAAACTTGCTGCCACAAGGCAAACTATTTCTAATAAAATATTACTCTTTTATGTTTTTGACTGAAAACATTCACTTGGATTTTTCACTGCCTGACTGCTTGGACTCAGCACAGTATATCACATATCCTACAATTTACAAATGAACAATACATATCTGTTGTTAAGAAAAAGGTTTCTACTTCCAAAACAAGCTTTTTGTTTGAAATTTACAAAGATTAAACTTAGATTTATATTAATCTAATGCAGAAAGTCAGTGGCAGCACAATGCACGTTCTTGTAATTGCACTGTTAAAAAGAGAAAATATGACACTTTCATTTGCAACCTACATAGTGTAGCTGTGTGGTTCATTGGGGGTGTGTGTGTGTTAATTCTTGCAACAGCCTACTTTTACATTTAAACATCATCCATGTACTTGCTGAAATTACTGTCCACCAGCTTTCCTACTTTCTCCCTCACTTTTTCCCCTCTCCACACGTTAATTTGCAAACAAGGCAGCCAATTAAGTCTTCTAAAGCAGGGGTCCCCAATCCTTGGGCTGCAACCCAGTGCTGGGCCGCTGTTCAGAACTGGACCACAGAAGTGGGTAAGAATACTTGTGCGTGCGTACGTGTGTTGTGTGCAAAGCTGCATTTGTGAAAGCAGTGTGCATGCAAAACCATCCCCCTGCCAAGCCACAAAGTTGTCCACTGTTCTAAAATTTCACAAGCTGAACTGAAAAATCAATTAGAATTTACAAGTAAACATTCTACATTGCTTTTGATTTATAAATCAGCTGAGTATAGGATTCAGGGTTCTGCAGTTAATTTAGGAGATGCAACTTTGTGTAAGAAAGCACAGAAAGATGATAGCAAAGAAAATATGCTCAATCACTGGTACGCCTCTGAGGTTGTTGTAATCAGCACCCTCCAATTAAGTAAGGGAATCTAATCAAGTAAGAAACTGATCACATACCTGCTACTTTCTGTTTTCCAACGAATTGCATTTTTGACATTGAAGCATTTTAATTCCACTTCTGCCTTAGGCAAAATAGTGAATGGGCTTTTGCACTTTTGTAAGGAAAGTACGGCTTAAGTTGCCTAATTGCCAGCACTGGTTGAAAGCATTAAGATGAAAGCTTTTCTCTTGTTGCTGACAAAAAGTCTGCCAAGATTGCTGCTGCATCATTGGTTGAAGAAGAAATTCAACTATTTGTATATTGCATTCTTTGGTATGCCATGGCAAGGATGCAGGTCAGGTGTTGGTGAGGCAATAAACTAACAATAATACTTGAGCTCAGAGCATGCTCATGTGCCATCATCTGGTGCTATGTTGAGGGATAGTTTGAGAGAAAGTCCCTTTGCTGGATACAGAAGACTTTCTTCAACCAGAAGCTGTACACTTGATGAAGATCACAGCCTTCATAATCACCTTCACTATTTTTCTAGGAGTATTTCTCCCTTTTGTTGCCTCACTTTTCAATCTTGTCTGCCTTTTTTTAATCAGCCAGATGTTTAGAATGGATTTGACATTTTTATCCAACTACTGAACAACAGAATGAAGGCTCTGTTTTAATCTGGGTCTCTTGTTTTTAATACAGCTTTTCAATACAGAAGATAATTTTTGGTCAGGGAGCCATAGTTCAGGACTTAATTAGTTGATCTAGTTAAGTCTTGATGTTTCTCTGATCAAATATAACACCCCTATTTTTGCATGCATCCATAACTTTGGAACACTTCTAAAGAGGCATAGACATCTTTACCCATAAAGAAACCAAAATGCAGGTTTCTTTAACCTTGAAGAAAGATGGACTTCTTTTGTGAATAAAAGGCAGATCTTACTTCAGAAATACTGAAAAAGTAGTAATTTGAACAACTGAGTAATCGCTCCCATTCTAATGAAAGAATCTGAAAGCATATTTTAAAAGCTGAGCAACTTGCTGCATCCAGAAACAGGTGAGGTAAAAGCTTCCCAAAACTGTCCATTGATCTACTTAAATAGGTATTGCCCATTTCTCTGCTTTTCCTTTTGACTAAAGGATAGTCTTCAATCTGTTCTATCATCCCTTTAAACCCTCTAATTCCTTAGTAGGTGTCATCCCAGGCCTATTTACTTCACTTTTTAAAAATTTCCTTTTTCCTCTTCCTTGCCACCAGGTGGCAGCAGAGATAGATATGCTTCCAGTTCAGTCTGTTTGAACTGATTGGGTTTCATAGGATTTATTTTACACTCATTCAACTATTACACATAGAAATAGTAGTTGTTTTTAATGAAGTTGAATATCTTTCCACCAGAAAGAATAAGAAGCATTCTGGCCTAATCTGGGAATTCAAAGTGGCTTCATCAAATAAGTTGATAAAGATAATAGCTACTGTATATTCAATGCAGAGTGATTCAAAGAAAAGGACTGTTAAGTTTCTATTAAGTGAGGCACATAAAGATATTAAAATAATCTGCCCACTCAGAGAGTTATAATAGTAGCAATAATAATTTAATTTATTGGTCTAATCCATAGGTCAGTGGTGGTGAACCTACGGCACACGTGCCACAGGCGGCACGCGGAGCCGTCTCTGGTGGCACGCGAGCCATTGCCGGGCTGAGCTGCTCCCTCCTCCTCTCCACGCATGCGCAGTCTGGAAATAGGCGAGAGGCTATAAAAGGAGCAACTTTCGGCAGAAGCAGCATTTGCTGCAGACAGCGAGCGAGCGAGCGAGCACAAGAAGACAGCTCGGTGGCCATGCCCACTCGGTGGCCATGCCCACCCGGCACCCGGCGATGCATAAGTGGGTTTTGGGTTGCAGTTTGGGCACTTGGTCTCTAAAAGGTTTGCCACCACTGCCATAGGTAATACTGTAGTTTCTCTTCAAATTGTATAAACCATTCACCTTTTACTAAAGATCACTTATGGCTGTTGCTTTATGCATTTGCCCCTCAAACGCTTGTGCTGCAATAAATGGATTCATGTTGGAAGGATGTTTTTATTTTTTTTTGCTACAGTATTCCAACATGACTTCCCCTCTGGAATGCCACAATTTGGAAATGAAAGTTTTACGACCTCTAGGGACTAATACACCAGTTATCTATCACTCCTTCCCTTCATCTTTGTTCTCTTTGCCCCGTTGCAAGCCCCTGTGTGATGAAAGCTGCAAGGGCAGATGAACAGAGGGCCAAGGAATTGGCGGTTGGCTCAGAGAAGACTGGCTGATCAACAGCATTTGCCTGGGATTCCCTCAAAATCTAGAACTGACTTAAATATTGTAAGTTATGGTATTGTAGGGATGCCCTACAGTACAGTATATAAAATGGTGGCAATGGCCAGAGCTGCCATTTTTTTTTAATGATTCTAATGGTTCTCACCAACTCACCAGGAGGATAAAACTGTTCTTTGGACTTAACTTCCCAGAGACTCTAACTCCCTTGTTTTTGTTAACATTCTACCGAGGCAATTTATGAGGCAACCTAAGTCCAGTTCAGGTCTGAGAAATGACTTATTGAAGGAAATAAAGGGAATTTCGGATGTCTAAATGTAGGATGTGGGAAGCTGTAAGCAAAATTAAATATCTAAACACACTTGCAGTCTCGCTATTGGTCCTATGCTAAATGTGTGTCTCTGTGCCTTCAAGTCAGGGTTAATTCCTGGCAACTCTGGACTAGACCTGCTGTTTTCTTGGCAAGATCTTTGAAAGTAGTTTGCCATTGCTTTATTTCTAGGCATAAGAGAGAGTGGCTGGTTCAAGATCACCCAGGTAGGGTCATGCCTGAAGCAGGGCTAGAACTCGCATCTCCTGAAAACTGGACACAATTGAGAGGAAGAATCTCTGTCTCTACCATCTCCCCTGGTTGCTTCAATGCCTTTGAGAAAAGTGTGAATCATGCAGAATGACGCAGGATTAACAGTTTGAATGAAACACACTGCAGAATGACAAGAACTCCATGAAAACACACAGCATTGCTCATTCCTTCTAGAATGAGCTGAACAGCACTGCTGTGGCAATTCAGACTTGTGCTGCCACATGGGTATTTACATTTCAAGTTAGCTGAGGATGGGACCAGAAATCTAGAAGATCATAAGATCATGCAGTAGCACTCTAGTTTCACAACAGTAGCCAGACTTAAGAACCAGTCTGTTGGGGAGAGAAGCAGGTGGGAGCCCCTAACACCTTTGGAGATGACAAACCTTGGGAAATAAGCCAAGGGTGTGCCAGGGTGCACTTCAGGGATGGGAGAGGTACCATTTTTAAGGCCTGCCAAGACCTGTATGGCCCTGAAGCCTGAACAGGGTATGTGCCTGTATGTGCCCAGGTGGAGCTTGGTTGCACGTGTTGGCAAGTGTGTCCTATGTAAAAATTCAGGAGAGTTGCCAAGTAGCTACATTTTAAGCATACTTCTTTAGAATCTCTCATGAGCTCACAAAACAAAAATGCAACAGTTGTCCACCACACCTCATTCCCGCTCAGGAAATCTTTCTGCAGCTGGGTATGAGTTCTTCTTAGCTCCACCTATACGTTTCTTCCAAAAGTCGGGAAAGCTTAAAATAAGTAGGGCTCAAGACTAAGCCATTTATTAGCCTTCTGGGTTGCAATTCATTAGTGATATATCATCCCAAAAATGACTGACTGATTCTCTAAATTAGCAGTGTGAAAATGTTCTAGATGGTGTAGAGCTTGAAAAGCCATACAGTATTGTACCTAATTTATTCTAGGATGGGGGTCAATCAGGGAATCCCAGGGCTGCAAACTAGGATAAAGAAAAAAAAAAATCCAGAAAGTCAAATCACTTCCATAGCATTGCTAAGAAACAACACACATGTTACCAGAAGTTACCGGAAAGTAAGGTTGCCTTGTCAGAAACTTTACCTTGGTCCAAAATTGTTTCAAGAAGCAGAGGAAAAGAACTTCCTTGTAACCGTAGGAATCCCAATTATAATAAATACAAATGGCAGAGTAGGAAATTTGTGAGATTCCAGTATGATTTTTTAAAAATAAATAAATAAATTGTGCTCATAATAACAGAAGGAGAAAGAGCAAAATTATTTTTCTCATCTCCTTCACTTGCCTGTGGCCCCAATACAGGAGAGAAGTTCAATGAAAAGCTGCTCCAAACTCAGTTTCTTCCTTTTTCCCTGGTTGTTTCAGAGATTATAGGAGAATACCAGGTTTTGAAGTTGCTGTAAGAGAAAGCCAGGCATGAGATGACTGGGAAATTCAGCATCCAGCTCAGGATCTCCCGGGAATGCAAACGTGTTCTTTTCTTATTTTTACCTCTCAAAGAGAAGTGACAGGGATAACCTTGAGATTTTTTTTAAGATACATAAATATGCTCAGTTAAATTCCTAAGGTTTCTGTGACTATGGCTCAAAGAGAAATAAACGATATATGCCTTTCAGAGAATCTGCTATAGATGGTGTAAAATTATCTTTTCCCACCCAGTGTATGATCTCACTTTTAAGGGCTACATTTCATAGGCACTTCATCTTAGTCAAGAGGCCCAGAAGCCTTTTGATAAATAGGCAGACCTATCATTCTATTTTCGAATAAACATTACGCGAAATACAGAAGGGACATAAGGAAGAATAAGCAAAAAAAGGTAAAAGGGAACATAAAACACAGTTAATCTATGACTTGCACCAATTTCATTATCTTTCTCCAGGCTTTTCTGTCCTTGGAAACCATCTTTGTTTCCACCATGTCTATACATCACCGCTTCATTTGGGCTTTTCTCAATTTTCCTCTTTCTCTCAAGTTCAGCCACTCTTCATGTCACGTATTACGTTTTACAATTCAGTATTCAGCCAAACCTCTGCAATTTCCTTCCCTACAGTACTTTTGTCTTCATACTCAGTCCACCTTCATACAGGGCCTCCTCATTCCTAACCCTCTCTCTTCTTAATAGACACACTTAAGGCCTCGCTCTCATTGCACTGAGCCTATTGTTATGTTTCTTCCCACTTCCATAAAAAGAAGTATAGGTGGTCGATTTACGATCACAACTGAGCCCAAAATATCCTATTGCTAAAGGAGACGGTTGTTAAGTGGGTTTTGCCCCATTTTATGACCCTTTTTTTGCCAGAGTTGTTAAGTAAGTCACCGCAATGGTTAGGTTAGTAACATGGCTGTAAAGTAAATCTGGCTTCCCCACTGACTACTCCGAAGGGGGGGGGGAAAGGTGATCACATGACCCCGGGACACTGCAAACATCATAAGTACATGCCAGTTGCCAAGCATCTGAATTTCTGATCCCAAGACCATGAGGATGCTGCGATGGTTGTAAGGGTGGAAAAAGTGACAAGAGCCACTTTTTTCAGTGCTCTTGTAATTTCAAATGTTCATTAAATGAATGGTTATAAGTTGAGGACTACCTGTATGCAGAAACATGTTCTTACATGCAGATATTTTTTGCTTAAGTTTATTTATTTATTTATTTATGTAGAACTTGAAATAAGTCCTTCCATTTTCCCTGTCAATCACCACGACATTCGTCTTTGATACATTAATTTTCACATCCATGCTCCTTCTTGCAACATACACTCTAATATTCACTGCAACTCTTTGGATTCTCAGCCAACCACACGGCATCACCTGCATACGAAAGTACACAGCGTTAATGTCCCTGAACAATAGCGCCTCTAACATTACCATCGGCATTTCTTATATACGTTCATCCATATGTACATAAAACAATCAAAGGAACATCAGCTATCCTTGCCTTACTCCTTGCACAATGATGAACCGCTTGCTAAACTTTTAATATACTCTGACGCATGCTTCATGTCTATCATACGTAATTCTTAATCACCCTCAGCAATGCAATTTCAACTCCATATTTGCTGTAACCATTACACAATTCAGTTTTTTCTACTTTATCAGATGCTTCATCTGATCAACTAATGTGAGATACATTTACCTTCTCGGATTCATACATTTCCCCGTAACCTCCTGAAGAGCAAAAATCAAGTCTGTACACCCTTTGTCCATCAAAAAGCTACACTGCACTGTCAGTCTTATCAGGTAGAGCAGAGAGGAAATGTGGCCAGATAAGCTAATTCTATATTATTGTAACGCTGCATTAACAGAATCTTGCAACTCTGAAAGTACAATTCTCCCGCCGTCACCTTTACATTCTGATAACTTAGGGAGGGTTCCTCCTGAGTCTTTTGCTCCGCCCACTATGCGGCTCTGGGCTACGCTCCTTATCTGACCATTCTTCGATGGGTTAATTTAATTTTAATTAAAAATGAAAAAATAAAAATCAACAAAACATAATAATAATAATAAAAAAAAATGAATTAAAAAAAGAAAGCAAAAACAAACTCAAAGGGCAGACTTGATGGAGTACTACAGTAGATTTTTTTTCTATGTTTCTGTGGGTCTCCCAAGGTCATTGCCATACACCATTACAACTTCCCAAGTTTTGTTATTTGTTACTCCTCACCACATTCTTATTCTTAATAAAAGAAATACTAAACCGTCCATATAGTTTTTCATTTGTGCAACTGGGCATGTTCAGTTTTGTCAATTGGGAAGCTTCCGAGATATTCTTGAAGCCAGAACACAATCAAAAACTCCAAATCCTTTCTCACCTTATATCTTACTGTAGAGAAGAATTATCAGGTCAAAATGTTAGCAAAATGAAATCAGAAAAAATAAGTTTTTAATCTATGAAATGCAGCATTAGCATATAATGGAAACTTATATAAGCCTCCACTACTATGATACTTATTTGATTTTCAGAATTCTTAATAGCAGATATAGAGACTCTAAAATTAAATCAGAAAGGAAAGAAACAAAATGGTATTGTTAATTAGTGCCATAGTGATATTTTTAATCCCAGTGATGACATGCTACTGATGGTCACATCTAACGACTGAATGAAATTCATTAAACTATCCATAATAAATTATCAGAATCGTTCAAGAAACTGTATCAAAAATTTTCTCAGTATTCTAAAAAAACTGATCAACAGGAAAATCATCAGGAACTTTCCCACTGCCATAGATTTAATACAAGTAATCCTCAATTTACAACCGCAGTTGGGACAAGGATTTCTGTTGCAAAGCAAGGCAGTTACTAAGTGAGTTGCGTTCCATTTTACAACCTTTATTTGCCATAGTTGCTAAGCAAATTACTGCAGTGTTAGGTTAATCATTCAGTTGTTGACTCTGAAAATGTTGTAAAATACATGCCAGTTTCCAAGCTTGTGAATTTTTACCAAATGATTGCGGGGATACTGTGATGGTGGTTAAGTGTGAAAACTGGTTGTGAATCACTTTTTTCAGTCTTTTGTGACATTGAACGGTCACTAAACACATTGTTATAAGTCAAGGATTACCTGTAATCATAATTTCCTGATAAGAAAGAGAAAATGTGGTGAGCAACCTGGTTTTGTGGTAGCTTCACATTCTGTAAAAAATAAAAAACCTTGCCTGTTGATGAGATATTGTTGTTCAATGGTTCGATTGCTTCCAACGCTTTGTGACTCAACAAACTTTGCTTTTCCAGGTTATGTGTCACAAACTGCTTCTCTGAGCTTGTGTAATCTTGTGTTTATGTCATCAGTGATATCAAATTGTCTTCGGTCAGCCTCTTTTTGTTACCTTAAACTTTTTCCAAAATTTTCCAAGAATGATGATCTTCTCCAGTGACTCTTCCCTTTGCTTTATCTGTCCAATGTATTCGAACATTAGTTCACTATTAATGCTGCCTGATTTTACTTTATCTGGTTTTGAATCACGTATTCTTTTTCCAGCCCAAGGTATTATTTTTAATTCTCCTAAGCCGTCTGCATTTCAGTTTTTTTTAAAAAAGTTGTAATTTTATTAAAGATTACAAATACAACAATGAAAACTAATACAAACTAAAAAAAATAAAAGAAAAAGAAAAATAGAAGGTACAGAAAAGAAAAAATAGAAAAGAAAAACATACTAGTGGAGAAAAATGAAATATATAAAAAATTGACTTTCCCCTTCAGCGCAAGTATAAACAATTTTAGTAACTTATCACCTTCTCTTAAAATACAACAAATGATCTCTTCTTCCCATATCCCATCTATTATCTATAAACAAATCCATAAAGTCTCATCATTTTAGTCCTGATGTAAGCGAAAATCCATTAAGGGTTATCAGAGAGAAATTATCTTTTATCTTACTTTGATAAAATAAATCAACTTTATATATACCTTCTTTTTATTTCTTACAGTCTAGATTTTTAGTGCCTGGTTTATTTTCATTTTTTTCTTCACAAGTCTTTTTTTGTAAGTCCAATATGGGAAAATTATCCAGGTAATCTTGGTTTGTTATTTCTAAATCACTTTTAATTAGGAACGCACCACCCAGTTTCTTTTTTATGTCCAATGTAGCATCTTTTTCCATATCATTCTTGTAGCCTGTCATTTTTTAAATCTACTTTCAAATCAGTCTTGATCATGTCAGGCACAACTTGTTCCTCTTCCATAACATCTTTTAACATCTTTTAAGGACAATCTATTAAATAAAATAGATACTATTCAAATTAACTTTGGTGTCCACTGTTCAAATGTAACTTTCAAAATGTCTAATGTTAGAATACTTTGCTTCATTCTGTAATTGTAGCTCAAGATTACGTGTTCTTTAATTGTAATCTTTAGTTCCTTCTAGTCCCCCCCCAGTGTCCAATTTTTAAATTCTTATTTTTTAAATTCAAAACAAAAGCATTTCCCCATCTTTATAATTACTTCCAAAACCTTATTCCAAATTTATTTTGACCCTTAGTCCATTTGTAATTTTTCAAAACCAAAGTTTTAATCACACTTTTGGTCTTTATTCTCCAATATTTTTTAAATTCTTAAATTTGTACTTAAAACTTCTTTCACCAAGGAAACTCACCTGGTTTTGTGAAACTTGTCAATCCAAAGATTTGTAATAGCTGAAAAACAATTAACAATGTGTGGAAAGTTTTATATCAAAATAAATGTTATTCCTTATACTGTTTCCAACTTCCCCATAACTATTAACAGAATCTACAATTGACAGAGACTAGAAACAATGTTGCCAACAAAGATAATACACTGTTACATAAGATCGCTAAATCGCATCTCCACTAGATAATTGACAACTGAGCCAAAATGGATTAAATCAAGTAGAACATCAAACAGGAAGAATCTTTTACACAAACTTCCTTGACTCTCCAAATAGGTAAATGAGATTTTATCCACGCAATAAGGAAGAATGGCTGTAAATACACATAAAGTTAATTAAAATTTTCTCAGCAAACTATAAGTCCACTGGAGTACACATCAAGCAACACACACACATACGCACTCAAATATCATACCCCTACCACTTTTTCTATAAATATGTCTAATTTCTGTACCTTGTGTGTAGCTACCTTTCAGAGGGTGGACTCTGTGCCCTTTGTCAAGCACAGGAGAAATCAGGAGATTCAGGATATTCAAATGTGCCTCCAAGAGATTTATTGCAACCTTAAGCTGTCTACAAGAATCTGAACTACTAATGGTCAAGGGAAATTAGTGGGAGTTAAGAATAGAAGGAATTCAAGGTGGGTTGGACTTTTGGGCGCAATGGGATTCATGACCGATGACACATTTGATCCCCTCCCTTGAGCTCAGCCTGGTAATCTCCTACACTCTTGGAATAAACCAACTCTTTTCCACGCAGCGTGTTGCCGTCCTTCTTGCAAAACCCCAGCTTCAGTTGGGATCCTCAAATTCCTTGCACAAATGATTTTAAAAGGAAGTTGGAAACTCAATGTCCTTTCAAAGGCACCAACTGAGCAAGATGATAGTCCCTCATCTCCCAGAGCTGTAAACCTGCCAGAGACCACTGTATTGTGGTCTCTTGATGAGAAGAATCCTTCTGAAGCACTTGTGGGCAATCTCAAGTCCACTCCTTGTTCAGAGAGGAATTATGAAGAGCCGGTATATTTGCTGACTCCTCATTCCACGATGCTCATCAGCTCCGCTTTTTACAGATCCATCTTCACTCCACTATTTCTTCTATGGAAGTCCCAATCCAAGGTATTCTTAACATCTTCCCCCAGCAGCATAGTTCAAAAGGCATAGATTGTTTTGGTTCAATTTTTTTTAACGGTTAAGCTTTCATAGCCAGATGTGGGAGACACATAGCTTCGACAATGCATATCTTTGTCAATGTGATGTCTCTATCTAGAACTGCCACCCAAGTAGCAGACATCTGTTTATTATATATATTAGCAACTCAATACAGACTTACAGACTAGTCATCATTCTTTTTTAAAAAAATTTAAAAAAGGAAACAGACAAGTGAAAAGAAAAAAAAATGCAAAGATAAAATATCAGTTAGGTGAACAAAGAAATTGCAGAAATTGTACAGTTAGTGCTCAGTTATAATCAGCTGATAAGGATTAACCATAAAAACAGAATATGTTGAGTTTTTTTAACCAAAGAAAAGGGATTTTAAATATCTTTTTAAACTGAATGTCAGTACACTGAGAGCTTATGCATCGGAGACAAATTCCTTGTGTGTCCAATCACACTTGGCCAATAAAGTATTCTATTCTATTCTATTCTATTCTATTCTATTCTATTCTATTCTATTCTATTCTATTCTGATGGGCATCATATACATTTCATGTATAAATAATAAACAAAATTTAAAGATGCATTTATCTTTAAATTATCTATATAGTCACCATTCTTGTGAATGTTAATACTTACATAATGTCTCCCTAGCTGAAATATTAAATCTGTACAATTTAATGTAAAATATGAAAAATTGATGGTTGATCTAAAATCTTTAAAAACTTCCCAATGTATATCACAAATAAACAATTACATATAATACTTTAAGTCTAAAAACCAGTAACTTACTGTACTCCTTTCCCTTGTGCAATGCAATAAAAATGAAATGTTTTAGGGATCAATAACTTGTTAAGTGTTTAACAGAGACTAAACAAAAAAAAAGAGAGAGATAGGCTATATCTTTGATTTTCTCCTATAACGATTTTACTTTAACTGTTAGGTGCTTCCTTATATGAGAAGTCTATTATACAACATCTACACTATATCCCATTCCAAGACAGTTATGAAACTAAGTCTTCGCTGATATGAAAAAATATGAATCCCTGTCTGATTGTTTAACAAAATATTATCATTCAAAGGCTATTTGAAAAGTGTGAATTGTTTTCCAATAAGGCCAAATGAAATAGTTATAAGATCTATGCCGTACACCTTGTCTTCAGAAACTAAGAAATAAGGTACCAGGAAATAATGCCAAAGAAAACAATTTCTAGGTGCAGAAAAGGATATATTAATATTGGAAAGGAGCACAAGACTACAACTTTGGAATTTGAGAACAAAATTTAAGAGAGTAGGAATTACAGTATGAAGAGGCATCTAGAGTTATTCCACAGTCATGATTGTTCTCCAATCTAACTCTGTCTAATAAGTGTAAGAAACCATCGTGATGCCTATCAGATTAATTGTGGGTGAAGTTTTGTTCAAGAGCACCCAATATACGTCTATGGGTAGAGCATTAGGGAGAATGAGAAAAAAACAACACTTACCTTTAATAACCGGATACTATTAGCATGAGAGTCTCTCCTGGGGTTTACTTTTCTTACAAAGTCCTTGACTTAATCTTTTCAATGGCTTCAGCAGCTGCTATTGTTTTGGTTGTTTTCCAGCTTTGCAAGCTACTCTTAGGGATATGGCTTATGGCTCATAATAACTTATAAAGCCACAACATTATCATGCTTTATGCAAAAGATTAAACTAAAATACAGTTACATATTGCAAAGCACAAACATACCCAAAGAGATTGCATCAGGTATTAAAAAACAGTAATGGCCAATTAAATGTATACAGACACCTATGAATATGCACACAAGCAGCACAATAGAAAAAGGGAAAACTAGTTCAACATCAAGTGTTTAAATGTTAATAATTAGTAAACCCAAATAAAAATGTTCTTAAAAATCTCTTAAAAGACATTAGATTCAACACTTAAAAATCTCCTAGTTAAATCCTCCTCAAGGATAGGTCTTTCTGCTGGAGAAGAACTAGGCAAATTGTCTGAAATGGTATAGGGTTTCCTGCCTGAGCAGAGGGTTGGACTAGAAGACCTCCAAGGTCCCTTCCAACTCTGTATTCTATTCTATTCTGTTCTGTTTTGTTCTGTTCTGTTCTGTTAAGGTTTAGGCTAAGCTAAGAGATCCTTTTCTCTAACCACTAGTAGTCAGAGGACTGAACAGGAATGTGTTTTGCAACAGGCTGGAAATCAAAACAATTATGAAAGCTATTACTGAAAGACACAAGGCAAAAATTAGACTAGAATATTAACCAAGTCCAGTAATATAAGGTTAGAATCCAGGCAGCTGGTCATGGGATAAACATGTTGCCTCAAATCCTGGGTCAGTGCCAAATTACAAACTTTATCTCACAGCTTAGAAACCTCTTTACAGCTGGTCAGCTTCTACTCCATTTAACACATAGATCAACTCAAAAGCAAGCAGAATTCTTGAGAGGTTTCTTCAAAAGCCTTGCTGGCACACTATGGTACTTCTTAGCCTTCTGAATGATTGTCTGTCAATGCCCTGGAATCCAGGCAAATTTAAATGCAATAGGTGATTCTTCAGGCAATTTGGTCTTACATTATTTTGAGCTTTAAAGGTTTTTCAACCTAGAAAAAAATTGACAAGTCAATATAGCTTTTACAAAATAGGTATAATATATTCTGACTGCCTGGAGTAACGAACAATATGGATATTTTATTCTGTCGAAACAAGCATGCAAAGTGCACAATATTCAAAGCAGACTTGCAAAATGGAATACAATAGTCTAGTAGTTTCTATATAACTAGAGCAGAGGTCCCCAATCTTTTGGGCACCAGAGACCGGTTCCGTGGAGAAAGGTTCTTCTGCGGACCGGAGGGTGCATGGTTTTGTGTGCTGCCTGCATCCCGCAGATGGGGCTTTGTTTGTGCGAACCGGTTGCTGGCATACTAAGGCCTGATCCACGGACCAGGGGTTGGGGACCTCTGAACTAGAGGATAGGTGGTTTGGGCACTATTCCTAGATAACAGCTTTCTCTAAATGAGGCACGTCAAACACGTGGCCTGCGGGCCAGATGCAGCCCGTGCAGGCCATGCCCACTCCGGTCCCGCAAAAGCAAAAAAATCCCAATACATCACGATATGGCCCACAATGTGATCAGGCTTGACACCCCTGCTTTAAATATTCAGCCTTTTCTCACTAATGATGTAATGAACCACCAGCTCTTGCTTGTGGTTAAAAGAGTGATTGCTATTCTTTACATCAGGGGTCTTCAGACTTGGCCCTTTTATGACTTGTGGACTTCAACTCCCAGAATTCCTCAGCCAGTGTGCCTTGCTGAGGAATTCTGGGAGTTGAAGTCCACAAGTCATAAAAGGGCCAAGTTTGAAGACCCCTGCTTTACATGGTCTAGAGCAGTGGTTCTTAACCTGGGCGATATCGCCCCCCAGGGGGCGATTTCATTTTTCAGGGGGGCGATGGATTGAAAAGGGGCGATGTGGGGGCGAAGGAACCAAAAGGGGGCGATATGGGGGCGATGGAGCGAGATGTTTTGGGGACACTTTTCAGTCTTCCCCTGTGGCTCTGAGCCTCCTCCGCCATTTGTAGAGAGAGACAGAGGCAGAGAGAGGCACTTGCGCTTCCCCTTTCTGTCTCTCTCTCTCTCTCATGCAGGGCTCCTGATTGGCCCTGCGCCCGGGTGCCCCACCCCCTGGGAGCAGCGCGGCCATGAAGTCCCTTTCCCTGGCTGGCCTCGTCCGAGGTGCATGTGGCCAGCCCTCCTACAAGCCACAGCCCCGAGGGAGAGGAGCCCCTGCGATCCCCAGCCAGCAGGACCATTGGCCCAGCTGACCGGGAAGGTGCAACGGAGTCCTGACTGCTTTGTCGGCGAAGGTGAGGTGAGCAGAATATGGGGGGGGAGGGGGCTGTCCCCGGGCCGCTCCAAGGGCAGCCGAGCCGGCCACACTGTCAAGCCCCCATGGGCTCGACATCCACGGGAAGGGGGGGAAGCATGCTCCAGGGCAGCGGCGGCCTACCGGCGGCATGGGAGGCTCCAGCGTTGGTCCTGGCGGGAAGCGGATCGTTGCCCCGGTTCCGCGGCTTCAGCCCGGGGATGCCGGCAGTGCGAGGGGAAGCTTGGCGATGCAGCCGACGGGCCGGGCGTTCTGCAGATGCCCCGCGGCCCGCGGCTTGAGCCCGGGGATGCCGGCGGCGTGAGGGGAGGCTTGGCGATGGAGCCGACGGGCCGGGCGTTCTGCAGATGCCCCGCGGCCCGCGGCTTGAGCCCGGGGATGCCGGCGGCGGGAGGGGAGGCTTGGCGATGCAGCCGACGGGCCGGGGTTCTGCAATGCCCCGCGGCCCACGGCTTGAGCCCGGGGATGCTGGTGGCGCGAGGGGAGGCTTGGCGATGCAGCCGACGGGTCGGGCGTTCTGCAGATGCCCCGCGGCCCGCGGCTTGAGCCCGGGGATGCCGGCGGCGCGAGGGGAGGCTTGGCATGCATGCGTTCTGCAGATGCATCGGCGACGGGCGGGGCGTTCTGCAGATGCCCCACGGCCCACGGCTTGAGCCCGGGGATGCCGGCGGCGCGAGGGGAGGCTTGGCCATGCATCCAACGGGCGGGGCGTTCTGCAGATGCCCCGCGGCTTGAGCCCGGGAATGCTGGCGGCGTGAGGGGAGGCTTGGCGATGCATCCGACGGGCCGGGTGTTCTGCAGATGCCCCACGGCCCGCGGCTTGAGCCCGGGGATGCCGGCGGCGCGAGGGGAGGCTTGGCCATGCAGCCGATGGACGGGGCCGTCGGCTGCATCACCAAGTCTCCCCTCGCACTGCCCGCATCTCCGGGCTCAAGCCGCGGGCCGCGGGGCATCTGCAGAATGGCCCGCCTGTCGGCTGCATCGCCAAGCCTCCCCTCACGCTGCCGGGGTCCCCGGGCTCAAGCCGCAGGCCACAGGGCATCTGCGAAATGCCCTGCCTGTTGGCTGCATCGCCAAGCCTCCCCTCATGCCGCCGGGGTCCCCGGGCTCAAGCCACAGGGCATCTGCGAAATGCCCTGCCTGTTGGCTGCATCGCCAAGCCTCCCCTCATGCCGCCGGGGTCCCCGGGCTCAGGCCACAGGGCATCTGCGAAATGCCCTGCCTGTTGGCTGCATCGCCAAGCCTCCCCTCATGCCGCCGGGGTCCCCGGGCTCAAGCCGCAGGCCA
Source organism: Azemiops feae (assembly GCA_023970755.1). Classification (NCBI taxonomy): domain Eukaryota; kingdom Metazoa; phylum Chordata; class Lepidosauria; order Squamata; family Viperidae; genus Azemiops; species Azemiops feae. Next base: position 1,264,111 of record JALGBA010004283.1, read on the forward strand.
TGGGGCATCTGCGAAATGCCCCGTCCATTGGCTGCATCGCCAAGCCTCCCCTCGCGCCGCCAGCATCCCCGGGGTCAAGCCGCGGGCCACGGGGCATCTGCAGAACGCCCCGCCCATTGGCTGCATTGACAAGCCTCCCGCGCCACGCGGCGCTCCCGGCAATCCGCGACCCACAGGCATCTGGCTGTGCGATGGCCGCTGGATGCTGGGCAGTTGACTGGGGCGGAACAGCGGGGTGGGGGAGGCTCCCCAGGGAGCGGCCCGGGGATGGCCCATGGAGCGATGCCCCAGCTGGGACTGCCGAACGGAGCGGCTTGGGGAGATGCGCTTTACATAGCCTCCCCCCACCCTGCTCTTCTGTCCCAGTCAATTGCCCAGCATCCGGCATTTGGCCGTGAAAAGCAGCCATCCGGGACCCAGCCTGCCTTCCGCCGCCATCCAGCACAGGCGTTTCTCCCTAGCCACGTCTCTTGTTTCAGTCCTGGCTGGGCCGGCGGCCGGTGGGGGCATCACTCCCTGGGCCGTCTCCGGGCTGCTCCCTGGGCAGCCGAGCCGGCCACGCATCTCCCCGGGCGCCTTTCGGCGCCTTCTGCTGCCTCCTGCCCCCTCCCCGCCCCTTCAGCGCCGAGAGAGAGATGGGGGAGGGAGGGAGAGGAAAGAGAGAAAGGGAGAGGCGAAAGTGAAAAAGAGAGAGAGAAAGAGAGAGGAAAGAGAGAGAGAGAGAGGAAGTGCAAATGCCTCTCTCTCGCTCTCTCTCTCACACACACACACACACACAGAGTGGGGGAAGAGGACTGGCAGACCAAGGGCAGAAAGAGGGAGAGAGAGGGAGGGAGGGAGAGAGAGAGAGAGAGAGAGAGAGAGAGAGAGAGAGAGAGAGATCCTTTTGACATCTAAAATGAAGATAACACTGCGTGCGTTTTTCTAGTGTTCCAATGGAGTCGAAAATTTAATTTGCAGGTAGTGCCTTTCATTTCGAAGACCTCTCAACATGGCCGAGAAGAGGAAGTGTCGCCAATATTCAACGGAATACCTAAAATTAGGATTCATTCCATCTCCTTCCAACGTACAGCTTCCGTTTTGTCTTCTTTGTGAGAAAACATTTTCAAATGAAGCGATGAAGCCTTCCCGACTGAAAGAACATTTTGTAAGAATTCATTCGGATAAAGCCGACAAACCAGCATCGTTTTTCCAATCCTTAAAGGCCAAGTTTGAGGGTCGCAGCACTGTTGGGAAGTTATTTGGAAAATCGTCACTCAACGCCAACAAGGGGCTCATTTGTTCCTATGAAGTATCTTTGTTGATAGCAAAATGTGGCAAACCTCACACTATCGGAGAAACGCTGATTTTACCAGCAGTGAAACAGATTGTTGCCACCATGTTGGGGCCCAGCGCAAGCACCATCACGCAATCAATTCCTTTGAGTAATGACACTGTATCAAAAAGAATTGATGAAATGGCTGCTGATGTGGAAGAAAGACTTATTGACACCTTGAAAAAAACAGAATTCGTGATGCAGATTGACGAGTCAACGATTCGTGAAAATGAAGCCTTGTTATTGGCTTATGTCCGTTTCATCAACGGAAATGAAGAGATCGGGGAAGAACTGTTATTTGTTCGAAATTTAGCCACCGACACAAAAGGTTCTTCGATATTTAAAAAGGTTGAAGAGTTTTTTAATGAGAAAAACATCCCTTTGACAAACGTCGTGGCATGTGCAACCGACGGAGCTGCATCCATGGTTGGACGATATCGCGGATTTCAAGCTCATCTAAAATCGGTTGTACCTGGAGTTATGACTGTCCATTGCGTCGTTCATAGACAGCACCTTGTCTCAAAAAATTTGAGTGGCCGTTTGCACGAGTCTCTACGTTACGTCATTAATGCTGTGAATAAAATTAAGTCGCATGCCTTGAACAACCGACTTTTTCACAAGCTTTGTGAAGAAAATGATGAGGAGTTTGAACGTCTCCTTTTGCACACCGAAGTAAGATGGCTTTCAAAAGGAAAGTGTTTGCGGCGATTCCACGAACTTTTTGACACAGTTGTCGAATTTCTTGAATCCATTGACCCAAGTCTAAGCAATTCTCTTAAACTTCGACGTCTGGATGTAGCTTATCTCGCTGATGTTTTTGACAAGCTGAATGAAGTGAACGTAAAGCTGCAAGGAGATAAAATCAATTTTGTTAAGGCCAAGGGAGTAATCTGCTCATTTATTTCCAAATTGGACCTCCTTGCAAGCAATATGAGTCGCCAGGAGCTGTATCAGTTCCCAAGCCTTGGTAATGAACGTGAACTCCAAGGAGAAGATTTGGACGTTTTTTGCTGCCACTTGAAGCAACTAAAAGAAGATATGGAAACCAGATTCTATGATCTGATAAATCTGGAAGTGCCCACTTGGATGCTAAATCCTTTCACAGCAGACTTTGCACAACTTCATCCCAAACTGCAAGAGCCACTGACAGATCTGAAATACGACTGTGAAGCCCAGTCACATTTTCAGAGTTACGGCTACGAAGCTTTTTGGGTGAAAATGAGGAACACTTACCCAATATTGTGGGAGGAAGTTAAGTTGCTTCTTTTAGCCTTTCCTTCCACTTACTTAGTGGAGAGGGGCTTCAGTGCCGTCCAACAGATCCTTTCTAAGTCAAGGAACATGTTGAAGATCTCTGAGCGCGGTGATTTAAGAATGCGATTAACAAAAATGGTTCCAGACATCAAGAAATTGGCATCAGCTCACCAAGCACAAGGCAGCCATTGATGTTCTTTTTTTTTTGCTTTTTGTGTACATACATTTTTTTCGTTAATAATTGTCTGAGCTTTTATCGTTGAATTTGCTTGCATTGGATTTCACGTTCCAGTTTGAGTTTTCGGCTTTGTTTTTGAATTTTTGTTGTGCTCTGTAAAACATTTTTTGTGTCTCTTTGTATTGTACTTTTTTAGCGTGCACTCCAGTTTGATATTATATGTTCTTTGTGTCTTTTTAACCCTTTTTACAGTGTGCGTGACTATATATACTTTCCTCGAATCTTAATTTAGTTTCAGAGTTTTCGTCTTGAAATTCTTAGTTCCTGCATTGCGGTTTGTTCTTATGCCCTTTTTATATTTCTTTTTGCGTCTTAAATTTCACTTGTAATTCAATCATTAAATGTTACTGTTTTTCTTTTCGGGCATTTCACTTTCTTGCAATTGAATTTTGTTTTCAGTGGTCATTACATTTAAGTGTCTTGAATAAATAAGATAATAATGAAATACATGTATCACGAAGTTTGGGAATAAAGTGATGGGTGGCACCAAATTTTTTCACACAGTTGAGATATGGGAAAAAGACTGGAAATAAATTATTTGCATCGATATGTCCTGATGACAATTTTAAAGAAAACAAAAAAAAGTGTTTGCATAAATTGAAGAATTATTTCCTATGTTGTGATTGAGAGGTTATGTTGGGGGAGGGGGGCGATGACAACTTCCTCATTGGCTCAAGGGGGCGATTCGTTCAAAAAGGTTAAGAACCACTGGTCTAGAGCAGGGGTGGGGAACTATGGCCCTTTAAGTCATAAAGGGGCCATAGTTTCTCACCTCTGATCTAGAGTCTTGACTGTGTCCATACCGCCTTGCTTATCAAATACCTTTTCCTTATGGGTTGGCGGCAATATTTTCATGTAAATGTTTCTTCAGTGGCAAGATTGACATGCACCACCAGCCAATGATCTAAAGAAGGGGGCATGATAATACCTTCCCGCAGCTCACATCCTGCAGTAAGTTACCTTACCTGTCCTTTCTGAAAAAGGATGCTGAAGCACTACACATTTTTCACATTTAGATGTTATGGGCAGACCCATCAGCTCAAGCAGGAAAACCTGTTCCTTTTCATGGGCTGGGAACAACATGCGATCAGCATCATGCAATCAGAAAGTTGCCAAGTTGTTCTGAGATAGAAAACAAAGAAAGGACTAAGGTCAAAATGGCAAATCAGTCTAAGTAGATGAAGGCTGCTTCATCCCACTATTGAAGCCATCTCAGCTTCTGCAGAAGCCAACAAGAGCCTCTTGGTCCTGAGCTTATTGTACTCCTCCATCCCAATTAGCAAATTATCCCATCCACAGGGTCATCTTATCTAGAGATTATTTTAGTTTCTTTATGAAACAATGGAAATAAACACCTGTTTAAATCGCCATATCTTCCCTGCACTAGTAGGAACACAGAGCTAGAAGTACATGTCATTCATAAGCTGAAGACAATTCAGCTAAAGGCTTTGTATGATTTTTATAGTAGTTAACAATATGGGTGGTACCTATGGCAGCTAAAAGTCATCAAGTCATGGAACACAGTAGTCATCACCTTCTTGGTTACAGCCATCATTAGTCTTGGAAAGCCTTGCCAAGCACCATGGGCCTGAAGCTAATTCATTATCCCTTGCACAGCAGTTACATCATGTATTTTATTTCAAATCATTTTTGGCTCCATCAGCTCTTACAATCCTTCCAAAGATCATCACCTCCTACAGAGACTTCATGACTCTCCTCTGTTATGACACTATGAAGTTGGATCTCCTGGGAGGCCACAAGATATTTGCAGATCACAACAGTTGAGATAATGACATTGGTCTATTGTTAAAATACCAAGTACATAGGGGAGATTTCCTCTTCATAGCTTTCTCATTTTTAAAAAAAATTATAGGAGTCCTACTGTATATTAGGTGGGATCAGTGGTACCATAATAATTTTCTTCTTTGGGAGAAACTGAAAGTTCTTTATTGCCCTTCCCATTTATGTGCATTAAGGAAGGAAAATTATGAAAGAGTGAGCACCCTATCCACTTATACAATACCATCTTCTCCTGGAGAGCGTCCCCTTCCCCTCACTCTACCCAAGAAATCATCCCAAACACATTTCATGTTCATTTTATAAGAACTGAAAAGAGCTGTAGGAGATACGTTGGATCTAAACTCCAAAAAGTGCTTTGGAGTGGGAATGTAACACCAATCAGGGACACCTAAAAGAAATCTGGAAGCACTTTATGGAGGCTGAATGCAAAGTGCTATACAGCTCTGTGACAGAACAGTTCTGATCTTCATTTGTCAATATCCACACCAGGGGTCTTCAAACTTGGCCCTTTTAGGACTTGTAGACTTCAACTCCCAGAATTCCTCAGCCAGGCACGCTGAGTTTGAGGACCCCTGATCCACATGTTAGAGGATGGAAGGAGAAGCATATTTACATGGATGAATGGAACCATCTTAAAATAAGTTCATTTTTAATGTGGGTTTGGGACTGCCTCTAAGGACAGAGCATGTTGAAAAGATGGGCCCAAGTTAATTTAGAGCAGGGGTCTTCAAACTTGGCCCTTTTAAGACTTGTGGACCTGGCTGAGGAATTCTGGGAGTTGAAGTCTACAAGTCATAAAAGTTGGCCAAGTTTGAAGACCCCTGATTTAGAGCCTTTCCCCCTCTAGAGTACTTTAGAGAAAGCTGGTCTTTGCTGTGACAAAATTTGCTACAGTATTTGGGCATTGTAGTAAAACAGCCTGAACCTCCTTGCTCTCCAATCTAGCTATCCAAATGTGTTGTCCATGTGGGTAGAGGACAAATAATTTGAGGCTGCTGGCTAGTGAATGAATGCAGTTATGTAAGGTATTATATATTTTACTGCATTGTAATACAGGCACTTTGAAATTGCACCACTGCACACTATCCGGAGCTCACATGACAGAAAAGAAACATAAAGTAACCATACAAGCTACATTCATCACAAAGGAATGGCTCTCGAACAGTGCATGGTGAACTCCTGGAGAGCCATAGAGTCTTTGCAAGAGATCTATGCACCAAATAAGGAGAAGAAAAATTAAAAAAAAAAACCCTACTTACACAGCTTTTCCAGGGGCACAGAGGGATAGTTCAGTGCCTCAGATGCAGTGGGAGAGAGAGGAATGCTGGGCTGTCCTAAGAGGAAGCTTAGAAGGAACAGGATCAGTTAATTTGACTGATTCTTCCTTCCTTCCTCCTGCACCAGCTGGGATTTCTCCCCTTCCCAATGTACACATTACTTTACCCAGGAGGGCCATGCTTCATGCATGGTGCCCGAATGCAATTCCTGTAAACTGGATGCAACTTCATCTCTAATCATGCACAAAGGGCTTCTCCCCCAAAAATGAAAATGGGGGGGGGGGAGAATCATAACAAGGATATATTTGGTTGTTTCTTCTGAACAAGTGTGGTGTGTGAGGTAGGGGAAAGAATGGGAAAAGAAAAATCATTGTCACTGCCCTTTCGGATTTTTTAGCAAATTGCCAATGAGATTTCTTTGTGTGAAAAAGACTAAACTTCTATAGCCTGAGTAGATATTTGTGCATAAATGTGATAGTATTTTTCTGCTATTCAGAGGTGCTGTTGTTGTGAATATTTAAAATACAGGCAGTCCTCAACTTATGACCACAACTGAGCCTAAAATTTCTGTTGTTAAGAGAGACATTTGTTAAGTGAATTTTGCCCCATTTTATGACCTTTCTTGCCACACTGCAGTTGTTAAGTTAGTAACACGGTTGTTAAGTAAATTTGGCTTCCCCGTTGACTTTGCTTGTCAGAAGATCGCAAAAGATGACCACATGACCCCGGGATACCTCAACCGTCATAAATATGAGTCACTTGCCAAGGAGCTAGATTTTGATCACGTGATCAAGGGGATGCTGCATAAGTGTGAAAATCAGTCATGTCACTTTTTTCAATGTCATTGTAAATTCAAACAGTCACTAAATGAACTGTTGTAAGTCGAGGACTACCTGTAATTACTCATGATTTCTGAAATCATAGCCTTTTTTCTCACTATGTTTTAATTCAGTCAGCAAAGGACAAGGTGAGAGTCCACAACATTTTTGATGTTTTTAAGAAAAGGTTTTTTAAAATAAAATAAAATAAAATTTAAGAATTACCCACCTAGTTAAAAGGTGACTGATTAGTGTTTTGCCTGAGTGCATCTTGCAAATGCAGCCATACCTTGTTTATTTGAATGGCTGCCTTTTCTTTTTCCTTTGAAGTAAAATGGTTTGGAAATAATTAATCCAAGAAGTCTATTGGAATGCTTGCAAGAGTTGGACTGACTATGTAACAAAATTGTGTAATTAGCTTATCAGGCTGTGAAATGCACCAGATATTGAGGTGAATAATAACCTGATACAGCACAGGGAGCACTTTCTTAGCTGAGTTATGGAAATCAGCAGAAAGGTCAGGATATAAAGCTATCATTCACTCTCCACAAACTGCAACCAAATTAACAAATATTCGAAGTATTTCAAAATCTATCATTGCGCTCAAGAGAGTCTAATAGTGCTGAGAAGTACCTCATTCAAAATGCCAAAAGTAGGAGGGTGTAGTGAACGTGTGAAATCAGAAAATGGGAACATGAATCTTAACTGCACTATCCCTACATATTGAGTAGCAGTCCCCCTACTAATAGTTGGACTTATGCAAAGCTGTGATTTGTTTGTATAACTGCACTTGGCTGGTTTCAATGCACTAAGCAATACACTACAAATGATATGCCACATGGCTAGGTTTATTTCACATGCTAAGCCAAACACACACACACACACACTACCTTATGATTATCATGTGAACCTGTCCAATGGCTAATTTTTAGCCTATTATGGAGTATTAGGGCTAAGAGCTCTCCATCCTTTCATGGATTCTCTCCTCATATGCTAAGTTGCTAAAATGTGAATGAACCTATTTGTATAATTCTCTGTCTCCACATCTAGACCACAAGGAAAACAGCATTGCAGTGATGGTTTCTCACTGTCTATAAATACTTCAGACAAATTTTTTCCCCCACACACACTCATCTTCCCCAATTTAATCAATTGCAATAAGGACATCTGTTTGTTATCCCATTATTCTGTCATTTCAGCAGACAGCCATTTCCTTGTATTTCTTACATGGATATACAGACTATAGAAATGCCAGTAAAAGATGGAGTAAAGTTTTTTTTGCAAGCAGTTTAACACAGATCAGGTTGTAAGATGGCTTTATTGAAGGGAAAGTTCTGGAAATGCAAAGAAATCTGAAATAGAAAACTACTGACTTGAAAACTGTAGAAACCAAAACTACCTTCCAGGTTTTGTGGAAATCTCCACCCTATCACTGCTTGATTATTGCTGTTTCAAGCATATATAGATATATTTATTCTGTTTATCTTAAATTTTGCTTATGTGTTTCCTAATGTCAATAACTTTAGCCAGCAAACCACATTCCCCCCCCCCAAAGGCAGCTGAAATCGGTTATGTGATCACACAAACCATATGTTGCCCCCTCTTCCAAAAAAGAGATGAGTGAACACAATTCACTCCTGTGCTATGCATCAGAAGTGTTTCCTCATCCCTTGAGTAACATGATCTAATTTCTCTGTGGGACAGAAAATAAACTCTAAACTGCAAAGCTTGGTGGATTTGTCAGAAATATTTGTGGTTGACAGTCCTATGTTGAAAAGTCCTAGCATTAGTTTGTTTGCAGTATGAGTTAGCCAGTCAAACTACTTCAATTAGCAGGACAAGCCATTAATCAAAAGCCCTATAACAGTTAAATTACAGAGTGATCACCTGCGTGATGTAAAGTGCTCTTGTGAGCTGCGCAAGCAGGCAGGCAGTACAGACTTTCAGTTTGGCTGAGAAAAAATGTTGCCACAATGAAAATGCTAAATGTGTGGTTTCCATTTCCTTACAAGCAATGCTAGAATTCAAAATGCCCTTTCAGGTTATCAGTTTATAAGTCCAGAAATGTGTAGCTGTTTATTACAGGGCTGCAGCTTTTTCTAAATTAGGAACTTCCACTGCAATAGGAGAGAACATAATATTTTCCTAGCACACACATTGCAATACCCAATTCTTAGGAAAATATCATCCTTCCATTCTACACTACATTATGATCAAACATCAGTTCGGAAAAAATACTTGTGAAGGAACTGAAACTGTCCATTTCCAAATCTCACTCTAGAAACAAATCTCTAAGTAATCATCGGTAAGCCTTTTTTTTTTTTAGCTCTTTACTGTCAGAGAAGTAATAGTCTGCTTTACTGAGTTTGGAAGGATTAATGTGTTCATGTTTTGGAAGTGCTGTGAATCCTTGCAGTACATTGACATGGCGTCCAAGCCAAAACCAAACTATTCTGGCTTGGTGTACTATGTGGGCCTATCTAGCTACAGTATTACTCTTGCACAGCAAAGAAGAAACTAATAAAAGACATGGGGGATAGTCACAGAAGTGACATTTTGTGGCTTGTACATCCATTTCTTTTCTTACTTTTGCACAATCTGTGACACCCTCAATTCTTGGAGTTGAGTAAGTGTTTGTATCCAAAGGTGAAACGCCCATTGAGTTTTCACTTAGAGAGGAAGCTCAGGGTTCTATGTGCACTTTGGAGCAAGCTATTTATACAAAGGGTAGCCTTTGTTCACAACTTCTGTATAATCTGGGGATGGGAGGAAAACTATTAATTAGAAACGGTAGTTAATCTTTTCTAACTTTATTTAACACTGCAATAAACTGATATGTTGCTTTTTAAGGCATCAGTATTTTTAAACATACAAGAAGTTACCAGAACAAGAAGCTTCCAGGCACCAAAAATAACTCCCCCACATGTCATCACACCCGGCCCTAACTTGGATCCGCGAAGATCGGGGCGGATTAAGGCCCCGCCTAAATATTTGCAAGAGTATGTGCAGTCCCTAGAGGGAACTTGTTATCAAAAACTAAAAGACCGTGGGTTAATTTGAATCCACGGGGAACCAGGTTACCCGAGGGTACCGGGAACAGCCAGGGTGGCATTTGCTGGATGTTACATGGTACTGATATAGCTGCATCAGTGTTGTCCCAGCTTAGGGGGGAGGGATGTTGTGTCCTGAGCCTTGCTGAGTCAATCAGCAAGGCACAGGCAACCTGCAGGATAACTGCAGAGGCCCGGGCAGACCACGTGTTTGCCCGGGACCGGTTGTATAGACCCGGGCAGCCCATAAGTTGCCCGGGACCCAGACAGGCTGTCTCCAGCCTCGTGCGCATGCGCGAGGCAGGAGAATGGCCTGCATTCATTGGTTGAGCCTCCCCTTGCAGGGGAAGTATAAAAGGGCATGTTGCCATTTTCTCCTTTGCTTCTGTTCAGTGCAAGTACCAAATAAAGAACATCTTTTTGCATAACTGCCTCATCTCCATGCCTTTGTCGAGAACAGAACAGGTAGGGTAGAGAGAGGGTTTGGTGGATGAGTATTGATTTATTAAACTTTGTATCCACCCATATGAAGCGCACAGGTGTGATCTGCTATGCTCCTTCCAACAGCCCTGGAGAGACTGATATAGTTCCCATTATTCTTGGCTATGCTCCATATAGTATGATTCCATTTAACAACCTTTGAGAACCACCTATGTCCCCATAATTATTTATCAATATTCAGGATTTTTATCCTGTCCATTTAAGTAATTTTCTGATCTGTTGCTGAGGAAAAGTCAATGTTTGCTAAGACAAAGGAAGTGTGACTTCTCCTATCTTGCAGTGGGATTTCGTGAGTTCGTGACAAAGATACTACAATAAACCTATATGTCTACTTTGCCCCATATTTATATCAACGATTCCAAATAAAAAGCTAGAGGCTCCTTTACATACTCTTCCTCCAATATCTGCCATCAACTGCCAGCAATGTTTCTCTGGATTCTGCGTAGGAGAAACAGGCCAGACTTTGCACAAAATTTTCTTTAGTGGAAGATTTGATTATATTGATTGGGGGATTAATGTGAATCTTGGATTTCAAACAGGTGAAGTTGCTAGCCAATTCTCTTAGTTTAGGAAACAAGAACTAAAATGAGAATCTTTTACATATAACCTTCAATTGACAAAACTTGCTTCTGATTAAGTAAAATGTATGCTATGCATCGTATGGCATTGCACTGAAATTCTTTTTCCTGCTGTTGTTTTCCAGTCGGGATGAATCCAAGGCAGAAATTATTACAGCTGGATCATCAGCTGAACTCATCACAGAAATAATAACTGCTGAGGTCATGTGGATTAGACAATGGCAGGATCATTTCAGTGATAAACTATTTACATGGAGATAATCTGATAGAGCAAACATACCTTGACACTGGAAGAAAGGAGGGCTGGGATTGTACTCTTAATTAGAGAGAGAAAACATTTATCCCAGTTCCTCTGTCATATCATTCCTGATCTTGTAGGTGTGACTACGTTAATGTTTAATTAGGACAAATCAAACATCATAATTCAAGAGAAATACATTGGCATGTGTTACTTGCCTCTGCAAATAGCTGGCAAGTTTCATAGCTCATCTCAAGATAAACAAAGTCACGTTTGAACTCGTATAAGGTAAAGTCTACAAGGGGGCTTGGCCTACAGGTGGTATTGTTTTCAATATTCTTTCCTCATCCCTCAATTGTTCATAATTATCTTAAGTGTATGAAAAAAATAATACTCATTTTTTTTGCCTCTACAGATAAGCTGTGATCTTAATGAAGGTTGGGACGATTCCTTTCTCTGGGCAGCTGACCGATACTCTGTCCCACATTGTTCTCAAAGCCTTCTAATCTTTCAGAGAATTTTTGGGACCAGTGTGGAGAGATGCAACTGACTGGAGCACAGTCATAAAACTTTATTCATGCTGACTTGTCTTAGAACATGTTTCTTTAATAATAAATATATACATATGGTAAGATTTTGCAATCCACAGTCAGTCTGATTCAATGACAATTTACCAAAACTCAGATTAATAGCAATCTGTTAGGCAACATGCATTTGGGTAATATTTTAGGATAGAGTTAGAATTAAAATCATGAAAAAGTGGGCTGTTGGGAAATAATTTACAACCTGTATCAGGTTAGTGGAGCTCCTGAAAAACTGTGCAACTTGGCTAAAGTTTGCATGAGATTCATGGGTTAACTGCGTAATACAACAGAGTGGCTGCTTAGGAACTTAATAGTTTATCTGTAACCTTATACAGAAATAAGAAAAATCAGCTTTCTAGTATCCTTCTAAGCATGTTTACTTAGAAATGCTGGGGGCACATCTGTAGAACACAGTATAGGACAGAGTAGATGGGATTTTAGCTATGAAGCAAACTTGTGGAAATTTGGGAAGAGAAATAAATGTGAACTTGGATAGGGAGACCCAGGTTCAAATGCCGATTTGACCACAGAACCAGTCATTCTCTCTCAGCTCAATTTATCTCACAGCTGCTGTTGTAGGAGTAAGATTAGGAAAACCTTCCCCTGTTTGAGCTCTCTGAGACAAAGCAGGATACAAATGCAATAAATGAATCTGGAGCAGTGCCCTGATCTAAGACCAGTGGAATGAGATTGGCCAGAATGACAAGGAGAGACAATTGCAGGGGAAAGCATTTGGCTACATTTGGGAAAAATAAGGCAGAGCAGGAACCAGCATTCTCTGTTTTAAGAACAGTGTTACCATTTGTTGTCTATCCACCCGTATTCTATTACCTTTACTGTTTTCCCCCCTTACTATGTTCCCTATATCCTTTTAAATCTGTATCTGTACCAGCAGAAACTTGGTGCTATGTACCCTCTTTCCCTCCACTGGAGAAAAAAAGAAAATTGCATCAAAAACTCAGCTCTCATTTCTGTATTGAGGAGGAATTTGTGAAGCTTATAATAGAGGATTCAAGGGGGAAACTGGAACAATCTTTATGCACATCTGAAAAATTCCACATTGAAATAAGCTCCTTATTAAACCTGGCTGTCCTGATTGATGTTAAAGGATAATCAGATCTTAGGAAGAGAGGGAATAGAAAAACATAGCAAGAGCTCTGGGGGATCAGCTTTGAGATTCATTTTGTCAATTATTGTATTCCCATACTGGCTTCGGGCAAATTTAAATGCATAACATCTTTGCAACATTCTCTATTTGATCTGCAGGATCTGGTACTGACAGGCAAACCACCTCAGACATAACTATTACATTTTTATCATGGAGGATACTCTTTTATCTTTCATGAGCCCCCCTTTTAAAACTCCCCAAATTGCTGATTACCACTGCATCTTACAAATTATATGATTCACCTGTGCACTAGACTAGACCAATGATGGGGAACCTCTGACCACGTATGAAAAATGACATACCATGTTTTGGGTGACACGCCAAGGTTTACCAACATTGGGCAACTATTATTTAAAGCATACCCTATTCTCACATGATTTTTGGAGACTGTGTGAGAATGTGGTATGTTCTTGCGTGCCCTCTGGAAGTCATGCGAGAGAGCTGTGCTCTTGTGTAGCCTCTGGAGCTTCCAAGCATTGTGGGTGTACTTTTGTGAGATTTTTGAAGGCTATAGACGCCCATGAGATAGGATGTGCTCTTGTGCAGCCTCCAGAATTTGTGCAAAAAGGCTGTGATCGTGTGGCCTCTGGAGCCTCTAAAAATCATGTGAAAACAGAATATGCCATGGAAGAGCATTCTCCAAAGTTGCTTCAAGAATGAAGGCCTTGTATGACCTGGAGCTGCCTCAATTCATATTTTTTTAAAATAAATGGATATGTATTGTTTCTCTTTTTTGGGTGTGTGTGTGTAAGACAGTAGAGAAGTATTTATTTTTCTTTTGAATATGTCACTTCTTCTTCTTCTTCTGCCATATCCGTTATCGGACGTTGGCGATCATGTTGGCGATCCTGTTTTTATCAGCAGCCGCACAAAAAAGTGCTGCTGAGTTTTGTCCAAACCAGTCCCTTAGATTTTGAAGCTATGATGTTCTTCTTCTGCCTGGACCTCGTTTGCCTTCAATCTTTCCTTGGAGGATTAAATGGAGTATGCCGTATTTTTCTGGGTGTCACATCACATGTCCGAAATATTCTAACTTTCGTTTTGTAATTGTTTTGATGATTTCCCTTGGCTTTCCCAGGCGGCTTAAAACCTCCTCATTTCTGATCTTGTCCACCCAGCTTATACGTAACAGCCGCCTGTAAATCCACATTTCAAATGCTTCTAGTCTCTTCAGGTGGCCTTCTGTCAGAGACCAACTCTCTACTCCATAGAGCAGGATAGAAAAAATATAGCATCTGACAAGCCTGATTTTCAGTCTTAGGCTTATGTCGTGACTGCAGAAGACCTTTTTCATTTTGAAGAATGCTGTTCGAGCTTTCTCTATCCTTGTCTTTACTTCAGCGGTCATGTCCCAGCTTTCATGTAAATTAGAACCGAGGTGCGTGATCCTTTCAACTTTTTCTAGTGGTATTCCTTCTGAATTTATTGGTGGTAAGTTAACGGGTTGTTTGCTGACGACCATGATCTTGGTTTTTGAGGTGTTAAGCATGAATATGTCACTATCCAGCTTTATTGCATATGACCCTAACCTCTAATATTTTAGGTGTGTGTGTGTGTGTGTGTGTGTGTGAGAGAGAGAGGATATTTCCTTTTTTGCCTGGTGCATGATTTCATATACCACTTTCATGTCATATATTATTGGCATTGTTTTCCACAATAAAAAGTCCAAATCTTCTTTTTACAAGTCCCCCCTTGATTGTTTTTGTTTTTGTTCTTCAGCTCTTCATGCACCATCCTCCCCCAGATTCTTAGTTGGTGAGAGTTCTGTCATCAGTATTTGAATTTGCACCTGCACAAGTGACACTGAAGCTCTGGGTCACTTATTGTGGCAAAATTAAAGACCCCAGAGCAGTGTTTCTTAAACCTGGGTAAATTATGCAAAATTGGGTAAAAATCTTTTTTTCCTTGGACACACAAACCCATTACCCAATCACAACAGGGACATTTAAATAAGGAGTTTCTGATAAGTGGGAAAACAGATTTTCTGATAAGCGGTTTGGGGTAATGAAGGAAAAGGTTTGGGAAACTCTGCCGTAGGAGAATGTTTCGGCTGACTTCTCAGTAAATCTGTTAATCATTCACACACAGAAACTTGCACTGCATTCCCCAAGAGGAGTCAATGTCAGACTTTGCTTTAGGAATTCTGTTTTCCTGATTTAATCAATATGAGAAGTGGAGAATAATGCCAAGAGAAAAAGATTACTTTGGTGTGTGTGTGTGTGTGTGTGTGTGTGTGTGTGTGTGTATCTCCACTGAAAGATCAAGACCATCAAACAAGAAAAGCTTCATTATCTCAGACCATTGACTAAGCTGACACTGGTAGGTAGCCTTTAAAAAGTGACATCATGCTTATGTACAGCAATCCTCAACTTACAACCATTTGTTTAACCACCATTTGAAACTATGATGGTGCTGACAAAGTGCCTTAAGACTGGTGCTCACACTTATGACTATTGTAGTGTCCCCATGATCAGAATTCAGGTGCTTGGCAATTGGCACCTATTTACAAAAAATGTGGTCACGTGATCACCCTTTACGACAAGCAAAGTCAAAGCAGGAAGCCATATTTGCTTAAGGGTCATGTAATATTTTAACAACTGTGGCAAAAAAGTATATAAAATTAAGTGCAATTCACTTAACAACCATATCACTTAGCGATGAAAATTTTGGTCTCAGTCGTGGTTGTAAAGTAAGGACTAACCTGTAGAACATCTACAATATTTGCCTCAAACATGTTTCTCTTTGGAGAAGGGATCCCACTTTGAATATTTTAGGAGTTGTTTAGGTATCTCTAAGGCATTAAAAGTGGAGAAGATTCTTACTGGAATTAGGTAAAAGCAGACACTACAATTCTAATTGATTTCTCATGTTTAGACCAGAATCTAATAATTCAAGACAAGTGAAGAAGTCCTTTGTTTGACTGATGCTTTTTGGATTTTTTTTCAAAATTATAGAGTTTTTGCTTTCTTTTATCACACTAGTTTGAAACGAACTGGCAAACAGAAAAAAGGACAGAAAAAAATCCTTAAAATTCTTGTATGTTACAGTGTGCAATTAAAAAGAAACGCCACATGGACACACATTCCAGAAGGCGGCTTTCAAAGAAAATGCATGAAGCCACTAGAAATCTTGTGTTTTTCTAGGATATGAGAAATGTTTTGTGTTGTGTTTGGGGGGGAAAAGGATAGAAGGACAAGTTACCAATCTCACTTATCCATCTACTTTCACAAAAGGATTAAGAGGAACCCTAGTTATTGGCAAAGCTCTTTTTAAATTCAAATGTAATTAAATAAAATTAATATTTATTTTGTTTTATTTGGGCTCATTATTTTTTAAAAGATCTATCATTTAGATCTTGTGCTAGGTTGTATTACTTGAGATAATCTCAGCCACTTTCTAGGATCAATAAGAGTTTCGATATGACTTAATCCAGGGAAGACAGGATTCCCTTGGTTAGATAAATGGCTATCCAAAATGAGAGAGTCAACCTATTCTGGAGGGAGTTTCATTCTGTTTAAGGAGATCTGCAATTCAGAAACACTCCTAAGATTGGCATTGCTCCTGAACAAATAGGTAGCAATTTTTGCTTCAGTTCAACAGAGTGCAACAGAGGTTTTGAGAAAATGGCCTTGCCAAAGTTATACATCTTAGTTATATCCAAGTATGACTATTATGCTCTGCTTCTGGAAAATGCAGGCAAATTTTAGTTGGTCCAGAACGCAGTAAGTTGCTTAGAGATAGTATTGATTAGAATGGCACTTAAGCTTTAATAAATACTTAACATAAATGTGAAAGTTGAGTCTGCTTCTATGATCATGGATTTCCATTCTGTGATCATAAGTATCTTACCTCTTTAATTAGCTCTCAAAATGTGTGTAGATTCATTTAAAAGCTACCTTTAAACTTTCAATTATCGGGACATAAATACTTGAAAGACTGCATCCACACTATCGTTTCCCAATTATGTCTTGGGAAAAGGCCCCTATACCAGATTCTACCTCGATCTAAGATGTGTGGATGGGCATAAAGATCTGGACTTCTTGTATCTATCAAAAATGGTCTTTTATGGTCCATCTTTCCTTAAACTCTCAGAGCAGAGAGATACGGATATTACATTATGTTGCATGTCCATGTACAAGGTTTTACATGACTTCCAGTATAGCTGGTCTATTTAACTGAAAACACCATGCAGGATATAAACTGGGTAGTTTCTTGCAGAGCACCCAAATTAGCAAATTATTTACCTCATGAGATTAGTTGGATCTATCTCTATATATTGTTAGGAGGCAGTTTAATTTATTGTTAGTTGTGTCATCCACTAATATACTTTACCGAAGACATTAAAAGGACATATTGCTCCTTGCTAAATAAAACACATGCATTGTCTCATTTACTTGTCATAATTATAGGCCACTTCAGATTCTTTTATTTCTGACTCTTTTGTTTAAAAGTCAGTGGAATTAGGGTTTCTACCCAGGAACTAAAAAGCAAAACAGAAATACAAATAGATACAAGTGGTCTAAAAGAGCCTGCCCGAAATGGGGGCCCAACAGTTATCTTGGAACTTAACTCTTAAAATTTCTAATTAGCATGGCTAGTGAGTAGTAACTCTGGGAATTGTAGTCATAATGTATCTGGAGGGCATGAGATTCAAAAGATTTCTCTGTTCAGCTTACATTGATATGGATTCTTTCACTGTCTGCAATCCTTTGTCAATTTAAATATTCTATTGCAACTGAAGATTGCCAAGTGTACAGGCACTCTAAATTAGTTGATAAGATCCACATGCCCTTCATTATTTGTCTGATTCCATTCAACTGTGTCTGATTCTCAGAGATTGCTGTCCCTGCATTTTTCTTGGCTAGGTTTTTCTGAAGTGGTTTGTCCTTGCCTCCTTTAAAAGATCCATCCATCCCCATCTGGCCCAAGGTGGGATTAGAAGTCAGTCTTCCAATTTCTAGCCTGATGCCTTAACTACGATACTAAACTGGCTTTTGTTCATTAGGGTAATGGACTGAAAGTATATTTTGCTCCTAAGTTTTATCTAAAAGCTGATACAGTAGTTGCTTCATACTTTTAACAAAACAATTAATTACATATATGGGGCAAAATTCAAGTTTGATATCTAGGAAAGAAGCTTATATAGACTCAAATGTGACAAACAAGAAACTGGAAGGGCTGGTTTTATACATTTTTTCTGTCTCCACAGTACTGGAAAAACAGATTATCATTTCCATGTTTAATGTACAGAACTGCCTGCTTCCTGGATCGCTCTTTGGAGTTTCAAGACTGACATCTG
Source organism: Azemiops feae (assembly GCA_023970755.1). Classification (NCBI taxonomy): domain Eukaryota; kingdom Metazoa; phylum Chordata; class Lepidosauria; order Squamata; family Viperidae; genus Azemiops; species Azemiops feae. The sequence continues at coordinate 1,282,231 of JALGBA010004283.1, forward strand.
GAATAAAATCAAAACATCTGGAAAATGTGTCCTTGGCTACATGCAAACCTCAAATGCTCATTGAAAATGTGAAATGCCTTGAAATAATTTCATTTCAAATCACATTTTAAAAGTTTAGCTGTGAGGGTGCTTATCTTGTGAACAGGGTGGGTCACTAGAACCTACCTAGGAAGGTGGGGAGAGGAAGGAGTGGCATGGGCGTGAGTAGGTTTTTGCTTATATATGCAACATGTGGCAATATATATGTTAAAACTATGCTTCATCTACATGTACATACAAGCAAACAAACGAGACCCTGACAAGTTCATTATCTCCCTGTTTAAATAGTTAAACTGGCATTTGGAATTATTTTGCCTCTGAATATGGAAGCTTCATATGGCCTCTCTGCCAAGATGTCTTGGCTAGGCTTACCTTCAGTCATGCGTTTTTCTAATTCCCTTTTAAAGCTTCCAAATTAAATGCTGACCCTTCTGTGATACTGTATTAGGTATAAACTCGGGCAGTGGACTGAACTATTTCATGCAACGGGGGTGACGAAGAACCACAGAACGAGGTGGGTTTTTTAAAAAAAAAATTCCGACCATTTGTTTTTGGTCAACCGCAGCCAGGAAAATAAATACTGGGCAAAAAACCAATTTCAGGTTGAAAAACTAAGGATTCAAGGCGTTGGTCCCTACGCTATTCAACCTTTAGGTACCACCCCCACTCCCCGGATCAATAGGATTTAGATTGGCTCCAACCTAACAAAATGGTAATTACTTGCTGCAACCAAACCCAATGGTCTTTACTGCATCTTTCAGCCGCAAATTCCGCTTATACCATTATCGCCACTTAATCTTCGCTTGGTTGCCCCGAGTTAAAGTTACAGGAGAAATAAAACCTCCCCATCAACGGGCGCTGGATTTCGGTCTTTTCTAGGTTTGTTTGGAAATTCTCCCTTAGCATTTCTTTCAAAAAAAAAAAAAAGTGCCTCAAGCCTTTGTGATTATGTCGGTGGCCTTTCCCAGCTCCACAGCATCTTTGTTGGCAAAGATGGGAGCGTGTCGGAGCAAGAGGAAGAAGCGTAATTCTACTCAGTTTTCCAACCCAATGCTTTTCCCACAAACGCCGGGCGCAAAGCCAAACTCGCGCTGCGTATTGGTCACGGAAATGAGCCAAGGTCCGAGTTGGGTTGGGGTGCGCTCCGAGGGGCAAGTCATTTTCCTTCGGGGGAGGGTCATTCATGGCTGACTGGCCGCTTGCTAACATGGAGGTGTGCAGACGAAAAGAGCGAGCACGCGCGCGCGCGCTTGCTGTAGCCCGGGCTGCGGCTCCTTTGTGTGTGTGTGTGTCTCTCTTCAGCAGAAGGACTGCCGTAGTCATTTCCAGCCTATATAACCAGGAAGGGGGAGGGAAGAGGAGAGGGAAATCCCGATCTCGTTTCTCGTTCCTCCCCCCCCCCCAATCCCCACTGCCGGGAGAGCGCTGGCAACAGACGCTCAATAGACTCCAAGCGGCCCCCGCCGGCCTGCTTGGTGCAAGGCGCGCACGCGCCCCACCCACCCGGGGCTGCGGCTTCAATCCACCCAACCCACATTAGACCAGCGCCTCCTTTTGCCCCGGGCAATTACCTGTCTGGAAGCTCCGCCCCCGCCCTTGATTGACGGCTGCGATCACGTGGCAGTGAGGGGGGGCGGGAAACTGGGACGACTGGGCGGGCGCTCGCACCTGGAGCTGGTGGGGAGGGAAAAACCGGACGGGGATGCGCTCGGCTGGGGCCACCGCCGCCAGCTTAGTCTCCGTTGCTGTCGCCTTACCCGCCGCCGCTGCTGCCGCCACACCAGGCCGAGTCGCCTTCTCTTTCCCGGTGGTGGGGCCATGGTTGCCGCTGCTCCTGCAGCTGCCGCGGCCATGAGGAAGAGCTTCCTGGTGCCCGAGATCAAGCCTTTGGATCAGTATGATTTCCCTCGGGCGCGGAGCGCTGCCAGCTTGGCCTGGGTGCTCGCCAAAGCCTACGGCGGTGCAGGTACGACCGGCGGCGTGCAGAGGGGGTTGGTATGGTGTTGGCCGATGTCCTTTATTTTCTTTCTCAGGGTCTCTTAGAGAAGGCGGTGAGGGAGCGGGGATTACCTCCCCCGGGGCGCTATTGTGACCCGATCTTTCTCTCCCTTTCTGGCAGCTTACTGACTCCTGGTTTTTTTTTTATTGGAGCCGCAGTTTTCTTTCTTTCTCCCTCTGGTTGGCGGCGGCTGGGAGAATATGTCAGCCTCGCCCTCCTCTCTCCCGGCTTCAGGGATGCCCCACCTGGTCGCATCGGTCCAGGGGTGCGGTGGGCTGCCTTGGCAATCTTCCTTCCATTCCACCCCCCCCTTTCCCACCCCCCCCCCGGCTCTAACAATGAGCTCAGCTCGCTTGCGCCTTCTCAAGCAGATGGTAGTCCGGGTGGGGCTGGCAGAGCCAGCAGTGGGTCGCCTTGCACCTCCTAGGAGGATTACTTCATGTCTTTTTCTCACCAAACAGGTGTTTGCTTTTCTCAGATTGACAGGTGAGAGGTCTAGGAGATAGACTCAGATAGGTAGTAACAAGCATGTGAGGGGGGGCATGGGTAGGGGCATTTTGCCATGTCTACTGCAGCTCCTGTCCTACACTGCCCTATGTAAATATTATCTCCTCCCTCTCCTTCTCAGTCGCTCCAATTCCTTATACTGTAGCTTTGTGTTGGCTTTTGTTACAGCCTAATCTTCTGCAGGACTAGCAGGCTGCTAGGTGAGATCAAAGGCTTAGCAACACTCGCTTGGCTGAGCACCCCAAGGACCACATTCTCCAAAGCCTGATGGTATCATTGCTGCCCCACCCTAGTTGGTGGCACCGACAGATCCTTGAACAGGAAGGCAATATTGGGTGTTTACCTTTGTTCAGCAATGGAAAATTCTTTGGGGAAAAGGATGCTACCAGCTTCAGCTATATTGCTTCCCCCTCTCCCCATTTATTAGCTTTTATAAGCAAAAAGGATGTAATGAATGCTTGATCCTTTGCTAGTGCCTTGGCAGGGTGTCTAAAGAAGTGCAATGGAAAGGCCACTGCCTCTTAGCATGGTCCTCTTCGGTCCTCTGGCAGTGCCAGGCGGCAGACTTTGCACCCAGGCAACCCCCTGGGCTCTAGCTGCGGTTCCCTTTGTCTCTGCTGGGCCTGGAATTAATGTTCTGTGAGGATTTGCAAATTGGCCGTACACAATGAAGGGGAAAGGAGGGGTAGCGGAAAATCCCTAGTGGGATTAACCTCCTTGCTGTTCCTCCAGGAAAGTGGGTGTCATTGGCACTTCTCTCCGGTTCTTGATAACCCAGATTTTACTTGCCTCTCTTGATGTCATCCTTTCATTCTCTTGGTTGCCAAAAGAAAAAAAAAATCCCACCCCAAAGAGGTGAGCTCATGGACATCAGTCTCTCCTGAAGACCATTTCACAGTTATCATTGTGTGATTGCAGAAAGTGATTTGAATCATAAATGGCATGTGAAGTACTGTTTAATTTTGAGGATTTTCAAACTTATGTGTAAAAAATATGAGGTACTTACTGTCACCAGTGAATCTCCAACCAGGGTGCTGGCAGTGGACAGACCTTCCTCCTGATATCTCTGTGTATGTATTTGTGTTTGCGTGTATGTGAATGAGGGGCATTCTTCTGAGGCTGTTGACCTAGAAATAACATAATAGGGTTTGAGTCCTGCTGGGATTCAGGCCAGCCTGGAAGTAGGAAAATGGCTTGTGAGTCAATTAATATTTTTTCTCCTCTTGGTCCAGGGCTTTTGTGCCCAGAAGCTGTTCTCTCCTCAACTCCTGGAATCATGACCTTCTCTGAGTGAGATGCAACAACTATTCCATGGAGCAACGAGAAGAAGAGAGTAGAGTAATTGTAACTCTTTTTGAAATTCCATGTGTGTGTGTGCGTCTGTGAAATGTCTTCACAAGGGGTAGAATTGGAAGACCAGTTTTCATTTTTGGAATTAGTTCACATATCTGGTCAAACTCAAGTGAAACAGGTTCCCCTTGTCCCTACCCTTCCTTGTCATCTTGATGACACACCAACAGCACACTGTGATGGAAGTGAGAGAGAGACTTGTCGTTTGCTTTGGACTGAGGCCAGAATAATCAGGCTTGCTAAACCAGTGCTGGGTTCAGAGTTCAGTGGAAAGTGGAGAAGGTGCCTCTTGGGACTGGTAGAATCTTAAAGCACAGTCCAGTCTGGCAGTCAAGTCCTTCTGAGGGCAACTGCTCCTTGCCCCTTGCCCCCCAAAGTAAACTTGGCACGGTTGCCAGCTGCTCCAGAAATTGGCTACTAGTGAGAGTCATTAATAGTTCAAAGCAGGATATTTGGGGGATTCACACAGTTGAAGTAAAATAAAATAAAATTTAACATCCTTTTTTTAAGATAAGTATTGGTAAGTGATTTCATCAGATACCTTGTTGTCTAACCTAATGCATGTTATATTATCAGAAATATTTTTGCGTGCACTTTCCCCCATCTATATATAAAAATCTGGAGTGATTATTTATACAGATGATTCAAGAAAGGGGCCCAGATTCTCCTCAGGAATGTCTCCACCTCTGGCACGATTGATAGATACAAATCTAATCAATCATATGGGTCAGGCCCACTTGATTTACCCATCCTGTGACTGATGCTTTTCCTGTAAACTAGCTATCCCCTGACAGGTTTCCTGGCTGAGATTGCTGTGGTATAAATGAGAAAGTTGGTTATAATTATGTAAATTAAGGTAGCATGCTGAGATTAATTTCTTGGACAAATTTTGGCCCTTGTATGTTAGACCACAACTTGGAGCTTCCCATATCTTTGAAGGATTTTGGCAAAGGGATGGTAGGAATGGGAGAAGATATGGGTGGAAGTGACTGGATCAAAAATGACCAGCAGAAATTGACCAAAAATTTCAACTCTGCCTGGCTGACTAATTGGATGGGGTTGAGTTTTGCAACTCTGTTACCACAGTTTTGGTTATTGTCATGCTCTAGATCAAACAGGCAGACTGTTTGAACATTAGCACTTTAATCCAGTATGATAAACATATTCTTCACTGGCCCAGCTATTTCTTGATAATATAGGAATATCAAATGCAATTATGGTTTTTAATTTGCTGACTTGAGAAATGAAATGAAAAGAGAAAAATGAACTCCACCTAGCTTTTATCCAGTCCTTCCCCAAACTATCAAGTTGAGCAAAACTACGTTGTTTAAAGTGTATGCTTGCAAATGAGATGTGCAGAGCCTAATATGAAGCTGGTGAAAAAAGAACAAAGACAGTTGGTCTGTGTATAAACATGTATATTATTACCTATTTCAGTCAATGTCAGTTTTATTTAAATTAACTAGACTCCTTACTCCTTGCTCTCTATAGTAGAATCCTGTTTAAAGTAACATCACACTGCTGACTCATTACACTGATGTAAAAAAAATGTTAAGGTATTTATTAGAGTGTACTCAGTTTTTTTTTTAAAATGTAAAGAAATGTGAGTACAGATCCTACTAAATTGTATGGTGTAACTGTATGCCTTGAGCTGTAATATAGATTCTCATCAGCATCAAAAGGCACATGGAGATGATTCTAAACTAATATGTTTTCCTCTAAATATGCTGGGACTACAATTCCGAAATTTCTCAGCTATCATGATATTGAATTACCTCCACCTCAGTGCTTACTGGGTCAAAATCACTTGCCATGCAAACTTTTATGATACCAGCTCCCAGATTTTAAGTAACAATTTAGTCTTTATTGCTCACAATTTACATATTATATTTTACTTTATGGAACCCTTAAAAAGGCCATTGGAATTCCATATAAGTTTTCAATGGAGCCTGCTCGTTAAATAATAATATTCATTTGTTCTGAGTATTTTAAAGATAGAAACAAAATGATTTCCTGATGTTTGTGTCCTTTTTGCTAAATACAACAACTGCTGCTTTTTTCTTGTCTGCTGGAATTTTGTATATTTTAAAGATTTCTCCAAAAAGACTGTTAGTGGCTTTGTTTGTTCCTTGATTCTCTAACATTTGGGAGTATAGCTGGTTAGGAGCCAGGTTTTTTTAACCATATGACCACCTTTCCTGCATAGCTGTTTGACCAATTTATTGAACATCTGAGCTTTATTATAAGGAAACTGCACTGAGAAAATCCATAATGAAAAGCTATTGCTCTTATTCCTCTTTGACACTATATGATTCCTCTTGCTGAATATTCTCACATCGAATCAAGTCCTTGATCAATCTGCCTTGTTATGTCAACACTGGACGTTATGCATTGGATTCTCAGGAAAGTGCTTGCCATGGTAGCTTAATTGAACGCTTGCTGTTGATAAAAATATTAATGCCTTGTCTCTTCTGGGTATCTTTCCAAACTCTTCCTGGTCTTTTTACCTAGGCCACGGATGCTTGGAGCTTATATCCTTCTTTATTATTATTTTTTTGCCTTAATTCTCATGTAGGATCCCATGAGACACTGTTAGAGGCACTGAACGTCTCCTACCAAAGTTGGTCATTGTTTTCTATCAGATGGGGTATCAGGTCTCTTTTAGACTAGAGGGATGCATATCTCTCCTTAATTATTATAATAGTGACTGTATGGCTGATGTAATGATTCCTGTAGTAGTTTTGAGAAGGCTGCTGACTTGCACTGTGATTTGGAGGTCTTTAGGGGGTTGCATTTTTCATCTTGGCTTCTGAAGCAGAACAATATTTTATTAGTCTAAAAACTACTTGGCTTAAATTTGAGATTGTGGATACACATATATATTGGCATATATATATTCACAAAAAGTAGGAGGTTTAAAACTTTTTGATTGTAGAACCTGCCTTTAGGTTCATTCTGTATCATAGGATTTCCTTTCTTATTTCCTCACTTGCCTCTTGCTGATTTAACTGTATATTGGATTTGAATGCCTGAATTTTCTGTGTAAGCACTTTTTCTTTAGTCTGCAAACTGGAAAGTCCAGAGATTGTGGGTAGAAAAAAAAGGTGCTGTTCTTAGCTAGGGATAAATGTATCGCAGGTAGAAAAATACCTGAGTCTTGCTCTGTCTTACCACCTATAGCGGAAAGAAATATTATTCTGAAACTCCTATCCTTGATTGTGTTTCAACCCCAGAAGCTGACAGTTCACCCTTTGGTTATTTATTCTCTGCATCTGTAAAATAGATTAGTTTATTTTTTTCATAGTGACTGAAAGATTTCAGAATTTACTTTCAAAGAAATAGTCCACACCAAGTTGTGTCAAGTTGCCCAGTGTGGAATTGGCAATGTGCATAATAATGCTTTTGCAGTATGATAACCATCATAATAATATTACTATGAGTAAAGGAAACCTTGGAACAGAATAGAAAATACTTCTTGATAATCAGTTAAAATAGAAAATTATTACTGTAAAAAGAAATGAGGGCTTCTAAGGTTGTATAAAAATTTCAGATTCAAGTTCTGATTTTACAGGAGTTGTTCTAGCTTTGGAAAAGTGTTATGATCTCAAAACTATTTTATGCTATAGTGCTTAAAAGTGTTTTGTACCCCTTCCAACTTCAGTGGTTTTAAAAATGAAATGGGATGGATCTATGAATGATGAAGATTTTAGAGGCCATTTGCTGTTGCCTTCATCTCCTTCTAGGCATACTCCTTCTAGGCATATGGTTATTTATTGTGCAGAAATCTGGTGCTGCTTTGTATAGGTATAGACCTTTAATCCCATCCAGAAAAACTCTGCCTTATGAAACAGAGCATGTATGACCAACCAGATCTCTGTAGCATGGATACTGTCTTACACCTGGCACATCTCTGGGGTCCATTAAATTTGCATTAATAGACTTCTACTTGCCTCTCATCCTTGACTGTAGCCCTAAGTGGTGATCTTAGCATTGCAAGATGGAGGAGTAGGTAACTGGCTAAGTTGCTCGTTTTTCACTGTAATCTGGCTGCTTTGCTAAGATTCCCACATGTGATTTTACAAAACAGTTTCCTGGCTTGAATTAAACTCCGGTGCCTTGAGGATATACTTCCATATGTTTGTGGCACAATTTAGGATATTTGGTCTTATCTGTCTGTCTCTCAGCAGGCCTGGGATCCTAATATAAAAACTGTCTATGAAACTGACTTTCTGGACTCAATAGGAGTAACTCTGATTCCCAAATGCCTTGGGGGCAAAGGCTGTTTGCTATTTTAAATACTGCAGCTTCTTCCTGTTCTTCTGTTCTAGTGACCACCAACTGTATGCCTGGTACAGTTGTTCCCTCCCTGATTCACTCACAATCCTGCAACTGCCAGAATTCCTGGTCATTGTGCTGGTTGTGGAGTCTGGGAGATGTAGTCCAAAAAATCTGGAAAGCATCCAAATGGGGGAAATTATAGTCTTAACACATTTGGGAAAGCATTTGACTAGGGATGGCTGGATTTTTAAATTCTGTTAGGAACTTTGGTTTCAGTAACCAAGAATCTTTTTTTTCCTTGTAATTAAATTGTGCTGGTCATATTTACATGGACAGCAGGCTCGGACTATAAAAATAAATACATAAATTACCACCAGCTGTGCTGATAGGTATATTTTTGAGTATTTTCTCATATTAAAAACCAGCAACATCTCCCACCCTCTCCAAATATTCTGATAACAAGTTCTAGGCTATATTCTCACTCCGCTATGACTTAGTTTTTTACTTGCAGGTGTGTCTGTGCATGCATATATGTATAAAAGTATGCGTATATATTATATGTATGTAATAGCTGGAGCTTTTTCCTCCTGAAGATAGAATAGAAGATCCTAAGTTAGACCTAGATAACTTAGAACACCCTTTGCTGCGTACAGGGAATTTTTGCAACCCAAATCTAGTAGCTTTATCCAAATTATAGAAAAGGAAAGGACAGACCAAAGTCTGCCTGCAGTCTTTGTATGGAAAATGAGCAGCTGTTGAAGTTGTAGAAGCCCCTAGTGCACTTCCTTGCTTACTAGCAGGCCAGAGCCCTGGTTTTCTTCAGTTAATGGCTGTGATGAGAAACTAGCCATCTCCAGAGGAATTTTCTAATTTCTCTGAGTGATCTTACCCACGATTGATGGTTTTCTGTTGCCAGTGGCAACCCCAGAACTGAAAAGGTTTCCCATCTCCTGCTGTTACAATGAAATTGTATGCGTTTGAAGGGGAGGAGCATTTAACTCTTTGCCCTTGCTGTATTCATATTAGAACAAAGTCCTTTTTTCCCCTTGCCATGGCCCCATCAGCTATGCAGGTCTACATCTCATGATGAAAGTCATATCTAGTGGCACCTGAGTGCTTGGATCATGATCACACGGCCATAGAGGTGCTGCATGGCTGGGACTTTGAGGGTTGATCATATGTCCATTTTTTCCAATATTGCCATAACTTTGGTTGTTGAACGAATGGATGTAAGCTGAGGACTACTTCTACTAAAGAGATCAATGTGAAGGAGAAGAGAAGAATTGTTCTGTCTTCTGACTGGATGTCTGCAAAGTCAGGGCTTTCAGTCATAAATTGTTAAGCAAGCTATAGTGGCTTGGCTCTCACACTAAAACAAAATGATTGGATTTATAATCAGCTGAGCAAAAAGAAAATTGCCTGATGGTTATATGTGAACCAGGCTGTGGGCATGCCTACCGTGCTGTAATATACTTGGCATTATGACTAATCTTCCACTGGTTCACTGTGAGGGCAAAGGTAATTCTAAAAAACATTTGCTTTGGAACTGAGCCATTTAAAAATGGTCTTGCATCCCAATCTTTGCTGTTCGCACCACACCTTCTGAATCAGCTAAGTGGCCAGTTTCAAAATTGTCACCTTATGGCAAACTGCGATCCATCCTGAATGATAATGGGCTGTACAGAAATTGAAACCTACTCAATGAATTAGGTACCACCTGCTCCATCAATGGCAGCTGTACTTCCAAGTCCCAGGATGTGAATCATGTTAGGATTTCCTGGCTTCAAGGAAATGGGTGTCCTTGTGTTAGTGCAACCACAAGTGGGGCTTGGTTTATGAGTTTAAGACTTTGGAAGCAGTATCCTAAAAGCTTTCTTGTTGGACATGCCTAAATAAATAGCATTTACTGCTGAAAGGTTTGTGAATTTCAGATGCAGAGAGGGTAAGTTTTCTTAAGCGAGAATTCTAGTTGGCCAGATTTAAGATTTTGTAGATTTGTACAAGGCTTGTCCTGGGAAATGATTGGCCCATGAGGTGAAATAGCAGATGTGTACTGTAATCAATTATCTGTAAGCTTAATTTTTGTCCCGTGGGGGGCTTTGTCTGATAAAAGTTCTTAGTATGGAAAGTGTGAGATCCATTTTGGCTTGTGGCCTCTTTCATGCTGTATCAAAGCATATTACTTCCTTTACTTATATATTTCAGTGTGAGGTCTCTTCTTAAACTGAAGCTGGACTCAAGAAAATACAGGTAGTCTTCAACTTACAACAGTTTAGTTCAAAAGTTACAACGGCACTGAAAAATGCAGCCTTGGAGGGGGTACAGTGGGCTTCTAGCTAAGGTAGATCTGCCCTGTTAGCTAGAAGGAAATGGGCTTTTAGCCAGGTTTGCAGTGGTGGCTGTGATCAGGTGATGCTGAATCAGCTGGCGAAGCTGTTCCACCTGTTTTCCTTCCCTGCTCTCTTACTCAGGGATGTCCCGTCCCTCCCAGCCAGCTTACTGGCAGGAGCTGACAGGTAGATCCTGATCCTGATCCTCGTGGTCTCTTGAGGAAGTAGCTGATAGAGCGTGTGAATGTCAGCTCTAGCCATTTCCCCCCCCCACAGAGTAATAAATTACGATTTGCTTTGTGATACTCAGTCAAGAGTATCAGAGACTCTGGGGAATAAAATTTCACTGTTCTCAAAAGAAGAAAAAGAATCCATGAGTCTGTTTTCTGATCTACTTTCTGACTTATTTGCAAACCCACACCTTTTTCAAACTAAACCAAAGGTGAAATTTTAAGTTCTGACTCTTTCTTCACTTGTACTTAGATACTGGATACAGTATTCCTAAACACTTTTATTACATTGTAGCTATAGCTCTGTAACTTTTCTTCATCTAGGATGACTACCTGGGATAGCTGCTAAAAATCTTACCAGGTATATATTCAGTTGTTACAGGTGATATTACAATAGCTGTTGTTTCTAACTGTATTTATTATTTGATGGAATGTGTTTGTGTGTCAATCTCATTTGTGTGAGACTGGTTTTTTAGGCTTAAGTTTTTTTTCCTTCCCCATCCCCTTTAATATTGATCATATAATCCTAAAAGTAGATTGCCTAAGTCAGAGGTCTTCAAACTCGGCCCTTTTATGACTCGTGGACTTCAACTCCCAGAATTCCTGAGCCAGCCACGAGTCATAAAAGAGCCAAAGTTGCCTACCCCTGGCCTAGAAGCATATATTTTGAAAATGCACATTGTACAGTACATGAACACACACATTTGGAAAATACTATTCACTAAGTAGATGCTCTGGTCTCATTCATGGGCTGAGGGTGCTAGGTGCAGCGTTGAGCAAAATTGCAGCTTTCTGTCCGATTCCCATTCACTCCAGACTCAGAAGAGCAAAGAAACCAACTTCCATTAAAAAAAAACACCCTCACTGGGTTCTACAGCTGGAAGGCTACACAGTTTCCTCTTCTTCATACGCAGTTAGGCCAGAAAGAGCCTTCTGCAGAACTCTCTTGCTCTAACTATCTGTAACCCAGTAGACAAATCATTGGAGACAATGGAAGATAAAGTAGACACTGAAAGGTCTGGAGAACAATATAGCAACACACCTACAGCTCTTCCTCCTCTCTGATGCCAGTTACTTGTCACTGTATATGAAGCCCAAGCTCCAGTGAAGGGTATAATCTATATTATTTCCCTCTTTATTCATATAGCAAGCTTCCCTTTGATCCCTGACAGATGTATCAAGCTATCGTTCTCATCATCCTAGCCAGGGGAAAGATGGAAATTGCAGCCCAAGATATCTGGAGGCCCTCAGAAAGGAAAAATAAATAAATATGTGGAAGGAAGTTAGATTGAGAGCTGATAATCTGCCCTGGCAACCTGTTGTGTTTCAGAGGGACTTGAATCTAGTTATTCTGTGGCCAGATCCAATGTTCTCATGTCTGATTGCAGCTCACTGAACTGGGGCTAAAGCAGGGGCCAAAGCTAATGGAGCATTCAAGGTAACTAGACATGGGCACCACATTTATAGGGAGATATATTCAGCATGACTGCTTGCTTCTCTCTCTTACAGAACACATCCCTGCTGAACTGCGCGAGCCCTTTTATACAGACCAATATGAACAGGAGCATATGAAGCCTCCTCTCATCCGCCTGCTGCTGTCCTCCGATGTCTACTGCCGTGCCTGGTGCCAGGCCATGCCTTCAGGCCCTGATGGTGCCCTTCCCCCAAAGGATAATGCTGCCTTGCTGCAACTTTTGGGCCATCGTGGCTTGGTCCCCACCTTTCAGGATAAGCCTGTTAAGGAAGCTGATCTGCATCACAAACCAATCAAGCTGGTAAGTCTGGAGGCAAGAAGATGGCTGTGCTGCTAGAGGCAACCTTGATCTGGTGCTGCAGGAAGGGAGACTGTCTTTCATTCAAATTGGGCAGTGAGATGAACGAACGAGTGGTTCTCCAGATCTTTAGTTGGAGCAGGTAGTAGAGTACCAACTCAGAATTCCTTGAAGGGTTAGTTCTGCTAATTTACTCAGATCTCTTGGGTTATCCATGGACGGAAGCTCAGAAATCTTGATCGGCTTGCTTTTATTTTGCTTAGTTCTGTCACTCCTCTGCCCACCACTACATCATCATAAAGAAAGAAGCTGCACTTTTTTTTTAATTAAATACATACTTTAAATTTGGAATAGCAACCCTATACAGGTGGGACATAACATCTGGGCATTTAAGCCTTTTATCTGTGATATCGACGAGAATGCCTCCCAAATGGAGCATCTGCCAAATCATGCATGCAGGAAGAGGAGATGGTTTTGTGTAAGGACCCCTCTGAAAGGCAGTCTGGTAGATGTCCTGCAGAAGTGTAGGGCTACAACTCCCATCAGTTGCAGCCAGTAACTGAAAGGCACTAGCTTGAGAAAAGGATGGAGAAGAAAAGTTTTAAGTGAACTATTCTTCTTCCTCTAGGCATGAAACCCCCCAGCAGCATCCTGGATGAGGGACTAGGTAAAGTCCCCAAGGATGCCAGGCTGGACCCCAAATCGCCCTCCTTACTGTGTTTCCCCTGTCTGCTGAATACCAGGAGTGTCCCATGTGGTGCCTCAGCTTCAGGGTGGGGCCTTTGCAGGCTTAGATCTCAGCCACCCCGTGGGAATCCCTTCCCTCCTCTTTTTCTGGGTGGGAACATTGAGGTGTAGCTAGAGCCACCCCAGAAGTAATTCTTTTTCCCCACAGGGCTTAAAGTACCTGTTGGGATTGAGGATCCTGCTCCAGCTCCCTGCAGCCACCCTATTTCAAAGGCTGATATACCTAAGGGCTAAGATGGATGATGAACAGCCACAGTTTTGATGGTTAGAGTTGACAGATGTGTACATCCGCATTTTGGAAGGATAAATCAAACACCTCTGTTTAATAAGAAAATATATGAGAATTCAGGTTTTGTTTAATGTGGGCACCATTCTGGCAATTCCCATTATGGCTAGAATGTGTAGAGAAAATACAAGAGGGAATAAATGTCTTTTTTTTTCTTCTATTGCTGCCCAAATCGGGAGCGAAGGAAAAATGGCTCTATCTCATTATAAGAGTGGTGGGAATTTTCTCTCTCCCTTTTCCTTTCTAATGATACGTGTGGACACAAGTCCCAAAGGTGCTTTTCTAAAAGGCAATTGGATTTTCTTGTGTGTTTTTTTTTTCATTGAAATGTTTCACTTCTCATCCAAGAAGCTTATTCAGTTCTTTGCCTTTTGAAAAAAACCACCTTTGGGACAACCATGACCTGGATGATTCAGAATCTCCGTAAGACGTGTGGACACAATTTTTTTTTTTTTTTTACAAAATAAAAAGAAGTAGATATGTCAACAGCAGTGGAAGGCATCTGTAGAAGTTACAAGATGTTCAGGACTTGATTCTGGAAAAGTTGGAAGCCCTGTAGATTGCTAAAATTCTCTTCTTTGGCCTGATCACTGATGACGAAGTATCACCAAAAGAGTGACTTCTCCCAAGTTTTCTGGTCAATGCTAGGATTTTTGAATTAAACCTTGAACCCTGATAAACTTACTAACATCTTTAGGAATGGGGGGGATTTCTGTTCACTGCCTCCACGTGCCAGCAGTTATAATTCTTCTGGCTGGGACTCAATATGTGGAAGAGATAAGGATCACTCCAGCTGTTGAGGTTCTATCAGCAGATGTCTAGTAGGACTGGTTAGCACTGAGCTGATCTCACAGACTGATAATTGATTCTGCTTTGGGATTTTTATCAAGACTGGAAGAAGGGATGGGAACTGCAATTAACTGCTCAGGGATGCTCTTCTTCCTTTGCTATCTTTTGTGAGATTCGCTAGCAGTGGAGGAAGTTTGAAGAAATTACGGTGTTTTAATTCTGGTGAGATCTTGGGAAAGTTCTCTCTCTCTCCAATACTTTGCTTTGAATTTGATTCTGAATAAATGCTGTGGAAAGCAAAAGCAAGTCAATACAAATTGTTACTCATTAATGCAGCTGTGTCTTTTTTCAGCATTATGAGGCTTGTGTGCCCTGCAATTCTGGAATCCTCTTCAAAGATGGGTTAACAAAGCTGTGGATCAGCAGCTCTTTGAAGGGAATCACATTGGCTCATTGCCAGCAAAATGTGTCACAAAAGATGTCACTTGAGAGTTGAAAATGGCCACTATTCTACTTCCCTGGCCTGTGTGACACAGTTTTCATGCATTTATCCTGTCTTATCATGTATTCAGACCTGTAGATCTTGGCTTGGGCTAGGTTTGTGCCTCCAATGTTTGGAGCAAAGGAGGAGTAACTGGGAAGCAGAGTAGCCTTTGGCTGTGCATGTTATCTTGCATCCAATCTCTTGAGGTTTGTTAAAAAACAACTTTGCCATGAAAACTTGTTTTCAGGTTTTCCTTCAGGCTTAAGGTGTTCCTTTTCTGCTTTCGTCCTCCTTCCAATTAACACTCTCCCAGGGTTTATTAATTACCTAGTGAATTTCTTTTTTGCTGCTGAAGTTCTTTTTGCTGTAGTATTTAACATCTTAGGAAAGTCTGAGTGTGGTATAAACGCATTTAGAGATTCAATATAACCCTTATTTGTGTTTACTGAAGATGAACCAGCTCAACCTCAGGACCAGCACAGCCCCTCAAAGCCATATCAGAAGTTGTTTCTGCAAGTAATTTTTATTGAGATACAAGGGAGATGCTATGAATTTGATTTTTTTTCTCCTTGTCTTACTTACTTTGTTCTGGCTGCATTCCCATTTTAGAGTGTTGTCATTAGCATATAACTCAAAGTTCAAGTGCTGGGTTTTTTTCTTTTTTTGGCTCAGAAAAGATTACAAAGTTCTGGCTTCTAAGATCTAGTTGCTGCCAGGCATCCACTGAATCCACATTCTCTAGTGGATTAAAATATAAAACCCAAAGGCCTTTCTAATCCAACCAGAGGCCTCTGAAATCTATAAGCTGGACAAGAATGGATAATATTCTCTGCTTATTTTCCAAGGAACCAGTAGCCCATAGCACATGGCCTCCAATACTGGAGGTAATATATAGCCATCATGAATAATAACCATTAATTGCCCTGTTTTTCATTAATTTATCAAACCTCTTTTCAGACCCATCCAGGTTTGAGGTCTCACCTTGTATTAGTGAATGATGTCGTCATAAGTGGGAGCCAAACCCATCCAGTCTTTGACTCACAATCTTCTCTTGCACGTTCTTATGAATGAAAGTTCCTGCTATATAAATTGAGTTTTGCTTCTGTTAAAAAGCCCTGAGGGCAAAAGAAACGAGTCCAGTTCTGTGAGAACTGGGCTTAAATCAATAGGCAAAGGATGTTCTGCTGTCAAATAGTTCAGTTCCAAGACTTAACATCCAGGACAACTGAATGTTTTGTGGTCCTTTAATCAACAGAGATCTTCCTTGGGACTGCCTTCTTACTCCTAGAGAACCTGTCTTGATAGGATTTATATTGCTTAAATTCCCAGATTTACTGGCTGGGGCTCTGGTCTGAAACAGAGATAATAGTGAAGAAATATGTACTGGATTTCGTTGTGCAGATCTGCAATCCTCAGAGTTGTATATATGTTGATTTGGGAAAATGTTTACACAATACTCATCTGGTTTCACATATGTAAAATTTAAAAATTTGTTATATACCCTAGATCAGGGCTTTTCAACCGGTGGTACGTGTACCACTTGTGGTACTTTGCCACATGGCAGGTGGTACACGATTGCTAGCCAAGTGTAGCAGGGGAGGGGAGTGAGCCGAAGCGAGCCAAGCCTGAGGGAGAGGCAGCTGCAGCTGCAGGACTGTCTGGGCTGGCAGAAGCCCCAGGAGCCAGCAGGGGTCCAGCTGATTGGCTCCAGCTGATTGGCGCTTCCAGAAGCAGCTCGGAGCTGGAGGTGAACTGAAGAAAAAGGGGGAGAAGAGAGGAGAGGCTATAAAAGAACGTGGTTTGGGTGGGGAAAGGGGAAAAAAGACAACAGGAAAGGTTTAATCCCTTTAAACAAATGTCATTAGTTTTACCCCCTTTAATTGAGTCTGTGGCTTTTAGAAAGTTTTGTTTGAAGGTAAACTGGCTTAATTTAAAGCTAAAGCTTTTCACAATTGCTGGAGCCTTTCAGTCTAGAACTGCAACATTGTGACACGTGACATGCCTGAGGCAGCTTAAAGAGAAAAAAAAACAAGGGAGATTGTGTTTCTTTATTTTCTTGCTTTGCACTTGATTCCTGTGTCTTTAAGGGTACAGGGAAGGGATTGGGGGGGGCATTCTTACTACACTGTGGAAGAGCTCAGAAGGGCATACCAGCTAGCTCAGGAGTCTACAAACTTAGCAACTTTAAGACCTGTGGACTTCAAGTCCCAGAATTCCTCAACCAGCCATGAGGGCTGAGGAATTCTGGAAGTTGAAGTCCACAAGTCTTAAAAGTGCCAAGTTTGAAGACCCCTGAACTAGCTGGTAGTGGTGCATATTAATAAACATGGATAAATTCATCATACATTTGTCAGTGCAAAGGGAAAGTGATTCAGCAAAGGAACAGCCACGGAAGAAATTAAAACTGGTACTTTTTTACTTTTTTTCTACAGTTTGTAATATTTTATTAGATTATAGAATAAAATACAAAAATACAAAAGCAAATAGTAGGACCCAGTGGGGAGGAAAAAGGGGAAAAAGTGAGGGGAGAAGGGAAGAAGAACAGGCTTCCTCTGTTGCAGTAGAAGGAAGCATTAACATTGAACCTCAACTTTTTACTTTTCCATAATATTATAAACTAGCCATTTCTATAACAACAAATGAATCTAATCAGTAAGACCCAACCCCCCCCCTTTTTTTTTTACTCATCAATTTTTTGATACCTTGCTAAGCACTGGTGGTACTCAAATATTGTCATGTCCTAAAAGTGGTACAATCTGTGAAAAGGTTGAAAAGCCCTGCCCTAGATAAGAAACGCATCATCTGCCCTATGATGTCCTTCCCGTCCTTCTTACCCCAGTTCTCTTTTTTCCATCAGCCTTTTCTTCCCCATCTTTCCCAACAACTCTGGCTCTTTGATTGATACTGTATTTTCTTGCTCCCCAAAGAAATTATTCAAGGGTTAACACACCATATTTTCCATTTCCTTTTTCAGGACACAATATAAATCAGTATTCAGTTGGCATAATCAGAATCTGTGGAGACTATGGGAACTATAGTCTCTATGGGAGACTATATATATACCATACATATAGACACACACACATACACACACACACACACACACACACACACACACACACATTTGTTCAGAGTCACCATTATTAGGAAACCTTACTCATTTGATCCCTGGTTTGCATCCTAGGACTTAGGTTATGGGATGAAGTCACCCACCAGCTACATATATAGATTGACTTCACCCTTCTCTTCGAAGAAAACTGTTCAAAGATACTAATACTACTAATACTACTAATAATAATATGCTTCCCACTTTTAAGACTATCCGCATTCCTATTTTTTTAGAAAGGTTTTCTTGGAAAATTAGATTTGCAGAGAAGAATGAAGCCTAGGCTTTCCCTATATGCAGAAAGCATTTCTGGTGGAAAGCAATAGATTTGGTATGAGCAAGAAAAGCTTTGTCATCTGATTCGGTTGCTAGCTTAAGCTAATCTACCGTGTGAACATAGAGTGAACCAGGGTCCTGCTATTTTGTTCTTGTTACCCTGTTGCAACTGTAGAAACTCCAGTAGTGCTAGATATAGGCCCTGCTGTAGATATAGGTTCTCTGCCTCTCCTTAAGTAAATGCAGTTTACTGAGCCTCTAGTTTTCCTTTTTAAGTTAACACTGAAGGGTGGCTGAGAAATTAGCTCAGTTCAATTTTTAATTTAAGCTTACCTAATTTGCACTTTCTGAACCTCTGTGAATTGGAAATGTAATTGTAGTTGATGTTTGTCTTGTTTTAAATCCTACAGTACAATTCAAATTTAAAATTCATGCATATCTTTATACTCATTTTTTAAAAATTGTCAACTGATGCAGTAAAATGAGGAACAAACAAACTTTGGAAAACCGAACCTAAGAGAAATTGAACAAGTAGAAACCACTGTAACTGATTAAATTCCTTGAGTCAGTGCTATGGACAAGTTTCCATTTGTTGGTGCTATGCTTCTAGGTTTACTGGCAGCAAATTTGTTTAGTCCTTTACATCGTTTGGATATTGTAGTGGATACTTTAATGATAGGAGCTATAATATTTGAGAAATGTTGTATTTGTTTACTTTAGAGTTGCAGTGAGCAGCAAAATAAAAATCTGGGAATTATCCCACCAATGATAAGATAAGATAAGATAACCTTTATTGTCATTTTTTTTACTGTGGGCACAACGGCACACATCAAAAATGAAATTTAGTTGCCTGCTCTCAAAGTGAAACACAGACATGACACACACCTAAATATACTATATACAACATATGTATAGACCCACACCCCTACATATACATAACAAATAAATGTTAAATACTATCCATCTTGAATATATAACGGAAGGAGGAAGCTTGAGAGTTCACAAGGTTAATGCTGTATGGAATGAAACTATGGCTGAATCTGGATGTTCTGCTATGGATACCATGAAGCTTCCTCCCAGAAGGTAACAAGGAAAACAGGTCGTGGAGAGGATGTGTAGTGTAGTAGATTACCAGTCTTTCACTTTTCCCCTTATAGTTGAATGCCTTTGGCAATTGGATTATTTGGCTAACGTTCTCACTGAGGCTTTGAAGAGTTGTTACTTCTGAATCAGCAATTCTTGGATCTGATATTTTGTTGAGCGTTGTTGAGAGATTTTGTGTTCAAGATTCTGGAGGATTGGCAGATGGCATACAGTATGTAGTGGTTTACCCAGGTTTTTCTTAACAGTATTAAAATCTTAAAATGGCCAATCTAGCTTTAGGTAGAGATGGGATTAAAGTGGAAATTAACTTCTTCAAATCAAACAGAAAGAACTGTGTTGTCACCATACTTTTGCCAAGATTTGGTCCTTTGCAATTTGTGCCTGATATGTTAGTCATATTTGATGTTCTAATAAACTTCCAAGCATTTTTGAAGTTCCTTACCTCAGAGTTAATTTTTATTATGGTTGGAAAATTCTATTCATATAATTTTGGGTGATTGGCTTAAAACATATGACTTTAAGATGAATAATTCAACATAAGATTTTTTTCAAGTATATTGGACATACTGGGTAATATATGGCAACGATTGGGTGTCAGCCTTTATTGTTGAAAGGTACAGTACCTTGGAAGAATGAGTATTTTTGGATCTGCTGTACATTTGGATCTGCTGTACATTGTAATATTTTTATGGTGATAAATAGGATATTTGGAAAAAAGAAATAAGGGTCAAAGATGCGAATCTGTTGTTGAATTATATTCTGAAAATTTGGAACCTATTGAATGATGAAGCATTTTGAAGGCTATTCCTGCTCCAGATTTACATTCAGTTGAAATATGGAAGACCAGTGTGGTAATGAGAGATTAAGCTTGCTTCTGTCTACCCCATCATTGGTACTAGTCCTTGTGTCATTTCATACTCTGGAAGATAGCGCCAGATATGTATGTGTATGTGACTCCCATTTGCGGAGTAGGGATGCCCTTATGAGTACTGTAGCTTTTCTGATTCCAGTTTTCTTTTTTTCTTTTTTCCTGCTTGACTTGTAGGGGGCACACCTGGCATTAATTGACTCTCTGATGACAGCATTTGCATTGGAAGCCACCAGTTCATTAAATGTTGCATTGGGCATTGAGCCAGCAGCCATCTCTTGGGACCAGAAACTCCTACGCTGGATAGATATGGTATTAAATGTTAATTCATTTACATTTTCTCTCTTTTATCTCCATCCAAGGAGCTTATGCATGGGAATATCCCATTTTCTGCACACACCAGTCCATGTGAGAGAAGCCAGATAGAACAAATTTGAAATCTGCCTCTTTAGCCCAAGTACATGCCACTGATGACATGTGAAATACAATGCTGGGTTAAGTGTGGTTGGATTATTTAGATCAACTTCCCCACCTAATCCCGTCTAGATTTGTGAGATTAGAATTATTATTCCCCCCCTCCCAGGCCCCCCATTTCTTCAGCCCAGCCTGGAAGTTGAAGAAGGTTCAGGTTGTGAAGGTTAAGAGCAGAGGAATGAATAGTGGCAGAAGACTGCAGTTCATCTCAAGGGTAGAGGAAAGGGGAAAAAATAATGCAATATTGTACTAAATTACTCTTAGAATATGTCCTCATGAGAAAGATGATGAAAAAATGTGGATGGCCTAAAGTAAGCAAAACCCACAAGGGCCCATGGTTTAGGACCAGAAAAAGGAGAAAAGGGGGGCGGGAATGAAGAGGGAAGAAAGCCGCATCTGGCCCAATGTTTGTGTTGCATGTTTGCAAATGATTCCTTGTTGCCGCCCTGCAGATAATTCTCAAGATACAACAGACTGCGGATCAGGAGTCCTCTCAGCGTTCAGCTCCTGGAACTGATGGCCAGACCCCAGCTTCCTGTAGTGGTCCCAAGGTGTGGGTGCTTTCCTGCTATGGCTATCCTCCTGAGAGGAGCAGGGGAAGGGGGAGGGGTGAGAGTGGCATTCACACTCTGGTTTAACTCGGGGGTGGCAGCAATTAGGGGTGCTGCTGCATTCATTGGAAGAACTTTTCCCACACTGGCTTCGTTATTTTACAAGCTGCCCCTTTCCCTCACCATTGCCTTGGAGGATAAGAGTTTGCTTCCTTCCACCCTCCCTCCTCTTGGGAGAAGGCCTCTCTTTCACTTGTAAAGCCAAGGCCACTCTGACTGGGCTAACTTCCTGTCTTGCCCTGTGGGTGGCCCGCTTGACTGCCAGCAAATGCTGACCATTTATTTCCCCCCCCAAGCTGTTCATTGGGGCTGGCTGGCTCTGCTGGGCTGAACTATTGAGCAATGGGGAGTAGATGAGGGGCAGTCCTGTTTCCATTCCTGGTGGCCTCAGTGCCCCTGTCCCAGCTCAACGGCCTCTTTGGTTGCCTGTGCTGAATACAGTTGAGGTGTGGTATGTGACCGAGCTGTCTTTTTCTGCATCTCTCTCCTCTTCTCCCTCTGGCCTCTCCTTCCTCTGCTTCAGTGTCCCACCAGGTGGTACTGGAAACTGGTTCCTGTAAGTGGGTGGCTTTATTTATTATCTCCCTGCTGCCTTGGCTCCTGTGCTGCATGCCAGGGGGACCCAGAGCAAAGGATGCTGGGGGTTTAGGACCTTGGGACAGAGGTCCCTGTGTAGTGCCTAGATAGAGCTTCCCTTGGAGAAGATTTTGGGTGACTTGGTTGGTCTGTTTCAACAGGCAACCAATCTCCTAAACTGAGATGATACGGGGGTAGAGGGAATGCCTGTGGCAGAGACTCAGAAGGTTCCCATAGGAGACTCCAGCTGCTGGGATGCTGGTATATCCCAGCATCCTTTGTTCTCTAACCCTCCTCCTTCCACTCACAATCTGTACCTGCTTTGGTCTCTCTTAGCTCCCTGTGTCCTCCTCTGGGGGCATTGGAGGAACAGGTTATTCATTGCAAATATAGGTGGATTCATATGTGTCTTCATTTTCTGCCTTGATTACACAGCCTTCTTGGGGTTACAGGCATTTGGGTGGGGAGTCTAATGCACTGGTTTCAGAAATCAACAGAAAGCCCACTTGTTATTTATAGGGAGGGGTTAAGAGACAGCCAGAGCAGGGCAGTTCATGCTTGGAGCTGCCAGTAGGAACCGCATGCTAGTTACCTGGCATGTCGTTATCCCTTTTCCCCTTTGTGTTGCCTTCTGCCCCCTCCTCCCTTTGCTTGCTGTCCTGCTGTACTTGGTGCAGCTAAATAAAGTCTTAGAGCAGTCTTTTTCAAACTTGAAATTTTTAAGATGTGTGGACTTCAATTCCCAGAATTCCCCAGCCAGCAGTTCTGGGGGTTGAAGTCCACACATCTTAAAGTTGCTAAGTTTGAAAAACAATGGTGCAAAGCAGGGATGTCAAACTCGCCATGTCACGTGACGTGTTGCAATGTATCGTGACTTTTTCCCCATTGCCGGAGCTGGGGTGGGCGCGGTTTCGGCATGACGCATCCGGCCTGTGGGCCGGCAGTTTGACACCCCTGGTGTAAAGGATAGTCTCTCCAGGTCTGTTGAGATCCAGTGTGTTGGTATTTAGGAGATGGGGTGATCCAGAAGGCAGAAGGGGTCTCAAGATTTTAAGTGCATGCCGGGAAGCATCCCTCTAGTTCAGGCCTAAGTTAAGTACTGGTGGCCCCTCCCCACATCAGGGACCCCCTCCCCCAGCCTTGCAAGGCAGCAACCCTTCCCTTCTTTCTCCCTCCTGATGGGTGCATTGATCAGGCTCTCTCTTTTCTTTGCTATTGCATCCAGCATGCCATCGCTTTTTGTTTGAAGGAGTCGGGGAATAAGCCTCCTGTGGTAATGTATCCATCGGCGTGCTCACCTGCCCGCCCACCTGCACCCCTTTGCCATCCACTTGGGTTGCTGTTCTTGAACTTCTGGCTGTTCCTGCTGCAATGGGTCTGCCCTTTTCCCCCATGCCGCCCCCAACCTGCTTGGGTTTCTCAAGAGGCGAGCTGTCCCTTGCACCTTCCTACCATTTTTTCAGCTGTTTTTATCTAACAGCTTCCTGTGTTGGGTGCAGATGCACACGGCACTTGAGACCATCCATCTCTCCAAGGCTGTTGGCCTTATGTCCTTGTTGGAACTGAGGACTGTAACGATCTTGCATCTCTTTAGGATGAAAATGCAATGAATGAGAGTTGGGGATTTGGGAGGTGCATTTTCATTGTCAGTGAGATGCCTTATTACTTAAGACTATTTCTGTATTCTCTCCAGAATTATAAGTACAATCAAATTTTAGGAAGACCACCTACAGGTGTATATGTTCATCAGTTTAATCGTTGCATACTCTAGCTCCCACCCCACCCCTGTACTATGACCCCTTTTGTCCTTGGTAGCCAGATGAGATGTCTCTAGTTTCTCCCCATCTTCTTCCCTGGAGGAGATAAGAGGGATTTCGTCTCTGAATTCTGAATTCCTTGATTCTGCAGGTTATGGAGAGCAGGAGGTTGTTCTCCAAAGCTTGCTGAGTCTGGCCAATTCTTAGATGCCACCCAGCAGTTCCTGTTGATCCTCCCTCCAGCTCATTTCAGCAGGAATGGAGGTGTCCCATTTGCTCCCTTTTATTTCTCCTTCTCTTTGCTGGCCTGCTCAGTATCTGTGCCTGCCTGTCTGTGTCCCTCCCTCCCTCCCTCCCTCCCTCCTTCCTTCCTTCCCTCCCCTCCTTGCCATGTGCACTCTTGATGTGTGGCCTGCCCTGCTCTGTGTGTGTCTCTGCTGGGAGTGCTGCCTTTGTTGTCTTGTGTGCTGTGTCCTGGGGGTGAGGACAAGCATATACAGAGTGGTAAAGGATAGTTTATAATTTTTTAAGCGGGTGATGATGGTGGAGGAACTGACAA
Organism: Azemiops feae; assembly: GCA_023970755.1. Lineage (NCBI taxonomy): Eukaryota > Metazoa > Chordata > Lepidosauria > Squamata > Viperidae > Azemiops > Azemiops feae. The sequence goes on from JALGBA010004283.1 coordinate 1,306,373, forward strand.
CTGGATCTTCCACCTTTCCGTTATCTCCAAAGCCGATCCTTCCAGTTGGGCTTTGTGGGGCTACGGCTCACCCTGTCCCAGCCTAGAGTCACTCTGATGGTTAGCCATGCTACCTTGGAACTTTTAGTGTTTTAGTGTCATGCAGATATAGGGCATCTGCTTGCAAAAGGCTGATCTAGCCTGTGGGGACAAAGCCTGGGATCTGGCCTCCCTTGGACTAAATAGTGGGAAAGGGTTCTTTAGGACCATTCAGAAGTGTTCCTGAAATGACCTTCCTTTTTTCCCCCAGTAATGGCTGCGTCCTGCTTCCTGCTTTCCGTCTCTGTTGCCTTTCGAGGGGCTCCTGCAAAGTTCTTGCTTGCCCATCCCTCCCTGCTTTTATATCATGTCTCCTTCCCTGCATGCAGTTTGCTCTTGGCATCCAGAGGAGGGGAGTGCTGTCTTTGAGGGGAGCAGCTTGATTTCAGTTTGTCCTTTACCTGCTGGGAGCTCTCCCTGGTGGTGTTTGTGAGGGCTGCTGCATGGGACCAGAGGAGCTTCGAACATTGGGCGTGGAGACGGGAGGGCATTGTTCCAGCTTCTCTGGCACATGGAGGCCAAACCCCACAATCATGACTTTGAATTCTCCTTGCATTTTGTTTTGTTTTGTCCTGCTCAGATCCGCTATCGCAAGGATAAAGCACTGCCCAAACAGACGCCGTGTTTCCCTGCCATCACAGGAATAAAGGACCTGGCCAGTGGAGGGGCCATTGCTGCTACAATCCACTACTACTGCCCGCAGCTCATACGCCTTGAGGGTGAGCCTGTGCTCTGGGACTGAGTGGGAGGATGGGGCAGCCGTTAAGAGTCACTATGAATGGCCCTCCATTCCTTTTGCCACTAATCTCCTTGTGTGCTTTCTGGTAGATGTGTGCCTGAAGGAGACAATGTCGGTGGCAGACAGCTTGTATAACCTGCAGCTTATCCAGGGCTTTTCTTCAGATTATTTGGGTGGTTCCTGTTTCCTCTCATTGGAGGACCTGCTCTACATGCCCCCACTGCTAAGGGTGAGTCCTGGGACTGGCTGGAGAACGGCAGGCTCTGCTACTTGAGAGGCAGGAAGGAGCCTGTCTAATTGAAGGAAGAGGAGCTCCCTGGAGTAAATAATGGCTGCCCTGGCACAGTGGGGAAGTCTAGTCCCACATCCAGAAAAGTTCCTCCTGTGGAGTAAATAGGGATTATTGTTTTGTACCAGCACTCAGCCTGTCTTGCCCTAATAAGTCTTGGCTGATGTCTCAAGCCACATTAATTAAAAGCTGATTGTGCAGAAACAATGAGGCCCTTTTAAGGTAGAGGTTGGAGTGAGGCTGGAAGGAAAAAGAGATTTGGATGCGCAGATGGAATTGTTACCCTGTTTGCTTGTTGCATTCTGAGAATTGCTGGGGCGGTATAGGGCAGAGACCCCAGTGCTTCCCTCCTGCTCAAATTCAAGCCAAGGGAGGGACATGTTTCCCCCCACCCTCCCCAGGACCCTTGGCTCACTCCCTGCTTTGCTTCCCCAGGTCAACGTCGGAGTATTCCTGGCTGAATTGTTTCTGTGCTTTGAGGTAGTAAAGCCAGATTTTGTGTGTCCAAAGGAACTGCCAAGAGTTCAAGGTAAGAAGATAGTATGTCCATTCGCCACCATTCCTGGGCCTTATAACAAAATATCTTCCTGAGAGAACCATTTGTTTCTTCACAACTATCAGGCCTTTGCTGTCTTGTCATGTAGAAGCTGCTATTAGGCAGGGCAGGTTATGCAAAATGAGATACTAGGCGGGCATATTAAGTTAATGTGCCTCTGAATATGAGGAAGTGGATATTGAAGAAAAAAAGGTAAAGGCCATTGGGCAATAAAGGAGGATGTGCAGACATCTTTGCTGTAACCATCTTAATTTTCAATTGCCTATTTTCACATTTCTTGCAGCTCTACAACTAATGCTGCTCCTTTTAAAAAAACAAAATATTCAGGCTCTCACATTTTAGGGGAGTCGATCACAGATAGTATATTTTTTCTTAGAGTTCTAAACCTGAAAACAATCTGTTACGCTGTTTTCTGACAGGAAGGCCAAAGCATAGCTTACGTATCCCAAACATCCCAGATCAATTTCATATAATTTATTAGCTAAAATAATTAGTATTTTCCTTCATATAATTCGTATCCATTGTAGATTATTCTGGGTATTTTTTTTCCTCAGAAGTTTGCACTGATTACTGCATCCTTGTTAACATCCAGGTTCTTCCAATTTTTTAGAACTTAGGGGCAAGAGATTTGGAGTTTGTATATTACAAACACTTCTGTCTTCTTTTCTCATGAACATAGGATTTTTCTCATTTATTTGGTATACCACATGGTGAATCCTTGTCTAACTGGTCAAACTGGAGCAATCTGGTATATAGCCAACCTGTGTACAGGGTATACATGCACACCGCCACAGCTATAATTTGGCATTTGATAGGGGACTATCGCTGTTGCTCTTTATGCAAATCCACATCCCAGCTAGCGAAGCTGTAGAGCCACAGCAAAGTCTGCTGTGATCTGGCACGGCTCCATTCTGGAACAATGGTCTCCTTTCTGAGCTGAGATCAGAGCAGGCTTCTTTCCTGCATCTGGGTACAGGTGGCTGATACTTCCTCCCTCTTCTGACCTTCCACCAGCATAATTGCCAGTTTGAAATCTCTGTTTTTTCCCCTTCCCTGCTTTTGTAGTAAAGCTGCTGATCTCTTTCAGATTCCCCTGGCCTGAATGATGCTTCAGCGCCAAATAGTGGGAAGACAAGGTGAGTGAGTCCTTGATATTTCCACCTACAATTACCCCTGTGGTATGTGTGTCCTGTCTCCCCTGTGCTGGGAGGGGGTGGCTAGGATTCTGTGTATCAGGAAGCAACATTGAGGATTTCTAAAGACAGATAATGGATTGTATCTCATGAATAGATCCTTTCCTGCAAAGTAGTTGTATGTCTATAATTATTAAAGGAACTTAACAAAACAACAGTTCTTCCTTGTCGTCCCCTGATTATATATAAAAAAGCTGTCTTACCTTAGTGAGGGTTGATTCAGCCATTTTGTGTGACATTACATGGAAAGGTAGAGAGCAGGCAAAGTGTGTATATACTTGGTCTGCCCCCAGACCTCCCCCCCACCCAGTGCAGTGGAGGGAGTTGTTGCTCTATCACCAGTCTAATCCAAATGCTAAGTTGGACTCTGGGAACCATAGAACATGTATTGCATGTTGCAAATGGTGCTTGTGACTTCCTAAGGTTAAATATAACAGGTTTTACATTAAAAGGATTAAAATGGCTAAAATCTGATTAGATTTTGGCCTTTAATTTTTCTTTATTTTGGTACTGGGCCAAGGACTTCATGCACTACTGGTCCCTGGACCACATGTTGAAATCTTTAATAAAGATGATTCTCCTTTTGTAATATGTCCAAGTACCTTTTGGGTTGTGTCTATTTCAGAGCCTGATTTTTTTTCACTTCAGACGTGGCACTAATCCAGGGTTCCCAAACTTGACTTTCCTGCTGATAGTTTGATGCTTGCCCACAGGCCTTTTTACATGCTAGAAGTTTCTTGAAGTAAACTTGGATCTGGAAGGAGTTATTCCTGCTATTAGGGTGGGGAGACCTCACTGTGTGTGTTATTGTGTCTTGAAGCCTCCTCCTCATGTTTCAAGCTGTAGAACCTGCCTTTGCTTCAGGGGTAAAAACTTGAGTCTGGGCTGTTCTGAAGTAAGAGTAGACTGCTACTTGTTCTCACAAGATCTAACTCTTGATCAGGAGAGCCTCCTTGATATACCTGGATTGAGTTGCATGTTTAGAGGAAAGATTCTTGGCCAACGATGCAATTCCCAAATTGCTTCAGGCTGTTAAATTTTTTTTCGAGGGACAGAGAAAACCTTTGATCTTATTTAGATCTCTGGCACAGCTCTCCTCTCATTTGCAAGTTATGGGAATGCCTGTAGGCATCAAATTAGAATAACTTGTTTCTACAAGTCAGTAAATATGCATTCATTTTATCTACCAAATGAATGAACTGATTGACTCTTCACCTTATATAGACATATGTCATATTTATATATAGGTCTGTGTGTAGTAATTTTATGATTGTATAATTTCTTTTCGAGTTTTTTTCATCCCTCCTGCTTTCTTACCTTCTCCCATCCCAGGGGACAGAACTATTTTAGGGAGATTTGTTGCTTATTGATGCAAATCCTGGCTATTAGTCCTATAATATTCAGGCTATAGTTCTGTCTTCTTGTGTGCAACAACCCAAAACATTATCCCTGTTTTGATCCAATCTTTGCTTCTTGCTCTTGTTTTGTAGTAGCTCCCCTGTGTTCAGCTTGCGCCACCCACTGCTGCCTGGAGGACAGTCACAGTCACCGCTCTGTGGCTCCTTAGGTAAGATCTGGCTCCGTCTTGCGGTACCAAGTAACTTTCATGTAGATATAGAAAAAGAAAAGTTTTGTTGGAAGTACATGCTTAAGCCACTCATATGTGGCTTTTGGAAATCTAAACGGTTATCTTGATCTTGGCTTGCAGCATTTCAGGACGGTTTTGAATGCTCAGTGCTGGGTAGCCCTGCAGTTGTTCTGGGCTGTGACTACACACGTCAGGGAAAATAGAGGCACATTTAATTTTGTTGGTTTAGTTGTGTGATAAGGAGGTACTCCACCAGATGTTTTCAATTATGTAAAGCAATTGTGGCTTACTCCTTTGCACACTTTCCCACTGAGTTCAGTGACACTTCTAAACCTACGTGCTTAAGATGGTACTGTATGCAAATCAACAGCCTTGGATTTTAATGAAATTCTAACCTCAAAAAATAATAAGGTAGATTAAAATTATCAGAGATTGGCCAATCTTAGCATAATTGTGAAAGATACTTCTGCTAAAGTAGAATATTGTTGCCGTTTCTCCATGTTGCTTGTTTCTCCTTACGCTGATCTAATGTGGAAATAACTGTTGGCCCAATAATAATCCTGCTGAGATGCTTGCCGTTCTGTTTTAAAGCAGGCCTTGAATCCTGCTACTTGAGGAAACCACTGTGTGATCATCTTGGAGTTGTGCTTTGTTGTGACTTTCTGTCTTTATGCACGTAGGTTCCCTGCATCATTCCACATCCATGTCCCAAGTAGAAGGCTTTGGCAAATCATGGAGCAAGAAGCAGCTCAGGTGAGAGGGGGGAGGAGGAACCGTGGATCATTTGCTGACACTCCTGAAAAACTAGGAAGAGCTACCAGGAACCTTTTGGGAAGAATGCAGAACTGCTGATTATGCAGCCCTTGGGATTTTAGCAACCAGAAGTTTGTATAATGGAGTGGCAAAAGTTAGGTGAGGCAAGGAGGGAAAGAAGATAACAGTAAGGAAACTACTCAGAAACTAAGATGAAGTGAGCTGGAATAATAGAAAGGAACTAAAAGGCTAAATTACTAAAATGGACACAGTAATGTGGTTTTCTTAGCAACATATGGAAGTGGTTTTTCCATTTTCCAGTCTAGCCTAAAGTCTTGGCATTCCCTGATGGTCTCCCTTCTGTATACTAAGTAGGAGTAATACCAAGGACATTAATTTGCCTTAGGTAAAGTTTGAGCCAAAAGGCAAAACATAATTGAATAATTGGCAGTTAGTGTGGCATCTGTTTATATTTTTAAATAGTATTTTAATAGATGGTAATAGGTTAAGATTAATTTGGCTCAGTCACCAATAGAGTTTTCTGCAAATTGTAATTTTGAATATATTGGCATTCTGACCCAGAATTCCCAGCTAGCATCTCTGTGATTATTCCGATACATCTGGAAGTGCAGGGAAGTTCAGGGAAGGTGCAGCAGGACATTTTGTCTGAGATGGAGCAGAAACCAAAAGTATTGTTCACATGGTAATTGTGTTGATTCAACCTCAACAACATTAAGATGTGTGGACTTCAACTCTCAGAATTTTCCAGCCAGCAATCCGCTAAGGTTGAGAAACATTGTGGTAAATACTGAACATGTTCAGAAAACTAAATAATAATAATTCTTGGTTAGGCCATTGAAAGAATAGAGGTGGCACAGACCATGCTGGCAAAGAATTAGGGACATTGAACTCCAAAATGGTTAGAGTTTGGAGTTTGAACAAAGGTAGTCTAATTAATGTGGTTCTAATTGTTCCAATTGTAATGATAATTGCCTTTGTTGTTTTTTAAGAAACAAAAATGAGTTTGTCTTTTATTAAGGTGGAAATAATGTAATTTTTTTTTTTAAATAAAATCAGTATTGGTTTATAAATGTATGCCAATTTAATTATTAAAACAATGGATTTCCTGTTTTCCCATTTTCAAAGTTGTACTTAGGATTGGTTTATATCTCTTTAAACTTTCATCAACAGTTAAACAGTTCAGTTAATTAAAAATAACGCAAAGCAAGATGCCAAATAATTAAATGTGAAAAATATCTGCCTTCTACTGCTCAACGAAAGCTAAATAAAATATTCTGCATAATTTGTTCTGCTTTCTAGTTAAGAGAATAAACAAAACACTGGGTAGGACATTGACATTTCTACCTGCATCTGATACCAGAGCACCTGACCTCTACCACCTCATTTCTGTGGCTTTTAAAGCTCATTAAGAATCACCCCCAGACTTCCAAGTGCTTCTCCTTAAGTCCAGGAACTTTAAAACTATAAACTGGAATTCTCAGGAAGTGTGAGGAATACTAGATGTTTAGGTTAGAGTCGTGTAGGATGTTGTAGCTGTAGGTTTGGATATAGAATTGTGAAAAAGAAGCTATACAATGCTGGGGTAGAAGTTGAAGCTGGGCTTTCTCAGCCAATTAATATTCTCTCCCTTTTCTTCTCTTTTTCAGCCACCCCTTGTCACAGGCAGTCTCGTTCAGCATCCCTTTTGGCCTGGACAGTGATGTGGATATTGTGATGGGGAACCCCGTGGGCATCCTTCGTTCTGTCAGTTCTGACAGCCTGGCACCGACCCTCTATTCCTCCTTCCCTCGCTCCCCCCATCCATGGCCTACTGAGGCTGCTGAGGCCCCCAATGGATTAGTAATGCCATCACTCCATGGGGCTGGACACAAAAATCAAGAGGGACCGACTCTAGAGAATGGCCTAAATGATGGCTACACTGACTTGCCCACCATTGAGGAAGCACTGCAGATCATACACAGCAGTGAACGCCTGGTCCCCGAGGGAGCCCCTGATGGCTTTTATTTGCACTCACCAGAGCCTCCTAAAACTTCTATGCTGGAAAAGACTCCCCTGCCCACAGTTTACCGCTGCCATAACGGGCCCCCCAATGGTGCTGAACCCGCGCAAGAAGGTAGTTTGGACTCTGATGCCGAGGAGCCCCTGCGGCTTGCAGGAGGCCCAGACGATTCCACCTCGGGTGTGAGTTCCCTGAGTTCACAGCCAGAGAGCACTGCCTCCTCCGCCTCTGGTGTGCGCATGACCAGCTTTGCAGAACGCAAGAAGAAACTGGCAGCTACCGATAGCAAGTCCAGCGGGATCAGCTCTGAAGGCTCAGAGGCTGGTCAGGTGCCATCAGAAGAAAGCCCTGCCCAAAGCCCTGCCCTTAGCTCAGAAATGAGCCAGTTGAGTGCCCGGTTGGAGGAGAAGCGCCGGGCCATTGAGGCTCAGAAGAAACGCATAGAGGCTATATTTACCCGGCACCGTCAGCGCTTGGGCAAGAGTGCCTTCCTACAACTACAGAAGGCTCCTGATTCTCAGTCTGAGGACAGTCGGCTTGCCCTGGAGGAGCGGCTTGCTCAGCTAGAGGCCGAGGAAGAAGCTGGAAGCCCACGTACCCGTCTGGATAGTAAGCAGGTTACTTTCTCTCCTGATATCACCAAAGGCGGAGCGCTTGATGAGAACCTGGGTGATTACAACCGGGCAGTGGCCAAACTGAACACGGCTTTGAGCTCACTGCAAATGGACATGCAGCGCCTGAGTGAGCAACAGCAACGCCTCATGCAGGATAAGAAGCCTAGCGCACAGGCCTGGATGATCCCAGCCCCGAGGACTGGCCGCGAGGGAGCTCCTCCCCGCTCTTCACTGGAACTGTCCTCCCCTTCTCCTTCCCCTTCCCGCAAATCTCGCTCTCCCCAGCCCACACCCAAGAAGTCCCCAGCCCCCGTGCCTCCCAAGAGTCCCAAGCACACCCGGCCAGTTGAGCTAAAGCTGCCGCCCCTCACACGAGTTCTGACACCGCCTCACAACGTGGACACCCTTCCACACCTCCGCAAATTCTCCCCAAGCCAGGTTCCTGTGCAGACCCGTTCATCCATCCATTTTGCTGAGGAGGAGGAGAAGCTGCCTGTGCCAGAGGTGGAAGCCCAGAATAATCTGCGGCCGGTGGCCTCTGTTCCTCCACAAGGAGGCAATCCTCGTGTTTCAGGTGATGGCACCAGTGATGTCTCCTCACCCAGTGATCGACATAGTAGCCTGATTGAAATCCCTCTGTCTAGCTTAAAAGGAGAGGATGATGAAGACATGGATGGGGATGACTCCCTGGAGGAATCAATTGCTGAGACTTTGGATTCTGAGCCCCGTACAGGTCTGGGCTTCTTTTTTAAGGTGAGGATTTAACTCGTGGCTACTAACAATATTCTTAACTACCTGACAGAGGTTTCTGCTCTCTTAAAGACCTTCTGGGGGAAGGGAAGGAGGTTGGCTTGGGCTTTGGATGATCTGTAGACCAGGGAACATTTCTTTTCAATGCTAGTTGGTTCAACATAATAGAAGCAGGAGGAACATCAGATTCTGTCAAGCAGGAAGTGTGTCCCAAAGTGCCACAAGCTTTTTAGGAGCTTGCAGATGGGAATTGTCAGCAAAGGATTTAAACTGTGTGTGTGAATACGTGCAAGCAGCTCCTGTTTGAGAAACATAAGGCATAAGAAAAATATTTTCAGAGATTTTTTTCTATCTTGCCTAAATCACAGCAGCAGCAACTTCTCTAGCAATCACTGTACATTTCTGTGGCATCTAGAATTGAAACTACTTGTACACCTCATGTTATGAATGCTGGAAAGTGAAGATCCTGAAGTGCAGGCCATGTGTGCACTAACCTTCGTTGCAACTAAAACCTGTTTACTGACTTCTATTTGCACGACCCCTTTCAAAACTTGATAGTAAGCCTGCGGCCCCTGACATAACCGCACTGTAGCACTTGGTCTCATCGGTTTAAAATATGATGTGGTTGAAGTCTGCTACAGACAGAAACGGGCATGAGTAGCCTGAATGGAAGTGTGCAAGTCCTCCAAGATCAGTGGGAGATGATTGTCAGAGTCTCCAATCTGAGGGAGGAGAGGATAAGACTGATCTGACTCTTTTGGAAGCCAAAACTGATGCTGATCCATTAGGGTTACTCAGCTGACATGTTTTTTCATACAGGATGAGGATAAGGCCGAAGAGGAAATGGCACAGAAGCGTGCCAGTCTTTTAGAGAGACAGCAGCGGCGCAGTGAGGAGGCACGGCGCAGAAAACAGTGGCAGGAGACAGAGAAGGAACAGAAGAAAGAGGAAGCCAGGTAAGATGGGATGAGCTGTCATATTGTTAGGCCTATATTCGCCACTCGGCCTAGTGGCATGGGAGCTGCTTTGATGTAAGGAGGTGTCACCTGTCATATGCATGTGACTATTAGAACCAAGCAAAAGGTGCCAATTTACACATATCTTCTACCTGGCCAATTACAGCAGGGTGGGAGAGAATCAATTGGACAATTAGATGGATTTCCATTTGATCAATATTCCCTGTGGAATTCTGACTCCTTTTTTTTTTCCAGACCTCAAACCAATGAGCAGGCGCGAGTAGAGGGAGAAGTTGGGCCAAGGCGTGGCGACTTCACGCGCCAAGAGTACCTGAGGCGTCATCAACTCAAATTGATGGAAGATCTAGATAAAGTGCTGCGTCAGAAGCCCACAACTGTTCGTGCCCTGAAGAAGGGACGGCCTAAAACAGTCTTCTGCGATGATTCTGCCCTTGCCCGCAGCCCTGTCAAAGGACTACTGGGTAAGAGTTATGACAGGAGGGAGGGAGGGGAAAATAGTCCTGTTCAAGTAAGACAGGAAAAAGTCTGTAGGAGGCCATGGTTTCTCCAGAGAATTGAGACTGAAGAGTCCTCTGGACCAGAGGCCCCCAACCTTTTGGGCACCAGGGACCGGTTACATGGAGGGAGGCTTTTCCACGGACCGGAGGGGGCCTGGTTTTGTGTGCTGCCTGCATCCCACAGATTGGGTTTTGCTTGTTTGTGCGGCCCGGTTGCTGGCATGCTGCGGCCCGGTACTGGTTCACGGACCGGGAGTTGGGGACCCCTGCTCTGGACTGTGAGGAAAGGATTTCAAAGGCTGTGATTATGTTGCTCTATCATGATGTCATTGTCTACTTGTATGCCTATCCTTTAGTCCCCAGGATGATTATGAATTATTAAAGGTGGAGGAGGTCTTAGTTGGTTCTCCCTCTGCCCAAGCTGGCTAGGTTAATCTCTTGTGTGGCTTTAGGGATTTCCAGACGATTATTGCTGGTTAAGGTTCAGGCCAAAATCCTTAGAATAAGTACAGTTCTGGATTTCATTACTTTTTATTGATACCTGATCTTACCCAATTGGGTACATTCTGGGCTTTCTTTAACTGCGGCATAGATAGCTGGTGGTCTTAGAGGTGGTGGGGATTAATATAATTTCTAAACATAGATTGTCAGACAATTTTCACCATTTGCATCAACACTCTGGAAAAATAGTTTGGGAAAGGAAAGTGGGTTTTTATCAGTTTGATAATACTTAGCTCCATTCTCTGTTCTAGAATCAGGTCTTGCCTTTATGATATCAGCTACAGTAGTGTCTTGTTTGTTTCTGAATGCAGTACGGATTATCGTTTTAAAATTCTTGGTGACTTAGATCAGAGTGCTTGCGGGATTTTCTGATAGGTGAAATTGTGCCATCCGTTAAAATGAGATTTGTACAGTGGTGGGATTCAGCCGGTTCGCACCACTTCGGCAGAACCGGTAGCTAATTTTTTGTTGCCCAGGCCCAGAATGGACTTCCGGAAGCGGCATCCACACAGAGAACCAGTTGTTCACATATTTGAATCCCACCACTGGATTTGTACGTAGGTCTGCCATCATCGCAACACACAAATGATTTTTTTTTAAAGACGCTATGAAGCAGTCAGTTGAGCTCTGCTGACAATGGAGGGTATTTCTCCTTTAAAGCAAGCATTTGATTCTTTAGTTGCTTAATTGCATGTGATGGTTAATTTTGATTTAGTATCTTTGGAAGTTGCTTCGTTGATTATTATTTTTCCAGTAACAAAAATCAAGGTCTGCCGAACTCTCAAAATAAATGAATGAGCTTCTTTCTTAGCGCTATAAATGAGAGGCTACTATGCCAGCTCCTATTGGTATCCATTTTTCTTAGGCTCCAAACTCAGCAAAGTATACTCTCAGTCAACTCTGTCTCTTTCGACGGTGGCCAATGATCCGGGCAACTCCCTCTTCATCAAGAGAGCTTCGCGGTGAGTAGGCATTGCTTCTCTATATCGCTGGCAGGTGGGTGAGGAAGGTTTAGATCTGGATCTATATCCAAGAAAATGCATTTGTGTAGAAATGATTGCAGTTCTCTTAAATCCAGGGTTAAATTATTTATCTGTTCCCCAGAGCTGCATCACCTTCTGGGCCAATGTCTCCTAGTCGGTTGCTGCCAAATCAGAACCGGGAACGTGACTGGGAAAATGCATCGACTGCCTCCTCACCAGCTTCCATTCCAGAATATACTGGTAAATCTTATTGTTATTCCACAGATCATAGCTTTGCTCTCCTGGCATGGTAGAGGGTGATTGGCTAGACCCCACATTTCTAAGTGCCCCATATTGAAGTAGCCTTGGCTATGTGTAAGACCATTCCAGTTCCCTCTTCTTTCATTGCAAAGTGTTTATGAATGCCTCTATTTTGGTCTGCTTTCCTTCAGACGGGGAGAAATATAACCTACTTTCTATGCTAACCTCATTGTATTTCTGCAGGCCCCAAGCTGTACAAGGAGCCCAGTGCCAAGTCCAATAAATACATCATCCATAATGCATTGTCTCACTGCTGCCTCGCTGGCAAGGTCAATGAACCCCAGAAAATCCGTATCTTGGAGGTAAGTTGAGACACGGTGAATATGAACCATGGAAAAGATGCAGTCCTTCTTTTTTGCAATGGGCACAGCATGCAGATGTTGGTATCAAGTCTAAGTAATTGCCTTAAAAAATTGGGACAATTGTGGCTGCAGCTCTGCATCAATAGCTTTGGAGCTACAGGCAGTCCTTGGTTAATAACCACTCATTCAGCAACTGGTTAGCACAGCACTGAACATCTGGTCCTCAAAGTTCTGGCCATTTCAGCACCTCCATGGTCTTGTGATCACAATCTAGACACTTGGCAGCCAGCTTGCACTTATGACAATTGCAGTGTCCCATGATCACAGGATTGCTGTTTGTAATCTCTGCCAACTTCCCACAAGCAAAATAAATGGGAAAGCTGGCAGGGAAGGTCACAAGTTGCTCTGAAGTTACCCACTTTGCAGCAGCTATCACAAACCTCACTGAGGCATGCCAGTTCCTTGTGTACCCTCCTGTGCCTGGAAGCAGCCATCACAAGCTGTACTTGTACTTGCGCCTCACTGGCCCCTCACACACCCTCCACTGCTCAAGAGCAGCCACTTTAGGCCTTGCCCCATGTGTTACACACTAGCCCCTCCCTCACCTGGCAACAACCACTTACCTGCCTGTCAGCCTGCTTCCAAACTTCCTGGGACATGTAATTTCCTGCTGGCTTACCCATTGACTTGGATATTGGAAGCTATGAGGGGGTTGTGAAGAGGTCCTTGCTTAACAACTGGTGAACCTCACTTAATAATGGCAATGGAAGCTGCTGGGATTGCCATTGCTAAGCGATGCAGATACATATCATGCGTTATGACCGCAATCACTTAGCTACTGAAATTCTGGTCCCAATTAACTGGGGACTACCTATAAGTATATTTGCATTGGCTTAATTTAGTAGGCTGGATGCTTCCTCTACATAAAACAGATTTTCCTTCTGATGTCCTTAAGTATATGAACTATTGACACGTACTATCATGGTATGGGTAGGCAACTTGATCTCTAGAGATTTTGGACTACACTTCCCGTGCTCTTTGGCTATTGATCGTGCTGACAGTATGAAACATCTGAAGAGCCCCAAGATTTAAGGTTTACTGCAGATACAGAATAAACAGAAAGCTCTGGCTGCATTCTTTAGTTGTGATGAAAGGGAGAAGTACTAGCAACTCAATCATTAAGAAATGTAAATAGCTAAGCTTTACTGTTGAAAAGTTGTTGAGTCATTTTAATTGGTGCAAGATGTCGATACTATAAAACAAGGTCAGTCCTCTTTGTGGGAAGAAGAAAATAATAGGGCATTTAGTATTGCTCTCCTAATTTGATTTGATGAGCATCTATAACTTAGAATTCTGGTTCTTCTGGTTCTTCAGTAGTTTAGGAATTGTTTTGTGTTTTATACTCTGCCCTTATCTAATCTTTGATTACATGTTTCTTTTCTCTCAATCTTAGGAAATTGAAAAGAGCAAAGCAAATCACTTCCTCATTCTCTTCCGTGATTCAAGTTGCCAGTTCCGGGCGCTCTACACCCTGTCTGGGGAAACAGATGAATTGACACGTTTAGCAGGCTATGGGCCCCGCACCATTACCTTGTCCATGATTGAAGGCATCTACAAGTATAGCTCTGATCGCAAGCGTTTCACTCAGATTCCCAGTAAGACCATGTCCATGAGTGTGGACGCCTTCACTATCCAGGGCCATCTCTGGCAGACCAAGAAGCCAGGCACCCCCAAGAAGCCAAGCACACCAAAAGAGCTGTGACCTGAAGAATGTGGCGTTATTCCTACTCTCTGCCTAGACTTAGACCCACGACCTCTAACAGCTGGCCTTCTGTGTTGGATGGCTTGAGTTGACGAGGCTGTTAGGTGTGGGTCTGAGACTGAGTCCTGGGCCAGCACTATCTCTGGCTGGATCAGAGTTATCTGGAAAATTCTTCTGGTGCCTGCTTTGAAGATGAGACTACTATTGGCTGCTTTGGGTTGTGGGACAGTATGGTGTTGGAAGGCCAGGTTCTGGTCCCGTAAACTAAAGTCTCAAGAGTTGCCATAGTAATACTGGCCTAAATAAGGGTTTGCTTCTTGCCTCTAACCACTACCTGAATGTTAATGCGCAGCCAGAAGGAAGAGTCTATTTTTCAGACTCCTGTTTGCCTGGAAGATTCTATGTTGGTTTTTTTCATTTCTTGGGTATCCCTGTTTATACTTATACATACTATACATATATATATATATATATGAGCTATTTAATGATTTTTCAATTATTTGTATATAAAAAAACAAATTTGGAACAGCGGGTAGGGTGAATTTGTATATGAAGTTGGCATGGTGGAGGTAGTACAGAGCAAGGTGTGTATGTATGTATGTTCGTTCCTTTTTCCATTGAACACCTCCCTTTTGTCTACTCCCTTATTTACAAGGGCTATTGGGTGTACAGCTGAGAAAGAGCTGTTAACAGGATCTCTTTTTCAGCAGCTGCTATCATTTACATGTTGAGAAGCTGGTGGCTGCTACAGTCATAGAGCAGGTCTCTGTGTACCCCGAGTTGAACTGCCAAAACAAACTCCAACCACTTTAGGGAGGAGTGTGGTCCATCTTTCTTTTTCTCTTCCTCCTTTCTTTCTCCAAACCCTATTTACCTGCTTCCAAGGCTATAGGCTGGGTATGCAGCACTCCAAAGAGATAGAGGAGCCTGGGCACAGAATGTTAAGTAGCCCTTGATTATGTGAGCCTCATTTGCCATCCAACCTTGATGCCTCTGGATAGAAGTTGCTTGCAAAGCAGAGTAGTGGAAGATGTGAGGGAACCAGTCTAATTCAGCTTGGATGCTTCACTCTGATTCTGTCTTGTTCAACCTTATTCCGGTCTCTTGTGGCTGACTGAGTGTCATGTAGGCGTCTGGGGGTATAGTGTAGGGCTGAGTTGATGTAAAAAGTGGGTTGGGATTTTTGTCCTTCCCGCTTAATAAAGTAACTTAAATGAGCTCTTTACTGGTCATTACTCAGTGAATGTTTGAATCTTGAAGCCTGTACCACCGATAAGCAGGCGAGGCATCTTTGCTTCTGTGCCAGTCTAGTGGATACTGAAATTAGAAATTGAATGCCACAGAGTTCTGAAAGGTGCTCATTCACCCCTACTTTCCATAATATATGGTAGAATATTTTAGAATGAATACTGCCCCTTGATTAAAGTAAAAAAATGCAGGCATACAAGGGAGGCTGCTGAAATCTACACAAGTGGAGGAAAAATGCAGATGTCTGTGTTCAACAAAGAGTGAACTCAAGATGGGATTAGCTCCTATTGTCATGCATCTTAAAAATATTTCTGCCAGAACCTGTTAGTGGAACTGAAAGTTATTCCATGCTCAATGGACTTATCTACTTTTTCCTACTTGTTCAAATACATTTAAGCCATAAGGTGAGCATACTCTTCAATTTTCTAAATGTCAAAGCTAATATATAATTAGTTACAATTTGTTCCTGGCAAATAAACATCAAAATGAGATGGAGAGAAGGCTTAACTTCTATTTCTCCTGTGCCTGACCATACTGGCTGGGAATTCTGGGGGATTTAGTTCCAGCATACTTTGAAGACTCCAAATTAAACAATGTCAGTTTAAAGAAAGCTGTCATTTAAGGAAATCTGTAGCCTCTGTTTTTGTATTGCAAAAAAATGTTTAAATCTGCAGTTCTTAAATGTTTATAAAAATATAGGAATATTCATTTTAAAAGTTCATTTCTATGAATGAAGGCTAATTTTACACAGTAAACAATCATTTCACTTTGGAACATGGTATACATTAAGCTCCCCACTCTCCTTGTTTCCATAATTGCCTTGTTTGTAATTTTAAGATTTCAGCCCAGGCAATAATAAAAGCTTTTAGTGATAATGAAGTTGGTTAAGAATAGATATCACCATATTTTCAGAAAGATAAGCCCGAGTTTAAGAAAACACCCCATGAAGAAATCGTGTCTGCATTCATTACAATCCTTTCCACAAATCTTCCATTTTAAAGGTAAATTGTTTGGGAGAAAAGCTTCTCTCCTGTTGGTTAAATACAATACAACTATCAACAGTGTTTTATAAATCACTTCTTTCTCTATTATGTTGAGTTGCCAAGAAGAACAGCAGCTTACACAATCACAAAGAAAGGCTTTACAGGGCACACTGGTTAACCAGGAAGGTGTTGTCTCTACTCCAGCTTAAAGCAGTTCATTAATAACAAATAGCTCAGTCATCTTTAAGGCCACCAAACACAGCAGAGGGGACACTCTTCTGCTCCAGCTGCACCTCTGTAAGAGAAGAATTAGAATAGTTAGTAGAAAAAGGCCAAGCGTATTGGCTTTTCAAAAACAAGAGTTCCTATTCACCAAAGTCCACAGCCCCAGAAGAAGGCTGATACATTCCCATCCTCCCTCTTACCATCAGGCTCATTGTCTTCACTCTCATCGCTGTCATCCAAATCAATGTCTATCTCATCAGGATTGGCCTGCTTGGAAAGTTCAGCCAATTCACTGCGGGAAGCATCACTCCTGAAAATAAGCAAAGGGAGATGAGTGAACTGACAGCATGATTCTGACTGGAACTGTCCTGTACTTATCCTTCCCTAATAAAAGGAGCTGCCTATGCTTTTGCCCTGACTTTTGTTTTCAAAAACCAAAAACATATTGAAAAGTTTGACATTTGTACATCTAAAGCAGATATATCCGTACTGTCATATAAACTTTCCAATATGTTATGAATGAATTCATTCTTTGGTCGAGTGGGATGATTAACTAGCAGTATAATTTGTGGAATCTTGTGCCCTTTGTCTGAAACTTTCACAAGTCCCAATTAAAGTTCTGGGATGATGGGAATTTTAATCCAAACACCCAGTTATCTTCACTGCCTGGAAGAATCAGCTTCACATCTCTGTTTAGCTAAGATGATTACAACTTGTCCTTTGGAAAGTTATTCTCTCAGTCTAGGCTATCTTGGTACAGTTACTGAGGTAAGGAGGAAGATAACTTTATCTTCCAAAGGAGTTTCTAAGGATGAATGTGGAAAGAGTTTGCCAGAGACCAAGAAAGAGAAGAAACCAAACTGAAAATTGCCAAGAAGAAAACAAACCAAGAAAAATAAAAATCTAAGGAGCTTAACAAAAGCTTCAGACAACTGTTAGAAGAGACAAGAAGCAATATTATAACAACATTTATAAAGACACTGAGGATGGGAACACATTGAAGGTGGAAAAACAAGGAAAGTTTCAAAATATCTCCGAGCTCAGAATAAGGTCCCAACCCCAAATTGGTATGCTAAAAGGAACTCCATGGACAGATAGTAACTGATTTAAAGGAGATCAAAGGAAATGGAAGGAATATGCTGAAACATTGCACAGTAGAGGTGGTCAGTGTCCATAAACCCTAAAAGATATTCCCTACTTACAAGAACCTCTAGTACTAGGAAGTTAATTATTGCCAAATTGGAAGACTACAGAAACCGATGGAATACCCACAGAAATAGAGTAAACAGCAGAAGAAGAATCAGTAAAGGTTCTAATCAAGCTATGCCAAGCAAATCTGGAGAATGATATAAAGACCAAGAGATTGGAAGATGATTTACATTCCAATTCCCAAAAAAAGGAGACTTGATAGAATGTGCAAACTATCATAGAATACGCTTAATTATACATGCTAGCAAAATAATGCTTAGGATCATATAACAATGAATTAGAGTTTTACATGCAAAAAGTAATGCCATATTTCGAACTAACTTTAGAAATGGCTGACTAATAGGAGACATTTCAGCAGAGGGAAGCTGGATAATTGGAAAAACCAAAGAATACCCCAAAGAAATCAGTACAGTCAGTCCTTGCTTACCAACTGCCTCGTTTAGTGACTATTGGAAGTTATGACTGTGGCCAATCCTTTTATATTTACAATCACCAGTGTCCCACAGCCACAGGATTGCCATTCAGATGCTTTGCAATCAGCACACATTTACAACTGTCACAGCATCCCACAGCAACAGAATTATCATTTGCGTGCTTTCCAACCAGCTTGAAACAAGCAGTTAATGGAGATGCAGAAGTAAAATCACAAGTTGTGACCATGTGATGTCTCACTTAACTGAAAGTCCAATTCTGCCATCTCTTTTACAGCCCAAAAAATAAAGATGGTCCCTTCTGAGCCTCTTGCCCAGCTCTTTATCCAGCTGCAGGCTGTGCTCTCTCTTATCTGATCATTCCCGAGGCAGCATCCCTTTATTCCATCACCCAAGATCTTTCTCACATACTATTTACATCATTTGAAGATGGAGCTTTCTGGAAAAAGCTGTAATACTGGGAAAGGTGGAAGGAAAGAGACCAGCAGCAAACTGGATGGACTCAGTAAAACAATGGCATTGGGTGCACTGGTGGAAGACCTGAAGCACCTGGTTAGGGACAGCATCACGGAGAAAATCTAATGTATGGGGTCACTAAAAGTTGACATCATCTTGATGACAAATAAGTAGTCAATGAAATCAGAAAGCCAAATAGTACTCTCTGCTGGGTTCCCAATGTGTCATAAATCATTCAGACCGCACTGTAGAAAAAGTACCAAAACTGTAAATGCAAAGAAGGCTGTCCTTGGCAATACTTCGGTGTCATCTTTCCCTAGAAAAATACATCTGATAGCTTGAAAGCTGAAATAGCCATTTGGTAGAAAATTGTGCTAGTTTCTCAACACAACACCACAGTCCTGTTCTCATTCTAGTCATGTTAGCAGCTAGGGCACTATCCAACTGTTTGTTCCCGATTCTTGATGGGTTAAAATAATATATATTGTCTTGAGTTCCTGAATACAAATCAAATAATCAGTCACATTTTTCCCCATCATGTTTTTTTTTGGTGACGTTACGAATCCAAATAGTCTTCATAGAGGGAAAGATGAACAAGTTGTCTGCTTATAGTACCCTCACCTGACAAACAAGATCTTCTCCTTAGCTCGAGGCTGGTCTCTTTCTGCTTCGGCTGCCAGTTGTTCCGCTCGCTGCTCTAAGAGCTTCATGTCATCCATGCCGCTCTGTCCTGGTGCTAAGTCAGACACTGAAACAAGACAACGTTAAAGAGGAGGATGAGCAGGAGGGTCGGGGTGGCTAGAAGAGAGCAGGAGATGTAGCTCATCTCTGTCTAAGAGAAGGCAAGAAGTACCTGTGCCTGTGGCATTGCTGTAAACCTTTAGCATCTGAGAAGCCATGAAGTTAACCTGAGTATTGTAAGTAGCCTGCACACTTCGCTTAATGCGTAGCATTTCTCGGATAGTGTCTTCGTTCCCATGCCGAATCTCAAATTCTTTCCACGTCTGCCAGAAGTTGGCAGTAGTCTGGGAAGGGAAAGCAAAAAGATGTGTGTTTTGAGGACTGCTGGGAAAGAGACAGTGGCAAAATTCAATAGACAGTCGATTCAAAGACTGCTGTTTCCACTCTCCTCTGAGCTTTCTGATATATAAAAAAAGGAAAGATTTAATGAGGTTAAGAGGACAGAGGTCAACTATTATTGCACTCTCTTATCTTCTGTATCAGGAACGGGCAGTCATAAACAACAGAGGCACATCCATTGCATAAGCAAAGAAACACAAACACACCTTTATTTATCCATCAGGTGGCAGATGGAAGAATCCATCCTTAGTTTTTCCAAAACTACATATAAGATTGTTGTGTCGCAATACATATACAATGGTACCCTTGTACTCAACTGCTTTGAAACTCATTGAATTTGGTATTCAATGCATTTTGCCGCAAAAATTTTTATGCCGGCACTCATTACTTGTTTAGTACTCAACGCACAAGCTAGAACTTGTTGGTGTCAACTGCCTTGTGACTCACTATATTATTCCTTATGGGAAAAAGTTGTTTGGTACTCAGCGCGCCTCACAGAGCAATTAACGAGTACCGAGGTACCACTGTATTTTGAACTGAGCAGTAAGTGATCATTTCTGCTCTTTCGGCAAAATGAGGGGCTTCTTCCTTCCTCCTCTCAACTAAATATTGCCACAAGCAGATAGGATGCCAGTTCTCCGGTACACAGAAAAAGCCACTTACTCGAGGGTCACATATCTGTGAACAATAGGAATAGATTGCCCGAGCTCGGTCTATTTCACCCAATTTGCTTTCCATATCGGCAAAGCGCAGACACATCTCCCGAGCGTGTTCATCTGATAGCACCTGAAAAAAGGATGGATATTTAAATGTACTACACCCTTCAATATTTCAGCTTCTAGGGTGGTATGAAGTAATAATCTAGAGCTAAGTATAGTATGTAAGGATTACGATTACCCAGAGGGCTTTCAGAATATTTTAGTGATTGGAATATATGAACTGATCTAGGAGTTTTGTTTCAGGAAAATAAAACCAATTTGAACATTAGTATTCCCTAAGGTGGGCCTACAAGTGTTATAATACTTTCTCCAATATATCGATCAAAATCTCATCTGAGAAAGCTTCTGGAAATCTGTTTGAGGCAAGTTATATGTGCCAATGCAGTACAATCTTAGTCAGCATCTTAATGGTGGAGCCATAGACCTGCTTAACTTGTGCTCCTGGTTTGTATAGATAAAGAGACCGCTGGGTGCCTGGTGAATCCCAAGTATCCTGCAAATATTTAACTTGCTGAATATTTTGCTTGCATTGGATGTATATGAGATACAATTGGGCAACACAATCACTTAGGAATAAAGTTACCATGCCTATGTGGGAAACCCACAAATCTTGCAACAATGTCTACGGCTCCTCTACTTTCCTGGCTGACATAGCTACCAAGAACACTGCCTTCTAAGCTAATATTTTAGCTGGAATCTAAATAATAGCTCTGAACTAAGAATACTTACTCTAAATCAGTTGTAATTCAAGAGATTCACTGAATATCTTCCCCTCATTAATGGCTTGCATATGGTGGTCTATTCACGGTTACCTATTCCAGCATAAGGATCTTTATCACTTTGTCTAGTAATACTGTGCATACTTTTAATGTGAAGTCTAAGTTAGCTAGCTGTGCATCCCCTCTAAAAAGTTCCTCCTCCTCCTATTCCATAAAGAACTGCATGTATGATGGGGCCTGTGACAGACCATCTCCCTGCAGAATCTGTAAGATGAGCAAGGTCACAAAATAAGTGAAATGATGCTGAATCAGCCTCCGACTTTTATGGAGGCTGCTGCCTGGGCCCTGGTGCTTCTTGAACCTGTGATTTTTTTTCTATGCTATTTTGACTCATCTTATGATAGTGGCTTTCTTTTACTTCTCCTGCTCCTGCAATGTGAGGTGGGAGAAAGGAGACAAAGTAGTTGAGGGCCAGATGGAAGAAGGAATTTGTGATGAAGCAGATGCCAGAGCAAGACCCCAGAGAGACAAAAGATTCCTCTGTTTTGCCAGGAAACTCCTCTCCTTTAATTGTTAAATGACTATGCCCATAGATCTTACATGTCCACTTTCTTGGCTAGAACTAGCAAGTCTGGCATCTTTCTTGGTGCCTGGTTTCTGTCATGGGCTGCAGTGTTCTCCTTCAGGTCCCTTTCTTGCTTTAGTGGGAGAACTAAAACTATCTGAGCACTGTGTCTCTCTCTTTTTTTATACCCAAAGTGGCAGGTGCAAAAGGGCTGAGGATTCCCATATTTGGGTCTCTATGCCTACCTGACAGAGTACTTCAGATAATGGATTCCCTTTGTACCCCTGCTGTTATCTCATAT
This sequence comes from Azemiops feae, assembly GCA_023970755.1. NCBI lineage: Eukaryota > Metazoa > Chordata > Lepidosauria > Squamata > Viperidae > Azemiops > Azemiops feae. Next base: position 1,328,211 of record JALGBA010004283.1, read on the forward strand.
GAATGGAATGAAAAGCTATGGGAAGAGTCTGAATCTATCACAACACCTCATTTTCCCTCTTCTGGAATTGCTTGTGAAATTCTTCTGGACTGATTGGGAGAGGGCTGGATGCTATGCTGTTCTCTAGCTTCCCTGTGTCACTCTTCTGTTGCCCCAAAGTACAGTGAAGCTGCTACTGCTGTATGGAGGCTGGTGCAGCACTTGGGATTAACATTGCCATGTAGTAGTCTTAAGGGCGTCTCAGCTGTTCTGGAAATTCACACTCCAGTCTTTGAGCAACTGACCATGAAGTGGGATAGAGGCTTTCACCATTGAATCATATTGGCTAGGATGGCAAACCGACAGATGCAATTTAGAGAGTATAAACTAACCTCAATCGCCTTCTCATAGATGCTACGTGTGTGGGTGACACCGTAAATTTCAGCTGCTCTCTTGATGTAGATATTGTACATATCATGCTTCTCTGAAGGCAGCACAGCCTGAGTAGCTCGCTCATATACTGCCATGGCATGGCGGGCCAGCCCATATTCCTCCTCCAGCTTGGCATATAAGAGATAGATGGCTGCAAAAGGAAAATTAGAGCCAGATTTCATCTTCTTTCAGTTTCAGGTCAACAGTTTTCATATCCAGACTTATTGTTATGAAAAAGCACACTCTTGTTATGAAAAAGCACAAAAATAAGTTCTTGTTGAGAATTTGCTTACTGATTCATCTTGCTCTCCTCCACTAAATGATGAAGAAATGAAGAGAAGTTCTATGTCTATGGAGATTCTCAGTCATCCAGGTCATGGTTGTCCCAAAGCTGCTTTTTCAAAAGGCAACTGGACTTTCTTTGTTTTTGCTTGAAGATGTTTTGTTTCTCATCCAAGAAGCTTCTTCAGTTCTGAAGAACTGAACTAAAGAAGCTTCTTGGATGAGAAGCGAAACGTCTTCAAGCAAAAACTAAGAAAGTCCAGTTGCCTTTTGAGAAGTCCTCTTTACCCAATTTTTAATGAAAAAGGCATTTTTGAGTCCTCAAGATCAACCATGTGATCCTTTTCAGTCCAATAAAGCAAGCCCATCCATAAGGATTATTTTTTGGGCTAGGAAGTTTGCTATACTCAACTACTGTCCAGATGACATGTCCCATCCAACCTTTCTTATAATCAGAATCTGACTGAGTAGGAAGAGTTTGTGACTCAACGTTTTGCTAGAGACACATTTAATACATACTTTTTGCATATTTCTGGGGACAGCTATCCAGCGCCTGCTCAAAAAGATCCCGAGCACGCTCCAACTTCTTGCCACCATAGCGGTCAATGAATTTGGTTAGATAGGTGTTCCAGATATCATAAACATTTGGCCATTTAAACAAGGAGATGCCTCTCTCATATGCCTGCCAAAATGAACAGAAGGTACAAACAAAACATTGAGACTGCTTTGCAGAAGGCTCTGCCCTATTCCCCGCTCACTCATAGGGGACTGTCCTGCTTTGATTACAACGATCTACATTTTAAAGAATAGCTTTCTTCCTGCAAATTGCAAACCAACCAAGAACCACTTTAATCAGAGATCCTATGACCCTTCTACTCTATGGGACTGCTAATTCTATCTTAGTTATGTTTCTGTTTAACATTTTCCAATTAAACAAAAAACTGACAGCCATACCAGAAGAAAACAAAAACAAAAACTGGATTATTATAAACAATAGCTAAGGACAGCAAAGATGCATGGCAATTATAGTGCAAAACTCTTACTCTGTCCCTGTAGCTGTCCCTACACCTAAGCTATAGTTTGTTCTGAAACACAAGACTATTTCAACATAGAATATATCGGCTAGTTTGTTCAGAGGTTTGAGAAAGAGAAAAAGATTGAATACAGTAATTATCCTTTGCTACATACTGTACACAATAAGATCCTAGTGTACTGCAGCTGGTTTGGAGCTGCAGTACACTAGGCATCTAGTATACCATCTGCACATGCTGTTTACTTCTGTACACTGCATGTACCATCTGTAACATGCAATGTTCGAGGTTCAATGACTTCTACATTGATGCAGACCCAGATGACAGAAGGAAGCATTGATGAAGCCAACTCACCTTGAAGCTCTCTTCAAAATATTTGTGCTCCTCCAGGAACAGACCATAGTTAATGATGATTTGTGGGGTGGCAATGCGTAGATCCAAAATGCGATCATATACAGCCTTAGTAGACTAGGAATGGCAAAGCAAAAAAGCTTCAATACTAGGCTGGACCAGAACCCCAATCCCAGGCACAGACTCTTATTACTCACTTCCCAACTATGCCCAGATCGAGAGAAAACATTTAAATTTGATACTGAATGGCTTTGCTAGTGTAACTTGCTGGGCTCCTGCTTCCACCTTTCACACTTTCTGTCAGTAACATGATAGACGTTAAATGAACAGAAATACAGTAATGCACTTACGGGAGACTATAATTACCATTCTTCTTTAGCTACTCGGGGAAAGGAACAGATGGCTGTGCCAATAATTCTGTTCTGGCCCTACTGCTCCAATAGATTATTTCCAAGCCAAACTCATGAAATAAGAGGGAAAGGATGCTTGGATTCCTTAAAGAGGAAGAGTAAAAGAGACCGCCTTTTATTTTGGATGACTTCTTAGTCACTTGCAAATTAAGAAGGGTAAGAAATATCTTGATTTGATTCTAAGCTGGGAGAATATTATTTTTAAAACATTTCATCTGTGCTTGATTATAGGACTTTGTCCAACCTCATAAGGTCTAAAGAGACAAAAAAGGGGAGGTTTCTTCTAGATGCCAAGCTTAGGCTAACAAATATCTGCCTGGCAAGATGGCCCATTGTAAAAATTGCCAGGAGAAATGCCAGCCGGGGTAAGCAAGCGTGGAAGCCAACCAAGACCACTCACTTTGAAAGTGCCGAGACTTTCTTCCAAGTCAGCCAGCATGGACCAAACCTTGAGGGACTTATATACACGGTTCTGCACAGGCTCTGTGGAATCAAAATATTCTGCTTTCTTAGCTGGGATAGCTGTAGCTTTCTGGAGGGAGAAGAAATGCTGATGAGAACAGAGGAAGCAGAGCCCCTGGAGCAAGCAGTTTACAAACTGGGTGTGTGTGTATATATATATATATATATATATAAAAAAGAATCCTGGCTTTCTGCAGCCTTGCTTAACTAAACCCATGACCCTCTTATTGTGGAGTAAAAAGAATGTCAGCTTCCCAGTGATCATCAGACTCTTTCAAGAAGATACAGACAGAGACTACAGACCATCTGTTCAAACCTAATCATTTGGAAAACGATTACAATCAAGCAAGTTTCATTATAACACTCCAAAATGCACTCTCCCTTTTTGTTTTGCTTCTTCTCACCCTCAGGATACGCAGGGCTTGATCGTAGTTCTCATGCCGCAGCTCCATCTCACCATACTCGCACCAGATGCTGGCCAGTTCATCCACTTGCTTAAAGTTCACCTTAGTGGCCTTTTCAAAAATTGTTCTGGCCTGGTATAAGACAGGGAGAGAAAAAAAATCAGAGAAAAGCTACGGGAGAAAAACACTCACCATGTCTTCTCTGTGGGCTCTAGTATGTAATGCAGCTGAAAAACACGTCCCTCAGAAAGTTGCTGGGGCCCTTCTTTAGGAATCCTACAACATTCAAGTACTGATTTGGAATGTTTTTAAACGGCTATTGTGAAAAACCCGTAATTTAACTCTTAAGAGAGTGGCTAGGAAAAAGAAGCAGGAAATAGGTTAGGGCAGTGTTTGCCTCTGCCCAGTGCATCACTCACGTCTTCTATCTGTCCATTGACCTCGTAGAACTTGGCAAAAGAAACCCACAAAGTATGTGTTTTTCCAGTGGCTTTAAATGGGTCAACAGTCTGCACTGCTTCTGTGTATGTGTTGATGATCTGGAAGGAGTAAAAAGTAAGTAAGAATTGGGTGAGATACTGTGACACATAAAACTGAGCAAGTGAGAAGAAGAAAAGGCTTTTTGTGTTAACTCAACCTCATGAAGAGACATAATTTTTTTAGCTATTTTGAGATGCAAGTACATGAAAACAAGCCCCAATATCTCCTATTTTCACAGACAGACCTAATCTCCAAGGACTGTCTCAAACTGGGTGGCTAACTGGTTCAAGTTAACTGCTTGAAAGGCATTTCCATCAATTCCAATTCCCAAATCAAATCCAGTATTTAATAAATGGGAACAGTGTTGTAGGTTACTGGCTTGGGAACGTGACAGCTCTGGCCGTTCAGAGAGGAACATTCTCCTACCTCCCAAGGCTTGCCTTCATACAGCTTCACCCGCTTGTGCCACTCATGGACATTGTGAGGATTCTGGCGCAGGAGGACACTGTTGAGAAGCAGAGGCCGGCGTGCGATCAGCTGCTCAAAGCGTGCCAGACGCAGTTCCAGATCGACATCATCTATTTCCCAAACAGAAAAACAGCAAAAATGAAATCATACTATCGGACCACAGTTCTTTTCTACTCAACTATACAGTTCTCCAAAAGCGTGGGAAGAATAAAGAAAGTAAGAGTTGTGTAGCCTATGACTAATGGATGGGATGGATAAAAAGAGAGAAGCAGTTTTCTATTAACATAAGGTGTTATCTGTAATAAAACACAGGGAAACATCCAGCATCATGTAAAGATTCAGGATAAAGATGGACAGAATGTGGCCATCTAGAAGTTGGAGAACTCCAACTTCCATCAGCCTCAGCCAGCATAGCCAATAGCGAAAGGATGGTGAAATGAAGGAGGATTGTAAGACCAAACAATCTGGGAAGTCCTAATCGGTGGAAGTCGGAAAGCTTTAGAAGACTCAAAAACTGTGTTATATATGTTCCCCTAGATCAGGGGTAGGCAACCTTGGCTCTTTTTCCTGAGCCAGCCATTCTGGGAGTTGAAGTCCACGAGTCATAAAAGAGCTAAGGTTGCCTACCCCTGCCCTAGATGCACCTTAAAGAGAAAGAGTAACATTTGCTTTCTTCTAGCTAAGCTGTTCTTACCCTCCTCCTCACGTCCCATTTCAGAGGTGGTCTCCATCTTAGCAGCAATCATGCTCTCCTCAAACTGGGCGTAGCTGTCAAACACTTGAGTGAAATCCCGTACTGTCATCACTGTTTGAATAGCTTCTTCATATACATCACGAGCCTAAGACAGAGACAATAATCACCGAGACTGCTCCAGGAGACAACTTGTGGCCTCTCTTCTTCAGCCACCTAGCGGTTTGCACTTCTCTTCAAAAGGGATTGGTTTATAAAAGCACAGTCAATCTCTCAGGATGCAATCCATCTTTAGAAAAAACAGGTTCTCATTTATGTGGGTCAGCCAAAAGGCAGCTAACTGGAATGAACATGATCTAACAGAGGAAATCTCCCTTTGGAACCGTTGCAGTGGTTGACAGCTATGTTTAAATCTACTCAAAAAGCAAACTTCAGGCAACAGAAAATTGTGCCCATAATTTGATTTGCCCATCAAATCCAAAGTCCAATAACTAAGAGTATTTTTGATTCGTATCTGAAAATGAATGAAGTTTCGGGCTCATCCAACACAACCAAAGATAGGAATTTCCAGCTTCCTCTAGCTGTTTTCTTCAGCCATGTGCTACCAAACAGAGGTTACTTAAAATCTATCTGGCATTCCCTAAAGGCTACCCTCCAGTTATACAGAAAATACTAAAATTTTAATCTATGAAAAGTATACTACAGAAGCTAACACAGAATTCGAAGAGCCCCCGAGAGTATTTTTCTGCCACTACCCTGGAGAAGGTCATGATCCTGAAGTCCCATGAGAAGAACGAACGTAATAATATTGGCTGCCCTTTGGACCTGAAACAGGCTAGTGATCTAATGGCATGTCTTTGGTTCTTCAGATTTTCTATTCCAAGAGTAGTTCCTTTTCTTTCTCTCTCTTTGTGTGGGCAAAGGAAAGTTATTTTGAAATGAAGCCCAGAAGTTGTGCAGGGCCCACAACTTGCCTCTTCTTCTGTTTTCAACCTCCTAAAACTAGCAAAGGCTGACAAGGTTTTCCTAAAAATAGAAGTCACATGTACACATGAACAATGAATATTTATGTCTTATCTTTATTCTAATTTTTATAACTAACTCAAAGCAGTGAACACACACAATACTCCTTCCTCCCTTCTATTTTCTCCGCAACAATCCAGTGAGGTGAGTTGGGCTGAAGAAGAATGACTGGCCAAAGTCATCTAGCTGGTTTTCATTCCTAAGGTGGGACTCAAACACAGTCTCCTGGCTTGTAGCCTGATGCCCGAACCTTTAGACAAACTGGTTCTCATATGCCCTGCTCTGAAATCCCTAACCTTAACTCTTTGTAATACTGTTACTGCCCTCCTCTGAAGGGGTAGGCAACAATTTTACGTTTCCTAGCTAATAAGCAGGAAACAGTATTTGTTTCCCAGCTAAATTTCAAGGGCTGCAAAATAGCAACAGCACTTAGACTTATATACCACTTTATAGTGCTTTACAGCCCTGTCTAAGCGATTTACAGAGTCAGCATATTGCCCCCAACAATCTGGGTCCTCATTTACTGACCTCGGAAGGATGGACAGCTGAGTGATGCACAATTGAAAGGCTGACAGTGGTGCACAACTGTTTTTTTTTCCTTTCAAAGTTCCTAGGGCTGCACAAATTGACCTGCAGAATGCTGGATTCATCCCTAATCCAGCCTAAGATCTTCTCAATTTAGTAGAGCAAAATCAGGCATAAAAAAACCATTTGGTGGCTGCACTCCGCTCAATCTATGCTTTGGGAAATTTCTTCCTGGGATGGGATTCTAGCCTGTAAGGCCACACTTGGAATACTGCATCCAGTTTTAGTCACCACAATGTAAAAAAGATGTTGAGACTCTAGAAAGAGTACAGAGAAGAGCAACAAAGATGATCAGGGGACTGGAGGCTAAAACATATAAGGAACGGTTGCTGGAATTGGGTATGTCTAGTTTAATGAAGAGAAGGACGAGGGGGGACATGATAGCAGTGTTCCAATATCTCAGGGGCTACCACAGGGAAGAGGGAGTCAGGCTGTTCTCCAAAGCGCCGGAAGGCAGGACAAGAAGCAACGGATGGAAACTAATCAAGGAGAGCAACCTAGAACTAAGGAGAAACTTCCTGACCGTTAGAACAATTAATCAGCGGAACAACCTGCCTCCAGGGGCGGTGAATGCTCCAACACTGGAAGTTTTTAAGAAGAGACTGGACAGCCATTTGTCAGAAATGGTATAGGGTTTCCTGCCTGAGCAGGGGGCTGGACTAGATGACCTCCAAGGTCTCTTCCAACTTTATTATTATTATTATCATGCAGATGGCTGGATTCAGTGCCTACCTTCTCAAAATGGCCACTGCGGATGTAGTAATCTGCCAAAGAACACCACAGCTTGCCCAACTGGTCTGTGAAACGAGTCAGGCCACCTCGGATGATGGCCCCCACATTGAGTGACTTCACCTTGTCTGGATTTTGAGAGATGAGATCACAGAGCTCGTGCCATAACTGCAAAAAGAAGCCCAAGGTGCCAAACAATTAGAGGCAATAGAGAACTCAGAAAAGCTTCTGAGAGGCATAGGAAACGCAGGCAGACGAAGGAGATTTAATATGCAATTCTGGATGGTAGAAATGATTGTCTACTACAGAAACCTACCTGATAATTGGATTTTCCCTCCTTGGAAACAAAACGCTCATCATTCACCACAGCTGCAAGACGGACAGCGGCCTCATCCAGACGGTCAATGGAGTGCAGATACTCAATGTATTCCTCTGCATTCTCAGGGCTCAGCTGCAACATCAAAGAAACCATACCTGTAAACCCCATATCAAGGGCTCAGAGCACGTAGCCATTAGAGCCTTTAGGATTAGTTAAGAGTGCTGGTGGAAATGCTATTCTGAAGGCTAGTCGAGCACAAGATCCAACCTGCATTCATCAGCCTTCGTTATATGAATATATTAGGCTGTTCAGTTTATGATTTTGCTTGGGAGGCAATCAAGGAACAATTAAGCTGTACTTTGTCAATGTTATGTAAGAGATTGAAAACACAAAGGGGAGCAAAACTCGGGAACCCCGAACTTAAACTATTTCTGATTATTAATATATCTAATTATCACACTATTTCAGAAAGATCCCCCAATTTTCAGGTCTTTTTTTCTGTGAATGATGTGAGAGGTTCTATTTGTCCACAAATCCTATGCCAATTAAGAAAGAATAGGCTTAGGAAAGTGAGACTGCTAACAACGAAGCCACTGTTAATATTTCCTTAGATGCCTTAGCTCAGAAACCTGAACCATCTTTTGAGGTCCAGTTTTATCTTAAACTTGCAAATGGGATCAGGTATATTTATTATTCCCCAACACAACTTGCAGATGTCTGGACTTCACCCCATGAAATTCTTAGCAATGGTCATGGTGGCTATGAAACTGTGATAGTCTATATATCTAGAGTCACATATTATGTAATCACTCCTTCCTTTTATGTACATTTACAAGATTCCAAAGAAAAAGGGCAAACATCTATATTTTAACAGTTGTATACAAGGAGGAATGATAGAATACTAACTTGCCATATATGGACACACAAAAAATATGTCCATGCTGGCTTTCCATATTAAAGCTGATGATATCTGAACATATTTAGACCTGATTTTTAATCTTAAAAATGCAGAGAACAAATAGAAGCCCTTATAACAGACCACAGCCAATCAGCTGAAGATCACAGGTACCTCAACATAAATGCCAATTTACTGAAGAATTTTATGCCTTTTTTGTCATAATTCACATCACTTGCATAAAAAAAGACACAGCAATCAAGCAAACTATGTCTGTTTTTAGACTTTGACAGAAATAGTCTTCCTCAGGACAAAGTTTTCCAATAAAGTCTCAAGAAAACTACAAATAAAAATAATTTCTCAGTTCCTGATCTATGCCCGTAATAAAACGTAAAGGGGAAGAACCATGGTATTCCCTGATGGATGGCCACACATTTTTTAGAGTATGTAACCACTTCAGAGAGGGAAATTGTAATAAAATATATATTACAGGACTTACTAGCACAATTGGGACCAGAATTGCACATTGCTAAACTAGGCAGTTGTTAAATGAGTTGTGCCCAATTTTATGACCTTTTGTTATGGTTGTTAAGCAAATCATTGCAGTAGTTAAGTGAAACATGTGGTTGTTAAGTAAATCTGGCTCTCCCCCCCTCTCCCCCCCAATTGACTTTGCTTGTCAGAAGCCAGCTGGGAATGCTGCAAATGGCAATCACATGATCCTCACATGCTACAACTGTCATATATATACATGCTGGTTGCCAAGTGCCCGAATTTTGATCATGTAACTGTGGGGATGCTGCAACGGTTATGAGAGGGCCAATTGTGACTTTTTAAAGCACTGTTGTAACTTCAAGCGGCCTCAAAGTGAATGGGTTTTAAGTTAAGGAGTACCTATAGTGGGAATGGGAAGCACCCTCACCTTTAGGTACCTACGGTAGACCCGTACAGCTGTCTCAGGTAATGGATAGAGTCGCACAAACTTCAGGTAAAGTGGCCAGATACGATGATGCTGTGTGATGGGCAGAGCTCTGAGTGCCCGGTCAAACGTCCTGCGGGTACGGGTAATGCGACATTGGTCCATGAGAAACTGGCAGTAATCTAGCCATATCCGGGGCATCTGTAGGAAATACAAGATAGCAAAAATAAGCAATCCCTTCACTGAATCAGACAAAAGTCCATATTGTCCAACTATCTGATCTAGCATAGTTGGTTTGTCTTCAGGGTCAGCCTCATCCACAGGACCACCTTTGAATAAAAAGGTTTCACCTGTAATCTCATATTGGAATGGCCTACAGGTTTTGTTTAATGATTGCCAACAGGCTTTGTCCATTAATTTATCTCATTCTTTCTCCAAGTAACCATGAAAGGAAGTTTCTAATCTTACTACTACAAACTGACTTACAACAGTTTGCTTAGTGACTGTTCAAAGTTACTATGACACCAGAAAAAAGTGACCTATGACCATTTTCCACACTTATGACCGTTGCAGCATCCCCGTGGTCACGTGATTTACATTCGGATGCTTGGCAGCTGGTTCATATTTATGACGATTGCAGTGTCCACAGAGTCACGTGATCACCTTTTGTAACCTTCTGACAAGCAAAGTCAATGGGGAAGCCAGATTCAGTTAACAACTGTGTTACTAATTTGACAACTGCAGTAATTCACTTAACAAATGTGGCAAGAAAAGTTGTAAAATAGGGCAAAACTCACTTAACAAATTTCTCACTTAGCAACATAAATTTTGAGCTCAATTGTGGTCGTAACTTGAGGACTACCTGTATTCAGTTTTACTAAGTGGTCCAAGCTCAGTTCTTTTACAGAATGTATTTCACCTCCATCATTATCTCCAAACAATCATAATCTTATAAATCTTTCAGTCATTTTTTAAAACTAAGGAAAACAAAACACTTTTCTTAAGATACTCCACAACTGCTCAAATTGCTTTTCACCAGCTGTATTATATTCGTCTATAGATGGGCATCTGAATTGTATATAACGGAATGATTGTTGCCTTCAGACCCCTTTTTCACTATTGTTACCCTTGGTCAAGATGTTTTGTTATGTTACATAAGCTTTTCAACAAATAGCAGGATGAACAGAAATATCATTCAGTTGATATATATAATGTCTAATTTTCAACACTCCCAAAACTAAAATTGAATTTGCTTTTTTCTTAATATTTCCAAGAATATTTTATTAGTTACAAATTGTTTCAGTATCTGAGGGGCTGCCACAAGGCAGAAGGGGTCAGGTTGTTCACCAGAGTACCAGAGGGAAGGACGAGAAACAATGGTTGGAAACTGATCAAGGAGAGAAGCAACTTGGATCTAAGGAGAAACTTCCTGACAGTGAGGACAATCAACCAGTGGAACAGCCTACCCCCAGAAATCGTGGGCGCTCCATCACTGGAGATCTTTAAGAAGAGACTGGACAATCACCTGTCTGAGATGGTGTAGGTTCTCCTGCTTAAGCGGGGGGCTGGACTAGAAGACCTCCAAGGTCTCTTCCAGCTCTATTCTATTCAAAAGATTAATTTCCATCAGTATAGTTCATTAAAAGCTTTATCTTGTAAAAAAAAATTAAACAGATTTTTTTTACAACGTCATTGGAATATAATCCATCTCAGAGAGCTATTTTCAGCCTTTGAGATAGACAGACATAATAAAAATGCAGAATGTGAGAACAAGACCAAAAAAAGAAGAGGGAGTCTTAATTTAAATAAATGTAAATATTTTAAATAAGAACATAAACAGCTGGACTGGACCTCTGGCTCATCTAGTCCAGCTGTGTTCTCACAGTGGCCAACCAACTGTACAAGGAAGGCCACCAGTCTTCCAGTGGATGGTCTTCAGAAGCAGTCACGTCGTTATCAAGATTAATTGACAATGATCACCATGACTTTCATTGATATTTTTGAAGTCGGTCAAGCTAGTAGCCAGTAACACATCTTGAGGCAGTGAATTTACACATTGTTTAAAAAAATATTTCTTTTTCTGCCCTGATTCTTCCAAGATTCAATTTCATTAATGACCTCTGGTTCTGGTTTTTTGGGAAGGAGAAAATAGATTCTCCTTGTCCACTTTGCCTACACCATGCATAATTTTTACACCTCAACTATGTTTCCTCTCATTCACCTGTTTTTTAGGCCCCAAAGTCCCAATACAGCAACCTTTCTTTATAGAAAAGTGCTCAAGCCTCTTAAAAAATCTTACATAGTCCTTGAATTACAGCCACAATTGAGCCTTGAATTTTGGCTGCAAGTCATTCTGGTTTAAAATGTTTTTCTTTTTACTATTTGGCATTCCCAAACTGCCACCTCCTTTTGATTTATGGGAGATGTTTTCCTCCCTGTTTTATTGCCTTAGTCCCCCTTTTTGTTTTCTGAAGGCAAAGCAGTGCAGGAAGTAGCTTGAGTTCCTTTACGGATCCCTTACCTATGGATATGTATGCTTACATCCTGTGTTACTTATGTATTAGTCTCTCACCTTTCTGAAAAGTATAAATATGAATGCATCCCTTTCTCGCTCAATATTCTTCGGAGAGATCCCACCAGCATGTGCTGCCTAATAAACACTGCAATGAGTCTTGATTATTGGCTTTTTCCATAGTAAGTTGAGTAATCAGATGACTAGACTTGACTTTACAACTATTTGTACGGTGGCCATTAAGTTACACCATGTTTGTTAAACATATCACGTGGTGTAAGTTTGAATCCAGCTTATCCAATTGGGGTCTTTTGCTGGAAAACAGCAAAAAAAATTTGCAACACACAATCATGTGACCATGAGATACTGCAACCAGCCATAAATGCAAGTCAGTTCCCAAGCAACCAAAATGTGATCACATGATCACGGAGGGTTTAGGAGTCATATCTCTGAGGATGGGTTGCAAGTAAGTAATGTAGTCACCTTCCTTTCCAAACAGAAAACTAATTAGCAAGTGTTTCAAACTGAGCACCCTTGAGCATAAAGCACAGGCCAAATATTTTTCCTATCCATGTCTTCCTGCTCCTCTTGGGCTCTTCCAAATCCTTTTAAGTTTGCAGGTTCACACTGTACCTTATGCATGAAGACCAGGGCACGCTCATGGCAGTTGTTCACTTCTTCATAGCAGGGATCTGTTACACATTTGCTCTTCACTTGTTTCCGTCGCTGCTTAAGATAGTTGTACCACAGCTTGTAGCTGCAAGACATAACAAAAGAGACCATCAACATCAAAATAATTTTGATCTTTTCCAACTCAGGCAGCAAACGTTGAACCACTATCTTCACACTTTGTTGGGAAGTCCCCTAGCTACCCTTTGCTGATCTCTTTCAGCAAAGACAAACTTGGACCAAAAAAAAAAAGGGGGGGGGGCAGAATGGACATCCGATTTATTGACTTTGAAAAATCAGCAGCTTCAATGAAAAACTGCGTGTTAAAAAAATAATTTTAGTATTTGCAAAAATGTAATTTTCAAAACACTCATAATTAATGAAAGATAACTATACCTTCCTGGCAATTCCTTAAGAGCTCTCTCATAGATCAGGTTCAGGATATGTTTGGGAGCATTCTGCTTGAAGTCAATATAGCGGATCCAGCACTTGACAGAGAATGGGTTGCGCAAGATCTCTTCTTCATACTGTAGGTCTTCCTCCTCCTGTGCAAATAGGAAACACAGGTTTGGAAAAGAAGTACTGTTTTCTTTCACTGAATAGCCCTACAACTTCAATAGCTCAACAATATTATTTTCAGGTTATTTCTATAGATTACAGCGTTATGTAGTAATAAAATAAAATACAGTGGGGGACTAAGAAAATCTAAACACTCATCCAAATGTCAGTATCATTAAATAGCTACTGGTACATCTCTGTAATGCTCCCGTTGTCTCTATCCACACCACTACTTATGGGAATAATAGGTTAATAAAAATTATATGATTATGTTACTAAATGTTGACATAAATGTTGCAATAGATTTGGAAATAATACTATTCTAATTGAAATATTAGATAATGTTATGAACTTTCCTGCCCAACTCACAAAGGCGCAGAGAAATTGTAGCTATACTTATCTTAAAATGTGCTTTCAAAAGCATTATGTGATTTTTCATCCTTTAATCATATACTGTTAGAAGGAAGTTGGCTATACAAGCCATTTTAGGGTGCCTATATATTTCCCAAAGTGGATTACTCTTAAAGATAAAATGTAGACAGTAGTTTCAGACAGACACTATTCCGTTCTGATATTTATCAGAGCAACTGTTATTCCTTTCATTTGCAACTATGGATTGCAATTCACAATTGACAATTAAGAGGCATTATAGCTTTTCCCCACGAGCAAAAATCCCCATGATATATTCACGATGTTGTAAAACTGATCCACTGCAACTACACTTTTTTCTGTTCACGGGTGTATTTGTCCAAGTATATACTTGGACCAATATAAGTATATATGTATATACTTAGACCAACATACTTACACTTAAAAATACTTATGTCAAAGTATATTTACCCATGTTGTATGGCTGTAGTAGTATTATCCTTCCCATCTTCTTCACTATCCCCTCTTATTGGTACCATTATTATGATTATTATTACTCTGTTGCTTTGCAGCTTTTGCACCGGAGACAAATTCCTTCTGGGTCTAATCACACTTGGCCAATAAAGTGCAGCATTCTATTCTACTATTCCATTAGGAAAAAAATCTCGAAGCAAGCCTCCCCTTCCGATTAGTCTCTACCGAGAAAAACCCTCGTAACGTAAACATCGATGGAAGCCAAACGTCCCGACCCAGGGACCCAGCCTCTCTCTCTCTCCCCCTCCCCCGCAGCCGTACTCACGAAGAAAAGCTCCCGCTTTCCTAACACCGTCTCCGACTCCGGCATCACGCTCTTCTCCTCCCGAGGCCAAATATAGCGCGCACAGATGACGTCACTTCTTCCTGGAATGCAACGTCGAATCAGTTGGACGTCTTGCACTGGCTGACCTGCCATTGGCTATTCCTTCTGCGTCGCCAGGCGTCATGATATCGAGGAACCAGCTTGAGATTTTTCGGGTCTGTGATGTTGTGGCAGTAGCGGGAGGGGGGACATTTCCGTTTATTAAAGGGATCGATTAGATTAGGTGGAAGCCTCTCGGCAAAAGCCTCCCCGACCTTTGGTGCAGCGCTTGGCGGCTCGCTAGATCCCGGGGCGGGTTCCTTCGCTCCGCTTTGGGGGAAGGGTCAAGGTCGGAGAACCTGCGACACAGTGGAGAGAATCCGGGAATTCTTCCTTTTGACGGGAAAATACTTGTTTCAGTTGTCCCCAAGGCGCTTTTTCACTAGGAAACTGGACTTTCTTGTTTTTCTTTGAAGCCGTTTCGCTTCTCATCCAAGAAGCTTCTTCAGCTCTGACTGGATGGTGGGGAATGGAAGGGTTTATATACTCCTTGCAGGCAGCTGGTCATTTGCATTCTTTAGAGAGTCGTTAGTGCTACCTGGAGGCTTATCTGTGTCTTCAGGGTCATCTGAGTAGTGCAAATGGGTGTGGAGCCTTTGAGAGAGAGCATTTTGGACAGAGAGGACCACTGGTTTGAAAAAGGGGTCAAAGAAGCCATCTGTGTCAAAATTGAGCAGCCCTCTCTCAACAGAGGGGGAAGGATACGACATCATCTATCTTCACTCTACAACAAAGTTCTTTCAACAGTTCCAAGAAGGCTCCACATCCATTTGCACTACTTAGGTGACCCTGACTACACAGATATGCTTCCAGACAGCATTACTGACTGGCTAAAAAAATGCAAATGAACAGCTGTCTGCAGGAGTATAAATCTTTCCATTCTTCACCATCCAGTCAGAGCTGAAGCAGCTTCTTGGCTGAGAAGCGAAACGTCTTTAAAGAAAAACAAGCAAGTCCAGTTGCCTCGTGAAAAAGTATCTTTGGGACAACCGTGACCTGGATGACTGAGAATCTCCATAGACACAGTTCGTAAACTCTAAGCTGCACTTGTTAATAGACTTTGCAAGGAAAGCTGTCTCCGCCTCCTTTTGTTCCTTTCCCGCAAATACACCTTGGGGCTGAAACTTTGAGGTACTCACTGTTACCCAGATATCAGAAACTTGGAGCTATTGAGGAAAGGGATACAGGTAGTCCTCGACTTACGACCTCAAGTAAGCCCAATTTTTTTGTTGCTAAGCGAAACAGTTGTTAAGTGAATTTTGCCGCATTTTACGACCTTTCTTGCCACAGCGGTTAAGTGAATCACTACTGTTGTTAAATTAGTGACACAGTTGTTCCCCATTGACTTTGCTCGTCAGAAGATTGCAAAAGAGGACTTCCGGTTCCGGTAGCAGTGCCTGCGGTCAGGCAAAGAGTATGCTCTCTTTGCCGACCGATTTCCCCCTGCCGGTAGACCCTGGACAGGGTCGAAAGTCGCCCCAGAGAGGCGACCACCATGGAGGAGAACACTCGTCTGATCGCGGAGGGAGCGGTAGCTCCCTCTGTGATCCGAGAAATCACCTTTGGGCCGATGGGGAAAAGATCGGCCAGTAACATGGCCGATCACTTAGCTGCTCCAGCCGAAAGTCACAGCAACATCTAAGCATAAAGAACCACCGTGGAAGATCTGGGTGAGACCTTTCCTTCCCTCTTGTTGTCTTATTTACTTCCCTGTGAAAAGCTTTTAGAAACTATTCCCCCTTTTGAAAAAGCAGCATTCGAATACTTGGGGGAAAAAATAACTAATTTTTATTGTGTATTTGAACTGTTGGAATTTGGGGGATCCTGAAAAAAATAAAAGAAGAAAAAAGCTTTACTGTGACTCTCTCTCTCTCTGCCTGCCTGTTTTCAGCTTAAGTGGAAAACTATAGGGAGGGGGGTGGAGTGT
This sequence comes from Azemiops feae, assembly GCA_023970755.1. NCBI lineage: Eukaryota > Metazoa > Chordata > Lepidosauria > Squamata > Viperidae > Azemiops > Azemiops feae. The sequence goes on from JALGBA010004283.1 coordinate 1,344,604, forward strand.
TTCTTTTCCTCCCCCCCTTCTGAACATTTTTATCTACTTTAAAAAGGGAAAAAAACCTCTCTGGCCCTCGGGGTGGATTTATGTGGATTGCATGGTTACAATGTAGCTCGAAACTTGGCGTGAAGGCCAGAAAGCCTTATCGTAACAATGTAACCATTTGCAGCTGCTGAACTTGGCATCACGCCCAGACACTGCTGAACTTTCATTATTAAAAAAAAAAGAGAAGAAGAATGGAATCTCACAGCTTAACTATGGACTCATACTAGAAAACAATTTGGAAATGAAAGAAGAATTAAGAAAGCATTTCAGGACACTCAGGAAACAGGATGTTCCAGAGTTAAAAATTGAATTTCAAACCTCAACTGATCATGACACACAACTAGATTTACAACTTAAGGAGATGGAGGATTTATATTTACAACCTACTGAAGTGGAAGATGTTACACCCCATATACAAATAATGGAGATTTCTGAGGACCAAAGGCAGAACTCAACTAAAACATCTATAGCTTTAAAAACAACAGAAATGGACTTTCAATTACGAGACATTAAAAATGCTGACAATATGTACAAACAACGAATAATTACCATACTGACTAAGATTGATTACATAGTGCACACAATATTGGGAAAAAGAGAAGAAGACTATGATCAGACGCAACTGGGAAAATGTGTATAGTCAAATATTAAGATGGGAGGAGCTAAAGGCCCTATTGTGGAAACCTGCTTGGCATAAAAAGAAAGCTAGAATTAGGTTTAAACATGAGTGTTAAAACTTTATTTGACGGGTAAAATGGTTTTTAGAGACTTCAAGTGAGCTAATATTTTTGAGATTTCTAAGGTTTAAGATTTTAGTCTGAGTTAATATTGATGTGAATTATGGATTTGATTAGGGTCTGGAATGGCAAATATGGAAAATTGGAAAAGTTAAAACTAAAGGAGTTGTATTGAGATTGGTGAAATATTACTGATATTTTTATTTGCAATGATTGAAGATTGGACTGATTTATAAAAATGTTTGATAGAGTATAGGAAATAGAATATAGTGGAGAAATATTTATATATATATATATATATATATATATATATATATATATATATATATATATATATATATATATATATATATATATATATATATATAATAGTTATATTATATGTTTATTTTAGAAATAATTAGAAATAATTTAGGCTAATGTAAAATGGTTCAAAAACAACAACAACAACAACAACTTAAAGTTAGAGTAATATGTATAGGTTAGGAATAATCTGTATTATATGGATACCCGAATTGTATACTATATGTTTATGAAATGCCAAATTGGAATATGTTAAGAGTTAATTAAGCTCGAAAATGGGTGGAAATATTATTGATAGTTTTGTTTTGTTTTTATTGTGTTTTTTCTTGATTGATAAAATAGAGAGGGAAATTTTAAAGAAGTAATTTAAATTGTTTATGTATGATTATATTTTCTATTTTGTTCTGTGGAGTGCCCTATCTCCACGATGAGTCCTAAGCACTTGGCTGTAAAACAAAAAAAATTCAATAAAACTTGTTATATATATATATAAAAAAAAGAAGATTGCAAAAGAGGATCATGTGATCCTGGGATACTGCAACCGTCATCAATGTGAATCAGTTGCCAAGCATCTGAATTTTGATCACGTGAGGATGGGGATGCTGCAATGGTCATAAATGTGAAAAGCGGTCATGTCCTTTTTTTCAGTGCCGTAACTTCAAACGGTTACTAAATGAACTGTTGTAAGTCGAGGACTACCTGTATTGGGTGGAATTGGCTGCCTTTTCTTCCCCTACAGCGATGTTTCTTAACTTTGGCAGCTTGAAGATGGGTGGGGAATTCTAGAAGCTGAAGTCCACATATTTTCAAGCTACCAACATTGATAAACTTGGTGGTCTGGGAACTTTTTGGCGGATTGCAAGGTCAAAACTATTTTCATAATAAAACTAAGATGGTTTTTTTCATTCTTTCACATTGCTACTAACCTTTAAAACATGTTGGCTTTTAATATGGGGTCAAAGCAGAATTTCCTGAAAAGGCTGCTAAAATACTGTACTTCTTCCTTTTCCAACCAAGATCTGTGTGAGGCCGAATTTTCTTTATTTATTCCATCCAAAACAACAGATTGTGGCAGACTGAATGCAGAAATAAATAGGAGAATTCAGTTGTCTTCTATTAAGCCAGATATTAAAAAGATTTGAAAATACTAAACCAATGCTGCTACTCTTACTGTTTTTTGTTTTTTTTTGGAAAGTGTAGTTATTTTTATACTAAAATATTTATATTGACATGAAAATAGCTTTATTTACAAATAGCTTTATTATTAACAGTACATAAATTATAGGGAGCAGGGCAGTTAAGAAATATGAAATATAAATAAATTAAAACATTATAAAATATTTTCTATTTTAATTTCTAATGTAGTAAATATTGATAAATACAACCCGTGTTAATAACAATTCTTTGGCATCTTCAATAATTTTTAAAAATGTAAAGATCCTGAAACCAAAAAGTTTCAGAACTGCTGTGATAGAGACTAGTACAGCTCTGGATATCACCAGTGGTTGTTTCCTTTTTTACTTTCTAATATTAAAAGAAAAATTAGTCTGAAAAGAAGTACAGACCATTTTCCTTTTTGCCATTTTGTAATGTCTGCCTTTTAACTAAAGAGGTAAGGAAAATATATCTAATATAAATCCTGTAAAATAATTTCTTTTCTTTGATTCAACCAATGGCATTTGGCTTTTTTCTTTCTCTTTCAGATGATGTTGTATCTGACTTTCCCGGTTGCTATATTCTGGACAGCAAATCAGACAGAATTTTTTGAAAAATATGCAATTGCAGTAAGTATTCTGTAATTAGATGAGAAAAATTTGGGCTAATACATTTATTTCCAAAGTTTCCCTGATGTGCATCTTCAAAAAAAAGGAGGAAAAAATGGATCCAGGAAACTACAGACCTATTAGCTTGATATCAATACCTGGAAAGATTCTGGAAAAGATAAGCAACAAATCTGCGAACACCTTGAGCAGGGGTCCCCAGCCCCCGGTCCACAGCCTGGTACTGGGCCATAGCCCATTGGAAACCAGGCCACGTAAGTGGCGGGCAAGTGCACAAAGCTGCATTTGTGCAAGACGTGCGCACTTGAAACCATCCCCTCTCTTCCACCCACCACTGCTGGTCCACAGAGCTGGAAAGGTTGACCTGGAGGCAAACAAAGTCATAACCAAAAGCCAACATGGGTTTGTCAAAAACAAATCATGCCAGACAAATCTTATTGCATTCCTTGACAAAGTGACAAAATTAGTGGACTATGGGTATAATTTACTTGGATTTCAGTAAGGCATTTGATAAAGTTGACCACCACCTACTTGACAAAATAGAAAATTGTGGGTTAGACAGCATCACCACCAGTTGGATTTGTAACTGGCTGTTAAACCACACTCAATGTGTAGTCCCTAATGGAACTGCATCTACATGGAAGAAAGTGTGCAGTGGAGTACCCCAAGGCTCTGTTTTAGGCCCAGTACTCTTCAACATCTTCATGAATGACTTAGACGAGGGAATAGAAGGGGAACTCATCAGATTTGCAGATGTCACCAAGCTGGCAAGAATAGCCAACACTCCAGAAGATAAGCTCAAGATACAGAAGGATCTTGACAGATTTGGACACTGGGCCCTATCTAACAAAATGAAATTCAGTGTAGAGAAAAGTAAGACTTTATATGTGGACAAGAAAAACCAAATGCACAAGTATAGAATAGGTGGTACCTGGCTCAAGAGTAATAACTGTGAGAGGGATCGTGGAGTTTTAGTGGTCAATCACTTAAATATGAGTGTGCTACAGCTGCCAAAAAAGTCCTAAGCTGCATTAATAGAGGAATAGAATCAAGATCACATGAAGTGTTAGTACCACTTTATAATACCTTGGTAAGACCATACTTGAAATATTGCATTCAGTTTTGGTCGCCATGATATAAAAAAAGATGTTGAGATTCCTGAAAAAGTGCAGAGAAGAGCAACAAAGATGATGAGGGGACTGAAGGCTAAAACATAGGAAGAACAGGAATTGCAGGTTGCAGGAATTGGGTATGTCTAGTTTAATAAAAAGAAGGACAAGGGATGACATGATAGCAGTGCTCCAGTATCTAAGGGGCTGCCACAAAGAAGAAGGGGTCAACCGATTTTCCAAAGCAACTGAAGGCATGACAAAAAGCAATGGATGGAAACTAATCAAGGAGAGAACTAACTTAGAACTAAGGAGAAATTTCCTGACAATTAGAACAATTAATCAGTGGAACGACTTGCCTCCAGAAGTTGTGAGTGCTCCAAACTGGAGGTTTTTAAGAAACGATAGGACAATGATTAAGGTATAGGATTTCTTGCTTGAGCAGGGGGTTGGACTAGAAGACCTCCAAGGTTCCTTCCAACTTCGTTTTTCTTTTATTCTGCACTTTTTCTATTTTGATTTAAATTGAACAAGGACTTGCTCAAGCACTGGCTGGACTCAATGGTCTATCATGCTAAAAATAAAAGAAATTCACAATAGTGACAATAGGATATTCATTAGAACATAGCAGTGCATCTTCCCTCTAAATGATGCACTTTGATTCCCGTTTCCGTTCAACTATTTCTTTAAAGCACAGCATTTTACTTGCTCATCATTCCATATTTTTTTCTTGCTGGCATTTTACATTCTGTCATTGCTTGTTATATTACTTCTGACACTTTTATTTGCAACCCCTAATTGTTTTCTTGCTACTTTTTCTACAGAGCAAGATCTTTCAACCTCTAAATGAAGAGCAGGTAAATCTGTTGCTGCAATAAATGTTATTACTGTACAGTTTGGAAGGGAGAAAAATCTATGATGAAAATTGCATTTCTGTCTTCTCCAGAGAAAAGATCGAGACGCCTTTAGAAAAAGGCTGCAGGAGATTCATGAGAAGAAGATGCTGGAGGCGGCTAAAAAATAATGGACTGGTATTCTCCCTTTAATTTCAAAAGATTTTGGGCAATGAAATGAAGGGGTTTGTATTCCACAATAAAAGTTCTGTACATATCTAAGATATTTGGGGGTAAGAATGAAGAAAATTTGATTTTGTTTTTTTCCCAGTTGTGATCAGCCTCTTGCAATGTATAATCATTAAACTTAATCATTAACTTGGCAACTGTCTCATGTGAATCACCTTGACTAAAGCAGCATACAGTAAAATTATATTACACAGCACAAGTGCATATAGTAGTTTATTTGCATCTCCCAGACTGAAGTTCAGATTGTGATGTTTTCTTAAGTACGTTTGAATCAGAAGTGCAGCACAGCCCTAAGACTTAGTCAACTCATAGGAGTAGAGTAATTCTAAAGGGGAACTGGGTTGGGAAACAGTGGTATATGGGATTAGTGGTATATCATCTTCTTCCAGTAACTGCTGAACAAGGTTAGTCTTGGTTTGAAAAACTGGAAAGAAAGGAAACAATAGGTGGAGAACCTAAAGGTGGTTTTCCAAAAGATAACTAGACTTTCTTGGTTTTTTTCCATGAAAACATTTTGCTTCTCATCCAAGAAGCTTCCGTTTTCAAACCAAGACTAACCTTGTTCTTGAATGGAAGAAGCTTCTTGGATGAGAAATGAAATGTTTTCAAGGAAAAAAACCAAGCAAGTCCAGTTGCCTTTTGGAAAAGCACATTTGGGACAACCTTGAGCTTCCCTGAGCACTCATATTGCTTGGATTTTAGCTCCTCTGCACTTTTCTTCCTGTTTTTAATGCTCCTTTAATATATGTTGAATACATGAAAATGTATGCAGATTTCATGTGGAAAGCAGTTACTGACTTGTTCCAAGTCACAAGGATTGTCAAATTGATAAAATCTGCATTGAGACCTAGCAATTATTTCCTTTCAGACCTGCCTCATGGTGTCACATGCAATTGTGTTGCAGGCTGAGCTTACTTTTCAATGTGCATTTAGTCATTTGTGCCCACTAATGCCCTTGCAGATAGCACTAAAGACTTATATACCGCTTCACAGTGCTTTACAGCCCTCTCTAAGCAGTTCACAGAGTCAGCATATTGCCCCCAACAATCTGGATCCTCATTTTACCGACCTCAAAAGGATGGAAGGCTAAGTCAACCTTGATCTGGTCAGGATCGAACTCCTGGCAAGTCGGCAAGAGTTAGCCTGCAATACTGCATTCTAACCACTGCGCCACCATGGCTTAGTGTGCTATTCCTTCAGTAGCCTTTCTGGTTCTTTTCCATCTAATAAGAACAGGTGTCATTACCCCATCTAATACAGGGAATTTAAATCAGGAATTCAAGAGGGCCTACTGGGATCAATTTATTTGTTTTGTAGGCTATGACATGAAACTGAACCAGAGGCGTCATTTTCTTTTTGATGGAATTTGGGTCCAATTATCTAGTCCAGCAGCGAGAGCTTTTTGTTTAGAGGGAGAAAGTGGGATTTGGAGTTCTTTGTCTTATGTATTCTTTACCATTTCCTGAGTTGCAGACAGAATTAGTAGCAATGTTATCCACATTTTTGCTTTGCTTGTACATATGGGTAGCAAGAAATAGTTATCTTCTTCAAGCCACCAGTAGTGGCTTGCCCATCCTGCTGCTAGGAGGTCTACTAAGGAAATCAACAAGGAGGGAATGGTTGGACGTGTTTATTAGAATCACAGAGCATGTACAGTAAATGCGCAGGGCTGATATAGCAGTGAGGGGATGATCTTGGGCGAGAGGCACAGCACATGCTTAGTGGCATCACACTGGTGTTTCTCTCCTGCTTTCCCAAGGAGGGCTGGGGAGGATCTCTCATTTCTGCAAAGAGGAAAATAGACAGGATGATCACACAGCAAAAGCCAGGAGAATTTTCCTCTGCATAGAGTGGCCTGAAGCAGATACAAGCATAGGCATACACAGGTAGAATCAACTCAAGATCAGAATTTTGGGAGGCTATGACTGGGTGCCATGAATCCTCTCATATTGATAGATAATGCACATTTCTCACTAGAGATTGTTGTGCAGCAAGCACATTGTAGCTTTATGACAAATACACTTTTTTCCCCCCCTAAAGAAATTTACCAACATAATTTTGTTTTGCTCAAGGCACAACTGTCTGTCCTATTGCCTTCAGTATTGACTTACTGAGATCAGAGTGTTGATGCCCACTTCAAAGGGAAAGCAAGCTTCTTGATAATGTGAGGGAAAAAAGAAACAGTAGTTTGATCCCCATAGGTGCTAATGAAATGGTAACTATATTTGGCCAGCCCTTGAAGCCAGGGAGCCAGGGTTGCCAAGAAAAGTTTTCGAAAATAGGTTTTCTACTCTATGGGACAGACAGGAAACACTCGTGAATCTTAATGCATGAATGTGAGGATGGTGCCAGGAGGAAAGATTAGTTGGGCACCAGAGGATTTTTTTTAGGTCAAGCCAAACCTGTACAAAAAAAGACTGTTTGCATTTGAACTAAAATGCAGATTCCTGATGGGTAACATTTCAGAGGTAGAGAACAACTTTGAAATGATTCTGGAGGGAAACCCATCCATAGACTGTCCAAAAATTTCAAGATGGGATATGTTGTGATCAAAGCCCTGCTCCTTTTTACACATGTACTACTGGTATCTTTTTACACACATACAAAATGCACATGTGTAAACATGATCGCTCCATAGATGAAATTGCTGTTTCTTATGCTATTATTGTCTTGAAAAAATATATTAAGTTTTTGTCATGTTTGCTAAATGATGGTGGGGAAAGGAGAAAGAGTGTTTCCATTCCTTTTTTGCTGCAAAGGTGTGTGCTTGTTCTTGTTATCAAGATATTTTATATATTTTCCATTACATGAGCCATCCTGAGAATTTTGCAGAATTAGGGAACACATCAAAAAAAGCAGAAGAGATACAACTGTACTTATGATTTCCTTTGCCTGTTTTCCAGACTTAGTAAGAAAAGTCTTCTGAGAACAGGGTGTGTGACCTAGCCCGTTTGAGTGATTTATCAACTCTTGCTTGTTTACTGTCTGGGCAGGTTTTAATGGCCACCTCTGTTCACATCTATTTCTGAAGAGACTCACCTTGGTGGCTCCGGAGCCTGATAGGCTGCTGGTGTTACTATTCTGAAAACCAGGAAGGTAGTTGAAACTGACTCTTTGATCATCCATTCGTCGGCTCTGTGTATGAGCCAGCATTTCCATGAAGTTGTCCATCTCGGGAGGTGGGCTTGGGCTGTCCTCTGCAGGCCCAAGAAACAGAAGTAGGTATCAACGGAGGGCACATTGAAGGACAGCAAGAGTAGCATTCTTTTTTTCATTTTTTTAGATGTCACTATTCTGCAGTATGTCAAGCATCGCCATTTGTCCATTTAGCATCTTTGCTTCTTAACATTTGATGGGTGTGAGAATTCCTAGCTAACTTTGGCTGATTTTAAAACCACAATGCAGGGTTAAATGAAGATTACCAGGAAAATAATCATTATGTCTCAGAAGAAGACAATGGTAACCTACTTCTGGATTAAGGATCTGAGGGAGACGGGCGGTTCAAAAATGTGAAAAATAATACATAAAAAATGAAAAGTAAGCAAGCAAGCAAACAAAACACCCCACATGGACATATCCACATAGTCACTGAAAGCCAATGAATCTTTATTTATCGGATGAAATGCCCAGGCAATGTTGGAAATGGTTTCCCTTGACAAACAGGGCCAGTGGTTAGGGGATCTCAATTGCACTCAAGAAAAGAGTTCATAATAAATGGGCTATCAGAATGTTAATCTGGAGTGGAAGAAGACTTTCTCATAATACTTTACCTGAGTTTTGCGAGAATTTAGCCTGCAAGAAAACTTTCCTGTACCCATGTCCCAAGACGTCTGTTTTGTAAATACTGAAAGTACGCCCACCAGAAGATGTGGACCTCTCTTTAGCAGTAGACAGGAACCAAAGTTTTGCTTGGTCTTGGGAAGATGCAGTCACTGCACTAGTAACTCCTGGATTTACTAAACCTTATTTAGCTTAGAGCAGGGGTCCCCAACCCCCGGTCCATGGACCGGTACCGGGCTGCAGCATGCCAGCAACCGGGCCGCACAAACAAGCAAAGCCCCATCCATGGGATGCAGGCAGCACACAAAACCACACACTCTCCGGTCTGTGGAAAAACCTTTCTGAACCGGGTCCCTGGTGCTCAAAAGGTTGGGGACATCTGGCTTAAAGAACTCACTCTTTTCGGGATCTGAGCCACTCTTGCTATGTACAATTTGAATGTTACAGCGTTGCTCATCCATACGTCCTCCCTGCACATGAGTCAGCAGATTGAAGAAGCCTTCTTGTTCCGGAGAGCCTGACTGTAACAGAAAAATAAGAATTATTATCAGTTGGTTCCAACTTTACCTATCTTAATTTCACAAACATCTTTCCACTGGCTAGTCTTTGTCATCAGGCTCTGGAACAAAGCTATGTAGCTTTCTAACAGTTGCTCACTTGAAGGATTCAGCTAGGAATACAGAATCATACATTTACTGACTTAACCTTTTGATATTGAATTACAAAAGCCATTAATAAGAGTTTTGTGGTCATCTGTGTATTCTTCCTTTGCCTTTTCAAACTTAATGAATCAGGAGTGACGATGACTTCTAAAGTACTAAAATACTATGCCATCTAGGATAGATGTCTGGATGGAAAGGTCACTACCATTTATTCAGAAGGAATCTGGTAGCACCTTTTCTGTCTTAACAACCTTTACTAAAAGGTATGAGTTTTTGTGAGCTTTGGACTTTGCATATATGCACACTACTGTAGTGCATTTGGGTATTCAAAGCACAGGCTATAGACCACTGGCCTCATAAATGTGACTAGATCACAACTCTCAATAACCTGATCAGCGGGGCAGCAGAACTTTTAGTACAGCACACAGCAACATCTAGATGGCTGCAAGCTCTCTACTGCTGGCAGAAACCCTTGCCATACCTTTGCAAGTGTGGCAAATCTCATGATTCCTATGATACAAATTAAGGTTGCTTGTCTGCAAAAGGTGAGAAACTGGCTCGCTCTTCTATTTTATTATGTTCCTTATGTTAATAATGTATTAAGTACCGTAAACCTTTGACTGAATAACCCTCCATTCAGCAGACTTTGGATGCAATGGACAAACTTTCCATCAGAATACTTTCCTGAGTAACAATCGGGTCAGATGCATCCGAAGTAGTTGAAATTTGTATTAGCTTTTGTTACATCATTTGTGTAAATTATGCAGATGGTATAGGTCAGGGGTGTCAAACTCGCAACGTCACGTGACATGTCGTGACTATCGTGACTTTTTTTTCATTGCCGACAATGGGGTGGGTGCAGTTTTGGCATGATGCATCTGGCCCGCGGGCTGGCAGTTTGACACCCCTGGTATAGGTTATTGCAAGTGCACATTTTACATCATTTCCTTAATAACTTCATTACTGAAATTATGCAGATTGCATAGATGACATACTTTCTGATTCTACTGACATTTGGAAGTAAAACACAAGCCCTTCCCCAACATGGTCCTTATATGGAGGTTTTACCCAAAAGTAGATTATAGATGATGACTCATCTCTTAATCATATCCCTTTGCAAAATGTAGCATCAGAAAAAAGGCTCACAGCTCTTTACAAAACACAGTATCAGGGAAAACCAAGAGTTCACTTTTAAAACCTTAGGTTCAAAGAAGCAAAGAAAAAAAAAGCAAGGGGTGTTTTCATTTGCTCATTAAGTGAGCTTTAAGCTTTATGTTCGTTGTTCAATGTCTGGAAGGAAATGCCGAAGCAAAATAAACTGGGATCAACTTAATGCTATTATCATCCCCTGGACAATAACTAAAGCAGATGGAGCGTGATCTTCTATGAAGGAAGGGGGTCTTTTATATAAGGCAGAGCCATCATTCATTGAGCTGCCAGTGGGAGGAGGACAGCTTAGAATGAATGATCTTCTGAAAAATGGCAAAAGATCCTACTTGACTGCCCTTTTGACTTAAAACAGCTGGAGAGCAAATGGGAGACTTTGTCAGAACCAGAGTATAACAAACGTCTGAAAATACTGGAGCAAGGGAAGTAGATACACTGCCTTTAGAACAGAAATATAGAATACTTTTTTTTGGAATCAATAATGTTTCTATAATATTCGTTTTCAAAATGGTATATAATTGGCCATTGGTAAAGTTGTATGCTTTACCAATAAATAATAGGCTTGAGGTGGCTTGTTAGCCTCTGTTTAAACCGTAAATCCAGAAGAAAGATTAATTTGGGATCCAGATTATGTGAATTTAACAACTGTATCTAGGTAAGAAGAAATATTAATTTTTAATTTGAAAAGTTTGAATGATGGTGGACCTGCTTACCTCCTCCTTGCACAACTGCAACCATGAATTATTTCCAAATACTATTAAATACCAATCAATATTGATGATTATTTGATATTTAGTTGATTTAGGTTAGAAAACTTTCCCATCATTTAGTGTCTGACTGAAGGTTCTTACTTCTTACTGCAAAAGATGCAGATTTTTGAAAAACAATGATCAATTATCCTTTACCATAAGCTGTTTCTTATCCTTCCTCATATCTTACCCAAATGTATGAGGAAGGCTGTGCATCAACTCTGGCGGAATCCCAAATGCACAATCAAATCTGCCTTATTGTGAAAAATCCACAAGATGTTAGAATCAAAGCAAACCTACATATGAATTCTCATGTATTTTAGCCATTCAAAATAACACAAGACATCTCCCCATAAAAATAGGCGTCTTTCTCCCCAAACACTCTATGTTAGAATCCGGATCTGACTTGCAGGGGATGGGGTGGGGACAAATCTACATGTTCGGACATATCAGAATTTAATCAGAATTATATAATCAGAATTTAATTTTTGATCGAGTGAGTTGAAGCACGAGTGAGATAATAACCCTTTAATGGCTTCAACAAATTATGTTATGTTATAAGCGTTTAGAAACAAGGTGTAGCTGCTGCACTTTCATTTAGGTTTTTTCGCAACTACTAAGACCATACAGGTAGTCCTTGACTTACAACAACAACTGGGGCCCGAATTTCTGTTGCAAAGCAAGGGGTTGGTCAGTGAGTTGCACCCAATTTTATGACCTTTTTTTGGCATGGTTGTTAAATGAATCACTGCACTTAAGTGAATCGCATGGTTGTTAAGTGAATCTGACTTCCCTCGTTGACTTCTTGTTGGATCGTGATCTTAGGGATGTTGCAATGGTTATAATTGTGAGGACAGGTTGTAAGTCATTTTTTTCAGGTCTGTTGTAACTTCAACCAGTCACTAAACAAGTGATTGTAAGTCGAGGTCACAGCCTACAAGTGAATTCCAATGACGGAGGTGAATAAACGAATAAGGATCCTTTTTGCCTACCCTGATCAGGCACATCAAGCTATATCTTCATGTCAGTCAAATGGCCTGGTCTTTCTCTTTTAGACGATGAACTTTGGGATTTCTGTGGATAAGCCCTTTATTTGAATAAGGAAGAAGAAGAAGAAGAAGGAAGGCTCATCCTTCCTGCTCCTGCATCTGCATGTACCTATTTTGCACGTTTACAGAATTTCAGGACAGTTCCCTGTCATAATAAACAACGGATTTTTTGGCGTAAACAACTGGTGCCAGAGCTGTGCTTAGAGACAAAGGTTGATGTGATAAGTAGCCTGTCAAGGTGACTGATTTCTATGAAGAAATTAATTATAGATAGAAGAAATTAAAATTGAGTCTATTGGTTTTGAGTAATTTAATAAAATAACACCAGCATTTATTTTTACCCTTTGACTAGCCCCTACAGAAAAGAGATTTAAAATGATTCCTAGCCTTTTTTTGTCTAGGGATTATGGAGTGTATTAGCCAAACCTAAGTGAGCTGGCATAGTTCACGGTCACTTACCATTTATCTTAATAGCCTATCCATGTTTCATCTGCCAAAGGCTTTCTCTGAGAACTTAAGCTTTTACAGGAAGTTAGATTACATATTTACAGATCAATGGGGTTTGGTTTTTGTATTTTTTAATTTTCCATTTAACCATGAAAAATTATGTGGCTGAGGTCAGAGGTCACTTACCTCTCCCAAATGATAAGCCCTTTGTTTGTTTTTTGGAATTATAAGGGAGAATTTAGAGATTCATGGAACTACTGCCTGATCTGAATGATAAATTCACAAACTTCCTGTAACTAAAATAGCTGCTGAAAGTATGGATTAAAATAATGGATAGTAACTATGAATTAAAAAATGTGTTACCAAGTACAACTTGTTTCATAGTTCAGATAAATACATATTTATTTGTATTGGAGTGATTTCCAGATAATTTTTCAATAGACATTTCGAAACTGATTAGAGAGTTCTAATTCAGCCTTAGGCACAAAGCCAGCTGAGTGACCTTAGGCCAATCATTTTCTTTCAACCCGAGGAAAGAGGCAATGGCAAACCATTTCTGACAAACCTTGCCAACAAAGCTGCAGAGACTTGTCCAGGCAGCCTCCAAGAATGCAATAGGACTAAACGAAAGAAAAGTGTGTGTGCGTGTGGGGGGAATGGGGATTGAAACAGAACTTCCAAAAAGACAACAGGAAGGAGAAGATGCCCCCCCTTTTTTAAAAAAAAAACTTTTTTAAAAAATACTCTGCTGTTTCAAAGAACAAATGCTTTGAAACTGGGCACATTTGCAGAAATAAAATAGTCTTAGTATTGTTTTAAAGAAACAAGAAACACGGGACTACAACTCAAGAGCTGCTAGTTGTTCTAAATCATGGGTGTCAAACTTGCTGCATCATGTGACATGACGTATCGTGACTTTTTTCGCATTGCTGGAGCTGGGGCGGGCACGGCCTCCACATGATGCAACCAGCCCATGGGCTGGCAGTTTGACACCCCTGCTCTAAATACTTCACCTTTTCGGCACTTGCTATTTCTGTCGCTCAGCAAGAAAGTCCAGACAAGAAGTACACTGTCAGCCTCACAAGCAGACCAGACAGGACACACAAGATTAGCCAATTCTACTTTATTGTAAGGCTACATTAACAGAAACTTGCAAGTCTGAAAATACAAATCTCCTGCTGTCTCTTTTTACCACCTGATAAGTTTAGTTTGTTTCTCTGCCCGTTATTCAGTTAAGGGCTCCTCCCCATCTTTTATCTGATTGTTCCCTAGATAGCACCTCTTCCCCTCTACTCTCAATTTCATTCCCACATACCCAGAACTATTAGCTCTGACTTTGTTGAACATTGCAAGTCTGAAAGTACATCACTACCCTTTTTGCCTTTACCATCCAAGAAACTAGGAAGGGTCCCTTCTGAGATGTTTGCTGCATTATCATTCCTTCTGTGGAGTCATTTGTTTCTTATCTGACCTTTGTCCAGCTCGTGTCTCTTCCTCCTGTCTTCCAAATCATTCCCATACACCAGTGGTGGTGAACCTATGGCACGGGTGCCAGAGGCGGCACTCAGAGCCCTCTCTGTGGGCACGCATGCCGTCGCCCCAGTCCTAGGCCTTCAAGCTGGGTTTTATAAAACCTTTTCGCTTTAGGCCTCCGCCGCTGTGTGCAAATAAAAAAAGGTTCAATCAGTCAATTTCAACTTCTCGCGGGAAAAAAAAAGATCTTGCAAAGTTGGAATTGATTGATTGAACTTTTTAGTCCCACCCAGTCTGCCGTTACCACCACAGCCACGCCCACCCAATGGGCCATACCCACCCGGCACTCGACAATGCATAAGTGGGTTTTGGGTTGGAGTTTGGGCACTCAGTCTTTAAAAGGTTCGCCATCACTGCCATACACCATTACATTTCCTAAGTTAAGAGCTATATGCCTCACATTTGCATAAAAAAAACATAATATGAAGTGCATGGCATGGGTCTCTGAGCTACAAGTGTGTCTCGGAAAAAAAGTATCATTGCTCTACTTCACACATAGTTAATCCTGTCCCAGGGACTATAAAAACTAGTCCAGAATATTGAGGTAGAACTCTAAAAATTGCTGAAAGAAAGTGAATGAAGGAGTTCCTGTATTCCCTTATATACAATACTTTCTATTTTTGATTTCCAGCTAAGGGGAAATTGTAAAGCACTGAGTAGCTGTGTATCTGCAAGAATAAGGACATGACTGCCCAAGATGAAAAAGTTACAAAATGAATGAAGAGAAACAAGCAAAAGCAAAAGAGAACAATTTTAGGGATTTGTGGGGCAGATAGTTGAAGTGCGTTCTTCCCCTTGAGATGTCAGTAAGGAAGGCGGTAGAATATATTTTCTGCCCTTTGAGTATCTTGTAGTCATAATGTAGGCATAATGGACCTGAACACGTAGGCTGATCACCTTACTCAGCACTGCCTGAAATGCTCCAATAGGGAGGTGAGACAATAAAGGAAGACATTGCTAGAATTGTTTTCACACTGAGAACAAATTCAGGAGTTCCAAAGTACATCTTGGAGACTTTACAAAATAATTTGCTTGAAGTAGAATGGCAAACAATATTCCCTTTTCCTCCCTAAATCAAGTGACCTGAGGCAGACTAGTTATTATGGTCCCTGGAAAGAAAATTGCATAGGTTTTTTGCCTCAGAGTATAAATAGAGCAAACAGTTCTGTTTTCCATCAATATTCCCATAGAAAATTCAGAGATTCAGATTTGTTCATCATCGAACACAGATTCCTAGGTGTGCTAGGTGCTCCCAGGGAAGAAATGGCAGACTGAAGGCAGTTTTGCTTTTTGTGGAGATGATGATTGTGGTAGAACAAGGAGCCGGCGAACAGCCTGGTACCTCAAAATCCCTCTCTGATTGGGTTCATCCACCTGCGTTCCATATACAGTAGAGGCTCCCTGCAAGAAACAGGGGTCTCCAGCAAGCTTTAGAACTCTGGGAGCTGAGAGAAAGACAGCCTTACCCAAGTATGGTTCGGATTACTGGGTTCACCCATTTCTTCTGTTATCGCTTTAGGAAATGGCTTGCTAACTGCTTTTTGTGTATTAAGAACCTTCAGAATGACAAGTTTCATCATACCAGGTAATTTTCCTTCAACCCTTAGCAAAAGAAGTTTCATATACTGTAAACTTTTTTTTTTTTTTAAATCTAAAATAAACAGCAAAAGGATGATTAGAACATTGATTTTGGAAAGTTCTAAATGGGGTCAGATGGATTGATAATAAGATTTTGAAACTAATTGTAAGAATCCTTCCCGTGAGTTGTTTAAAATCCTATTAAAAATGTATGAAGATTTTGAACTTAACTGTAAGAAATCTTCCTGAGGGAAAATTTTGTAGATTAGAGAAAAACATGATTAAAGGAGACTTTAAAAGCTGGACACTAGCAGCAACTAAAATGAACTAAAGATTATAATTAAAGAAGAGACTCACTAATACAGAATGGAGAAAAGTAATTCAATTTTGGAAGAATTTGAGGATATTTCCGAACAATGCATTCAGAAATTTCTCTTTAGATGGTCTGCTACCATAACAATGGGCTTAAAAGAGGAGATAGAAGAGAATACAACTCAGAATCATGTTTTAGATGTGAATTTAAAAATGACAAATTACAAGAATGATATGGAAAAAGATGTTACATTGGATTTACAAATAAAACTGGCTGATATCTTAATAACTAAAAGAACATACAAATAATAAATCAGAAGAGTGACTTGGATAACTTTCTTATCCTGGATTTACAAAAGAGTTGTGTTACACTGTTGAAGGAGTTCTGAAGGGGGAGGACTGAAAGGTTATCAGCTTTTGGGATACTATTGGGATACAGGTAATAAGCTCCAAGATTTTTAAAAACAAAAAGAAGGAATATAAAAATTGGTTCATTTGATCAAGGTTAAAATATATATGCTTTTTTTTAGCAGCATTAATGGGTTTTTCTTGACTAGGACTGAATGATGAGGCTTTAAACATTTGTTTATAGATATAAGATATGGGAAGATTGAAATGTTAGAAAAAATGTCAAATTACTGGAATTGTTTATATTTGCCTTGCTAGAGGGAAAAGTAATTTCTTTATATAAAAAAATAAGAAAATAAGAAACAAGAAAATAAATTCAGTTGCTGTGACTCAGTTTCCAGACAACTGTACCTGGATGACTGAGAATCTTCATCGACATATTGCCACACATTTTGGAAAGGAAACTCTGAGATTGGTGCAGGAGGGGTTGATACATTCCAATGATTCCCTGCCTAACTAACTTGCTTTGACTGAGGAAGCTGCTTGGATGAACCACAAAACATCTTAAACCAACAAGAAAATAAGTCCAGCTGTCCTGATTCATTTTCCAGACAAGTCTACCTGGAGGACTGGAGAATTTTAATCTATTTCTTTATATAGCTTTTTTCTTTATATTTTTTTCCCTTTCTTCCTTTTCTCTGCACTTTTTAATTTTCTTTTTTATCTTTTTCTTAATTTGCATTAATTTTCTATCTTTGTATTTTTAAACTTTAATAAAAATTATTATAGGAAGTGTGTTAAGTGCAGATCAATATATAGGTAGACTCTGATCACTTTATTCTCTTTCCACAATGTTGATATTTTATTCTCAGTAAAAAAAATCTGCCATCTGCTCTTAAGAAACAGCTCAGTTAAGGTTACTGTACTCTTTGCTGAGCAAAAACCTTAGCTTGCTTCTAGTAGATATTACTGAGAAGATATTAAACATATTGCTGATTTGTTCAGTGCTCTGAAGGATTATAGGCAATCAATGTAGATGATTCATAGTCATATATAATGGAACAGCATGCTTCACTTCAAGAGGTAGAGTTAATTGTTACAGAAGGTTGATCGGTTGGCTGAGCAAATGTAAAACCGATATATGTTCACCAGATTTTCCTCTCTAGCATTGTTTAAGACTGGTCACCTAAATCAACACTTACCCAGCATTACAATTGGGAAAGACACTTTAGAGCCTGAACTGCATATGGATGTGAGCTCCACTCAAACACCATTAGATGCCCGATGTATATTTATTACAGAAAAACTGTTGTTCCTAAGGAACTGAAGAGGGCAAAAGGAGTGAAACAACCAAGCTTTGGGCAGTTAAAGTTTCTTCTATTCCTTTCCTGTCAAGATTTGACCTCAATTACTGTAAATGTTGAAAATATAGGAAACTGGAAAAGTCCCAGATCACCCAATTAATGTAGATTTCTCTACAACCAAGTACACACATGGAGGGATGTGCCCATGGCTCTGTCCTAAGCTCCGCGTCTTTCAACATTTTCATCAATGACTTAGATGATGGTATTGGGAAAACTCTTATGAAATTTGCAAATACCACTATATTGGAAGGAGTAGACAATGCCTTAGAAGAAAGAGAGAAGTGTCAAAAAGATATAAACAGTCATGAACAATGAACTGAAATGAACAGAATGGAATTGAACAAGGACAAAGTGTGATGTTCTACAACTGAGGAGGAAAAGTGCAAAACACAAATGTGTACAGTATGGGAAAGAGCTGATTTATGGGTAGGCTGGAGAGACATTGCTTGGAATTGGGAAAAAAAGGTAGTCATTCCCCCTTGTCTTCTGTGATCCTTCTTGAAAAATTGCTCTCCTGCAGGGCAGTTAAAAGTTTTTGGAACCAATGAAAGTTTTTAGGCAACCCAGTTGGAATAGGAAGAGATCTGCGAGGGATGCATGTATATATTCTATAAGCAGCCTTCTACTGGGAAAGCAACATTTGGATTCCTGCACCGAAAAGGCCAAAAATAGCTCCTTCCAGTTCTGTGATTTTGTGTATGAATGTTTGGTAGCCTTATTTTGGGGTGGAAGCTATGAAAATTTCCCTGGGAAAAAAGTATGACACATTTAGAAATAATTATTCTAAATTAAAATAGAGATACTAGGCACTTTCCAAATTTCCCTGAAAAGAAATATGACACACTTAGAAATATTTATTTTAAGTCAAAATGGAGATACTATGCACTTTCCAACTGCGGGGAGCATAGAAAACAGATAACTGGATTGTCTGTTTTCCTCTCCAAATGCTGCCTGTTGATGGCAACTTTGAGCCTCTTCTTCCTTGAAATTTCAATCAAGATTGTGATTGGATAGCAGACTCTACTGGAAGAGACATAACCACCCTCATTAACTACAGAAATCACATTCTGGTATTTTTCAGCTATGCCTCCTTCACAGTTACTTCCTGGATTTGTTTTCACACTCTTTTAATTTAAAATGCTGTAACTGAAAAGATGGTCTCAGAGAAAAGCCAAAGTATGTAGGTGTCAATCAGTATTCCCAGAAGAAATCTATCTGCATGGATGACATAAACAGACCATTAGCTATGGAAGATTAAGTTAGTGGTGATGTAGTCATACGTATTGAAAGAGGACCATGAAAACCAGTATTCTATTTGCAGGGAATGCTGATGAACAGGATGGGAATTCTGGAGGCAACCAGGAATGCAGAGTAGGCAGAAGAAGGGCAGAACAAGCAGCAGTTGAGAATCAGCTCAACTGGAGATATCCAGGGCTTCCAGACCGAGACTCATGATGCATCTTTTTTTTTTTCCCAAAAGATTTCAAATAACCATTTCTGCCTTCATCCGAATCCTGCTCTTTTGAATTCTGCTCATGGCCTTGATATGTGGCACTTGTTCTCCCTCAAAGCCCAACCCTAACACTGACCAGCCTCTGGTCCCAATGGGAGAACTGGACAGACTCAAATCCTTGCGCAAACGTCAACCTTACCCTGCTTGATGGATCGGATGCTGGTGTGGTTGCTGCCTCTGGAGCAGGATCTGACACTGAGTCTGGTTCCTTTTTGTCCTCCTCTTCAGGTTTGGCTTCTACTGTTGTCATTGTGAGGAACCCTTCTTGCAAATTACTATTCAAAATGGGCTCCTTCCTTTGCTCTGGCGTTGATTGTGTGGGATGTCTCAGCACATGGACTTTGCCTGCCCTCTGGCTGCCCTGATCCTGCTTTAGTGATTTATACGGAGTGGCAGCACTAAGCCCCCTCCTTGGCTCAAGGCCACACCCCCAGAACGATCCCACTCTCTGCACAGGGATCAAAATTCATATTTAATAAACACAGGCATCCAATCTGCTCTGTCCATCAGGTCCCGATAATCTGCATAAAGATTATCCTCAATAATTGTAATATTCTTTATTAGGGACTGTGGATCTATGTGCAGGAGGATGCATATCTCTGTGCATAGTTGCGTCATATTACAAAAGGAGTACTCTTGATTTGTAACACTTCCAAATCTTATTTTGTCTTGGTCCTGTCCTGATCCTAAGAGAGTCTGAAGGCATTCCTTGGTGGGAGATCCAATACATTTGGTTCCCAAGTGAGAAAATTCCATTGCCCTGCTTTTGGGGGTTTGTTTGTTTGGCTAGCAGCTGTAAGATCTGGCCCTCAAGCTGACTTATAATCTTTGGCTGTACCGCCAGGTATCAGGTCTTATGATTCCATAATAAAGGGCTATGTTTGTAAAGCAAAGATAAAATTGCCAACTTCCCTAAAGTGTAAAAAGTCACTGCCAACTTTTGTTTTGATATTTGGCCTGGTATGTTAACAAATCTTTGGCACAATCATAGCAGGAAGAAAGTAATTGGCCTGGATTAGTTGGGTGGAAATCAAACAGACTCCTGTTCTCACTTGGTAATTGCTTATCAGCAATCTGAACATGAACAGGTCACTTCCTTCTTCCCAAGCTTACCCACCTTCTCTTTCTCCTACGCATCTCTATTATATATTAATTAAATTAAATTAATTAAATTAAATTTAAATTTTTCACTGGAAATACAGTAGGCCAGCAACACTGATGTTGCTCTGTCAGATTTAAAGCCAGAGTTCTTCTGAAACACAATCTTCTTTGTCTTAGGCAGTAGAACCATTTGATACTTCCTGCCTTTCCTTAGTGGTGGTGGGTGGGTGGGATATGGGGATAAATAAATCTAGAGGAGGAAATTTGTAGAACCAGCCCTGTACTTTGTCATGTATTTGCAGATCAAAAACCAGCATCGGGGGGGGGGGGAAACCCAGCAAAGCAGGTGAACTACATGCCCATTGGGTAAAGTAACTAAATGTTGATTTTAAATTGTCTTCCATGATCTTTAGATGTTTGCGACTATGAGAATTAGGGAAGATCTATAGCAGCTTTTCCCAATCTGGTGTCCTCTAGATATGTTCTAGTCCAGGTTGAGGAACAATGGTCTATGGTGGGAAAACAAAGACAAGGACAGAGGAATAGAACAGAGGAGACTAGAGTTTTCTGCTGCTGTTGTGTGAAGAAGTACTGGTGAGTGTCAAAAGTCGATTTGCTTAGTTGGTTGGCTCTGGAGGTCAGCAAGTGGCAGTTAACCTTGAGGGCAGGGAGATGCCAGAAGATTAATACAGCTTTGCAAGCTCAGGAATGGGACTTGTTACTGCCTCTAAATTAAAGTGGAGACATATTGCAACATAGGCAACATGCCCAGTCAATCTTGGCATCAGAGCCCAGGACAGGTTTCCATAACTGGGATGGGGAGAGGGGTGTGTGTGTGTTTATTAACCCTAATGGCAAACCTATTCGGGGAGAGTGATCAGGATTAGGTTCCACTGAGGTACCACAGGCAGATTTAGATGATGGAAAGCCCAGAAACATCTGGGGAGGTGCACCATTACTTACAGAGAACAATCCCTTGGGGGTCCTGGTGCCGGCATAGCGGATGCTGCTGTCATAGTCTCCAAGAAAGGAACTGGGAAGAGCCTGGTAAGGGCGGCCAGGCATGGAGAGGGCCCTGAATGAATATAGGAACAACTTCCGTGGACACTTTGCATTTCCAAAGCTGCTTTTCTTCTTCATCACCTAGGGAAAGGAAAGCCAATGTGGAGGGGTGGTTAGAGCACTGCAGCCTGAGTGAGGAGACTCTGCCAGGAAGACTCAGGCTCAAGTCCCTGCCCAGCTAGAACTCTCACGGGATAATTTTGAACCAAATCTGCCTTGAAGGCAAAATTGGAGGTAGTGTTCTGGCAGAGAAATGTAAAGGGCAAAGAAAGAAAAGAAGAAATGGAGGGAGGGAGGGAGGGAGGGAGGGAGGAAGGAAGGGGAATCAAAGTGTCAGTTGTGAAAATAGAATTGGTGAGGGTTGATACCTGCTTACCTTACCACTCCCCTTGACAACCTATCTACCTCCTGCTCTTTCTCCAGTTAGAAAGACCTCTCCCTCTTCCAAATTGTCACTGAGATGCCATCTTATGATTCTGCCATTGTGACCACTAGTGATAAAGAATGGGCTTTGAAATACAGCTCTTGCTTTCTGCTCCCTGGTAAAGCACCTGCAGCAGTTGGTAGCCAAATCTCAGAATATAATCCAAGTGGAGTGACTCTGGAGTTGCTTCTTCTGTGAAAAGCTTTCTACCAGATCAGATGTGGCCTCACTTGATGGCAGATGATCTGACTCTGAAGTGATGGCCTCACATGGTTGAGTAGAGGCAGATCAGGATTAAGAGCACTGCTCAATCCTTTCACACTTCTTTCTAATGCCAATATCCTTGTCCTGGATATTGTTTCAGGGGATGAGCCCAATGCACCTGACAAGTCTGGGTCATCCCTGGGAAACTGCAACATGTAAATCTTCCTCTCTGAGACCAACTGGTTTCTTGTGCACCATCTGCAACGTGCTCAACCCTTCCCTCCCTTTCAGTATCTACTACAGATGGTGGATAAGTCATTGCGCCAACCGAAAGGACCTATCAAATTTGGCCCTTCTCCTTAAGCCAAGCACAGAAGTTCCCACTCCAAGCCCCCAGTCAACGTGATCTGCTCCCTTACCTGAGATGCTCCTGACATCCACTTCCTGTAGAGCTTTCTTCTGAAACTCCTGCTTTCTGCTCCTTTGTATGTGCTCTGACTCCTTTCTTTTACACTAGCAGAAAACCAGGGCCCTTGGAGTTTTGTGGGCCTTGGAGCCTTGTTAGCACAACCTAGTTTTGGCCTTTCCCAACACAAGTTTCTATGACTCCTGACTTCCTTGGGGAGAGGCGGTAAGAAAGATAGAGACAATTGCAATTAGATTATACTATGAAAAGTAGCACCAGTTTTAAGTGTAAGTCACTTTTGCTTCTTTTTGGGGGGGGGGTGTGAGGGAGCATTAGAGCATTAGAAGTAAGCTATGAAGAATCTAAAATCTCCCAATTGTTACCCTCTGCAACAAAGAAAAAGTCAGTAGAAAAAGTCTGGCTTTGCCTTGAGGGGAGCAAAGTGTGAGTACATTGCAACATTGGGGGGGCAAACTTGGTTTGGCATTAGAGGAGTTAATCCGAAGGGGTTGTGAAAAAGTGTGAGAAGAGAGAATGGAAACCCAAAAGCAGAACCAATTAGCAAATGTTCAGATATTTGTTTTTTTTAAAAAAAATGTATCTACCACTATTAGCATAAATTCAACAGTGTTCTAGTGCTCACGTTCTGCTTGCTTGCAATATGTCTTATATTTTGTACAGGTTTGCCCGATTGTGTCCATAACCACCTTGCAGAATGACAGAACAGAGGAAGGCATCTTCACAGAGATTTCAACATGGGAGTCAGATGGGTCCACGGATGCCTGACTGCTTATCCCATCCTTGTTGGCTTCCTCAGGACAGGAACGGTGGCCCTGTGTTCTCAACATTCTTCTTGATGTGTGTGTGAGATGTTCCCAACAGGTTGTCCTTCCTTCTCTTGGCACCAAGCAAGACTTGGGCCTTTCACTGGTTTCTTACTGATAATGAAAACCTTGACTAAATGAACAGGCACGACTCCAGAGCTGCTTTCCTGCAAGGTCCATGCAGAAGGTTCCTTCACCCAGAAGCAATGCCCTGGCATACAGAAGCCCACTTCAGAAGAGCAAAGCAAATGGACAGTTGCCCTTAAAAGTGATTCTGAGGAAAATGGGGGCTCTTTTTCTGTCTTCGCATGCTGTAATTATAGGGGCAGAAAGGCTTTAGGGCAACTGCCATACTTGTAGGTGTTAACACTCTGTTCCATTTGAGCGTTCAGCTCAAGAATCAGTTTTGTGGTAGCCCCTTTTGTAAGTTCTAAGTTAAAGTGCAAATTTTGAGTGCCAGGGAATGTCTCACAAACAGTTCGCATGTATGTTAAAGGAGACTTCTGGACAAACAGTGCTTAATGCTACCCATACACTGTGCAGCATTTCACCTTTTCCTATTGAATGGATTTCCTGTGAGAATTTAGCTCTTCCACAGAGGCATCCCTCTCTGTTCCAAGTACAGCAGAGTAGCCTAAAAACTGTAGGGCTGAACGCTCTAATTCAGATAATTCCCAGCAATTCAACTCACATCTTCCACAAAGTATTTACAACTTTGCAGTGATGTGCAATGCCTCAGGTTAGTTCCATTTAAAATGGTATCAGCAGCTAATCATTTTACTGCAGTGCGACCCCAATGTTTTGATTCATTTAACAATTTAATAAAATAAATAGCAGCAGTTTTGTTCTTCTGAGAGAAGCAAGAGTCCAATTGTTGAAGTGGCCCTAAATGATGAGATCCATTCAACGTTCTTCAGACATTTGGCTTGAACCAAATGGTGTCCAGTTAGGAAAATACACAGAGGGTAGAACTATCAATGGCTGGTTACCAGTCACGATTGTCACGTATTGCTCCGATATCTGAGGGAATAGGTATGCAATGCTAGTTGCTGGGCTTGTGATTGGGAGGTTTCTCAAGGGAACTGGTTGGTCACAACAGAGAGCAGGAGACTGAACTACACAGCTCTATAGTCTGATGTTAGAGTTGCTCTTATGATTAAAAATATCCATTGTTAGTGAGCAATGCTAAGATAGGTTTATCCAAAGTATTTTCAGTAAGTGCCTAGAGGTTTAATGATTATTTCAAGTGAGTGTGTGCATAGTGCCCAATTACATTCAAAATTTTTATAGATTTTTTTTTTGAAGATATCAGGAGTGGGAACAGACATGTTCCTTGCCCTCTATGCAGTCAGTATTTATTCAGTGGTCACCCCCAATTTACTTCATTCCTTTGTATTCTATGTAGATACAGAAATCAGGTGTACGTCTTATAAACAGGACCAACCTATGGAAATCCTATTTACCAATAAATGTTACCATCCGGCTATTCTTGGCTGCAGCTTCTCATCAAGTTTGCTGCAATGTAATAGAAAACCTCAGTATGTTGCGGTCAAGCTCTGGGAAATCCAGTTTCCGTAATTCCCATGACGGCTGGGACTTATGGGAACTGAAGTCTAAAACCAGCAGAGGACAATAGATTGGGGAAGCATGTTGCTGATGAAACAAACTCAGTTGCCTGCGCTATAGGTCTGTCCTGCAGATAAACTCTTTTGTATTTACCATTTCTGTAGGTACATACTTACTAAAACAAAATAAGTATGTTTAGATTATTTTATTATTTTTATGTTTGGCCTTCAGAAACTGTATGCCCTGGATGCAACAGAAGGAATATCTCATTGATTCAGACACATAGGACAAGGGTTAGTACACTGAGTAAAATCTAGGAAGGAGATTAAAAACTAATTTCCTCCCATTTAACAGACTCAGCATGCAATCCTTTTAAAGTAGCTTAGTTCCCTTTTTGTAACAATAGAAACTCTAACTTTCACAACTGAAGACTATATTTTGATAATATTTGTCAAAAAATACCCTGCCTGTAAGTGCTGTGTTCAACTGACATTTTCTGCCCACATCTCGTTTAAGCCACTGCATTAATTTAAAAGGGGGTGATCAAGCAGGGCTTAAATCACCTGCTATAGCCTACTTAAAGGTAGTTAAACAAGTGGTATACCCATTACACTGCTTCTTACATAAAAAAAATAGAAGTGTTATTACTCGTTGGATCTCAACTTTTCTCCAGCACCAGCAGGCTTAGAATAGATTGGTTCAAGTGGGGTTGCTGGATCTTGTCCAGTAATTAGGAAATGAGGTTTAAAAGCTCAATTCATCCCATAAACAGATGGGATAAGGGTTGCTTGCTAAATTTACAATGGCACTAGGAGCTAATTGCATAACTCACAAAGGTCTTCCAACTACTCTATGCTTGCATCTGTGGGAGGTTTCAAGAAGCATAGCCAGGGCTACAGAGCCTCACTACTACTATAAGACAGTGAAATTCACCTGTGTTTTTCTGCCAGTTTTTCATTTGGAAGAGAATTTCTTTTAGAAATGTTTTCAAAGAAGAGGAGTATTTTGGAAAAGGATTTGAAGAAAGTATTTCTGTACTTATTTAGGGACAAAGTGGGAAGGATATTGTGTCAATGTTTCTTGGTGCTAGAATCTTCCCTCTAGCTGTCTGGTTTTGGTTAATCATATAGGTTTCCTCCTACTGACCTTTTCCACAGTGATATTAAAATTATTAGCAAAGGGAGTTCAGCTCTTGAAAATGTGTTTGACTCTTTTCTTTTCTTTGCAAAAGGTCAGAGAAATTGCCCACTATCAAGACATTTGAAACTGTGTGCCCAGCTCTACTGTGTAAGTTTTTCCCTCCAGTGGAGGATGAAATGACAGGAGGAAATGGAACCAAATTAAAATGGAAAAGGCATTGCTCCAAAAATATACTGCAAAATTGTGTGTGATTGATCATTGAAGTGCTTTTTCAACAAATGATTCCCATTTCCCCCAGAACAAAGTCTGGGGGGATTGGACTACCACCACCACCAGCCCAAACTATCCTACTGATAATCAGGTTATGAAAATGGTTATCTCTCCTGCCCTAGCCTAGAGCAAAGTTTATCAAATTGCATCATATGGAACCTAAATGGGGTTCTGTGAGAGACTTAAGAACCAAAAGAAAAGAGGAAAAAAGTTCACTTTAAATGCAACCATTCTCCATCACTAGAACTTTTCCTCTTGCTCAGGGGTTCTTAGAACTTTCTTTTAAACAGGTTCTGTGGCCTTAAAAAGTTTGAAATTGGCATGCCCACCTATGGACAGATAAAAGCAGGAACCATCAATACTTTCTGAGGCATAAAGTCCGGCAAAAACTAATAAAAAGCTGGAATATAGTTAAATACCAATACTATACAAAACTCCCAGGCTGGTTCTCACCATTAGAAGCAGTTATATACCCCAACCTTTATAGGCAAGATAGGGTTATCATATACAAAGATATCCTGTCAGAGGAAGAATATCTAAAGCAAAGGCAAGAGTTGAGACAACAGGGGATTGCTTTGGAATGGTGGTCTTACCTTCAGATACAAGCAAGATACGTGAAAGACAAGAAAGAATGGGGAATTAATAGACAAGATACGGGGCTTGATAAAATATTATTAGGCTCGGAGAAAAAACAAATAAAAAATATATATAAATATATGTTAGAATATAAATTATTTGAAGAACAAGTTAAAGCAGGGCTTTTCAACCAGTGGTACGGGTACCACCTGTGGTACATTGGCATCTGGCAGGTGGTACGCGACCATCCTAGAAAAGTGGTAGCGGGGGAGGGGAATGAGCTGAACCGGTGGCAGCACCGCACAAGCCTGAGTGAGAAATGGCTGGAGCTGCAGGGCTGTTAGGGCTCAGCTGGAGCTCGCGCTGATCCTGGTGCTACTGCTGAGCCCTGAAGAAGCACCAATCAGCTGGAAAGCAGCACTGATCCTGGCGCTTCTGCTGAGCCCAGAAGAAGCACTGATCAGCTGGAATGTTGCAACATCTCCAGGGTCTTGTGATTTACATTCAGATGCTTGGCAACTGATTCATATTTATGACGGTCACAGTGTCCCAGGGTCATGTGAAGTGACCAAAACCTGCTGCAACCACCCAGCAGACGGGGGGAATAAAAACCAAACACCCCCCACCCCACCCCCACTGCCAACCCTCAATAGAAATGCTCACAACAATGAAAACCTCGGACAGGAGGAAGAGCGCCGCCAGGCGGGCAGGCAGGTGTCTTGCTTGGCTGTGGCTTGGGGGACACTTTTTTCAGTGCCATTGTAACTTCAAACAGTCACTAAGCGAACTGTTGTAAGTCGAGGACTACCTGTACTTTATCACTTTTTTCCTTTTTTTTTTTTGGTCATCAAGTTTTTGACACCTTGCTAAGCGACTAGTGGTACTCGGATGTTGCCATATCCTAAAAGTGGTACAATGGGTGAAAAGGTTGAAAAGCCCTGAGTTAAAGAAACAATGGTTACCTGGGCAATAGATTTGGGGCACGCTATAAACCTGGACCAATGGCAGCAAATCTGGGAACGTAATTGCAAAATTACATTGGCAACAACTTATAAGGAAAATCTCTATAAGATGCTCTTTAGATGGCACCTGCCACCGGCTAGGCTCGCAAAAATGTATAGTGGCTACTCACCACTTTGTTGGAAGTGTAAAAGGGAAAAGGGTACTTTTTTTCATGTTTGGTGGGCTTGCAAAGAGGTACAGGTTTATTGGCAGAGGGTTTGGAATTGGATAACAGAAATGACGGGTCAAAAAACTCAATATAAACCAGAGATGCTACTACTTGGCATATTAGAAAAAAATATAAACAAAGATGATATATACCTAATTATTCATGTGATAACGGCGGCAAGAATTTTGTTTGCCCAAAATTGGAAAGCAACTGAAGTGCCTAGTGGAGATGCGTTAATAAGGAAAATTTTGTATTGCACAGAATTGGATAAGATGACTAAAGAATTAAAAAATCAGGAGGAAACAGAATACTATTTAAGCTGGAATAAATTTTAAAAATGGAAGGAAAAAAAAGAAGGAAGGTCATTAGAAGGGATGTAAATAGAGGAAGAATATCTGAAATGTCATCTGTATAATACGGAATATATGTATAATACGGAATGTTTAGACAAAGATGTATGTCAAAGATGATACACTATGTTCAATGTTTTTTTAATCTTTTTTCTTTTTTTTGTATTCAATAAAAATTATTTAAAAAAAAAAAAGTTTGAAATTCCCAGCTCCAGACAGCATTCCTCTCTAGCATTGTATATAATTTATGGCTTATATACAGGCAATCATGGAAAAATATACCTTCATCTACAAAAGATGCTGCAAGTGCACAAATGAAAATCTATAAACTTGTTCAAAGGACTTAAACCAGCTCATTGGGAAACAAATATCTTCAAGCATTTCCATTTTGCTTTTCACAGTCATTTTCTTTTACCAAGCCGGGAAAGAGAACTGGAAAGTATATCTGGCTCCTGCCCTAGAAGCTTTCGGCAATTTAGGTACATAAGTCATTCTAAAGCCATTTATACTACAGCTCCTTCCTTGCTGCTCTCCTAGGCAGAAAAGGCGTCTAGATGGGGACTATCAAAGAAGCATTTAGCACCAATTTGTCCCTCTATCTGTCTCTCTCACATATCCCCCTCTTCCGACCCACTATCCAGCTCAAGACAGCTGCTTTACAGTAATTATCCAAATGGATAGTAATTGCAATTAATTCCCTAGCAGGAGTCAGAACTTATAAGCTTTACACAGGCAGATTGTGCGGGGGTGTCCAAAAAAATCTGCAGCATAACATCATATAAAAATGACTTATAGGTTACTGAGATCTCAACCCCTTTCATCACACAAGAGTTTGCCAGGTGGAAGTACACAAAAGCTATATTAAGTACTTCTGAATCTTAAAAAAATGAAGCCTAGTCACAACACATAGAAAAAAAAGCAGAATCCAACTAGCATGAATAGGAAATTGATTCACACACCAAGTCAGACGATAGCTTCTAACAGTCAATACATCAGCTACATTGTAGCCCATCCCAGGTCATTAATGTTGTCATATAATGATGGATGCATTTGGAACATCTAGTATTCATGCATATAAGAATTAGAGGACCATGCTTCAACTTTCAGTTGCAAGCATTTATCACAGTTATATTGGTGTAAAAGTATAAAAGCAGAATAATGTGCCAACATCTTAAATACATTTGTGCGGTTATGCACTGTGTTCCTCACACTTTAGGTAGCACTGTCCCTTCATGCAATGGTTAGATATGCTCCATACATTAAATATGAATCCATTCTAAAAACCTCTGCTTGTAGTTGCATGGAGTTTTTTTTAATAGAGTGTTTCTACCTGCATTATTCTGAGATGCATCACAGAATGTCAATAAAGGTTAGTTATAACAATCACCCTGTTTTAGATGCAACTCAGAAGCTGGAACGGATAAAAATGATTCTTTCCCTGTTATGATTGTGCTTAAGAATCAACAGGATTCTGAATATGGATCTATAGCTGTGAGTTGAAGTCCCCTATATTCCTGGCTATTATCCTACTTGGAATCAATTAAGGTAAAATAGAGAGGAAGATATGGGAGTTGGCTAAAGAAATCAACACTGGAAAGAGAAATCTACAACTAATTTGCAGTGGTGGATTGTTGGTGCGCGCTTGTAATCTTAAGAATTTTTTTCAACAAAGGGAAAAGGGAAAAAAACTTCTGAGCAATACAAAGTTTTTGCAATTGCATATTATTTCTCCTCTTCTTTTTATTATTGTACTTGTCAATTATGAGGTTGTATTGATCCTTTAATACTGTTATATGTACCTGTACTTTGTTAATTAGCATTAAAATGTTAATTAAAAAGGACCTTGCTATGTGCAATGTTCACAGGATGTAAAGCTACTCCATATTTAGCACTAAATCAAAAGGCGCATCTATTTTCCTCTAATGGCACAGAAAAATTTTCCTTTTCTATTTTTATTTGTCTTTGTAACAGCCAACAGCTACATGTTGTCTGGGCAGTTCACTGAATGCAGCTTAAATGTATACAATATCAGACAGTGCAGCATAACATAACCCCTCCAAACATTAAGAAACAAATACACAAGAAAACCTGAATGAAATCTGTGCCATAGAAAGAACTAAACAGTTCAAATCTAGATGTTTTAAAAAACAAAGATGAAGCCTTGTTTATTTTCACAAGCAACTTAATCTGGCTCCAAGGTTATCATTTATGCCAGGTAAGTCTCTCTAGGATGACTGCTCTCACGGTCTCCGTCTCACCTTTTGGGAGGGGTATCTGAGTTGGACCATCTGAAAATATCCCTAATGCAGAAATGCATTTATGCATTTTATTGACATTTAACTAAACTTAAGATACTGTAACATCTTTTAATAATAAATATGTTAAATATCTGAAGATATTTTGTATATCATGTATGAAAGGAGACAACTCTGGTTAAATGTTTAATTTCAACATTTTAAACTAAGGCCAGAAATACAAACAAGATACTTGTGGAGTGTAAAGCAGTAGCATACATCTTACTGCATCATAGTAAACAGTCTTGCTACCACGTTTTTGATCAGCTGTTGTTTCCATGCTGTTATCAGGAAGCCCCTTGTAATATGTTGTGGAACATGGACAAAGTAAAGACACTCATACAGAGTACCGTTTCCACCTGGAACAGTAGCTTTCCCAAGACGAAGGCTGACGTACCCGATTCTTTATACGGGAAACAAAAAATATCTTCTTGCCTAACTATCACAACTTGAATTCTCCTCTACAGAAGAGATAATGCCAACAAGTGTGAGTTTCATATTTATTTTAAAGACTGAGATTCCTCAGCTGAGGTGTGCAATTTTTGTAAACACAGCCAGCACATGCCCTCTTCAGCAAAAGCATCTTTCCTGCTTTTTAAAAGCAGCAACTAATCATCCTTTCAAGCTAAGTGTTAAAACAATAGCCAAGCTTCTAAACCTGGGAATCCAGAGATGACAGTTTGTTCCAGAACATTTCTATAAAAGAAGAACAAGCAATCACTTTTGTTGATCAATTTCCTTTGCTGGGGGAGTGTAAGAGAAAAAGTAGGCTCTGATGAAGCCCATCAAAGTTATGTATGTCAAGTCAAAAGAACTGATTTCCTGGCAAGGCCTCATAAGCAAGAACAGAAGAGACTTATTCATGAACTACATAGCCCCTGCTTTTCCTCCTCATTTATGGGGAAGAAAAAAAATAAAGGGCGTCCAGAAACAATATCATAATAAGAGATGAAGATGAAGACAGATCCTTATCTTCAGTCCAGGCCCTGGGAGAGGTCCTTCCAGTGTCAATTCAATCATGATACCTGGCTAAAGAATGGGTCAAGATAGGGCCAGTCTCAGAAGGGTTCAAACAAAGGCATTGATGAGGAAGAAGCCATCTTGCTGAGGAAAAAGCTTTCTCCAGGTAGCTAATGGAACTGTTGCCAGCAAGTCTCTTAGGGGTTAGGAGAAGTTTTAGGTCTTCAGGGGTGTCTGCTCAGTCAGGTTGCGCACATCTTCCAGGAATTGTTTGGGCGTCAGGATGTGGGATGAGCCTATGTGGGAGAGAAGGATTACCACAGGAATCCATCAAAGACAAGGCACTTGTGAGCAAGCAGGCTATCCACTGGCTGTGCACTTACCAATCAGCACTTCCCATTTTCCATCAGTAGCCTCCGTGACTTCATAGGCACAACGCATCTCTGACATGGTAACTCCACCAAGCACATACAGGATAAGACGGGGTCCTGTCCTGTACTCAGTTGCTGTCTTGGTCTTGTGCCAATGTCCAAAACGGGCACTGTGAGACAAAAATGGAGGAACCATCTGCTAAAAGACTGTCAACCAAGCAATCTGGGAAAAACAGCCTTTCCTTGCATGCTAGACAGCTCCCTGGGAACATACAACACCAAAAGCTGGTCCAAGAGATGAAGGATCCCACCCTCCCAAATGTACATAGAAAGAATCAGCTCTATCATATGCTCTTCAGCCATTCAAGGACAGGTGATGTTGCATCTACAAACCTTTCAAACAGGAGAATACATGAGTGTTCTTCAACATACTCTTAAGTGGAAAAGCAAACATCTTTATGTAAGAGATGAGTAAATTTTCTCCTTATCATTTAAATTTATATCTTGTCTATGTGTTAAAAATGGTGCTGCCTTATGCTTTCTTCTATTTGTTTGGAGCATCACTTACCTCACAGCAGTTTGGGAACAGGGACCAGGGGCAGGGCAAGACATATAGGGCCAGACCTTCTTATCCAGTTTGTCCTCAATGGCATCCTGTGTCAAGATGAGCAAAAGTAAAAAGATGGGTTCCCTTTTTTCTGGTTTGATAGAACCTGGGATTGTGGAAAAGGTTAAAGAAGCCGTATGGCTGATCCTGGCTGTTCAGTATGCATGTGCGGGCACAGACATTTTTGTTTGTCTTTTTCCCTGGGGGGGGGGGTTCCTGTTCTCAAAAATTTCATCCTGACCGCAACTACTGTCTAAGCAAGAAGTCAAAGTCGTTCAGTTTGATGCACAATAAATCTGGACTACAGAACAACATAGTAATAAGGACTTCATGATTTATCTTTTGTCGATTTTCTATAGCAAGAGTTTAATTTTTTTTCTTGTGCGATCCAGGCCACAAAGATATACAGGGTAGATGGATTCTCAACTGGATTTGCTTCAGGACTGAAGCATCTTCAAGTATACAACCAACACCCAAGGCAGCCAGCTCCCTCTCCCTCCTTCTGTGTACCTCCATGACATCCTTAAGAATGGGAATCCACCGGGAGAGTTGATAGGTAGGCTCTAACCGTACTTTCCTTGCAGGCTTCAGGTTTCCGCCAGTGTCCTGCGAGTAGAAAAGGCCATTAAAAAAATTAAAAGAGCAGGAGCCAGGCCTGTTGGAAGAAAGACAGAAGGGGATGGACAAGATGGTTCAAGAAAGTCCAGTGTTTAGAGGAAGATGGAATGGCTTACCTAAACAGCTCCAGCAGGACTGGCCGAGGGACAGGCAAGAGAGGAAAAGAGCAGAGAGAAGAATGAGCAGAGAGAAACATACAACACTGGCAGACTTAAATAAGAGGGATTCTTATCTTCGTCACTAGGATAGCCAGAAGTTACCCTTCTTGTCCATGAACTGTCAGGGCCATTACTCAGACTGCACTAGTGAATGGTAACTATGCACCAACAGCACAGGCACAAGCTACCTGCCCAACAAATATCACTAGCAAATGCATGTGTGAAATACCTCTGGCATGATGGCGGCCCCCAGGCAGTGCATATTATAGAGGGTGTCTCTCTCCTGCTGGATGTTGGCATGCTGGATGAGCTTGGTGAGGTTCTCCTCGTTAATGCCTAGGTGAAAGGAGTGCAGCTCAGACCGAGGGCTTCAGAGTTTTATAACCTTTGTCTTCCATTATATTATCCCGATATTGCCACATCAATTACCCACACTATTTTTTTCAACCACAGTTTTAAATCTGGTGTGTTATTCTCCAGGGCTTTATCAGTTTATATTTGGTGCTCCCACAATATTTTAACATGCTCTTTACGATACTTTTTCAACTCAATGTTCCCACCAATTTTTACGGGTGCTCCAGTGAATCTTTTTGGCACCTACGTCTTTGCTTAGAGAGGTAGTCCTCGACTTACAAGAGTTCATTTAGTGACCGTCCGAAGTCACAACATCACTGAAAAAAGTGACTTATGACTGTTTTTCACACTTACAACCGTGGTAGCATCCCCATGGTCATGTGATTTACATTCGGATGCTTGACAACTGACTCACATTTATGATAGTTGCAATGTCCCGGAGTCATTTGATTGCCTTTTGTGACCTTCTGACAAGCAAAGTCAATGGGGAAACCAAGATCACTTAATCGTGTTACTAATTTAACAACTACAGTGATTCACTTAACAAATGTGGCAAGAAAAGTCGTAAAATGGGGCAAAATTCACTTAACAAATTTCTCACTTAGCAATATAAATTTTGGGCTCAGTTATGTAAGTTGAGGACTACCTGTAATCAGTTATGTGCAATATTTTGTGCATAAACTGATTATATGATCGTTTCTTCTGCTTCTTAACACAATCTGTGTTTTTCAATTGTAAGTCATTGCCTAGTTTCCCCACAAGATAGTTTTCATGTCTAAGGGATGTTAGAACTCACAGTCTCCTGGTTTCTAGGCCAGCACGTCTCTCTATGTTTCTGTCGCCATTTCAGATTTCACCACCCAGGATAGGAAGTGGATGAGCACTAACCATGAGCGTGATGGCCCTGATTGTGCTATCATAGATTTTTATGCTTTTTAAAAAAATGTTCTGTACAAACAAAAATTAAAAACAGAAGCAAGAACTTTCTTTCTTTTCTGTGGTGGCTTAGAGGGCCTTCAAATGGCAGTTGACACAACCACCTGAGACTTACAAGTTTGATGTAGCTAGTCACAGAGGGGATTTAACCCCTTCTAGGAGACAGATGTCACACCCAGCAGTGTTGTGTGAACATGGCATCCAGTTATGGGCAAGAAGTGTCCTGAAATTTCTCTTCCTTTTGGTCCTTGCAAGGGATCTTTTCCCTAACCTAGGCAGCTGAGAGAGAAGTTATCCAGCAATGGTACCATTCTGGAGAAGTATGCAAAGCAGGATAATGCGAATCTTATCAAAGGCCTCCACAGTGGTATCAAGGACAATTGGCACAATACTCTTCATTGGGTTCTTGATTTTCTCTCCTTCAACATCTGCCCCTGTGGCCAGATCCTGTGAGGAGGGAGAAGAGATGCCCATCAGGAATGATCCTTTTCACCAGGGAAGAGAAGGAGACACCCAAAGTAAGTTGTACTTCACTGTGAATACACAGAGTTGGGCTGCCATGGCAGTTCTCTTCTGTTCTCACCTCTCCTGAATTCTTAATACGCCTACCTGCTCCACGCCGCACAGCTTCTCTATGGTGCCCTTAAAGGTATTCATACAGTCTTCAGCCAGATGCAAATGTGTGGAATACTACGGGATGAAAGAGGATGGTAAGACACAGGCTGTCAACTCTACAACAAACATGGCTGCAGCCATCTTGCTCGTTCTAGGTTGCCACATGACAGGAAGGGGGAACGGAGTATCTCTGTTAGCCTAAACAATATTGTGTCCTGTGGAAACCAAGGTCACTCTCTCATTTGGAAGAGGAGGGTCAGGCGTTCTGGTAGAAAGCCCGCCAAATTGCTGTATTGGGTCACATAGTTATTGCATAGCACTGGGGTGGGAACTTTTACTTTGTAATAGTGTAACTCTTTGGAGGGAATTTCAGACTTGGTTTCACTTTTGACTGCTGATATTTTGTATCCAATAAACATATTCTTTGAGGAAGATTCAAGCCTCTGAGTTCTGATTTATTCGGTTCTATCGGAACCATGACACAGGCTTTTTGCCAGCATTAAAATTTTTCCCTCCTGCCCCTCCAATGAACAAAAAGTTCCCTGTAGAAAATGAGCAAGGCAAGATCCAAGGGATGCCTGAAAAAATGGCCACAATCTGTAGTAGTTAAAAATGCCACGATCAATAAAAGTTATGCAAATGAAATTAAGCTTGTCCCTGTGACTATTCTGCACGATCTGTCCCGCTTGTACTTCTGGCAGTGCAACGGCTCCAGCCCTTTATATTATATACAGATCTTAACAACCAGAAACCTGGCTATTTAGAGAGACAGATGAGATGTCTCTGGATAAAGATTTTGGCTCATCGCAGCATGTTGAAAATGATGGTTCTGGAGATAATACAAAATGAGAGATACTTTTCTCACAACTAAATATGGTTCTCAGAAAAACAGCTTCCATGGAAGCTCAAGGAAGCAGCAGCAGTTTGGTGCAGAACATTCAGAAAGTATGAGAGTAGTACCAAGATGGGATTGGCTAAGCTTTGTGGAAATTGTAACAATGGGGACTGTAGTCTAAGGTATTGTATACAATCCATATTATAAGGTACAGTATACAATCCATGTCCTGTCCCAATTCTTCTAGAGCTTAAATTTACCCAGGCCATTTAGATACACATGGATGTGTGAAGGAATTAAGCTTTTTAGTTTGGAAGTTATAAACTCATACATGTTTCTGCAGGTATGCAGATAAAGAACTGTGAAGACTGTACCGTATCAGCTAAAATCAAAGAGCCAGAAGGTAGGGTGAGGCAAACATTCTTACTGCTGGGAAAATTATAGATGTCTATAAATGGGGATTTTTTTTTCTCATATTGGATTTGCTGCATGAATCAGAAATATATTAGCTCAGCAATTAAACATAGATGAACATGTCCAGATCTGATTTTGGATTGGTGCAAGAGTCTATGTGGACATGCCTCTAGTTGTTTTTATTCAGCCTTTTAATGTCAGATTTAAAGACATTTTAGAACATGAAACAATTTGCACTGTCAGTGTACTCTAATTCATGCTAATTGATGGTGGCTGATTATAGGATCGACTTATTTTAAATCACTTATACAACTGATTACAACAAACAAATAATCAAGTACAGGCACATGATACATTTTGCATCTTTTACCTTGTTAAGTTCTTTCTGGTATTGGGGCATCTTCTTCAGGATCTGAGAGAGGTCTTTAATGTTAGCCTGGAAAGAAGAACAGCAATTGCCGATGACAAACTCAACATAAAGGCAATCCAAGTATTAGTAAAATTTCAGATAAAAGCATCTCTCTCCCTCATCTTACAACAGCTCCCTGCAACCTGGTTGAAGGAGCTCCTAATACTCCTAGATACCCTGAATTTAGCCCCAAGATATGTGCAGGGCATTCAGGTTAATGAATGCTGTCTTACAAGACCTACAGGCCGATGGTTCCTCTCTTTTAAGTCTGGCTAAGTAAGCTCCAAATTTCTAGAGCAGTCACTCAAGAAGCTTGAAGAAACTCAATGTTAAAACTTCAAAGGATGGAAATAAGTAATTTTCTCCAGAATTTCCATTTGTATGCAAGTTCTATGGAGGAATGTCAGTCCCTACCCTGCACTGCCTCTTATTCTCCCAAATGACTTCAGTGTCACTTTTGCTGCTCCGCCTGAAGATTCCTCATCTTGGTGTACCCAAAGGCCCTATTTTTGTACCACCTGTACTTCTCGATTAGGCTTTCTTGTGCACTGTGCACATAACTGTGTTTTCAAAATGTTGTCCAGAACTAATGAGATTTAGTTAAGGTTGATCTGCCTCCCTGAAAAACC
Organism: Azemiops feae; assembly: GCA_023970755.1. Classification (NCBI taxonomy): domain Eukaryota; kingdom Metazoa; phylum Chordata; class Lepidosauria; order Squamata; family Viperidae; genus Azemiops; species Azemiops feae. Next base: position 1,382,451 of record JALGBA010004283.1, read on the forward strand.
AAACAGCAATGATGTTTCAGTCACTTAACTTGAGCCAAAGAAGCCTAGCTTGCAAGATGTAGAATGCATGTCCTCATCTCCCCCCCCCCCCCCTACAAGTCTCTCAGGAAGGCAAATCACAGACAAGACGAGGGTCTGGCCATCCTACCTTATCTGTGGTGAGCCTTTTGCTTTCACAGAAGGTACGCAGGAGCTCAGTCACTTTCCTGTGGAAGGAGGTCATATTCAGGGCCAAATACAAACACTCATCCCCAAAGTGCAATTCTTCATCTCTCCCACAACAATAGACTCTGTGAGGCCTTCAAAGTCCAGGGCTCTCTGTACCAGAAATGGCAGTAATTCTGGAACAGAGGGTAATGGTGGAAGCAACATCTCTCCCCCCCCCACTCTTCACAATGGACACCAATGGCAATCCAGATCAATTTAGGAAAAAGGGCTCCAGCAGGCTTATATTGCTCCAGCCAGTTATCGTTCTGGCTGATTCACAAACTCATCAGGCAACCAGGCAGTTGTATGTAGGGCTGTATGTAGGTTCTCACTTGGACACGTCTGCGATGTGCATATGGCGTAACTGCACCCAGAGGTCATCGTCCTCATCCAAGAGTACTACCTTTTCCCTGGAGTCACTGATGCCTGTGGATTCATACCTGAAGGAAGGCAACAGAGTTAATATTCTGTTAGAAACATATGGTTGCTCTCTAAATGGGAAGGCACAGAATTCTTTTACTCATTCTTTCTCCCCCACAACAGCTCTCACCGGTAAGTATCACTCTCAATGTTGAGCAAGTCGTAGGCCATGGCTTGGAAAGTGAGCTCATGAAGAAGTGGCGACACCAGATCATAGCTACGGTCAACTATCAGAAGCTGTGATCGAGATTTGTCAGGGCCCTGAATGCAGCAAAAAGGGGAAGATAAAAACAAACAAACACAACTTTGTGGTTTCGGTTTGTATGTTATGCTGCATGTTTCCCTGCTAAGCAGAGTCCTTAGGCATTGTCTGAAAGTCATCCACAGGACACACCCTGTATCTTAAGAAATTGATGAACCATGGCAAGATTGATTTAATCTGTAATCCTATTTGGAAATAAATTCCCCCAAGGTCAGTGGGACTGAGCAAGTAAAAAGACAGCCACAGAGCTGCACTGCTAATTATTTAATGGCAGCCCTGCTACAGGCACTAAGGAAGAGTGGAACAGCTGAGTATTGCAGACCCAATCTCCCCTCCAAACATTGTTGACTGTGGGCAGCCTCTCTAGACATCTTTAATAGGGAGCTTGGTCAAAAATTTATTATTCAAACAATGCAAACCCCCTTCCAAGGGACGTAAACAATTCCATAAGCACAACGGACTTACGCTTGTGATGTCAACACAAGCAACAAAAGAGGCTAAAGGCTGTTAATTCTCTGTAGTGCAAATTCTGCTCTAGAGCCATTTGAAACAAGTCCTTTAGATTCTACTTGGACATCTCACCATCTCCACTATACCTTTAACTGACCTAATAATGTCCTGAGTTTTAATGGTACTTTGGTTATGATGACTGGGAGAGGATGGCAGAAGAACCCATTTTTATTTAAATGCTGCCAACTGTTTAACATCTAGTTTATGAAATTTACAAAGGCAGCAGGAGGAGTATCATTGTTACCAAGACATTTTCAGCATGCCCAAGGCTATTCAGAACAGGTGTAGCATTGTTGGGCCACTTTTTGGTGTTAGAGTACAATGCAATCTATCATTTAGCCTGCAGGCGGCATGGAAATACACTAAAGAGGCCTATGGACATGAATATTCCTTTCAGTGAAAACAGTAGCACTCCAGAGACAGAAGGTAGAACAGCCTTTCTAAAACAAACATTCGCTGGTTATGTTGGAACTGCACAATCTCAATCACACAGTTGCTAGCAGGGGATAGCTAACATATCCAAGTACTTCTGATGCAGAAAGCTAAATAGCATCCTTTTTCATGCATTCAGGAGTTTAATGGCTACTCGATAACTCATAAAAATGCATACATGGGCTGTAGAAAACATTATGTCCTATAAGCAATGTCTCAAAATTGCTTGTTATAGATAAATCAGCTTTCAATATACTATCCCTTTCTTAAAGGAAAAGGCAACACTTCTTCCTGTTCAAAAGCAACACACACTCAGGTTTCTAGATATGAAGTCACCTTGCTTTGTACACAGAATTCTGCAACTGTTGGGTTTTCACACAATAATGTCTTGTGTTTGCTTTGGGATTGCTCACCTCTCCCATGGTTGGGTTGTCTGCTTTGAAGGCATTCAGCTTCACCAACACTGCATGGGCCAATTGGAAACAGTCTTCAGAACCACTGTAACCACAAATACATAGTTATTTAGAAACAGGGCTTCTGCCACTCTGGAAGGGAGACCAAGCAAAACCAATGCCTGGACAAGGCAAAGAGTGTCTTGCCTCTTGCATTTCTTGGCCCACTTTCTTATACACATATACTGTAAGAAACTCTGCTTTCAATCCCTGGCAACAGAGATGTGTCCAGGAGGGATCAAGGGGGGCTCAATTGATGAAACAATGCCCCACATATGATTAAAGCATCAGATCCTGCAGACGAGCTGGTCTGGCAGCAGACATCCATTATAAGAAGTAGGCCCTTCCTTGCATCAACTAAAAGTAGCAGGATGCTTCATTGCATAATAGATAGGTGTGGCCTCCCAATATGCTCCACAATTGTACTCCCATGTTCTCAAATATTATATCCCAATTTGTCCTCATTCTCTTTATAGGGTTTTTATACAGAATACTGGCAGAATATCAGTTTCCCCCTTCCTCTTCCCTTTGTACTAACTTCCTATAGCGAATTGAAGGGTATTCCTTGAGGGTGTCACACAGTGTGGCAATCTGCTCTGCCATCCTCTCTAAGTGGCTGTTTTTATCTTCCCTGCAGTAGGGACTAAAGAGGTGATGGAAACTCTGAGCGCTGTCCAAGGTGTACACCTGAAGAGAAGGAAAGAGGAGAAAAGAAATGGAGAAAACAATGGGAGTGTTATATTAGTGATCTATGAGGAAAGAAGTATAAACTCATACAGTGCTCTGGTAACATTTTTTTTTTCACAATAGCGGTGCCCAGTTCCTTAAAAATAGTCTGTCATAAAGCAGATTTATTTTGAAAACTATGGATGTACAATATTTCATTAAATGCTGCCAGTTTCTCTGAGAACGTTGTAATCAACATTGTGTTCTCTGGTTCATCTAATCTTAAAAGAATCTTGAATCAAAGTTTTAAGGACTTTCTTGCTTGATGTGTTAAGAGTAATCAAAATGCTGAGTGGGTGGAGGGCAATTTGATAGAAAAAGATAGGAGAAAGCGAGTTTACAAACACAGGAGTTTGTCAAGTTTTTTTTATTCCGCCTTTATTATTTTTATAAATTACTCAAGGCAGTGAAGATACCTAATGCTCTTTCCTCCTTCTATTTCCCCCACACCAACAACCCTGTATGATGAAATGGGCTGAGAGGGAGTGACTGATCCCAAGTCACTCAGCCAGCTTTCGTGCCTAAGGCAGGATTAGAACCCATCATTTCCTGGTTTCTAGTGTAGTGCCTTTACCACTAGACCAACCTGGCTCTCAGGCTGGCTAGTTATAAATTCAATAACTAGTTTGTAAGAAAGAAAAAAGAAAATCACCCCCTCTAGTTAAATACATGAGAATAAGCTGTGGGCTACTTGACAGCACTTGGATCTTGAACCCAGGCTGTCATGCTTTCCAGCTGACAAATTCAACTTCTTAATCACTGAGCCATCTTGCCTCTCCCCCACCCCCATGAAGTTCTATAGAAGAAGCTCTGCTTCTTCTCTTCTGCAAAGATTTTAGAGATAGATAGTAACTCAGTATAATTATTTTTGTTAAAAGTGAAATCTCTCAAAGCAAAAGTGTGCTATGTTAATTCATGTATCTTTACAACCTTGAGACTATAGCAAAAATTAGAGGTCCCTGCTCTGTTCCCTTTTTTTCCCCCTCACCTGCGATTCATAGGGAAGGAAGGCAACATTGATCTCCTTGAGTGTCTTGATTGCTTTCGTGATCCGGGACTTGCTGAGCTCATTAAAGAGCTCATCTGGGCAAGCTGAAAGAAAAGGGTGGGAGTTAATATTTATCATCCTCCAAATGGTGCCACTCATTTTTCTGCAAGTTTTTTATGGTTATAGGTCTACTCCATAACCTATAAAGCAAGGGTCCCCAACCCCCGGTCTGTGGACCAGCATCGGTCTGCGGCATGCCAGAAACCGGGCCGCACAAAAAAGCGAAGTCCCATCTGCAGAATGCAGGCAGCACGCAAAATCACGCCCCCTCCAATCCGTGGAAAAACGTCTCTCCATGGAACCGGTCCCTGGTGCCCAAAAGGTTGGGGGCCGCTATTATAACGTACACTTAAAATTTTGTAAGTGTCTCAGAACAGAAGTTCACTTTTGAGCCCTCTTGGTCAGATTCTTCTCTGGGGTCTTAGAACAATTCATACTCTCAGTGAAATGGGTTCATGAACCACACTAGGAAATAATTTTTTTGTCTATTTGGATGTAATATGTTAGATGATCTAGCATTATGGTATGTAGAACCTGGTTAACTTGTCAATAGAATTTATGAACCAAATAATTTAGTCATCAAATCATAGTTAAACAAATCATGGCTTAACATGAGTTGTACAATTTTGGCCAAAAATGAATGAATCAGATAAATAAAATGCATCAATCAGGTCACTATGGATTAGAGAGCCAGTTTGGCGTAGTAGTAAAGCAAACTGGGGGACTGAGTTTTAGTCCTGCCTTGGGCACAAAGCTAACTGGGTAAACCTGGACCATTCACTTTCTCTCAGACCTAGGAAGGAAGGAATGACAAACCACTTCTGGAAAACCTTGTGAAGAAAATTGCAGGGACTTGTCCAGGCAGCCTCTCAGCATCGGACACAATTAGATGGAAGGAAAAAAACAACCCTAGAACCAACAGCCATACACTCTACTATTATATCTCAAGCAATTGCATAATAGCCCTTTGATTCATAGCATGTAATATGTAATGTAATGTAATATATTACAGGTCAACACTTATATTGGCTAAGTACCTGTTCACTAACCCAGCTCCCAATAAATGTTGTCCCAGGATCCCCCAATCTAGAAGACACCAAGTTAGTAAAGACAGTCCTAGACATCTTCCTGTTTGCCTGAGAATGTTCCTTGTACTTACTGTCCGTGAAGAACACGTGGGCAGCCTTGTAGGTGAATGTGGGAGTGCTTTTAAAGTCATTTATCAGAGCACGGACAGACTGCAAATGGAGAACAGGCTGTTAGCAGCAGTTGTACAAATCCCAAACATTTTCTACGAACTCCCATATCTTGACCCTCCAGTCATACTAACTACCCTTAATCATAGTGACCTCTGGGATGAATAATTTTCCTTTTGAGGCTACAGGGCAATCAAAAACATTTGCCTTTGTTCTTCCCACCTTTTTTTTCCTTCCCAAGGAGTTGGCAGTAAGTGCTAATTACTAGTGTAGGTATATGTATCTTTAAAGAGGTGTTTATCAATGTATTAACTGCCCAGATAGGCAATGGACCTACCGTCTCAATGGGGCTGATCAAATAGATGGCTTCCAGACTGGGAAGGGGCTCCCGGCGCTTGCTTATATCTTCAATAACTGAAGAAAGTAAAATGTTTATTAGATGTCTGGATGGAAGGACAAAGAATTGGGCAATTGTTAGCTATAGTGAATCTCAAATAAACAGTGTGTTTTGTTAAAAAAAAAAAGAATTGGGCAACAATTCCCAGGAGTATGGAAGGAGGAAAAACAGTAGTAAAAGGATATACATATCTGATTCTGACAGTACCAGAAGAAACTGAATGCAGAATGATCTAAAGAAACCAGGGCCCACTATGCCTGGACGGACGCAGTGTGTTGGGGAATTGAGGCAAGAATTGTGCTACAAAAGTTATAAACCTTTCCAGCTCTTAAGGAAGGCCTCTGTTGACAGGATCAACCACAGACAGATAGTATCTTGCACGTGCCACTCACTTGTGATTCCTTCAGCCAGAAGATCTGACATCTTAAAGCAGGAGGAAAGGATGCGGGTGCTGGAATGATCCATAATGAGGACCTTCAGGGACAGAAAGAGAAAGAATATTATACATAAAGAAGCAATTGTTAAAGTTGAGCAAAGGTATAATTAAAATAATTAGTTATGTCACAAAAAAGCATGAAACAATAAATAGTTATACTCATGTTCCAAAGCACCTCCTTCTGTGAAATGAAATTATAAAGCCAAGTATCCTATTCTCCTATTCAGTTATATATTGGTCTTCCAACTTTTTATTTTTATTCCCAAACTTGTACAGATAACTAAAATATGCCCACATCCATATCCATTTCTCCCCTCCCCCACCCCCATTAAGTCCTATTTCAAAATAAGCCTGGAGGTTTTTAATTTGGGGATCTGACTTTCTTTCTAAGGCATCTTTATCATTATGAATGGCTGGATCATAATACCACTTTGCTAGTAAAGGGGTATATAAGTCAGCATTTACTATTCCAGTTCCTGGAAATATGGACCCATTTTTGTTCTCCATCTGAGTTAAGAGAGTACTATAACGATGAGTTAGGCATGTAAAACATTTTTACTTGCATTGGAGAGTTCTTTAAAATCCATTATCTCATTGATGTACTGTAATTTCCCTGCACAAAGATAAAGGATATTTTCAGATCTGCTTTCTATCATCAGCTAGCACTTCTTTTTTGGCTAGTATAATGCAAGATTGGTCACAGCACCGAGGGTTCCATCTGTGTGTGTGTGTGTGTGTGTGTGTGTGTGTTTGTGTGTGTGTGGTGGTGTGAGAGAGAGAGAGAGAGAGAGAGAGAGAGAGAGAGAGAGAGAGAGAGAGAGAGAGTGCATCTGTGGGTGTATAGTTTAAAGGGGCAATTATGTTTTAGAATACTCTGAGATGGAGTATATTTACTAACTTGACAGTAAATTGTAGGTTAGATATGAGATAATCAGCATAGCTAAATAACACACTTGCAAACCCAGTAGAGCAAAACTAATTTAATAACATCTTTGTCTGTCTCAGTTAGTAATTTCAAGGCTCACTTGCTATCTTGCTGCATCAGGAAAAGATATGAGAAGCGTGAAGAACCTTAAGTGTCACAGTAAAGGATACAGCAGGCCTACTGAACACAAGGCCCAGAGTTTACTGTGTGATGAATTAACTGCATCAGAGATTTTCTAAACACATAAACAGAACGCCCAGTGCAAATGCATACAATTTAGATTAGTAAACTGATCAGACAAATTTAACTCATCCAAGACACAGAGGTGTACTAACCTTCCATTCTCCTTCCTTCTTCATGCTGTGTATAACATCATTCAGGATCTCTGAAAAGTGAAGGTCAATGAAGTTACAATGGAGGCCCTTTTTTTTTTTGCTACAATGAGAACATTTAGCCGAGTCCTGTGCCACATAAATAATTTTCTTATCGCTCCAGTATAGCTTTTTTTTTCACAATAAGCAAGGATATTCTTGACAAGCCAAAATGTAGGACTGGGAGAAAAATCACAAAACACACCCAGCAGGTGCTTTTGCTTGGATTTTATAGCAAGAAAGTCAAGCCCGTGTTCTGAAGCTGCAGCAAATGTTCAGGTTTTTGACCTACAGCAGCATCTCCGAGGTGAATCTCAAACTCTCTGGAATCAATTATTTGAAAGACCATCCCCACACAACCTGGACAGCACCTCACCTCATCTGTTGACCTGGTCTTCAAGATCTTCAGAAGCTATCCCCTACTGTGTGAAATAAGAGGGTAGCTATTTGAGAGGAATACCCAGTAATACAACCCTGGTTGTGGAATGTCCTCAGGTTACCCTGAGGAATTTTATACAGGTGACAGAAATACTATTCGATGGTGACGTTTTGCTATTTGGAGACAAGGACATGCTGTGAGAAGACTGCCATCATCATTGAGACCAAATGACCATTAGTACTCCTAGTAATTCTGTTTTTTAAGATTTTTGGGGTGGTGCTTTTAAAATGTTGTAGATATTATAATAAAATATTATACATTGTGGAATGCCCCAAGAAAGGTTCACCTGACTATTTTATAGTCTTTTCACTATTCAGTGAAGGTTTTTTGTTTTACCCTAGCTTTATAAGTCTGAAAGCTTTTCAGTGTATGCAAAATCTTGCATTCGTGGCTCTTTCTGCTGGAGGTTCTAACTTTATGTTTTAGATATTTTGCTACATACAGTATTTTAGGTTTTCAATTGGTATTGTGAAGTCTGCATTGGGTTCTATTTATAAAGAGCAGACTGTATACCTGGTACATAAACACGATATTACAGGCCTGATTCTGAGACACACACCCCCTTGCAGGTTGAGGTAGATGGGCAAGTCCTTTTTAATACTGATGCCTTGTCTGTGCAACTATGCTCAGTTAACATTTTTCCAATGCAGGATTCATCTTATTTGGATGCTTGGTTGAATTTTCCCTGAATTCAGTTTGAAGACTACTAGAAAAACATCGTTTAAAGCTGTTAATTTGATTTTAATTTATACTATACTATGTGTGACTTTTAAAATATTTTACTGAAAAAAGTGAGATAAATATGGTGGCAAATAAGCTGGATGCTGCATTACAATTTTATGGAGGGGGAGCATTCAATAATGCATTTTCTATAACTCCATGTTAATTTGACCAATTACTAAAAACAGAAGGATTGCTGGCAGTGACCCAAGGAATCCCAATATAATATAATATTGTATTATAATATTGTATTTTCAAGAAGACAATAAAAATAAGCGGATTAGGTGTGAATATGACTTCATAGCAAATATTAATAAGAATCCAGAAGTTTTTAATCAGCCTTTCAAATATGTGGGACTACTATAAGTTCCAGATTCCCTCTTCTCTGGCATCAGAAAACAGAGCACTGACTTGTCCCATATGACAGGGAAATATGATTTGAATATTGCTTCTCCTGCAGAAAAAAATGAGCCTCAGCTCCCTGTTGATTGTACATTTGCTCAGAGAAGAGGTTAGATTCCAGGGATCCTCGCTCCAAAGCTCATTTTCCCCTACTCAACACATTAGTCTTTCCATGAAAAGAAATAAGAGCCAAGAATTCTATTTTTAAAACTCATTCTGATCTCTAATTGACAAATGGCAGATGTTTCCCATGGATTAATTATAGAAAGCTGTTCCTACAGCAGTAACTATATGCCAGCTTGAACCAATCTCTTGAGCTGTAACGTTCAAATACCTGATAATTATCTTAAAATTCAAACAGAAAATTGAGCTAGTGGTTAGGAATGAGATAAGTTGTCCTTTATTAAAGATACTGAATATATTTATAAAGCGCCTGAGTTTATGAATCCAAATAAAATTCAATGCAATTAATCTTTAGAAAGCAGCTCAATAGTAGTGATGTTATTTTTTTCTGGGTTTTTTGGTTATCTAAATTAATCACACAGGTTAATTAAATAATCTACAGTTGCCAGGCACTTAAAGTGCATAAATATTCAGACTGCACCAGATGTCTGTCTCTCTCTCTCTCTCACACACACACACACACACATACACACACACACACACATAAAAGAACTGGTAATACTGGTTTGGAAAGTTGCAGCAATAACCAGAGAATGTAAAACAAACTGTAAAAAGTGGTTGCAACAAGATAAACTGAAGGATTTCAGTGCCTGACCTCTGACTGAGTACAGCAGGCTCCATATGACATTTTCCCATGCAAAGCAGCTACCTGCAGAAATCCTTTTTTTAAAAAACTAAATCAAGCATGAATTTTCATATATACTTGTAGTACATAGTGGGTAACATACTGAACGTGGAACAAACAAGTCTTAGTTGATTTATTGAACAAAAGATTAATTTATCTAGCCAATGACTATATAAGATAAAATGCTTTCATCACATGTCTAAATTATCATAAGGCTGCGTACTGTCTTAGGCATAAATCCATTGATTGTCAATCAATGTGGGAAAGATCTCATGACTAGAATGCAGCATAGCATTAGATTTATGACCAGGCATTTTATGACTGCTTTCCAGTTCCAGTTATGGTCTGATGTTGAGGATTACCTGTACTGGAAGGATATAATTTATTCAAAAGAAACAAGCCCAAAAATTGGGAGCTGGAGTTTCATTATATGTAGAGAAAGAAAAGATGAAAATCCTGCTGGAAGTGTCTGGGTGAATATTAAGGGGAAAGAAAAATGATGTTGGTGTGGACTTCAGGACACTCAACCAAGCAAAAGATAGAGCAAAGTGTTCACAGACGAGATGGCCAAGATATCCAGGAAATGCATCACTTTGAGAATAGGGGAATTCAACTGCCCTGACATCAACTGGGAAGCAAACTTTGTGGCAACTGGAAGACCCCTGTAAGGATTGAGTAGAGCAGTGTTTCGCAGCTTCAGCCCCTTTAAGATGGGTGGACTTCAACTTCCAGAATTCCCTAGCCAGCATGCACTGGCTGAGGAATTCTAGGAGTTGAAGTCCACCCATTTTAAAGGGGCTGGGGCTGGGGCTGAGAAACACTGGAGTAGAGCAAGGCTTCAGTCAGTTCAGTGAATTCAGTGTGTTAACTTTGTGGGATTGGACATTATTTCTATGGTTTATACAGTTTTTATTGTTGTGCTGTAAGCTGCCCATAGTTATGGTATACAAGATGAGTGGCTATATAAGTCTTAAATAAATGAACAAAATAGATCCCACAGATTCTTGATGTGCTTTGCAGACAGCATCAAAGTTCTAAAAGTGGAGAAAGAAACTAGAAGATCAACTATATTGGACTTAATACTAAAAATAGCCACACCTAACCATTATTGTGTGCCAAAAACCTAGAATTATAATTTATCATCAAAACTTGTCACAAGTTAAAGCATAGCAGGAAGCTGAGGTCTCTGTGGTCCATGTCTAGTATTCAAAGAAATTAATAAAAGTAGGGCTGCAATTATCATTTTTCTGTTTTCCATTGTTGGTGATTGCTACTGATTGCATTTCATTGAAGAAAAGTATCTGGATATGACATGGAGTATATGTTCAGTCGAGATACTGCAGATATGTTAAACATCAGCTGTTTGCAGCTGGAGGTAAGCCAACTAAGCATCAGTGAAAATCCTACAAGTAGCTACCAAGAGAAAGAGGATCACTTCCGTTTTTTAGTTATTTTCAAGAAAAGCTAGCCAGGCATTTGTTAGCTCCACTTGGGGGGTAGAATAGATACCTGTGACCATGGGGTCATCATTTCAGAGATTTTCCTTATCTAAACAGGGAACTAGAATGATCATAGAGCAGGCAAAAAAAAAAAAAAGTGGGAGCAAGAGTGATTTCCTGCTGGCTTCACCATTAAGTTTCTTTATGGGATGCTGGCAGGGCGCATCGGAAATCTTTTTTCTCCCCTGCCTCCCTCCCTCCCTTGAATTCCTGCTGGCTTTCCCATTTACTGTATATGTGGGAAGCTCGCAGGGAGAAAGTCAGTTTCAGCACTGGCAAGTTGCAATTCAATCTACAGTACTAGAAAATGGAAGAGGGGGGAAACACTATTAAAATTCATGAATAAGCATTACAGGTATTATTGATTTATGATCATTTGTTTAGCGTCTGTTCAGAGTTAGGACAGAAAAAAGTGACTTATGACTAGTCCTCACACTTATGATTGTTATAGCATCCCAATGGTCATGTGATCAAAATTTGGGCATTTAGCAACCAGCATGTGTTTATGATAGTTCCAGCATTCTGGAATCATGATTGTCAATTGCGATCTTCTCAGCCAGCTTCTGACAGACAAAGTCAACAGGGAAGCTGGATTTGTTTAATGACTGTAGCAAAAAAGGTTGTAAAATCAGGTGCAATTCACCTAACAATCATCTTGATTAGCAATGGAAGTACTGTTCCCAGTTGTGGTTGTAAGGTAAGGACATCTGTGCATATTAAACTGTTATTTCCGAACGTGTCTCTCTGACTCATTTACATGTGAGTAGAAAGATTTTGTAAAGCTCCTCAAGCATATTATCAGTCTGTTCATTGCTACTAATATAGTTCTAGATTACTTAGATCTCAAGTCTGGCAACTCTATAGGAAAAGGTTCCCTGGCTTGGTATAGTTATTTTCTAAAACAAGCATTCCATTCAAGAGTATGACCTATTTGCTAGTCTGTCTTGCTGGACAGGCTCTCTGACCTAGTTCACACAATTCATCCTGGAATCTACATCTGCATGAAAGACAGTTACATGCCCTGGACTACCTACAAAGTGAGGTTACCATACCCCTTGCTTTCTGCTTGAGAAAAAAATAGGTTTTCTCTGTAAAACAGAGAGAGAAGATGAAAATGAGGCCTTCTCCATTTCCCCAGCAGCCTTCAAATTAAGTGACTGTACTCTTTTAGACTGAGACAGAAGGAAATCTGTTTCAGAAAAAGTTTTCTTTAAAAGGATAGGCAAAAAAAAAACCCATTTAGCTAGAAATATTGTATAAAATTTCGTTCTCTGTTTTTTAAGTCCACTGTAAAGTGTCTGGAGATTATTACCTCAACTACAGTATTTGCTTTCTATATATGCTCAGTAAATTGTGCTCTTTTAAGCAACTTTGAATCTTTTTACAGCAAAGTTCCTCTAAATTAGAAATAAACCAACATTATTGGGTGTTGGCCCTGAATGTTATGTTCACCATTACAGTTTTCTATAGGAGATCCTTTGAAGTCATGATTTGTAATTTAAATAAGCATGTTTTATCCCCTGTGCTACTGAATATTTCACAGATATTTTCTGATTTTTTCTTTAAATTCTCTATGTACCTTGTGAGTTTGATCCAGATCCCAAAGGGGAGTGTGCTATGCGTGTGTGATTTTCCTAGCCATATGGCTCAACACTATGGATTTTTATTTTATCGTTTTTCCTCCTACTTGTCAGTAATGTGTACAGGCTTTTGGGGCCTACAGGATTAAGGAACTGTAAAGGCATCCCCTTGGAAGGTAAATGATGGGAACAGTAACTACCAAACTACTGGACCCAAGAATAATGTGATTCTAGGGTGTGGAGACTGAGAGGAATTCTGTGAGAGAAGACCTGACATTGCCAATTTTTCACACTACAAACTTAGCCCCTTTCAGCCTATAAAGTATACCAGATTAATAAACAGACACACTGTGGCCTAAAGCTATTATTAAAATAGCTATAGTAACAGAAACGTGCAAGTCTGAATGTGTTTCTATCGCCCCTCTTTTATCTTCATGTGAATTAAGGTGGTCCTGTCTGAAGTGTTTGTGTAAAAGTCTTTCTTGATATGGGTTCAAGCCATGTTTATCTGATAATTGCCTGAGTTCATCAAGGCCATTTTCTGTACTCTCTATAATCCTTTCAAAACGATGTATTTTTCCTGCTCTGATGTAGAATCCTGTTAGTTATAGTGCTTCTAAAATTGACATAAAAATCTCAATTTCTATCATATTCACATTCCCTTCCCTTAAAGCAATTATATACAAAGAAGAAATTGAACTAAAGAAAAAAAAGGGATAAATGCAAATTTGAATAAAAATATAAAATTAAAACACAATAAAACACAAATGAAATTTTGAAAAATTGTTTAATACGAAAATAGATATAATGGTTATACTGGGCACTGTTTGAAGGAATAGTAAAGTAGAGCCAAATGGGAAATATCTAGGACACATTAAGAAGGCTTATTAAAATAGTACTCTCGTGGAGTTTCCAACAAGGTAGATGACAAACTATTGAATTATTTTTCCATCACCTGATTTCTTAATTCAGTATATAAGTGCTCTCGTCTTCCCAAGCTCATTTGCTTTTGTCCTTAAGTTGTTCTCTAGCAGGAAATGATTCACATCCATTTGCTCTTGTACAGCCATCCCCTTGAACATTACTACTGATAAAAGCTCTTGAAAAACTTTTATATAATTTCATTTAATAAAAAAACCATTTTGAACCAACTGAGTTATCAGGCAGGCAAAGTAGTATCAAGCCTGGTTTCCATATTTGGCAAAACAGGAAGCCTTCAATTTTATGTTATTTCCTATAGTCATAGCCTGCATTTCCTCAACAAGTCCAAACTAATGTACATGGAAATCTCTCCATATTTTACCTTTATCAAATAGCCATATGATAGGTTTGGCTCAAACAGAGGTTCTGACTGTGAAATAGCTTCAGGATCAGGTAGGGATTGAAACTAAGATTCCTTCATTGAAGTGCAACAATATAATCCTGAAAATACACTGGATTTGCAACTTTCACTATTTCTTTTAAATCAACAATTAAAAAACATTTATGAGTTTTAACTTAAAAAATAATTTAAGCATTCTAAGCACTTGAAAATATTTACTGTTAGATCTTCCAGATTAATAATCTGCATTTGTACTATTGTTAACTTGCAAAGATATTAGCAAACAAGCACAAACCACCCAAGGCTCTGGCCAGAAAACAGCAGGATTGCACAATGGAAACCAACAAAACTTCTATTTCTCAGTAGCATTCTGAAGATTTGTCACTTGTAGAAATAACTGAGAAAAGTGAGGGAGAAGGAAGCATTCAACTGTCTGCTGGAAATGTCACCTCAGTATCTTGGAGATTTTTATGTTCACATAGAGAGATTTGGAAAACCTGCTTGCCATCTAAATTATGTAACCACAACAACAAAATTATTAGCATATATATGTCACTATACTGAATTTTCCAGTATTGCAATGCATAGTTCTGAAGAAGTATAATGAGCACGCAACAGTAAACTCAGTTCTACAATCTTTGAATATAGTTTTCACATAATGTGTGTAACCCATCCATACTGGAAATTTCAGAAGTCCCACGGCATGTGAGGGGAAACAAGATAATGCATGCAAGAAGTAGATTTTTAGGATAAAGAAAAGAGCAGGAAGCTGAATTATGTCAGGAGAGGCTCAACTAGTTCATACCATCCACACAAACATTTACAGAAATGGTGAGGGAAATTTGTCTTTCATTTCCCTCAAGAATAATCTGGCAGAAGCTAAAGCCAGTGATGTACAATCTGTCAGTACCACAAATCTTAATTCTTCTGACACTCCCTGCACATGCGCAAGTGTGCTCATTCTACCAATCCCATCTCTTTCCCTGCTTAAAAGGCCTTTTAATACCTAATGTCTTCATCTTTTTAAAAAAATATATTTTATTGATTTTTTTAACATAGTCACCTTAATATTTGGTAAACAGCGTGTTGTCTGGGTTTATATTTAAAAACAATCAATAACAATTAATTTCTATAATTCCATAATCCACATAGTAGCTTTATTTGATTTTCTCTTCTTCCAATAATATTCTCTTTTACCAACCTTAAATTAGTACATTTCTTAGTATTTTGATAACAATTGAATATAAACATTTTTCTAATATTTAACCACATCAATATAAAGCTTCGTTTCTAATTGATCATCTTAATTACCTCGTCATAGATCCTGTTTTCAAAGTTTTTATTTAGATTTGTTTTCCCCAGTGTTCAAAACATTCTTACCAGTTAAGATTTTCTCAGTTAATTACACTTAAATATTTAAGTGTTTTTCCTCATCCCAACAATTTTACATTTCTCATATCTTAAAAAAAAAGAAGAAAAAAAAGGAAGGAAATAGTATACTACTTGAAAACATGTCCCTGTTAAGCTAAGATACATTTATATCCAGAATGTTTCTATTCTTTTTAACCGTATTCAGACAAATGTTTAATCTTTAAATATTCCATCTAATAAATCCAGTCATCTAATCTTTTGAATTTATTCAAAACATTTTTATCAATTGAGATTTTCTCAAGATCAATTACATTTAAGTATCTAAAGCATTTCCCTCATATAAACCATCCCAACATTTTTTATATTTCTCATATCATAAAAAAAATACTATGCTACTTGAGGAGCCTATCCCTCTTAAACTAAAATACATTTTTATCCAAAAATTTTCTATCTTTTTAACCATATTCAAACAATTGTTTAATCTTTAGATATTCCATCTGATAAATCCCATCATCTAATTTCTTAATTCTAACTTTAGCCTTTTTTTTTTTTTGGCCAAATATCTTTCCCAATCAGTATGCTCCGCTGGACCAAAAAAACTTCCCATAGTCTTATAGACGTTGTTGTAGGTACAGGAGACAAATCCAGTTTAAGATGTTTTTGTGGGAGGGTTTCGCCCTTTCGTATTCATTGAAAATCTTTTTCTTTCTCTCTCTCTTAATTTCTCTTATCATTTTTTGTTTCTCAAGTTCTCGTAGTTCTCCTGACAGCTCTATAATCCATTTTGTCTAATCTTTTTTCTTGTCCTCAGACTTATTTTGCAATCTTGAAGTGTAGGTTATCTTTTCCATCTCCGCCTGGGTTAAGTCATAATTCCTTCCATTGTTGGGTTCCATCTTTAAATTTCTTTCCTCTGATTTATGTTCTGTTTTCTGTTTTATCTGATCGATCTCTATTTTTATTTTCTGAGAGTTTTGTTGTTGTAAGGATATATTGAAGATGTGTTCATTTATATTTTCAAAGTTGTTTTTAATTTCCTCATGGTTTGATATCATTGTTTGAATTAGTTGCAACATAGCATACATTTCCTCCTGGAAAATACTTGTTTTTTCTTGATATGTTTTCTGCAGATCTCTGATGATAGCCAAAAACCAAAGTTTTCCTTTCTCTGCAAACAGCTTTAGAGTCACAGTTCAATAAGTATTTATAATCCAGGAAGTTCAATTTTTTTTCTAAGGTTTATAGTTCTTGCCTTGTAGGTAGCCCAAAATGTTTTCTTTTCTTTGTTGCAGCTGTTCTCTGTTTAGTTAAGACATTGAAGGTCACAAAAACAAGTTATCTTTTTCTGGGCTTTCTGTCAATTCCTGTATTAGAGCAACTACAGTTGTATATTTTCATCCACCACTAGATGTCAGCACCAGTTCATTTTTTCAGTTTTCAAAACAAGCACTTTCTTCTGTTTTCATCAGTAATCTTCTGAAAAGAAAATCTTAACAAATTCCACCAATTTCAAACTTATCCAGATTTCTTATATTCATTTCATTTCAATATATTTCTGTCCCCCATAAAAGTTTAATTCACCGCTTCCTTCTGTGGGAGGGTGGGGAAGAGTCCCCCTCTTCTCACTTACGGAAGATTTTTGCTTCTTGGGTTTTTTCCCCAGGAAATCAATTATCAAGTAGAAGAGAAAGAATTAATAGTCTTACCCAGTTCCAAACACATTGTTTACGATCAAGTTTAAATTAGTGCTTTTTGGCTTTGGCTGCTTGTAGCTTGGGCTAGACTTTGGAGTGAAGCTAGCCTTTCTTCTGCTGGTTTCTAGAGGGCTTTCCCCGAATGACCGGATCGACCGCTGTCTCTTGGCGGTCGGCAGGGCTCCCCTCCTTCTTTGTCGCCTCTCCCTCTTCCTCCTGTCACTTTGCTTTTAAGGTTCATAAAGGTCAGGGTTTACTTGCACCACACAGAAAGACACGTGAATTCCCTACATTTCAATCACCCTAATTTGTGAGATGAAGGATCAAGGATTGTATGGTATTGGTGGTATATAAAAGTAATAAATTACTGTGTATCTTGTGGATAAGCTGAGAATTTTAGGTACCAAAATGCACCCCAAAAAGTGGGTTTGGCTTACCTACAGATGGGCTTATCTGCAATAATATATTTCCGTCAGCTTTTTAAAAGTATCTGTATATTCTTTATATTCTTGACCATAAGCCAGCCCTTGATTTTTTTAACCAAAATACCATGAAAAACACATCACCCATGGAAAAACCCATTGTAAAAATTAAAACATACAAAAATTTAAGGTTCAGCTTATCTGTGGGTGGTGCATTTTTCATGATATTTTAGTTAAAAAAATGAGGATTGGTTTACCTACGGATGGGATTCTAAGAAGTATATAAATGAGTGGCACAGTGGCCTATAGGTGAAGACACTCGCCTCCCACTCAGAAGGTTGAGAGTTCAATCCTAGGCACTGACAGATATTTCTCCATCAGGGCGCAAAGAGAAAATATCTGCTGCGAACTCCGCATGGGCAGCAGGAAGGGTATCTGGCCAATAAACGCTCAACTCTACTCAAGTCACCCAGACTCCACCCCAAAGCAAGGGATTACAGGGTGATAAAAAAAACCCCTAAGGTAATAAATAATAAAGTTATCACTTCCCAAATGTTAATTTTGGATTTATGATTGGACCTGCTGCAATACATAGAAGGGAAAGAACTTTTCCTCTGAATCAGACAGCAAAATACCTTGGGATCCTCTTCATCCTCTTCATTTATCTCTGCTTTGGGAACCTCCTGTTTTAATTCTGGAGCCAATATTAGAACTGTGGGTTCAAGTCCATCAAACAGGTATAACTGGTAATAGCTTAATTCCTTATTAAAAAGACATCAGCCACCACACTGGCTTTAGAGATCAGTCTCCATCTTTGTCCTATATTTTACTTATATTAAGTCACCTTATGGAGCTGAAAAAACAAGGAATGCAATTTTTTTCACATTTAAGGACAGCATCCCATTGTACATAGGCTGATTATGACTATCCTAATGTACAAATATAAATATACTTTTCACTAGAAAGCAAAGAAGTCACAGAGTCTTTCACAAACATTTTGAGTGCCTATGTTTTTTACAAATGGATGGGAAAGTATTTCGCTCTTTAGGCTAAAAATACAAGTTGTTCAAAATGTTCAACAATGATGAACACTTTGTTACAGGAATAAGTTGCACGAGACTTGAACGCATTTATTTTTCTTTTTTTTATTCCCTTAACTTCAGCTATAATGGGATTGGAAACCCTTTTCTCCAACTTTCCAGTAGTCCCAATTTAGCATTTCCTATGAATTCTAAAGGGTAATTAATTTTGTTGAAAAAAAGCCATCTTGGAATATGAATCTGGGTCACATAATTTGACTAAAGTTGAGATTAACTTTGTCTAAGACTAGGACAGGGGACAGAAGCCCACTGGGTGATTTGGCTTTCCCCCCCTCTTTTTCTCTTTCTCTCCAGCTGAACCTACCTCACAGGATGGTGGTAGTGAAATTGAGGAAAGGAGTTCTATGTTCACTACCTTGAGCTCCTGGAGGAAAGGAGCTCTAGGAAATGTATCAATAAATGAAAAAACTAAGTTATCAAATGGACATAAAAGCTCTTGATTTTCACCCCACACAGAAGAAAATGTGTGGGGAAAGCAAGACAGCCTCAACAAGGTTAATTCCTATAATCACACAACAGTTTAGATGTACCTCATTTGGTCCCCCCCTCGTTCTTTCTCTCTATACACACTCTTAGATACTCATCTAATTATAAACTGGGAGATAAAATGCACTTTGCATGTCTCATTGATGTGTCCCATTGAGATGATGTATTCTGAAATGTAGAGTCTTCAGCCAAATATAAATTGTATAAAGCATAACAGTTGTCTTATTATGTTGTGTGAATTATAGTAAGTAAACAATGCTATAGGATCGGATAATTTTACCCAGGCATGCTGGGAGTGGAATCAGAGCATAAACTAAATTTGAGTTGATTTTATTTGCAACATTAAATATAGTTAATAGACAATTACTTTCACTTCCATCACATTAAAAATTATAATTTGTTAACAATATTTGGAGGGCTCTGCATGCAGCTTTAGATTGTACATCTTTATAGTTTGCTATATGAATGCAGGTAAAGATTATTTAGATTAGATATTTTTAGAATTTTTGTTTTTATTCTGCCTTTAATATTTTTAGAAATACTTCAAGATAGCGAACATACCTTATATTCCTTCCTCCTATTTTCCCCTCAGCAATGACCCTGAGACGTGAGTTGGACAGAGAGAGAATAAATAACCCAAAGTTACCTAGCCAGTTTTCATGCCTAAGGTGGAACTAGAACTCAGTTTTCTGGTTTCTAGCTTGGTGCCTTTTTTTATTAATTTATTTATCAAATTTCTATACCCCAACTTATCACATTTGCATGCCTTTGGGCAGTTTAGAGAAGAAGGCTGACTTCCCTACACTGTACAAACATCAGCTAAAACTTTCAACCAGCTGCAAATGAATATGCAGTGTGTATCTTTACTCAACCTTGAACATGATGTTAACAAGAACAGCCGACTACAATATATATCAGGTAACAGTGTGTGACTTTTAAAACAATTATTTCTGCTCAGTCTGATATAGTTCCCCCCCCCCTTTGAACAGGTGTGCACCTTAATGATAATGAAAAGAAGGAAAGTAAGTGACAGCCCTGAATTAAGGTTTTCATTACAATGGAAGATAAGACAATTCCAAGCAACCAAGGGATTAGGCAGAAATGAGTTTGAGTTTGTAGGTGTTTTATGTTCCGCCCTTCCTTTCTGTGGTCTAGAATTAAAATAAAGCTGTAGAAAAATTAAGGCTTAGCAGACATTAGTTGGGAGACATTATTCTCACAATCTTTCCAAATTAGGAAATTTGAAGAACCAGAGCAAACATGACTAAGAAACAAAGATTTCTTGGAATGCAGAGCATCGTATCTTAAATGTTAAAGACCATTTTTCTCTGAGTAGAATATACCAGTTACTACTCTGACATTTTTCTACCTGTACTGTTTTACAAGCAACATTAAAATCAGTAAAACATAATGCTATTTATTTATATCCCTATATTATTTTTATAAATAACTTGAAGTGGCAAACATATCTAATACTACTTCGCTCCTCCTATTTTCCCCACAACAACACTGTCAGCTGAATTGGGCTGTGTGTATACAATTTTACAAGTTATTCCCTTTAATACAGGGTCTGTTAAGTAATTAATTTTCTTAGATGCATAAGATAGCAGATCTCTATCTTTACAGAGACTGCAAAATTGGTTCATAATACTAGAGTAGATTAGGGAAAGAGTGGAGGGAGAGAGAAAAAAAAAATAGGGATCAGAAACAGTTGGGGAAAGGGGATAACTATTCAAAATTTTGAAGTGGAGAAATAAAATAAGCCATTTCCCAAAGAAACACAACTGGAAATTGGTAGAAATTGAGCTGTATTTATTTGGAAATTAGCTGCTGGACTTACTAAATGACAACTTGAAAGTTAACACTGGAGCTTTTAAAAACAAGTCATAGTTTTTTTCCAAATGCCACCAGGATGTGGCACTTTTTTGTAGTTGATTTTGTAAATTTCTTTATATGCAATATAATGAGAAAATGCAAAAATGTCATTAAATTTTAAAGATTACTGGATTATAGTGGCAATATATCTCTATTTGGATGGATTCAGGATGCAGACTGCAAAGGAGCTTACCACTGAATTGAATGCTTCTGTTATCTTTTAGAATCCAAGAGAACCTGGATTCTCTTATTGCCTGAAGAAGCTTCTAGCACAACCGACCAATCAGTTGGTTCGTGAATTGAGAGGCTGGGAATACCTAACCATAATATATCCTATATGGACGTAAAGTTTGCTCACACTCATTTCTTTCAGAAATTACTTAATTGCTCTTATGTAATCAGTAACATTTGCAATAGCACATTTTAGAATACCAGGTGTGTTTCTTTCAATCCTTAGCAAAAGGGATTTTAGATACAGATTTGAGGATTTTTGAAAAACATTTTTTTGGAATAAACAGCAAAGGCGTGATTAAAACATTGATTTTGGAAAATTACAAATTATAAATGCTCATTTTGAATTCTTTTTTTAAAAAAGGGATTTTGAAAGTTAGACACTAGAGAAAACCAGAAGGAACTAAGATTACAATTAAAGAAATACAATTTGATTTACTAATACAGAATGGAGCAAAATACTTTAACATCAGAGATACTGAGGATTTTTTTTTTCTTTAAAAAAAATCCCTGCCATTATAGATAGACTGTGTTTAAAAGACGTAATGGAAGAGGAACAGATTTTACCAGACAAGACTGAGTCTAATTTGAATGTGGATTTAAAAATGACGTCTACAAGAATGATACAGAAAAAGAAACTATACTGGATATACAAGTGAAATTAGCTGTCTTAATAATTAAAAAGAATATAGAAATAACAAACCAAAACAGTAACATGGCTTACTTTCCTATATTTGATTTACAAAAGAATCTTAAAAGTTTTGAAGGTTTTTATGAGAAGGGACAAAAAAAAGAATAGAAATCAAATTCTAGGACAGTATTTGAAGGGATCAAGATTAAAAATAAAGGAAAGGAATATAAGTTTATTCTACCAAGGTTAAAATAGATATATGGTAACTCTTAATGGATTTTCACTGATTAGGACTGAGTGAGGTTTTAAAGATTTGTTTATAGATAAAAAATGAGATATAGAAAGCAGAGATCATTTATTGTATTTTAAGAGAAAGTGATAAGTTACTAAAAATGTTATGAAGGGGAAAATCATTTATATATTTTTTATTTTTCTTTACTATATTCTTATTTTTCTTCATTTTTTTCTTTCTGCATATTTTTTCTTTCTTTTCCACATTTATTCTGTCATTCCTTTTTTACTTTGTATTAGTTATCTTTTAAATCAAATGTTCAATAAAATTATATTAAAAAATGCTACGTTTACTTCAAAGCATAAATTCCTCCAATAACTTTTCAAAATTATTCTCCTCACATACCTGGAACTGAGGATTAGTAGGTTATTTTCCTTCTGTGTGTTCAACATGTGACTGAAGGGGAAATATGTCAATATCCTGAAATTTTAGTACAAATCTTTTTCAATCAAATGATGATAGGTAGATGAAAGAACCAAAGGAAAATAAATTCTATTCTCAAAGAATATAAGACTCACTCCTTTTGAAGGGCTAAAATATGAAAAAAAATGCTTACTGTGCCTAATAATTGCTAAACAGAAAGCTCCTTATTTCAGTCTTGTTAGAAATGATGTTTTCACACTCAAAAGAAGTACATTTATATACTTTTTCAACTATTGTTTTAAAATGTGTATAGGAGAATCACAGTTTTTTAAATCAATTTTATTTAAACTAATGTGATCTCATTTCATTCCCTGAAGAAAATCAGATCATTGTTTACGGACCTCATAAGATTGTAAACAATGTAAACAAACAATGCAATTGTCCGCAACAAAATTGGAATATTCCTCTTTTCCTAACTGAAGATCCTGATCTTTAAATGGCCATAACTATAGAGTAATGCTGAAAGGGAAAAGATACTTTGGATTAGAAAATACTACTAATTAAAATCCAACTCTTTATGATACATGAGCTAGAATATTTATTTCTTTATCCTTAAGTCTAGTATATCAGCAATCTCAAAAACAATCTCAGAATTTTCAGGATATACATTTTAAAATAATAATAGAAGTTTATTATTTTTTCTATCAGACATGTTACATTTACAATTAACATACTGAATAGCTGTATCATATACTGTATGGCCATGGAGTGTAACCTTTTTTTATCTGCAGAAATTAAATTTGATATACCTTTTCTTGGTTTTTTGGGATCAAATAATAGAAGGTAACTAGAGTACTAGAATTCAAAAATTCTGGAGGGCAAGCATTACTCTGAATACCAGAACTGAATGACATTCAGACATTCTATTCTTTTATCCCAACCTTTATTTCTGTAATCAGTTGGATATTTTATGGTGATGAAGGGGAGGCCATCTTGTTTCAACTATACTAGAAGGAGTCACAAATCCTCGTTAAAATGAGGTCAGTAGATTATCAAAACATGAATAAGAATTTTAACACCAATCAATTCCTAATACAATATTTTAATTCTGTCTCCCCTAGCCTGGTTCCCTCCCTATGTGTTGGAATAACAATCTCAAAAAAACCTCAAAAATTATATATTTGATCAATATATTTGGGAAATACCAGGTTGGTTTAAGCAATACTTTTCCTAATTCAAGAAAGGAAATTGAGCAAAACTACTGAAACCATTACTAGATTTTGGGGATTATTGCAGGGCAAGAAGTACTGGGTCTTATCAGGAAGATGGAAATCAAGAGGTTTTGGTTTGCCAGATGGGTTTTATACTATCAAGCATCGGTGTTAACATGGATAAAAAAATGGATAACCCTCAGACAAAAAAGATTGTTGTATCTAGAGGGACATGAGTTACAACTTGGTTGGCATGCTTTTTTATGGTATGGGAAAAATAAAATTCATAAATATTTTTAAAACCACTATATTAGAAATGCATTACTGCTAACATGGGAAAAAATAAAATGCAAAATATATTTGAAAATTCCAGGATGGCTTTCAACAATGGAAACATTTGTACAGTCAAATCTAGTTAGCCTTGAGAAAATATGGACATATAAAGATATTCTAAATTCTGAAGGGACAAGAGATGGAAAATCAGGGTATTGATTTATCATGGTGGTCACATTTACAGATGCAAGTGAGATATGATAAAGATGTTAAATTGTATGGATTTTATAAAGAGTAGACTCTGATCAGATATTATTAACCTCTGATGAAAAACTAATTAAGAAAATGTATAATTTTCTATTAAATTTGAAAATGGAAGATGAACAAGTAAAAGAAACAATGATAACATACATGGGCAAAGAATTTTGGATATAATATAGATTTAGATTGGCAAAGCCTATGGGAAAGAAATTATAAATTGACAATGTCAACCTCTTATAAAGAAAACTTATACAAAATGTTTTATAGATGGCACTTGCCATCAGCAAGATTAGCAAAAATGTTTAAAAATATGTCGGATAAATGTTGGAAATGTAATCATAAACCAGGTACTTATTATCATGTATGGTGGACATGTGTTAAAGCAAAGAAATATTGGACAAAATACATACTTGGCTAGAAAGGATGCTGGGTAAACATTTAGATTTGAAACCTGAACTTTTTTAATTAGGTATAATGCCAGAAAAGCTTGATAAACGAAGTATATATTTGATTTTGCATGTGATAACAGCAACAAAACTTATATTTGCACAATATTGGAAAAATGAAGAAATACCATCGGAGGAAGAAATAATTAAAAAAAATACTGGACTGCAGAAATGGACAGACTTACTTTGAAATTGAAAGAAAAAGAAGAAACAGAATATTTTCAAACTTGGGACTTATTTTATCAATGGTTGGAGAAACGAACTAGGGATTAGGAATTTAATTTGTATTAGTGAATGATAAACTCAGACAACACGTTTGTTGAATAAGCACTGTTGAATTGTATTAAAAAATCAATAAAAACTTTAAAAAAAAGGAAATCAAAAGGTTTTAGGGTTTCAGACTGCACCAAGTAGGCAGTACTAAATAACATAAGGCAACAAAGATGTACACGTTTTAAGGACATTTATTTTAAGTAAATAAGAAAGGTTCAAAACTGTACATGCTGCTGATAGTGGCCTACAACTGCACCTGCAATTGTAGGCCACTATCAGTGGTAGATTGAAGTTAAATGTTTTACTGTGAAATAGTTTACTAAGAAATTATTTCCAAAGCACAAAAACATGTTTATAAGCTTATAAAGCTATGGAACCAGTTTGGTCTAGTGGTTAAGGCACCAGGCTAGGAAGCAGGAGGCTATGAGTTCAGCTGGGTGACTTTGGGTCACTCCCTCTCTCTCAACCCAACCTCATAGGATTGTTGTTGTTGTTGTGGGGGAAATGGGGAAGGAAGGTGTGTTGGATATGCTTTTGCTGCCTTGAGAATGCAAATAATTTACCTAGAAGAGGAACAGTTCAAGCTTCCACTTTTAAACCTGAGTTGGAAGAATTGTATTCTAAGTCCCATTTTTAACTTAGTTTGTCAAACAAATCACAATGCCCTAGTTCAAGTATGCTAAGTTATGAGTGGTAGTTCCCCACAACATGCTAAGTCGATAAATACTATTTATATCATGGCTTAATGTTGCGCATGACTCAAATTTAGTGAGGAAAAATGTGAATTTTTGATTGTTCTATCCCCAAACATTATGATGCTGTACTTTTTAATAAAACCATAGCATCTGGTAGTTTAAGGAGAATGCAAATTTGGATTTACTACAGAGTGCAGAGGATAACTCATACTGATATAAAGATAAGGGTGTTTGATTTAGGACAGGGGGAAAAAACAGCATGATACCCTAAAAAATATGTCATCAATGAAATCTGGTGTTACTTATCTGGAAAAAAAGTAAGGACACATTAAGAAAAAATTAAGACTTTGTAAGGAGGGGGCTCTTCTCCATGATTAGTGATTGCAAATCTGTTAACAGATTAGTTAAAACAGAATAAATTGTTGTGCGTGGAGGTGAAGAATTTAAGAAGCAGCAGGAAGAACGAAGAAATGTAAGCAACAACAATCACCAGAGTTGAGGAAGTCCTATTTCCATATTCGGACTCTGGTGGGACATGAGAAGCGGGAAGGAGGCGGCGCCTGGATTGTCAACCAGCCCCCCCCCCCAAACCTGCTCCTATCAGAGAAGCCACTAAAAGCGTAGGACAAATAAACCCCGGGAAAAGTCGCGGGGAAAGCGACGTGGAACGGAAGGCGCTCCTCATTCCCCCCCCCCCGAGAAAGCTACCATCCTTACAGCCACAAATTCGCAGGTGTTAAGCGCCCCACACGGCCCGTTCACACTCACTCTCGCCAACGACCGCCTTCAGCCCGGTCGGCGCCATGTCCCACCCAGTCCCTCTTTGGTTCCTGCTGCTGGTGCTTCTGCTGGTGCTGCTGCGCCGGAGGCTGCCACTTCCGCGTCTTCAGGCGGGAGGAGCTGACCTCGAAACTCGCCGTCTCTCAGCCCGCCCGCGGGGACACACCCCTCACGTGCAGCAAGGCCCTCCTGGGCTCCCGCGTTGGCGCTGCGACCGGATGTCGGAGCCCGCGTAAGCTCGGAACAGGCTGCTTGCTACGGGTTGTACCTACAATTGAGTGTGAACTCGGTGCGGTGCGTAGGTCTTCGGGCTGCAGCTAATTGCCAAGAGAAGCAGCCTTTACACAAGCAGCGCGCGCTTATGAAAGGGGCAGAGGTGATAAACACAAGGCAACGGCAGGTGACGGCTAAAAGAAAAAACACCCAGTATTGAGCAGGAGCTCCGTTCGCTGCTTTCTTCCATATGTTTGTTCCATAGCACTTCGGAACGAACTTTCCTCCGTCTCACTTTAATTTTAATGATCCTGTTTAGCTTTGTTTGTTTTTGTTTTATTTTTTTCTTTTGTATTTTAATCTTTTTGAATAAAATAAAAATTTGGGGGGAAAAGAACTTTCCTCTTTCTCCCTTTAATTGAATCGAATTCGGATTATGGAAACCATGCAAAAAGGAAAGTTTTGAAGAAAAAAAATAGTTTGATAGTGATAGAAGTAAAGGAAAGGTCTTCAAAAATTTAATATTGAAAAGAGAAATTTAAATTTGAATTTGCTGCAGTGGAAATTTACTGAGTGGAGAATCAGGAAAGGAGAGCATAAAGACCGGGTGTAAGATAAATAGGTAGGCAAAAATTAGCTGGGTCTTAGAGTGGGAAAGGAAGAAGACAAGCTATAAAAAAAATAGGTGTAAGAGGAAATGACTAGCCAGGAAAGACATGTTGAATTGGAAAAAAAGGAAAACAAGCTGAATAAGATAAGAGGAAAGGCACATTGAATTGAAAAACAGGAAAGAACCTATTGTTCTAGAAGGGGGACATAAATATCCACAGAGTTCAAAATAACCATTTAAATGTCTAATTTTTCTTATTATTATTGTATATGTGAATATGATTTAATATGTTAGCAGGAAATGTGTAAGAGGCGGACAGAAAGAGTGTAACCTCATAGTACCTCAGCCAATGGGGAAAGAGGAGAGATGTGCGGCCGGGACTAGGGATGTATAAAAAAGGAAATATTTTGGGTTGAAACTTTGGAGAGAACCAAGCTTTGGTAGCTTCTCTCCCCGCTTATTTTAATAAACGAAACAAAAGGCATTCACTGTGTCTTGGCTGGTTATTGGTCAGTCGAGCTTGCCTCTCATCATGAAGGAAAGTAGCCAGGAGCACATAACAATAGGAAGATGAGAGTTGTAAAATGAAGGGTGGATTAGATGAAAAGAGACAGTCTAGGGTCATAGAATCAAAAGAGGGTCCTGCTAACTTGTTATGAATACCATAGAAAGCCATATGATTTGGGGCTTTACCCCGGAACAGTAGGAGGCCAAAATCAAAGCCCTGTTAGCAAAGGGAAGGCTCTCGTGGCACCAACCAACTCCACTACTGTATGCTCTGCAAGGCTGCAGAGCCATGTTTTAACTTCTTTTTGGAAGGACAGGAGGGTGGGAAACCTGCCTCACATCTGGAAGGAGAATATTCCATAGAGTGGGGGCAGTGACAAAGAAGGCTCTCTCCTTAGACCCAACCAGACAGAGTGCTTTAACAGACTGATGGAATCTGCAACATACCTTTCCTGCCTGACCAGGTAGGACAATGTGATAGGACCAAGCTGGTTTCACAGGTGGCCTGACCCCATGCCATGTAGGCTTTTATAGATTGTCACAACCAGCACCTTGAATTGGACATCAAAGCAAATTGGCATCCAATGCAGTTCGTGGAGCAGGGGTATTACATATGTCCTTCAGGCACTCAATATAGCTCATGCGGCAGCACTTTGCAGCCGCTGAATCTTTTGGATACTTTTCAAGGATAACCCTATGTAGACCACATTGTAGTAATCCAAATGGGAGATAACCAGGGCCTGCGTGACCAAGCAGAGATTCTCCCTATCCAGAAAAGGGCATAACTGGTACACAATATAGAGTTGAGCAGAAGCCCTCCTAGCCATGGCTGCCACCTGTTGTTCATGCTCTTTCACGTGTTTCTCAGTTACAACACAAATAATTTGGGGTACACATGACATTCAATATGAATTATAGCTATTCTTGAACAGTTCTTAATCATGGAAGTCCACATTCTGATTCTTGGTATTTCTTCCCATCAGTCATATTTTCATTTTCCCCTGGTCTTTGCACACCATTACTTTAGTTTACTGTAACTTGCTGTTGTGTTTCATCCACCTGGGCATTCATGGGTGACATGTACTTTATTAGATGGAGACCGCATCATATAGTTAAGCTCTTTATCCATCATGATCATGTGGTAAGCCCCCCCCTTTTTTCTTCCTTTTCCCCCCCCCCCTTCTCAGCCCCAGCAATTACCTCCCCCTCTTCCCAGCCCCGGCAACAGCCTAAAATCAAAGGAACAGAAATTCACTGATAAACAAAAGAGCGATCTCTGCTTCCATATCTAGAAACCACCTCAAGCAAGCAGCATGAATGAAGCTAAGTTTCATTCATGCTGTTTGCTTGAAGTGCTCTAGATACAGAATGAAACTAAGTTTCATTCATAGATACAGTGTTTCATTCATAAAACCGCAACTTCCCCATTCACTGGGAAAGTGCTATGGCAGTAATCTGAATAAATAGAAGCAAGCTGAAAACAATGAACTCAAACTGACAGGATTAAGCAAACACTTAAGATTAGCATCACCCTACCCTGGGGGGCAGTTATGACCCTATATGAGCACCAAGTAGATTAAATAACAAAAGACACTCTAACTCAAGCCCCAAAATTGTGAAACGCCAGAAATGTATAAAAGTCCATTTACTCACTGAACCAGTTGGTGAGCTGTCACAGAACTAATTGCTGAAGTTGGTTCGGTCCTTGCCAATAAAGACAACCTTCTCTTTCAGCAGCTAGCTTCTTTAATTTGGTGGCATTCTTGTCGGTCCCAGTTGGGAACTCAAGCTAATTCTTTCAACAATTTTGGCGACCACGAAGGTACTCCCAGCTTCATGAGTGTGGAAGGTGTGTGTGAACTGAAAGAACTCTCCCTTTCTCTTCCTCAGCTGGATCTCACCTCCTCCATGCTTTTCCTAGCTGCACTGATACTGTCGCCAGTCCCACCTGAAAATCACTGAGCAAAACATCCTCAAAGAGGAGCTCACATTCTGCAAAAGGTAGCCCGAGTCCTCCTAGACCTTTTAGGTTTTGAAAATTGGCAAAAGGGCTAGGGCTGAAATATTGCCTTGCCAGAAAGCAGAAGACTTCATAAAAGTTGGTCTACAATAGTGGGAGATCTAGTTACATTGCATGTAACGAGCTAGATTGGAGTATTGCCCAAAATAATGAGAATCTAACTTGAAAGTCCTGCCAGAGTCTCCCCCCCCCCAGGGAGATTGTTAAAAGCCTGGGATGGAAAGAAATTGCCCATTCAAGCAGGGTTGAAGAAAAAACGTGCACGACAATTATATAGAGTGGGCTTTGCTCAGAGATGAGAACTAATTTGGCCAGAACTGAGTACTTTTGAATACAAGGTCTTGAAAACACTGAAATCTAGACTGAAATTCTCCCAGATACCTTACTGGTACTGCTGGGCAGAACTTTCAGATCCAGAGCACTCCCAACCAAACAATAAAAAGGAATGCCAATTAGAAGCAAACAACACACATACTGATGACAACGCAGGAGCCAAAATTACGGCCCCCCCGACCCTAACTCCAAACCTAACCCCGACACTAACCCCGATACTAACCCCAATCCTGACCCCGACCCTAAACCCCGACCCCGACCCTAAATCCCGACCCCGACCATAATCCCGACCCTAACCCCGACCCCAACCCCCAACCCCGACTTCGACCCTGACCCCAACCCCAATCATGACCCCGACCCTAACCCTAACCCCAACCCTGACTCCGACCCTAACCCCAAACCCGACCTCGATCCCGACATTGACCCCGACCCGATCCCTACCCCTTCGACCCCGACCCAAACCCCAACCCTGACCTTACCCCAACCCTAACCACGACCCTAACCACGAACCCGAACCCGATCCCCAACCTCAAATTCGACCCCGACCCTGACCCTAACCCCAATCCTAGCCCCAACCCCAACCCCGACCCCAACTTTGACCCCAACTTCATCCCCGACCCCAACTTCGACCCGGACCCCTTCCCTGACCCCGACCCTAACCCCGACTCCGACCCCGACTTCGTCCCCAATCCCGACCCCAACCCTAACCCCGACCCCGACCCGACTCTAATCCCGACCACAACCCCAATCCCGACTTCAATCCTGACCCTGACCCCGATCCCGACCCCAACCTCGTCCCCGACACCAACCAAGATCCCGACTTCATCCCCGTCCCTGACCCTGACCCCAACTTCAACCCAGACCCTAACCCCGACCCTAACCCAGCCCTAACCCAAACCCCCACCCCGACTTCGACCACGAGCCCAACCATGATCCTAACCCTGACCCCAACCCTAACCCCAACCCTGACCCCGAACTCAACCCTGACACTGACCCCGACCCCCGACCCTACCCCGACTTCATCCCCGAACCTGACCCCAACCCTAACCCTAACCCCGACCCTAACCCCGAGTTCAACCCCGAGTTCAACTCCAACCCCGACTTCATCCCTGATCCCAACCCTAACCCCAACCCTAACCCCGACCCCGACCACAACCCCGACCCTCACCCCAACTTCAACCTCGATCCTCACCCTGACCCCGACCCCGACTTCATCCCCCACCCTAACCTCAACTCTGACCCCGACCCTAACTCCGACCCTAACCCCGACACTAACCCTGACCCTGACCCCGACCATGACTCCGAACCGCGACCCCAACTTTGTCCCCGACCCCGACTTCATCCCCAAACCTGACCCTAACCCCGACCCTAACCTCGACCCCGAACCCCGACTTAGTCCCCGATCCCAACCCCAACCCGAACCCCAACCCTAACCCTGACCCGATCCCTACCCCCAACCCTGACTCCGACCCTAACCCCAAACACGACCCGATTCCGACTTTGACCATGACCCGATCCCTACCCCGACTTCGAGCCCAACCTCAACCCCAACCCTGACCTAACCACGACCCTAACCCCGACCCCCGACCTCAAATCCGACCCCGACCCTAACCTTGACCCTAACACCAATCCTAGCCCCAACCCAAACCCCGATCCTGACTTTGACCCCAACTTCGTCCCTGATCCCGACTCCCACCCAACACTGACTTCAACCCCGACACTGACCCGAACACCGACCCTAACCCCAACCCCGACCCAAACTTCAACCCCGACCCCGACCCTACCCTGACTAAGTCCCTGACCCCTAACCACGAACCTAACTAAGTCCCTGACCCCTAACCACCGACCCCGACCCCCGACCCTGACCCCTGATTAACCCCGACCTCAAATTCACCCGACCCTGACCCTGACCCTGACACCCGACCCCCTAACTTAACCCCGACACCCCGACAACCCCCCTAACCCCGACCCTGACCCTGACCCCAAACCCCAACCCCGAACCCTACACCAACTTCATCCCCGACAATGACCCCAACCCTAACCCCGACCCTAACCCCTACCCCGACCCCAAACCCAGACACCAACTTCAACCCCGACCTTGACGCCGACCCCGACTTTGTCCCGAACATGACCCCGACCCTAACCCCAACCCTAATAACGACACTAACTCCGATACTAAACCTGACCCTAACCCCAACCCCGACCCTAAACCCCGATCCCGACTTTGACCCCGACCCGATCCCTACCCCGACTTCGACCCCGACCCCGACCCCGAACCCAGAACCAACTTCAACCCCGACCTTGACCCCGACCCCGACTTTGTCCCGAACATGACCCCGACCCCGACCCTAACCCCAACCCTAATAACGACACTAACTCGATACTAAACCTGACCCTAACCCCAACCCCGACCCTAAACCCCAATCCCGACTTTGACCCCGACCCGATCCCTACCCCGACTTCGACCCCGACCCCGACCCTAACCCCGACCCTAACCCCAGCCCTAACCTCGACCCCGACCCCGACTTCGACTACAACCACGACCCCAACCCTGACCCTAACCCTAACCCCATCCCCGACCGCGACCCCGACCCAACCCTGACCCCGACCCTGACCCCAACCGCAACCCCGACCCCGACCTCAACCCTGTCCCCGACCCAGAACTTAACCACGATACTTACACCGACCCTAACCCCGACCATGACTCCGACCTTAACCCCAAACCCGACCTCGATCCCGACTTTGACCCCGACCCGATCCCTACCCCTTCAACCCTGACCCCGACCCCGACCGTGACCTTACCCTGACCCTAACCATGACCCTAACCCCGACCCCAAACCCGACCCCCAACCTCAAATTAGACCTCGACCCTAAACCCGACCCCAACTTCATCCCCATCCCCGACCCCGACTTCGACCCCGATCCCGACCCCTTCCCTGTCCCCGACCCCAAACCTAACCCCGACCCCATCCTCGACATCAACTTCGACCCCGACACTGACCCTAACACTGACCCTGAACCCTACCCCAACTTCATCCCTGACCCCGACCCCGACCCTAACACTAACCCCGACCCCAACCCTAACCCTAACCCCGACCCTAACCCCGATCCTAACACTGAGTTCAACCCCGACTTCGATCCCGACTCCGACCCCGACCCCGAACCCAACTTCGTACCCGATCCCGACCCCAACCCTAACCCCAACTCTAACCATGACCCGGACCCTGACCCCGACCCCAACTTTGTCCCCGACCCTAACCCCAACTCTGAGCCCACCCCTAACCCCGACACTAACCCCGCCCCTAACTCCGACACTAACCCCGACCCTGACCACGACGACGACTCCGATCCCGACTCCGAACCCTGACCCTGACTTTGTCCCCGACCTCGACCCTAACCCTAACCCCGACCCTAAACCCGATCCTAACCCCGACCCCGACCCCGTCCCTAACCCCGACCCTGACAATGAACCCTGACCCTGACGTTGACCCTGACCCCGACCTGACACGAACACCAACCCGAACCCTAACCCTGACCCCGACCTGACCCGAACACTGACCCCAACCCTAACCCCAACCCCGACCCCGACCCCTGACTCCGACTTTGACCCCGATTCTGACCCCGATCCCATCCACATCCCCAACACAGACCCCAACCCCGACCCTGACATTGAACCCCGACCTCGATCCCGGCCCTGTCCCTAACCCCGACCCTAACCCCGACCATAACCCCGACCCTGCCCCCGACCCTGAACCCTGACCATGACCCTGACCCCGACATCTACCCTGACTTCGTCCCAGACCCCGACCCCGACTTTGTCCCCATCCCCGACCCGGACCCCCCCAAACCTCGACCCCGACCCAACTTCAACCGTGACACTGACCCGAACCCCGAACTTAACCCCGACACCCCGACCCTAACCCCGACCCTGACCCCGACCCTGAACCCGGAACCCAGACACCAACTTCGACCCCGACCTCGACCCCGACCCCGACTTTGTCCTGAACATGACCCCGACCCCGACCCTAACACCAACCCTAATCATGACACTAACCCCGATACTAACCCCACCCTAACCCTGACCACGACCCTAAACCCCGACCCCAACCCTAAATTCTGACCCCGACTCTAACCCCGACCCTAACCCTGACCTTGACCCCGAACCCCGAACCAGACTTTGACCCCGACCCCAATCCCGACCCTGACCCTAATCCTAACCCCAACCCTGACTCCGACCCTAACCCCAAACCCGACCCCGATCCTGACTTTGATCCCGACCTGATCCCTACCCCGACTTTGACCCCGACCCCCGACCCTAACCCCAACCCTAACCCCGACCCCGACACTGACCCCGACCCTAACCCCAACCCCGACCCTGTCCTCAACCCTGACCCTGACCCAGAATTTAACCCCGATACTTACATCGACCCTAACCCCGACCCTGACCCTGACCGTGACACCGACCCCCGACCCTGGCCACTACATGTTTACCCCCAATGACCCCGACCCTAACCCCTACCCCCGACCCTTAACGCAGACCCCAACTTCAACCCCGACTTTGTCCCCGAACCTGACCCCGACCCTAACTCCAAACCTAACCCCGACCCTAACCCCGACCCTCACCCCGACCATGACCCCTAACCCCAACCCTGACCCCAACCCCGACCCTAAATCCCAAACCCGACCCTAAATCCTGACACCGACCCTAACCCCGACCACGACACCCAACCCCCAAACCCGACATCGACCCCGACCTCAACCCCAACCCCAATCATGACCCTGACCCTGACCCTAACCCTTACCCCAACCCTGACTTAACCCCAAACCCGACCTCGATCCCGACTTTGACCCCGACCCGATCACTACCCCTTGGACCCCAACCCTGACCTTACCCCAACCCTAACCACGACCCTAACCCCGAACCCGAACCCAACCCCCAACCTCAAATTTGACCCCGACCCTAACCCCAACCCCAACTTCATCCCCAACCCCGACCCCAACTTCAACCCCAACCCCGACCCCTTCCCTGACACCTACCCCAAACCTAATCCCGACCCCAACTTCGACCCCCGACACTGATCCTAACCCTGACCCTAACCCCGACCCTGAACCCCGACCCCAACTTTGACCCCGACCCCGACTTTGACCCTACCCCGACTTCATTCCTGACCCCGACCCCGACCCTAAACCTAAAACCCGACCCCAACCCTAACCCCAACCTCGTCCCCGACACCAACCAAGAGATCCCGATTCATCCCCGTCCCCGACCCTGACCCCTACTTAGACCCCGAACCTGACCCTAACCCCGACCCTAACCCTAACCCTAACCCCCTAACACTGACCCTAACACCGACCCTAACACCGACCTCGAACCCCAACCCCCACTTCATCCCCTATCCCGACCCCGACCCCGACTTTGTCCCCAATCCCGACTCCAACCCCCAACCCTAACCCTAACCCTAACCCTAACCCTAAACCCTAACCCTAACCCTAACCCTAACCTAACCCTAACCCTAACCCGACAACGACCCCAACCCCAATCCCTACTTCACCCCGACCCTGAGCCCGACCCAGACCCAACTTCAGCCCCGACCCTAACCCCAACTCTTGAGCCTGACCCTAACCCCGACCCTAACCCCGACCCTAACCCCACTCTGGCCTGACCCTAACCCCCCTCCTACCCTGAGCCCGACTCGAAGCCCGCGCGACCCCAACCTCAACTTCGTCCCCCGACACCAACCAAGATCCCGACCATCCCCATCTCCGTCCCCGACCCTGACCCAACTTCATCCCCATTTCTAACCCCAACTCTGAGCCCGACCCTAACCCCGACCCTAACCCCGACCCTGACCCCGACTCCGAAGCCCGACCGCGACCCCAACCCCAACTTCGTCCCCGACACCAACCAAGATCCCGACTTCATCCCCGTCCCCGACCCTGACCCCTACTTCGACCCCGAACCTGACCCTAACCCCGACCCTAACCCTAACCCCTAACCCCCTAACACTGACCCTAACACCGACCCTAACACCGACCTCGAACCCCAACCCCCACTTCATCCCCTATCCCGACCCCGACCCCGACTTTGTCCCCAATCCCGACTCCAACCCTAACCCTAACCCTAACCCTAACCCTAACCCTAACCCTAACCCTAACCCTAACCCTAACCCTAACCCTAACCCGACAACGACCCCAACCCCAATCCCTACTTCAACCCCTACCCTGAGCCCGACCCCGACCCCAACTTCAGCCCCGACCCTAACCCCAACTCTGAGCCTGACCCTAACCCCGACCCTAACCCCGACCCTAACCCCAACTCTGAGCCTGACCCTAACCCCGACCCTAACCCCGACCCTGAGCCCGACTCCGAAGCCCGACCGCGACCCCAACCTCAACTTCGTCCCCGACACCAACCAAGATCCCGACCATCCCCATCTCCGTCCCCGACCCTGACCCCAACTTCATCCCCGATTCTAACCCCAACTCTGAGCCCGACCCTAACCCCGACCCTAACCCCGACCCTGACCCCGACTCCGAAGCCCGACCGCGACCCCAACCCCAACTTCGTCCCCGACACCAACCAAGATCCCGACTTCATCCCCGTCCCCGACCCTGACCCCTACTTCGACCCCGAACCTGACCCTAACCCCGACCCTAACCCCAGCCCTAACCCCGACCCCCACCCAGACTTCAACCACGATCCCAACCCTGATCCTAACCCCGACCCCAACCCCAACCCTAACCCCAACCCCAACCCCGACCCCGAAACCCCGACCCCGACCCCCGACCCTACCCCACTTCATCCCCGACCCCGACCCGACCCGACCTTAAACCTAACCCCAACCCTAAACCGCAACCGCAACCGCAACCGCGAACCGCAACCGCAACCCTAACCCTAACCCTACCCTAACCCACCCAACCCTAACCCCAACCCTAACCCCGAGTTCGACCCCGAGTTCGACCCCGAGTTCGACCCCGAGTTTGACCCCGACCCTGACCCCAACTTCAACCCCGACCCTAACCCCTACCCTAACCCCGACACTAAACCTGACCCTGACCCCGACCCTGACCCCGACCCTAACCTCAACCCTGAACCCTGACTTTGACCCCGACCCTGACTTAGTCCCCATTCCCAACCTCAACCCTAACCCTGACCCTAACCCGAACCCCAACCCTGACTCTGACCCTAACCCCAAACACGACCCCGATCCCGACTTTGACCCCGACCCAATCTCTACCCCGACTTCGACCCCAACCCCAACCCATACCTTACCCCAACGCCAAGCCTGACCTTACCCCGACCCTAAACATGACCCTAACCCTGACCTCAAATTTGACCCCGACCCTAACACCAATCCTAGCCCCATCCCAAACCCCGATCCTTTGACCCCAACTTCGTCCCTGACCCCGACCCCCACCCCAACCCCAACTTCGACCCTGACACTGACCCTAACCCCGACCCTAACCCTGACCCCGAACCCCGACCCCGACTTCGTCCCCGACCCTGACCCTAACCCTGACCCTAACCCTAATCCTAGCCCCAACCCGAACCCCGATCCTGACTTTGACCCCAACTTTGTCCCCGACCCCGACTCCGACCCCAACTTCATCCCCAACCCTGACCCTGACTTCAACCCCGACCCCGAACCCCAATCCCGACTTCGTCCCCGACCCTGACCCTGAACCCCCATCCCGACTTTGTCCCCGACCTCGACCCTAACCCCGAATCCCCACCCTAACCCTGACCCTGACCCTGAACCCTGACCCCCACCCCAACCCTGACCCCAATCCCAACCCCAATCCCAACCCTAACCCTGACCTTTACCCTGACGTTGATCCCGAAAACGAACCCCGACCCCAGCTTTGAGCCTGAACCCGACCCCGTCCCCATCCCCGACACCAACCCCAACCCTAACCCCGACCCTGAACCCAGACTCTGACTTTGACCCTGATCCCTTTTTCCTTTTTCTTTTTTTATTTGCTTTTTTCTTTTCTCTTTTCTCTCTTTCTTTTTTCTTTCTCCTACTACTACTGCTATTATTATTATTATTATTACTATTACTATTACTATTACTATTACTATTATTATTATTATTATTATTATTATTATTATTATTATTATTATTATTATTATTATTATTATCCTTTTCCTTTTCCTTTTTCCTTTGACATCGATCTCAACTCCGACCCCGACATTAACCACGACCCACACCGTGACCTTTACCCCTGAATCCCCATCCCAGACCCTGACCCCGACCCTAACCCCGACCCCAACCCCAACCCCAACTTTGATCCCAACCCGACCCCGAACCCCAACCCTACCCCCACTTTGTCCCCAACTTTGTCCCCAACCCTAACCCTAACCCGATCCTAACCCTGACCCTAACCCCGACAATGACTCCATCTTTGGCCCTGACCCCTACCCCGACCCCAAATCACAATCCCGACTTCGTCCCCGACCCCGACCCTAACCCCGACTTCGACCCCGACCCCGAATCCCGACCCTAACCCCCGACCATGACTCTGAACCCCGACACCCACCCCGACCCCAACCCTAACCCTACCCTGACTTCATCCCCAACCCCGACCCCGACCCTAACCTTAACCCCGACCCCAAACCCCGATCCCGATTTCGTCCCCGACCCAGACCCTAACTACGACTTCGACCCCGACCCCGAATCCCAACCCTAACCCCGACCCTGACCCTGACCCAACCCCGACCCCAACCCTGACCCCAACCCCAACCCTAACCCTGACTCTAACCCCAAACCCAACCCCGTCTTCGACCTTGACCCCGACCCCAAACCCTGACCGTAGCCTGACCCCTTTTTTCTTTTTCTTTTTCATTTTCTTTTTTCCCCATTTTTTCTTTCCATTTCCTTTTTCCTATTATTATTTTTATTTTTATTTTTTATTTTTTCCTTTTTTCCTTTTTTTTCTTTTTCTTTTTTCTTTTTCTTTTTTCAGTTTTTTCCTTTTTTCTTTTCCTTTTTTCCTTTTCTATTTTCCATTTTTCTTTTTCTTTTTCTTTTTTCTTTTTTCATTTCATTTTCTTTTTCTTTTTCTTTCTTTTTCTTTCTTTTCCTTTCTTTCTTTTTCTTTTTTAATTTCATTTTCTTTTCTTTTTTCCTTTTTTCCTTTTCCTTTTTTACCTTTCCTTTTTTCTTTTTCTTTTTCTTTTTCCTTTTTTTCTTATTAATTTCTTCTTTTTATTTTTTCCTTGTTCTTTTTTCTTTTTTACATTTTTCCTTTTTCCTTTTTCCTTTTTTCCTTCCCTTTTTCTTTTTTCATTTGTTTTTTCCTATTATGTTTTCATTTTTCTTTTTTCTTTTTCTTATTTTTTCTTTCTTTTTCCTTTTTTCCCTTTTTTGTTTTTTCTTTTTTCATTTCATTTTCTTTTTTCTTTCTTTTTTTCTTTTTTCTATTTCTTTTTTCTTTTTTCATTACATTTTCTTTTTCTTATTATTTTCTTTTTTTCTTTTTCTTTTTTCTTTTTCTTTTTTCTTTTTCCTTTTCCTTTTTCTTTTTTTTCTATTTTCCTTTTTCCTTTTCCTTTTTTCTTCTTTTTTCTCTTTTCTTTCTTTTCTTTTCTTTTCTTTCTTTCCTTTTTCTTTTTCCTTTTTCCTTTTTCCTTTTTCTATTTCTTTTTTTCTTTTTCCTTTTTTTTTCCATTTTCCCTTTTCTTTTTCCCGTTATTTTTTTCTTTTCTTTTTTCTTTTTTCTTTTTCCTTTTTCCTTTCTTTTTCCCGACTTCATCCCCGACCCTGACCCTAACCCCGACTTTGACCCCAACCCTGAATACCAACCCTAACCCCGACCATGATCCTGAACCCCGACCCCCACCCCAACCCTGACCCCAATCCCAACCGCAACCACAACCCCAACCCTAACCCTAACCCTAAAGCTAACCCTGCCCCTAACCCTGCCCCGACACCGTCTTCGACCCCGAACGTGACCACAAGCCCCAACCATAGCCCGACCCCGAATCTAACCCCCACCCTACTTCGTCCCCGACCCCAAAGAACGACACCGACCTCGACCTCGACCCTGATCATGACACCAACACTAACCCTAACACCGACCCTAACTCCAAAACCGACCCCATCTTTGACCCCGACCCCGACCCCGAAACCTGATCCCGACTTCGTCCCCGACCTTGACCCTAACCCCAACTTGGACCCCGACCACAAATCCCAACACTAACCCCAACCCTGACCTTGAACCCTGACCCCCACCCCAACCCCTACCCCAATCCCAACCCCAGCCCTAACCCTGACCCTAACCCCGACCCCGACCACGTCTTCGACCCCAAACCCGACCACAAACCCCGACCGTAGCCCATCCACATCCCCAACCCCAACCCTAACCCTAACCCCGACCCTGCCCCCGACCCCAACCCCGACCCTGACAACCCCAACCCCAATCCCGACCCTGACCCTGACCCTGACCCCGACCCTGACCCCGACCCCTGACCCCAACCTCGACCCCGACTTTGACATCGATCCCAACTCCGACCCCGACATTAACCACAACCCACACTCTGACCTTTACCCCTGAATCCCCATCCCAGACACTGACCCCGACCCTAACCTTCACCCCAACTTTGATCCCAACCCCGACCCTAACCCCGACACCAACCCCGACACCAACTTTGATCCCAACCCCGACCCCGAACCCCAACCCTACCCCCACTTTGTCCCCAACTTCGACCCCGACCCTAACCCTAACCCTGACACTATCCCTTGATCCCGATCCCGACCCCGATCCCGACATCAACCCCTACATCAACCCCGACCCTGACCCCAACGAGCAACCCAACCCCGACTTCATCCCCAACCCTGACCCTGACCCTAACCCTAACCCCAACCCTAACCCTGACCCTAACCCCATGACCACCCCATCATCGGCTCCGAACCCGACCCTGACCCCGAACCCCGATCCCGACTTCGTCCCCGACCTCGACCCTATCCCCGACTTCAACCCCGACCCCAAATCCCGACCCTAACCCCAACCCTGACCCTGAAACCTGACCCCCACGCCAACCCTGACCCCAATCCCACCCCCAACCCTAACCCTGACCCTAACCCTGACCCCGACTCCATCTTCGACCCTGAACCCGACCACGAGCCCCGACCATAGCCAGACCCCAAACGTAACCCCTACCCAAACCCCAACCCTAGTCTAACCCCGACCCTAACCATGACCCCAAACCCCGACCGCGACTTTGACCCTGACCCTAACCCCAACTTTGACCCCAACCCTGACCCCATCCCCGACACCGACCCGAACCCTAACCGTGACCCTAACCCTAACCCCGACCCTAACGCTGATCCTAACCCCATCTTCGACCCCGACCCCGACCCCGAACCCCGATCCCGACTCCATCCCCGACCTTGACGCTATCCCCGACTTCGACCCCGACCCCGAATCCCGACCATAAACCAGACCTGACCCTGAACACCAACCCCCACCCCAACCCTGACCCCAATCCCAACCCCAACCACAACCCTAACCCTGACCGTAACCGTGACCCCGACCCTGTCTTCAACCGCGAACCCGACCAGGAACCCCGACCATAGCCCGAACCCGAACCTAACCCCGACCATAGCCCTGACCCCGACCCCTACCACTACTTTGTCCCCGACCTCGACCCTGAGCCTAACCCCGACCCTAACCCCAACTTCGACCCCAACCACAACTTCGACCCCAAACTCGACTCCGACCCTAACCTTGATCCCGACAACGAACCCCGACACCGACTTTGAGCCTGAAGCCAACGACCCCATCCCCGACACCGACCCCAAACCTAACCCTGACCCCGACCCTGAACCCCGACCCCGAATTTGTTCCCGACCTTGACCCTGACCCTAACCCTGACCCTAACCCCGACTCTAACCCCAACTCTGACCCCAACCACGACTTCGACCCCGAACTCGACTCCGACCCTAACCTTGATCCTGGCAACGAACCCTGACCCCGACTTTGAGCCTGAACCCGACCCCGACCCCATCCCCAACACCGACCCCAACACTAACTGCGACCCCAACCCTGACCCTGAACCCCGACCCTGACTTTGACCCTGATCTCGATCCCGACCCCAACCCCGACCCTAACTCCGACCCTAACCCCGACTTCGACCCAGACCCCGACCCCGACCCTAACCCCTTCCCTGACAACGAACCCCAACCCCGACTTTGACCCTGACCCCGACCCCGACCCTAACCATGACCCCAAACCCCGACCCCAACTTTGACCCCGATCCTGACCCCGACCCCGACCCCGACCCCAACATTCTTTTTTCCTTTTTTCCCTTTTTTTCTACTATCAGTTTTTTCCTTTTTCCTTTTCCTTTTTTCCTTTTCTTTTTCCCTTTTCCCTTTTCCTTTTTATTTTCGTTTTTCCTTTTCTTCTTTTCCCGTTTTTCGCTTTTTCATTTTCTTTTTCCTTTTTTTTTCTTATTTTCTTTTTCTTTTTTCATTTTCTTTTTTCTTTTTCCTTTTTCCTTTTTTCTATTTTCCTTTTTTTCTTTTTCTTTTTTCCTTTTTTCTATTACTTTTCCTTTTTTCTGTTTTTCATTTTCTTTTTCCTATTTTCTTTTTTCTTAATTTCTTCTTTTTCTTTTTTCCTTTTCCTTTTCCTTTTTTCCTTTCCTATTTTCCTGTTTTCTTTGTCTTTTTTCATTTTCATTTTCTTTTTTTCCCCATTTTTTCTTTCCCTTTTCTTTTCCCTATTATTTTTCTTTTTTCCTTTTTCCTTTTTCCTTTTCCTTTTTCCACTTCATTTTCTTTTTCTTTCTTTTCCTTTCTTTTTTCCTTTTCCTTTTCCTTTTTTCCTTTCCTATTTTCCTGTTTTCTTTGTCTTTTTTCATTTTCATTTTCTTTTTTTCCCCATTTTTTCTTTCCCTTTTCTTTTCCCTATTATTTTTCTTTTTTCCTTTTTCCTTTTTCCTTTTCCTTTTTCCACTTCATTTTCTTTTTCTTTCTTTTCCTTTCTTTTTTCCTTTTCCTTTTCCTTTTTTCCTTTCCTATTTTCCTGTTTTCTTTGTCTTTTTTCATTTTCATTTTCTTTTTTTCCCCATTTTTTCTTTCCCTTTTCTTTTCCCTATTATTTTTCTTTTTTCCTTTTTCCTTTTTTCTTTTCCTTTTTCCACTTCATTTTCTTTTTCTTTCTTTTCCTTTCTTTTTTCCTTTTTCTTTTTTCTTTTTCCTTTTTTCTTTTTTTTTCTTTTCCTTTTTTCCTTTTTTATTACTTTTCCTTTTTTCTGTTTTTCATTTTCTTTTTCCTATTTTCTTTTTTCTTATTAATTTCTTCTTTTTCTATTTTCCTTTTTTCTTTTCCTTTTTTCTTTTTTCATTTTCATTTTCATTTTCATTTTCATTTTCTTTTTTCTTTTTCTTTTTCATTTCATTTTTTTTCTTTATTTTTTGTTTTCTTTATATTTTCACTTTGTTCTTTTTTTCTTCTATCAGTTTTTTCCTTTTTCCTTTTCCTTTTTTCCTTTTCTATTTTCCTTTTTCCTTTTCCTTTTTCTTTTTCTTTTTTCATTTCATTTTCTTTTTCTTTTTCTTTCTTTTCCTTTCTTTCTTTTTCTTTTTAATTTCATTTTCTTTTCTTTTTTCCTTTTTTCCTTTTCCTTTTTTTACCTTTCCTTTTTTCTTTTTCTTTTTCTTTTTCCTTTTTTTCTTATTAATTTCTTCTTTTTCCCCCTTTTTTCTTTTTCCATTTTTCCATTTTCCTTTTTCTTTTTCCTATTATTTTTTTCTTTTTTCTTTTTTCGATTATCCTCCTTTTCTTTCTTTTTCCCTTTTTAATTTACCTTTCCTTTTTTCTTTTTTTCTTTTCTTTTTCTTTTTCTTTTTTCTTTTTCTTATTAATTTCTTTTTCTTTTTTCTTTTTCCCTTTTTCCCTGTTTTATTTTCATTTTTCATTTTTTTCTTTTTCCCTTTTCCGCTCTTTCATTTTTTTCCCTTTCTTGTTTTTTCCTTTTTTCTTTATTTTTTCTTTTCTTTATATTTTCACTTTTTTGTTTTTTTATTATTAATTTCTTTTTCTTCTTTTTATTTTTACATTTGCTCTTTCCTTTTCTTTTTCTTTTTTCATTTGTTTTTTCCTATTATGTTTTCATTTTTCTTTTTTCTTTTTCTTATTATATTTTCTTTCTTTTTCCTTTTTTCCCTTTTCTGTTTCTCTTTTTTCTTTTTCTTTTTAAATTTCATTTCATTTTCTTTTTTCCTTTTTTCCTTTTTCTTTTTTCTTTTTTCATTTGCTTTTTCTTTTTTCTGTTTTTTGTTTTTTTCTTTTTCTTTTTTCGTTTCATTTAATTTTCTTTTTCTTTTTTCCCCTTTTCTTATTCCCTT
This sequence comes from Azemiops feae, assembly GCA_023970755.1. Lineage (NCBI taxonomy): Eukaryota > Metazoa > Chordata > Lepidosauria > Squamata > Viperidae > Azemiops > Azemiops feae. The sequence goes on from JALGBA010004283.1 coordinate 1,427,046, forward strand.
TTTTGTTTTTGTTTTTCCTTTTTTTCCTTTTTTCCTTTTTCCTTTCCCCCCATTTTTTCCTTTTTTTCTTTTTCCTATCAGTTTTTTCCTTTTTTCTTTTTCTTTTTTCATTTTCATTTTCTTTTCCCCACACACCTACCCCGACTTTGTTCCTGACTGTGACCCCGACCCTAACCCCAACACTAACTCCAACCCCGACCCCAACCACAATCTTAACCCTGACCCTGACCCCGTCTTTGCCCCTGACCCCGAACCCCGACCCGGACCTCGTCCCCAAACCTGATAATTGACCCCAACCCTTACCCCAATCTTAACCCAGACCCTAACCCTGATTTCGACCACAACCACGACTTTGACCCCGAACTCAACTCCGAGCCTAACCTTGATCCCGACAACGAACCCCGACCCTGACTTTGAGCCTGAACCCGACCCCGACCCCATCCCCGACACCGACCCCAATCGTAACCCCGACCCCGACCCCGACCCTGAACCCTGACCCCGACTTTGACCCTGATCTCGATCCCGACCCCAACCCCGATCCTAACTGACCCTAACACTGACTTCGACCCAGACCCCAACCCCGACCCTAACCCCTTCCCTGACAATGAACCCCAACCCTGACTTCGACCTTGACCCCGACCCCGAGTGAACCCCGAAAACCCAACCCCGACCCTAACCATGACCCCAAACCGACCCCGACCCCGACTTTGACCCCGATCTCAACCCCAAACCCCGACCCTGACCCCAACATCGACCCCGACATCAACCCCGACCCCGACCCCGACCAGCAACCCAACCCCGACTTCATCCCAACCCTGACCCCGAACCCATCTTCGACCCCGAACCCGACCACGAGCCCCAACCATAGCCCGACCCTGAACCTAACCCCGACCCTAACCCCAACCCTAGCCCTGAAACTGACCCCTACCACTACTTTGTCCCCAACCTCGACCTTGACTCTAACCCTGACCCTAACCCCGACCCTAACCCCAACTTCGACCCCAACCATGACTTCGACCCCGAACTCGACTCCGACCCTAACCTTGATCCTGACAACGAATCCCAACCCTGACTTTGAGCCTGAACCCGACCCGGACCCCATCCCCAACACTGACCCCAACCCTAACCGCGACCCCGACCGTGAACCCCGACCACGACTTTGACCCTGATCTCGATCCCGACCCCAACCCCGACCCTATCTCCGACCCTAAACCGACTTCGACCCAGAGCCCGACCCCGATCCTAACCCCTTCCCTGAGAATGAACCCCAACCCCGACTTTGACCATCACCCCACCCCATCCCAAACCCCAATTCCGACCCTAACAATGACCCCAAACCCCGACCCCGACTTTGACCCCGATACCGACCCTGATCCCGACCCTAACCCCGACATCGACCCCGACCAGCAACCCAACCCCGACTTCATCCCCAACCCCGACCCCGACCCTAAACCTAACCCTGACCCCAATGCTGACCCTAACCCCGACACCACCCCATCTTCGATCCCAAACCCGACCTCGACCCCCGATCCCGACTTCGTCCCTGACCTCGACCCTATCCCTGACTTCGACCCCGACCCCAAATCCCGACTGTAAACCCGACCCTGACCCTGAAACCCGACCCCTACCCCAATCCTGACCCCAATCCCAACCCCAACCCCAACCCTAACCCTGACCCTAACCCTGACCCCGACCCCATCTTCGACCCCAAACCCGACCATGAGCCCCAACCATAGCCCGACCCCGAACCTAACCCCGACCCTAACCCCAACAGGTAGCACTGACTCCGACCCCTAGCACTACTTTGTCCCCAACCCTGACCCTAACCCTGACCCTAACCCTGACCCTAACCCTGACCCTAACCCCGACCCTAACCCCAACTTTGACCCCAACCACCACTTTGACCCCGAAGTCGACTCCGACCCTAACCTTGATCCCGACAACGAACCCCGACCCCGACTTTGACCCTGAACCCGACCCCGACCCCATTCCCGACCCCGACCCCAAACCTGACCCCGACCCCGATCCTGAACCCCGACCCTGACTTTGACCCTGATCTCGATCTTGACCCCAACCCCAACCCTAACTCCGACCCTAACCCCGACTTCGACCCAGACCCTGACCCCGACCCTAACCCCTTCCCTGACAACGAACCCCGACACCGACTTTAACCTCAATCCCGACCCCGATCCTGACCCTGACCCTGACATCGACCCCGACATCGACCCCGACCCTGACCCCGACCAGCAACCCAACCCCGACTTCATCCCCAACCCTGACCCTGACCCTAACCCTAACCCCGACCCTAAGGCTGACCCTAACCCTCACACCACCCCATCTTCGACCTCGAAGCTGACCCCGACCCCGACCTCGACCCTATCCCCGACTTTGACCGCGACCCCGAATCCCGACCCTAACCCCGACCCTGACCCTGAACACCGACCCCCACCCCAACCCTGACCCCAGTCCCAACCCCAGTCCCAACCCTAACCCTGACCCTAACCCTAACCCTGACCCCGAACCCAACCACAAGCCCCGACCCTAGCCAGACCCCGAACCTAACTCTGACACTAACCCCAACCCTAGCCCTGACCCTGACCCCTAACACTACTTCGTCCCCAACCCAACCCCGACCCTAACCCTGACCCCGACCCTAACCCAGACCCCGACCCTGATCCCGACCCTAACCCAGACCCCGACGCTGATCCTGACTCTAACCCAGACCCTGTCCCTATCCCAGACCCCGACGCTGATCCCGACCATGTTTTCGACCCCGACCTTGACTTCGTCCCCGACCCCGACCCTAACCTTGAGTCTAACCCCGACTTCGACCCCAACCCTGACTTCGACCACGAAACCGACCCCGACCCTAACCTTGATCCCGACAACGAACCCCGACCCCGACGTTCAGCCTGAACCCGACCCCGACCCCATCCTTGACACCGACACCGACCCTGAACCCCGACCCCGACATTCTTTTTTCCTTTTTCCCCTTTTTTCTTTTTCCTTTTTATTATATTTTCAATTTTTTATTTTTTCTTATTAATTTCTTTTTATTTTTTATTTTTTTTCCTGTCTTTTTCTTTTTCTTTTTTCTATTTCTATTCTATTCCTGCCTGAGCAGGGGGTTGAACTAGATGACCTCCAAGGTCCCTTCCAACTTTATTATTTATTAACCCTAACCCTGACCCTAACCCTGACCCCGACCCCGTCTTCGACTCCGAACCCGACCACGAGCCCCGACCATAGCCCGACCCTGAACCTAACCCCGACCCTAATCCCAAGCCTAGCCCTGAACCCGACCCCATCTTTGACCCCGAACCCGACCACGAGCCCCGACCATAGCACAACCCCGAACCTCACCCCGACCCTAACCCCAACCCTAGCCCTGAAACTGACCCCTACCACTACTTTGTCCCCAACCTTGACCCTGACCCTAACCCTGACCCTAACCCCAACCCTAACCCCAACTTCGACCCCAACCATGACTTCGACCCCGAACTCGACTCCGACCCTAACCTTGATCCCGACAACGAATCCCAACCCTGACTTTGAGCCTGAACCCGACCCGGACCGCATCCCCAACACTGACCCCAACCCTAACCGTGACCCCAACCCCGACCGTGAACCCCGACCCCAACTTTGACCCTGATCTCGATCCCGACCCCAACCCCGACCCTATCTCTGACAATAACCCCGACTTCGACCCAGACCCCGACCCCGATCCTAACCCCTTCCCTGAGAATGAACCCCAACCCCGACTTTGACCCTGACTCCGACCCCATCCCGAACCCCAATTCCGACCCTAACAATGACCCCAAACCCCGACCCCGACTTTGACCCCGATACCGACCCTGATCCAGACCCTAACCCCGACATCGACCCCGACCAGCAACCCAACCCCGACTTCATCCCCAACCCTGACCCCGACCCTAAACCTAACCCTGACCCCAACACTGACCCTAAACCCGACACCACCCCATCTTCGACCCCAAACACGACCCCGACCCCCGATCCCGACAATGAACCCTGACCCCGACTTTGAGCCTGAACCCGACCCCAGCCCAGTCCCCGACACTGACCCCAACCCTAACCCTGACCCCGACCCTGAACCCCGACCCTGAATTTGTCCCCGACCTTGACCCTGACCCTAACCCAGACCCTAACCCCAACTTCGACCACAACCACGACTTCGACCCCGAACTCGACTCCGACCCTAACCTTGATCCCGACAACGAACCCCTACCCAGACTTTGAGCCTGAACCCGACCCCGACCCCATCCCCGACACCGACCCCAACCGTAACCCCGACCCCAACTTTGACCCTGATCTCGATCCCGACCCCAACCCCGACCCTAACTCTGACCTTAACCCTGACTTCGACCCAGACCCCAACCCCGACCCTAACCGCTTCCCTGACAACGCACCCCAACCCCGAATTCGACCCTGACCCCGGCCCCGAGCGAAACCCCAACCCTGACCCTAACCATGACCCCAAACCCCGACCCCGACCCCGACTTTGACCCCGATCTCAACCCCTGATCCCGACCCTGACCCCAACATCGACCCCGACATCAACCCCGACCCTGACCCCGACCAGCAACCCAACCCCGACTTCAACCCTAACCCTAACCCCCTAACCCTAACCCTAACCCTAACCCTAAACCTAACCCTAACCCTAACCCTAACCCTAACCCTAACCCTAACCCTGACCCTGACCCCGACCCCGTCTTCGACCCCGAACCCGAGCACGAGCCCCGACCATAGCCCGACCCTGAACCTAACCCCGACCCTAACCCCAACCCTAGCCCTGAACCCGACCCCTACCACTACTTTGTCCCCAACCTCGACCCTGACTCTAACCCTGACCCTAACCCTGACTCCGAAATCTAACCCTGACCCTGACCCTGACCCTGAACCTTCACCCCCACCCTGACCCCAACTGCAACCCTAAACCTGACTCTAACCCCAAACCCGACCCCATCATTGACCTTGACCCCGACACCAAACCCCGACCCTAGCCCGACCCCGAACCTAACCCAGAGCCTAACCCCGACTTTGACCCTGACCCCAAATCCCAACCCTAACCCGACCCTGACCCTGAACCCCGACCCTGACCCCGACCCTGACTCCGACCCCAACCCCAACCCCAACTCTAAACCTGACTCTAACTCCGACCCCGACTCCGACCCTGAACCCCGACCCCAACTTTGACCCTGATCTCGATCCCGACCCCAACCCCAACCCTAACTCCGACCCTAACACCAACTTCGACCCAGACCCCAACACCAGCCCTAAACCTGACCCCAAACCCCGACCCCGACTTTGACCCAGATCCCGACCCTGACCCCTACATTCTTTCCTTTTCCTTTTTCCTATTATTTTTCTTTTTTACTTTTCATTTTCTATCCTTTTTCCATTTTATTTTTCCATTTCATTTTCTCTTTCTTTTTTCCTTTTTTCTTTTTTTATATTTTCACTTTTTCCTTTTTTACTAATTTCTTTTTCTTTTTCCATTTTTTTTTCTTTTTGACCCTGATCTCGATCCCGACCCCGACCCCGACCCTAACTCCGACCCTAACCCTGACTTCGAACAAGACCCCAACCCCGACCCTAACCCCTTCCCTGACAATGAACCCCAACCCCGACTTTGACCCTTACCCCAACCCTGAGCCAAACCCCAACCCCGATCCTAACCATGACCCCAAACCCCGACCCCGACCCCGACTTTGACCCCGATCTCAACCCCGATCCCGACCCCGACCAGCAACCCAACCCCAACTTCATCCCAACCCTGACCCCGACCCTAACCCTAACCCCGACCCTAACGCTGATCCTAACCCCGACACCACCCCATCTTCGACCCCGAACCCAACCCTGACCCCGAACCCCGATCCTGACTTCGTCCCCGACCTCGACACTATCCCCTGACTCTGACCCTGAAACCCGACCCCCACCCCAACCCTGACCCCAATCCCAAACCCAAACCCAACCCTAACCCTAACCCTGACCCTAACCCTGACCCCGACCCCGTCTTCGACCCTGAACCTGACCACGAGCCCCGACCATAGCCCGACCCCTACCACTACTTTGTCTCTGACCTCGACCATGACCCTAACCCTGACCCTAATCCCGACCCTAACCCCAACCTCAACCCCAATCACAACTTCGACCCCGAACTCGACTCCGACCCTAACCTTGATCCCGACAATGAAGAATGAAAGTCGGGTTCAGACTTTGAGCCTGAACCCGACCCCGACCCCATCCCCAACACTGACCCCAACCCTAACGCCGACCCCGACCCTGAACCCCAACAGGTAGCACTGACTCCGACCCCTAGCACTACTTTGTCCCCGATCCCAACCCCCGACCCCGTCTTCGACCCAGACCCTGACCCCGACCCCTGACCCTAGCCAGACCGCAAACCTAACTCTGACCGTAATCCCAACCCTAGCCCTGACCCCAACCCCTAACACTACTTCGTCCCTGACCCCGACCCCGACCAGATCTTCAGCCCCGAACCCGACCAGGAGCCCCAACCATAGCCCGACCCCAAACCTAACCCCGACCCTAACCCCAACAGGTAGCACTGACTCCGACCCCTAGCAGTACTTTGTCCCCGACCTCGACCCTGACCCTAACCCTGACCCTAACCCCGACCCTAACCCCAACTTCGACCCCAACCACGACTTCGACCCCGAACACGACTCCGACCCTAACCTTGATCCCAACAATGAACCCCGACCCCGACTTTGTGCCTGAACCCGACCCCGACCCCATCCCCGACACCGACCCCAACCGTAACCCCGACCACGACCCAAACACCAACCCCGACCCTAGCCATGACCCCAAACCCTGACCCCGACTTAGACACCGACCCCGATCCCGACCCTGACCCCGACATTGACCTCGACATCAACCCCGACCCTGACCCCGACCAGCAACCCAACCCTGACTTCATCCCAACCCTGACCCTGACCCTAACCCTAACCCTGACCCTAACGCTGACCCTAACCCCAACACCACCCCATCTTTGACCCCGACCCCGACCCCGGATCCTGACTTTGTCCCCGACCTCAACCCTATCCCCGACTTTGACCCTGACCCCGAATACAGACCCTAACCCCGACTCTGACCCCAACCCCAACCCTAACCCTGACCCTAACCCCAATTTCGACCACAACCACGACTTCGACCCCGAACTCGACTCCAACCCTAACCTTGATCCCGACAACGAACCCCGACCCCAACTTTGAGCCTGAACCCGACCCCGACCCCATCCCCGACACCGACCCCAACTGTAACCCCGACCCCGACCCCAACCCTGAACCCCAACCCAGACTTTGACCCTGATCTCGATCCCGACCCCAACCCCGACCCTAACTCTGACCCTAACCCTGACTTCAACCCAGACCCCAACCCCGACCCTAACCCCTTCCCTGACAACGAACCCCAACCCCAACTTCGACCCTGACCCCGAGCGAAACCCCAACCCGACCCTAACCATGACCCCAAACCCCGACCCTGACCCCGACTTTGACCCCGATCTCAACCCCGATCCCGACCCTGACCCCAACGTCGACCCCGACATCAACCCCGACCCTGATCCCGACCAGCAACCCAACCCTGACTTCATCCCAACCCTGACCCCGACCCTAATCCTAACCCCCACCCTAACGCTGACCCTAACCCCGACACCACCCCATCTTCAACCCCGACCCCGATCCCAAACACGGATCCCGGCTTCTTCCCCAACCTCAACCCTATCCCCGACTTTGAGCCCGACCCCGAATCCCGACCCTAACCCCGACCCTGACCCTGAACCCCAACCCCCACCCCAACCCTGACCCCAATCCCAACCCCATCTCCAACCCCAACCCTAACCCTGACCCTAACCCTGACCCCGACCCCATCTTCGACCCTGAACCTGACCACGAGCCCCGACCATAGCCCGACCCCTACCACTACTTTGTCTCCGACCTCGACCATGACCCTAACCCTGACCCTAATCCCGACCCTAACCCCAACCTCAACCCCAATCAGGAAGGAAAAAAGAAAAAGAAAATGAAATGAAAAAAGAAAAAGAAAAAAGAAAATAGAAAAAGAAAAAGCAAATGGAAAAAGAAAAAGAAGAAATTAATAATAAAAAAGGAAAAAGTGAAAATATAAAAAAAAGAAAAAATAAAGAAAAAAAAAAGGAAAAAGGAAAAAAGAAAAAGAAAGAAAGGAAAAGAAAGAAAAAGAAAATGAAATGAAAAAAGGAAAAGAAAAAAGGAAAATAGAAAAGGAAAAAAGGAAAAGAAAACAGAAAACAGAAAACAGAAAAAGAAAAAGCAAATGGAAAAAGAAAAAGAAGAAATTAATAATAAAAAAGGAAAAAGTGAAAATATAAAAAAGAAAAAATAAAGAAAAAAGGGAAAAAAGAAAGAAAAAAGGAAAAAAGAAAGAAAAAAGGAAAAAAGAAAAAGAAATGAAAAAAGAAAAAGAAAGAAAGGAAAAGAAAGAAAAAGAAAAAGAAATGAAAAAAGAAAAAGAAAAAAGGAAAAAAACTAATAAAAAAAAGAAAATAGTGAAAATATAAAGAAAAGAAAAAATGAAAAAGAAAAAGAAATGAAAAAAGAAAAAGAAAAAAAGGAAAGGAAAATGAAAAAAGGAAAAGGAAAAAGGAAAAAAGAATGTCGGGGTCGGGTTAAGGGTCGGGTCGGAGTTAGGGTTGGGGTCGGGATCGGGGTTAGGGTGGGGATCGGGGTCAGGGTAGAAGTCGGGGTTGGGGTCGAAGTCGGGGTTAGGGTCGGGGTTAATGTCAGGGTTGGGGTCGGGATCGAGATCAGGGTCAAAGTCGGGGTCGTGGTTCAGGGTCGGGGTTAGGGTTGGGGTTGGGGTCGGTGTCGGTGTCGGGGATGGGATCGGGTTCGGGTTCAGGCTCAACATCGGGGTCGGGGTTCCTTGTCTGGTTCAAGGTCAGGGTCGCGGTTGAGTTCGGGGTTAGAGTCAGGGGATAGGGTCGGGGTCGGGGACGAAGTCAAGGTTTGGAGTCGGGGTCAAAAACATGGTCGGGATCATGGTCGGTGTCAGGGTTAGGGACAGGGTCTCGGTTAGGGTCGGGATCGGGGTTCGGGGACAGGGTTGGGTTCAGGGTCGAAGATGGGGTGGTGTCGGGGTTAGGGTCAGGGTTAGGGTCAGGGTTAGGGTCAGGGTTAGGGTCGGGTTAGGGTTAGGGTCGGGGTCGGGGTCGGGTTGGGGATGAAGTCGGTGTAGGGTTGCGGGTTGGGATCAGGGTCGGGGTTGATGGGGTCGATGTCAGGGTCAGGGTTGGGATCGGGGTTGGGGTTGGGATCAAAGTCGGGGTCAGAGTTTGGGGTCAGGGTTAGGGTCGGTGTTGGGGTTAGGTTCGGGGTCGGGGTCAGGGTCAAAGTCGGGGTCGGGGTTCAGGTCGGGTCGGGGTTAGGGTCCGGTGTCGGTGTCGGGGTTGGGGTCGGGGTCGGGGTCGGGTTCAGGCTCAAAGTCGGGGTCGGGGTTCATTGTCAAAATCAAGGTTGAGTTTGGGGTCGAAGTCGTGGTTGGGGTCGAAGTTGCGGTTAGGGTTGGGGTTAGGGTCAGGGTTAGGGTCAGGGTCAAGGTCGGGGACAAATTAGTGGTAGGGGTCGGGGTCAGGGCTAGGGTTGGGGTTAGGGTCGGGGGTTAGGTTCGGGGTCAGGCTATGGTCGGGGCTCGTGGTCAGAGACGGGGTTGGGGTCAGGGTTAGGGTCAGGGTTATGGTTGGGGTTGGGGTTGGGGTTGGAATAGGGGTCAGGGTTGGGGTGGGGGTCGGGTTTCAGGGTCAGGGTCGGGGTTAGGGTCGGGATTCGGGGTCGGGGTCGAAGTCGGGGTTAGGGTCGAGGTCGGGGACAAAGTCGGGATGGGGGTTCGGGGTCGGGATCGGCTTTAGGGTCGGGGTTAGGGTTAGGGTCGGGGTCAGGGTTGGGATGAAGTCGGGGTACGGTTGCTGGTCGGGGTCAGGGTCGGGGTCGATGTCGGGGTCGATGTCAGGGTCAGGGTCAGGGGACAAAGTCTGTGTTGTGGTTTGGGGTCATGGTTAGGGTCGGGGTTGGGGTCATGGTTACGGTCGGGGTTGGGGTTCTGGTTGGAGTCGGGGTCAGGGTCAAAGTCGGGGTTGGGGTTCATTGTCAGGGAAGGGGTTAGGGTCGGGGTGGGGGCTGTCGGGATCGGGGTTTGGGGTCGGGGTCGGGGTTAGGGTTAGGGTCGGGTCGGGGATGAAGTCGGGATAGGATTAGGGTTGGGGTTCAAGGTCAGGGTCGGGGTCATGGTCAGGTTCGGGGTCAATGGGGTTGAGGTTGGGGTCGAGGTTGGGGTCAGGGTCGGGGGTCGGGATCGAGGTCGGGGTCGGGATCGGGGGCAAAGTCGGGGTTGGGGTTTGGGGTCAGTGCTAGGGTCGGGGTTGGGGTTTGGGTCGGGGTCGCAGTCATGGTCAAAGTCGGGGTTGGGGTTCATTGTCAGGGAAGGGGTTAGGGTCGGGGTCAGGCTCTGGGTCAAAGTCGGGGTTAGGGTCAGAGTCGGGATTGAGATCAGGGTCAAAGTTGGGGTCGGGGTTTGTTGTCCGGATCAAGGTTAGGGTCGGAGTTGAGTTCGGGGTCGAAGTCGTGGTTGGGGTCGAAGTTGGGGTTAGGGTTGTGGTTAGGGTCAGGGTCAGAGTTAGGGTCGGGATCCGGGTTCGGGGTCAAAGTTGGGGATAGGGTCGAGGTCGGGGATGAAGTCGGGATCGGGGTTCGGGGTCGGGGTTGGGTTCGAGGTCGAAGATGGGGTGGTGTCGGGGTTAGGGTCAGCGTTAGGGTCGGAGTTAGGGTTAGGGTCAGGGTCAGGGTTGGGGCTGAAGTCGGGGTTGGGTTGCTGGTTGAGGTCAGGGTCGGGGTCGATGTCGGGGTCGATGTCGGGGTCAGGGTCGGGATCGGGATCGGGATCGGGATCGGGGTCAAAGTCGGGATCGGGGTTTCGGGTCATGGTTAGGGTCGGGGTTGGGGTTTGGTTCGGGGTCAGGGTCAGGGTCAAAGTCGGGGTTGGATTTCAGGGTCGGGGTCAGGGTTACGGTTGGGGTCGATGTTGGGGATGGGGTCGGGGTCGGGTTCAGGCTCAAAGTCGGGGTCGGGGTTCGTTTTCGGGATCAAGGTTAGGGTCGTAGTCGAGTTCGGGGTCGAAGTCGTGGTTGGGGTTGGGGTCAGAGTCGGGGTTAGGGTCTGTATTCGGGTTCGGGGTCAGGGTCGGGTTCGGGGTCGAAGATGGGGTGGTGTCGGGGTTAGGGTCAGCGTTAGGGTCGGGTTTAGGTTTAGGGTTAGGGTTAGGGTCAGGGTCAGGGTTGGGATGAAGTCAGGGTTGGGTTGCTGGTCGGGGTCAGGGTCGGGGTTGATGTCGGGGTCGATGTCGGGGTCAGGGACGGGATCGGGGTCCGGGACAAAGTCGGGGTCGGGGTTTGGGATCATGGTTAGGGTCGGGGTTGAGGTTAGGGTCAGGGTCAGGGTCAAAGTCGGGGTTGGGGTTCGTTGTCAGGGAAGGGGTTAGGGTCAGGGTTGGGGTCTGGGTCGAAGTCAGGTTTAGGGTCTGATTTAGGGTCGGGGTTTGGGTCGGGATCGAGGTCAGGGTCAAAGTTGGGGTCGGGGTTCAGGGTCGGGGTTGGGGTCGGGGTTACGGTTGGGGTCAGTGTCGGGGATGGGGTCGGGGTCGGGTTCAGGCTCAAAGTCGGGGTCGGGGTTCATTGTCGGGATCAAAGTTAGGTTTGGAGTCAAGTTCGGGGTCGAAGTCGTGGTTGGGGTCGAAGTTGAGGTTAGGGTCAGGGTTAGGGTCAGGGTTAGGGTCAGGGTCAGGGTTGAGGTCGGGGAAGAAAGTACTGCTAGGGGTCGGAGTCAGTGCTACCTGTTGGGGTTAGGGTCGGGGTTCAGGATCGGGGACAAATTCGGGGTCAGGGGTCAGGGTCGGGGTTAGGTACAGTGTCGGGGATGGGGTCGGGGCCGGGTTCAGGCTCAAAGTCGGGGTCAGGGTTCGTTGTCGGGATCAAGGTTAGGGTCGGAGTCGAGTTTGGGGTCGAAGTCATGGTTGGGGTCGAAGTTGGGGTTAGGGTCGGGGTTAGGGTCAGGGTTAGAGTCAGGGTCAAGGTTGGGGACAAAGTAGTGGTAGGGGTCAGGTTCAGGGCTAGGGTTGGGGTTAGGGTCGCGGTTAGGTTCAGGGTCGGGCTATGGTCGGGGCTCGTGGTCGGGTTCGAGGTCGAAGACGAGGTCGGGGTCAGGGTTAGGGTCAGGGTTAGGGTTGGGGTTGGAGATGGGGTTGGGATTGGGGTCAGGGTTGGGGTGGGGGTTGGGGTTCAGGGTCAGGGTCGGGGTTAGGGTCGGGATTCGGGGTCGGGCTCAAAGTCGGGGATAGGGTTGAGGTTGGGGAAGAAGCCGGGATCCGTGTTTGGGATCGGGGTCGGGGTTGAAGATGGGGTGGTGTCGGGGTTAGGGTCAGCGTTAGGGTGGGGGTTAGGATTAGGGTCGGGGTCAGGGTTGGGATGAAGTCAGGGTTGGGTTGCTGGTCGGGATCAGGGTCGGGGTTGATGTCGGGGTCGACGTTGGGGTCAGGGTCGGGATCGGGGTTGAGATCGGGGTCAAAGTCGGGGTCAGGGTCGGGGTTTGGGGTCATGGTTAGGGTCGGGTTGGGGTTTCGCTCGGGGTCAGGGTCGAAGTTGGGGTTGGGGTTCGTTGTCAGGGAAGGGGTTAGGGTCGGGGTTGGGGTCTGGGTTGAAGTCAGGGTTAGGGTCAGAGTTAGGGTCGGGGTTGGGGTCGGGATCGAGATCAGGGTCAAAGTCTGGGTTGGGGTTCAGGGTTGGGGTCGGGGTCGGGGTTACAGTTGGGGTCGGTGTCGGGGATGGGGTCGGGGTCGGGTTCAGGCTCAAAGTTGGGGTCGGGGTTCATTGTCGGGATCAAGGTTAGGGTTGGAGTCGAGTTCGGGGTCGAAGTCGTGGTTGTGGTCAAAATTGGGGTTAGGGTCAGGGTTAGGGTTGGGGTTGGGGTCAGAGTCGGGGTTAGGGTCTGTATTCGGGGTCAGGGGTCAAAGTCGGGGATAGGGTTGAGGTCGGGGATGAAGTCGGGATCCGGGGTCGGGGTCGGGGTCGGGGTCAAAGATGGGGTGGTGTTGGGGTTAGGGTCAGCGTTAGGGTCGGGGTTAGGGTTAGGGTCAGGGTCAGGGTTGGGATGAAGTCAGGGTTGGGTTGCTGGTCGGGGTCAGGGTCGGGGTTGATGTCGAGGTCAATGTCGGGGTCAGGGTCGGGATCGGGGTCGGGGTCTAAGTCGGGGTCAGGGTTTGGGGTCATGGCTAGGGTCGGGGTTGGTGTTTGGGTCGTGGTCGGGGTTACGGTTGGGGTCGGTGTCGGGGATGGGGTCGGGGTCGGGTTCAGGCTCAAAGTTGGGGTCGGGGTTCATTGTCAGGATCAAGGTTAGGGTCGGAGTCGAGTTCGGGGTCGAAGTCATGGTTGGGGTCGAAGTTGGGGTTAGGGTCGGGGTTAGGGTCAGGGTTAGGGTCAGGGTCGAGGTCGGGGTTGGGGTCTGGGTCGAAGTCAGGGTTAGGGTCAGAGTTAGGGTCGGGGTTGGGGTCGGGATCGAGATCAGGGTCAAAGTCTGGGTTGGGGTTCAGGGTTGGGGTCGGGGTCGGGGTTACAGTTGGGGTCGGTGTCGGGGATGGGGTCGGGGTCGGGTTCAGGCTCAAAGTTGGGGTCGGGGTTCATTGTCGGGATCAAGGTTAGGGTTGGAGTCGAGTTCGGGGTCGAAGTCGTGGTTGTGGTCAAAATTGGGGTTAGGGTCAGGGTTAGGGTTGGGGTTGGGGTCAGAGTCGGGGTTAGGGTCTGTATTCGGGGTCAGGGGTCAAAGTCGGGGATAGGGTTGAGGTCGGGGATGAAGTCGGGATCCGGGGTCGGGGTCGGGGTCGGGGTCAAAGATGGGGTGGTGTTGGGGTTAGGGTCAGCGTTAGGGTCGGGGTTAGGGTTAGGGTCAGGGTCAGGGTTGGGATGAAGTCAGGGTTGGGTTGCTGGTCGGGGTCAGGGTCGGGGTTGATGTCGAGGTCAATGTCGGGGTCAGGGTCGGGATCGGGGTCGGGGTCTAAGTCGGGGTCAGGGTTTGGGGTCATGGCTAGGGTCGGGGTTGGTGTTTGGGTCGTGGTCGGGGTTACGGTTGGGGTCGGTGTCGGGGATGGGGTCGGGGTCGGGTTCAGGCTCAAAGTTGGGGTCGGGGTTCATTGTCAGGATCAAGGTTAGGGTCGGAGTCGAGTTCGGGGTCGAAGTCATGGTTGGGGTCGAAGTTGGGGTTAGGGTCGGGGTTAGGGTCAGGGTTAGGGTCAGGGTCGAGGTCGGGGACAAAGTACTGCTAGGGGTCGGAGTCAGTGCTACCTGTTGGGGTTAGGGTCGGGGTTAGGTTTGGGGTCGGGCTATGGTTGGGGCTCCTGGTCGGGTTCGGGGCTGAAGATCGGGTCGGGGTCGGGGTCAGGGACGAAGTAGTGTTAGGGGTTGGGGTCAGGGCTAGGGTTGGGATTAGGGTCGGAGTTAGGTTTGCGGTCTGGCTAGGGTCAGGGGTCGGGGTCAGGGTCTGGGTCGAAGACGGGGTCGGGGGTTGGGATCGGGGACAAAGTACTGCTAGGGGTCGGAGTCAGTGCTACCTGTTGGGGTTCAGGGTCGGGGTCGGCGTTAGGGTTGGGGTCAGTGTTGGGGATGGGGTCGGGGTCGGGTTCAGGCTCAAAGTCTGAACCCGACTTTCATTCTTCATTGTCGGGATCAAGGTTAGGGTCGGAGTCGAGTTCGGGGGCAAAGTTGTGATTGGGGTTGAGGTTGGGGTTAGGGTCGGGATTAGGGTCAGGGTTAGGGTCATGGTCGAGGTCGGAGACAAAGTAGTGGTAGGGGTCGGGCTATGGTCGGGGCTCGTGGTCAGGTTCAGGGTCGAAGACGGGGTCGGGGTCAGGGTTAGGGTCAGGGTTAGGGTTAGGGTTAGGGTTGGGTTTGGGTTTGGGATTGGGGTCAGGGTTGGGGTGGGGGTCGGGTTTCAGGGTCAGAGTCAGGGGATAGGGTCGAGGTCGGGGACGAAGTCAGGATCGGGGTTCGGGGTCAGGGTTGGGTTCGGGGTCGAAGATGGGGTGGTGTCGGGGTTAGGATCAGCGTTAGGGTCGGGGTTAGGGTTAGGGTCGGGGTCAGGGTTGGGATGAAGTTGGGGTTGGGTTGCTGGTCGGGGTCGGGATCGGGGTTGAGATCGGGGTCAAAGTCGGGGTCGGGGTCGGGGTTTGGGGTCATGGTTAGGATCGGGGTTGGGGTTTGGCTCAGGGTTGGGGTAAGGGTCAAAGTCGGGGTTGGGGTTCATTGTCAGGGAAGGGGTTAGGGTCGGGGTTGGGGTCTTGGTCGAAGTCAGGGTTAGGGTCGGAGTTAGGGTCGGGGTTGGGGTCGGGATCGAGATCAGGGTCAAAAAGAAAAAAAAAAGGAAAAAAGAAAAAGAAAATGAAATGGAAAAATAAAATGGAAAAAGGATAGAAAATGAAAAGTAAAAAAGAAAAATAATAGGAAAAAGGAAAAGGAAAGAAAAAATGGGGAAAAAAGAAAATGAAAATGAAAAAAGAAAAAGAAAAAAGGAAAATAGAAAAGGAAAAAAGGAAAAAAGGAAAAAACTGATACGAAAAAGAAAAAGAAATGAAAAAATGGGGGGAAAGAAAAAAGGAAAAAGGAAAAAGAAAATGAAAAAAGAAAAAGGAAAAAAGAAAATGAAATTAAAAAAGAAAAAGAAAAAAGGAAAAGAAAGAAAAAGGAAAAGGAAAAGAAAGAAAAAGAAAAAAGAAAATAGAAAAAAAAGAAAGGAAAAAAGAAGTCGGGGTTGGGGTCAAAGTCGGGGTGGGGGTTCAGGGTTGGGATCGGGGTCGGGATCGGGATCGGGGTCAAAGTCAGGGTCGGGGTTTGGGGTCAGGGTTAGGGTCGGGGTTCGGGTCGGGGTCAGGGTCAGGGTCAAAGTCAGGGTTGGGGTTTCTTGTCAGGGAAGGGGGTTGGGTCAGGGTCGGGGTCTGGGTCAAAGTCGGGGTTAGGGTCGGAATCGAGTTCTGGGTCGAAGTCGTGGTTGGGGTCGAAGTTGGGGTTAGGGTCGGGATTAGGGTCAGGGTTAGGGTCAGGTTCGAGGTCAGGGACAAAGTAGTGGTAGGGGTCTGGGTCTGGCTAGGGTTGGGGTTAGGGTCGGGGTTAGGTTCGGGGTCGGGCTATGGTCGGGGCTCGTGGTCGGGTTCGGGGTCGAAGATGGGGTCAGGGTCGGGGACGAAGTAGTGTTAGGGGTTGGGGTCAGGGCTAGGGTTGGGGTTAGGGTTGGAGTTAGGTTCAGGGTCTGGCTAGGGTCGGGCTTCGGGGTCGGTGTCAGGGTCGAAGACGGGATCGGGGTCTGGGTTAGAGTAAGGGTTAGGATTGTGGTTGGGGTTGGGGTTGGGGTTGGGGTCGGGGTGGGGGGTTGGGGTTCAGGGTCAGGGTCGGGTTAGGGTTGGGGTTAGGGTCGGGGATAGGTTCAGGGTTGGGCTATGGTCGGGACTCGTGGTCGGGTTCGGGGTCGAAGATGGGGTCGGGTTCGGGTTCGGGGATGAAGTAGTGTTAGGGGTCGGGGTCAGGGCTAGGGTTGGGGTTAGGGTCAGAGTTAGGTTCGGGGTAAGGCTAGGGTCGGGGTTCAGCATCGGGGTCGACGATGGGGTCGGGGTCGGGGTTCAAGGTCAGGATTGGGTTAGGAGTTGGGATTCGGGGTCAGGGTCGAAGTCAGGGTTTGGGTCGGGGTCAGGGACGAAGTCGGGATCGGAGGTCGGGGTCGGGATCGGGTTTGGGGTCAAAGATAGGGTGGTATCAGGGTTAGGGTCAGGATCAGGGTTAGGGTTGGGGTTAGGGTCAGGGTCGGGGTCGGGGTCGGGTCGGGGTTAAAGTCGGGGTAGGGTTGCGGGTCGGGGTCGGGGTCAGGGTCGATGTCGGGGTCGATGTTGGGGTCAGGGTCGGGATCAGGGTCGGGATCGGGTTTGGGGTCAGGGTTAGGGTCGGGGTTGGGGTTCGGGTTGGGGTCGGGGTCAGGGTCAAAGTCGGGGTTGGGGTTCGTTGTCAGGGAAGGGATTAGGGTTGGGGTCGGGGTCTGGGTCGAAGTCGGGGTTAGGTTCGGGGATGGGCTATGGTCGGGGCTTGTGGTCGGGTTCGGGGTCGAAGATGGGGTCGGGTTCAGGGCTAGGCTTGGGGTTAGGGTCGGGGTTAGGTTCAGGGTCGGGCTATGGTCGGGGCTCGGGTCGGGGTTAGGGTTAGGGTTAGGGTTAGACCCCGACCCTGACCCCAACCCTGATCCTGACCTCGACCCCATTGACCCCGAACCGCGACCCCAGCCCTGAACTTCACCCCCAGCCCTAACACAAATTCGTCCCCAACCCCAACCCCGACCCTAACCCAACCCCCGACTTTGACCCTGATATCGATCCCGACCCCAACCCTGACCCTAACTCCGACCCTATCCCCGACTTCGACCAAGATCCCGACCCCGACCCTAACTCCTCCCCTGACAATGAACCCCAACTTTGACCCTGACCCCGACCCCAACCCGAACCCCAACCCCGACCCTAACGATGAACCCAAACCCCGACCTCGACTTTGACCCCGATCCCGATCCCGATCCCGATCCCGACCCTGACCCCAACATAGACCCCAACATCGACCCAGACCCTGACCCCGACCAGCAACCCAACCCCGACTTCATCCCCAACCCTGACCCCGACCCTAACCCTAACCCCAACCCTAATGCTGACCCTAACCCCAACACCACCCCATCTTCGACGCTGAACCTGACCCCGAACCCCGATCCCGACTTTGTCCCCGACCTCGACCCTAACCCTAACCCTGACCCTGACCCTAACCCCGACCCTAACCCCAACTTCGACCCCAACCACGACTTCGACCCCAAACTAGACTCCGACCCTAACCTTGATCCCGACAATGAACCCCGACACCGACCCCATCCCCGAGCCATCCCCGACACCGACCCCAACCCTAACCCCGAACCCGACCCTGAACCCCAACCCCGACTTTGACCCTGTTTCCCTAACCCTAACCCTAACCCTAACCCTAACCCTAACCCTAACCCTAACCCTAACCCTAACCCTAACCCTAACCCTAACCCTAACCCTAACCCTAACTCCTTCCCTGAATATGAACCCCAACCCCGACTTTGACCCCGATCCCGACCCAACCCCAATCCAAAGCCTGACCCCAACATCGACCCCGATGCTGACCCCGACCCGCAACCCTACCCCGACTTCATCCCCAACCCGACCCCAATCCCAACCCCAGCCCCATCCCTAACCCTGACCCTAACCCCAACCCTGACCCCATCTTCGACCCCGAACCCGACCACGAGCCCCGACCATAGCCCGACCCCGAACCTAACCCCGACTGTAACCCCAACGCTAACCCTGACCCTGACACCTACCACTACTTTGTCCCCGACCTCAACCCTGACCCTAACCCTGACCCTAAAACCGACCCTAACCCCAACTTCGATCCCAACCACGACTTCGACCCCGAACTCGACTCTGACCCCAACCTTGATCCTGATAACGAACCCCGACCCCGACTTTGAGCCTGAATCCGACCCGAACCCATCCCCAACACCGACCCCAACCCTAACCCCGACCCCAACCCCGATTCTGAACCCCAACCCTGACTTTGACCCTGATCTCGATCCCAACCTCAACCCCGACCCTGATCCCGACCCTAACCCCTTCCCTGACAACGAACCCCAACCCCAACTTTGACCCTGACCCTGACCCCGACCCCGACCCTGACCCCAACATCGACCCCGACATCGACTCCGACCCTGACCCCGACCCACAACCGTACTCCGACTTCATCCCCCACCCTGACCCTAACCCCAACCCTAACACTGACCCTAACCCCGAAACCACCCCATCTTCAACCCCGACACCGACCACGACCCCGAACCCCAACCCCGACCCCGACCCTGAACCCCGATCCCAACCCGAACCCTGATCCCCACTTCATCCCCTAACCTCGACTTGGACCCCGACACCGAATCCCGACCCTAACCCTGACCCTGACTCTGACCCTGACCCTGAACCCCAACCCCCAACCCCCACCCCAACCATAACCCCAACCCCGACCCCAACCCCGACGCCAACCCTAACCCCAACCCTAACCCCGACCCCGACCCCGATTCTGAACCCCAACCCCGACTTTGACCCTGATCTCGATCCCGACCAAAAACCCTGACCATATCTCCGACCCTAACCACGACTTCGACCCAGACCCTGACCCCGACCCAAACCCCAACCCTAACCCTAACCCTGTCCCCAAACCCCGACCCCGATTTTGACCCCGATCCCGATCCCGATCCCGACCCTGACCCCAACATCGACCCCGACATCGACTCCGACCCTGACCCTGATCCTAACGCTGAGCCTAACCCCGAAACCACCCCATCTTCGACCCCGACACCGACCACGACCCTGAACCCCAACCCCAACCATGACCTCGAACCCCGACCCCGACCCCGAACCCCGATCCCCACTTCATCCCCGACCTCAACCCTAACCTCGACTTGGACCCTGACACCGAATCCCAACCCTAATCCTGACCCTGACACTGACCCTGAACCCCAACCCCCAACCCCCACCCCAACCATGACCCCAATCCCGACCCCAACCCCAACCCTAACCCTGACCCTTACCCGAACCCCAACCCCGACAGTAACCCTGACCCCAAACCCTGACCCCGACTTTGACCCCGATTCCGACCCTGACCTTGATCCCGACCCTGACCCGAACATCGACCCGGACATTGACCCCGACCCACAACCCTACCCCAACTTCATCCCCAACCCCGACCCTAACCCTAACCCCGACCCTAACGCTGACCCTAACCCCGACACCACCCCATCTTTGACCCCGACCCCAAACCCCGATCCTGACTTCAACCCTAACCCCGACTTCGACCTCGACCCCAAATCCCGACCCTAAACCTGACCCTGACCCTGAACCCCAACCCCCACCCCAACCCTGACCCTAACCCTAACCCTAAACCCCGACCCCGACCCCGACCCCGACTTCGAGCCCAACCCCGACTTTGAGCCCGATCCCCACCCTAACCCCGATCTCGACCCCAACCCTAACCCCGAACCCGACCCTGAACCCCGACCCCGACATTCTTTTTTCCTTTTTTCCCTTTTTTCCCTTGTTTTTATTTTTTCTTTTTTCTTTTTCCCTTTTCCCTTTCCCTTTTTGTTTTCATTTTTCCTTTTCTTCTTTTCCTGTTTTTTGCTTTTTTGCTTTTTCATTTTCTTTTTCCTTTTTTGTTCTTTTGTTCTTTTTTTCATTTGCTTTTTCTCTTTTCTTCTTTCCTTTGTTTTATTACTTTTCCTTTTTTCTTTTTCATTTCATTTTCTTTTTCCTTTTTTCTTTTTTTCTCATTAATTTCTTTTTTCCTTTTCCTTTTTCCTTTTTCCTTTTTTCTTTCTTCCTTTTTTTCTTTTCCTTTTTTCCTTTTTCCTTTTTCCTTTTTCATTTCATTTTCTTTATTTTTTCTTTCTTTTCCTTTCTTTCTTTTTCTTTTTTCCTTTTTCTTTTCCTTTTTTCCTTTTCTATTTGCCTGTTTTCTTTTTCTTTTTTCATTTTCATTTTCTTTTTTCCCCTTTTTTTCTTTCCCTTTTCTTTTTCCTATTATTTTTCTTTTTTCCTTTTTCCTTTTTTTTATTTTCATTTTATTTTTTATTTTTATTTTTTCATTTCTTTTTCTTTTTCTTTATTTTTTCTTTTCTTTATATTTTCACTTTTTTCTTTTTTTCTTCTATCCGTTTTTTCCTTTTTTTCTTTTCCTTTTTTCATTTCATTTCCTTTTTCTTTTTCTTTCTTTTCCTTTCTTTCTTTTTCTTTTTTCATTTCATTTTCTTTTCCTTTTTTCCTTTTTTCTTTCTTTTTTCCTCTTTTCTTTATTTTTTCTTTTTTTATATTTTCACTTTTTCCTTTTTTATTATTAATTTCTTCTTTTTCGTTTTTCATTTTCATTTTCTTTTCCCCCCCCATTTTTTCTTTCCTTTTTCTTTTTCCTATTATTATTTTTCTTTTTCCTTTTTCCTTTTTTCCTTTTTTGTTTTTCTTTTTTTGTTTTTCTTTTTTTTGTTTTTCTTTTTTCATTTCATTTTCTTTTTCTTTATTTTTTTCCTTTATATTTTTGCTTTTTTCTTTTTTTCTTCTATCAGTTTTTTCCTTTTTTGTTTTCCTTTCTTTCTTTTTCTTTTTTCATTTCTTTTTCTTTTTCTTTTTTCCTTTTTTCTTTATTTTTTATTTTTTTATATTTTCACTTTTTCCTTTTTCATTATTAATTTCTTCTTTTTCTTTTTCCATTTGCTTTTTCTTTTTCTTTTTCTGTTTTCTTTTTTCTTCTTTCTTTTTTTTTATTTCATTTTCTTTTTCTTTTTTTCTTTTTTTCTTTTTTCCTTTTTTCCATTGTTTTTCTTTTTTCTTTTTCCCTTTTCCCTTTTCCTTTTTGTTTTCATTTTTCCTTTTCTTTTCCCGTTTTTTGCTTTTTTATTTTCTTTTTCCTTTTTTGTTCTTTTGTTCTTTTTCTTTTTTCATTTTCTTTTTCTCTTTTCTTTTTTCCTTTGTTCTATTACTTTTCCTTTTCCCTTTTTCATTTCATTTTCTTTTTCCTTTTTTCTTTTTTTCTCATTAATTTCTTTTTTCCTTTTCCTTTTTCCTTTTTTCTTTTTTCTATTTTCCTTTTTTCTTTTTTTTTCTTTTCCTTTTTTCCTTTATTACTTTTCCTTTTTTCTGTTTTTCATTTTCTTTTTCCTATTTTCTTTTTTCTTATTAATTTCTTCTTTTTCTATTTTCCTTTTTTCTTTTTCTTTTTCTTTTTCATTTTCATTTTCTTTTTCTTTCTTTTCCTTCCTTTCTTTTTCTTTTTTCATTTCATTTTCTTTCTTTTTTTTCTTTTTTCCTTTTTCTTTCTTTTTTCTTTTTTTATATTTTCACTTTTTTCTTTTTTATTATTAATTTGTTCTTTTTCTTTTTGCATTTACTTTTTCTTTTTCTGTTTTCTTTTTTCTACTTTGTTCTATTACTTTTCCTTTTTTTTCATTTTCTTTTTCCTATTTTCTTTTTTCTTATTAATTTCTTCTTTTTCTTTTTTCCTTTTTCTTTTCTGTTTTTCCTTTTCTATTTTCCTTTTTTCTTTTTTCCACATTTTTCTTTCCTTTTCTTTTTTCCTATTATTATTTTCCTTTTTCCTTTTTCCTTTTTTCCTCTTTCCTTTTTCTTTTCCTGTTTTCCTTTTTTCTTTTTCATTTTTCATTTTCTTTTCCCCCCCATTTTTTCTTTCCTTTTCCTTTTTCCTATTATTATTTTTCTTTTCCTTTTTCCTTTTTTCCTTTTTCCTTTTCTTTTTCTTTTTTTATTTGTTTTTTCCTATTATGTTTTCATTTTTCTTTTTTATTTTTCTTATTATTTTTTCTTTCTTTTTCCTTTTTTCCCTTTTTTGTTTTTGTTTTTTGTTTTTCCATTTTCTTTTTCTTATTATTTTCTTTTTTTCTTTTTCCTTTTCCCTTTTTCTTTTTTTTTCGTTTTTTCTATTTTCCTTTTTCCTTTTCCTTTTTTCATTTCCTTTTTCTGTTTTCTGTTTTTCTTTTCTTTCTTTCCTTTTTCTTTTTTCTTTTTTCTTTTTCTTTTTTTCCATTTTCCCTTTTCTTTTTCCTGTTATTTTTTTCTTTTGTTTTTTCTTTTTCCTTTCTTTTTCCTTTTTCCTTTCTTTTTCTTTTTTCTTTTCTCGATTTTCCTCCTTTTCTTTTCCTTTTTTCTTTTTTTACTTTCCTTTTTCCTTTTTTTCTTATTAATTTCTTCTTTTTCTTTTTCCATTTTCTTTTTCTTTTTCTGTTTAATTTTTTCTTCTGTTTTCTTTTTCTTTTTTTCTTTTTTCATTTCATATTCTTTTTCTCCCCCCCCCCTCTTTTTTCTTTTTCCCTTTTTTGTTTGTTTTTCCTTTTTTCTTTTTCCCTCTTCCCTTTGCTTTTTCCTTTTTCCTTTTTTTCTTATTAATTTCTCCTTTTTATTTTTTCCTTTTTCTTTTTTCTTTTTTACATTTTTCCTTTTTTCCCCCCTATTTTCCTTTCCTTTTTCTTTTTTCATTTGCTTTTTCCTATTGTTTTCATTTTTCTTTTTTCTTTTTCTTTTTTCTTTCTTTTTCCTTTTTTCCCTTTTTTGTTTTTATTCGTCCCTGACCCCGACCCTAACCCCGACTTCGACCCCGACCCAGAATCCCGACCCTGACCCAAACCCCAACCCCAACCCTAACCCTGTCCCCAAACCCCCACCCCAACCATGACCCCAATCCCGACCCCAATCCCGACCCCAACCCCAACCCTAAACCTGACCCTAACCCTAACCCGAACCCCAACCCCGACAGTAACCCTGACCCCAAACCCTTTGACCCCGATCCACAACCCTACCCCGACTTCATCCCCAACCCTGACCCTAACCCTAACCCCGACCCTAACGCTGACCCTAACCCCGACACCACCCCATCTTTGACCCCAAACCCGACCCCGACCCCGAACCCCGATCCTGACTTCATCCCCGACCTCGACCCTAACCCCGACTTTGACCCCGACCCCAAATCCCGACCCTAAACCTGACCCTGACCCTGAACCCCACCCCCACCCCACCCTGACCCTACCCTACCCTAACCCCGACCCCGACCCCGACCCCGACCCCGACTTCGAGCCCAACCCCGACTTTGAGCCCGATCCCCACCCTAACCCCGATCTCGACCCCAACCCTAACCCCGAACCCGACCCTGAACCCCGACCCCGACATTCTTTTTTCCTTTTTTCCCTTTTTTCCCTTGTTTTTCTTTTTTCTTTTTTCTTTTTCCCTTTTCCCTTTCCCTTTTTGTTTTCATTTTTCCTTTTCTTCTTTTCCTGTTTTTTGCTTTTTTGCTTTTTCATTTTCTTTTTCCTTTTTTGTTCTTTTGTTCTTTTTTTCATTTGCTTTTTCTCTTTTCTTCTTTCCTTTGTTTTATTACTTTTCCTTTTTTCTTTTTCATTTCATTTTCTTTTTCCTTTTTTCTTTTTTTCTCATTAATTTCTTTTTTCCTTTTCCTTTTTCCTTTTTCCTTTTTTCTTTCTTCCTTTTTTTCTTTTCCTTTTTTCCTTTTTTTCTTTTTCCTTTTTCATTTCATTTTCTTTATTTTTTCTTTCTTTTCCTTTCTTTCTTTTTCTTTTTTCCTTTTTCTTTTCCTTTTTTCCTTTTCTATTTGCCTGTTTTCTTTTTCTTTTTTCATTTTCATTTTCTTTTTTCCCCTTTTTTTCTTTCCCTTTTCTTTTTCCTATTATTTTTCTTTTTTCCTTTTTCCTTTTTTTTATTTTCATTTTATTTTTTATTTTTATTTTTTCATTTCTTTTTCTTTTTCTTTATTTTTTCTTTTCTTTATATTTTCACTTTTTTCTTTTTTTCTTCTATCCGTTTTTTCCTTTTTTTCTTTTCCTTTTTTCATTTCATTTCCTTTTTCTTTTTCTTTCTTTTCCTTTCTTTCTTTTTCTTTTTTCATTTCATTTTCTTTTCCTTTTTTCCTTTTTTCTTTCTTTTTTCCTCTTTTCTTTATTTTTTCTTTTTTTATATTTTCACTTTTTCCTTTTTTATTATTAATTTCTTCTTTTTCGTTTTTCATTTTCATTTTCTTTTCCCCCCCCATTTTTTCTTTCCTTTTTCTTTTTCCTATTATTATTTTTCTTTTTCCTTTTTCCTTTTTTCCTTTTTTGTTTTTCTTTTTTTGTTTTTCTTTTTTTTGTTTTTCTTTTTTCATTTCATTTTCTTTTTCTTTATTTTTTTCCTTTATATTTTTGCTTTTTTCTTTTTTTCTTCTATCAGTTTTTTCCTTTTTTGTTTTCCTTTCTTTCTTTTTCTTTTTTCATTTCTTTTTCTTTTTCTTTTTTCCTTTTTTCTTTATTTTTTATTTTTTTATATTTTCACTTTTTCCTTTTTCATTATTAATTTCTTCTTTTTCTTTTTCCATTTGCTTTTTCTTTTTCTTTTTCTGTTTTCTTTTTTCTTCTTTCTTTTTTTTTATTTCATTTTCTTTTTCTTTTTTTCTTTTTTTCTTTTTTCCTTTTTTCCATTGTTTTTCTTTTTTCTTTTTCCCTTTTCCCTTTTCCTTTTTGTTTTCATTTTTCCTTTTCTTTTCCCGTTTTTTGCTTTTTTATTTTCTTTTTCCTTTTTTGTTCTTTTGTTCTTTTTCTTTTTTCATTTTCTTTTTCTCTTTTCTTTTTTCCTTTGTTCTATTACTTTTCCTTTTCCCTTTTTCATTTCATTTTCTTTTTCCTTTTTTCTTTTTTTCTCATTAATTTCTTTTTTCCTTTTCCTTTTTCCTTTTTTCTTTTTTCTATTTTCCTTTTTTCTTTTTTTTTCTTTTCCTTTTTTCCTTTATTACTTTTCCTTTTTTCTGTTTTTCATTTTCTTTTTCCTATTTTCTTTTTTCTTATTAATTTCTTCTTTTTCTATTTTCCTTTTTTCTTTTTCTTTTTCTTTTTCATTTTCATTTTCATTTTCTTTCTTTTCCTTCCTTTCTTTTTCTTTTTTCATTTCATTTTCTTTCTTTTTTTTCTTTTTTCCTTTTTCTTTCTTTTTTCTTTTTTTATATTTTCACTTTTTTCTTTTTTATTATTAATTTGTTCTTTTTCTTTTTGCATTTACTTTTTCTTTTTCTGTTTTCTTTTTTCTACTTTGTTCTATTACTTTTCCTTTTTTTTCATTTTCTTTTTCCTATTTTCTTTTTTCTTATTAATTTCTTCTTTTTCTTTTTTCCTTTTTCTTTTCTGTTTTTCCTTTTCTATTTTCCTTTTTTCTTTTTTCCACATTTTTCTTTCCTTTTCTTTTTTCCTATTATTATTTTCCTTTTTCCTTTTTCCTTTTTTCCTCTTTCCTTTTTCTTTTCCTGTTTTCCTTTTTTCTTTTTCATTTTTCATTTTCTTTTCCCCCCCATTTTTTCTTTCCTTTTCCTTTTTCCTATTATTATTTTTCTTTTCCTTTTTCCTTTTTTCCTTTTTCCTTTTCTTTTTCTTTTTTTATTTGTTTTTTCCTATTATGTTTTCATTTTTCTTTTTTATTTTTCTTATTATTTTTTCTTTCTTTTTCCTTTTTTCCCTTTTTTGTTTTTGTTTTTTGTTTTTCCATTTTCTTTTTCTTATTATT
Organism: Azemiops feae; assembly: GCA_023970755.1. Taxonomy (NCBI): domain Eukaryota; kingdom Metazoa; phylum Chordata; class Lepidosauria; order Squamata; family Viperidae; genus Azemiops; species Azemiops feae. The sequence goes on from JALGBA010004283.1 coordinate 1,453,290, forward strand.
TTCTTTTTTTCTTTTTCTTTTTTCTTTTTCTTTTTCCTTTTCCCTTTTTCTTTTTTTTTCGTTTTTTCTATTTTCCTTTTTCCTTTTCCTTTTTTCATTTCCTTTTTCTGTTTTCTGTTTTTCTTTTCTTTCTTTCCTTTTTCTTTTTTCTTTTTTCTTTTTCTTTTTTTCCATTTTCCCTTTTCTTTTTCCTGTTATTTTTTTCTTTTGTTTTTTCTTTTTCCTTTCTTTTTCCTTTTTCCTTTCTTTTTCTTTTTTCTTTTCTCGATTTTCCTCCTTTTCTTTTCCTTTTTTCTTTTTTTACTTTCCTTTTTCCTTTTTTTCTTATTAATTTCTTCTTTTTCTTTTTCCATTTTCTTTTTCTTTTCCTGTTTAATTTTTTCTTCTGTTTTCTTTTTCTTTTTTTCTTTTTTCATTTCATATTCTTTTTCTTCCCCCCCTCTTTTTTCTTTTTCCCTTTTTTGTTTGTTTTTCCTTTTTTCTTTTTCCCTCTTCCCTTTGCTTTTTCCTTTTTCCTTTTTTTCTTATTAATTTCTCCTTTTTATTTTTTCCTTTTTCTTTTTTCTTTTTTACATTTTTCCTTTTTTCCCCCCTATTTTCCTTTCCTTTTTCTTTTTTCATTTGCTTTTTCCTATTGTTTTCATTTTTCTTTTTTCTTTTTCTTTTTTCTTTCTTTTTCCTTTTTTCCCTTTTTTGTTTTTATTCGTCCCTGACCCCGACCCTAACCCCGACTTCGACCCCGACCCAGAATCCCGACCCTGACCCAAACCCCAACCCCAACCCTAACCCTGTCCCCAAACCCCCACCCCAACCATGACCCCAATCCCGACCCCAATCCCGACCCCAACCCCAACCCTAAACCTGACCCTAACCCTAACCCGAACCCCAACCCCGACAGTAACCCTGACCCCAAACCCTTTGACCCCGATCCACAACCCTACCCCGACTTCATCCCCAACCCTGACCCTAACCCTAACCCCGACCCTAACGCTGACCCTAACCCCGACACCACCCCATCTTTGACCCCAAACCCGACCCCGACCCCGAACCCCGATCCTGACTTCATCCCCGACCTCGACCCTAACCCCGACTTTGACCCCGACCCCAAATCCCGACCCTATCCCTGACCCTGACCCTGAACCCCAACCCCCACCCCAACCCTGACCCTAACCCTAACCCCGACCCCGACCCCGACTTCGAGCCCAACCCCGACTTCGAGCCCGATCTTTTTCTTTTTCTCTTTTCTTTTTTCATTTGTTCTATTTCTTTTCCTTTGTTCTTTTTCATTTCATTTTTTTTTCCTTTTTTCTTTTTTCTTTTTTTCTCATTACTTTTTCTCATTTTTCTCATTAATTTCTATTATGTTTTCATTTTTCTTTTTTCTTTTTCTTATTTTTTCTTTCTTTTTCCTTTTTTCCCTTTTTTGTTTTTATTCGTCCCTGACCCCGACCCTAACCCCGACTTCGACCCCAACCCAGAATCCCGACCCCGACCCTGAACCCTGAACCCGACCCTGAACCCCGACCCCCAACCCGACCCGACCCGAACCCTGACCCTGACCTCGACCCCATTGACCCCAAACCCCGAGCCTGACCCTGACCTTCACCCCCAGCCCTACCCCAAATTCATCCCTAACCTCGACCCCGACCCCATCTTTAACCCCGACACCGACCCTGACCCTGAACCCCGACCCTGAACCCCAATCCCAAGTTCGTCCCTGACCATGACCCTAACCCCAACTTCGACCCCAATGCCGAATACCAACCCTAACCCCAACCATGATCCTGAACCTCCACCCCCACCCCGACCCCGACCCGAACTCCAACCCTAACCCTGACTCTAACCCCAACACCGACACTGTCTTCGACCCCGAACCCGACCCCAAAGTCCGACACTAGCCCGACCTCGAACCTAACCCCGACCCTAACCCTAACCCTGACCCTACTTTGTCCCCGACCCCAAAGCCCAACACCAACCTCGACCTTGACCCTGACCATAACCCCAACCCCAACCCTAACACCGACCTTAACTCCAAAACTGACCCCATCTTTGACCCCACCCCGGAACCCTGATCCCGACTTCGTCCCCGACCTCGACCCCAACCCCAACTTCGACCCCGACCACAAATCCCGACCCTAACCCCGACCCTGACCTTGAACCCCGACCCCGACCCCCACCCTGACCCTGACCCCAATCCCAACCCCAACCCTAACCCTGACCCTAACCCTGAGCCCGACCACGTCTTCAACCCCAAACCCGACCACAAACCCTGACCGTAGCCCGTCCACATCCCCAACCCCAACCCCAACCCTAACCCTATCCCCGACCCTGCCCCTGACCCCAACCCCGACCCTGACATTGACCCCAACCTCCATTCCGACTTTGACATCGATCCCAACTGCAACCCTGACACTAACCACGACCCACACCCTGACCTATACCCCTGAGTCCCCATCCCAGACCCTGACCCCAACCCTAACCCCGACCCCAACCCCAACCCCTACTTCGATCCCATCCCCGACCCTAACCCCGACCCTGACCCTAATTCTGACCCATCATTGACCCTGACATCGACCCCAAAACCCCACCCTACTCCCACTTTGTCCCCAACTTCGACCCTGATGCTAACCCTAACCCCAAACCTAACACTGACCCTAACCCCAACAATGACCCCATCTTTGGCCCTGACCCCTACCCCGACCCCAAATCCCGATCCCGATTTTGTCCCTGACCCCGACCCTAACCCCGACTTCGACCTCAACCCCGAATCCCGACCCTAACCCCAACCATGACCCTGAACCCCGACACTCACCCCAACCTCTACCCCAACCCCGACCCTGGCTTCGATCCCAACCCCAACCCCGACCCCGACCCTGACCCTGACCGCAACCTCGACCCCGACCTCAACCCCATTGACCCTGAACCTGACCGCGACCCCGACCCTGACCTTGACCCCCAACCCTAACCCTACCCCAACTTCTTCGCCAACCCCAACCCCGACCCTAACCCTAACCCCAACCCCAAACCCCGATCCCGACTTCATCCCCGACCCCGACCCTAACCCCGACTTCAACCCCAACCCCGAATGCCAACACTAACCCCGACCCTGACTCTGAACCCCCACCCCCACCCCAACCCCGACTCCAACACCACCCTAACCCTGACTCTAACCCCAAACCCAACCCTGTCTTCGACCTTGACCCCGACCCCAAACCCCGACCCTAGCCCAACCCCAAATCTAACCCTATTTTCCTTTTTTCTTTTTCTTTTTTCATTTTCATTTTCTTTTTTCCCCATTTTTTCTTTCCTTTTCCTTTTTTCTATTATTTTTCTTTTTTCCTTTTTCCGTTTCCTTTTTTCATTTTCATTTTCTTTCTTTTTCTTTTTCTTTATTATTTCTTTTCTTTATATTTTCACTTTTTCTTTTTTTCTTCTATCAGTTTTTTCCTTTTTTCTTTTCCTTTTTTCCTTTTCTATTTTCCTTTTTTCTTTTCCTTTGTTCATTTCATTTTCATTTTCTTTTTCTTTTTCTTTCTTTTCCTTTCTTTCTTTTTCTTTTTTCATTTCATTTTCTTTTTCTTTTTTCCTTTTTTTCTTTTTCTTTTTTCCTTTTTTCTTTCTTTTTTCTTTTGTTATATTTTCACTTTTTCCTTTTTTATTATTAATTTCTTCTTTTTCTTTTTCCATTTGCTTTTTCTTTTTTCTTTTTTTTCTTTTTTCTTTTTTCATTGCATTTTCTTTTTCTTTTTTCCTTTTTTCCCTTGTTTTTCTTTTTTCTTTTTTCTTTTTTCTTTTTCTTTTTCCTTTTTCCTTATTAATTTTTTCTTTTTCTTTTTTCCTTGTTCTTTTATCTTTTTACATTTTTCCTTTTTCCTTTTTCCTTTTTTCCTTTCTTTTTCTTTTTTCCTTTGTTTTTTCCTATTATTTTTTCCTTTTTTCTATTACTTTTCCTTTTTCCTGTTTTTCATTTTCTTTTTCCTATTTTCTTTTTTCTTATTAATTTCTTCTTTTTCTTTTTTCCTTTTCCTTTTCCTTTTTTCCTTTTCTATTTTCTTTTTTCCTTTTTCCTTTTTTTCCTTTTTATTTTCTTTTTTCTTTTTCTTTTTTCATTTCTTTTTCTTTATTTTTTCTTTTCTTTATATTTTCATTTTTTTCTTTTTTTCTTCTATCAGTTTTTTCCTTTTTTCTTTTCCTTTTTTCATTTCATTTTCTTTTTCTTTCTTTTCCTTTCTTTTTCTTTTTTCCTTTCATTTTCTTTTTCTTTTTCTTTTTTTTTCCTTTTTCTTTTTTATATTTTCACTTTTTCCTTTTTTATTATTAATTTCTTCTTTTTCTTTTTCCATTTGCTTTTTCTTTTTCTTTTTCTGTTTTCTTTTTTCTTTTTTCTTCTTGACCCTGACCCCAATATCGACCCCGACATCGACCCCGACCCTGACCCCGAACCGCAACCCTACCCCGACTTCATCCCCATCTTCGACCCTGACCCCGAACCCGACCCCGAACCCCAATCCCGACTTCGTCCCCGACCACGACCCTAACCCTGACCCTAACCCCGACACCACCCTATCTTCGACCCTGACCCCGAACACGACCCCGAACCACGATCCTGACTTCGTCCCCGACCCCGACCCTAACCCCGACTTCGACCCTGACCCCGAATCCCAACCCTAACCTGACCCTGAGCCTGAACCACAAACCCGACCCCAACCCCAACCCCAACCCCAAACCCAACCCTAACCCTGACTCTAACCCCGACCCCGAACCCATCTTTGACCCCAACCCCGACCCCGAACCCCGACCCTAGCCAGATCCCAAACCTAACTCTGACCCTAACCCCAACCCCAGCCCTGACCCCGACTCCTAACACTACTTCATCCCTGACCCCAACCCCATCTTCAACCCCGAACCCGACCACGAGCCCCGACCATAGCCCGACCCCGAACCTAAACCCGACCCTAACCCCAACACTAGCCCTGACCCTGACCCCTACCACTACTTTGTCCCCGACATCGACCCTGCCCTAACCCTGACCCTAACCCTGACCCTAACCCCGACCCTAACCCCAACTTTGACCCAAACCACCACTTCGACCCGAACTCAAATCCGACCCCAACCCTGAGTTTGACCCTGACCCCAACCCCAACCCCGACCCAAACCACAACCCCGACCCTAACCCGGACCCCAAACCCCGACCCTGACTTTGACCCCAATCCCGACCCCGACCCCGGTTTTGACCCCGACCCCCACCCCAACCCTGACTGCAATCCCAACCACAACCACAACCCTAACCCTGACCCTAACCCCAACACCACCCCATCTATGACCCCGAACCCGACCCCTACCCCGATCCTGACTTCATCCCCGACCCCGACCCTAACCCCGACTTCGGCCCTGACCCCGAATCCCAACCCTAACCAGACTCTGACCCTGAACCACGACCCCGACCCCAACCCCAACCCCAACCCTAACCCTGACTCTAACCCCAACCCCAACCACGACCCCAACCCCAACCCTAACCCTAACTCTGACCCTAACCCCGACATGACCCTGAACCCCGACTCCCACCCCAACCCTGACCCCAATACCAACCCCAACCCCAACCCTAACCCTGACCCTAACCCAGACCCCGACCCCGTCTTCGACCACGAACCCGACCACGAGCCCCAACCATAGCACGACCCCAAACAAAACCCCGACTCTAAACCCAACCCTAGCCCTGAACCCGACCGCTACCACTACTTTGTCCCCAACCTCAACCCTGACTCTAACACTGACCCTAATCCCGACCCTAACCCCAACTTCGAGCCCAACCATGACTTCGACCCCGAACTCGACTCCGAACCTAACCTTGAGCCCGACAACGAACCCCGACACCGACTTTGAGACTGAACCCGACCCCGACCCCATCCCCGACACTGACCTCAACCTTAACCCTGACCCCGACCCTGAACCCCGACCCCAAATTTGTCCCCGACCTTGACCCTGACCCTAACCCTGACCCTAACCCTAACTTCGACCGCAACCACAACTTCGACCCCGAACTCGACTCCGACCCCAACCTTGATCCCGACAACGAACCCCGACCCCGACTTTGAGCCTGAACCCGACCCCGACCCCATCCCCGACACCGACCCTGACCCCAACCCTAACCGTGACCCTGACCCCAACCCTGAAACCCGACCCCAACTTTGACCCTGATCTCGATCCCGACCCCAATCCCAACCCTAACTCTGACCCTAACCCCGACTTCGATCCAGACCCCGACCCCGACCATAACCCCTTCCCTGACAATGAACCTCAACCCCGACTTTGACCCTGACCCTGACCCTGACCCCTACCCCGAACCGAACCCCAACCCCGACCCTAACCATGACGCAAAACCCTGACCCCAACTTTGACTCCGATCCCGACCCCGACATTGACCCCGACCCTGACCCTGACCATGACCCCAACCAGCAACCCAACCCCGACTTCATCCCCAACCCTGACCCCGACCCTAGCCCTAACCCTGACCCTAACGCTGACCCTAACCCCGACACCACCCATCTTCGACCCCGAACCCAACCCCGACCCCGAACCCCGATCCCGACTTCGTCCCCGACCTTGACCCTATCCCCTGACCCTGACCCTGAAACCCGACCCCCACCCCAACCCTTACCCCAATCCCAAACCCAAACCCAACCCTAACCCTGACCCTAACCCTGACCCCGACCCCGTCTTCGACCCCGAACCTGACCACGAGCCCAGACCATAGCCCGACCCCGAACCTAACCCTGACCCTAACCCCAACCCTAGTCCTGACCCCAACCCCTACCACTACTTTGTCCCCGACCTCGACCATGACCCTAACCCTGACCCTAAACCCGACCCTAACACCAACTTTGACCCCAACCACGGCTTCGACCCCGAACTCGACTCCGACCCTAACCTTGATCCCAACAATGAACCCTGACCCCGACCCCATCCCGGACACCGACCCCAACTGTAACCCCGTCCCTGACCCCGACGCTGAACCCCGACCCCGACTTTGACCCTGACCTCGATCCCGACACCAACCCAGACCCTAAATCAGACCCTAAACCTGACTTCGACCCAGACCTCGAACCTGACCCTAACCCCTTCCCTGACAATGAACCCCAACCCCGACTTTGACCCTGACCCTTACCCCGACCCAAACCCCAACCCCGACCCTAACCATGACCCCAAACCCCGACCCTAACTTTCACCCCGACCCCGATCCCGACCCTGACCCCGACATCGACCCCGACATCAACCCCAACCCTGACCCTGACCAGCAACACAACCCTGACTTTATCCCAACCCTGACCCTGACCCTGACCCCGACCCTAACCCCGACCCTAACGCTGACCCTAACCCCAACACCACCCCATCTTCGAACCTGAACCCGTCCCCGAACTCGACCCTATCCCCGACTTTGACCCCGACCCAGAATACAGACCCTAACCCCGACCCTGACCCCAACCCCAACCCTAACCATGACCCTAACCCTGACCCCGACCCTGTCTTCGACCCCGCACCCGACCACAAGCCCCGACCATAGCCCGACCCTGAACCTAATCCCGACCCTAACCCCAACCCCAACCCTAGCCCTGAACCCAACCCCTACCACTACTTTGTCCCCAACCTCAACCCTGACTCTAACCCTGACCCTAACCCCGACCCTAACCCCAACTTCGACCCCAACCATGACTTCGACCCCGAACTCGACTCCAACCCTAACCTTGATCCCGACAATGAACCCCGACCCCGACTTTGAGCCTGAACCCGACCCCGACCCGATCCCGGACACTGACCCCAACCCTAACCCTGACCCCAATCCTGAACCCCGACCCCGAATTTGTCCCCAACCTTGACCCTGACCCTAACCCCAACTTCGACCACAACCACGACTTCGACCCCGAACTCGACTCCGACCCTAACCTTGATCCCGACAACGAACCCCGACCCCGACTTTGAGCCTGAACCCGACCCCGACCCCATCCCCGACAACGACCCCAACCATAACCCTGACCCCGACCCCGACCCTGAACCCCGACCCCGACTTTGACCCTGATCTCGATCCCGACCCCAACCTTGACCCTAACTCCTTCCCTGATAACGAACCCCAACCCCGACTTTGACCCTGACCCCGACCCCGAGCCAAACCCCAACCCCGACCCTAACCATGACCCCAAACCCCACCCCGACCCCGACTTTGACCCCGATCTCAACCCCTATCCCGACCCTGACCCCGACATCGACCCCGACATCAACCCCGACCCTGACCCCGACCAGCAACCAACCCCAACTTCATCCCAACCCTGACCCCGACCCTAACCCTAACCCCGACCCTGACCCTGAACCCCAACCCCCACCTCAACCCTGACCCCAATCCCAACCCCATCCCCAACCCCAACCCTAACCCTGACCCTAACCCTGACCCCGACCCCGTCTTCGACCCCGAACCCTACCACGAGCCCCGACCATAGCCCAACCCCGAACCTAACCCCGACCCTAACCCCAACCCTAGCCCTGAACCCGACCCCTACCACTACTTTGTCCCCAACCTCGACCCTGACTCTAACCCTGACCCTAATCCCGACCCTAACCCCAGCTTCGACCCCAACCATGACTTCGACCCCGAACTCGACTCCGACCCTAACCTTGATCCCGACAACGAATCCCAACCCTGAGTTTGACCCTGACCCCGACCCCAAACCTAACCCCAACCCCAGCCCTGACCCTGACCCCAAACTCTGACTCCAACTTTGACCCCGATCCCGACCCCAACCCTGATCTCAACCCTGACCCTGACATCGACCCCATCAACCCCGACCCTGATCCCGACCCGCAATCCTATACCGACTTCATCCCCAACCCGACCCCAACCCTAACCCTAACCCCGACCCTAACGCTGACCCTAACCCCGACACCACCCCATCTTCAACCCCGAACCCTACCCTGACCCCGAACCCCGATCCCGACTTTGTCCCCGACCTCGACCCTATCTCCTGACCCTGACCCTGAAACCCGACCCCCACCCCAACCCTGACCCCAATCCCAACCCCAACCCCAACCCCAACCCTGACCCTAACCCTGACCCCGACCCCGTCTTCGACCCCGAACCCTACCACGAGCCCCGACCATAGCCCGACCCCGAACCTAACCCTGACCCTAACCCCAACCCTAGTCCTGACCCCGACCCCTACCACTACTTTGTCCCCGACCTCGACCATGACCTTAACCCTGACCCTAATGCCGACCCTAATCCCAACTTCGATCCCAACCACGACTTCGACCCCGAACTCGACTCCGACCCTAACCTTGATCCCGACAATGAACAATGAAAGTCGGGTTTAGACTTTGAGCCTGAACCCGACTCCGACCCCATCCCCGACACTGACCCCAACCCTAACGCCGACCCCGACCCTGAACCCCAACAGTTAGCATTGACTCCGACCCCTAGCACTACTTTGTCCCCGATCCCAAACCCCGACCCCGAACCTGACCCTGATCCCAACCTCGACCCCAACCTCGACCACATTGAGCCCAAACCTGACCCCCACCCCGACCAGAACCCCAACCCCAGCCCTAAACCTGACCCCAAACTCCGACCCCGACTTTGACCCCGATCCCGATCCCGACCCCGACCCCGACCCCGATCCCGACCCTGACCCCGACATCGATCCCATTGACCCTGACCCCAAACCCGACCAGGAGCCCCGACCATAGCCCAACCCCAAACCTAACCCCGACCCTAACACCAACAGGTAGCACTGACTCCGACCCCTAGCACTACTTTGTCCCCGACCTCGACCCTGACCCTAAACCTGACCCTAACCCCAACCCTAACCCCAACTTTGACCCCAACCACGACTTTGACCCCGAACGTGACACCGACCCTAACCCTGATCCCAACAACGAACCCCGACCCCAACTTTGAGCCTCAACCCGACCCCGACCCCATCCCCGACACTGACCCCAACCATAACCCCGACCCCGACCCTGACGCCGACCCTAACTCCGACCCTAACCCTGACTTCGACCCAAACCCCAACCCCGACCCTAACCCCTTCCCTGAGGATGAACCCCAACCCCGACTTTGACCCTGATCCCGACCCCGACCCAAACCCATACCCCGACCCTAACCATGACCCCAAACCCCGACCCCGACTTTGATCCTGATCCCGACCCCGACCCGACCCTGACCCCGACATCAACCCCGACATGAACCCCAACCCTAACCCAGACCCTAACCCCTTCCCTGACAACGAACCCCAACCCCGACTTTGACCCTGATCCCGACCCCGACCCAAACCCATACCCCGACCCTAACCATGACCCCAAACCCCGACCCTGACTTTGACCCCGATCCCGACCCCGACCCGACCCTGACCCTGACATCAACCCCGACATGAACCCCGACCCTAACCCAGACCAGCAACCCAACCCCGACTTCATCCCAACCCTGACCCCGACCTTAAACCTAACCTTGACCCTAAAGCTGACCCTAACCCCGACACCACCCCATCTTCGACCCCGAACCTGACCCCAAACCCGGATCCCGACTTCATCCCCGACCTTGACCCTATCCCCGACTTTGACCCCGACCCCGAATCCCGACCCTAACCCCGACTTTGACCCTGAACCCCCACCCCCACCCCAACCCCAACCCCAACCCCAACCCCACCCTAACCCTGACCCTAACCCTGACCCCCAACCCCATCTTCGACCCCGAACCCGACCACGAGCCCCGACCATAGCCTGACCCTGAACCTAACCCCAACCCTACTTTGTCCCCGACCTCGACCCTGACCCTAACCCTGACCCTAACCCCGACCCTAACCCCAACATCGACCCCAACCACAACTTCGACCCCGAACTCGACTCCAACCCTAACCTTGATCCCGACAACGAACCCCGACCCCGACTTTGAGCCTGAACCCGACCCCGACCCCATCCCTGACACTGACCCCAACCCTAACCCCTACCCTGACCCTGAACCCCGACCCCGACCCCGACTTTAACCCTGATCTCGATCCCGACCCTAACCCCGACCCTAACCCCGACTTCAACCCAGACCTAACCCCGACCCCCACCCCGACCCCAACCCCAACCCTAACCCTAACCCCATCTTCAACCCTGACCCTGACCCCCAAACCTGATCCTGACTTCATCCCCGATCTAGACCCTAACCCCGACTTTGACCCTGAATCCTGACCCTAACCCCGACCCTGACCCTGAACCCTGAACCCTGAACCCTGACCCCCACCCCACCCCAACCCCAACCCCAATCCTAACCCTAACCCCGACCCCGACCCTGTCTTCGATCCCGAACCCGACCACGAGCCCCGCCCATAGCCCGACCCCGAACCTAACACCGACCCTAACCCCAAGCCTAGCCCTGACCCTGACACCTACCACTACTTAGTCCCCGACCTCGACCCTGACCCTAACCCTGACCCTTACACCGACCCTAACCCCAACTTCGACCCCAACCACTACTTTGACCCCGAACTCCACCCCGAACCCAACCTTGATCCCGACAACAAACCCCGACCCCGACTTTGAGCCTGAACCTGACCCCGACCCCATCCCCAACACCGACCCCAACCCTAACCCCGACCCTGAACCTGAACCCCGACCCCGACTTTGACCCTGATCTCGATCCCGACCTCGACCCCAACCCTAACTCCCACCCTAACCCAGACCCCATCCCTGACACTGACCCCAGCCCTAACCCCTTCCCTGACAACAAACCCCAACCCTGACTTTGACCCTGACCCCGACCCGAACCCCAACCCTGACCGTAACCTTGACCCCAAACTCCGACCCCGACTTTGACCCCGATCCCGACCCCGACCCCGATCCTGACCCCATTGACCCCGACATCGACCCCGACCCGCAACCCTACGTCGACTTCATCCCCAACCCCGACCCTAACCCTAACCCCGACCCTAATGCTGACTCTAACAACAACACCACCCCATCTTTGACCCCAAACCTGACCCTGACCCCGAACCCCGATCCCGACTTCATCCCCGACCTTGACCCTAACCCTGACTTTGACCCCGACCCCAAATCCCGACCCTAACCCTGACCCTGACCCCCAACACCCACCCCAACCCTGACCCCAATCCCGACCCCAACCCCAACCCTAACCCTGACACTAACCCCGACCCCGACCCCGTCTTCGACCCCGAACCCGACCACGAGCCCCAACCATAGCCTGACCCCGAACCTAACCCCGACTTCGACCCTGACCCCGAACCCGACCCGAACCCCAACCAAGACACAAATCCTGACCCCAAACCCCAATCCCGAATTTGACCCCGATCCCGACCCCGATCCCGACCCTGACCCCAACATCGAACCCATTGACCCTGACCCTGACCCCGACCAGCAACCCTACCCCGACTTCATCCCGACCCCGACCCCGACCCTAAACCTAACCCCAACCCTAACCCTGACTCTAACCCTGATCCCGTTTTCGACCCCGACCCCAAACCCCGACCCTAGCCCGACCCCGAACCTAACTCCAACCCTAACCCTGACCCTAGCCCTGACCCCGACCCCTAACACTACTTCATCCCCGACCCCGACCCTAACCTGACCCCGAACACCGACCCCGACCCCAACCCCGACCCAGACTCTAACCCAGACCCCGACCCTAACCCAGACCCCGACCCTGATCCCGACCCTAACCCAGACCCTGTCCCTAACCCAGACCCCGTCCCTGATCCTGACCACGTTTTTGACCCCGACTCCAAACCTTGACTTCGTCCCTGACCCTGACCCGACCCTAACCCCGACTCTAACCCCGACTTTGACCCCAACCCTGACTTTGACCCCAACCCCGACCCCGACCCTAACCTTGATCCCAACAACAAACCCGTTCAGCCTGAACCTGACCCCAACCCCATCCCTGACACTGATCCCAACCCTTACCCTATCCCCGACCCCGACCCTGAACCGCGACCCCGACTTTGACCCTGATCTCGATCCCGACCCCAACCCCATTAACCTCGACCCTAACCCCGACTTCGACCCCAACCCCGACTTCCACCCCGACCCCGATCCCCACCCTAACCCCGATCTCGACCCCAACCCTAACCCCGACCCCGACCCTGAACCCCGATCCCGACATTCTTTTTTCCTTTTTCCCCTTTTTTCCCTTGTTTTTTTTCTTTATTTTTTATTTTTTTATATTTTCACTTTTTCCTTTTTTATTATTAATTTCTTCTTTTTCTTTTCCTTTTTTCCTTTTCTATTTTCCTTTTTTCTTTTCCTTTTTTCATTTCATTTTCTTTTTCTTTCTTTTCCTTTTTTTCTTTTCCTTTTTTTCCTTTTTTCTATATTTTTTTCTTTTTTATATTTTCACTTTTTCCTTTTTTATTAATTTCTTCTTTTTCTTTTTCCATTTGCTTTTTCTTTTTCATTTTTCCTTTTTCCCCTTGTTTTTCTTTTTTCTTTTTCCCTTTTCCCTTTTCCTTTTGGTTTTCATTTTTCTTCTTTTCCCGTTTTTTGCTTTTTCATTTTCTTTCCTTTTTTGTTGTTTTGTTCTTTTTCTTTTTTCATTTGCTTTTTCTCTTTTTTTCCCTTTGTTCTAATACTTTTCCTTTTTTCTTTTTCATTTCATTTTCTCTTTCCTTTTTTCTTTTTTTCTCATTAATTTCTTTTTTCCTTTTCCTTTTTCCTTTTTTCTGTTTTCTATGTTCCTTTTTTCTTTTTTCTTTTCCTTTTTTCCTTTTTCCTTTTTTCTTTTTTCTATGTTCCTTTTTTCTTTTTTTCTTTTCCTTTTTTCCTTTTTTATTACTTCCTTTTTTCTGTTTTTCATTTTCTTTTTCCTATTTTCTTTTTTCTTATTAATTTCTTTTTTTTCTATTTTCCTTTTTTCTTTTTCTTTTTTCATTTTAATTTCATTTTTATTTTTCTTTCTTTTCCTTCCTTTCTTTTCCTTTTTAAATTTCTTTTTCTTTCTTTTTTCTTTTTTTATATTTTCACTTTTTCCTTTTTTATTATTAATTTCTTCTTTTTCTTTTTCCATTTACTTTTTCTTTTTCTGTTTTCTTTTTTCTACTTTGTTCTATTACTTTTCCTTTTTCCTTTTTTCATTTTCTTTTTCTTATTTTCTTTTTTCTGATTAATTTCTTCTTTTTTTTTTCCTTTTTCTTTTCTTTTTTTCCTTTTCTTTTTCCTTTTTCCTTTTTATTTTTTCCTTTTCATTTTTCATATGCTTTTTCTCTTTTCTTTTTTCCTTTGTTCTATTACTTTTCCTTTTTTCTTTTTCATTTCATTTTCTTTTTCCTTTTTTCTTTTTTTCTCATTAATTTCTTTTTTCCTTTTCCTTTTTCCTTTTTCCTTTTTCCTTTTTTCCTTTTTTCTTTTCCTTTTTTCCTTTTTTCATTACTTTTCCTTTTTTCTGTTTTTCATTTTCTTTTTCCTATTTTCTTTTTTCTTATTAATTTCTTCTTTTTCTTTTCCTTTTTCCTTTTTTCTTTTTTCTATGTTCCTTTTTTCTTTTTTTCTTTTCCTTTTTTCCTTTTTTATTACTTCCTTTTATCTGTTTTTCATTTTCTTTTTCCTATTTTCTTTTTTCTTATTAATTTCTTTTTTTTCTATTTTCCTTTTTTCTTTTTCTTTTTCTTTTTTCATTTTCATTTTATTTTTATTTTTCTTTCTTTTCCTTCCTTTCTTTTCCTTTTTTAATTTCTTTTCCTTTCTTTTTTCTTTTTTTATATTTTCACTTTTTCCTTTTTTAATATTAATTTCCTTTTTTCCCTTTTTTCTTTATTTTTTCTTTTTTATATTTTTACTTTTTCCTTTTTTATTAATTTCTTCTTTTTCTTTTTCCATTTGCTTTTTCTTTTTCTGTTTTCTTTTTTCTTCTTTTTTCTTTTTCTTTTTTCATTTCATTTCATTTTCTTTTTCATTTTTCCTTTTTTCCCTTGTTTTTCTTTTTTCTTTTTCCCTTTTCCCTTTTCCTTTTGGTTTTCATTTTTCTTCTTTTCCCGTTTTTTGCTTTTTCATTTTTTTTCCTTTGTTCTAATACTTTTCCTTTTTTCTTTTTCATTTCATTTTCTCTTTCCTTTTTTCTTTTTTTCTCGTTAATTTCTTTTTTCCTTTTCCTTTTTCCTTTTTCCTTTTTTCTATGTTCCTTTTTTCTTTTTTTCTTTTCCTTTTTTCCTTTTTCCTTTTTCCTTTTTTCTATGTTCCTTTTTTCTTTTTTTCTTTTCCTTTTTTCCTTTTTTATTACTTCCTTTTTTCTGTTTTTCATTTTCTTTTTCCTATTTTCTTTTTTCTTATTAATTTCTTTTTTTTCTATTTTCCTTTTTTCTTTTTCTTTTTCTTTTTTCATTTTCATTTCATTTTTATTTTTCTTTCTTTTCCTTTTTTAATTTCTTTTTCTTTCTTTTTTCTTTTTTTATATTTTCACTTTTTCCTTTTTTATTATTAATTTCTTCTTTTTCTTTTTCCATTTACTTTTTCTTTTTCTGTTTTCTTTTTTCTACTTTGTTCTATTACTTTTCCTTTTTCCTTTTTTCATTTTCTTTTTCTTATTTTCTTTTTTCTGATTAATTTCTTCTTTTTCTTTTTTCCTTTTTCTTTTCTTTTTTCCTTTTCTTTTTTCCTTTTTCCGTTTTATTTTTTCATTTTCATTTTTCATTTGCTTTTTCTCTTTTCTCTTTTCCTTTGTTCTATTACTTTTCCTTTTTTCTTTTTCATTTCATTTTCTTTTTCCTTTTTTCTTTTTTTCTCATTAATTTCTTTTTTCCTTTTTCTTTTTCCTTTTTTCTTTTTTCTTTTTTCCTTTTTTCTTTTTTTTCTTTTCCTTTTTCCTTTTTTATTACTTTTCCTTTTTTCTGTTTTTCATTTTCTTCTTCCTATTTTCTTTTTTCTTATTAATTTCTTCTTTTTCTTTTCCTTTTTTCCTTTTCTATTTTCCTTTTTTCTTTTTCTTTATTCATTTTCATTTTCTTTTTTTCCCCATTTTTTCTTTCCTTTTTCTTTTTCCTATTATTATTTTTCTTTTTTCCTTTTTCCTTTTTCCTTTTTCTTTTTCCTATTATTTTTTCTTTTTCTTTTTTTTGATTATCCTCCTTTTCTTTCTTTTTTCCTTTTTAATTTATCTTTCCTTTTTTCTTTTTTCTTTTCTTTTTCTTTTTCCTTTTCCCTTTTTCTTATTAATTTCTTCTTTTTCTTTTTTCTTTTTCTTTTTCTTTTCCTTTTTTCTTTTTCGATTTTCTTTTTCCCTTTTTCCGTGTTTTATTTTCATTTTCCCACCCCGACCCCGACCCCAACCCCAACCCTAACCCTGACTCTAACCCAAACCCACCCCAACCCCGACCCCGACCCCAACCCCAACCCTAACCCTGACTCTAACCCAAACCCGACCCCATCTTTGACCTTGACCCCTACCCCAAACCCAACCCTAGCCCGACCCCGACCCCCACCCCAACCCTGACCCCAATCCCAACCCCAACCCCAACCCTAACCCTGACCCTAACCCCGACCCCATCTTTGACCCCAAACCCGACCACGAGCCCCGACCATAGCCTGACCCCGAACATAACCCCGACCCTAACCCCAACCCTAGCCCTGACCCCAACTCCTATCACTACTTTGACCCCGACCTTGACCCTGACCCTAACCCTGACTCTAACCCCAACTTCAACCCCAACCACGACTTCGACCCCTAACTCGACTCTGACCCTAACCTTGATCCCGACAACGAACCCCGACCCTGACTTTGAGCCTGAACCCAACCCCGACCCCATCCCCGACACCGACCCCAACCCTAACCTGACCTCGACCCTGAACCCCGACCCCGATTTTGACCCTGATCTCAACCCCAATCCCGATCCTAACTCTGACCCTAACCTCGACTTCGACCCAGACCCTGACCCCGACCCCGACCCGAACCCCAACCCCGGCCCTAACCCTGACCCTGAACCCAAACCCTGACCCCGACTTTGACCCCGATCCCAATCCGACCCCGATCCCGATCCCGACCCTGACCCTGACATCGACCCCGACATCGACTTCGACCCTGACCCCGAATCCCGACCCCGACCCTGAACCCCGACCCCCACCCCGAACCCAACTCCAACCCCGACCCTGGCTTCGATACCAACCCCGACCCCGACCTGACCCTGACCCTGACCCCAACCCTGACCCCGACCTCAACCCCATTGACTCCAAACCCCAACCCCTACCCTGACCTTCAACCCCAGCCCTACCCCAAATTCATCCCCAACCCCAACCCCAACCCTAACCCAACCCCCGACCCTAGCCCTGACCCTAACCCTGACCCCATCTTCGACGCGATCCTGACCCCAAACCCTGATCCCGACTTCGTCCCCGACCCTGACCCTAACCCCAAATCCCAACCCTAACCCCGAACATGATCCTGAACCCCAACCCCCACCCTGACCCCGACCCCGATCCGAACCCCAACTCTAACCCTGACTCTAACCCGAACACCAACCCCGTCTTCGACCCAGACCCAGACCCCGACCCCAAACTCTGACCCATCATCGACCCTGACATTGACCCCGAACCCCAACCCTACCCCCACTTTGTCTCCATCTTCGACCACGAACCCGACCATGAGCCCCGACCATAGCCCGACCCCGAACCTAACCCCGACCCTAACTCCAACTTTGTCCCTGACTCCAACCCTAACCCCTACTTCGACCCCGACCCCGAATCCCAACCCTAACCCCGACCCTGACCCTGAACCTCCACCCCCACCCCGACCCCGACCCCAACCCCAACCCTAACCCTGACTCTAACCGCAAACCCGACCCCGTCTTTGACATTGACCCCGACCCCGACCCCAAACCCCGACCCTAGCCCAATCCCGAACCTAACCCAGAGCCTAACCCCAACCCTAGCCCTGACGCTGACCCCTACCACTACTTTGTCCCCGACCCCGAAGCCCGACTCCGACATCGACCTCAACCCTGACCATGAGCCCAACACCAACCCTAACAACGACCCTAACCCCGAAACCGACCCCATCTTCAACCCTGACCCCGACCCCAAAACCTGATCCCCGACCTCGACCCTAACCCCGACTTCAACCCCAACCCCGAATCCCGACCCTAACCCCGACCCTGACCCTGACCCCTGACACTGACCCCCTGACCCCTGACCCCTGACCCCCTGACCCCTGACCCCTGACCCCAACCATGACCCCAATCCCAATCCCAACCCCAATCCCAACCCTAACCCTGACCCTGACCCTAACCCCGACAATGACCCCATCTTTGGCCCTGACCCCTACCCCTACCCCGAATCCCGATCCCGACTTTGTCCCCGACCCCGACCCCAACCCTGACATTGACCCCGACCTCGATCCCGACCCTGAACCTAACCCCGACCCTGACCCTGATGCCAACCCCGACCCCTGACCCCGACCCCAACCCCGACTTTGACATCGATCCCAACTGCGACCCTGACACTAACCACAACCCACACCCTGACCTATACCCCTGAATCCCCATCCCAGATCCTGACCCCGACCCTAACCCAGACCCCAACCCCGACCCCAACTTTGATCCCAATCCCGACCCTAACCCCGACCCTGACCCTAATTCTGACCCGTCATCGACCCCGACCATGACCCCAGAACCCAACACTACCCCCACTTTGTCCCCAACTTCGACCCCGACCCTAACCCTGACCCTAACCCTGACCCTAACTCCGACAATTACCCCATCTTTGGCCCTGACCCCTACCCCAACCCCGAATCCCGATCCCGACTTCATCCCCAACCCCGACCCTAACCCCGACTTCGACCCCGACCACGAATCCCAACCCTAACCCCGACCATGACCCTGAACCCCGACACCCACTCGACCCCAACTCCAACCCCGACCCCGGCTTCGATCCCAATCCCTACCCCGACCCCGACCCTGACCCAAACCTCGACCCAGACCTCGACCCCATTGACCCCGAACCTGACCGTGACCCCGACCCTGACCTTGACCCCCAACCCTAACCCTATCCCGACTTCTTCCCCAACCCCGACCCGGACCCTAACCCTAATCCCGAACCTGAACCCCTATCCCGACTTCGTCCCTGACCCCGACCCTAACCCTGACTTCGACCCAAACCCCGAATCCCAACCCTAACCCCGACCCTGACCCTGAACCCCCACCCCGACCCCGACCCCAACCCCAACCCTGACTCTAACCCCAAACCCGACCCCATCTTTGACCTTGACCCCGACCCCAAACCCCACCCCTAGCCTGACGCCGAACCTAACCCAGAGCCTAACCCCATCCCTAGCCCTGATCCTGACCCCTACAACTACTTTGTCCCCGACCCCAAAGCCCGACACCAACATCGACCTCGAGCCTGACCATGACCCCAACACCAACCCTAACAACGACCCTAACCCCGAAACCGACCCCATCTTCAACCCTGACCCCGACCCCAAAACCTGATCCTAACTTCGTCCCCGATCTCGACCCTAACCCCAACTTCGACCCTGACCTTGAATCCCGACCCTAACCCCAACCCTGACCCTGAACCCTGACCCCCACCACAACCCTGACCCCAATCCCAACCCCAACCCTAACCCTAACCCCGACCCCATCTTCGACCCCGAACCGACCACGAGCCCCGACCATAGCCCGACCCCAAACCTAACCCCGACCCTAACCCCAATCCTAGCCCTGACCCTGACACCTACCACTACTTAGTCCCCGACCTCGACCCTGACCCTAACCCTGACCCTAACACCGACCCTAACCCCAACTTCGACCCCAACAACGACTTCGACCCTGAACTCGACCCCGAACCCAACCTTGATCCCGACAACGAACCCTGACCCCAACTTTAACCCTGATCTCGATCCCGACCTCAACCCTGACCCTAACTCCGACCCTAACCCAGACTTTGACCCAGACCCCAACCCCGACCCTAACCCCTTCCCTGACAATGAACTTCAACCCTGACTTTGACCCTGACCCCGACCCGACCCGAACCCTGACCCGACTGTAACCCTGACCCCAAACCCCGACCCCGACTTTAACCCCGATCCCGACCCCGACCCTGATCCTGACCCCATCAACCCCGACCCTGACCCCGACCTGCAACCCTACCCCGACTTCATCCCCAACACCGACCTTTTTTCCTTTCCTTTTTTCTTTTTCTTTTTCCTTTTTTTTCTTAATTTCTTCTTTTTCTTTTTTCTTTTTTCTTTTTCTTTTTCTTTTCCTTTTTTCTTTTTCTTTTCCTTTTTTCTTTTTCTTTTCTTTTTCTTTTTTCTTTTTCCCTTTTTCCCTGTTTTGTTTTCATTTTTCATTTTTTTCTTTTTCCCTTTTCCGCTCTTTCATTTTTTTCCCTTTCTTCTTTTTTCCTTTTTTCTTTTCTTTATATTTTCACTTTTTTCTTTTTTATTATTAATTTCTTTTTCTTCTTTTTCTTTTTTCATTTTCTTTTTCTTTTTCTTTTCTTTTCTTTTTTCCTTTTTTCTTTCTTCTTTCTTTTTCCCTTTTTTTCTGTTTCCTATTTTTTTCTTTTTTCTTTTTTCTATTTTTCTTTTTCCTTTTTTTATTTCCTTTTTCTCTTTTCTCTTTTCTTTTTTCTTTCTTTCCATTTTCTTTTTTTCTTTTTCCTTTTTTTCCTTTTTTCTATTTCCTTTTTTCTTTCTCTTTTTTCTTTTTTTCCATTTTCCGTTTTCTTTTTCCTATTTTTTTCTTTTCTTTTTTCTTTTTCCTTTTTTCTTTCTTTTCCTTTTTTCTTTTTTTTCTATTAATTTTTCTTACTTTTTTCTTTGTTTCTTTTTCCTTAAATTATAGCATGTCTCTAAGGTCAGGTACAGATTCCTCAATGCATATTTAGCAGACTTGGAGCACTTTATTCTGAATTTCATCTCACCTATTAAGAAAGTTTTATTCCTTTTTCCTTCTCATGGTCCTTTCCTTTCCTTTCCTTTCCTTTCCTTTCCTTTCCTTTCCTTTCCTTTCCTTTCCTTTCCTTTCCTTTCCTTTCCTTTCCTTTCCTTTCTTTATCCTCTCAGGACTAGCCTGGAACCTTCCCCATGTTCAGTCTTAAAGTTGTCATGGTTGGATACCCTTGTCCTAGAGCTTTAATAATTACTGGTTTCATTTTCCAGTGTCTTCCGCTCTGCCGAAGATCCAGCTGGCTTGCCAAGATGTGTCTGGTCAAGGTGCTTTTGCCGCTTGTCCATCAGGTGAGAACTAATAACTTGTGGGAGAAGATCAGGAGCTAAGAGAAGAGGATTAGGTGAAGAGAGAACCTCTCTATCAAACCGCTTTCTCTGACATCTGCCAGCCTTGTGTATGCATGGGTACAAAATGCAAACTAAGCTAGACTGCTGCAGCAGGAATCTGCTTAGCTTGGCATTTATATCATAATTGTTCCAAACACTCAAATAAAGTGATGCAGTTCTGCATAACCTTCATCTTTTAAAACTTTCTCTTCTTTTCCTTCTTCCTTTGTAGGATTTCTACCCACTTCATGTGCCTGTGGAATGGCTTGTGGATCTTGGGATATTCGTCGGAACTCCGTTTGTCACTGCCAATGTGCACGTATTGACTGGACTTCAGCCTGGTGCTGCAAAATCTCTGTTGGCTCCTAAGCTGCTTTGATGGCAGGTTGGCTCCAGTTTCTGTGCACAATAAAAGTATGAATCAATAATTCCATGAATTGTTCTATACTACTTGAATTTCTATCCAGTGTGGAGCTGTAATCTTATAAATGGCTAATTGTTGAATTGTGTGTGTGTGTGTGTGTGTGTGTATCTGTGTCTGTATTTGTGTCTCTGTGCTCTCAAACTGGAAGCAAGTGCTCATTTCTTTATCCTGTTGGAACCCTCTTACATATAGAATGACAAAAGTCAGTTTTGGCTCCTAAAATGTTTTCCCCATATTCTTATTGTGGCTGGAAAAGGGAATTGTCTCAGTGGTTTGATCTCAAAAAAGCAAAGCTCACATGCACATGTCAAACTTTACATATAACCCAAATCAAAATGTACTCTTCTTCCCAAACATTGTTGGCTATACTTTCTCTATTTTCTTTACATCTCTTCCTTCTCTGTAACAGTGATGCACTGTTACCTCACTGAGAGCTTGGAACATTTTGAGTGTGCTGTTATCCCAAGTATGCAGACACTTCATCAGATAACTCAAAATAACCACTTCTAAAACAGAGGATGCTGCACTGGTTGTAAGTGTGAGGACTGGTCATAAGTCACTTTTGTAGCATTATCATAACTTTGAATGGTTGATAAACTAATAGTCATATATCAAAGATTATCTGTAAGTATTTTTAGTAGTAACTGCCCATCTGTTGTGGTCTTGTCCAGAGACCATAGATTAGGAATTAGGTGTGATTGCTATATATCAATCTATAGGGAGGGCTGAAACCAGGCAAGAGGCACACATCTACAAAGAGGTGGGATTTGGATTGTGTTGCTGCAACTGCCATGGTCCCTGTTTGACCCTGCCCATCAGGGTTATTATTGCAGAATGTTGACATAAGAGCCATGGTGGCGCAATGGTTAGAATGCAGCATTGCAGGCTAATTCTACTGACTGCCAGCATTTCGATTCTCACTGGCTCAAGGTTGACTTAGCCTTCCATCCTTCCGAGATCGCTGGGGGAAATATGCTTGACTGTGTGAACCACTTAGAGAGGGCTGTAAAGCACTATGAAGCGGTATATAAGTCTAAATGCTATTGCTATAGCCAATAAGACACAAAGAGAAATAAACAATCCATGTTTTTTTCACTAACACTATACTAATCTTATGCTCTGTGTGGATGATTCTTACATTTCTATATATACACATCAAACTATTTCCATATGGGGTTTAGTACATTCTGCAGCATACAGAAAAAAAAAATGAAGGTGTTCTTCTTCTTCTTCTTGTGCCATATCCGTTATCGGACGTTGGCGATCATGTTGGCGATCTTGTTTTTATCAGCAGCCGCACGAAAAAGTGCTGCTGAGTTTTGTTCAAAGGTGTTATATAAGGAAAAAAGGAAAGGAAAGGAAACATATGTTTACAACCCCATTGACTCAGCCTCTTCACATCTTTCTATTCTTGCAAACCTTTCTTTCTTCCAGAATAGTTAATCATTGTAAATAAATTGACTGGAACTAGTTCATAGGGGGGGGGGGGGGAAATCAGAGAGAAGATTGTATTTTTTCCAGATGCCCTTCACACTTGAAGAGGGAGATCAAGGTTTCCAGTGATGTGCTATTCACCAAGTAATTCAAGAATAAAAGTATTTAAATAGCTAGAAAGCCAAGTTTTCATTGGGAAAACATAGCTAAATAAGAAATCCATATGGTTGAAATGATGAATGCAGAGTAATAAAGAATGATGAAAACTTTTGCCAACTTCATTAATCCATGATAAAAAAAAACTTCAACATCTCCCGTCATTGCCGTCAGTTAAAGCTAATCCTTCCTTGTCCAATTATCATGATAAAGAAGTCTTTCTTCTCTCCCTGAGTAGATTTTATATGCCTTATCAAGCCAAATGTGGGGAGAAAAGCCTCCGTTATCCAATAAAGGTTTCTAAACCTTTTCTAGCATCTTAATCAGTTTATTTTTCTTTAATTTATAGGCCTTGTCTAACCAGCTATGCTTTGATAAAGCAATTAAATGAAAGACCAGATGACCTGAAAGGCTATAAAACTTTAATTACATCCTAATAAATGTAATGTGAGACCTGAAGGGTTGAATACATAATTCTTGAAAATTGCTGCTTTCAGACAGAGTTTGAAAGGGCTGTTGCTCGGTATATGGATTCCTGGAATCATTGCATCTCTAGGTTGAGTGTTCTTAGTTCTACATTTTAGATATAAAGGGAAATTATCACTTTCTTTCCTTTTTTTTCTTGAGAAAATAATTGCATTAAAGGAACAGGGAACTGATACTGAATATAAAATATATTATGCTGTGACCTTTCCTGATCAAACAGATGAACTATCCAGGGGACTGAATCAATAAACAGCCATTGAAGCAAATTGATCTGTATTGAAATAGAAAGGCATATCCCATATTGACCAATAGTATGTTCACAAGGGATCCTAGAGCAATGTATGTTGCAAATCAAAGTTAATTGACTTAGGGTCTTTCTCACAATTGCATTAAAATACTCTGATCTTCAAAGTGGCACAATAGTATGCAAGCATATTTTGCTCCAATTGCTGGAGCCCACCCTTTTTAATTTCTTTATTCATTCAGTTTATGTAGCTGCCCATTTCATTGGTGACTCTTGGTGGTTAATGAGAGTCTTTCTGCTTCAGTAATAAGAGCCATACTTGATGGCTATGTCTTTACAGTTTTAATGTGGGTCAAATTCTAGTGCCTTGGATTCCCCTTCATTGAAATGTGATTAGCTAGCAGGAAAATGTCTAGCAATCACTCTGCTTAACCCAGGAGAGCTGAGGCTGGAGTGGAGGTGAGTTTTCACAGGTGGCCCTTTCAGTGCATTGAACTCACCTGTCACCTGTCTGGTTTTGTGCATATATTTTTATATAGATCAGGGGTGTCAAACCGCTGGCCCACAGGCCGGATGCATCATAGCAAAACCGCGCTCACCCCATTGCCGGCAATGGAAAAAAAGTCACGATACATTGCAACACATCACGTGACATTGTGAGTTTGACACCCCTGATATAGATGCATTCAAAGGCAGATCATAGTCAAGGTCGATTCTGGGAAGAGAATTAAAGGAAAACACATGGGTTAGTTGTGAGGAGCATCAGGGAGGCTGCCTCTTGATTCAACCTGTGCCTTCAGATGCATTTGTGACTTCCCTCTTGGACCAAAAAAGAAATGGACTTATCTCTCCTCACCCACCGTGTAAGTGTTACACAGAGGTGGCATTGTTTACAGTGAGTGACTACAGCTGGAAATAGTATGTAGTAAATAAAACAGCACTAAGATAGGTGAATTGCCCCTCAGAGTAACACACAGTGGAAAATACACTTTGCTGTAATTGCCAATTTGTGACAGAAATAGCAAGAATCAACTCTTTCCTGGTTTCTCCAAAGCACAAATTATCTTGCTTTCTGTAGCTTAAAAAATGTGTGCTGTACTTTCACAAAACATTAAATGCATTTGAAAAACAAGCCCACTGCTCTTCCAGAAGGGTGCTACACGTATGCGTATAAGGAGCCCATTTAATTCCTGACCACTGTTTTTTGAAGCAAATACCTCTGCAGAATCCAGATCTCCAGTGTCTTTTGCAGCCCAAGCTAAAATGGCCATAAAAAGAGGGCCGAGGGCAGGAGGGGAGGAGGTATGCAGTAGCCTAAAGTGGCCAGTCAGGATTGGGCACATTCTAGCCTTTGATCACATCACCAACATTGTCAGTGAGATATGGTTGATCATTTGTACAACAGAACTTGCAATGGGAGAAGCTGAAAACACTGTTTTGTAACCAGAACAGCAACACAAATCTAAGTTGCCTCCATGGTGAGATAGGAATGAGGCAAAGATGAGATCAGGATGACATGACCCTTAAAACAGTTAGCAAGGCATCTGCAAGTTACAATTTGTGGATACAAAGATGAAGCTAACTATATCAAGGAGATTATCTTTCAATTTGTATATTTTTTTAATTTAAATAGTATGCTGTCTCATCAAGGTGGCTTTATTTATTTATTTATTTATTTGTTTGTTTGTTTATTGCCTTCAAGTCATTAAGGAGTCGCTGGTCTCCTGGCAATTGCTTGGACAAATCAAAACAAGTTTTCTAGGCAAGATTTCAGAAGTGGTTTGCCATTGTGTCTTTCTTGGGGCTGAGAGAGAGAGACCGACCCAAGGTCACCCAGCTGACTTTGTGCCTAAGGCAGGATTAGCACTCATGATCTCCTGGTTTCTACCCTGGTGCCTTAAACACTACACCAGATTGACTCTCTGAGGTGGCTTATATCTTATAAAATCAGAAACTTGAAATAAAACCATAACATAACAACACTAAAACCATAACAATAATAAACACATCAGTATAAACAACTGGATTAGCCATTGAAATAAGTCCTTACCCAGATACAGATATTTTCAAAAAATATTTGACACATGTCTAGTGTTCATAAAATGTGGATAACTCATGCAAGGATAAGTTCAATGTCATTTTTCTGTACCTGAAATGGGGAAGGGGAAGATGACTTCTGTCTAAGTTAATCACTCGAGGTCAGCCATTAAAGATTCATCCAAGCTCTTTAGATTATCACTATTGTATATACGACAGAGTTCATTATACCATTCACTAAGTTTATTATGGATGAAGGTTGAATGCTTCTGCCCTGTTACATTTAGCACAAGTTTGAAGAACTGTGTTTTCATGGTTCATCACTTCTAGTTCCCATTCCAAATCCAATCTGGGTATGACTGCTGATCAATTGGAAAATTATCACTTGCAGAGTTTTTAAAAAAATGTAAATTAACCTTTAATCATATCCTTGGCTATTTCTCAGAGCTCATATTTATTCTAATTGCATGTGTTATTATCCAGAGATAAACTTACCCAATGAGTGGCTTTATACAGTGCTCCAGAAAGTAGATGTACCTCTCAGCTAAGCTTCAAAACACAGATAAAAGAGTAACAGAATAACAGAGCTAAAAGGGACCATGGAGGTCTTCTAGACCAACCCCCTGCTCAAGCAGGAAACCCTATACCATTTCAGACAAGTGACTGTCCATCTTAAAAATCTCCAGTGTTGGAGCACCCACAGCTTCTGGAGGCAAGTTGTTCTGTCAGGAAATTTCTCCTTATTCTAGGTTGGTTCAAAATTAGCCAATAGATACTTCACAGGAAGTCACTCATGGGAATTAATATTTCAATTCATTATACTTTGGAAACTTTCTTCTCTTTTTCCACCATTGTCCAGATTGTTCCCATTTACTTCCAGTGGCATGGCACAGCTTTAATTATCAAACAGGCTCTCTTGCTCTATCATAGTCACTTTCTCTTTCAACTTGCTCTTCCTCAAAAATAGGAGAGGAATTGATACATACTGATATCAATCTTTTCCCCAAATTTGACAACATAGCATCTAGTTACCTAGGTTCTTAAACAAGCAGGAAGTCATTCATTTGTGGGGGGAAATAACTTTTAGTTATTTCAAGTTTTCAACTTATTGAAACTTCTTCCTCCTATTCAATGCTTTTCAAAAGCAGGAAGTAGGAAAACAGGAAAGAAACAGAGTAAATATAAGTGGAAATTCAAAATCTGCTAAGTGTATACTGGCTACTGCAATTCTACTAGATGGACCAGATACTGGAAACTGAAAACAGATAGTTATAATCTTTAGCAAATGACTTTCTCCTACAAATTTGATTGGCATTGTAACCCTACCATGGCTGAATTTTGTTTTGGGGAAACAAAGTAGATATATTGAAGCCAATATGTACCGAATTTCAGTCTTGATTCTGATGTGAGAGTTTTCAGGAAAGGCAAATTGAGTATTACTATATTTGATGCAAGGGAGCACCAAGTTGCAGTATGAGTTGCTCAAAGTTTTCATGGAAGAAAAACAGAAAAAAGAAATCTGGATTCATCAGTTTTGCAAATACTATTGTGGGAAGAAAAGTCTTCATCCTGGTTCATCCAAGCCGGGAATAAATAAAACAACATGGCGACTGCTTTGGGAAGAAGGTTACAGTTTATTGAAGAGCCAGAAAGATGGTTCTTGCAGGAAGGAGGAGAAATCAAGGAGAAGGGCTGAGCACATGTGGAGTAGGTTTTTATACCCTCTGAAAGCCTTTTGTTTGGAAATTTCCTGTTCCTGTGGCATGAACTTGGAGGCTATTTCCTGTGTCACGTATTCTGACCTGAGTTTAGGTGTGCCTCTCTGGTATTCTTGATGGTAATGGGTTAGTCCTATTATGTCCCATCTCAGGTGGGGTATGCAGATTTTAGGTCTTTTTGTCTTCTTGATTTCCTAGCTGGCTCCAGTTTTCTGATGGTTACACCTGCATTTGTATAGGGCTGGCTCCTGCTTTGGGCAGAGAGACTTGGGGCAGGGTTGGCTTCTGCTTTTAAAAATCCTTTTGGGGAAATATATTTTTCTGCCCTTTTAATATTTCCTTCTCTGAGGGGCTGACTTCCCACACTATGTATGAGCATTAACATCTCCACTGTGTCTATCTTGTTCTCGAGATAGATCCTCTCATCAGCATAGGATCATTCAGCTATAGAAGTACAAAAACTGAAATACAGACATTGAAATATTGAGATGTGCAAGATGAATTATAGATCCAGCTGTACCTCTAGACGTCTTTGAGAAATTAAATGTATTTCCATAACCTTTAAAAGAAATCAGTATATTTTACTGGCTGTTCGCCATCCTTCATTTGCAATATGTCTTATTCAGGATTAATCATGGGCTATAGTTCCTATTCAGGGAAGCGGGTAGATAATTGTGAACTTGCCTCTCTTAAATGATGCACATTATATGTGATTAGTGGGAGTAAAGTACTCCATGTCTAAGAACATCCTCATGCTTTTTGGTAAAATAGTTACATGCATTATGTAGATAGAGGGTAAAATATATGACTTGGAAAGAAAAAATGTTAAAAATTTGGGAAAGAGTTACTTTTTACGTGCAGCTGGTTACCGCAGGCACTTCCAGTTTAGCTAAAATTAAAATGTGTTTTTTTCCAATGTAGTTATTGCTGTTTCTTAACACAAAAGAAATTTAGAAATATCTTTGCTCTCCCCATAAGTTTTATTTGCCATTTCTTTATCCCTCACATGGATGATCAAGGGCTGCCATGAAATCAGACAATTGATCATTTATCTCATAAATAACTTAGGCCAGCTGGAAAAACACTGAGAAGAATTTAACTCATTCAAAGAGATTTCACTTTAATGAACTCACAGTAAATGAGGATGGGAAATTCCAAGATTCTGCATTTACCCAGACTAGCATTAAAAATACCTTACTGAAATATGTGTACTACTCTCTTTAAGCAGGGCAGTTGCTGGTGAAATAGCCTGAGCTGGTGAAAGGTACTTTGTGTCATAAAACTCACTCAAGCCTCTTATGTTAAAGATGGATTCAGAAGCTCTTCCAGGTATGAACTTGGACCTTTAAGGGGAGGGGGGCACTACCCCATCTAGAATTGTTTAAACATCACTTTCCCTGGTAGATATTTCATTCACTCTCAGCACTTCTGTCTTGCCTGGAATCAGTTTCAGTTTATTGACCCTCATCCACTCCATTACAGCAGCCAGGGAGTTAAATACTTATACATCCTTATTTTATAAAAAGTATAATTTAAAAAAAAATTGTAATGGGCTATTTTTGAAATGATTACATTTTTATCAGTAACTATAAACTCTGGTTTCATTGATTGTACCTACTTTATTAGCTATCTTCTTTACTCAAATTTCCCTTTCTGATTGTTTGACACTGAATTCAACTAATGTTGGGAGATTTTGTATTGTGGCTTTTAGTTCCTCAAAATACTGCCCCTACATCTCTGATTATTTTCACAAGACATCCACTTTCTCTATTTATTCTTCAGAATCCTGCTATACCTAATCCAGGGATTATGTAATGATTGCATCTTTCCTCTTTCAGGAAGTTTTATGCTATGCAGGTGATAAAAGCCACCATATTCTTGCTGGTAGCTGCCATGTTTTCTTCAACATCTGAATGAGACATCATGTGGTGTTGATAATGTACTTGACTTGAAGATTAAAGCTTTAACTGATGCTATAGTTATCTGGATATAGGAAAGTAGCCTTTTTCTTTTTTCTTTTTTAAACATTTTATTAAGATGTAAAGTAAAATACAAAGCAAATAGTAGGACACAGTGGGGAGGAAAAAGAAAAAAAAAGAGATTGACTTCCGACTTCCCCCGTTGCAGTAGAATAGAGCATTAACGTCGAGCCTCAACTTTTTACTTTTTCACAATAGTAAAAACTAGCCATTTCTGTAACAACAAATCAATCTAATCAGTCAAACCCAAAATCAAAGTTTCATTCTTTTCCACCTCAAGCACAAAGTCCAGAAGCAGTCTCCATGTAGAAACGAAGGTACTTGTATTCTTGTATTCTTTTCTTTAACCAAAACAGTCAATTTGTAGGCTTTTTCCGATGCTTTAAAATTTGGTAGCTTCCAGATGAATTTTAATTGTGTTGCCATCAGGCAGTTCATCAAAGATGAACATTTAAGGGAGGTTTACATGATATCATCTTTCTTTTGCAATCCTCCCATGCTTTCCCGCTATTTTTTCTGTTATTTTCATATCACAAGAAATCTGGTAAGGAGGAAAAGGTAGATTTTTAATGATCAGTAATACTTAATATCTGGAAATACCAACCTCTGTTTCATTTTCTATGGTTCAGAGGAAAACCCAGCTGCTGAGACTAGGGTTCATAACTTAGCAAAATATACAAAAGCCCTCTGCCTCCTGCTTAGCATTAAAATATCTGCTGCCAGCTGAAAATGACTGTGGTTCTAGTCCTGTTCCATGTAGTATAATTCTGTTCCAATTAGAGATTGGGCTTGTTGACAGAATTATAGCCATGCCCAAATGACATAAACCATGTTCTATATAATCATGTGTAGTGGCAGAGAAAAGTGGGATGCTACCAGTAGTGCAGCTTAATTTAAAGTGGTTTGAGATTACTGATAGCAAGGTGAAAATTCCATTAATACACTCTGATCTTTTTTTAAAAAAAAAATCTCACTTCTTTTACTGAGTTCTAGTAAATAAAATTATGGAGAACTGTACAATCTACATCCAGAATTAGAGCAATTCAAGAAATCATAATCAATGTAACCAAAATACTGTTGGATGCATAATGCATGATATACTCATCTTCTTTAATCCTCGTGAAATTCTTCCACAAAAACTCAAAACTGAATTTTTAATTTGAATTTTAAATTCTTAGATTATTAAAAGAGTGGTCTAATCAAATGAACTCTGGCAAGTTCTGCATTAATTAAATATCTTTCGACAACCCGAAAAGTAATACAATAGTAATAGACAAATGCAAATTCAGATGACTAAACTCATGTGGGATTTAAACTGAGAAAAAGGGAGGGGAAGACAAATCATGCAGATACAGATTAAAAATTCTATACTTTACCTCAAGTATACTTCTATTCTTATTCCCTTCATTTCCAGAATATGGTACAACCAGCAACTGTTATCTCTAAAAACCTTGGCTCAAGTTTGTGGTAGCCGAGAAGTTCAATAGAATCAACTTACTCTGTTTTCTT
Source organism: Azemiops feae (assembly GCA_023970755.1). Lineage (NCBI taxonomy): Eukaryota > Metazoa > Chordata > Lepidosauria > Squamata > Viperidae > Azemiops > Azemiops feae. The sequence goes on from JALGBA010004283.1 coordinate 1,484,524, forward strand.
CTCCTTCTCTTCTTTTTCTCCAATCAAGGAGCTTTCCAGATGAGGAAGAAGGAGGAGTCATTTGAATCTAGAATCACTCTTCCTTCTCCCTCATCCGGAAAGCTCCTTGGCTGGAGAAAAATGAGAGAAGGAGAAGAAAACAGAGCAAGTTGATTCTATTGAACCTCTCGGCTACTCTCCATTGATTCATTTGGATATTTTCCCTCACTTTAGATATACGTTGTAAAATGGCTCTCAAAGATGAAAAAAAAAATCCTAGTGAAATCCTAACCATTCTCATAGCTAGGTTCCTCTGACACATTCAATCTAATAAATGCTTTGTATTTCAGTCTGTAGCCACTGCTGAAAGCCTTCAACAGCTTGCAGGGGTAGGCAACCTTGGCTCTTTTATGACTCTTGGACTTCAGCTCCCAGAATTCCTGAGCCAGCCATGCTTTCCTTCCCCATTGTTGAAGGAAAAGTTTTCATCATGGTTCAGTCCAAGCTGGGAATAAACAACATGGCGACTGCTTTAGAAAGAAGGTTGTAGTTTATTGAAGAGGAGAGCCAGACAGAAAGATGGCTCTGGAAGAAAAAAAAAAGGAGTGAGCACATGTAGGGAGTGGGTTTTTATACCCTCTGGAGCCTTTGCTTTGGAGTTGTTCCTGTGGCATGAACTTTGACCTGAGTCTAAATGTGTCCTTTCTGGTATTCTGATGGTGGTGGGTTAATCCTATTATGTCCCAAGGGTCATATCCTGCTTCCCTGTGGCTGTGGCTGATGACTCTTAGATTTTTGGTGTTGATTCTAAGGATCTTTCTTCCTAATCCCAGTTTCCTGATTCCAGTCTTTCTGACAAGATTATCACATCTGCATATCTGCAGACTTGGTTTCTGTTTGGGGGAGGGAGACTTGGGGCTATTAAGAAAAACTGGGCATGCTTTTCTGCCTCTTTAAGATCCTTTGAGGAAATATATTTTTCTGCCCTTTTAATATTTCCTTCTCTGGGAGGCTGACTTCCCACACCATGATGCCTCAGGAAATCAGTCTAAGTGCTGTACTTGAGTGAGGGTGATTTGTGAGTCTCTGCACATTGTTCCCCATTAGGATGACAGGAGTTTAGAAAAACCTCCTCTCTGAACCAAATAGTCCCTGAGCAGCATTATCTCTCAGGCACCTGGTTCTGTGTTCAGCTTGCTAGCTGACACATGGCTTCATCAACAGTGAACAGAGATATGTCTTTCAGATTCCATGATACAGTTTGGTCATTGGGTTTTGAGTTGCCTTGAGTACAGACAAACTGTTTTTCAATTCCTGTGGCACTTTCCACCCTTTTCTATATGTTTTAATTGAAACCTTTTCCTCCTCTCCTATATCCCAAAGGTGTTTTTTCAAAAGGTAACTGGACTTTTTTTGTTTTTTTCTCAAAGATGTTTCTCTTCTCATCCAAGAAACATCCTCAGTTCTGACTGAATGCTAAATAAATTCCCACATTCCCTACATTCCCTACATTTAATCAAAACTGAGGATGCTTCTTGGATGAGTAGTGAAACATCTTCAAGGAAAAACAAAGAAAGTCCAGTTGCCTTTGGAAAAAGCACCTTTGGGACAACGATGACCTGGATGACACTCCTCTCCTATACTATTTTATCAATTTCTTAGGCCTCTCCCATGACACAAAGATTTCTTGGCAACATCTGCTTTCTGTTCCACCATTTGCATTGCTTTCATTTCATTCCCAACTCACGTTATCCTTAGCTGATAAAGGTAAAATAAAAGAAATATTTGTCTCCTCACAAGGACCAAAGTAGGTAAAGCTTGAGTGAATTCATTTAATGTGATCTTGTTTTCTGCTGATTCAAGGATGGGTAAATAGCTCTAATGTAGGAATGGGGAAATCACAGATTCTTTGAACCTCACAATCATAATGTTGAAAGGGGCCATTTAAGGTAATGTTTTCCAACCTTCCAACCCAAATGTTCATTAATTGCCATGCTGGCTGTGGAATCTGTGATTTGAGCCCCATTTCCTATTCAGTGCAGAAGTTCAACCGAAAGCATCTGTGACAGATGGCTGTCCAGCTTTTGTTTGAACACATCTAAAGAAAGAAAGAAAAACTAGAGTGTTAATTTAACAAATTCATACTGATTGATCTGTAGAATTCTAATTGGAATCCTAATGTGGAAGGGGATCTCAGAAGTAATCTAGATCAGCCTTTTTAAAGCTGATAACTTTAGATTCTATCATTCTTAGACTAGAATTGTTGCCGGAAGTACAAGTAGTCCTCGACTTATAACCATAATTGGGACCGGAAAGTCTATTGCTAAGTGATGCAATCCATTTAGTGAGTCTTGCCTAATCTTATGGCCAGTTTTGGATTTCTGGATTTAGGACAGGAAGATCTAAAATATTTCCCTGTTTCCTACAGCTGGGCTGAAGGAGAAATCCTTGTGGAAAGGCTAGTAACCGAGTAGGGTGTATCAGGAAGTTCAGTCTGGCTGTTGTCAAACTCTCATGTATATCTTTTGTGAAGAAGAAGAAGAAGAAGAAGAAGAAGAAGAAGAAGAAGAAGAAGAAGAAGAAGAAGAAGAAGAAGAAGAAGAAGAAGAAGAAGAAGAAGAAGAAGAAGAAGAAGAAGAAGAAGAAGAAGGAGGAGGAGGAGGAGGAGGAGGAGGAGGAGGAGGGAGGAGGAGGAGGAGGAGGAGGAGGAGGAGGAGGAGGAGGAGGAGGAGGAGGAGGAGGAAGGAAGGAAGGAAGGAAGGAAGGAAGGAAGGAAGGAAGGAAGGAAGGAAGGAAGGAGGAAGGAGGAAAATATCCTCTCTCTCAGCTCATAATCATATGGCATAGATGAGTTTCTTCCAGAGGAACATTGGTTAGCTCTGACTTTTTAGCATAACTTCCTCAGCATGTTGTGCAATACTCCATAGCAGCTGAAACCAACATTTAATAAAAGTTGATTCTCTTGCAAAAAATGGACACTACTATGTTTGGGGTATTTCTTGCTACATCCTCTGCTGAAAACTATGCTAAACAGTATGCAATTAATATGGTACCTGAGTGCTTTTGTGTACTCCAACTCTGTACAATGATTGAAGAAAGGTGGTTGGCTGAAACTACTATATATCCTATTGAGCTATTAGTTTCATCAAAGCTCTAATGTGTAGATTGTAGGCAGCTGCTGGATGTGAGGCAGCTATAGAGAGAAATGTTGTCTAAGTTCATATAACACAAAATCAACCGGGTTTTGAAAACTAGAGGCTAGGACCCTTTCCCTCATGGGGGTTATGAACAACTTGGGATGGGGTGGGGAATTTCACAATTTTAAAAAACAAGCAACACAGGAGCACAGTAACAACTTGATCTGGGCTTTGCTTCCCACTGTGCTAACTTCAGCAGGTGAATGAAGTACTGCAAAGTCTGAGCATCTCTGTGATCTGTGCTTAACGTTATATTATTAAATGTAAGTGGTAAACAATATTTTATTTCTTGCCCAGCTCTAAATGAAATGAAACCAGCTGGTTTATTGGAGGAGGATAATGGGGCAGGGAAATATTTATTATTTTCAGGAGTCACAATATCGTAAAGTTTGAGAACACCTGCCTTCCATCATGATGGCTTCACTTGTTTTTGGCTTAATCAATTGTATGAATCCAATTATTAGGCATGGGCCATTCAGTTTTGGGGAACCTCCTAAATATATCAGGGTGCTTAAAACAGTAATTTTGTGAGATTTTGTTTAGTTTTGGCCTGATTTTTTTTTGGGGGAAGGGGAGGTTGTTTTGATATTTTTTTAAAAAAAAACTATATTAAATCTGGATTGGAGGCTTAAATTTTCAGTTTTCCTGTGTAGCCCCCATATCAACAGACTTCCCCAGAGATCTCCCTAGCAAGATCCCTCCAGTTCCTATTCTATTCATTTTAAACAAATCTGTTGCCATGTCTCCAACCCACATGAGGGACTATAAGATGCAAATTCCCCTTTCCCTCTTGCAGTATCCAATAAAAAAAAATCCAACCTCTAGTTGCACAGTGACAAGAACAACTTTACCATCTGCATTAGAAAAACAGTAACCATAGAGATATCCGTATAGTAACAGATAAAAATAGAAAGTTTTTGGTTGATGCACCTTGGTATTTTAACTGCCATACTGCAGTCATATTTCATGATCATGAAATATGACTGCAGTATGGCAGTTAAAATACCAAGGTGCATCAACCAAAAACTTTCTATGTATATTCCCTTGGTTCGGCTGGCAAAGGAGGGGAAGAGAGCTGGTAGTCTGGAGGTTAATACACTGCCTAGCATGCAGGCTGCCTAGGTTCAAATCCCATAGAGGGTGTGGCTTGCTGAGGAGGGCAGAATGAGCCCGAAATAGCTATCCAAGTCTCCCATTTAATTCTTTAACTCTTTGTCAAAAAAAGAAATTTGAATTAGTAACAGATAAGTACATATATAACGTTAAATTGTGGTTAGCTATTGAACTCAATAGGCTAGATCTCTGTATTTTTCAAAAGGCAACTGGACTTTGTTTTTCCTTGAAGATGTTTTGCTTCTCATCCAAGAAGCTTCTTCAGCGTCCAGTTGCCTTTTGAAAAAGCACTTTTGGGACAACCATGACCTGGATGATTGAGAATCTCTACAGATATAGACCTCTGTATTTTGCTCAGAGCTTACAGTTGGTACACAGCAGACTGAGAGGGACCGTGTATTTCAAAAGTGCAATATATATATGAAACAACCCAAATCTCCCCATCCCTTGCAAAATGTCCCATGGCGGTAGCTATTTCTGCAAGTGTCCCCTATATCAAGGCTTTTCAACCTTTTCATCCATTGTACCACTTTTAGGATATGGCAACATCCGAGTACCACCAGTCGCCTAGCAAGGTGTCAAAAACTTAATGACCAAAAAAAAGAAAAAAAATGATGACGTACAGGTAGTCCTCAACTTACAACAGTTCGCTTAGTGACTGTTCGAAGTTACAATGGCACTGAAAAAAGTGCCCCCCAAGCCACAGCCGAGCAAGACACCTGCCTGCCCACCCGGCGGCGCTCTTCCTCCTGTCCAAGGTTTTCATTGTTGTGAGCATTTCTGTTGAGGATTGGAAGTGGGGGTGGGGTGGGGGGATGTTTGGTTTTTATTCCCCCCATCTGCTGGGTGGTTACAGCAGGTTTTGGTCAATTCACATGACCCTGGGACACTGACCGTCATAAATATGAATCAGTTGCCAAGCATCTGAATGTAAATCACAAGACCCTGGAGATGCTGCAACATTCCAGGTGATCGGCACTTCTTCTGGGCTCAGCAGAAGGGCCAGGATCAGCACCAAGCTCCAGCTGGAGCCTGGCGCTGATCCTGGTGCTTCCGCTGAGCCCTGACAGCCCTGCAGCTCCAGCCATCCCTTACTCACGCTTGTGCGGTGCTGCCACCGGTTCAGCTCATTCCCCTCCCCCGCTACCACTTTTCTAGGATAGTCGCGTACCACCTGCCAGGTGCCAATGTACCACAGGTGGTACCCATACCACTGGTTGAAAAGCCTTGCCCTATATCAATGTTCCTGCCAATCCTTCCTTTTGGTTTGAGCCTCTTTTCATCTCACCCACCTAAATCCAACGCACTTCTCAGCCCTTTAAGCCTTGATTTCCATCTACCCTTACCTGGATGATCCACTGGACAATTTCCTCAGTGGTGAAACCTCTAGCACCCCTCATCAACGCTGGCTGAGTGCCCCTCTCCTGCTTTCTTGGAAGCTGCAGAGAGTGGTGCCCCAGCCAGGCCAAGGACTTTTAGGAGAAAAGTCTCCTTCTCACCTCTTCCTTACTCAAGTAATGTATGCAAGTAATTTTGCTATTATACTTATGTTATATTGCTCATGTGCTTGGAAGCTGTTTCCTAATACTATGTGAAAACTGTAAGAGGTTCACAATTAGAGGGGGCTATTTTTTCGTACTGACTGCCCCAGAAAAGAAAGAAATTGCCTTGTAGAGAAATTGCCTTCTTTTTAGATAAAAACTAATTCCAAGTTATTATCTCCCCCACAGTGTTTATCATGTCCCAGATCAATTCCCTTCCATGCACCAATTATTATTATTTGAATATTAAGTCTGAAAAAGCAGTAAACATAATTTAATTACATGTTGTCATACAGCAGGAAAAGATTGTCCAAATTACAACGATACAGAATTGGATGGTATAACTACCACATTAGACATAGAAGCAAAATTAAAACTGATTCTGATGTCAAAAGCAGGCAGTAAATGATAAGCAATTTAAACAGAGATAAATGCTAGGTTCTTCACTTAGGAAAAACAAATCAAATGCACAGGAATAAACAGAGGATGTCTGGCTTGGTAGTAATACAGTACATGTAAAAGAGATCTTGGAATGATGACTGATCAAGGAACTGAATACGAGTCAATGATGTGGCTTCAGAAAGACCATAAAATATAATTTCTAAATCATGGGAAGTAATAGTTTCTCTTTGTTCTGCTGGTCAGATGGTCAGATCACTTGTGTGAAGTTCTGGATACCACATTTAAAGAAGCATTCAGATGAATTATATTCTGAAAAGGGAACCAGCCTAAGAATCCCCTGAAAGAAGAGCCTTACAGGATCAGGCCAATGGCCAATCTAGGCTAGCATTTGGAGTCCTACCATGACAAATTAAGGCACTGGGGAAGCTCACAATGAATAATCCTCCTCCACTTCTACACTCCAGCAACTGGCATGCAAGCCATGGGATTCCTGAGGAAATAAACAGTCATCAAGACTAGAAATCACTGATAACCTCCGTTTCTATGGATTTGTACAGACCAATGTTAAAGTCATATTTGATGCCAGTAAATATATGCATTGTATAAAGCAGAGGTGTCAAACTGCTGGCCCGTGGGCCGGATGCATCATAGCGAAACTGCACCCACCTCATTGCCGACAATGGCAAAAAAGTCGTGATACATCGCGACACGTCATGTGACATTGCAAGTTTGACACCCCTGGTATAAAGAATCAGAGCCCTTCATTTCTGCATTTCTGAATCTTTCTGCATTTTGTTTTAGGTAGTTATACTGCAAGCAGGGGAGAAAAAAAAATCTTTTAATGTTTTTGAAAACCGGTTTGCCATTGCGGCGGCTGTGGACGCAGGAAGGCAAGCTCCATCTTCCGTGTCCGATTTCGTTCTGCTGGGGGATCCTGGAAGGGTTGAAAGTCACCCTGTAGGGGCAACGAGCAAGGAGGGGACCCGCCGTGGGAGGCCGGAAGCCCTTCCGTTTGATCTGGGGAAGCCGTCCAAACCGGCGGGTGAAAGACTGGCCATAGCAATATGGCTCATCACTAAGCTGCTGACAGCCGAAGTCAAAATCACCATCAAGCACCTTTAAAGCAACGCAGATGAAACTGGGTGAGATCTGATCTTCTCTTTAAGACTTTAAGTATTTTTTCCTGTAAAAGCTGCCCAAAGTATCTTTCCCCCTATGAGGAGAGAGGGAAGGGAATTTCTACCCCACCCTCTAAGAAAAGCGGCGACTACTTACCCAGGGGAGCAACTATAAGAACAATTTTAATTTAACTGGATGTATAAACTGGGGATTAAAAGTGTTCCTATTCTTATTGGAGAAGTTTGTTTTTATTTAAAAAAAAAGAAATAAGACTTGAAAAACAATCATAAAAACTTTGGACTTAAAAAGCTTTAAACGGCATCAGTGACATCCTGTGGCGAAGTATGATATTACAACTTGTTATTGCTTAAAAGAGACTTGGCTTGAAGCCCAGACTCCAGAAAAAACTTCTCTGATCTTGACAACTACCACCTGTGAAAAACTCAGCTGCAAAGAAGGAACTGCTGAGCGGCATATCTGGCCTGTTTGAACTATGAATGTAAACCTTCACTGACTTTCAGAGCTATATGTGGGGAATTACTTTCCTATTTCTTTACATGAGAAGCATATGTTATTATATGAGATGATGGAATACTTTGAACTATAAACTCTTACTCGACAAAGAATTTCTAATGTAAAGACCACCTATAACACGTGAAATAGGTGTCCCATACCTAGCTTTAAAAAACAAAAAAAATATTTTTAACATTTGATTCTAAAGTCTTCAACTTAACATACTATCAAGAGAATATGGATGAAGATCAGGAAAAAATCCTTTCCATGTTGAAATCAATATACGAAACCATTCTTTCAGCTTGTGACAAAATAAGATGCAACATAAAGGAACAAGATTCCAGCTTAAATATACAAACCCAGAACTTGACTACAACCAAAGAACTAACAATGCAGAAAATAATAGGAGAAGTGGAACAACTAAACACTAAGACAGAGGACTCAATTGATCAACAGATCCAGCCAATGGAAAAATCAGAAAAGGGAGTGACAACACTGAAAATGGAAAAGACCTTTTACAAAAATCAGAAGAAATTTGAGGAAAAGGAAGAACAGATTGAATGGAAGATAAACCTATCAGGACAACTGTGGGAAATTGGAGTAATAGGGAGGCGATTTAATGAATACAAATGGGCTAGTTCTTCCAAAAAACCTGCAACCAAATGGTCTTTCTTATTCCAAAGAATATATATAATAATAGAGGGAGAACTATTTGATGATTCAAAAGCACTGACATGGAAGGTTAGTTGGCAAAGGAAGAAAGCCAGAATAAGGCTAAAGAAAATAAGGGTTTTGATTTTGAGAGGGTTGAATATGGTGGAAAATAGATAATTTTTAGAAAATAAAGTAACATTATAATTGAATAGGTAAGATGTGTAATAAGACTAATAGACTTTGGTATGAAAAGGGAAAAAGGGAGAAGTTGAGATAAGGGAAATTTTGGGTCACCTAATATAAAATATTTGGAAATCAGTTGAAAATAAGAGCTCTGTTTGCCCAATATGAGATAATAGATATTACCAGAAAAAGAGAGGGAGTATTTGAGTTTTTAAAAATTAGATCTAAACAAAAAAAATTATGTATATTACTGATTTATTGGCTAACCCAGACAATACATATAATGGTTTTGATTTATTAGAGGGGATACAGTATTATTAATTAGATGGTTTAATACGGTGGAAAATAGATAACTTTTAGAAAACAGAACATGACTATATTCAAATAGATGTATATTTAGAATATTAGATTTTGTTATGAAAAGGGAAAAAGGAAGAAGTTGAGATAAGGGAAACTTTGGTTACCTAAAGCTTGGAAGTTATAAATACCAAATGTTAATTTGAATATTGATGGGAAATTAAAGCTTGGGAAAAAAGCAATATCAGGACATTAATTGTATATAAGGATTGAATGTAAACACAATTAAGGTATGTATAAGCTAAAAATTATTGATAAATGTAACAAAGATGTTTTTACTTAGTTGATAATAATAAGAATTGTATTAGCCTAATATGAGATAGTAGATATTAAGGGAAAAAGAGAGGAAATATCTGATGTTGTAACTTGAGATTTATACTAAAGATTTATGCATGTTATTGAACTATTGATTAACCCAGTCACCACGTTGCTTTTTAAATACTTAATTGTAAAATTAGAAAATTAATAAAATATATAAAAAAACCCAATGTTAATCAAGTCCAAATGGGATAATTGAAAATTGCTCAATTTGTTAAGGAATAATTACATGCATATTAAAAATGGAACATCACTAAACAAATAACTAAGAAAAAAAATATTTTAATGTTTTGATTGTATAAATATTCCTTTATCACACTTCCCCCTTTCTTTCCTTTACCCCAAACTAAATAAGTCCAGATGTCAATGAAGCCCAGATGTCAATCTTGTCAATCAACCATCTTAGGCTTCCTACCTTCAGTAAGTAGCAACACTAATTTAGTAAACTTGGATGGACTTTACTCTCCTCTATTGGTACTTTATCTTACTGTCTGGGTTCAGACAAGAGCAAGGTCAATACTTTTTATGTTTGTGTGTGTGTGTGTGTGTGTGTGTGTGTGTGTGTATACACATATGTGCACATTTAAGCTGGCTTATAGATACATACATACATACATACATACATACATACATACATACATACATACATGCACCTTTAAGCCAGCTTTTTGATTCCTGGCAAATGCCTGGACAAGTCCCTACAGTTTTCTGAGCAAGATTTTCAAAAGTGGTTTGCAATTGCCTCCTTCCTAGGGCTGAGAGAAAGTGACTGGCTAAGGTCACCCAGCTGGTTTTGTGTCTAGGGTAGAATCAGAACTCACAGTCTCCCAGTTACTAGCCTGGTCCCTTAGCCACTACACCAATCTGTCTCTCTCAAAACTTAGTTGTTGCATTTGCATAAAGAATTCTTGGTTAGTTTTAAATTAATTTGTTTTTTGTTGTCTATGGCAGTGGCCCCCAACCTTTTGAGCACCAGGGACCAGTTCCGTGGAGAGAGATTTTTCTGTGGACCGGAGGAGGCGTTGTTTCACGTGCTGCCTGCATCCTGAGGATAGGGCTTCACTTGTTTGTGCAGCCCAGTTTCTGGCATGCTGCGGACTTGTGCCGGTCCACAGACTGGGGATTGGGGACACCTTGTCTATGGGATGAAGCTAACCCATTAAGTCGATTTATGGTTCAATACCCAGAAAAATTGTTCAGTAAAAGTTGTAACTCATCTTGTGTAAATGCAGATGCTAGGTGTCAATGCTGCTAACATTGGATGTTCTTGCTTTGACAACATATGGAGATGCAGCCTTTTTCTTTCTTATGCTTTACTCTTAGAATTCGATGATACTGGGGGAGGGGGAGGAATGAGATGGGAGTTAGTTAGACATAACAATATTGTAATAAGAAATGATAAGGTATGGCGGGATGAAAACTGGGCAGAAAGCCAGCATTTCAAACTAATTGGAGAATGTGATTTATGACTGTTAGTTGTAGGAGGGAATTGTGCTTTGATCTATGTGTTGAGGGGAGGGGAAGTCAGATTTTGGCTTGGACTATGTAAGTGCCAATATGTTGATGCTTGAATAAAGATTCTTTAAGGTAAACAATGCCTCGAAGTTCTTTGAAGAGTTTCATATGTTGGAACCATAACATTAAGCATTGTAGATTCTCTTTGCCAATACTCAAATCAATATCCTGTAGGCAACAACACTGGAAAAACTTTCAGCAACTATATCACTGAGCTTCTGTTTATAGCATTTCAGTCCATGGGGAAATTCCACATTACTGTACGGCTGGACATTACAAGTAGCAATGGGAGTACTGCAAAGATAGATCAAATGGTTATTTGATCAGGGTCTTTGGCAAAGCTTTAGAAAAACACAACAAAGGTTAACAGTAAATCTCAACTATGAGAGTTGCTTAATTTCAGCCAATGTCTCTGTTCTTAATTTGCAAGTTGTTAGCATCATATCACAAAAAACATGAAATCAGACGAACAGTGGTGAAAAAACCTAATGTTTTTAGCAAATATATGAGTGCATCTGCACCATATGCATAATTGCACTTTTAAGAGTAGTTTAAGACATGCAAATAATGAATTGCTTGGAGGACAAAAAGGATGGAGCAGGTGTGCCATCCCAGGTTCCTGAAGGATGAAACAAAAGAAACAACAAGCAAGTATCATCCTTGGACTCTTTCAACAATGGATACACTTGACCTCTGTAGTTCTGACCAGCAAAAGTAACATTAATCATACTCCTATTTGATACTTATTTAGATGTGTGGTGCTAAATTAACTGAGAAAGGGAAAAGGAAAGAACCCCCATGATAAACAAGAAGGGAGGCAAGAAGGAGAAAGTAAAAAGAGAACACAATCTCCTTCCTCCTCCCTTCTGTTTTGTTCCCTTCCATCACCTCCCATTCACTACACAAAGAGCCCTTTGATTCATCCTTATCACTCATTATCCGGATGGCTTTTTCTCACTGTGCGTCTCTCCACTGAGACATGTCCCTGCGGATGGAAGTCCTTATGCCAGCAAGTGTCACCTTGTGAAAAGTTCTTTCAGACAGATCTTTGGGGTGGAGAGGCTGCATGTGCCTATTTGCAAAGGAAGACGGAAATTATATTTAGCAGGCTACAAAGGTGACAAAACACTAGAAGCTCTTCAACACTGTCTTGTGATGAAAGGCAAATAAAGGCAAACACTTGAGCCTTTTCAGATCAGGAGGGCCAGCTACTCACACCCTGCAGAAACGCTAGAGGGATGCTTCTTCCTGTGAGGGATTATAGGGTGGTGACAAATTCATCAAACTGGAGATTCAGGAAAAAGAATAATACTTTATACATTATTCAGGCAAGGAACCTAAGCGCTGAGGCTTAGAAATGAGCTATAAAAGGCACATATTTTGAACCCTCCGGAGAGGATAAGGCATAAATTATTAAAAATGTGGAATGTTAAAGGTAAGACCATGAGCTTGGAGCACATTTCCCTCAGGTAATGAGGATGGTTTAAAAAGGATAAAGAACTGCACTGATTCTGGCATAAATTCATTGACCGCATTTCAATCACACTCTTAAAAGAGAGCAGTTAAAAGTTGAGTAGATAATTCATGTAATATACTGAGCTTAGTAATAATCTTAATTTCTGCTGTGTTTTAGGGTGGTTTGTTTATGGTTCAATATTATATACAAACCTAGAACGTGGATTAATTCAATAAAAACCCTATGTGTGTTGTGTAAACAAAGCTATTCTTTATTCGTAAAAGGACACAATCCACTTCCATGGTATTTGGGGAAAAGCTTTTTCTCACGCTGGCCCTAAAAATAAAATAAAGAAGAGAGGAAGACAATAGATAGCAGAGGTGATCTGTGCAAAAGTGAAATGATGTGAGTCTGAAAATAGCATTGGGATAAATTTGCCCCCTTGATCTGTCCATTTATGCTGCAGGAAGAGGAATGGTGAAAAAAGAAACAGTAGTAAATGCCATTATTGACACATGTACAAAAAGTGCAGAGTGTTGATTGCATTGTTGCAGGTGCCATCTTGCCTGTTTTGGCAGTCCCTCCCCATCCCATGAATGCTCTGGTTGATACCCATAGCTACATCTTCCGATGGCAATTTCCACAACAGAGTCCTTGAAGAAATAATGTCTTTAGTATGTCCTGAAAACTCCATCATTCAGTTTCATTAGATGATCCAAAAATAATATACCAAGAGGCTTTTTTACTTAGGCTATCCCACCATTGAGTTGAGGAAGACACCTCATAATTGTTCACAGGATGATTGGAAAAAGTAACTATAATGGAAATACACAGTTTAAAAAGATAAAAATAACAAATTGCCCAGGTATTAAAAATTTGGAAATCACAATTAATACAAAGAAGAAACAAATGCATTGTCGCTCAGCCATTACCTATTCGGCATTGCCATATATTGGCAGCAGTCAAATATCAAAGGGTTTTTTTTCATCAGTTTGTTTTGGGGGTTTTTGTTGAGTAGCTGATTTTTTTTGGTAGTTTTTCATGTAATTTTCTTAGATCGATAGTATTTTTGTATTTCTTTCTGTAAAACTCTTAAGTAATTTAAAAAATAAAAGAGTTTTTAAAACATCATTTGCTTTGTACCTTCTGTTTCAGATGAAACAGAAGCCTTTTATTATTGGTTTGTCACACGGTCAGCCAGATGTTCAGATTGGATTTGGCATTTTTGTCTGCCTATCATGTCCTTCCCAAGGACCTTGATAGGCAGATGTGGATGTTTGATGGCGTTACAGATGTCATTGTAGGGTGTAAGCTGTTCCAAGATGCCTTTTGCCATTGACTTGTTCCAACAACATTATTATTATTATCTGATTAGTTTTACGATATTAAACAGTATATTGTCATTATGTTATTACTGTGGATATTTTGATTATCGATTGAAGATTGTAAACCTCAGAGCACCCCTGGCATGAATGATAAATAAATGACCCACAAAATCCACATCTCAGGTCTTAAAATAAGAGGGAATCTCTGCTGCTACTCACTTCCCATAATCCTTCCTTACCTGCTGTCCAAATTCAAGATTCCCATTCAGTTGCCGTTGGGATTTTGCTCTCACCTGGTTTTCACCCAGGAAAATTCCAGAAGACAAAGCAAACTACTGTAAAACTTCCCTCCCTCCCACCCTTGTAAAAACCCACTTTCCAGTTAGGGTCTTCAGCCTTTGGTGTTCTCAAGTTTTGGTTTTCTCCAGCCCTGATCTCTGATTGGTTTTCTCCTGCTTTTTCCCTGATAGATTTCTCATTGTCAGTACAAGCCTGTTATTTTACACTTTAACTGTCCTCTGCTGATTACTTTCACTGATACTCATGCATTAACTTAATCATGATCTGTAACTTAAATGGCTTAAGATATTCAGTATATAGAATTACATATTATTCTTAGACTTTGAATATTGAATATTATGGTTGGTTGCACAGTTAGCCAGATAGGCTGAATTTGGCATTTTAATCCATTGATTGAGTCTTTCCCAAGAACCTGGCATAGGAAATATTGTTTGATGATGTTAAGGGTATCTTTGCAGGATATAAATTATTTGAAGTAAAGCTGCTTTTTGCAATTGACTGATGGTGATTTTGTCAAAGGTGATGGTGTTCACGTAGTGTACCAGATGTTTTGGGATTGAACCCAATCCTATCTTTGCTTTCTTTTGTCACAGTCATTCTGTGTTCTGTTTGCAGGTCTTTGCATTTTATGATTTTGTCCAGTTCTTTCTCTTCCATTCTGCTGTGACCTGGTACTGCATCATACACAAGCTAGGCTCTTTTGTCTTTCTTATCAACAATTTTAAGCCTGGGCTGCTATGTGTCTGGTTAAACTATAAAGTCCAGAGCACTTTAGCTTATTCATTCTCTATTACTTTGTCTATTTTGTAGTTCCACCAGTTTTGCTTCTAGGTAGTGGTATTTTTTTCAGATAGCCCAATGCATAATGTTGCTACTTTGTCATGCCATTTGCTTGTAGTCAGTCTGGGTAATCTTGCAGTAGCTAATTAGGTATTTTTTCGGCTTCTTTGCAGAGCCGGTATTTGCTGTCTGTTGCTGTCTTCTCAGTTCTGGCTTTGTATAGAAATAACACTTAGCAATAGCACTTAGATTTATATACGGTACCACTTCATAAGGCTTTATACCACTCTCTAAGCAGTTTACAGAGTCAGCATATTGCCCTCAACAATCTGGGTCCTCCTTTTACTGACTTCGGAAGGATGGAAGGCTGAGTCAACTTTGTATGCAGTGGTGGGATTCAGCCGGTTCGCACCACTTTGGCAGAACCGGTAGTTAATTTTTTGTTGCCCAGGCCCAGAATGGACTTCCAGAAGTGGCATCCACACAGAGAACTGGTTGTTCACATAATTGAATCCCATCACTGTTTGTATGCATTTGTTCTTAGTCTTATGCAGCCAGAATTAGCCTCTCTGTCTTTTTCTTCCGCTTTCCTGCTCTTAGCCATAGCCCGATCTTACTATTACTTGCTTTGCCTGCTACTTGTTTTATTTGTTTGTTTGTTTGTTTGTTTACTCACCATGTGATACTTTGTCTTGTCATGTCTCTTTTCTATTCCTTTTTTTTATAGGGCAGTTTGGTCTCTTGGGTATTCTGTAAGCCTTCAACTATCTGGTAAACTTGCAACATTCCATACCCACCTATTTTTCCTGGAAAGTAAAGTTCTTTGTGGATAAAGGGCGCGATTCATTGTCATTACTTTTCTAATCTTCCTGTCCAGGGCTTTTAGTTCTACATGAGTCCAATTCACTCTTCCAACTGTGTAGCTAATGACTGGAATTGCCCAAGTGTTAATGGTATTTCCTCCACTGAGTCTGGTGTCATGGTTCCGAAAAATGAAACTCTTCAAAGAACTTTGAGGCATTGTTTACCTTAAAGAATCTTTAATTGAGCAGCATAGCTTCAGCACCTACACAGATGAAGCCAGAATCTGACTTTCCCTCCCTTCAGCACATAGATCAAAGCATAATTCCCTCCCACCACTAACAGTCATAAATCACATTCTCCAATTAGTTTGAATTGTAAGCTTTCCCTCCTGTTTAACAACCCGCCAAATTCTTATCTTCTCTTATTTCAAAACAGCCTTGAAAGACATTCTTCCTCCCCCCCCAGCATCAACTAATTCTAACTCTAAAAGTAACACACAAGTTAAAGAAGCAAAGCTGCTTCTCCACATGTTGTCAAAGCAAGAACATCCAATGTTAGCAGCGTTGACATCTGGATTCTAAGTTCACTTTCATGTTGCATTCACTTTTAATCTTCTTCCTGACTTTAAGTGTTTGATGTTGTCAGCCCGAAGGTGCTCAGGTATTTATGATCTTCTTGATATCATGATATTATTTCCATAGAGCATCTTGATACCATCCATGTTCATTATTTTTTCCCCTGTCTATGGTAAGGGTGGCACATTTTGTCCAAACTCTGTTGCAGTATCTTGCCTGTGTATATGGGCAGTGTTGAGCAATGATTCTATTTCAGGTGGTGTTTTTCTATACAGCTTCTGATCATTGATGTAAAGGAGGCCGGATAGTCTCTAGCAGATATTTGATAGCCATTTTGTTGTTGTTGTTATTTACACGGCAATGTGAAATCACAACTACCAGTCCATTAGCTGGTATTGGGACTATTCAATAGTCACTTCCTGGTGCAAAGAAATGGAAAGGGGATAGAACAAGACTCATCAAAGTTTTACATCGTCCTGGACCACCTGCAGTCATCCAAATGTTTCTCAAATTACGGTTCCCAGCAGCCCCAGCCAGCCTGGCCAGTGACAAAGTGACACAGGGAGTTACAGTTCAGTAAGGTTTGAGCGGCCTTGCCCACCCAAGTAAGCAGGACCCCCGCCCACTGAGGCAAGTCACTCCCAAGCCTTAGGTCCCCCCCAGCTCTCCTCTAAGAACTCCAGGGACGCCCCCAAAATCGGGGGAACTTGCAGAGGGCCAGAATATTTCTCCTGCGAACTCGGCTTTCCGTCGACCCTCGATTCCTCTTGGGGCTCCCGCCAGGGAGACGGTCTTCCGCGAGGATCCTCTTCCATCTGTCCGCCGCTTGCGGCAGCGTCCTCGGGAGCCAATCACAGCCGCTCTTCGCGCCGCTCTTCCTTAAGTTCAGCCGTCGGAGCGTCTTTGAAAAAGTCCGGGATGCGGCGCTTGGGCGGACAATGGCGAGAGTCCTGCGGAGTTAAGCCGGCTCGCCGCGGAGAGCATCCGCGGTCCTGGAAAATGCGCTTCTCCTCTCGTTGCGCTTGCAAACCTAACTCTGGCGATTGCGGCGGCGGCTGTAGCAAGCAGGGAGGCACCAGAAAACAGCGGGGGAAGCGGCCTTTGCTGACCGGGTCCTGCACTGTGAAAGGGGAGGAGGGCAGGCTTCCTGTCCCTACTTCGGGCAGCCGGCTGCATTACCGGTGGGATTAGACGCGCCGTGCACCTCTTCCGCTAAGAAGAGATTGAGACGCCTGGTTGTCGAGGGAGGAATGGGCTGCGTGCCTCGGCCCCCTCCTGCCCGGTCCTGCTCTGATTTCAGTTGCTGAAACTGAGGCTCTCGCAGCCGCGCGTTGCTTGGAAGCAGGACTGCTCCACTCTGGAGGTAGCCTTCTGCTGCCCCTCCGTATGGCTGCAGAGCCCCTGCCTTCCGAGGCCTCCTGGGGGAACTGGATGGACGGGCCCACCGTAGCCTGGCAGAGTGATCCCATCAGCACCAAGCCCAGGAAAGCGCCAGGTGCCTTCCAGCTCGGGACGCAGTTCTGGATCTTTAACCACAGCGGAGAGGAGACCTCGCCCCCGTTTCTGACCGACGCTTGGCTCGTTCCCCTCTTTTACGCCCTTATCATGTTGCTGGGTCTGGTGGGCAACGGCCTGGTCATCTATGTCATCAGCAAGCATCGCCAGATGCGCACAGCCACAAACTTCTACATTGGTGAGTCCTGTGTCCCCCCACTCAGTAGCGACAGAACTCACCTGGAACCCAGCTGGTTCCAAGGCGGCAGAGTCAGTTAACATACTTTCTTCTGTAATACTGTAAAATGAGGGGCAAAAAAGATTCTTCTAGCACTTCTGTTGGATGTTCTGCTTAGCTGAAACCTAGAACCTTAGAACCTGTCAGGGTCTTAGACCTAGGTTCTCACTCTGTCCAGTCGTTTCCATCAACTTCCATCAAGACTATTTCAATGAGCATTTAAGACCACACGGGTTCCCACTGATAACACCAATAGCTTGTAACATTACACTCAATTGAAGCTGACATTTCTAATGCATTAAATTTACTTGTAATATTTGAAAGAGGAATTATATTGCTTGCCACTTGCTCCACGTTGTAAATAAAGTGTTTTTAAACGTTAGCTTTGATTACATTTAGTGATTTCACAGACAGGTGGTTAAAATACTTTCTTTAAAAAAAGAAAAAAAAAAACCACCACCACACATTCACTAATCCTTACTGCATTTTCATATTACACTGATGTGTTGCTCTTTAAGCTCTTCAGCAGTTTTGTCAGGTAAAAATCCACAGTGTGTTATAACTTGAAAGGAATACTATTCACTATATATATTGATTTACCAATCAGAAATTAATGTAAAGCAGCATATTGCTCAATGGATTTTTAAAGTGTTTTCAAGTTGTGGGTGCTATACAACACTGGAGGTTCTTAAGAAAAGATCCGACAGCCATTTATCCAGAATGGTATAGGTCTCCTGCTTGGGCAGGGGGTTGGACTAGAAGACCTCTGAGTTCCTGTCCAACTCTGTTATTCTGTATTCTGACTGTATTAAGATGATGAACATTCCAAAGCTATTTACAGTATGTCCAGAGAAGCTAGGTTAAAAAAATCCTATCCCCAAGCTCTGACACATTTTCGTATGACACACCTAATTCAAAAGATATTGGGAAACTTGTAGTATTCCAGGTTTGGCTGTGCTACAACTCCTAGCTTTCATCACTATTAGCCACAGTGGCCGAGATGATGGGAATAGAAATTCAGTGTTTCCCCGAGAGCCATAAGTCCTTCACCCTTGACTTAGTCTATCATAATTCACAAAGCTGGGCTACCATATGCATCTGAAGAGGTGAGGTAGCGATATCATATCCCTAATTGATCTGGCATTATTATGCATGCCATTCTATAGAAATATTTTCACATTAGGAAAAAGGTATGCACACTCAGTCTAGACAAAAGCTGTGTGCTTCGTCTTTCAGAGTTATCTGAAAAGTTATCCGTCCACTTTCTATCACTATTAGAGCCTTAGTAGATATAATTTGCCCCTTTTATGTAATCATTCCGTTAACGTTAGGAGTTCAATTCAGCTGACCTTCATCAAACATGCTCAGTTCTCCTAACCTTTGTGTGGCATTGCATTAAATACAATGGCAGCTGTAGGAATTAGTAGTGCAATACTACTGTACAGTAATTTTGGGTTCCTCATCCACAGCTCACTTAAAAGTATAACCCACTAGTCCTTCAGTGGGTAAAAAATTACAATTACAAATTTTGCTGCTCCTATTGCTGCTCACTCTTGGATGCTACTAAGTGTTTCTGCCTTCATTTACTGTGAAAAGGGCACTTAAGGAAAAGGACTGACTGATTTACCTGTTTTGCTTCTTCCATTCTGAATAAATATTTCAGCCAGTGAGAAACGTGAAGAACATGAACAACAACGATAGAAGTCAGGAGGAGGGAGGTAAAGATACATGTGATCTCTACACCACTTTTTCTCTTGAGTCCCAGACAAACAGGAATCCTTTGTGTTAGACAGAACTGTAAGACCTGAATCAGGGAAGGAGGGTGACATTACTTGTCTCAGCTAACCTTATGCCAAAGCTGATCTCAACTTTGTGTCTTTCACAGCAAATTTGGCTACCACTGACATCATATTCTTAGTGTGCTGTGTTCCCTTCACTGCCACTCTCTATCCCTTGCCCAGCTGGGTGTTTGGCGACTTTATGTGCAAATTTGTCAACTATTTACAGCAGGTGAGCTTGAATGATAGAAGAATATCTATCTATAATTGTATTTTAATTCCCACAAGTACAATTGATGATATGAAGTGGATATATTTCAGTGTCTGCACGTGGTGCCGATTACATAGCTGTATCTTAGGACTGGCAACTCGCAAGCTATTTACATTTTCCCCACCAGCCTTCCTAAGCTATTACAGATCTGCGGGGACTATAAACTATTCATAGTGAATGCAAATAATGCTGTTCTTGCTCTAAAGAGGAGAAGGAGGTGCACAAGTAACTGAAAGGTGAATTTAGATTTTGGTGTCTTCGCCACATGCTTTTGTCTTCTCACCAGGTGACTGTCCAGGCCACTTGCATTACTCTGATGGCTATGAGTGTGGACCGCTGCTATGCTACACTGTACCCATTGCAGTCATTGCGTTACCGAACCCCCCACGTAGCCATGGCCGTCAGCTTTGCTATTTGGATTGGTGAGTGGGGCTTGCAAAACCTATGAGTTTACCTTTGGAAAAAGAAGAGGCTATGTTGCTTGAGGTGGAAGGGAGACCAAACCCATGTCTGACACATCCAGACTTACCTTCTTGGGATTACCCTGATAATCAGCCATCAAATCACTGATCACTCTCTGGAGCTGCTTACTTAATTAAGAAGTGAGGTCAGAAGGTAAGGGAATGTAAAAAGTGTTACTGTTACTTTGAAATATACGTACGTGTATATAGAATAAGCAGAATGAATACAAAATCAAGATGATTCAAGTGTCCTAACTTTTGAAGACATTATTTCAGTTCAAACCACTGATCTTCCAGGGTCATTGGAAGTCGGACTGCATATAAGTTTAATAAATCATCATCATTTGACATTTAGTTTGATGTCAGAATCCAGGATTTACCTTCCCCTGATCTATCCACTCAATTTCTCATAAATCAGCAGTCTCCAAGCATTTGAGTTCATCAACCCCTTCATGAAGTTTCAGAGTTTTTATCAATCACTAAACTTTTACTATATGAAAATGATTTAATAAATACTACTTTAACTAATAGTACCATGTAAGCTTAAAATATTTGATAACCATTATCTTTAAATTGTTTAAAGTTCAAGTTGTTGACAAAGGTAAACATTACAAAGGTAAACATTCTAAATGATGGATTTTTGAACTTGGTCATGTTTCAGTTTCTTCTCTTTTGATCCTTCTGTCTCTGGGCTAGGTTTATAAATACTCTGAACACCACTTTCAAAAACATTTTCCCTTACCTCTATTACATATTATATGAGAGCCAGTTTAGTGTAATGGTTAAGGAACCAAGCTAGGAACCAGGCAACTGTGAGTTCTAGGCCTACCTTAGCCAGCTGGGTGACCTTCAGCTAGTCACTTACTTTCAACCCTAGGAAGAATCCAATGACAAACTATTTTTTAAAATCTTGCAAAGAAAACTGCAGGGACTAGTTTTTATCTCTATTAGTAAATCAGCAACTATACTCATCTACAGATACATGCATGCATCCATCCATGCATCCATGCATGCATCCATGCATCCATCCATCCATGCATCCATTCACTGTTCTCCTTTCCAAGAGATAGAATCATTCTGGTTTTCCTCAAGTCTTTCTAGAGTTTGTTTTCTAAATGCTCATCCAAGGATTGTAATTTCTGGGTCTATGACCTCCAGGTTCCTTCATTCTCTCCTTGCCCATGGCTATGTATCACCGTACTGAAAATGGCTACTGGTATGGTTTACGTACCTACTGCATTGAAGCTTTCACAAGCAAGAACCAGGAGCGCAGTTTTATCCTCTACACTTTCCTGGGTGTTTATCTATTGCCTCTTCTCACTATTTGCTTCTGCTACACCATCATGCTCAAGCGCATTGGACGTCCTGTGGTTGAACCAGTGGACCATGATTACCAGGTAAGATAGTAGAAAGAAAGTGAAGGGTCACTGTACTTCTGTTATTAGATTTTTATAGCTCCTGCAATCTTCTGTATGTGCAAAAACAAAGTCCCAGTTCAGGTAATTTAAACAAATGTTAAAAAGAAAAAATCTGAAAGAAAAGTTAAAAACCCGTCCTCTCCCATACACTGCTAAGGTGTAGCCAGAATAAATTTTATGCAGTTGCCAATATGTATACTATCTTTTGGCGAGGGTTGAAATAATTTTCTTTGCTCATGCAGCATATTGTGCTAATTAAGCTACTTTGTACATAATTAACCTTAAGGTCAACTAGGAGCCTGAAAAATCATAAACAGGTTGGTTGTGAATCATAAATACATAATAATAAATGCCTTCATTTATAATAACAAATATATTAATTTTAATTAAGAATAAAATAATATTTAATCAACAATAACCCCATTGGTTAAACAACTTTGAGTGGTTTGGTCTAGGAAGAGAGTTTTCCCTGCTGTTGTTCCCACCCTATGGAACAACTTGACCCAGTGACAGGCCCCCACTTTCCCAGACTTCCGGAAGAGCATTAAAACCTGGCTCTGCCAACTGGCCAGGGGATCTAGCAGTGCCATTCAACCCTGGGGGTGGTTGGTGGGTTGAAGGTGCTCCCTCTGCCTTTTAACTCTGCAGTTATTTAATATATATATATATATATTTGGTTTAATATGGTTTTTAATTATGTTTTTAACTATGGCTTTTATATGATTTTACTGTTTTATTTGTAAATACCCAGAGTCATGCAAGTATGATGAGCAGGATAGAAATCTAATAAACAAACAATTTGTTTTCTTATTTCATTTTATCATCAATTTAAAATGCCTGGCAAAACAGACATATTTTTGTATGTTCCTATATTGTTGAAATCTTATCTGAAAATGTATAAGATTCTTTGGACTTGCATACAATGATGGTTGGGCCCATCAATTCTCATTTTGTCTTCTTCAACTGTTTATATAATATCTTTCAACAAGAAATTGAATTCCTATGTGTTCTGAATTTTCGAATTCTGTATCAGTTATGGAGCACAAAAAATTAAGGTATGCATAATTTGTTTTATTCCCAATCATTTTTACCCAAGACGAATTAAATTAATTAAATTAATTAAATTAATTAAATATTTTTAGATTACTCAGTTGATCTCCCTTCCCCAAAGGTCTCTGCATTTGTGGGAAACTTCAGGAAGAAAAAAAATGGTAATGAGAGGGAAAATGGAAGAAAAGGTGAACATAAGATGATAAGTAATGTAAGGACAGTCAAATAATATCTCCCCCATCCTCCAAAAAGATAGCCAGATTAGTGTACTGGTTAAAGGTGCTGGATTATAAACCAGGAGACCATGAATTCTAGTCCTGCTCCTGCTCTAGAATCGCAAAATCCAGATGGGTGGGTCTGGATTAGTAACTCTCTGTCAGTCCTAGCAAGAAGGTACTGGCAAGCCACTTCTAAAAACTTTGTAAATTGGCAGAAATCTGGGCTGACCTGATGGATGAGAAAATCCTGGCATATGCAGAGTATCAAAATAGCTCATATAGGCCTGCTGAGTCCCTTGCATTTCACTGAGATTCCATCACTACTATCTTTCTTTGGAAAATACTTCTCCAAAGATACATATTCTAAAAATTTGGGATATTTTATTTTACATATTTATTCAATTTATATGCTACCCCATCTCACTCTGCAAAGTGACCCCGGGCAGCTCACAATTAAAATAATAAATGTTAAAATATTAAAAGGACAGTCTAAAATTGCAATGGTCTTCCTCTGAATGTGAAACCAATAGGTCTTTTTTTTTTTTTCCTGCTAAACTAGGCAATTGCTCTGGCTGCTCAGTTAGCACACTCGCCATAAACACTGCTCATGTGTGTTTTCTGTTCATTTCCAGCAAGTGCAACATCTCTCTGAACGCTCAGCGGCCGTGCGAGCTAAGATTTCCAAGATGGTTGTAGTGATTGTACTTCTTTTTGCCATTTGCTGGGGTCCTATCCAGTTCTACCTGCTTTTTCAGGGCTTCTATCTCCATTTCCAGGCGAACTATGAAACCTATAAGATTAAGACATGGGCTAATTGCATGTCTTATGCTAACTCTTCCCTCAACCCTATTGTTTATGCTTTCATGGGAGACAGTTTCCGCAAATCCTTCAAGACAGCGTTCCCCTTCCTCTTCCGCCAGCGTGTACGGGACAATGGCATGCATTCAGGCTCCCATAACGCGGAGGTGAAATTTGTTACTGAAGAGACCTAGCTTCTGTTGTGAGGAAGAACCTGGCTGGCTTCCTTCCCGAGAAAGGATATTTCAACTGAGATGTTAAAATAAGATGGTTACTGACTCAGCCATATATGAAAGGTAATTACTTCAGTACCACCTACACAAAGCAGAATTTTCTGCATCTTAGGTTAAGTAAATTCCATAATGATAAGAACTAGGGGTTCCATATTATTCCTTGTGAATTTTAATTTTAAATGCTTCAGGAATCTGCATTGCTGTATTAGGTTTCAATGCTGGCAGAAGCAAGCCTACTGTTTTGTATTTATGGTCATCTTTAGAATATAGGTTCTGTACAACTTGAATTTACCCAGTCTCTGGATGTAAAATGTAAAAATAAATTTTTTCCCCCTGAGGCTTATTGAGATTCAAAGGTTTTGTTTTTTTAAAAAATAACAGATTAAAATAATAATAAAATAACAGATTAAGATCATTCAAAAGACACGTTCTTGATCCAATGGCAGTTAAGAAGCATTCCTGTTTAACCAACCCACACAATACTAATATTTAATATCCACTAATGCCATATCGTTATTATTAGTATTATCTGAAGTATTTGTTATATGGCTTCCTTGTCAACATGAGTCTTCTCTCTTTGAAACAGCGTTAGACCTGTCTTTAAAAAACAGGAGAGTCACTCTCTTTATAGTGCTATAATCCTTGGGAGCTTGTGCATGTGCATAGATGAGGGTTACTTATAAGGAATAACCTTGATAGATTACTTCAAGACATCTACTGCTATGATTATATGACAAGTTTCAGGACAGACCCACCTTCTTTAAATAGCCCAACCACAGGACAAGAAGAGAGGTGTGTACCAGGAGAGAGTTTTCCAGGTGCATCTAAGTTCCTGGCAGCTGAGAGCTGAATGGGATCCAGCTTTCCTGGGATCTACTACTGAATGCAAGAGATATTCTTTCCAGACTGCACACAGCCCCCCCCCCTTCTTTCTCTTACTTTTAATAGAGACCTTGGGCTGGTTCACAAAGTCTCCAGTTGAGAATACAGAAATTAGCAATGGCTTCATTAAGCCAGGCAGACCTTCTAAGTGATTCTGGCCAACTTGTCAGTGAGCAGGGGCAACTTTGCACAGTGTAGGCTCGCTCAAGTTGCTGGAACTCATTCCTTGAGCAAGCTCCTTGACAACAGTAGTTGTTTTGGGGAAGAGAAGGGTAAATAATATCTGCCCCTCCCCACACACATCAATCCACAATGTAATCATTTCTCCTTTCCACTCGTCTCCCCATGACTCATATTTTCTGATGTCAGCAGTCACCCTTTGCCAGGGAGACTGTGCTTTTGAACAAGCTGGTAATTCACTACACAGTCTGTTTTCTTTTTGCTCGCCTCCCCACTTTTTATGTTTAATGTTTGAGAACTCATGTTTGTGTGAATGAATGCGTGAACTCATGAATGCGTTTTTTCAGAAGGTCAACCTCCCTTGAAGTTTTATCACTTAAGATATATTTATGCATTAACATTCAATCGTTTCAGATTCCCTTCCTTTATAAAATACAAACATTTCAATCTGATGAGAATTGCTTGGGCAGTGAAAGGAGAAATTTAAAAAAAAATCAGAATTCCATCCCTCCCTGTCCTATTCACTGAGACATATTTCCAAGAATGAGTTAGCAGGATAGTTGCCCAGGGTAAGAAGGGACATCAGGTAGCCCCTCATTCTTGTGGGCATGGTAATACACCTAGAGAAAAGAAGGATGTAGACTTCGTGATAGATTCATCTTCTAGACCTTTCAATGACATATAGATGTCTTTTGCTGTGTGATTGCGTACAGCTGCCATAATATATATGAATTATTGTAGCTGGTTATTTTAGGTAATGGCAAGGTTTTTTTTTTAACTTTACCAGGCAGATCCAGCCATCAGTTTCACTCTGTGAAAGAAATCTCTAGAAGTTCAGTAATACTCTGTACACTCAAATGGACACCAAAACATTCCTTCAGTAAGCTTGCTGCCTTATTCGGGAACACTGAAGCTCATTAAATGCACACTGTCAGTGAAGTATACCATAGATATTCTGTGAGAGGCAGAATAGAAGAAGAAAATGAAAGAGTGCCTGCATTGGCCTGATAACTGACCGGAAAAACACAGATCACATTTCTTTATGGAAGAGTCAGCCTATCTTTCAAGATGATACTCCCTAAGGTGCCATTATTCTATCTACATAATTGTTTCTTCAGGAATGCACTCTTTAAAAAAAAGATTTGTGGATATTCACAAAAGGGCATACAAAACAAAACAAACCACAGTATAAGGACAAAAGATATTGCAGATTTCCCACCTTCAAATCTGCTTTACTCTCCCAAAGTCAAAGATGAAAGTAGGAAAAGCTCTTCTCCAACCCACTAAACCTTGGCTAAGTAGATGGTAAAAAAGCAGAGAAAAGAAAAATTTAGATCTTTTAGCTCTGAGGTTGGCCAGACTCTCTGCTACTTTACTATCCAATTCTCACAGCAGCCCTATGAAGTAGATTAAACTGAGAGATGGATGCTTTACTACTAGACCACACTGTCATGGTTGTTTTAAGAAATCACATGTCTCCCTTTCATTCAGTATCTTCTATAAACCATTAATAAAGCACTAATATGTGGAGATATTATGAATATAAGGGAAAAATCTGACAAATATACTTAAATATACCTAATATATATATATATCCTTCCTTTCCCCCAGTTTCAATACATTTAACATGAGCCTTGCTATGAATTGCAGACCTTCTGCTGAAATCTTTTCCCTTTCCCCCTAATGAGCTCTGAAATGGCATTTCCACTGATTTCACAGTACTTCACTTTTCATTAAATTGTCCACCTCTATCATTCTATCACTGGCAGGACAGAGCTGCCATTAGCCAATGTGACTGCTGGATTCTACAGTTTCTAAGGCAACCAACAGAGGACAAAGACCAAGAATATGGCCTATCTCTTCAGGTGTCCAGAAAACTAGGACAGGAAATACAGTGAAACTGAAAAGCAAAATTGACTATTACTATACTGAAACCTATCATGAACATGCTTTCCTACAGCAAGAAATCCCATGTTTTCGCCTCATTATTTTAGAAATGAAGATAATGATCATTTTGTCAACATCACAACCCAACTGGTGTTCCTGAAACCACTGAAAACATTCCAGTCTTTAGGGCAGGGGTCTCCAAACATGGTAACTTGAAGACTTGTGGACTTCAACTCCCGGAATTCTCCAGCCAGTATGGCTAACTGAGGAATTCTGGGAGTTGAAGTCCACAAATCTTACTGTTGCCAAGTTGGAAACACCTGCTTTAGGGAACTGAGAGCACAAATGTATGCATAGAGATTTTCCAAGTGGAAAATACTTCTATGGAGATGGGAATGTATGGAGTGAGTTGAGGCCATGGGCCATGGCCAATAGCATTTGGTTGGACACCAAGCTTCAGTAGCATGAGAAACACGACTGAAAGCAAACTGGGAAGTGCAATTGGTTAAAGTTGGAATATTTAGAAGATGTCCTGTATTTCCACAATTTCAGTGACCCATCTCATCCCCATCATCACATGATTCCTCCCTCCCTCCCTCCCTCCCTCCCTCCCTTCCTTCCTCCCTTTCTCCCTCCCTCCCTCTCTCTTTAATTTATTTCAGTTCCTGTCATTTATGCTGTTTTGGACCACTTCTTCAAAATCATTTCTGAATCATGCAAGAGTACTGCCAGCAATTCATGGATTCATAACTCACAGTGAATCCACAGCAAAGTCCATTCATTCCAATTAGCCTGAAGGATGAGCGGTTTTTTTTTAAACAGCCAAAGAACACATTAGCAACCCCATAACAAAGTTAAGCAACCACAGTATATTGGGAGCTCAGTATACAGTACAGTAACAGCCTAAGAATTCAGATATTTCACAGCAAGAGCTCTTGTTCATGCAAAGACATCAGTATCTGCTCACCTTTTGAATGTCTAAAGCTTTCTCACCTGAACACTTGTCTCTCTGCCTGACAAATATGATGGGAATCAAATCTGCTACTTTCTTGGTCAGTGGAATTTATACAGCCTTCTAATACCAAAGGAATTTCTCATTGGCCAGTCTTGAGTAGAATGTATTAATCTACTGACTTGTATTGAGTTGCAATATTCAGCAGTGTCCCCCTTGGTTCTAACTTCTTTTTTCCCTTATTTGTTTGTTTGCTTGCCTACCAGTGAATTTTGGCCACTTATTTCAATGGTCTCATTTTCTTCCTCCACTTGATTATTTTGAATGCTTTACGTGCAATACATCTATGCATGTACGAGTTATTGATTACTGAAAGTTCCTGCCTGTGTGAATTAATCTGCCATCAGCCAAAAACATTTTGGAAATAAGCTTTACCCCTAGCAATGGGCAAAAAAGGGAACAAGAGCCCCTCCTCCTTTTGCAGAACAGCCTGGACTTACGCAACTGGCAATTTTATGACATTTTTGAAGACTAACTTAGAAATTCTATATATCAAGAAATCACCAATTACAAAGTATGTTGCCTCTATAAGAGTAAGTACTCAGAGCAGGATGTACTCCTGGCTTTAAGTTATTTGCTGGGATTGGGGATTGGAATGAAGTCTTAACTGACCAGTTCAAAGAGGGACTATTCATCAATGTCTAGGCTTTCAGAGAGTTTACAATTTGATTTTCATGAAAGATGAATATTTTACTCCCTTTGATTCTTGTTATGAGAAGTTTACATTTGCCATTCAGATTGACCTGTAGATCTTCAGTTTTTCCGTGATTTATAAATCATATATTCTGTGCTTTTTTTTTTTACAAACTTTTGGTTATGATTTACTGTTTTGGTCACCTATGAGGTTCAAGCAGTTCTCCAATCTCTTCATAACTATAATAGTAATTAAGGGAAAGAGAATTACTTTGATCTGCCTGTGTAGGACTTTGGGGGATGTGTACACTACTTTGAAAGGAATTTAGATGGATCCAGCTCAACTGCAAAACATTCTTTATTGGGAGTTCTTGGGAGTTCTTTATTGTCAAAAGGGTATAAAGTATTTTCTGAGCTTTGCCAATTTTATTGTACATGTATTCCTAATTTTGCTCTACCTGGGATTTCAACACTAAACAGGCTTTCACTTTTTAAGTTTTTCTTTGTCATCTATATCCAACCCATCCCTTCACTGTATAAGCTAATGCTTCTCATTTTGTATTACTTTTACAGTCCTTACCCGAATTTGAGCCATTCTTTTCACTTGCATATCCCTTTCGACGCAGTTCCTGCAACCAAACTAAACAAGGATATTTTTCACAAGAAGCCTTTGACCATCAAGGAACATTTTCAGCTCCCAAGAGCAAAAGGGAATTGAAACCACACAGGACTGCTTTTAAAACATGATGCAGAGACTTTCCAAATTCAAAGGTTGAAAAATGGAAGGCAAGCAGGTCATATGGCCAGCATGACAACATGCCACAGCATGACAATGAAACACGGAATGCTGTTACCTTCCCACTTAAGTGGTACCTATTTATCTACTTGCATTTGCTTGCTTTCAAACTGCTAGGTTGGCAGGAGATGAGTCAAGTGATGGGAACTCACCCCATCACGCAGTGGTAGGGCTCGAACCGCTGGACTATAGACCTTCTTCAGCCTCTTGTAAGCCACTGAGCCACTGCGCCTCACCCTTCACTATATAAGGGTAGGAAAAAGATTTGCTGCTAGTTCCTGCACCAGCCAATCTTCTTTTATCTACAATGAAAGTAAATCAGCAGTCTGAGCCCTGTCTTTAATTTCTCAGCTGCTAGCTCCTGAGTCCTAGTTGAACTTTTGAAGAGAGATCGGTTGCTGTGCCTTGACTGTGCTTCTGGCATCAACATTGGTGCCATTTCCTCAAAAGGATTACAAAACTGAAATGATCACAAGAATTGTCAATACTTACACATTTTCCCGTAGATCATACATGGGTCCTGGTCAGCTGGACATAATTTTACATTTTACAATATATCTAAATAAATCAGATATTCATTGAAGTGCTTTTTTGTATCTCCATTGTTCATGCATCACATTTTTTAAAAACACAATGTTGGACTCAGTCACTTTCTGCAATGTAGAAAGATGAATTAATGCCAGAATTGAACAATTTTACCCCTTTTCAATATTTTCCATTCATATTTTACTTTCCAGTTGAACATTGAGACTATTTTCTTTCATCGTCTTCTGATTATTAGTGTACCTGTTATTCCTTCCAATCTGCTTTGCAAGCTGATATTTCCTTCCAAAGCTCTTTTCCACCTTGTTGTTTTGCTACTTGCTTGTGTTATTTCACTGTTCTTAATTCCCTCTCTCTTTTTCCATTTCCCCTCCATTTCCCATTTAACTTTCAGATAACCGAAAAACAGTATGTGTTGCTGAAACACTCCCTTATGCTTATTATGCCCTTTAGAAATAACTGAAAAAAAGAGAGAACATGGGTTTAAACCAGCTAGAGCCAGAACAAAAAACACTTAAGTTATACAGTTGCTAAAAAAAGGGCTACAAATGCATTTTATCTGTGAGTCTATACCTACATAATTGCATTCTTATGTCATTTTTAGTACATAGAGATTATTATTATTTCACGTTATAGACCTTTTAGCTGAAAAGCTCCTGATTTTATATTTTGATAGTATTATAGTTGCACTATTGTTCCAATTTTTATTTTATTCGGCTCTTAGTTATAAGCACATAAGAAATAAAAGTACTGCTACTTTGGCAGGTACTCCTTAACTTACAACCATTTGTTCAGTGACCATTCAAAGTTACAACAGCACTGAAAAAAGTGACTTGTGACCGTTTTTCATACTTACGACTATTGCAGCGTCCCCATGGTCATGTGGTCAAAATTTACATGCCAACTTGACAACCGGCATGTATGTATGATAATTGCACTGTCCCGGGGTCATGTGATCACCATTTGTAACCTTCCCAGCTGGCTTCCGACAAGCAAAGTCAATGGGGGGGAACCAGATTCGCTTAACAACATGTTACTGACAACTGCAGTGATTCACAACTGTGGCAAGAAAGGTTGTAAAATGGGGCAAAACTCATTTAACAACTGTCTTGCTTCGCAATGGAAATTTTGAACTCAGTTGTGGTTGCAAGTCCAGGACTAGCTGTACATGCACACATCTGTATGTGAATGGATACAATTCTGATACAAGTGTTCCTGTTGCAGAATAACTGCTCTGTGAAATGTACCACTGAGCAGAGGGCCATAGAACAGCAAGGCATCCATTGCCTTTATCACGTGGAATACTAGTAGTGGGTAGATGTTCATTAAGTGTATAACCACCAGTCTACCAGTTCTAAGCTGCATAATTGCAACTCTTTTGGGCTGCTGCACAGAAAGTCATTCCTACTTAGGAAATAGTGGGTGACTGATACATTAAAGGCTTTTATTTTATTTTTATTGAATTCCCGCCTTTTATTATTTTAAGGTGGCAAACATAACCAATACATTTTCCTCTTCCTATTTCCCCCCCCCCCCCAAGAACAACTCTCTGTGGTGAGTTGGCTTGAGAGACAGTGACTGGCCCAAATTACCCCAGCTGGCTTTCATGGCTAAGGCAGGACTAGAATCACAGTCTCCCGCTTTCTAGCCTGGTGCCTTAATCACTAGAACCAGGGGTAGGCAACCTTGGCTCTTTTATGACTCGTGGACTTCAACTCCCAGAATTTCTGAGCCAGCTTGGCTGGCTCAGAAATTCTGGGAGTTGAAGTCCACGAGTCATAAAAGAGCCAAGGTTGCCTACCCCTGCAACTAGACTAAACTGACTCTTTTATCACTAGCTTGTAGTTGCTGAGGTCTTTATCAACTGGTCTAACTCGTGTATCATTTCTCAAGTACTGTATATAGGACATCTTAGTTTAATAGTATACTTTGATGTGGATAACTATTACGGGTTATCTCCCTGCACATATATATTTTCTGCCCTCATTGCAACCTGGCAAGATCATCCCATCAAATTTTATTCTTCACAAATATGTCTATTTGATCTGATCCTTTGGTAAGATTCTGATTTTCCACTGCTACTATTTAATCATGTTCTAGATATTTATGGAGATTCTCAATTGTCCATGTCATGGTTGTCCCAAAGATTATTTTCAAAAGGCAACTGGACTTTCTTGGGGTTTTTTTCCTTGAAAACATTTTGTTTCTCATAAAGAAGCTTCTTGGATAAGAAGCGAAATGTTTTCAAGGGAAAAAAAACCAAGAAAGTCCAATTGCCTTTTAGAAAAGCACCTTTGGGACATGTTCTAGATCAGAGGTCCCCAAACTTTTGGGCACCAGGGACCGGTTCTGTGGAGAAAAGTTTTTCCACGGACCGGAGAGTGTGTGGTTTTGTGTGCTGCTTGCATCCCACAGATGGGGCTTTGCTTGTTTGTGCGGACTAGTTGCTGGCATGCCATGGCCCGGTACCGGTCATGGATCGGGGGTTGGGGACCCCTGTTCTAGATAGTGGATAGCTAAAATAGATCAATAGTGTTCACTGTGGATGGATGGAAGGATGGATGGATGGATAGCCTCTCTAGTGCTCACCAAGTATGATGGAAGGAATTTCAACTCCTTGAATGCTTAAAAAATATAATCTTTAGTCATTGTAATGGGGAATTTTATGAGTTGAAGTTCCAAAAGATCTAGAAGATCTAGAAGACGTTGGTTTCATAAGAAGATTATAGGTTAGTTTTGCAGGCATTTGCTTTTAAAAATATAAAGAAAATAAGGGTGGCATCAGCCTTCCCCAACCCAGCACCCTCAGCATATGGAGGATTTGGCCATGCTTGGTGATAGTAAGATTTAATCCAACACATCTGGAGCGCAGGGGAATTCTCAGGGAGGGCTCAATGACATCAAACGGCAGGCGCAACTGCAGTTATTGAAGCCCCACCCTTTTTAAATGAATCACATGAAATGCATGCAGATGAAAAAGGATGGGCTTTGGTCACCTGGTCATGCTTGCCATTTTGATATTGTTGAACCCCTTGTGGATGTTCCTGCTAGCTAGACACTCTCAAGCTAGCTGAGCCTGGTATTTGGAATTCTGCATGTGAAACATCCTGAATTTTCAAGATTATAATAGAGCAAAATGTTCTAGTGGTCTACTACAATTTATTTTATGTGAGGCTGTATTAAAAGATAACCCAGAAACTGCAGCTGGCACAAAACGCAGTGCCAAGATAACTCTTTATCCATTTAGAATAACATTTATATTAAAGGCCCTGCATTGGTTGCCAAGGGGATAGATAGTATCTGCAGTTCCCATTTTGTTGTTATTTCAAAAACTATGTGACCTGTTTTATTTTACTGATTCCAGATGATTGACTGAGAGTTTGGAATTGGATTTTTTTCTTTCATTTGTTTTGTTTTTCCAATTGTTATGCAGAATTTTATTGATTGTTTTAAATCCTTCCTTTATTACTTTATAAGTAACTCAAGACAGTGAATATATCTAATACTCCTTTTTTCTCCTATTCTCCCCATAGTAACTCTCTGGGGTGGGATGGGCTGAGAGAGAAGACTGGCCCTAAGTTCACCCAGCCAGCTTTCGTGCCACAGAAGCTCACAGCCTATCACTTTTTAGGCCACCACCTTCTCCACTACACCAAACTGACAAAAAAATCTTTTGGAACTGGGGCAGATTATAAATAGAGTTAAATAAGCAAATGTTCATAAGAGTGGAGCAAATTAGGAATCTGTATATAGCAAACAATGGGCTTTTAACCCCATATTCAAAGTGCTCTGCTTGGACCTACAGCAGCCCTCCAGATCCTCAAGCAAGGATCTGTTCCTGTATCAGGGGTGACTTCCACCCCTTAACTGGAGTGGTCTGGGTTTGAATTGAAGGATTTTAGGCATGTAAAGAATCCTTGATCTACAATCCTGCCTTAGCAAAGAAGGAGCCACTCATCCGAGTGACATCATAGACAGGATTCCAGAAGATTCGCATGAAATCCATCGCTTTTATAGTACGCAGGATAGGGAGAGATAAAAAATAATTTGTTGGCAACAAACGTTTTAGGAAAGTATACAACCTAGGAAACATAAAAGTCTATGCCACATTTATGT
Organism: Azemiops feae; assembly: GCA_023970755.1. Classification (NCBI taxonomy): domain Eukaryota; kingdom Metazoa; phylum Chordata; class Lepidosauria; order Squamata; family Viperidae; genus Azemiops; species Azemiops feae. The sequence continues at coordinate 1,518,663 of JALGBA010004283.1, forward strand.
AGTATTTTTACTCCTTTTGGTCCACAGACTCCAGTGGATAGACTTCTGATATGTTTTCAGTGATTTATCAGCTAGACACCTGCCCTTCCTCCACGTATGGCTGGAGAATGTGACAAGCTGAATCAAGGAAGTTGTGTGTGCCTTGCTCCAGTTGTAAGAGGTCCTGGCAGCCTTATAAAATAATATATTGTAACCATTCCTCAAGAGATCCTCTTTGGATACATCTGTTCTGAATAACTACCGGTATCTCACCCTCTATAACTTTCCCTTTTTACAGGGGTCTATTGAGGCATTGGAGGTGGGAGCCAGTTATAGAATGACCAGGAAAAAGCAGATTATCTATACCAGCCAAGATTCAACCCTGGGCATGGAAGAGAGATGGCACTGATTGCTAAGTAGTTGACTTTTGCCTGGACCTGAATAAGAATACGCTCGCCCTGGTTGTTTTAGGCCCCCATAGTATCTCCTGAATCATCTGTGAGGATTGGAGGTACTGGTTCACATTGTGTCAAGCCCTACAAGCAATGCAACATTTACCAAAATCTCATTAATCAGATGTAATGCCAGGAAAATGGGTTAATTTACAGGATCTCAGAAATTAGATGAAGAGATTCCAACCTTTATTTATTAGTGAGCATATGAAAACAGGGTGTCTGTGAGCTGTTTCACCATTTTTCTCACAGAATCCCTAAAGGATGGACTGATGCTTTAATTGAGAGATAAGACTGAAATGTCCAAAACCATCCTCCCCCCCCCCTTCAAGAATTCCCACATTCGGTGGTTCTGCTTTTTGGGCAGTTTTAGCTGAGGATTGTGAGGAACCAAAGATTGGTCTGTGGCTGTGTCTTTATCATAAATCATAGCACTCAGTTATCTGCCACCATTTTTCAACATTTACATGAAGCCACGGGGGGAATCCATTGCTGCCCTGGTCTGCACTGCGATTAAAGTCTTATCCTAGAACTGGGAGACTGTTGGGGGTCTAGGTTGATTTCCCCCCCCCCGCATTCAATTGAAGTCCATTTCCTATTGCATGATACACATTTTATATAGTTATGCTCTTCTAGCAGTCTTCGAGTGCTAGTTTTAAAAAAACTTCTGTTGCTGAACAACTGATTACATTGTACTAAGAACTGCTAGATCTAACAAGATTGATATGTTTATGAAATTAGTGTAAATTAAGGCAGACAGACTGGAAGTGTTGTGGGAAAGAATAGATATACTCTAGGACTGATGGCATAAAATTATAGGATAACTCTCATCTTCCAAAAGTTTACTTCCATTGGCAACACATTCAAGAGCTAAAATATGGCTTTCAAATATAGTAGCTTCTATTTCTAAATTTCTAGCAATTCCTTGCATTTCCTCATCATTATCAGTTCATTATAGGAATATAAGTAGTTCTGAGAATGAAACTTCAGGTATAACTTCACATGATTAAGTATTTGTAGGAATTCTTTCCCAGGAGCATGGACTAAATATCCCATATTTACTATGCTGATATGTTATTCTCAACCCACTTTGGCAAAATATTATTGGAACAATATTCTGAATTGAACAACAGTGAACCAATTACAATAGCATGCCATCAGGAATGCTATCAAGGCGACAAATATTTCTGCCAGAACAATTGAACTATAGGAACTTGCTCTCCTATTCTAGGATATGTTCCCAATTCTTTGCATACAAGAACACTATGCATAGTTGTTTGGTCTATAAAATATGTCACAAGTGTGATGTTTCAAGCAAGTGTAAAGCTATTAAATCTATTCATAAATGTGCAGATAACTTTGAGAAAAGCAAGTTATTTGATGAAAAATTCAAAACAAAATAACTTTATAGTGGTCATTAACCAGTTGATAAAAAATTAATATAAGAGCAAAAAAAAACACCTTGAAAACCTCTAGAGTTCCAGATAGATTTATTAAAAACTGCTTGTTGGCTACATTAATATTTTATGTCACATGTTAGCTTTATTTATACAAGTGTTTTTCAAATTAGAATGATTGAATATGGATGCTTCTTCTTGCTTAAAAGTTACAACACTCCTTAAAACATTTTTCAAACATGCTCCACCTTACAATCTATTTTACCCTTACCTTGTTTCAATAAAAAAAAAACCCAAGAAAAGACAAATTGTGTTTGTTAGGCAGCAGCATCTCCTAATTGGAATGTCTTATTCTGATTACTGCAGCATTTGAAAAATTGTAGCTCCATAAGAAATTAGATAGAAACTATCAAATAATGAAGTGCATGATTTTTTCAAAAAAGAAAATGTAAACTTTATAAAATTGCATAGTTTTATGTTTGTTCTTTTTCACAGATATAAGGAAAATATTCTGTACAAGCAGTTTTCTTTTTCCTACTTTTAGAATCTTTCCAGAGATTATACATACAGTCTTCTTTTTTATTATTTTCAATAGATTGAGTCCTGTTAAGAAAAAATGCCAAGCATTAATTATTAGAAAAGGAAGATCTTTCCTACAGTGTCAGTTAAGAATAAATAAATTCAGGATGACTTTCAACCTAAGGTTCTTTAGCACTGGTAGGATAAGCTTTTCCTTACAATCTATTGGAACCAAAATTAAAGTGATAGTTTGTACGATGCTTGAATTTGATCTGTGCAATATCTCAGTGTATATAATGATTTTATTTGTTATATATTTCATTCATTTTCCTCCCTCACCAATCTCTCCAGGCAGGAACAAGAGTTAAGTAAAGATTTTGAGAGGAGCCAAAGTATGTTTATTTATTCAGTGGATTGACATGGTTGCCCGTCTCATGCATGTTGACTCTGGGTATTAAAAATACTAAAAACATATACAAAAATAAAAAACCTTTAGCATCTGGAAAAATGTGACAAAAGATATAATTCAACACTCAAGCAAATTTTTTCTAATAGGGATAGCAATAGTGAAAACTCCAACAGCAGCAATCCACTGTGAACAGGTTAACTATGCAACTGTGTTTGAAGGCAGTTATAAAATAATATATGAGATTTGGAATAAAATGGAAAAGGTGTCTGATCTTTCTAAAAAGATTTGTTCTGACTGTAATATTAGCTGGCTATTTGCCAAGTTTCCCCCCTGGCATCTTCTTCCCAATGTACCACCCACCACTCAACCTGGGAAGGCAGCCATGATTAAAAAACAAGACTGCCATCATCCTTTCCTCACTCAGCTTTATGTGTCAGTGAACCTACCAATAGGCAGGTCCTCATGTTAGATGAATTAGGGTATTCTTCCATTAAGGATTTTACTTAATGGTTAGGTAAATATGGTTGTTAACTTTTCTTGGTGGCATCTCTAGCTAGGAGTATAATCCAGGACTTGACCTTTATGGAAGAGATGCCACCAAGAGATATACATTTCCTCCTCAGTGTTGCTCACAACCTATGATTTTCCCTCTCCTCTCCAGACTTTCTATAATGGAAGAAGAGGGAAACCTTGAAAAGCAGCCTATAATAGACTCCTCCATGGGCAGGTCTCCATGAAGCAGTCTCCTTTCTTTTGAGCAGATTAAATGAACATGGCAAGTGATAGTTTGTCCTTGCAAGCAAGAGGTTTTGAACTACTCTACTCATGATGTAAAGGTGTCACCATAATCAAAAAATATCTTTAAATGTTTTGAAAAATCTATTTCAATTCCATTCATCTGTGGCTACTTTCCTAGAGGTTCCTTCTCTCTTTTTCTCTCCTAAAAGACTTATCAAGAAAGGAACAATCAGAGGAAGAGCCATCATCAGTAACTTTTACTTACACCTCTGGAAAGGGTTTGCCATTTATCCACATCCACTTGTCTTTAGGGTGCCTCCTGAGACCAATCCAATAGCTAGAATTTTTTAGATGGTCCAGAAATTCCTGGAGAAAAATTAAAGCAAAAAGGATTATATTAATGTCTGGAGCTATGACTGAGATCCAATTCACTGAATCAGGACTAAGGGTACTGGTGGCATTCACCCAAACTAGGATTGCAGCAGATTTAAGTTTATTGAATTTCACTTCTCTCAAAACAATCCAAGATAATAGAAAAAGCTCTATTTGAAAATTCTTTAAAAATACAAACACAAAGATGTGAGTGAATGAATCTCAATTATTTATACTGAAAGGAAAATCCAGAGATTTCCAGAATGCCATCCAGCAGTAAGCTTCAACAGATAACTCTGAGGACAGATTGGGATTAACAATGTGGTCAATTATCTTTTCCCAGTTGCACTCAAGCATACTTCAAACATGCTGTGGCAAAATTCTTTTTCCTCCTGATGTTATTTTCATTTCATCCCCAACTCATATCTGAGGCGCTCTGAAGTTGTCCTTATCTGTTTTGATGTTAAAGCAATTTTCCCCCCCCCCCCCTTAAATTGGCCACAGGCTTGGGAGTTTTACAATGAGCTATCTCACATTCAGTTCAGTGTCACAATCAAGTAACTCCCTGGGGATGGAATCAGTGTGGCATCTATTGGCCATTTTGTGATGGTGTGGGCAGATGCAACTAATCATCTGGTCCCTGGCAGTGAGGCAGTGAGGAGTCTGTTTTATTTCACAGTGGACTCTCCTCTGTACCCACTAGGTCTCCAAGTCAATACTTGGCTTAAAAACGTAGATCACCCTGAAGAGCAGCTGAAGAGCAGTAATGGGAGGGGGAGGAAGGAGTGTTAGTGCAAAGGAAGAGAGAGGGAACTCGTCACTAATTCTTGTCCTTCTCACACTATAAATCAGGACACCACCATTTAGCAGCAAGCTAGAGCAGAAGGTTCAAAGGATAAATTCAGAATAACAATCAGATCAGTAATTGTTATGCCAATATATTTTTTTTACTATGCATTGGAATAATGCAGCTTCCATCTGGAATCTCTCTTAAGCCTGTGTACATGTCAGCTAGCTAAAAGTGCTTGTGTTTTTTATAAAAAAAAAAGAGAGAGAGTCTTCTTTTTGTGAAAGTTTCAAATCTTTAATAAAACAGAGAATGTTCAGGAGATATACTCTCCTCTTAAAATGTTAAGATTTCTTTCACCTACTTAATCTTTAGGAAATGGATGGCAGAAGAAAATTTGAACCACACTCAATTGCAAATGTTTGTATTGTGCCTCCCTTACGTAAGAATAGGGCTGGGTGAGGAATGGTAGCAGGAAAAACGTTAAGAGGGCAAGATAATCTGTCTCATAAGGAATGGCTCACCTGTTTATCTGTGTCATTTTTATCATCAACCACTACCAGGTGAGCTTTGAGGCTTTGGCAGTTACTCATTGCCTTCTCCCAAGGTTGCTGATCAGCAGATAAGTAGTAGCAATTTGTCTGGAACTTCAGCCAGCCTTTTGGACACTGAGGGATAACTGCAGGGCACAGAACCATGCAATATGGTAAGTAAGAGGGTGTTGCAAGGATTCTATACCTCCATATTACTATACCAACTATGCCAATATGGTACAAATAAAAAACATCTGCTATCATTTTCCTAAGACTTATAAAAATGGTACTAACTTTAATTAATTAATTAAAAAGAAAATAACAAAAGAACCTCAAAGGGTAAACTCGATGGACTACTAGGTCTTTTTCTGCCATTAATTTTCTATGTTTCTATGACTTTCCTCCAACCCCTCTACTTATTACAGCTTTAAAATGGTGTAATTTCCCCAATCTCTGGATAGCCGAAGCATGTACATTTCTGAAGACATACTCCATTTCTACAGGGTCAAAGATTTTCTCACCAGGAGATCACCACTTTCTGCTTCCTGTAGGAATCAGAGCACATAATTCTCCTCTGTCTCTGCATCTAGGTGACTGAATGAACCGTACACGAGAAAGGCAATAGCATGAGTCACCTACAAAGTTGGTTGATTAGAAGGAAACGAAAGTAGTATAGTGAACCTCTTGTTTTTTGGGAAACTATTTCATTATAGCTGAATTAATTTATTTCTTATTGCCCATAAATGAGTTCTCTCGTAGCATAGTTTGATAATGACAATTAACATGGATGCGATTGAAATGTTGAACGCACATTTCAAAAAGGCCAGCAGAAAAGCAGCTGTTGCCATCAACAGGGATACACACACCAAGATGTAAAGGACGATCTTAGATGCTCTCGAAGAGATGCAACCTGTATGACTGGCAATATGCACAAACGAAGACGCCCCTGTAAATAACCAATAGAAAGCAAACAGATTACTATATTGTTCGATGGCTGGTCGAAGAAAGCAGAACAAATGTATATAAGCAGAAGGAGGCATATGTACAAAAGTCAGAATACTGAAAAGGGCCCATGCTTGAGTAAATTATCTCCCTCCCATCCCCAGGAAGGGGACATTGTGGGATATGAAGGGAAAGATGAGTGAGATGAGTCAAAATAATTCTATCTTGGCCATAGGTCATAAACTTTTATACTTTTTAAACCTGTTCTTCTAGGAGGACAGAGAGGTTTAAAAAGACAATTCTGGTTTATAATTTATTGAAGATACTATACAATTCAACAGAGCCACCTAGACCCTAAAATGCTTTGAGATAAAATAAAATAAAAAAAACTAGAAGACTGCCAACAATTTCACAATCAAATATTCATAAAATCACCATCTCATTCCTCTGTAGCACTGTTAATAATATAGCAATTGTTTAAATAGGCATGAATAGAGCATGTCGGGGGAGGGGGTCATTGAAATCATAAATATCTCCCCTCTCCATTGAGACTTTTTAATTTTTCCCAAACTAGAAAAATCCCCCATGATTTTAAATTTACATCCCTAGATGCTTTTGTGTTTTTAAGAATTTCATACCTGACTTTGATTTCATTGCTCTTGTTCTATTTGGAGGTACAACGTTCTGATAATTTCTTTCAGAATTGTCAAGATTGCTTCCAAAGACTAGAAAAAGAAACACTGTTAAGTTCTGCTCTTCTTTTTTTTAACCCTCATGACTGCATAAGTTGCTATATAGGAAAAGCTTGGTGTAGTTTGGTGTAGAGATTAAGGTGTTGGCCTAGAAACCAGGAGACTGTGAGTTGTAGTTCCTGCCTTATGCATGAAAAACTAGCTGGGAGACACACTTTTTCAGCCCAACTCAGAGAAGGAAGAAATATTGGTATGTTCACCACTTGAGGTGTGTGTGCGTGTGGGTGTGGGTGTGTAAAAAGGCTATAGCCACATATGAAGTGAAGTCAGGCAAAAGTAATGGGCAAGTCATTGTGCCCAAGGCAGAAGTAAAACTTATAGTCTCCTGCTTTCCAGCCTGGTTCTTTAACTCACACCAAACTTGACGCTAACTTGAGCATGCCTCTCACCTCTACTCTGCCACCATTCTGCTCTAAAGAGTAGGATGCAATAGCATTGTATAACCATTTTTAAAAAAAAATTCTGTATTTTGAGCACAATCTTGTTCCTCCTGAATGCAAAGATTTCCCTGATGGCCTTTATAATGCACTGCAAAGACCTACTGTAGTCCTGGATACTCCCGAAGTTGACTTTAAAGATTCCATTTGCAGTGGACTGGTAACAGGGTCAGGTTGATTCTCAGTCCATACTAGGGACTGTTCTCGCTTCATGGGTCCCTGGGCCTTTCCTGTTTTCCCAGATATTCAGATGCCTTTATCCTTTGCTCCCCCCCCCCCGTCCCACATTCTCTGCCCTTTGGCACTAGAGTTTTTAGAAGGGGAGGGGCTTTGAGTCAGTGATGACTTCTAGTGACCACCTGGAAAACTCCCTGAAGTTTTCTTACCAAGATTTCAGAAATGCCTCTTTTGCCATTGCCTATTTCCTGGGCCTGAAAGAGAGACTGGCCCAAGGTCACCCATCTAGCACTGTGCCCAAGGTAGGATTTGGAGCTTACAATCTCCTGCTTTCTAGCCTGGTTCCTTAACTACTGCACCCAACTGGTTCTCACAAAACTTGACCCTAAGATAGGCCCTTTCCCCCCCCCCTTTATTGCACCACCATTGTTCTGATTAGTAGCCCAGATGACAGAGTATATGCATGGAGGAAGGGTGTATGGTGAATTGGGGTGAAGTTCTGGTTGGTATCAAGGGTGGAAGAGCAAAAGGTCAAAGGTATGGACGGGAGCACAAAGAGAAACAGAAGTGAGCAAATGATCATGAGTTAGTTCTGCTCCTGACTAGTGCTATAAGTTCAAGGAATCCAGTTTCATGCTAGTGAAGAGTTTCAGATTCACAACTATCACCCTGGCCCATGATGCTACCACAGCCAGAATGGGATGGGATGGCATCTGTTGTCTTCCATCCAGCCTGGAATATAAGTAACTCTGTTGTGCTATAAAACAGCTATGGGAAGTGCAGACACTAGTGATGTTACTAGCACTAATGATGTTACCTAGTTTAGGTAATAAAACATCTGCAAGAAAACAACCAAGCTCAGAGAGCACCAAGGACCCCTCATTTCAATCCTGAGCTACAAATATTCTCCTTTATTAGTACCCAATACTGCCCCCAAGAAGTGTTTCCCTGATCTTGTGCAAGTTCTCAGAGGAAATAAAATCATAATAAAAATAATTAAAGTACTTCGGGACTTTAGAATTCAAACAGACAGGCACCTGCCACGTAACACGTCAGACTTAACAATTGTCGATAAGAAAGATGAAAAGGTCTGGATAGTGGATGTGGTAGTATCTGGAGACAGAAGAAGAGAAGAGAAAGAACTGGAGAAGATAATGAAATACAAAGACCTGTAAACAGAAATAGAACAACTTTGGCAAAAGAAAGCAAAGATAGTACCAATAGTAATAGGCACCTTGGATGCAACCCCAAAACAATTGGAGCACCACTTGAACATATTGGCATTGACAAATTCACCATAAGTCAATTGCAAAAGGCAGCTTTACTTGGAACAACTTACATTCTGCGACGATTCCTCTAACACCATTAAACATCTCAGGTCCTTGGGAAGGACTTAATAGGTGGATAAAAATGTCAAATCCAGTCTGAACATCTGGCTGACTTTGCAATGAGCCATATGAAACTCGTCAGCAGAAAAAGAGAAAACTTGTAATGCAGTCATTGGTGACAGAACTACCAAACCACTGCTCTGTCCAGGTTTATGTCAACCTCTGTGTGTTTTCAGGAAACCACATAAGGCCTGAAAAGTGTTATAGAACGTCAGAGTAGCCTGAAGTGGTTAGTGGTAGGTAAGCGGTTCCCTAACCTTGACCACAAAAGCAAATGTGGTCAGTAACATGTGCCAGATCATACCCGTTTTTCATTACGTCATGAAAAGAGACACTTTTTTAAAAACTGGAAGAGTTAAAGATGATTTTGAGCTGCCTCAGGTCTGAATTGGGGATGATACATAGTAATTTCATGTGGACAAAGCAAAAGAAGAGGTTACATTTTAATTCCATGTGGGTTGGCCTTTTGAGGCAGTCTGTTCCCCCAGAAATTCCCATAATCATTATGTTCTTCTCTGAGATCTGCCTCAGATTTAAAAGTTGCTGCCCTGATTGAAGAGCTTAATCTGATACCCCAAACAGGATCAGGTTGCCATAGAAAAATATATTTTTCATAGTTATTAGTAGAAGCCTTTTCCTACCTTGCATCTGGCCTTCCATGTTTTCTACTCCTCCAGTATGATAGGGCTCCAGAAATTTCTTCTAAAATAGGATCCAGATACTTCCCCAAAGACAATCAGTATTTTGTTTTGAGAGGATGACGACGCTTTTGTGTTGCAAAACTCCAAGAAGTTTTTCCTGTAGTTTAGATACCACACAAACAAGCACAAACATTTTCACGCTGGGACTTTTAGTTGTTCACTCAGTCCCTTCATTGAGTGAGAGCTAACAAGGAAGGAAATGACAACTTTATGGGGAAAAATATGGTGAATCCAGATAAAGTAGATTTGTTTCAAAGGAAGTCAGGTCATTAAGGGAAAGGAAAAATTAGGAAACCAAAGAGCTAGGAAACATGAAAAAGGATTTCAAAATATTTGAGGACAATGTACAATGGTATAGGGTCTCCTGCTTAAGCAGGGGGTTGGACTAGATGACCTATAAGATCCCTTCCAATTCTGTTATTCTTCTAAACATCTGAACTTGACAGTCATAGATATTCTCATAAAATGGTTTCCCATTGGAAAAGAGACTGTTGAGGTGTTCTGAATTTCCCATGTGCGCAAAGCAAAACTAATACTGTAGTTTTACTATACAGTTCAAGCCAGAATTTATTTCCTAAGTATATAAAACCTCTGTTTTGAACTCACCAGTGTTTACTCTAACAGCCATTCCAATTATGACAAATTGTAATGTGCTGAGCATATCATTTTGCAGCATTCAGCCGTTGTTATGAAACAAAATAGTTTATATTCGTTTACTATAATGATATTTTATACCGATCAAGCCTCCTGCTTCTTGCCTCCCAGTTGCTTTGAGTTTGTGACACGCGCTAGACGCCCGTTCGAGACAGTTCTATATCTCTTTCTGCCATCTAGTGGCCGCCCATTGTTTTTGCAGGCTAGTTCGGGGAAGTGCTACGGGAAACTGGCTTGGCCGCGGACCCGTTGCCATAGCGACGTTCACGGTGCTTCCGCTGTGCGCTCGTTCTTTCCGGTCCTTCTGCTGCCGGAAGAGAAAAGGAGCTGCAGGCGAGGGTTAATCTCGTTCTTTGGGTGAGAGATGGAGGGGGCGATTGGGGGGGGGAGGCTTGGTTTGCAAGACAAACGATTGTAGCCCATGCCCCCCCCCTTCCTGTCATGGTCGTGTTGCCCCAGTTCTCTAATTTGGAGGGAGGTCTCATTCCAGGGGCAGTTAGTGTCTGGCGTGAGGAAGGTATTCCCTGCCTTATGTTATATTGAGTTTGAACATCGGATATAGCTGACGAGGCTGCTCCCAAGCAAATTTTGTGCGATGTAACGTTGCCGGGGAAGGGGCGGCACTTTAGCAATCTATAAGTCCATCATAAAAAGCAAAACAATTTGGGAACGTTTCCCCCCATGTAGTCTAAAGGAAGCTCTCCCTGAAATGGGGGAGTTATGTAAGCCAAATTGTTTTGCTTCTGATGTACAATTATGAAGTTGATAGCAAAAGCATCTAAATCGTACTGTCATCCAGAATACTTTCAGGATCCAATCTGGGTCGGTCACGGGGACTGGTTCACTTTGGCCAATTAAAAGCTTCAGAAAAGCCAACATAATGTAATGAAAGTTACAATGTTCTGTTACTGTTTTCAGTTTCATCTGAATCAGAATGTTTTATGTTTATCATAAGTAACATTCATAGACCTGCTTTTTTGAATTATATATATGTGTGTGTGTATATATATATATATATAATTTAAATGTAGTTATTTTTATATATACATATGCATATACATCTATAATATAGATATAGATAAAATAAAATAAAATAAAATAGTTTTCAACTTATGATCACAGTTGATCCCCAAATTTTGTTGCTAAGCAAGGCAGTCGTTAAATGAGTTTTGCTCACTTTAGTTTTAGTGAGTTTTGATCCATTTTACAACCTTTTTCCCCACAGTTAAGTGAAGCACTGCAGTTTGCAGTCGTTAAGTGAATCATGCAGTTGTTAAGTAAATCTGACTTTGTTGAAAGCTGCCTGGAAGGTTACAGATAGTGATCACATGACCCCAATTTTGATCATGTGATTGGGGGATGCTGCAATATTTTAAGTGTGAAAAACGGTCATAAGTCACTTTTTTTGTTGGTGTTGAAACTTCAAAAGTCACGAAATGAATGATTGTAAGTTGAGGACTACCTATATATACAATATAAATATAACCACATCATTTATATAAAATATAATCATATATATAAAATCATAAAAAATAAATGTATGAATGTTACTTATATATATTATATCTATCTATCTCTAAAAACCACATCATTTAAATGAATGGCTTTCACTCTAAATTCTATATATTAAACATTACGTAATGCAGGTATGCAGTGTTAGCTTTCCAGTCTGGTGAATAAGTTGATGGTTTCCCAACCATCAGTTTTAATCATTTTGTATGATGATCTCTAGTATCAAAAGGTGGAGGAAGATATTTCCATAGACATTGTTGAGTCACTGAAAAGGTTTTTACTTTTTCTCTTCCCCCGCTCACATGTTTCTTTGTTTCTAAATTAAACAGCACTATATTTTTTAGCCATGTATTTATTGCCTCAATAACTTTTTTTTTCTCAGTAGCACTATGGATGCGCGTTTTACTCGTGGAAAGTCTGCTATCCTTGAACGTTCACTCACCCGACCCAAGACAGATGTAAGCCTCAGTGCCTTTTCCCTGCTGTTTTCCGAGATTGTACAGTACTGCCAGAACAGGGTCTATTCTGTTTCTGAGCTTCAGAACAAACTTTCTGAGCTGGGCCAGCAGGTGGGAGCTCGTATCCTGGATGTGCTGGTAATGCGAGAGAAAAATGGTAAGCGGGAAACCAAGGTCATCAATATTCTGCTCTTCATCAAGGTGACTGTTTGGAAGGCTCTCTTTGGGAAGGAAGCTGACAAGCTTGAGCAAGCCAACGATGATGACAAGACCTACTATATCATTGAGAAAGAGCCTCTTATCAATACTTACATTTCAATTCCCAAGGAGAACAGCACCCTCAACTGTGCTTCCTTCACTGCCGGCATTGTGGAGGCCATGCTCACTTGCAGTGGATTCCCTGCTAAAGTCACAGCCCATTGGCACAAAGGGACCACACTCATGATTAAATTTGATGAGTCAGTTATCACACGTGACAAAGCATTGGATGGTCGTTGATATATTTTGTATAAATAAATTTGAATTGTCCTTGTGTGCATATGTATATATAGAGTATGTATAGATACATGCACACATTCTATGATAAAGTAATTTATTCATATGTACTTTGAAACCCTGATTATATGCAAATGATATTTGGTGAGGAAAATCAAGATCCAGCATCAGAAAAAGTTACTGTGTTTAATAATGCCTTTTTCAACTTAGGTCTTGTCGGATAATCCTTGACTTTTAGGCATTCTGAAAAGAGCTGTAATCTCAGATATCTGGAGGATATCAGTCTGGGATATTGCATTTCTTTGTTACTGTCCTGTTGAAGTTTGACAATATTAATGAAACAATGTATGCTCTACCATCAGGTTATTTGCTTATGCTGTTGTCCTTTTTACTTAGTTCTTTCAATTATTTGTGACTATTGCAGCCAATTTTCTTTGTGTACCTGAAATAAGAAATTGGATCTATGTTGATATTTCATCTAAAATATATATTTTTAGAGCTAGTAGAATGCAGTGGTCAAGAGTGAGGGTTTTGCCTATTTCTGTGAAGCGTGCTTTTCACTGATGATGCTGTTTTTGCTGTGAGCACTAGGAGATAAATCTGCTTGACTACCTATCTGCAGAGACTGTGATAGATTATTAAGTAAAGCTCTTTTGAGAGTTGGGCCAAAAATCACACACATTTCCTGTCAACTTAATCAGCCCTTCATACAGCTCTTTCCTGCTATATTTTGAGAAAGGGGGGGGGGAATAATTACAACTGCAATGTATATGATTATCTCTCTTTTTAGAAAAAGTAAATGAGAAGACCATGAGTATAGACTTCATACAGAACAGTAAGCTATAGCTTGCTTATATGGATAGAATGCATGACGGGTGCCAGGCTTGAGCATTTTTTCAAGTTCATCTAAACAACCCAAAGTTTTACAGTTAGTGCTTAATAATTAACCAGAATTTCTTCAATCCTAGTTTTGGGAGCAAAATGAAAATTAGTCCTGGTTATTTCCTCTCCCAGCTGGTTATTTCCTCCTTGACCAGCTTTACCCAAGACTGATTTGTCATTTAATACATCGGTCTGTTCTTACTGTTTAATGCACTTGGTGTTTTGGAGAATGGGTTTACTGGAAAAAATAAACTTGGTGAAATAGCCCTTTAAGGACTGTTTTTAATCTCTCCTTCTGAATGTAGCCCACTCGACACCAGTTCAGGTTTCTGAATGCTCTTCAAGTGTGCCCCGTGTAGAATGCATTGCAGTAATCTAAGTGTGAAATGAGTAAGGCTTGGATGACTAAGCACAGTGACTCCTGATCCAGCAAAGGCTGCAACTGGTGCACAACCCAAAGTTATGCAAAGGCTCTCCTAGCCACGACTGCCATCTCCTCTCCAAGCAGTAGTTGTGAGTCCAGGAGAACCCCAAGTTGCAGACCAAACCTATCTGGGGTAGTGCTACCCTATCCAGAGCTAAAGATATCGTAGTGCCAGATCTTAAAGCTTCAGGGACCCAAAGCCATTTGGTCTTGCCAGGGTTCAGCTGAAGCTGCTTGTCCTTCATCCAGACTCCCACAGCCTCCAGGCACCATGAGAGGGAAGCAGTAGCCTCACTTGGAGATGGAGATACAAAGTTGAGTATCATCCACGTATTGATGATATCTCAACCCATGGTGATGGATGATCTTACTCAGCGACTTCATGTCAATATTAAAGGAGTGGAGAGAGTACCGTCCATGTGGCATGCCAAAGAAGAGCAGCTGTGGATTGGATCTCTTCCCATCAACACCAATTGGGACCATCCTTGGAGAAAGGAGTCAAACCAGTGCAAGACTGTGCTGTCTGGCCCCAGACCCCCTAGCCAGCCCAAAAGGATACCATGGTTGGTGGTGTTGAAAGCTGCTGAGAGGTCAAGGAGAGCAAGAATGGTTGCACTACCCCATCCTGCTCCTTGTCAGAAGTTTTCTGAGATTAAACTGTCAAGAGTAGTAGTTTGTAGCTACTCTATGTAGCTTATCTGGATTTTGTATATTTTTAATGCAAACAGGTAAATGCAACGGTGGGGGGGGGGAAACCTGTGATGTTTCTGGTAACTTGTTCTGGCCTGCTGTTTGTTTTTTATATTCCCTTTCCTTCTTTATTTGGAAAAAGAAATTCTTTCAGATGTTAGAAAACTGAATCTGTGATGAAGAGGTGGTTGACACTTCTGTTGTGAATACTGAATAAGGAACACTGCGTTCAGTGAATGTATACTGGGTTGACAGGGAAGAAGGTGGGGATCCTGAGCCAAACCTTTCCTTCTCCAACAAATGGAGGACTTAGCTTAAAGGCAGTAGAAATACTGTACAAATTTATCAGAAATCTTGGAATCACTGAAACTGCAAAACCACGCCCCCTCCAGTCCACGGAAAAACCTCTCTCCACGGGACCGGTCTCTGGTGCCCAAAATGTTGGGGGCCGCTGCTGTAAAGCACTATGGAGCGATATGTAAATCTAAGTGCTATTGCTAAGTGCTATGAAAAAGATAGGAAAGACTAGTGGTATAAACTAAATTTAGCTCTATTTCATTGTCTTACCTCAAGCCTTATTTCTGGTACTGGCATATTATTTCTTGCTTCTTTTCTGCACTTTGCATAATGTCACTTATCTTAAAAGAGAATAGCATGATGTATATGTACTGTATGTATATATCAGTATTGTAATGACTTGTTTTCTATGATAGTCTATTAACAAGCTATAAAAGCAATACAGTACAGGCACAATATTTGTAAATTACCTGCTCACTAAATTTGTAACCCCGAAATCAGTACTCGCAGCACTTTCACAGACATGTGCAGAGCAGTGAAAAATTTGAGTCACTTGAGGTGCACGTTCCCAATTGAGGTTGAACGACACGACACACTGCCTATGGCTTTCAGACTGTAAACAAGTGCTCTATATTTCTTCTAAAAACGATGCTTCAGTATCAACTAATTCAGTGTTCATGGCAACTTTATAGAACATAACTACCACGAATGATGAGAATCAATGTATATTGATGCAGTCTTTGTTACTGCTAGAAAAGTAGCTCTGGAAATAATGGGTGGAATTATAATCCATATAATCCACATGGCTGCTTTGTCATATTCTGCTTTCACGATGTCCTAAATCTTACTGTCATTCTCGTAGTGTGACCTTACCTTGTTCCCAAAACAGGCCAGGGCTGCATTATTATCCACATAGCGTTAACCTTTATCATAGTTTCCCAGCAATACCCATAATGTGAAAAATCTGCTTCATGTTGGCATCTTCAATGCTTGAGTTACTTCACATTCTGGTATTTTTTATTCCTTTCCCTCCATACCACTGAGTGATTGGAGGGGTTTTTTTTCAGTCACAGAACCAATTTGGTGTAGTCGTAAAGGTGTTGGCCTGGAAATCAAGAGGCTGTGAGTTGTGGTCCTCTCTTAGATTTGAAAGCCGGCTGGGTGACTTTGGGCCAGTCAGTCAGTCACTCACTCACTCACTCACTCACTCACTCACTCACTCACTCACTCACTCACTCAATCTATCTATCTATCTATCTATCTATCTATCTATCTATCTATCTATCTATCTATCTATCTATCTATCTATCTATCTATCATCTATCTATCTATCTATCTATCTATCTATCTATCTATCTATCTATCTATCTATCTATCTATCTATCTATCTATCTATCTATCTATCTATCTATCTATCTATCTATCTATCTATCTATCTATCTATCTATCTATCTATCTATCTATCTCAGTCCAATCCACCTCACAGGATTGTTGTTGTGGGGAAAATAGGGGACGAGCATTAAGTATGTTTGCCATCTTGACCTGATTAATTTTATGCATAATATAGATTGATTATTACTGTAATTGTTTCACCCATTGACCACATGATGGCAGCAAGCAGTGGCATTTTGTATTACTTGGCTGCCTTTTGGCATTACTGAATATTTGTGCCATCACAGCACGCATTCTGTTAAGGTGTTTGAAAAAAAAAAAAAAGTTTTAGCTCTGTGAGGATAGGTGGAGAGAAAGTCCATTGAAGCAGAAAGGACAAAGAAAAGTAAGAACAGCTTTAGCAGTTGCAAACGTCAACACTTCCTAACTGCACTTACGGTGGGAAAACTAACTCACCAGGAGATAATGGGTCATTTTAAATCACTTTGGATGATGCTATGAATACTGATGGACACTCCAAAACTATCCCCAGATATTTCTCATTTTGAAATATTCTCTTCACAATACATATAATCAGGAACTTTTTATGGACAGTTACTTAGATTAATTGTTCCAGTTATAGAAAGGTCCTCACACAAAATCTGCTTTAGTATGTGAAAAGATCAGATGCATTTACACTGGTGAATCAAGTCAGTGCAATACAGTACATTGGTCAGAATGCAGTCCCAGACTTTAAGCATTTGGCATTTTCACACAGGCCTCTGGACAAAAAGCAATGTTTCACTAACACAGCAAAGAGTGAGAAGAAAGTGGGCAATAGGGATGGATGTGAGAAGATCTCCTGGCCCCTCAGATCCCTCACTTTCTTCTCTGTCAGTCCAATATACATTCATAGAAGGCAGCACACACACACACACACACACACACACAGAGAGAGAGAGAGAGAGAGAGAGAGAGAGAGAGAGAGAGAGAGAGAGAGAGAGAGAGATGGCTCAACAAATGACCAGAAGTTTACATATCTCAGGATCTTTTTCAAGTTGCATTTATTTAAGTTTACTTTAAAAATATATCAGATGCAGACAAGTTACATGAAAATATCTTGGTTTGAGTTTGACAATTTAATTTCAGAAGATTTCAGTGTCTGATACAGCAAGTATTTTAAAATATACATCTGCTCCTTTGAGACTTGTCATATGCTGTTCCTCCATGGCTTTGTTCCTCAAACCATTAGTGATCTATTTCTGTACTGAATTGTGAAGAGGGAAGTTACAGAAGGGGAAAAACAGAACTTTTCAACTAATTATTTATGAACTATATAAGTGTACACAATTGGAATGATTTAATCTTTTGCTATCCCTACTTTATTTGGTATAGATATCTGGTTGATTCAGATTATTAGGACTCAACCACAATGAAAAGATTTGAGGAAAAACTATTAGAGAATCAAGTATATATAACTTTCAAAGAAACAACAACTCAACATATAGATACTGAATAAAACGCTAAAGATTTTTAGGATGAGAGTGATGAAGACACCATATTCAGAGAAGAGCAACTAAGATGATCAAAGGCCTGGAGACTAAAACATACGAAGAACGGCTGCAGGACTTGGGTTTGGCTAGTCTAAAGAAAACAAGAAATAGGGGAGACATGATAGCAGTGTTCCAGTATTTGAGGGGCTGCCACAAAGAAGAGGGGGGTCATGTTATTCACCAAAGCACCAGAGGGCAGGACAAGAAACAATGGTTGGAAACTGATCAAAGAGAGAAGCAACCTGCAATTAAGGAGAAGCTTCCTGACAGTGAGGACAATTAATCAGTGGAATAGTTTACCCCCAGAAATGGTGGGCACTCCATTACTGGAGATTTTTAAAAAGAGACTAGACAGTCACTTGTCTGAGATGGTATAGGTTCTCCTGCTTGAGCAGGGGGCTGGACTAGAAGACCTCCAATGTCCCTTCCAGCTCTATTCTATTCTATTCTATTCTATTCTATTCTATTCTATTCTATTCTATTCTATTCTATTCTATTCTATTTTTATTGGGTGTCCAATTATACGTAGTCAATGAAAATCAGCTAGCAAAAACCATAAAATGGAAGTTATCAACACTATTAATAATTATGTGTTTCCTAGAGAGCAAACTTCGGGAAATGGACAAAAAGTTGTAAAAAGAAAGAGAAAATGTACACAGAAGTCTCATAAATTGGGTTTGTTTTAAACAATCGGATTCAAAAATTTTATACATTGATAAATATCCATCCATTGGCAGAACAATATTTTACAACTTGGAAAAGAAGACAATGTTATATTATTTGTCCATAACCACATAAGACATGATTTAGTAAGCATATAATTAAACTATGATTAGGAGAAGTATAAAAGAGAATTTATGTAGAAGCTATTTCACTTGTCCAAGAAAGAAGGTTCAATTAGTCCTTTGCGTCTTAGAGAGATCTGTATTTCTAAGCTTTGGCATGGAAATATATTAATAAGGAAGTTACTAAGTTATTAGTTTCAAGGAAAGCCTCCTTCCAAGATCTATCAAAATTTCCAACTATACATAGAAGCATGTACAAAATCTCTGTTCTATCATATCCCTATCCAGTTTCACAAGCATTAAGGAAGAAGTAAGAGAGACTTTGGAGAGCGATGAGGACCTGATTTTCCATGTTTTTTCTGATTCTGTATAGCCAGTTAATCAGATATTCCAATTATTTCCCTTTGCACCTAGACTGGGTCTATGACAGACTCGCCACAGCCACGTTGCTGTGGCTAACTCACCACAGGACAACTCGCCATGGCCAACTTGCTGTGGGACAAGAGTTACACTAATATGAAAGAAATTGTGGAATAGAATCGTTGTATAAACAGAGGCATAGAATCAAAATCACATGAAGTATTAGTACCGCTTTATAAAGTCTTAGTAAGGCCACATCTGGAATACTGCACCCAGTTTTGGTCACCACATTATAAAAAAGATGTTGAGACTTTGGAAAAAGTGCAAAGAAGAGCAACTGAGATGATCAAAGGCCTAGAGACTAAAACATATGAAGAACGGTTGCAGGATTTGGGAATGGCCAGTCTAGAGAAAAGAAGGACTAGAGGGGACATGATAGCAGTATTCCAGTATTTGAGAGGCTGCCACAAGGAAGAAGGGGTCAATTTATTTTCCAAAGCACAGAAGGCAAGACAAGAAACAATGGATGGAAACTAATCAAGGAGAGAAGCAACCTGAAACTAAGGAGAAACTTCCTAACAGTGAGGACAATTAACCAGTGGAGCAGCTTGCCTTCAGATGTTGTGGGTGCTTCATCACTCGAGGTTTTTAAGAAGAGACTGGATAGTCACTTGTCTGAAATGATATAGGGACTCCTGCTTGAGCAGGGGGCTAGACTAGAAGACCTCCAAAGTCCCTTCCAGCTCTATTCTGATCCTGATTCATTAAAGAACAGATGCAAAAGGAGGGACAGAATGAAATGTGAATGACAAAAATTAGTTTTTTTATTTTAAATAATTAAATTGAATTGTTAAAGTGTTCTGTAGTGAATTGTCGCATGGTGAGTTGGCCGCGGTGAGTTGGCTATGGTGAGTTGTCCCATTCCGTCTTGCCTATCCTCCATCATCGGCAGAGGTGAAGTTGTCTTAGAATATAACATGCTCAAGGGAGAGGGGCTCCAGCACAAGTAGCAATCAATGGAAAGCAGAATGAATTTTCACTGATGCGGGTAATTGCAGGCAAAAGGCCTCCAGATTAATTTGCTGAATTACTGGGGGGAGGGGGGAATCCAGTTTTTAAGAGGCTGAAGGGAAGACAAAAAATTCCATTTAAAGACATGCCAAATCCTCTTCTGCAATTTTGACACTTTCTTGTCTGCATGATTGTATCTATGTTGCCTTTGTCAGCTTTTGCTGTTCCTTGAGTACTTTGTCTCTCCTGCAGAAAATCTGAAATGAAAGGAACTGAAGATGCAGCAGCTCTGGAGGACAAAATGCAGAGGTGAAATCTGTAACTCGGTTTAAAGGAGACTTCTTTCTTTCTTTCTTTCTTTCTTTCTTTCTTTCTTTTTCTTTCTTTCTTTCTTTCTTTCTTTCTTTCTTTCTTTCTTTCTTTCTTTCTTTCTTTCTTTCTTTCTTTCTTTCTTTCTTCTTCTCCTCCTCCTCCTCCTCTTCCTTCTTCTCCCCATCATCCTCCTTCTTCCTTTTCCTCCTCCTCTCCTCCCCTTTCTTCCTTCCTCCCTTTCCCCCTCCTCCCCCTCCTCCCTGAACTGAAGGACGATTCATTTAATTCCAGAATTTTTAATAACTTTCACAGCAGCAAGGGCTATTTTAAAAAGTCTGTAATTTGTACCTTCCATTAATTATTGTCGGATTTCTACTCCATGAAAATTTCAAATTCTGAATCAGTATGTGGAGCAGCCTTGATCTATAGCTGCACTGTCTTCAGGGAGTGAAAACAAAGGGAAAGTGCCTTTCTACAAAAGGAACCTCAATTCCCCTATGACAGTTGTTCTCATCTGGATCAACTGGTACTAATGGATGCCACTGAGAACACAAGTTCCTGTATAGCCTTCCCTCTTCTCTACTCTCATGCACTCAAAGAATTGTAAACCTCCAACCACAGTGACAATGCTGAAGACAGCTTTTGTAGAGCTGTAGTTCAATGGAATAGTATAATATTAACTTTTAAGAAGTTCCAAGATCAAAACCTGTCTATGGAGGTCTGGATATTAAAACAGGATGTGGTAACGAGTGACCATAAAGGCACACAAATGGTCTTCAATGCCTTTCAGTTTGCTCAGCTCACTCATCCAACCAAGCTATTCTTCCCTCATGTCCACTTACACAACTGCTTGACTAGTGTTTCTCAAACTTGGCAACTTCAAGACCTGTAGACTTTAACTCCTGGAATTCTCCAGTCAGGATGGAGCATAGTAATTGCTAATAATTCTGTGAATTGAAGTCCACACATAAAGAAATTTCTGTGGTTGGGAAAAAAATTGCACTGGAGCTTCTGCACTGGAGATCCTACTCTTACTATACAGTATAAGACGCTCAACCTTGTATTTTTATTTTGATAATCTTAAAATAATTGAGTAACGAGTTGTGGTATGTAGCCCATGGGAAAGCTTGTTTACCTTCAGTTTTGAGCAAGTACTTTATTCTCTAGATATTCGTGTTCAAAAGATTTTATAAGGAAAAAAACAATCAATACTCTTGGTGCTTCATTTATCACTTTTAAAAATTCACATTATTATTTACTCAACTTTTTGCTTTGCTCCCAATGCAGCTTGATCTGAAATTCCAATTCAGTTCTGTGAAATCTATTCCTCAGTGTTTTGCTAGAAGAAGATTGTACTTGTACAATGCTCTTAAAATATCCAGGGCACATCCTTTAGAGGAGCTGAAAACATTGTAAACATTTTTCCTCACTTTACACATGGTGCAATAAGCTATTTTTTCGTTCCCCAGCAGTTCTTAAATCTTACTGAAATAATGAGGATACTATTCAGATTTGTTGGTTTGTTTAGATATAGTCACAGGAATTAAGCTTGACTCAAGAGATTTTTAAATTCTTTTTTTTTTAAGAATAAAAGTTTTGATTGCAGCTGGAGTACTGGAAGCAGGCCATTGCCAAACCACATTCTGACAGATACCTCAGGGAATCTATACTAGAGATTCTTCATACTGTATTCTGGCAAATCTGGGATTATTTAGATGCTTTTTAGGAGTGTTTCAGGGAAAAGTGAAAAGCTAAAGAACTGAAAACTAACATTTTCTAGGCTAGCAAAGACCAAACTTTACTATACTGTACAACTTCGGTTTTATGTTTTCTAAATAGGATGAGCAGAAATTGGGCATATTAGTTGATCTCCAAGTAATTCACCTAGCAAATCAGTAAACGTTTGTGACTCATGATCATATAATAAAAAATGTTGCCCCGTGAGGTTGCTAAACTCAGCAATGCTTGTAAGAAGGGGAACAGAAACTCAATTTGTGAAATAATGTGTGTATAAGCTCCAAATGTGCTGCTGAAAGCAAATCCATTAGTTCTCTGTTCAGAAGCACAACGTGTTCCTCAATTCTATGTCTGTAGTCCTGAGCAACTATTTTTGTATCTTGCTTTGGTAAAAAAAAAAAAAAGACTAAAAAGCTCCTGCACTTCTAAAGCCTGCCCACTCTTGTTCTAGGCTGAACTCTCCGTTCCCTCAAAGTAAATAAGCAGCCCAATAGACTTGGTCAAAAGCCCCGTGAAAGTCCTTTCCTTTCCTGTTGATTAAAACTGATTAAAAGGGCTTTATGAGAATAGCTAGCCAATTGAAAGGACCACATGTATAAGGCTTGCAACATACGGTATATGGCATCAGCAGGAAGGAGAACGCATTCATATGATTTAAGCAGTTCATAATTTAATAAAGAAATCAAAAACCACTCTCCATCCTCCTCTAGTTTCATCTGTCAATGTCTTCCATAAAAAAAGATAAATGAAGGCACATAAGGAGAACATGCAACAAGTGGGTGAAACAAAACAGGCTAATACAATGCAAGGTAATGTTGGGCAAAAGTAGATAATAGGCAACAGGAAGTTGACAACCGAGTGGCAAAAGTACCCAGGCAGCAAAGAGTTCCCTTATTTATGGTTTTTCAACTGAGGGCCACATTTTTTATCCCAACATTATCTTGTATTAGCCTGCTTTGTTTCATTCAGGTTTGCTCTATCAGTTGATTTGTGGTAGCTTGAGTATCATGAAATTGGGGTGTGTTGATTTTGTCTGATCATTTGTATTAACAAAACCTAAACTTAACTATTTCACACTTTTCTCAAGTTTCCTACCACTTTCATTATCTAATTTATACTGTTAAATTAATGGATTAGGTCAGCATTTCTCAACCTGGGCCATTTTAAGATGTATGGATTTCAACTTCCAGAATTCCCCAGCCAACTTCACTTGTTAGGGAATTCTGGGAGTTGAAATCTATACATCTTAAAATAGCCAAGGCTGAGAAACATTGGATTAGGTATTAATTGCCTCTAGAATAGATGTCCCAACAACTGTAAAGGCTGATCTAGAGCAGATGGCTTGAGTGAGTGAGTGAGTGAGTGGAATTAACATTTGGTCCTTCTCAAATGACCTGATGCATTCTTGGATCCGTGCTGGAAAATTAATTATTGGCTCCCATTTTTCTTTAACTAAATACCTCAATGCAAATTTTGTTTTCCATGGAAGAATGGAACTGGGGCAGAAATGTTTTTCTTTTAGTAAATGAGAAGAAACTAGCAATGAAATGAACATTCATGCGTGTACAGTATAGGAACTGATGCTGGGACATTTAGAACTTTCTATAGGCAATTAATACCTGTCCAGTCTCTTCTTAAAAACTTCCAGTGTTGGAGCATTCACCGCTTCTGGAGGCAGGTTGTTCCACTGGTTAATTGTTCTAACTGTCGGGAAGTTTCTCCTTAGTTCTAGGTTGCTTCTCTCCTTGATTAGTTTCCATCCGTTGCTTCTTGTCCTGCCTTCAGGCACTTTGGAGAATAGCTTGACTCCCTCTTCTTTGTGGCAACCCCTGAGATATTGGAATACTGCTATCATGTCCCCCCTCATCCTTCTGTTCATTAAACTAGACATACCCAATTCCAGCAACCGTTCCTTATATGTTTTAGCCTCCAGTCCCCTAATCATCTTTGTTGCTCTTCTCTGTACTCTTTCTAGAGTCTCAACATCTTTTTTACATCATGGTGACCAAAACTGGATGCAGTATTCCAAGTGTGGCCTTACCAAGGCATTGTAAAGTGGTATTAATACTTCACGTGATCTTGATTCTATCCCTCTGTTAATGCAGCCTAGCAGTGTGTTGGCTTTTTTGGCAGCTGCAGCACACTGCTGGCTCATATTTAAGTGATTGTCCACTAGGACTCCAAAATCCCTCTCACAGTTACTACTATTGAGCAAGGTACCACCTATACTATACCTGTACGTTTGGTTTTTCTTGCCTAAATGTAGAACCTTACTTTTTTCACCATTGATTTTCATTTTGTTAGATAGCGCCCAGTGTTCAAGTCTGTCCAGATCCTCCTGTATCTTAAGCCTATCTTCTGGAGTGTTGGCTATTCCTGCCAGCTTGGTGTCATCTGCAAATTTGATGCGTTCCCCATCTATCCCCTCGTCCAAATCATTGATGAAGATGTTGAAGAGCACTGGGCCTAGAACAGAGCCCTGGGGCACCCCACTACACACTTCCCTCCATGTAGATGCAGTTCCATTGAGGACCACACGCTGAGTACCGCCGGTCAGCCAGTTACGAATCCATCTGATGGTGATGCTGTCTAACCCACATTTTTCTATCTTATTAAGTAGTAGGTTGTGATCTACTTTATCAAATGGCTTACTGAAGTCCAAGTAAATTATATCCACAGCATTCCTCTGATCCACTAATTTTGTCACTTGGTCAAAGAATGCAGTAAGATTTGTCTGGCATGATCTGTTTTTGACAAACCCATGTTGGCTTTTAGTAATGACTTTGTTTGCCTCTAGGTTTTTGCTGATTCATTGTTTGATTATCTTTTCCAGAATCTTCCCAGGTATTGAGGTCAGGCTGATAGGTCTGCAGTTTCCTGGATCTATTTTTTTTTCCTTTTTTGAAGATGGCAACTACATCAGCTCTCTTCCAGTCCTCTGGTAGTTCCCCAGTGCTCCAGGATCTTTGAAAAATATAGTTCAGTGGTTCTGAGATCACATCTGCCAGTTCTTTGAGAACCTTGGGGTGTAATCCATCTGGTCCTGGTGATTTGAACTCGTCTAGGCTGGGCAGGTGCTCACTTACCATTTTCTTGCCTATCCTAACTTGTGTTTCTATTCTGTTTTTTATGGTACTGTTTTTGATAGGTTGGACTGTTTTTTCCCTTTGTGTAAAGACAGATGCAAAAAATGAGTTAAATAGTTCTGCTTTCTTCCTGTTGCTTGTCACCTTCTTGCCACTTTCCCCCACTAATGGACCAATCATTTCCTTAACTTTTTTCTTGTTTTTTACATGTTGAAAGAAGCTTTTTTTTGTTTGTTTTTTACTTTGATCGCAAGCATTAGTTCATTTTGAGCCTTAGCTTTCCTCACTTCATCTTTGCAGGCTCGGGCTATTTGCTGATATTCTGCCTTAGTTATGTGCCCCTCTTTCCACTTTTTATACTTGTCCTTTTTATCTTTCAATTTATCAGAGAGTTCTTTATGCAGCCATGCTGGTTTCTTTTGAGAGCTGTTATTTTTCTTCTTTGTTGGTATTGTGCTAGACTGGGCTTTTATTATCTCACTTTTCAAAATTTCCCAAGCTTCTTGAGCTGTTTTCCCTTTGAGGATTCTCATCCATGGAATCCTTCCCAAGCTCTTTCTAAGTTTATTGAAATTAGCTCTCTTAAAGTCCAAGACTCTAGTTTGACTGTGTTCTATTGCTTGTGCTTCCCTAATGTTGAATTCCAATATTGCATGATCACTTTCCCCCAAGGTTCCTGTGGCTTCAACACCTTCTATCATTTCATCTCTGTTAGTGAGGATTAGATCCAATATGGCTAATCCCCTAGTTCCCTTCTCTACTTTTTGGGAGACAAAGTTGACTGCTAAGTTTGTCAGGAATCTGTTTGATCTTCCACTTGGTGCAGAGTTTGTCTCCCAGTTAATGTCAGGGTAATTAAAGTCCCCCATTACTATTGTGATGTGCTTCCTACATACCTTAGTTAGCTGACTAGCAAAAAGTTCATCTATTTCCTCTGTTTGGTTGGGCGGCCTATAGTATACAGCTATGGCAATGTCATTCCCCCCCCCCTTTTATATTGACCCAAATGCATCCAAGACAGTTTTCATCATTGCTGTGCTCTATTTCTGTAGAGATGTAGTTATTTCTTATATAGAGAGCAACTCCACCTCCTCTTTTGTTTAGTCTGTTTCTTTTAAATAATTTAAATCCCTCTAGCTATGTGTTCCATTTGTGGGTTTCATCCCACCATTAATTTTGCAGCTGGGATCCAAGAAAGAACAGAGAAATCTGAAACACTCTTTCCAATCCATACTGGATAAGGTGGACCTACTTGTGGAATGCTGCAGTAAAGATTAAAACCAGAAACACTGAAATTTTATATTTGTCACAAAATACTATCATTGCCATCTATTGTCAAACCTGCTTCATTGATTTCGTACCATTCAAATGATAGAGCAATAGGCATACCTGAAGGTAAACTGGTTAACTCTCATTCTCATTTAAGGTGCCAAGGAAAACCCAAAGCAGCTTGAGAATAACGGTCCTTTTTTCATTATGATACAATTTAAAATTAATGAATTTTGTAGATTATTGTTCATTTCTGAAATTTGGTGTTCTATATTATAGATAGATTAGGGACATATTTTTCTAATGTATTATATACTTTATTATTTACTAAAATAGTTATGCTGCACCATATACTGATAGTGCTCAGTAAAGCAATGTACAGCAAATCAATAACAGACAATAAAAATAACAAAGCTCAAAATAATACACATGTGTTAGGAGTGTTGAATGTTGAGTCTTGCTCTTATTGGATACAATTAGCAATTCCAGGACTTTTCACAAATGCAGCCATCCACATTTTTTCCACATTCACGATCTTCCCATTGGCCTTTAGAATTCATCACTACACAGTCTTGCCCTCTTCCACCATTGTCGGGTTCTCCTAGACTCCAGTGGCTGCAGTTAGAAATTCAAGGAATTATATAAATGGCAAAATTAATTAGTCAACACCCATAAATTAGCAAGCAAGCACCAAGAATCCAATAACTCAACCTGAGCTACCTATATTCTCCATTATTGCAACATGTGGGCAGAAAGTGCATCAGAAAGCACAGAAGTGGAAGAGATGTAAATGTGGGCACACTTCTACAAAGAATAGCAATTTTTTTTCCTGTATGAGCGCCTATGCAGCAAGTCCTACCTAACAGTGTAAAATATGGGTCTCCAATAAACTTGCAGCAGGGTGAAAACACCAGAAGAAAGAGCCAGAAAACAGCCCATCTGATAATAGTGGATGACCCAGTAAACCGCATATATATCAGCACATTATCGGTAAATGAAACCAGCACAAATCAGGGCCCTACTTGCATAAAGGCACTTATAACCACCCTCATCATCACTTCACAAAAACAAGCTGAAGAAAGGAAAAACAAAACTGAAAATCAAAGTGCTGAAGCTACCCGTAACAAGAAAAGATAACATTGAATCAGAATGGGTGATAAACATCACACAAAACAACTGGGCTAGCCTATATGTACCAAGGAAATGTATAGTAGATAATTAATTTTATTTTATTATACTGTATGCCATTAAGTCATTTTTCAGTTCATAGTGACCATATAGTTAGATTTTTTTCTGTGAGGAAGATAATTATATGCTAATGACCAATGGATAGGTAGAAGATAGAAGAAAGAGACGTCCTAAAAATACCAAAGAATGTCCCACCATCACAATCCTTCCAGCAGAAAGAGGATGAACTGCAGTTATCACAGACAGAACACTATACATCCAAAAAGCATAAGGACTATTGAATGACAAGTAAACCTACAATCTCTGAAACAAAAACCCAAAACATCAACCAAAGCAAGAAAACGATTTACTGAAATAAAGGAAATAAAAACAATTGTATATAAAACTATGGACCAGTCCTCACATGCTTCCACTGGTGCCCAAAAACACACAAACCTGACAGACAACTCTGTCCAACTGTATTGCCACCTCTAGCCACAACCTACAATTTAGCTAAAAAATCACGCCTAGAATTGTAGACACTCATAAACGGAAATGAACATTCCATTAAATCACCACAAGTGAATTAAAGATCTAACATTTGAGGAAAATGAAACCACAGTTTTATTTGAATTCACTGTACTTTTCAAATGAATAGACCCTAAACTGATAAAAGAATCTAAATTAGAGTACTCCTGCACAACACACTAAACATAATACCGAAACTGAAAAAACAGACTTATGGAGCTTATAGACCTTTGCCTCGCCACTTCCAGATTGATAGACCAATATGCACAGCAATCACAGGAACAGTCATCGAGTCTCTTATGGAATGGGACAACTCGGCGTGGCCAGCTTGGCGCAGCTGGCTCACTGCAGCTAGCTTGCCACCACCAAGTCATCGCTGCCAACTCACTGCTGCCAAGTAACCCCAGGACAATTCCACATGGCCAATTTACCATGGGGAAAACTCACTGTTGCTGGCTGGAGGGAGGGCTGGATGGGAGAGCACAGAGCAGCATCCTATTTTCACACACCTTGCCACCACCGCCAAGCTCCAGGCCAAAGAGGCTGGGGATGACGGTGGCAGTGGTGGGTGGGTGAGGCAGGCAGTGGCCAGAGGGTCACATTTTTACACAGTGCCACTGCCACTGCCATTGTTGCTGCCATGCTGAGCTCTGCGCTGAAGAGGCCAGGGATGGCGGTGGCAGGGATAAGGTAGGCGGCAGGGTGGGTGAAAATGGGATGCCCTTGGCTGCCAACACCACTGTCACTCTGCACTCTGCCCACCCATTGGCTTGCCCTCCCTCCTGGCTCTTCTTCTGGGCCCCCGCAGCAAGTTGGCTGTGTGCTGTATTGTGACAACTTGGTGGCAGTGAGTTGGGAGAGGCGATTTGGCAGCATCAGCCTGGCAGCAGTGAACTGGCCATGCTGAGCTGTTCTAGATTCATAGGAGAGACAGTGATGCAGCACTTAGAAGGGACAGTATTTCCATATACAGTACCCAAATGTGGGTCTATTATACAGCTGACACTTTTGTCATAATGCAAAAACACACATAAGACAATTAACCACACTTTTAACAGAAAATAAGTTTACAAGACAAGAGAACAATAAAGACTTTCTCATCAGCAGAGAGAGCAATGGCAAACTGCAACCCAATTGCAGCGCAAAGCAATCCACCATAACCAGTGGTGGGATTCAGCCGGTTCGCACCAATTCAGCAGAACCAGTAGCTAATTTTTTGTTGCACAGGCCCAGAATGGACTTCCAGAAGCAGCATCCACACAGAGAACTGGTTGTTCACATATTTGAATTCCATCACTGACCCTAACCAAATATTCAACTAGTTCAGCAATCTTGAGGGGCACACAAAAGAAACTTTGTAAGAACCCTGTTCAGATGAGCAAAAATACTTTGCGGGAATCCAGAATTCCAGGAAGCTGAAATAGACTGACTATATAATATTACCCATTCCATGCAATTTTCCGTCCTACTTGATTAAAAAGTGTCTATCCACGCCAACGGTCATAGTACAACTGTAACACCAATGTAAGGACTGTGAAAACCACAGCATAGGACAAACAGGCAGAAGATCAGCAGGGTTCATCCACAAACATCAACTAAAATCAGAAATCATGATGGAAATATCTTAGTTTCGCAATACATAGACAAATTGAACTACAACTTCAACCAGGAATCTATGGACATTTTTGACCAAATAAATTTTCTAAATCTCATTTCAGGTCACCTAAACTATCATTTCCTGCCTGTGAATTTGACATTGTCCAATATACAATGATCTCAGTGCGAATCCAAGGCAAACCATTCAATATCACAGTAATCCAAGTCTATGCCCCAACCACTGGTGCTGAAGAGGGTGAAATTGACCGGTTCTATGAAGCCCTACAGCACCTTATAGAATCAACACCAAAAAATGATGTCCTTATCATCATGGGGGATTGGAATGCTAAAGTAGGAAGCCAAAAGATAAACGGAATAACAGGCAAGTTTGGTCTTGGAGTACAAAATGAAGCAGGGCACAGGCTGATAGAATTTTGTCAAGAGAATACGATGGTCATAGCAAACACTCTTTTCCAACAACCCAAGAGACGTCTCTACACATGGACATCACCAGACGGTCAACACAGAAATCAGATTGACTATGTGCTCTGCAGCCAAAGATGGAGAAGTTCTATACAGTCAGTAAAAACAAGACCAGGAGCTGACTGTGGCTCAGATCATGAGCTTCTTGTTGCAAAATTTAGGCTTAAATTGAAGAAAGTAGGGAAAAACACTAGGCCACTCAAGTATGAACTAAATCATATCCCTGATGAATATACAGTAGAGGTGACAAATAGATTTAAGGAATTAGATCTGATAGACAGAGTGCCTGAAGAACTATGGATGGAGGTTCGCAACATTGTACAAGAGGTAGCAACTAAAACCATCCCAAAGAAAAAGAAATGCAAGAAAGCAAAATGGCTGTCTGAGGAAGCTTTGCAAATAGCTGAGGAAAGAAGGGAAGCGAAAGGCAAGGGAGAAAGAGAAAGATACACCCAATTGAATGCAGAATTCCAGAGAATAGCTAGAAGAGATAAGAATGCCTTCTTAAATGAACAGTGCAAAGAAATAGAAGAGAACAATAGAATAGGGAGAACCAGAGATCTCTTCAAGAAAATTGGAGATATGAAGGGAACGTTTCATGCAAAGATGGGCATGATAAAGGACCAAAATGGCAGGGACCTAACAGAGGCAGAAGAGATTAAGAAGAGGTGGCAAAATTACACAGAAGAACTATACAAGAACGAGCTTAGCATCCCTGATAACCACGATGGGGTGGTCACTGACCTCGAGCCAGACATCCTAGAATGTGAAGCCTTAGGAAAGCTGAGCAACAACAAAGCTAGTGGAGGTGACAGTATTCCAGCTGAGCTATTCAAAATCTTAAAAGACGATGCAGTAAAAGTGCTACACTCAATTTGCCAGCAAATTTGGAAAACTCAACAGTGGCCACAGGATTGGAAAAGGTCAGTTTACATTCCAATTCCAAAGAAAGGCAATGCCAAAGAATGTTCAAACTATCGCACCATTGCACTCATTTCACATGCAAGTAAAGTTATGCTTAAAATCCTACAAGCTAGACTCCAGCAGTATGTGGATCGAGAACTTCCAGAAGTACAGGCAGGATTTCGAAGAGGCAGAGGAACTAGAGATCAAATTGCCAACATACGCTGGATCATGGAGAAAGCTAGGGAGTTCCAGAAAAACATCTACTTCTGCTTCATTGACTATGCTAAAGCCTTTGATTGTGTGGATCACAACAAATTGTGGCAAGTTCTTAAAGAGATGGGAGTACCAGACCATTATTTGTCTCTTGAGAAACCTATATGCGGGTCAAGAAGCAACAGTGAGAACTGGACACGGAACCACTGATTGGTTCAAAATTGGGAAAGGAGTCCGGCAAGGCTGTATTCTGTCGCCCTGCCTATTTAACTTATATGCAGAGCACATCATGAGAAAGGCAGGGCTAGATGAATCAAAAGTTGGAATTAAGATTGCCGGGAGAAATATCAACAACCTAAGATATGCAGATGATACCACTCTAATGGCAGAAAGTGAAGAGGAACTAAGAGCCTCTTGATGCGGGTGAAGAAGGAGAGTGCAAAAGTTGGCTTGAAACTCAACATTAAGAAAACCAAAATCATGGCATCCGGCCCTCTCAATTCCTGGCAAATAGATGGGGAAGAAATGGAGGTAGTGACAGATTTTATCTTCCTGGGCTCTAAGATCACCACAGATGGGGACTGCAGCCAAGAAATTAAAAGACGCTTGCTCCTGGGGGAGGAAAGCTATGGCAAATTTAGACAGCATACTAAAAAGCAGAGACATCACCCTGCCAACAAAAGTACGTATAGTCAAGGCCATGGTTTTCCCAGTTGCAATGTATGGCTGTGAAAGTTGGACCATAAGAAAGGCTGAACGCAAAAGAATTGAGGCCTTTGAACTATGGTGCTGGAGAAGACTCCTGCGAGTCCCTTGGACTGCAAGGCGATCAAACCGGTCAGTCCTAGAGGAGATCAACCCTGACTGCTCCTTAGAAGGCCAGATACTGAAGTTGAAACTCAAGTACTTTGGCCACCTAATGAGAAGGAAGGACTCACTGGAGAAGAGCCTAATGCTGGGAAAGATTGAGGGCAGTAGAAGAAGGGGACGACAGAGAATGAGGTGGCTGGATGGAGTCACTGAAGCAGTAGGCGTGAGCTTAAATGGACTCCAGAAGATGGTAGAGGACAGGAAGGCCAGGAGGAACGTTGTCCATGGGGTCGCGATGGGTCGGACACGACTTCGCAACTAACAACAACAACAATATACAATTAAATCTGCAGATTCAATTTTTAATTGAACAGCTAGTTAGTGCTATCAATCTAATGTATTGTTCAGCCATCCACTTTTCCCTCTTTAACAGATTTTCAAGGAGAAAACCAAATAGAAACGGCAATGGGAGCATGTGGTCAGGATTATTGTATGAGGATGGTGACATCTGTAGTCAGATAAAAGTATGTTGAAAGAGGCAGGCTGATTGCATAGTTTGAAAGCCTAGTGTGGAAATTCCCTAGTATTTATAAACAAATGAGAAAAAGAGAGAGAAAATTTTAACAGGGACTTACGTAAATTTCGGAGTACTATTGTCTATCCAAACAAAGTTGTTTTCAGAGCTCATATCATTTAGACCAATCCAGAATGTCTTGTCTTTCATTTGCGAAGCCAGAAAACTCTGAAATGTAAGGCAGTTTAAATAGTTCAGTTATAATATACCACATGGAATAGACCAATTGTTCCATCGTGTGACCTGCCCAACCGTTTTTCAAAACTGGTCAACCAGGTGTGCAAACTTGCAGATAGTCTGGACTGCAGTCACCTATATGCAACTAGGAGTATAAATTTAACAATTTAAAACTGTCTATCCCTATTGTCTGGGCACATATCAAGGGAGTGTGTTTTGAAAGAATGGGTTTAGTGTTCTCTAAAACACACGTACCAATCACAACAGGGTTTGGGACTTCATAATTATAATATAACAAGAAAAGTGAATTTCTTGTTCTATTATGAATGAATGGGGTTACCACCTTTCTCTGGAGCTGCAAAAATGTATCCTCCAAAGAGGAGCTGCATATCATTTACCTTCATCACCAGCATATCAATATTGACTGTGAGCAGAGATGGGAAGAGAGCATTTCTTGCCCAGAGAAGCAGTTGAGGATGTTTGCTCACAGCCAAGCAAAGGGCCACTAGCCCTCCACCCAACAGCCTCCCTCTTGGTAAACTAAAACTAGTTCCCTCCCAGAGGAACAACAGGTTAAATGCAGGCTATAGATAGGGAGTTCTGTTCCTGAACTGCACATCCCTCTCCACCATCTTTTCAGATGTGAAGGAAACTTCTGACCCTTGTTCTCTACTGAATCAGGTGGCCCCTGCAAGGTTTTCCCTTCTCCTTCCTCCTTCCCTCTAATAGCTTCATAATTAGAGCCAACATGGGACCTCTGTTCAATTCTTGAGAAGTGAAGTTTCCTTCCCACAAACGTACTTCTTGAAGCAATGTGCATGGTTTAAGTTTGAGAAATGGGAAATGCTTGATTATTAAACAGGGAGCAGCTTATTACCTGCTCATTCCAATCATCAATGATAACCAGGTTGCCTCCATATAGCTCACATTTCGTGTGCGCAAGAGACCAGGCTTGACTCTCCATCTTGAAATAGTAGCATTTGTCTCTGTTCATCAGCCAACCTTTTGGACATATCTGACAGCCCGAAGCTATAAAAAAGTTGTAGATATTTAAAGAAGACAGATACACATATTCTAGAGTTGATTTTAATCATTAAAACCAATATCGTCAATGCTTGTGATAATTTGGTCCTGTCTGTAAATCTAAACAATCTATATAGTCTTGAAAATGAAGTCTAGGCCCAGATCCTGACTGGCAAAAACTGCAATACTGTATTTGCAGCTTTAAAAAAAACGTAATGTCTTTCAGAAGTTCTGCTCTGCAGATAATATGAGACCTCCTGGTTGAAATTGACTCTAAGGTTGTTGCTGCTATACTGGCCTCCCTGTTGCTCAACAATATCCCTACCTATCTATCCCTGCTTAGATTTGATTGCCAGATCGCTTATAGCTCTTGGGACTTTGATCTGCCCCCAGATGGCATGAAGTGTGGGTCAGTCCAGGAGTTCATCACCACCAGGGCAATTAGGGGCCTGACCTATGTCACCAAGAGCCTAACATACACATTGGGGACTATGCATTAGACCTGGTTTGTATCTCAGAGCAGTCACAATCTGGGAATGGGGGATATCACCATCAGTCCTTTGCCATAATCAGATCATTCTCTTATCACCTTTTCAGCTTGCCAATGCTGCTGCCACCATGTGGCCAGGGGGAAACTACAGATTGGTCCACCACAGTTGACTTGGGGGTCCCAGGGTGGATTATTTTTTTCCCCTTAGGTCAGGGATGTCAAACTGCCGGCCCGCGGGCCGGACGCGTCATCCGGAAGCCGCGCCCACCCCATTGCCGGCAATGGCAAAACCGGCCCGATACGTTGCGCGATGTCACATGACGTCGCGAGTTTGCCTTAGGTTCTATGGGTGGTTTGACTGAGGCCTTGGTCAGAACCTGGAACCAAATATATTAATTTGTATCTATCTCATTTAAATAACCAGAGAAGATGCATAATAATGCATGGTACTGTAACCAATGCTTTGGTGGTAGGCATGTGGTAAAACTGGGCTACAGTTCAAAACTATAACTTGTAGGAGAACTTTCATTTGTACTTGTATTGTTTAATTCAAAAGTCAACAGCCTAGTATCAAACACAAGCTTTCTTCAACACTGCCTCAATTTCAACTAGATTGAGTGCTTAACTCTGAAGGAGTAACATTTTATGAACTGATGGACAGAGGAATTGTATCTTACCGTTAATCTTATGGACTGCATTGATTAATTTAATGACTGTCTCCACATTTTCGTTACTTTGAATCTCTATCCGTTTTATGTTTTGGTTCACTAAAAGAACAAATATATAGGAAAACAATTAAATGGAAATGGAACTTGATGTAACACAACTTCTCCCAATCTGTGCCTTCCAGATATGTTGAAACTCCTGTACCCATCATATCCTATTAGTTGAAGAGTTTCAGTTCCAAGACATCTGGTGGGCACCAGATTGGAGAAGGTTAGCCATTGATATATTGATGCAGAGGAGAATTCAAAGAAAGAAAACCATTAAAGGTCATATGGCATACTCAAGAGAAGGTAAGTCTAAAACCATTCTTCCTGTCACCCAGAATTTTGATGATAAGCAATGTTTGGCTGGAAGAATTTTCCATCTTCCATTTTCCATTAATGCAAAGATAGATTTCTGGCAGAACTTGCTTTCACTATGGCTGGAAAACCATCTTGTCAAAACCATCTTGTCAAAACAAAGTCCAGAGTAGCTTCTGACCCAGCACCATCTTTGGGGCCAGAAATCCAATAGCATGCACATTCAGAATTGGATCACTGTCATGAATCACTCCTATTCTACTGGACAATCCAGCAGCAAAATCAGGATTATTATTTTTTTACCATTGCAGTTACAAAAAACAAATACTATACGAATGCAAAATAAATGTGTAATGAAAAATTAGAGTGACTGCCTCAACTCCCACTCCATAAATTTCAGCAATTATGCAAAACCAAGTAAGCTTATCATTCCTATTAAACATAAGGTTTTGGTTTATTTATTTTCAGTGAAAAAATTATAAATGTGTAAGATTCTATCATTGTTTTATCTGATATATAGATTAAAAATGAATTGTTACTAGTGGTACATATATTTTTTGCCCAACCCTAATGCCCATGAATTTGTTAGTTTTATTTAAGTGGGAGTCACACAGCTTCATTTCTTATTTTGAGAGATTATAGTACCACAAAGTCTGAGAACTCCTGGTTTAGATACTGAGTAATCTTATTGCTTTTCATACATTTCCTCTCATCAACACTGGGAAAGCATGAAAATTGGTTTTAGTTTTATATTTTTTTCTCATGCCATTTTCTGCATGTAAAGATATTTATATGTAGGCATGGAAGAAAGGAAAAATATCATTATTCTGTTCCTTAAATTCACCTCTGCAGTACATGCTGGTGGCAGTAATCCAGCCTTCCTCAATTGGGACTTTTCCAGCTGTGCTGAAACCAAAGTTGTTGGACTTTCAACCAGTACAATACTGTCAATATTCTAATTTCAATGTATCTAGAAGACATTTAACACTGAACAATTTCATGTTTATTCAGTTGTTAACTCATTTATGCTTCCTTCCCATGTTAAAATAGTGTTGATATAGAAATTTTGATAATCTGTGGCCATTTTAAATAAAAACAGTTACATATTTATTTAAGAAACCCAGAAAAATTAACATCCTTTGACTAATTTATTCCATCCTTTGCATTTCATGAGTGCTTTCCATTTATTTATTTATTTTCCATATTTACTTTCTTATTGGCTTGGAAAACTTATAAATTGCCAGGGGAAAAAAATCCTACTTTGCTGAAGATGCCATTAATTTCCTGGTTGATGATCAGAATATGAGTCCTTATATTTGGCCAAAATGCTTTTTTGAAAAGTGTTCCTGAAAAACATGTCTGAATATGTGAAAGATTCACACAACTGCTTTCTAACACAAGAGGACAGGGAGAGGAATTGGTGGACTGTTGATACTGATGTGTGTCCCTCCCAAGCAGTCACCCAAGGCAGATCCCTCACTTTAATGTTGGACCATCCTTGATAGGGAAATTTGTCAAAGGTGTCCTTCAGAAAGAAAGACAATAGAGATACAGTGAACAGGTCTTAGGAACTTAGACTGATGTTGCCGGGAATGACTCACAGTTTTCAATTTGGAACAATCCAAAGTAAATCTTATTCATGAAATTCCCAATTAACAAGCTCATCTATCCACCTTATCTTCCTTTCTCACTGGAAGCAAACCCATATCTGCCTATAAACACCACTTACCATCCTTTTTCATGCTATTGTGACCATCCTCCAGCTTTTTTAGGTTGTCATTTAGTACTGTTTCTGGAAAAAAAGGCACAATAAACTGCAGTTGCTACTTTGAGAGAAAAGCCATTTTTAAGACCTCCGTATTTCCCTAAGCAAGAAGAAATAGGAGGTGCTACGGGATGAGGTTATAGTGGTTCGATTTAAAACTAAATGTCAAGATTACAGTGGAAGCCCATTCCTTAATAAGCAGCACAATTGTAAATTCTGCTTAAAATTCCCCAGAGAAACAGCGCAGATGCTTCTCTATGCCCTAAGTTTAAAAATATGAATTGCTTTTTCTTCTCCCTCCTAGAATATCCTTGAAGAGTACTAGTCTCAGACCTTAATCCAATAAATCGGTTTCTTACTCTCACAGAAAAGAAACAGACCCCCATCCTAAGTGGGCGTGAGCTCCCAATGACAAATTACTTTATTAATTCATTCAATTGGACATTAATCATTTTCTCCTAATAGCAGATGATCAGCCAAGGCATCCAACAGGATAAAGGAGACAAAAAATATTAAAATGGTGGTTATATGCCTTTGATTATAACCTCAACAGCATCATCTTGAATTTTTGACCCCTTCCCCCAGACACTTAACAAAATATGGTTGCCCAGCAGCCAAAACAACATGTGATAGTTGGGGGAACAAAAACAAAGAACTCAAGGATGCTTGGCATAAGGAAGGAAAGAAGTGATGAGGAAACATCAGTTGGGATATCAGACACAAGATCTGGCTAATGCATACCCTGAGCAGAATGACTGGAGTTGAACAGGTGCAACTGCTTGTCTGTACTGAGACCTAGAAAAGACAGAATATTAGCCAGGGGGACCTAGTTCAAAGTTTAATGTTTTACCAGCCAGATAATGTACAATATATGGACTGACTGGAAATTATAAGATTGCTATCCCACTTTAAACCCCTCCATGGTCAGGTTTAGCTTTAGCAACTCTAGGAATTTATAGTCCCAACCTCACTGGAAAACTTTCCCAGAAAACCTAGCCTCTTCTAGAAATCTCAACATGAATTTACTGTTAGTTTGTACGAGTAATGTGCATACACATCTCAATGAATTCAAAATTGGAAATGTCCGCTTTCAAAATGGTGATCATTAGTCTCTGATCAATATATATTGCCAAGAAACAGGAAAATATATGAATGCTTTGTGAAATGCTGCATTTCTATTGTATTCTAGTTACTATTATCACTATGAAACTCTGTTGGCTAGCTTAAGATAGCCTTTGCTAAGGTGAATACCATCCAGATCTGTAAATTTCTAGAATACTGGTTAGGGAATCCTGACTGTTGAAATCCATACATCTTGAAGGTCCTTCGACTCAGAAGATTACACTGCCTATAGTAAAATAGGTTGCATTATATTTTTCATTGTTTTTCTAGAACTCAATGGTGAAATATAGGAAAGACATTTTCCCTAAAGACTGTATATTCACCTCCTTTTTCTTTTATGTAAGTCTACTTTTGCAGTTGCTTACAAAACATTTCTGCACATGTGAATCTGATTGGTTAGCTATTTCAATTATTGTTCTTTTAAAAGCTGATTTTTGTAATTGAGATAGAAATTACAATATATATAACTGTTTAGAACAACAAAATGGAATTATTACCTTTTTTAGTCAGCAAAGTTTGATTCAAACGCAGCTCTTCTAGTTCCTTGGAAATCTTAGAATCTGAAGGAATAGGAAGACTGAATTCAGACATTGCATCAATCCATGGTTTCCTGGATGAACTATAACTGTCCAGGTTAGCACCACAATTATACACTAAGCCACAAATCATCCTCTATAATTTACAGTAGCTGGGTATGCACTACTCAGTGAGCCAAATCAATTACATTGCACTCTATGTGACATGTTAAGCCTGGCCAAGACTAGTCAACTTGAAATGAACTAGTATGATTTTCATTTTGAGAGATAGACTGCCTCATTAGTATGGATAGCAGTAGATTGTGGCTTCCTATGAAAGATAAAGAGGATGATCTCGAGCCTATAACAGAAAATAATATAAGTTTCTGACATGTTTCAAATGATTGTCTTCTTAAGGGATAAATGTGTACTGCACAGTATCAGTCCACTGTCTTATATAAAGACTGTTATAATAAAAAGGTACAATTATTGACCAAATTTCTCCAGTTCAAGCACTGGTATTTCCTAATCTGTATTTCAGAATTTCATTGTCTTTTGCTAGCATGGAGGTGGTATTCGTTCTACAATTAGGAAGAGTATGAGGTAAAGATGAAGGGGTGACAAGCAAAAGAGAATCTGAGTGACAGCTAAAAAGAACCTGAGGCATCAATGAATAAGATGCATCTGTGGAGGAAGACATGAGACTCACTAAGAAAAGGACAATATTTTCATTTAATACAATTTTATCCAACTTTTCTAATTAAAAAGAGTGGCTGATAGCCTCTCTAACAATTAGCTAGCTATGGAGAGAAGCGTTTCACAATCTGTAGAGAAAAATGTGAGAAGGCATGGTGATTGGCTACCAGATGTGAGATTGTAAATAAAGGCTTTCATGTGAAGTGTTCAGCTTAGGAATCGCGTGACGGGAAAATAATGTCCATAACCAAGAGGCTGTATTGGGACCTGAGCAATCCCTCCACATTATTTCCTACCGTATTTTTCCAGGACACTGAGATCAGCAGTCACAAAAAGCAAAGATTACTTTTCCCATCCCCAAACTTCATCAAACACAAAATAAATTGGATTAGAAGTAAGGTATTCTGCTGGGCTCCATCCAATCAGCCCCAGCTAGCATGGCCAATAATCTGAATTGATGGCAATTGTTGATAGTATCCATGCAAATATTTCAGTGACAAAACAGCTTTAGCTTGTAGAAAACCGAGTTGTAGTTTTTAATCAATATGTTTAGTGAGTAGATGCTCTAAAAATAAATTATTTTCAAATGCATATATAATTGAAAACACAATTGGGATACCTTGTTTCTGGTCTAGATTTTTTTAAAAAATAATGGCACCTCTCACCTCCCAAAATTCCCCAAGCTGAGAGAAAATGTAGGAAATGCAGACTTAACACATCTGAAGGGAAATATTTGAGGCTGATCTTCCTTACTTATTTGTAAGGCACCAGACTATACCCTATTCTCTTTCTCCCTCTTTCCTTCACATCCAAGATCTGCTATTTCAGAATGGAGATAGATGAGCCAGCTTTTAACTCAGAAGCCATACATTTTGATGTCATTACAGCAACAATGATGATCCACAGCAAAAACGACGCAATGTTCACAAGAAAAATGATGGGCAGGGATACTCCTGAACCACCTCGGCAGCTTTGTGGCAGAAAACTACCTGTGGACAAAAAACATGTTTTATGGAACCTACAGTGGTAAAACTAGGATAAGAATTCAATTATTAATACTATGGAAGAAAAACCAGACTAAGTTCCGCATACTAGCTAAAATCCCATTCATTCCGGAATAATATTTGTATTACCTTTTCTTTATAGCAACAAAACATGCTTTTATACAGCTGGTTTCCTACATGGCATAAACTTGTATAATTATTAGGCTCTTTCTTCATCACATATATGAAATAGACTAGGAAAGACATGAGAATGTACACAGGGAAAAATTAACTGTCTTTGAAATAAAACACAACACATCAGAGTAAATGTTCTTAAACAACTGCACAATAAGAAAATTACTATTTCTCCACAGCTTACTGCAGCTTTAGTGACTCAATCAACTTGAATGCACCAAATGGCCAACACTGTATTTTCTTGGTTTTTCCCCCCTTTGAAAACATTTCACTTCTCATCCAAGAAGCTTGGATGAGAAGCGAAATGTTTTCAAAGAAAACAAAACAAGAAGGTCCAGTTGCCTTTTGGAAAAAGCACCTTTGGGTACCCCTCTGAACCTAGAGATCATTTCTATGTTACAAAGGAGATTTTGCCGTACTTTCTGTCTTGCGCTCATAGTCTCTCTTTCTGCACAGAATCCTGAGAAATGATATTTGGGGGCGAGCAGGCAAGGAGTATTTATACTATAACAATATCTGTCAGCTCCCATCAACTATCACACTCTCACCAATATTATTTAAAGTATTGATTAAAAGAAGTTCTGAATGTCTGCTAAGAAAGTGCTAGCTTTCCCTTGAATCTTTTAAAAGCAACATCATTTGAATTTCATACCTCAGTATTAAGTTTTGAATATATATTTTAGCTACAGCTGTTAGAAATGCCTGAAGTATTTTTTTTAAAATCTACGTACCAAACCATTTTATCTACGTACCAAACCATTTTATAGGCAAGGAAAAGATTAATTCTTTGATCCCTCAAGGTACCACATTAGGCTCTTTTCTTCATCTGATTTATGTAACTTTAGAGAGAAATGATGACATCTACATCACAAAGAAGATTTCTGAGCTGCTTCTCAGCAAGAAAGCAGTAAGATAATAGCTAGGATGCCGTTTTTAACCGAATCAATCACCCACAATTCCCAGAATTCCTTTGGGGAAACTTGTTATAGCTAAACTGTTTTAAGCCTGAATTAGATCTGGTCATCTTCTCTTAGTTCCAGAATACACGTGAATGCTTTGTGTTCTGAATCATTATGAATCTTGCTGATCCAGCAAACGAGGTTATGACCAATTGATCACAGACTGATGAAAGCAGGAAGCAGCTGTCTTTGGTATGACCCAGAGAAAGGGAACAGATTAATTGTCCCCTGAAACATTGCACAACAAAGATCATACGGTTTCAGGCCCAAGATGCTGTTGTAGAACAGAAGTGCATAGAAAGCTGCCTTAGGGTGGGGCCAGACTATTTGAACTGAGATTACTTTGATCCACCTTATTAGTGTAGACGTTCAGAAGCAGCACATTAAAAAGGGAAAAGGCTCATTCTCTGGCCAGTTACCTTCTGTGGCTGTGATAATTGATATTCTCTAAGGAAAACTCAGGTACATGTTTCCTACAAAATACTGACCTAATTAGTAAATCAACTATG
This sequence comes from Azemiops feae, assembly GCA_023970755.1. Taxonomy (NCBI): domain Eukaryota; kingdom Metazoa; phylum Chordata; class Lepidosauria; order Squamata; family Viperidae; genus Azemiops; species Azemiops feae. The sequence continues at coordinate 1,560,878 of JALGBA010004283.1, forward strand.
GTTGTTTAACCATGGTTAATTAAAGGAACTGCAAGCATGTGGGTTTGCATGTGATGAAGTTCACATTATTTATACCTACTTTATAAGGATAAGCTTAGAAATCTTGTTTCATAAAATTACTGAACTTGAAGAATCAACTGAGGTCATCAACTCCATCCCTCTTCTCAATACAAGAATACAAATTAAACCATCCCAGAGAGATGATTGCCTAACTTATGCTTGACGACATCTAATGAAAAGGACATTTCAGGAAATGTTTAAGAAAGTTTGGTTGCTATCTCTTTGCTGTTGGAAGTGCAGATCAAAAATTGGAACATAAATTTATAAAGATTGGGCTTTGTCTTCAGGATCAGGTTAGGACTACAGGCCTTTCATCAGGTCAGACCATTGACCCATCTACCCCAGTGTTAGCTAGAGTGACTGACTGCTGATTCTCTCAGGGATCAAGACAGAGGATCCTCCCTGCACACCTTAGAACAGGGGTCCCCCAAGCCCCGGTCCGTGGACCAGCACCAATCCGCAGCATGCCAAAAACTGGGCTGTGCAAACAAGCTAAGCCCCATCCGCAGGATGCAGAGAGCATGCAAAACCACACCCCCTCCAGTCCGTGGAAACAACTCTCTTCATGGAACTGGTTCCTGGTGCCCAAAAAATTGGGGGCCACTACTTTAGAAGACACTTAAATCAGAGTTTTCTGGTATGCAAAACCATGTGATCCTTAACGCAGCTCATATGATGAATTATCCCTCCATATCAGCAAAGAACAGTTACTCTCAGTAATCATGTACCTCAAGCAGCTAGAATTCTTCCCTCATCCTTTAATTTGCTAGGTGGATGGAATGTTTAAATGTTTGGAAATAAGTGAAAATGGAAAGGGTATTCTCGTTCTTCTCAGATATCCACTCATTTCCCATAGCATGTACATTTGCAATTTTTTTCCAGTTTATAGTCCAATTGTGCACAAATCCAATCATTAATAAGTCCCATCATGGTGAGTGAGGGTTATTGTCAGACACCATAAATATAATTGTGATTTTCGTGTTATTGAAGAAGTTGTGGGGCTCTACCAAACTGGCAATCATTTTCATAATAAGATCTTAAACAGCCAGCAGGAGATTGCACTGCCGTTCTAAGCTTCTCTCCATTTGGCTCTGAAAGCAGCTGTTTTTCTGGAAATTCTCCCCCCAGAGGCACAAGTCAAAATTTCTGAATCCAGCTAGAGCTGGCAATTACCTGTTTTTTCAAGAATATTGCTTGGTTTCTTCCCCTGTTCCTCAGGTTCCTCACATCTCTTATAGATACCCTGTGATGATGCCATTTTTCTCAGTCTCTGGAAGCTGTGGGACTTTCAGCTATTTAATATAGTCTAAAGTTCTCCCAAGCTTTTTCTGAAGAAAGGAAATGAGCATGAGTAGTCACTCTTCCTCTTTTCAGCTCAGAACTTCCACAAAGTTCTTAAAAACCTTCCTCTGAAAATCCATCCTAATGCACTGGTTAACGCGCCTCCTAAGGGCTGCATTGGAATATGATGTTCAGTACTGCTTCAGTACTAAAGTGTCTGCTTTGTGCATGTCAGAATGAATGCACAGATCTGGGTACCTTTGAAACCATCTGCCGATGTTGATTGGAAAACCCAGTGCTACACATGAGTAGTCCAAAACTATTTCAGCAGTATCAGACTTTTCTGGGAATCATGGACTCCTCCACATGGCAGCATTAAAGTGTTTTTCTGCTGCACAGGAGCCAGGAAGAAAATATGCCAACATAAAAATATGCCTGGATTTCTGCCTTGACAATGAAGCAGAATATGGGTTATGTTCACAGGAAACATGAGGAGCAGGAAAAGCCTCTTTTGGTGATAGCCACCAATAGCAGAAGATCTGTGGAATGAAGTTTCCAGTCTGTGAAATTAGAAAACTGATACCAAAGGAATTGTTCTTCCCTGCTTCATCTCCATGTACTTCTTGGGGCAGAAAAGTACAGGTAGTCCTTGTTTAGCGACCACAATTAGGACTGGCAACACCATCACTAAGCAAAGCAATCACTAAGAGGGAAATCATTTGACCATGATTGTGCTTTTCTTTCCCCCACTCCCCTGCTGTTTGGAATGCTCACTACAATGATGCTGGGATAATTAGCAAGAAGAGATTTAATGTTTATATTTATATTCATTGGAGAGGAAGGGATTGCAAGAGAATAAGCAGGTACACAATGGGGAATGTTGTGGAGTGCACTAGTGGTTGCCAGTGTCAGCACATTGCTTTCAATGTGTGTACTCCATTGTGTGCCTGCTTACTCTCTTGTAATCCCTTCCTCTCCAATTTCTCTGCTCTGGAGGGGGTGGTGGAGGCAGAAAAACAATAGTCAGGAACAAGATACCATGTACTGACAGTGATCATATAACTGAGGGACAGCACTGCTCTAACTTCAAACAGTTGCTGAATAAAACAGCAAGGATTACCTGTAGAGAAGAACAGCTCTTTCAATGACACTTCTCCTGACATCAGGAAGAAGAAATCTCCAACCATCCTTTACTAGAAAGAAATTGTGGTTGAACACTCAATTCCTGTCACTCCTCTGTAAGAAAGCATAAAAGGAAGTGAATCTTCTTGCCACTAAGAAGACTGCCAACCAGAAGACCTACTTCCCCAATTCCCCAACCCTGCTTTTCTTGCTTGCATCCAAAGAAAGTGACTGACCAAATTTCAGAAGCAGAGCAAACAAATAAAAGCTGTGTCTGTGGTGGCAGGAATAAGTTAAAAGCAGTATTGTCCATTTAAACCCTCTAAGTATGGTGGTTGAAATATTTCCATTCAATAGTGAGCAGGTGATGCAGAAGAGCTCCGACACGCAGTCATGCCATGTCCCTGAGAGAGGTTCAGAAATCATATTGCAAAAATTTAGAGAGGAAGCAGAATCGTACCTGTCTCTTGCAGTGATTTGGCTACACATGACTTATTGTTTGTTGAATATGAAAGATTCACTCACTGTACAAAAGCTGAAACCCCTAATAAGCATACATTTGTTGTCTATGCACATACTATATTCTATGCTTACAGGGCATAATTCAACTTTTCACGTACATGGAGAAAAGCAGTGGGAAAGCCTCTTCCCAAGGCTCACCTAATATGTGAATGCAGGAGGATAACCTCTCAAAGTAGCTAATTCTGTTGAAAATGTTCTTTAGTCCCCTTTTGCTTCACCAGAGAAATGAGCTGAATAATAATTGGACAAAGCCATGTTCTGCTGCAGGTTGGAGGAGTGGATGGATGGATGGATGGATGGATGGATGGATGGATGGATGGATGGATGGATGGACAGATAGACAGATCTATTTGTTTTATATGTTTACAATCAAAGACAAAACAGAAACAAGCAAACCCAATGATAAACTTAACCAAAAATTGTATGCTAAAACAGTATAGTGAGTATATTAAAAATACATGTATTTAATAAAATTATTACACTATTAAGTACTGGACACAACTAGTAATTAAACAGAATTTGGAGACTCTTCTAGATATTTCAAATGGCCTTTCAGCTAATAATATTCTCTGTCTCTGAGCAACCATAATTATGAGTTACTAGAGGCAATATCAACTAAGTTCACTTAGCCATATAAAAAGGGCAACCCCAAATCACAGGAGAAACAGATTCTATTTCCTATATAGTGGGCATGATAAATTCACTTGCTTCCAACAGTGAGGATGGCAAAACATTTAACCGAGCAAATGCAAAATGTCTCCTGTGAATTAGATAAAGAGTATTAACTACATAGTTGTCACAGAAGAACCGTCTTCCAAGAAGACCTCCCCTTACAAAAAAGGTAGGGTTGTATTTCAGTTATGCTGAATATTGTTCTTCAGGGCCCATTGCTCCAGCTCTAACCAAACTATCTTGGTCAAGCCATAACATTTTAAACCTAGATCAATATGTTGAAAGAAAAGTCTTCATTAGGGTCCAGTCCAAGCTGGGAATAAACAAAATGGAGACTGCTTTAGAAAGAAGGTTGTAGTTTATTAAAGAGCAGAACCACAAAACATGACGCTCTGGAGCAGCTGACCACATGTAGCTAGAAGTGGTGGGTTTTTATACCTTCTTGGGCTTTGTGTTTGGAGTTCCTGTTCTGGTGGCATGAACTTTGACCTGAGGTTCAGTGTACCTTTCTGGTATTCTGATGATGGTGGGTGAATCCTATTATGTCCCAAAGGTCATATCCTTCTTCCCTGGGGCTGTAGCTGATGGCTTATTTCCTGTGTTGGATTTCTTGGGTGAGGGGTTGCTGGTTCTAATTCTATCACTCTGTTATTGTTAGCTATCAGTTTTGCTGCAAGGGATTTCAAAATATTGTCTTGAATGGGCTTCTGCCTGGTGGTATTTGCTCATAAATGGGGCTGAATGGGATTATCAAATCTGTATTTCTAAAAGGTGGTTTCCTGAGTTTCTACTGGGGGCTATTAAGAAAAACTGGGCCTGCTTCTCTGCCTTTAAGATCCTTTGGGGAAATATAATATTCTGCCTTTTAATATTCCCAAAATATTTCTTTCTCTGGGGGGGAGTGCTGTCCTCCTACAAATACTTACCTTTCCAGAAGACATAAAACTATATTATAAGTAAAGGAATCCAAAGAACTGCCATCAAAAACAAATTTGAGTGTAATATAAAATATTGTACTAGATGCATGCTCAGTGCAGACAATACTAGATTCTGAAATGGCCCCCTTCATTTTTAATGGCAAAACCAGCATCCAGTTAGCTGTTTTTAAAATCCCAAAATTATTCTCAGGATAGTTGATTCTTTGTTTTAAACTTTATTCAGCATGGCCTCTGGAGTGAGACCAGCATGCGTGGGTACTCAAAAGCAACAATGATAGAAATTAGTGCTACAGTACTAAGTCACAGCTGGGTATCACAGGTAGTGATTTCCATTTTGCAACAACTACCGGTAAGAGGGTGTGGCAGAAAAAAACAAATGAATGCAGACAATCCTTTCAAGTGAGACCAGTTGTTTTAGTTGTTCAGAGCTTTCTCTCTGCAGTTCTTGGTGTTTTGAAGAGAGAAGATTTAACTTTTCTTCACATTGTGTTTTGACAAGAGTCACTGTCATCATGGAAAACTGTTGGAAAGAATTGTTTAAAACAAAAATAAGCAAGGAAAATGTTCAAAAGAAAGAACTTTGTTGCCTTCTAATAGACGTTTGACTTCCTCAACCCCGAAATGTTTACTATAGAATTGCTTCAGATCATCTGAGGTTGTCTGCCCTCTTCCTTTCTGACTAGTCCACTTTCCATTTCCTAACCTAAATGTTTCCTTTTCCATTTTTAAATCTTCACCAACATTTCCGTGGAACCATTATTTTTTCTGCTGTCCTTTACTTTCCCCGCCCCCTTGTTGAAATTGCTTGTGCTTCTAACACCATTTTAGAAATTCCCACTTACTGCATCTTGAGCTCCTTTTCCCATAAGCTCTTCCTGAGGTGGGACCCTGCTTAGCAGTGCCCCGAGATGAATGATGGGTTCCCATGACATTGGGACATTGAGTCCCAACCTATACTGAGGCCCCTTTAAATTGCATGTAAAGTTTTGGTTGTTAATACAGTACTGCATTTTTATCCCTTAGCAAGTAACAACCCAGAACATCTGAGACATTTCATGACAATTCTGTTATCAGAGGCCCAGGCTGGTGATTTAAGAGGACTTGGATCAACCTGGCAATTTTCACTATTTTCCTCCTGGTCCCTGGGCACTATGTTAGAGACCCATTTTGATTTGGTTTGCAGAAGAGGGCAATCCTTACTTTAAATCCAGGCTCTCCTTCTATACCTGCCATGTCTCTTGCTTGGAGACCTGGCTTTGAAAGATGCCCCACCGAGCTAACATCTACACGGCATAGAGTCTAGTTACCTGTGAGCTGTCTATCTCCCAGAATATCTTTCTGGCCACTTTGATTGTTCAGGGTCGGGGCACTCTGGCTTCCTTTGATTAAACAATTAAACGATCTATTGGGACCCCAGGCACCCTCCTTCATTCCCTCCACGTTCTGGGTGTCCCCCACTCTGGTGTTGTTTAGAAGAATGATGAAAACCTGGCTCTTCATCCAGACTAGAATGAAGTGAAACCATGGGTAAGATTCCCCCCTCTCCCATTCTTGCCATATTTTATCTTTTTTCTTCCATTGATTTTGTTGTAATTTCTTTGTTTTGATTGTTACAAGCTGCCCAGAGTTGTTGGGAATCAGGAAGCATACAAAATTAAAAGTAAATAAATCTGCCTAGCAGAGCATGGGAACTATACTGTAAAGGAGAAGAGTGACAGGTGATTCTCTGCCACTACACTTCACTTCATTTCACAGCCTTTCCCCTTCCTCAACTATCAGCTGTCAGTTGGGGCAGGTTTGCCCAAAGGGAAAGGCCACCATTCCATTCCCTTTTGATTCGTATTGAGTCAAGGGTAGCTAATGCCTTTGAGCCTTCCTCTCTGAAGGATATCAGTGAGAAAAGCCAGCAATTTTCTGAAAAGACCATGCTTAGCAGAAATTATTACTCCAGAGCAGGGGTGTCAAAGTGCCAGCCTGTGGGCTGGTTTCATCATACCGAAGCCGTGCCCACCCCATTGCCGGCAATGCAAAAAGAGTCACGACACGTCGTGACACCTGACGTGGTGAGTTTGACACCCGTGCTCCAGAGACTTCAGAATAATTGAAGCTTTCCATCACCAGATCTACAGCAGCTTTGGAAAACATCATCCACATCTTCTCCATGGTTGGCTGAATAATAGTGGGGAAAGTCATTTATTTGTTGTTCCATTTATTATACCTGGATGTTCTTAATAACATTGCTGAGATCTTTCATTAGAATTTTTAAGCAGGAATGGATATCATCAACAGACAGTGCCATTCCTGCCATGCCATCAAGATCTTGCAGCATCTGAATCATGTCTGTTGGGGCAGAATTTCAGAAGAAAGAGGTTGTGAAACTAATGAGACCAGGTTCATTTTTGGTTGTATTCATCCCTCTGACATTTCTCGAGAAATGGCATTCCTTAGAATTATGTAACTAATGGAACATTTCTCCCTCTTTGCTTTCTACTTCTTGACTGGAGTACATGAGTCATAAGTACTCAAAGGAATTGGTTTGATAAACTTCATACAGCTCTGGCCTAATTTTTCTATTAAAAAGACGTGCTTAACTCTTTCCCATCTTCCCGATATCTATCACAAATTATCCTTCTTTCCAACACTTTTTCCTCCTGGAACTTTCCATGTGCAGTATGTAGACTTTACAAGGAGAAATGAGCTGAACGGAATAGATGAGCTAGGCAGCTGAAGCATCATATAGCAGTGTCTTTCCCCTTTCTTTTCGTATTCTAATGCCTTTATTTTTGGAGATCCTTCTCATCTGAAGTGAGATGTGTGCATCCAAGGAGAAGGCCTCTGAATCCTGTCATTACTCTTGGAAAGTACTCTTAACAAGGTAGGCGGAAGAAGATTTGAATCTAGGAATTTCTAATAGATCTCTGGGCATAACCGCTTATATATAATATCTATGTTAAAGCCCACTTGTTAACTATTAAGCCTGGTTTGTTGATCATGCTCAAAATAACTTTGGGCCAGGTTATTGGCAATTCACCTTCAATTACAAACTAATTCTGACTTCATTTCTTCCACTCCTGCCTCCACACAGTAACAAACAGCCATTCTTAGAGCTGTTGGGGAAAGTGCCTAGTTGCAAAACTGCCAACATGTTGGTGATGGTTTATTATTTGTTGTTCACAACAACGGGTTATTTCTAGGTACTTGATTATGTGGCAAGGAGTTGAATCCTTTCTTACAATCAAACCAAGTTACTTTCAAGTTGGTCTTGTCTTCCAGTTTTCCAAAATCATCTTGTCAATTAGAAGCTGATGTTTTGTTCTTTTGCTGTTTGGGCAGTTTCCTTTCTGCTTAAGTGGAAACAGCTTGTTTTTAATTAGATGCTGTTGGACTGCATTAGCTACCCCATCAATTAGACCAGGGGTGTCAAACTGACGGCCCGTGGCCCAGATGCGTCACATGCAGGCCACGCCCACCCCAACTCCACAAAGGAAAAAAACGTCATGATATGTCACGATACGTCATGTGACACGATCAAGTTTGACACTCGTGAGTTAGACACTTGAAAGTTGTTGATAAGCAGATAAATGGCTTATAATTGTTTGGTGTTTCCTCTTTTGTTGGATCTTTCATTATCAGGTAGATTTTGCTAGATGTTAACCAATCTTTAATTTCACCTCCTTGTGCTATATTGTTAAACTGCTTGGCAACAAAGGAGTGTAGCCCAGTCAGATATTTCAATAAAATCATGTAGTTCATCTTCACTGGGTGCTGACCAATTCTTGATCTTCCTTGCCCTTTTTCTCTATCATTTCTGCTGTTACTACAAGTTCTTTCATTTCAGTTTCTGTTTTGTTCTTATCCATCTTCTGTTGCCAGGCTCTATTCTTATTGAATTTCTTTGGGTTGTCCCATAGCTGCATCCAGAACTGCACTGTTTCTTCTTTGGCAGGTGTTAACTGGTTCAAAGCAATCTTTCCACTGATGGATTGGAAGATTCAAATGGAGATTTTTTTAAAAATTTAATAGAGCTTTTAAGCTTCTACCTCAGTCTAGCACAGGCACATTTGTTTTATTTAGAATTCAGGAGTACTTAAGAGGATAGCACCGCCAAATTATTACGTCAATTATTAACATGAAGCTCTTTCCTGTAATCTATCTTTTCTATGTCTTCCAGCACTTTCAATTCTACATCACTAGCAATCACTCTCCATAAGCTAAAAGAAAATGGCCTGGATTTGAAGCAGCAATCCTGACTTATAGGGCCACTTCTTTGGGACCAGTGGTTTCCAGGGTCCCATGGATTCCTTTTCCACCTCTGAGGATAGCCTTCTGAAAGAGATGCAGCCACAATTCATTATAGCCTCAACAACAGCTGTGGTCCCAATATTACCACACACCTGTCCTCAAAAAGGAAGCAAAAGGAGATTTGACCACTTCCTGGAGAAATGAAATCCAGAGGCCATGTTAAGAACTTGAGAGTTCTATTTTAATCCATTCAGAACCTCTTTTCTTCTCAAGTCTATAACCAGAAGCCATGTATGGCAACACATTAAGCAGGGAAGCAGATTTTCCATGCAAGGCTTGGCGTTCTCTCCCTCCTGAGCCTGCAGAGCAGAGTGGACTCAGCACTGAAGGTAACTGAATTAAAACCTGGTTGTGGAGGGGGGAATGTGATGTGGCACACACCATAATGTACATAATGGGCTTCACTGGGTATAATGTTGGTTTGTAGACTGCCATCTATATGGAAAATGTATCTAAAGCAGGACTAAAAGGATCTGGGATCTGATTTGATCCTCAGTTCCAGGATGGAAACGGAAGACTGAATGGAAATCTGGAATCAGACCACAATCTATTTAGAATCGTCAGACAGAGAAGAAGACAAGATTCCTGTACTTGTAAAAGTTATATAGAAGAAAAAAAATTGCTCTAGATAAAACCGCAAGCTATTCTTGTTGAAGTTGCTTCATATTTATTGCTGTTAAGAATGTAGAGTCTTATCCTCTTATGCATCTTTTCTACAAATATCCCCTTCGAAGATTAACTAATGGTTTATTTAACAGGACCATTCCCAGTGTTGAGTTGTGGTCTACTCACCCATCCTTGAGTCAGAAGGAAAACTATATTGACAAAAATGCACTGCCCCTATTCTGTCTGAATTGCATCTATTTTGATTCAGTGCCAAATAGTGCTTTCCTGATTATGCACTTACAGCACAAACCAAGAAGTGTTACTTAAAACAATTGATTCCTTTGAACTGGTTTCCCTTCTAACATCTCAGATGGTGACAAAAGGTTTATCATGACAGTGATATGGGAATAGCTCAAGTTCAGCAAATATGAGTTCCTGTGCCTTTTCTCTTGATAGACTAAGTTCTGGGAAGTGAATGAGATCAGACATGCAACCACACAAACCCTCAGACAGTCATGCAAAAGCTGACTTGGCTATTTCCAGGACTGAGAAGATGGTAAAGCAGTGGAGTGTCATTAATATTTATTGTCTGAGCAGACTCCAAAAAAGAAAGAAAGAAAGAAAGAAAGAAAGAAAGAAAGAAAGAAAGAAAGAAAGAGAAAAAGAAAGAAAGAAAGAGAAAAAGAAAGAAAGAAAGAAAGAAAGAGAAAAGAAACTGCTCAGTTTCTCAAGGAAGCCAAATGTATATTGTAAGGATAAGGAAGAATAAAGTCAGAAATGTAGTGTGTGCTTGAGCAACAAAGTTAAAGGGTGGCATCTAAAGAATTCTGAGCACCTTGTGCACAAATTTTCATAATCCCAAGTTTAACTTATTCCATTTGCCTTTATAACAGATTATGATAACTGCAGCGCAGAAAGTGAGTATGACAGTATCTCGCTACCTTGTGAAAGGAAGACACCGGCTAAACCGTTGGATCCTGATATTAAGGCTGTTACTGGTATGGTATCTGTATGAGTAAATCTGTTTATTTCACTCAGTCTTTCCTTCCTAGGAGTCTTCAACAGAATCCAGCCCCAGCTACAGCAATAGAAAAAGCTGCCTTCACTCTCTTAGATGTTTTCCTACTGGTTGGCACATATTTTGCCAAACATAAACAGTAGTATAAGGATGCTTAAATAATTGTCATTTGGATATCAATACCATGAATTCAGGGAGTAAAATTGGAATTGCTAGGCCATTGCAGTGTCATTGTAAACAACTAATGAAGTTAGGCTCACAGTTGTTTTTCCCATTCATTACCTTTCAGTTTCTTACTACCTTGCAAATTCAGAGGGGAAAAAGTCAATCTGAAAATATATCAATTTTTATGCACATTTGACCTTAGAAAGCACATTTTCTAGAGATGCTATTTCAAGCTATTTCTTCCTATTATGTTGTGCATATGTTTCCTTTTTTTGAGGCTTTTAAACATTTTAAACATTCACATTTTGTGTGCAATTTTGAGCTACAATTGCACTGCAAAATTCTGAAAAGTAAATTGTGGTATACAAGTGTTCAATTTATATATACCATCTGTTTGACAAATGTTTAATGTTATATTCCATTACTCTAAAAATGGAAAGTAAACACTTTATTGCTTGAGATTTGGCGCCCTCTCTGGTTACTATTCATATGGAAGGAAGAAACAATATTTACAGAGAAGGCTGTTTCTACAGCAGATTTTCTAGATCTGTTATAGGAACAACCTTTTTTGGTTCACTCAATATTTTAAATTCAAACAATCTTTTTGAATTCACTAACCAAAGGCTCTAAAAACAAACAGTCTGCACTAGAGAAGTATTGTTCTACATCTAGCCTGATGTATTATCCTGCATTTTCCCAAACGAAGGGGTTCTTTTCTTTCAAAATCTCTAAACTTGTTCACACTATTATAACACTGAGAACCTCAGTCATACTTTGCAGCCCCGTGAGGGCAATCTGATTTACACTGAAGTCTTACCAAGGCTCTAGTCCTACATGGGGCTCATCATCTTGTCCATGGAGATTTCAATGTACTGGTGTTTATGCTTCTTCAAGCCTGACTTTCCTTCACTCCCAGCTCACTGCTCACAAAGGATTCTCTAATGCAAACTTAGCATGTTATCAAGTTTGCTTCGATATGCTGGCCTGGACTTTTGCCGTTATGTCACCATAATAGCAAGGTTTACAGTAGAAGGTCTTCTACCGGCAGGTTTCTTACTACATCACCAAGAACATGGAGCTGTTGAGAGTCTTTCTTTTACTAGCTGTGGGGGTGCAGTAGTTAGAATGCAGAATTGCAGGCTAATTCAGCTCATTGCTAGGAGTTCGATCCTGACGCTCAAGGTTGACTCTGCCTTCCATCCTTTTGAGGTCAGTAATATGAGGTACCAGATTGTTGAGGGCAATAGGCTGACTCTGTGAACCGCTTAGAGAGGGCTGTAAAGCACAATGGAGCGGTATATAAGTCTAAGTGCTATTGCTACTTTTTTTTCTTTTCTTTTCTTTTTGCAACCCAACCCCACTACAGAGCAATCTTTCAGAAGTTGAATTTTGTTTTTGATAAGATACTGGATGAAGGTAGATAATGCACACAGCCAGGTATGTGGATTGTAGTAGGAACAAAATATTAGCAGGTTCTTTTCTTCTGTGGAAGGTGAGAACAATTGTGTTAATTCATAAACCACACAAGCGGGGGATGGAACCAGTGGCACGAGAATAAAGAATATTTAACTGCTGACTGCCTTCAAGGCAGTATGAACACTGACTGACTGATGTTCTCTACTAGCTTCAGATTAAAAAATGTACACATGCTGGGATAATGGTGCTATGGATTTCAACATAAAACAGAAATATATGGGCTGTTAATGTGGAAAGCCTGTGAGAAAGTATTCCCCTATCAAAAGACCTGGCAAAACTATTGCACCCACTTTTCTGGATCATACATAATAACCAAACAGACATATTCCTGTAAACTTCTGTGAATGAAGCACAGTGACCACATGATTAAACCTTTGTCTGGGAGCACCCTCACATTGTTTTTGGAGTTTTAATCCAGGCTGTATCAATTGTGGCACTCTTTCCCTGCAGGTCCATCCATCTGTTCTCCAGCCCAATGGAAAAAGTACTGGAAAAGAAACCAAATCGGTGTACTCTTGATCCTCACTGGTATCTGCTTCCTCCTTATCGTCCTCTTCCTCCTCCTCTCATGTGAGTGAGCACCAAAAACTAGTGAAGCAACTCCCTCTCCATGAGATGAAAGCAATGGGGGGAGGGCAATGATGTTCAGTGGAAAAGAAACAGTTGTTGTGCTTAAACACATAAGGGATGGAATCAGCAAGTGGAGGAAGAGTGAGTATTAATCTATGGACTCAGCACCTATGGATGGCTTTCTCAGATTGTTCTTTTGCCAACTGGTTTTGATCTACAGTCCATTTCCAGCATAATTCCTGCCTTTCAAAACTAAATGGGAAATATTTCATAACCAATTCCATTAGCACAGTCTTAGTTAACACAGTGCAATCCGAGTGCTGAACATGAGCTGGCAAAAATAGCCATCATGCAAAAGCACCCAGATTACTCTCAGTCACTGCTCTGGCTCCTGCAGACACAGAAGTGTCCTCCAACTGCATATAAGAATACAGTAGAGTTCCTGAAATTAGATTTCTTTCTTTTCCTTCCAGATACTTCGATACTTCTAGAACTCAGGTCGCTAAATTTGAACTCCACAAAAGAGGGCTGTGATGCTTCCCCAGCACCATTCAATTTCACAGAACTAGAGACCAATTTTATAACCAAACTCAAAAGCTTAGAACAACGATTTGATGAGAAGAGAAACATCAGCCTGCAGAAAATGGAAGAACAACTACTCAGAATAGAAATAAAATTAAATAGACTACAAAACTGCAGAGGTAAATATGAAAAACAAATCAACATGACATCAGGAAAAGCAGTAAGAGACCAAAAATTCATACACAAAAGCCTCCACTCAACATATGCTTGAAGAATAAAGTAGTAAGGAAGCTTCAGACTTAAGTTATAGGAAACCTAATGTCAGGTTTCCACAGAAAAATCTCTTTGACTAGGGTTCAGACAACCAACTAAACCCAAACATATTACAATATGGTTTAGTGTAATGTGTGAACCCAACCAAAATCAGGTCACATTATTTCTCTGAGAATTAAATACATTTTACAGCCCAATTCAATGTACAATATATAGTGATAAGTTTAATTGTTTCAAGTAGCTTACATTGCTCTATTTCTACACAGGGCAGGGGAATTGACATAATAGCCTAGTTTTCATTCACAAACACATTAACTCATTAAAAAAATATATTAGTGATTTAGTTCATATACACTTCAAAGATGTTATGGGGTTTCCACTATCAGAATCTTCTCTGTGGGGTTCAGATTGCACCATTGGTCCCTCCACACTCCATGCCCCATCTGATACTTTGTTTGTTTGCACCTATTTTTGGAATGGTCTTCTCTCATGTTTACCAAAGCACTGGTTGAAGCATCTACTTTTGCATGCTCTATGACCTCAGCCATTAGAGACTATTCACAAATAATTTTAAAGTGAATCAAGACTTTGTAGAAAATATGCAATAAACCCAGCTTCAATGTGTTCTCAAATTCCATGAGCATGAATTCATAAGATTCATTCTTCTGGTCAGTATCACAATAGCCTTGGAAATATCTACAGGTCTTATGTCAGAAGTCTGAACTTCAAAGAGAGAAGAGGGAAGGGGAAAAAAAGCTGTATGGGAATTGCATTTGATAGAGCAAATGAAGTTTGTGGTGCAAGTTCCTTCCCCAATCTTTGTTATGTCATCGAGCTTTGGTCCAACCAACAAACCAGGAATGGAAAGCAATGGAAGAATTAATGATGAGAAGAGCTACAAATGTTAAATCTTCTCCTCTTTCACCCTGCCAGACTGTAGCATCCAACACTGGAACACTCTGTGGTGAAGTCCTATTGAATTATCATTTTGACTTTTTTTTTGTACACAGATTAAAATGATTAGAATTTAAAGTATGTCTCTTACAAGCATAGGATGCTGACCAATGAAATCTAGTTGTAATCAGGGACCACTCAGAATTAAAAGGAAACTATTTGTAATCTGATTCAGCATCTTACATAGGTTACATAGAAGGAGATTATTTCATTTTTGTTTTAGCCAGGTTGAAGAGAGCTCTCTGAGAGAGCTCTGAGGCACATCTTCTATCATGTTGAAATATGCATGTGTTGTGAAGGAAGACTGCAGACTGCTGGCTGCAGACTCAAAGAGAAGAAATGAATGTATGTTGATTGGAGAACCACTCTCCTCCCCTCCAATGTTCTTGCTGTGCCTCTGGAACAAGATGGATCAAGATGGCATCCTGGATAGCTGGAAGGAATCCTACCCTCAAAAAAACATATCCTAAAATGGGTTTCACATTTTGCTTTCTTTTTATATAAGGTTTAGTATACTTCTGGCAAGATTGTTCTATCTCACAAGGATTATTAGTCCCATATAATCCTAAGAATCTTATATATAACATTCGGCTAGAGGGTGGCATAATTGGAATTGTTCCATTTCTTATGTTTTTATCTTTTTAATTGCCAGAAAGACAAGCAAGGTTGAGAGTCTCTTATCTCTATCACAACCCAGCATAACAGGGTGGAGTTCAGGTGAGGTACCTTATGGAATTTAGGTCATGGCAGTGAAACCACCAGTGCTTTATTACAAAACAGGAGACATGACCAGAATATGAAAAAACTTTCAACCTTTCACCCTCTGTACTCAGCAGCCCGCTATAGCAGGGGTCCCCAACCTGTGGGCCGCGGCCTGATACCGGGCTGTGGTCTTTTGGCCACTGGGCCGTGGGAATGGCTGGTGAGTGCTCACGTGTGTGTGTGCACCCCCCACATGCGCTAGCACAGCACGGGTGTTAGTGGCTCTGTTTGCACATGTGCGGGGCGGTAGCACTGCTGCCAGTGTCACATGGGTGCTAGCGCCCCATTTGTGCATGCGCAGTGGCTCTAGCAGCCCGTTTGCGCATGCACAGGTGTGTGCAGCTTGCTTGGGCATGGGCGCTAGTGCTGCCATTGTGCATGTGCACATTTGCACAAGTGCGCATGGAGGCACGCAGACACACATTTCCCTGTTCCTCCCTTTCCCTCCAGAAAGGTTGGGGAGCTCTGCACTATAGTGTTGAGTAGAGAAGCTAACTATCACTTTCTTTTCCTTCTCCCTCATGAATACATGTGAGCTGGGAATTAACCCCTTTTAATGTCAGTTCTGCTTTACCAAGAAAAATAGGAGTAAAGAAAACAAATGTCTTCCCACCTTCATTATTGCAAATATAAGCAATTCCTCTTCAAATATAACAAATGATCTCTTCTTCCCATATCTCATCCCTTACCTACAAACAGATCCTTAAAGAAGCATATTTCAGTCATAGTATTAGCCATTAAATGCATTAAGAGTTACTAGAAATAACATCTATTTAACCTTGATCTAATAAATCAACTTTATATTCCTCCCTTTTTCTTCTAACAATTTTAATCTTTAATCCATTCAAACCATATCATAAAATTTGATTTCATTTCTTCTTTGTCCCTTCTCGTGAGATTATTCAAAACTTTAGCAAGTCTCTTTTATAAATCCAATGTAGAAAAATTATTCAGGTCATTTTCTTGGTTTATTGTTGGTATATTCCTTTCAATTATTAAAATATCAGCCAGTTTCTTTTATATGTCCAGGGTAACATCCTTTTCTTTTTTCCTGCCGTTCTTGTAGCCAGTTGTAAATCCACTTTCAACTCAGTCTCTCTCTTGTCAGGTAAAACCTGTGCCTCTTTCAAAATATCTTTTAGACAAAGTCTATCCGTAGAGGCAGATATCACTGTTGACATTGTTAATATTAATTTCTGACATTCCAGTGCTAGAATATTTTGTGCCATTTTGTAACTGTAAGTTAAGTTTATGTTCCTCTCTTTTAATTGAAATCTTTAATTCTTTCTAGTGTCCAATTTTTAAAAAATCTTATTTTTTAAAAAAATTCAAAACAAAAACACTTTCACACAGGAGGGATTCTTTACAGTTAGTTTTATATTAATTTCAAAATCTTATTTCAAATTTATCTGGGCCCTTAGTTTATTTGTAGCTTTTTAAAATCAAAGTTTTAATCAACTATTTGCTGTTTATTAAAAAAAAAGTTCTTAAGTTTGTAATTAAAATTTTCTTTCATCGAGGATTGAAGGCAGACTCATCCAGTGTTTTCAGACTTCTCATTCCAAAAATTTCTAATCGATGAAAAGTAGTTAACAAGCAATTTCCAAATGTCCTTAGAAAATGAAGGATGCAAACTTAGTGCTCTTTTTAAAGCGATGGCCATGGTTTGAGCAAGGTGATTATTTCCTCATCTCTCAGTGCTTAAAACCTTTTGCAAACTGCTGCCTTGCAGTTTTCTTGCAAGGACCACCTGTTTGGAGTACTTGTGGGTTCTCTCTGGTCCTCTCCCTTTTTCAGACAGATACGAAGAGCTGGTCTACTCACCAGCTCTTCATTCTTCTATCCCATTGCCAGCTCTACTTTTCATTGAACCATCTTCAATCAATCATTTTTTTTCTTCCAGGAGTCTCTGCCCCCATTTTTAAAACAATTGTTCTGTACAACTTTTCTGTTTCAGATATTTCATGGCGGAGATTTGAGACAAATGCTTATTACTTCTCTGACACAGAAGAAAATTGGGAGATGGCAAAAGAAAAATGTGCTGAGCATGATTCTCACCTTGTCATTATTAATACCAAGAAAGAGCAGGTAAACTGTACATATTCCTGCAAGGAATTGCTTTATTCTTTTCTTGTATATCTTCTTCCACATCTTAACCTTTTCCCACTGCTTGCCTCCTGTGCAGAAGCTGAAAAAGGAAACCAAGTATCAGCACTTTAGTTAATAGCACTTAGCAATACTGTAGTACTTAGACTTATATACTTCTTCACATAGTAACTATTATTTAAAAACTTGACTTTGTGCCATGCTCATATATAAATACTTAGTAAATTAGTAAAAAATATTACTAATATTATTTTCATTTAGGCAGGAATTCCATAATCAGGACTAATGCTGTTTTGTCCTTGCCTCTTTTAGCTCAATGCTAGTTGCGTTCATATAGACACAATGAACCATAACTACATTTTAGCTTTGTGCATTGTGAAAATCAGTTTGGGTTGTTAATCTATGTTTTAGTATACACTGGATTAACTGAGTGCTTCAGTTAATCATAGCTAAGTGCAACCACAATCTCTTCTTCCTCCACTTGTTCAAGCGCCTCTTCCCAGTTTCTGCTTCTTTTGCTGGACACCACATATATTGATCTACAGGTAGTCCTCCACATAGAACCATTCATCTAGGTACATCAAAGTTACAACAGTAAATTGATTTACCACCAGTCCTTGCAGTTACAAACCATTGCAGCATTTCCAGTCACAGGATCAAAAATTGGACACTTGGCAACCGGCATGTGTTTATGCATTGCCCTGGGGTCACATGATCACCATTTGCGACTTTCCCAGCTGTCTTCTGACAAGCAAAGTCAATGGAGGAAGGTGGATTTGTTTAAACACCATGTGATTCATTTAACAAACATAGGAAAAAAGTTTGTAAAATTGGGCATGACTCACTTAACAACTGCCTTGCTTAGCAACAAAAATGCCACTCCCAGTTGTGATCATAGGAGGAGGACTGCCTAATAGTGTTTTTCTTGACCAAAAATATTCTGGGTCCATACAAAGGCATTATTGGCATTCTCTGAAAATAAAAACAGTTGGCAGCTACAGGGATTTGTTTAAACACCTGTTTTATCTGCCTAGAAAGAGAACAAATTTCAGCTACATCAATATGGAAATTAGCCTGGTTGGAATAAACAACCTCACAGGTTGTTGTTGTGGAGAAACTAAGAGGAGGAAGGAGTATTATGTATGTTTGCTGCCTTGAGTTACTTATAAAGTGTTGGAATAGAGTTTTCTTGCATTTTTATGCTCCAGTATGGGATGGTTGCAGTCTCGTTGTAAACACAGGATAATGAACAGGGGTAGTATGGCCCTACCTGTCCTTTTGGGCTTCTTGGTGACTTTTAATACCTTCAACCATAATATCTACCTGGACAATCAGGTTAGAGATTGTTGGCACTAGTACTGCTGATGTTACCTAGTTTGGGCAATTAAACATTTGCAAGAAAACAATCAAGCTCAGATGTCTAAGAAGATTCTCAGTCATCCAGGTCATGGTTATCCCAAAGGTGCATTTTCAAAAGGCAACTGGACTTTCTTTGTTTTTCTTGAAGACATTTTGCTTCTCACCCAAGAAGCTTCTTCAATTCTGAAGTTCTGCAGTTCTGAAGAGGCTTCTTGGATGAGAAGCGAAACATTTTATAGGAAAAACAAAGAAAGTCCAGTTGCCTTTTGAAAACGCCCCTTTGGACAACCAAGCTCAGAGAGCACCCAGGACCCCTCATTATTGGCACTGTTTGCAGTGGTTGCACCTCTTTCTCACTGAGCAGTTTCAGACAGAGGTAGTGGGGGATGAGAACTCAACCCACTGGCCATAATAGGTGGGTGTCACAGGGGTCAGTCCTCCCTGTTTAATGCTTTAATGCTGTTTAATATTTGCATGAAGTCAGTGTATGAGTTTTCAGGAGCTTAGGGTCCATTATCATCAACATGCTGGTGATACTCACTTTTACATCGCCACCCTGGGTAAAGAGTGTCAATATGAAAGTTTGGATGGAAAAGACAGAGATTGTATCCATGTAACATAGAACTGTTGTTTGCACATCAAGATTTGTTGTCAACTCCAATGTTGATCTGCCTGTAGTAATTCATGCCTTCACCATCATTTAGTTGGAGTACTGCAATGTATTTTATATCAAACTGATCCCAATCTATGTAGAAACGGTCATTGATAACTGATCCAGAATGTGGCAGCTCACATACTTACTTGGTCCAGTGATGGAAGCATGTAATACTGATTTTGTGGGCCTCCATTGTCTCCAGTTTCCAGTCTTTGGGGACTGTTTAAGATCTTTCAGATAGAGGCCAAGCCGAGTAGGACCAAAAATTAGAAGGCACTTCATTTCTGTGGCAGCACCAATGTTCTAGAATGGCCTCCCAATATAAATCAAAGTCATCCCCCCCTTACAGACTTTCAGAAAACTATTGAAAATGGAACTATTCTGGAAGCATTCTCTTAATTTAAGCATTGCACCACTTTTATTTTTTATTCTTGTTTGCTTCTTGTCGCCACTGAGGCTTTCTCACGTTATTTGCTTTAAAATTGTAGTATGATTTGTTAGTATATTGTATGCTGTGTAAAATGCCAAAAATGCAAGATTATCTCATGGTACAAGAGATAAATAGACAGACAGACAGACGATTTCATTTGCATGACATATCTTTTCACCTAGGATTTTGTGATTCAGAATTTAAAACACTCCATCTGGCTTGGCTTAAGTGATACAAAGGAAGAAGGAACTTGGCGTTGGGTTGATGGATCGCTACCAGTAGAACGGTATGTGTATGTGTGTGTGTGTGTAGATGATTAATAGATAGTCAGGGATTCTAAGAGACACACAGATTAGAAATTTGCTTTCTAATCTGGAGTCATACTCTAATTTAGCAGCCCCCCACCTTTCTGGCTTGGCGGCCCAGCGGGAGGGGAGAGAGGGGATAGTTCCTTGTGAGTGGCAGGTGGATGTGCACAAACATGCGCAGCTCCATTTGTGTGAGCGGCGGGTGCACATGCCTGTCGCTCACGCAAAGGGAGCTTCGAGCATGAGTCCAAGCGGCCGCTGCTTGCACAAGGGGAGCTTTGTGTGTGAGCGCAAGATGGCCGCTGCTCACACAGGGGAACCTTCACATGTGAGGGCAAGAGGCGGCTGCTCATATGAGGGGAACTTCGTGCCCGCACGCATGCGCACGTGCTCACGCCCTGCCTGCACAGCCTGGTTTCAAACAGGCCACGGCCCAGTTGTAGGCTGCAGCCTGGGGTTGGGGACCCTTGCTCTAGCTTGAACTCTTTTGCAGACACTGAAGCAAAGATTATTCATTCAATTATTTACTTTTCTCACACTCTGGGTGACTAACAATAAAAATCAATGCTAAAAAATTTTATACAAGCACATTGTAATTGTTATACAAGCCCATAAAAGTATCAACTAAAAGCTGACAACTGGAAGAAAATTGCCCCTCAACTTAATTACCAACAGCTCTCAAATTGTTCAGAGATCATAACCTCAAGATATGCTGAATATCATGTCCAGTTTAGGTTGTCACAAATGGATATGATAAAAGTTGGAAAAGATGTAGATCTAGGCCAGTGAAATACCTGACCTATGTAATAGATGAACAGTGGTTAATTCAGGAATGTTCAGGAGGACATTGTAGGAACCTTCTCATAATTGGCTACACTAATTTGAAATTCTCCTATCTTGTCTCATTATGGTGCAGTTTAACACCCTCTTATGTTTTTTGGAGGATTTTCATTTGGACACCACTTCTGGATTTTGAGCTTGTGATAAAAAATGTATTTTTGAATTTGGTTTTGTCGTTTAGATAGATTTACTGTTATAGAAATGGCTAGTTATATAATAATGTGTAAAAACAAAAAGTTGAGGCTAGAGTGCTTTTACTTTGTATTGTGCTAAAAGAGTCAGAAGTCAACATCTTTTTTTTCTTTCCCTTGCACCTCACACCTTCTCTTCCCCTTTCCTTTTCCCTCCCTTAATCCCCTATTTCTATTTTTTTATATATTTTATACAGATCGTTCCTATTTACTTAATATTATTTTTATTTATCCAAACCTGGAAGTTCTATGAAATAGAAGGTATTTATGAAATTATATATGCTATGGAAAAATGGATAGATGACTGGCAAAAACAAAAGGAAATACTCCTTCAACCAGTATTTAGTTTGCAATACTATACAAGTTATTGATTATACTTTTGTGTAATACCATCTACCCAGGCAGTATAGATTCTAAATAAAGGAAGATATGATTGCAATCAGCAGAATTTAAGAAAACAATAATGAATTCTGCCCCATTTTCAGGAGCTGGAGACAAGGTGAACCCAATAATGGTGGGCAAAATGAAGATTGTGCTGTCCTATATAAAGAGGGAAATTGGAATGACATTCACTGTGATAAACAAGTTAAGTTTGTGTGTGAGAAGGAAAACGTCTCTGTGTATTGACTTTCCTTGTATGTGTCTCCTAATCCAAGAGGGTTTTTCTTTTCCAAATTTGGTACAGAATTCCCAGTATAATGCTTATTTATGTGGGTAATTAAGATCAGCACACGTTGCCTTGGTTATCTAGTAATTCTGTTCAAGCAGGACTTTTAGCGATAGCTCATATATATAGCATACCTTTCATAAAGTTTCTTCTCATAAAACCAGTCCTCTGCATGAAACAACTTTGTCACTTGTTCACTAAGACTGTTTTCAATATCACTATAACTTTGCTGAAATGCAGGTAGAGCAGCTTGGTAGGCGAACATTTAAAGTAAAATAAAAATTGTTGTATTCCCTAAAAAGATATACAATTCCCTATCCTCTTTTTTAAAACTCCAGATTATTTTACACTTTGCTATATACTCCCTAGGCTTTATTTCAGTTGACAGAGCCATTTAGCAAAGCCATTGGGATTCTGTGTCTCCTACAGGTATCTTATTGTTCTGATCTAAGGAGCATCACCTGTAGCTTTTGGTGGAATAATCGCACAAAAATAATCTTTTTTAAAAGTGCCAACACCATTGATAATGCTTCATTGGAACGGTCCTCCATTTTTCATCCAAGATTAATTCTTAAGAATAGAACCGTGGTGGTGCAGTGGTTAGAATGCAGTATTGCAGGCTAATTCTGTCAACTGCCAGGAGTTCAATTCTGACTGGCTCAAGATTGACTCAGCCTTCCATCCTTCCAAGGTTGATAAAATGAGGACCCAAATTGTTGGGGGCAATAGGCTGTCTCTATAAACTGCTTAGAGAGGGCTATAAAGTACTACAAAGCAGTATACAAGTATTGCTCGACTTACAATAGTTTATTTAATGACTGTTCAAAGTTACACTGAAAAAAGTGATTTATGACTGTTTTTAACTTATGACCGCTGTAGCATCCCCGTGGTCATATGATCAAAATTCAGATGCTTGACAACTGACTCATATTATGACAGTCAGTGTCCTGGTTTATGTGATCACCTTTTGCAGCCTTCTGACAAGGTCAATGGGGTCATTCCATGTCAAGTGGTCTGATTTCAGAAAAGTGCCCTGCTCGACCATCACAGATTTTGATGACATTTTGTGTGAACATGCACACATGTCCCCAATGAACATTGGTAAAGTGTTACATTTGCCGATGCAATACTTGCGGAGATATAGTCATTTGTTTGACCCCATACTGCAGCCTTCTACAGTATGACTCTGAGATTCCAGCAACTTTGAGACATAATATCTCCGGCAATATTTTGTTGAGAGAAACAAAACTTGGCCATCTTGTACAACTTTTTGTGCTCTATTAAACAAAATAATAAACACATTCTCACAAGCGATCTCCATCTAGATAATTTGGAGCAAAGTTGGCCGAAAATATGGCGGCTCAAGGAAAGGTATGATAAACGTGAAACTTTGTGCATAACTTAGCAACACAAGGTTTTCAAATATAAAATTTCATTCTCCTACTGCTTTCCAATAGTTTACAAATTGAGTGTAAAGTTGATTTTTTGTAAAAACACCAAAAATAGGGTATTTTCAGCCCGCTTTTACAAAAAAAGACCTTCTGGAAACTCTTAAATCATTCTCATTAGAAAGAGCATGTTTCAACCCCCCTAAAAAAGTAGGGTAGGTTTTTCATCGCTGATGTATAAAGCCCTAAAAATAGGGACAAAGTTGAGGACATTGCTATGGCAACGTCACATGTATTCTATTATTTTTTTGTCTTGTTTGTTTTATATAAACATCATTATTACTATTATATTGTGTTGGTCCATGGTGACATTGTCACTACCAGTTCAGGCACTTGAACCAGCAACCTCATCGCCATAGGGGGCATGCCCAATAGCCGTGCAACACCAGCCACGGGTGGGTTTCTTGGTTCAGGATCCCAAGCCTGTAGTTTGGTTTCTTCCTTGAGGTTCCAAAGCCTTGTGTGGCTGCAATCCATTTGACAAACAAAATCACGTAGCTAAACGTGGGCTGCTGAAAGTCAATCTAGCCATATCCAATGATTTAACAAAATTTGGCGAAAACAAATGTGAAGCCAGGTCAAAAGATTTGTTCCAAGTGTAAAGCCGAATATGTTTCCATGGTCCAAAGCATGGCAGACTCGTCGTCATCGGATAATTACGATATGGACATTTCAGACACTGTTAATCGAAGTTTGACTGATTTAGGGACTTCTCCGTTAAAAATTCAGAAGTTGAGCAGTAGGGATAAAACTGGCTATGTGAAATGAAAAAGTGAACGTGTGCAGAAAGTGGTAGCAGACAAAATAATGTTAGCCCCTGGAGTAGCAGCTGAAGATATTGGGCAAACTAGTGAGTCTGCTGCTAAGGAATGCCAGTCATGCCAGGATTACGCTGACCTAATTGAAGACATGAAAACGAAAATTAAAATATCCGCTAGATCGACGAAAGTTCAATTATTGACTTTGGCCCCAAAGAGTTGGTCAATACCGGTGACAGCAAAAACGTTCGGCGTTTCAGAACGTATGGTTAAAACAGCGAGAAAAATAAAGAGAGAAGCATTTGTGCACTACCAGATGCAAAAGTTGGCAAACCGCTGCCAAAGGAAATCGCTGACAGAGTTTGAGATTTCTATGAGGATGACGAATTTAGCAGGATGTGCCCCGGCAAAAAGGATTGTGTTTCCGTTCGGCTTGATGGCGTCAAGGTTCACAAACAAAAGCGGTTGCTACTGTGCAATCTGAAAGAACTGTATGTGGCATATCGAAACAAATATGGTACTGAAATTGGTTTCTCCAAATTCTGTGAACTCAGACCAAAGTGGTGTGTTACCGTCTGTGCCTCAAACACACATTCCGTCTGCGCCTGCACCATTCATCAAAATGTTAAGCTTATGCGGCTTCCGGTTCCGGATCGCGACACCAGCAGTCGTACGGAGAGATCTCTCTCTCCCACCGGCTGCTTTCCCTCCGCCGGTAGACCCTTAATCGGGTCGAAAGTCGCCCCGTAGAGGCGACCACCGTTAGAGGAGGCTCCTGCTCGACTGGGAAAGAGTGGCGGCTCTCCCCAGTTCGAGCTATCTCCTTAGGGCCGCCGGAGGAAAAGATCGTCCTACAAAATGGACGATCACTTCGTCGCACCAGCTGAAAGCCAGAAGAACATCTAAGCGAAAGAACCCCCGTGGAGAATCCAGGTGAGACCTTTCCTACCCCTTTTTTTTCCCCAACTACTTTCCTGTTAAAAGCTCTCTTTGAACTATTTCCCTGTCGTGAGGAAGCAGCGTTTGGGCAATGGGGAAAAACAGCTTTGAAAAAAAAATATATAAATAAAAACCAGTCAATTTTGATGGACTATTTAAGTTTTGGAATACTGAGGGGACCTGAAAACATTTTATTCTTGACTATTATTGTTACAACTACGCATTTATTTTTTTGAGCCCTTTCTTCATCTTTTTCAACACGAAAAATAAAAAATCTATTATTTGGAAAGGAAAAAAAAAAAAAAAGATTTTATGGTTTACTGAGGACATCTTGTGTCGAAAAGTGGTACTGCAATTATATTTCTTTATGGCTGGGAATGGCTATGACTTTCAAAGGATGATAACCACAAGATAACGGATGCAGCTGGCCTATTGAAAATTGAAGGTGAATACTTGCCTGATTCTTATGAAGTAGAGCCTTCTTTAAAGATTAAAAAGCCTTATTACCATCGATATGGAACTTAATACACAACTGGACTATGAACTTATATTGGAAAAAATTTTAGAAGCTGCAGAGGATGTGAGTTCCTTTTTTCAATCCCTTTTCCCTACACTGAGAGAAACCGTGGAAACCACAAAACAAACTAATTTTATTCAACTTCAAACACAACCTATCGAGAAGTCTGATGACTATACAACAACTTCAACAGAGATGTCTGAAGCATCAATACCAACAGAGACTGACACTCAGATACAACTTATTGAAAATCGAGAAAAGGTGGATAAACAATTGGCAAATATAACATGGAATAAAATAGCTTTTACCATCCAAAGGCTATTAGAAGAAAGGAAAGAGAACTTTGACCAATTTGAAGCGTTAAAGAATATGGACCTTTTAATTTTGTGGTTTGATTATGTAGGAACCTTACTATGGAAACCACTATGGCATAGAAAGAAGCCCAGAGTTAGATTTAAAAATGTATTTTAAAGTCTTATTTGATGGGATTAAAAAGGCTTTGATTTCTTGACTGACTTAACAACTAATGGAGCACGTGAAATTTTTAAGAGGATACCCTTTGTAATATTACTTTGTTCTAGATATGATAAGTATTGGAGAAGTAAACTTTATCTACTGGTTTAAAAAGATTTTTATAGATATAGAGGCATTGATAGAATATATATTTAAATTAGATAGAAATTTATTTGTTGGCCTGATATTTTTATTTTAAGAGAATTATTTGGAAATAAAAGGAGAATAAGAGGGATGGGTGATAAGAGAAAAAAATGGTATCAATGAAGAAGATATGGGAATGTTGTTGCGAGAACAATATACCAGATATAATTATGTAAAAAAAAAAAGGGCACCCGAAGTGTTAATAATATGTCTATTTAAGGCTAATTGAAATATAGTAATTGTAAGTTAGTAAAGCTTAAAAACAGGATTTGGATTTTTAGAATTGAAATGTAACTGATATTTGATAGGATCGTTTGAAACTTATATAGAATTTATTAATTTGAATAAGTAAGATTAAATGAGGGAATTAGAGAGGGAAGTTTAAAAGATTTGATTTGAGTTATATATTTGTGATTGTCCTTCTTTTTTTTTGGATGTTTAATATACCCACCTCCATGGTGGTTCCTAAGCACCTTAATGTAACCCCTGTACCCCTATAAAATCTAATAAAATATATTTTTTTTTAAAAAAATGTTAAGCTTATGCAACAAGGTGCCAACATTAAAGAGGGCTACAAGCTGCTCATGGGAAGTTTGCGATCTGAACACCAAAGCTTGTATGTTGCAGCGATGCCAAAACTGCCCTGGTGAAGAGGCAGTGATAGCGCATTTGGACGAAATATTCGAGGACTGGGATTCGGAAGAATCAATAGAATTCAAACAATGGGTTCATACTGACCGCGAAACGCTGGAAACAAATGTTCTCACTGTTGATAGCTTCATCGAAAAACTTGCTAGCAAAATGTGGAAACTGACTGGCCACCACTTCATTTCAAAACATCAAAGCGAATATTTGAAGTCGTTGAAAGCTGGCCTAAAAGAAACCGAACTGATTGTACTGATGGATTTTGCGGAGACTTACTCATTTGTTGTCCAAGATGCTGCTCAAGGCTTTCACTGGGAGAATTCGCAAGCCACAGTGCATCCGTTCGTCACTTATTATGTCGATAAAGATGGCGCGCTGCAAATTGTCAACTAATTTCTGATCCTATGCAACATGATACGGTTTCCGTGCACATGTTCATTCGGAAGTTGACTGAGTTTTTGACGACTAAAATGAAGATTACAAGAATATACTACTTTAGTGATGGTTCAGCGGCGCAATACAAAAATTACAAAAATTTCGACAATCTGTGCAATCACAAACATGATTTCGAAATTGAGACCGAATGGAATTTTTTCGGCACGAGTCACGGCAAATCGCCATGCGACGGAGTTGGCGGCACGACTAAACGTTTGGCTGTTCAAGCCAGCCTCCAGCGACTATCAACCGACCAAATACTGACGCCGACAGACCTGTTCAACTTTTGCGACAGAAACTTTCACGGAATTAAATATATATACGTTCCGAAGGAAGAAATCGAAGAAAGCAGGATGCTGCAAGAAGAAAGATGGAAAGTTAGCAGCACAATAGCTGGCACAAGAGATCATCACCAGTTTGTGCCAGTTGATTCAAATTCGATTTCTGTCAGCAAAGTTTGAAATGACATGATTAACTTTGTGGCCAAAATGTCCAATACTGTTGATCTGAATTTAAAATTATGTTGCCTGCATTTATGATAAAAAATGGTGGGTAGGCAATGTCGTGGAAATTTCGATGGAACAAAATGATGCGTTGGTAACATTTATGCATCCGCGGGGCCCTGCTCATTCATTTTATTGGCCTGCAAGCCGTTTGTTGGATTCCAGAACCACATCTTATTTGCGTGCTTCCAGCACCTTCAGTTATGTCGTCAGGTCAACAGTATCAATTCCCAAAGGCGACACTAAAGAATGTGGCACGTAAATTCAATAATAAATAAGCGATTATTGGAATTTGGCAGTTCATAGGAACAGTACGGACTTCGGCTTGGGAATGATATAAGATACCCACTTTAGGCTTGGGAACCTAGGATGAACTGCCCAATTGTTGGCTTGGGAACCGGACAGATACCCACACAAGGCTTTGGAACCTCGAGGAAGAAACCAAACTACAGGCTTGGGATCCTGAACCAACAAACCCACCCGTGGCTGGTGTTGCACGGCTATTGGGCATGCTCCCTATGGCGATGGGGTTGCTGGTTCAAGTGCCTGAACTGGTAGTGACAATGTCCCCATGGACCAACACAATATAATAGTAGTAATGATGTCTATATAAAACAAACAAGACAAAAAAATAATAGAATACATATGACGTTGCCATAGCAATGTCCTCAACTTTGTCCCTATTTTTAGGGCTTTATATGTCAGCGATGAAAAACCAACCCTACTTTTTTAGGGGGGTTGAAACATGCTCTTTCTAATGAGAATGATTTAACAGAGTTTCCAGAAGGTCTTTTTTTGTAAAAGCGGGCTGAAAATACCCTATTTTTGATGTTTTTACAAAAAATCAACTTTACACTCAATTTGTAAACTATTGGAAAGCAGTAGGAGAATGAAATTTTATATTTGAAAACCGTGTGTTGCTAAGTTATTATGCGCAAAGTTTCACGTTTATCATACCTTTCCTTCCAGAGATATAAAAAGCCAAACTTTAAACTTTTCTTTGAGCCGCAATATTTTCGGCCAACTTTGCTCCAAATTATCTAGATGGAGATTGCTCATGAGAATGTGTTTATTATTTTGTTTAATAGAGCACAAAAAGTTGTACAAGATGGCCAAGTTTTGTTTCTCTCAACAAAATATTGCCGGAGATATTATGTCTCAAAGTTGCTGGAATCTCAGTTATACTGTAGAAGGCTGCAGTATGGGGTCAAACAAATGACTATATCTCCGCAAGTATTGCATCGGCAAACGTAACACTTTATCAATGTTCATTGGGGACATGTGTGCATGTTCACACAAAATTTCATCAAAATCAGTGATGTTCGAGCAGGGACCCCCAGACCACTTGACATGGAATGACCCAATGGGAAAGCCAAAATCACTTAGCAACCATGTTACTTACTGAACAACTACAGTGATTTGTGGCAAGAAAGATCGTAAAATGGGGCAAAATTCACTTAAATGTCTCACTTAGCAACACAATTTTGGATTCAATTGTCATAAGTCGAGGACCACCTGTATAACTCCAAGTGCTATTGCTATATTTCTCCAAACCCACATTAGGCAACGTCTTGAACATCAGAAAAGCTCAAATGGAGGACCATCACTCACTAAGGCAGCCAGAGACAGGAATTTCTGACATGTTTCTGCAGTATTCTTTTCAAGTTTAGACTTAAGGTGCGTCAGTAAGCCACAAGCAACTACATAAAATTGAATTTTAATTGTAAACAATGTTACAGGGCTATTGCAAACTATTTTTCCTGCACGAGCTTCAACAGGCAAAGGACACTTCCAACTCAAGTTGCACCCTCGGTCGCCAATATATGACATTTTTTTCACGGCGTTCTTCAACACGCGGCCCAAGGATTATAAATACCATTTTCACTTTGACTTGTCATGACAAGGCTTTAAATGTTGACAAATGAAAAGAAATAAATAATTCATTGTAAATTAAAAAAAATGCATTGTGGTTCGGGATTCCTTTCCCTTCCCCCTCCACTCGGGTGAATCTGCAGGCGCCGAATACGGCCAGAACGGAACTCCTCCTGCAGTTTTCTTTCTGTCGCGCAGCAATGGAAAAATTAAAGCCGACGCCGCCGTTTCATCTGCAGTCAACTGCCCGGGAGCTCCGGTCGTGACGCGCAAAGGCCGTGAAGGAGTCCCCCGCGTTCTAGTCGAGCGCTTTTAAAGCGGACTCCACGCCCGATTCCGGTTCCGGGGGAGGAGAGGCAAACGGAAGCCAGCCGAAGCAGGGGAACAAGTCTGCGGCGGCGATGGGGGCTCATTTAGCCCGCCGTTATTTGGGGGACTCGGAGGTGGAGCCCGACCCCTGTGCGTTGCCCACCTTCGATCCCCTCCTTGGCCTCCAAGAGCGCAAGCAACGCGGTGAGCATCGCTGGGATGGGTCGCGAAGGAAGGTCACCCCGCGCTGAGCTCCGCCCTTCTCGCTCTGCGAGTCCCGGGCTTGGCAACCGGGAGCTCTCCGGGGCTGCCTGCAAAACCACCGCGCATTTATCGTGCAGATTTGACCAGTGGAAGCTGGGATCCAGAGGGTGCCAGGCTCCCTTGGTCCTCCCCCCCCCTTTTTTTTTTTGTAGCTCCGGCGGTGTCCTCCACTGGCTTCCCTCGGAGTGATTGTGTTTCCCCTCTCCTGCGCCACCCAGGGGCGCGCCGCGGAGCTTGTTCCCCAGGTTGCCTCTTTTTCACCCGGATTGCCTACAAGAGGCGTAGTTTACGTTCTGATGAGAGCTAATTCGGTGTGGTGGTCAAGAAGCATGAAGTGGAGCAACCGGGATCCGGTTCTTCATTCAGCCTACCTTTTCTCACGGGACAAAGTAGGCGAGCGTTGCATTGGGTTTTTCTGGCTCTCTAGAAGGAGAGGATCACCTCTTAATCAGTGCATTGGCAGGAACCTGACCGATTCCGTTGCACCAAAGGTATTTTTCAAGAGGCAACTGGACTTCCTTGTTTTTCTTTGAAGACGTTTTCCTGACGTTTCCCTTCTCATCCAAGAAGCTTCTTCAGAAAAGCAAGACAGTCTATTTGCCTCTTGAAAAGCACCTTTGGGACAACCATGACCTGAATGATTGAGAATCTCCATAGATGATTCCATCTGCAAATTTCTGTCAAAAAATGAGAACTAAGTAATATTTTGAGTATCCACTAGATGCTTACTTTCTTCCTTTTGTATTATAAATAAATTTAATATAATCATCCACTCTGGACTCTAGGGAGCTTGCAAAATATAATATTAGATTAAAACAATTTAAACTAAAGTCAGCTTGGATTAAAAACAGCCATCCAAACAAAGTACAACAATCCTCTCCCCTCCTAATACAGGCCTGAGAGCAAAGGCAGATTTTCAGGGCTGTTCAGAACCCCAGGAGAGAGGGTGCCCTCCATATCTGGAGGCAATGTTGTTCCAGAAGGTGGAAGGCTTTACCGAAAAGGTGCACTTTCTAGATCACACAAGGTGATAATCTTTAATAGAAGAGACCTAGAATTCACCCATTCTAGAACATACCAGGCAAGCAGAAATAGTGGAAGAAATTCCTGCCAGAACTGAATGTGAATCCTTTCTCATAGCCACATCTGCTTATTTAGTTATGTTTACATCCTCTCATAACAAATCTTTGTAATAATTTGGGCTGAAAGATAATGATTTTCATTAGCTTTCATATGACTATTAGTCACTGTACATAATGAAATTGATTACTAGCCTTGGTGCAGATTATTGTTCTACTAACAAAACTGGTTAGAAGCTTCTTGCAAAATTCATATATGCAGCCAGTAATACCGTGTTTCCCTGAGAATAAGACTGGGTCTTATTTTTGGGGGGGACCAAAAAAACCATTAGGGCTTATTTTCAGGGTATGTCTGATGTCTGCCCGTTCCCTCTCACCGTCTGCTTGCCTGCAGCCGCAATGGCTTACAAGGCTTCCCAGGGTAGATGTTTGGGAGGCGAGGGCAGTGCTGGTGGAATGTGTGTTAAGGCGCGGACAGGTGGGGGAAGCCGAAGGACTGGGTGGCGCAAACCTCCCCTGCTGCCTCCCTCCACCTGCTACACTCTTTCCTTTTGCAAGCAGACAAAGCTTCCAGTCTCTGTCATTTCTCCATCCAGGCGAAAAGTGTTTGGGTGCCTATGGGGCGCTTGGAAACTGAGAAAATCGCTCTATTTCCAAGCACCCCATAGGCGCCCAAATACTTTTCACCTGGACGGAGAAATGATGGAGTCTGGAAGCTTTGTCTGCTTGCAAATGGGATGCTTGGAAACAGAGACGAAGCTTACAGTCTCCCTCTGGGCAAAAAGTATTTTGACTTCCCCCGCCTGTCTGTGCTGCTCTCCTTCTCACCTGAAGGTGCGTTCCGGCACTTTAGCCACTGAGTTCAACACCTTTCTCCATGCAGGGATCCAAATAAAAGCAGCCAGATAAAGACATTTATCATCTGCTTGAACACATCTAACAGAGAGGAGCTCATCTCTCTTTGGATAATCTGTTCCTTGCTCTTACTTTTAAGTAGATTTCTGTCTGAATCTGCCTTTCTATATCTTAAAACCTTTCTAGGCCATGATTCTGGAATGAGAAAGAACAAGTCTTGATTTGAAATCTGTTGATACATTTGGAGAGTATATTATAACACTTAGATTTATATTACTGCTTCACAGTGCTTTACAGCTCTCTCTAAGCGGTTTACAGAGTCAGCATAATGGCCCCAACAATCTGGCTCCTCATTTTACCCACCTCCGAAGGACGGAAGGCGGAGTCAATCTTGAGCCCGTGAGACTCGAACTGCAGTCAGCAGTCAGCAGAAGTAGCTGCAGTACTGCATTCTAACCACTGCACTACCACCTCGGCTCTTTTATATCTTTTCATTGGCTGTCTTTTTTTTCCCCTTCAAGATTATTCATATCCTTCAGTTTCTCTTCATAGCACTTAATTTCTAGTCCCCCGATCATTACTAGTGTTGCTGTTCTCTAAACCCAATATTTTTGGAATAAGTGTGATACATACACTAAACATCATATTTGAGATAGGAACTGATCTATGCAGAATAAACTGGAACAACTGTTTCATGTGATTTGGAAATTATACTTTTCTCATTGGTGGTGCAGCCTGAAATTCCATTTGTCCTTTTTGTAACCACATCACACTGCTAGCTCATGTTCAATTTGCAACTGGCTACTATTCTAACCTTTTTACAAATACTTAGAAGTACTCTCCATCTATATCTGTTCATCTTTTTCATAAGTGAAATTCTGCATTTGTCTATGTTAAATTTCATCCTATTACTGTTAGCCATTTTGATTCTCAAATTTTTAGTGGTCTGTGGGGTCCATCAGATTGTCCAGTCAGAGGAGTTAATATAGGCCAGAGCTTACTTGCTGCTTCTATTTTCACTTTCCTGTCTCCTCCTGTTCATCATCAGTCAGCTAGTTCATAACAATGCATCAGTGGCCGACAAGTAGTTCATTGAAGGAAATGAGTGATAATATAATAATGTTACTATTAAAATTCAGAAATCTGACAATAGTGAATATTCAAGTGCATTTGAAGTGCAAATGAACATTTTTATTAGCAAATATGTGCGAATGCTGTTATGGAATAGAGCACAAAAAATAACAGGTGGTAAACAATTTTTGTATAAAATCTAATTTTAAAAGGCTAGGAAGACACATTTAAATGCAATTATAACCAGTATTTCATTTCCCCCCAAATATGCAACTTCCATGTTCCTCAAGTCAAAAATAAAGCGTAGGTGCATTGTTTGCATACTTGGTCCTTGCTTCTTAATTTTTATTTAATAGATCGCAGTTATAGAAAGTTTTGCAAAATACTGCTCAAACTCTTCAAGATTTTTAATTATGCTTTTGTTTCTTAAGATATTAGCTATCAGACCCAGTTTTATATAAGCTTTTCCATCCATCAATAATAAAAATGTTGACAAGTAGATTAGTCAATAAAAATGTTGACTAATTCAATTTTTTTCATTGGGTAACTTCTTTAATAACTTTTGGGAGTGATAGAGACATGATACAGTAAAGCACTTAATAAATATGACATTCTTATTAGTAAGATGATTAAGCATGGGCTGGATGGCATTATAGCTGAATGATTGCATAGCTGATTTCAAAATAATACTCAAAGAACACTCA
Organism: Azemiops feae; assembly: GCA_023970755.1. Classification (NCBI taxonomy): domain Eukaryota; kingdom Metazoa; phylum Chordata; class Lepidosauria; order Squamata; family Viperidae; genus Azemiops; species Azemiops feae. The sequence continues at coordinate 1,594,733 of JALGBA010004283.1, forward strand.
TCAATAATTCCTCATGGAATTATGTGGTCTGTAAATTTTAATTGAACAGGTGCTCTAAATTAACTTGCCGAACATGCTTTCAAAAACACCTGTGGCAGCATCTGTTAGAGCATTCCAAATGGTTGAACTTGAAGAGCTTCCATTTAGATTTTAATCTCCCTTCTTTCCATCTTCTCCTCCTCCTGTTTTCTCCTACAGTGATGGTAGCAACACATCAAGAGATGAATGATGCCCAGATTCCTTACAGATTCCGGGATTATTGTGCCCATCATTACATAATATGGATGAAGTGCAAACGTGACAAATATCCTTTTTCCATCAATGGGTGCAAACATGAGGAGCATGAGTGGAAGTACTGTGAGCATCTGGAGTAAGTCAAAGCTATGCCTTTAGTCTAATTCAGACATGTCAAACTCACGACGTCACATGACGTCGCGCGACGTATCAGAGCTTTTTGCCCATTGCCAGCAATGGGGTGGGCGCGGTTTCCTGGTGACGCGTCTGGCCCGCGGGCCGGCAGTTTGACACCCCTGGTCTAATTTGTTACTATAGTTTGTCCTTTATTCTTCATTCTGTAAATTAACTGTGTTTCAGGGATTAGAAACTACCCTGGATTAGAAGTACTGCCTCTAAATATCCCTGTAATTTCTTTATGAAATGTGTTCTGTTTCCACCATAAAAATTCAATGAGTCTTTGAAAAAGTAGCATAAGATATTGGGGTGGGATGGGAGTTTATAAACACTACCATGATGTGGATAGAGAAGAGATCATGATAGTCAACCAAGTAGTTTTTCCTTAATGCTGATAAGCCTTGTTTTAATTTTAAAGCACTTTGCCTTGATGGACAAGGGCCATAATCACTGTATTGTCTAAGCATGAGGGTAAATCGTAAATGAATAATTAATCCATTCTTCTCTAGCATGCATAGAGAACTTTAAGAAAAATACCACAGTAAGACCTTGACTGTAGAAGTCTGGGGAGCAATCTGCCTCGATGATAAAATGTTTTATACTTTAAATGTGAAATAAAATTATGGCATTCAAGCCAACTAACATACAGCAAGAAAAGTCTGGTTTAGTAGGGCCAACAGATTTGAACTGACTTATACTTGTATCCTTTGTGTTAGCTATGTTATGCGCATGAAAGAATTTGAACGAGAACGACGTTTGCTGGCTAGGAAGAGGCGCATTGAAGAAAAGGCGAAAATTACCATAGAAACCTAATTAGTTTGGGGTGCTTCTCCTTCCTCCTCTTAAAAGAAACTTCTGGACTTGATATATTGAAAACAATAAAAACATTTATTCACAGTTGGGTCTCAGATGTTCACTGTGATTCCTACAACGAAATGAATGAATGCACATCTTGGACCTACAGCTAATAAATGTTCATAAATGTCAAGGATCTGTAAGAATTTCTTGTTGGGAATCCTAATGTTGCATTATCAGTTTTGGCAATTGTGCCAATGAGATGAGTCTAGTTAAGTTCCGATGGAACTGTACCATCTAGTTACTTTTATATTTTCTCTGTATTCAGCAACATAAGCTTTCAGTTTCATTCTGGATAAAGGCAGCTGCTTTTGAACGTTAAGTTTGTATACATTCTGTGCATTTACACTTCTTCATACACAAGCAAAGTTCCCTTTACAAAAGTTGGAATTTTTGGAAATGATGAGTGCTGAAGTCCAAAGGCCAGTAGATTGTGCTATACACACAAGAATTGCTCTGCCTCGTAAGAAGTAATACTGGAACATGGTCCAACATTGCAGGTCTGGGGACTGTACATCCTGACTGAATTATTTTATTTATCTAAAACGGTTGTTTCTTTCCAGGAAGGAAACATTGGAGCAGTTCTAGTAGAATCAGGACATAAATTACTGTAGTGAGGCTATCTCGGTCATAATTGATATAACAGCCTGAACTGCTGAAGGTGCCACATGCCATTTGTGCTACAGAGGATAATTATGCCTGTAATGTCAAAGATGGATACAGAAGCATCTCCTTGAATTAGATCTTCCAGGTTGAATCCTGTCTTTTATCTTGCCTGGACTGAGCATTTATTTTTTTGGCCTCAGCTAGTCCATTTCTATAGCCAGGCACTGACTAGCATTTCCAATGTTTCCCTTTGGTGACAAAGGAAATAAAATGTGTCACCACTGTACTGTGTATTATCCACATACTGTATTGTATACCTTCATTAACTTGTGGAACCTCATAATATTAGCATCATGGAGTAAGCGGAAATCCTTTAATGATACTTTCTGGAAATGTCCATCCATGGATAAGTGGAACCACTCTTAAGGCTGTTCCACCTATATCAAGCTTAGATAACTTCTCCCAGAAGAATACCATGATTGCTGGGGTCAGGAGCCATCAAGAAGTGTGGCAGAATCAATAAGGTACTTACTATTCAGTGTCTCTCTCTTGGCAAAGAGAGCAACTGAAATAGTTTCAATGCCAAAAGAGAGTCAACACTTCTACTGAACTGACCTGGAAAATTTGCCTGACTCTAATCAGTCACCACACACTTTTAATACTTTGATCAGAAAGAATTTGTCACTAGCTAATGAGACTTTTTTTAAATGAATGGCATCTTTCTATGAGGATGGATCACTCCTTGTAATAAGAAATGTATGAACTGGACTCAGCTGAATACCCCTTTACGGTAGATGTGATAAAACATCAAGGGCAAGTGAAGCTTGGTTACCAGAATCCAACTAGGCACCTTGTACAGATTTTCAGGCTTTAAACATTAGAATATTGACCAGTTAGGGCCCTGGATTTTTGTACTGATTAAAGTGCTAAGTTCATCTAAGCCATGATGATCTCGATAGGTTTTGTTTTCAAACTTTAGAGCCAACAGGGATTCTATATATCTACAGCTAGTTTGGTTTACCAGTTCAAACACCAGGCTAGAAAGTGGGAGACCACGAGTTCAAGTCTTACCTTAGCCATGAAAGCCAGCTGGGTGACTTTGGGCTAGTCACACACTCAGTTCAACCCACCTCATAGGCTTCTTGTGGGGAAAATGGGTGGGGTGGGGTGTTGGATGTTTGCCGCCTTATTTATAAAAATAATAAAAGGTGGGAAACAAACAAATACCCCTAGTTAGGCCAGGCTCAAAAAGCCATGAATTATGGTATTATGCTGGGCACTGCTGACAGCTGATCATGAGATAATACAAAGTATGTGTTCAAAATATTTATTTGAAAATACAGCTCATTAGTGATAAGTTTTTAATTCAATGTATAGTCAGTCCTACTTGATGTGTCATTTTTCATATGAATTATATTTTGTGGCATATTATTCCTCTGCTCATCCCTCTCCCACCTCTATACATCAAGGTGAAAAAATCTGAACTGGGGAGCCCTATCCTGTGGACAACCTACACGTGCAATTTGTAACATAAATCACACAGGACTCTCAAATCCTGACTTTAAATTTTCCTAGCCAGTAAGATCAATTCCATTCTCCTTATGCAACTATAATCTGTTAGGATGCCAGTGTTGTATAAGACTATATAGCAGTGGTGGCGAACCTATGGCATGGGTGCCAGAGGTGGCACTCGGAGCCCTCTCTGTGGGCACACGTGCCGTTGCCCCAGCCTTGCCTCCCCCCGTGACCCCCTCACCAGCAGCCCCCCTGGAGGAGAGTCGCCCCCGAGCGTGGCCCACGCGGAGCAGTGCAGCCAAGGACATGGCAGCCAGGCAGCGTAGACAAGACTCTTGTCTCTGCCCCATCGTGCAGAGTTGATGCTGCAGGGCACGGGCAGAGGGCGTGGGTGCCATGGCGCTGCTGGGCAATCTGCGGCGGGCCCTGGAGGCGGTGAGTGGCCCTGCAGGCAGGTGGGGTGGGGATGGAGCGGGGGGCGGGGCCAGTTTCTGGTCCAATTAATTTCAAACCAAATGATATATCAAATGTAACAGAGGTGTCCATTCTTACCTATAGTCTTCCCCAATGTATGAAAAAGTCCTTCAATGTATAATTCCATGCTTTAAAAAAAACAATCTGAGACTGTCCATTGGCTGGATTATTTTTTATTGGTTAGTTTAAATAAAGTTCCACATGAAATGGATTATAGCAAAAAGTCAGTGGCTCATTTAACAGCAGCCTTGGAGCCTAGGTTTCAGATATCACTGCTCACATGCAGCATAACCTAAGATTATGGCAAACATCTTGATTGTGGACATATTTGTTTCAAAGCAAGTTCCACTCTACTTCAGATGGGGCTTCCTCCAAATTAAATATACAAGTAGTCCTCTTTATTAGCTACTCATTCAGCAACCATTTGAAGTTGGAATGGCGCTGAACAAGTGGAACTTACGACCAATCCTTGAAGTTCAGGCCTTTGCAGTGCTCCACAGTCATGCGATCATGATTTAGAGACTTGGCAGTTGCTTGTATTACCACAATTGCAACATCCTGTCATCAGATTATTGCCATTTACAACCTTCCCTGCTGGCTTCAGAACGCAAAGTCAATGGGGAAGCCAGCAAGAAAGGTGGAATGTTACTCTAGTAAGTCTCCCCCGCCCAAGCCTTCTTGCCATGCCAGGTATCCCACAACCTTCTTGTGCTCACAGTCTGTTGCACCAGCCACCACCTCCCCCCTTCCAACTCACAGCCTGCACCAACCCTCCCAGCTCCCCCATCCTGGTCATTACATGAAACTCCTGCCGCTTTCCACTTACAACTGGCATGTCTTGAGGTAATGACAGCAAGTGGGAACTGCCAAGATTGTTGTCGCTAAGCGGTGTGGCCACCTGATGTTGCACTTTACAACCACATTGCTTAGCAATGGCAATCCCACTCCCAGTTGCCGTCATAATCCAAGGACTACTTGTATGCAGTATCACAGCCTTGGTAACAATGACAAACAGAAAAATAAAACAACCTCCTCTCAAAAAGACGGTCCAATCCTCAGATGCTTCAATTCTGTAACACTGAATATTTTCTATAGGAGGAATAATAGGCATTTCCTTATCTCTAAGTGCTAGAAATAGTTATAAATTTCAAAGCAGGATCCACCCCCCCAAATTTCTCAGTGCACTTGTACATATATTATACAAATTGAATAAGTCACTCAATTTGTAGCATTTACCTAAGTACATTGGTATTGATCACTCTTCCATTTAATGGACAACTGGAAGAAACACCCTCCCCCTTCATCATCTGATCCATTAAATTAAAGTTTCACTTGTATATCTCCATAGTTGCCCTGATGGTGTTTGTAATGTTCACACATCTTTCAGTGGGCCTGTATTACAGAAAGTTACACAATTATTGCTAGTTAGGCACAATATTGTATTTGTTAAACTTGCATTTCAAGAACCTCTTAACTACAGAAGTTAACTACTCTACCATCACACAAAATTGAGTCACTTCAAGCATACATTTCTATTTGGAAGATGTTGTTCACTGCTCATAAGATACTACTAGGAAAAGGAAAAGCATTTATGCCAATTTGTATGGGGGACAGGACTATGTAACACCAGAGCTGCTACTGGATCATAACTGTTTTCCTTTGCTTCACAGCAGGGAATTTGCCATGTCATAATTTAGCTTATGGCTGGGATAATTAAATAATGTGTTCTACCCTTATGAAATTACTTATAATGTCATTCAATTGAGCCATTTTCAATTTTGATTTCAAGCACAAATGCCTACTAGTTGAACAAGGGTTAAAAAGGGGGCACAGGACCATCCTATAAAAGAGATGAAGTTAGCATTGCTACTGATCTTAGTTTATTTCCCTCCAGAAAAAATACTACAATTGTTTAGTACCAAGCATCACTCCACAGTAAAAAAAATAATAGCGATACTATTTACTACTAGGAGAATGCCCACAACTGAATTAATAGGCTGTGCTGTGCTTTGAATACAAATGCAAATGCAAAACAGTGTTCCATACCACACAGGGCCATGATCACTGCATCAGTTTGCAACTTCTTAAAGCAGCCATGCCTTTTCCTGGTTTAGGAATGGCACCATGCGTTTCAAGGCATTTTTCTGCTTTCAAATCCAAAGTGCTGCACAAATGTAGTGAACAATTTTTCTAAAATTATTATTATTAAGGACTGGAGTTAAGATTGCTATTTTACAGCCTCACTTTTGGCCAAAGTCCAGCTGCCTAGGCTCCATTTATGGTACCTGCTCTTACAGATATGTCTAGCAGCTGTTCAACTTTCCCCCCCTGTAAAATTGGATTGTTCCCTCTGTTCTTGCTGCAGTGTTTGGCTTCATGGTAACTTGTAGGGAGGTGTTGTTCTAAGTCAAATGTAGTTTTGGAACAGGGACAAAGGACAAAGATGATGAAGGAACTTTAAAAAGAAAGGAATTCCAATAAACCCCTCTCAAAACACAGTATGGACAGTGAAAAAAACCCCTGTTTTAGACTCCAATGTTAGCTGCTCAAGAAGATAAAAAATGAAGCTACCAGCCCAGTTTGATATCTTAGTGCAGAAAGAGGCTTAGAGCAGAAAAGGGACGATAGGTGAACGTAGTGGTGGGTAATCTCGGAACTCCTTCAGGTAACTTCGGTGTTTTCCCTTTGCCCAAATGGTCATTTGAATAAATCCAACCAAGGAAAACAGAGCCACTGTTGATAAATAAAAGTGTGAAATGTTATTAGGTATTCAGAAAAGCATTCTCCCTCTGGGCAGAAAAAAAATAATAATTAACATTGATTCTAAATGTATTACATCTTTTAAAAAAGAGACTACAGAAATAGAAAATAATACCAAGGATCTGTAATATATTAAACTGGATACTTGTCTTGGCAAATATTATCTAATTTTGCCCGCTGTTTAATACAGATACTCCAGAGCTAAAGCATCCCTAACAAATGGAAAGTAGATTTTGTAAAATAGGAGGTAGTCCTCAGGATTACTAACCCAGCAAGAGGCAGCCTCTTTCATTTAGTACCATTATCTCCTATACTACATAATGAATGAGAACATCTTCAACTCCTATGTGCACTGGTAAAAGAAAATAAAGACAATGAAGAGACCCAAGTAGGAGAGTGCATAGCTGCTGGCTTCCCTCTCACTGTAAGTAAAGGGATGAAGCTTACTGTGAGACAGAAGCTGTAATTTACTGAGCTCTTGTAATCTTATGCTGGTACTTTCTTCGTTGAAAGGGACAAGATATCTCTCCTGTTTTAAATTCACAGACCCTAATCTCCTTGGCAATAAAGAATAGTTCTAATAGAAAAATTGGGAAGGGCCAGAAAGAACAAAAATATACATAATGGTATTTCATAAACATTGCTTAATAAAATTCTTATTAAAAGTGACTACAGCAAAGATCTAACCTATTACAAGGACTTACCTGGAAGGCACTGAGTCATGATGGCAAAGCCAATCCAAGACCCTACCTGGAAAAGAAAACAGCAAGACTATGTCAAGGAAAATATTAAGACTTGGTAGGCTTGAGCATTGCATTCTTCAGCTAGAGTAAACATACACCACCATCCTACTATGAAGGATGAGGACCCACCTCGTGCACAAATCCTGACTGTGTTTCTGTACTTGCACTGAAAACTTTCCCATAAACTTTCTAGCCCATCTACAGGGCAGATTAGTGTGTGTAAGTAGAAGAAAATACCTATCCTACTCTCAATTCAAAAAGCAAACAGCAATGTTCACATGGAGTACAACCATCGGTGTCAGAACAAGCCTGAAGATTTTGTAGTACACATTCTACACTCTTAGCTCAGGGATAGGTACTAGTCTTAGCACCCATGAAACCAATGTGTTTCCTTCTGCGAAACCAGAGTGAGAAAAATATACCAGAAATTAGAGTTTAACAAGAAGTTCCAAGGTCATTTTTAGTACATGAATTTAATTTTTAATATTATTTTACAATTATTGATTTGAGATTATTGCAAGGCACCTTGAGTCTGCTAATTTAGTGGGATATGTTATTAAAAATTTAAATAAATTTGGCATCTAAGTAAACAATATATACACAAGACAACACGCACACAAATAATACAAATAAAATATACGCCTTGTACTGATGGAACCTTAAAAAATAAAAATGAGGATGAATTGACTGCTGTAGTAATCTATAGTGCTTGTGACATGTTGGTACTGTATTTCTACTTGAAGATCAAAGAAAAAGGCAGAGACAAGAACAGTCATGCGATTGGTGACCGACAATTGGGAGAAATTGAAATTGAAACAAATGTGTGCCAACCATACACGCTGACTTGTAAAGTGTGATGAATGCCATCATATACAGTAAGAGTATGTTGAGTGAACAGAGATGTGTGACAGAATTACTTCCAATCACTGTCAAGTCCACTGACAGTTATCTCTTCCTCCTAATACATGTGAGCACAAATGGTACTGTTAGAAACAAATCCTAATGTCACAATGAAAATCAAAGCAAAATGCTCAAGACCCTGGGGCCATGATAGTGTTTTAATTCATGCCGATAGGCGAGATTTGCTTTCAGGGACCGTGGGCTGAATTGTCTGGGTCACTGACTGTGTCATGGTTCCGACAGACAGAGACAAATAAAGCAGAACTCCGAGTTTTGCAAATTCCTCAAAGAACATGTTTATTAGCTACAAAGTATCAGCACGTCAAAAGTGAAACCAAGTCTGAAGACACACGTAACAATTCTCCAATATAAAGTTAAGAAATCCCACCCCTAAGGCTATGCAAGCAACTACGTTCCCCAATACATCTTGGTGGGCTTTTTACGAAATGCCCAGCCTGCAATATTGGGAGCAACTGATGACCTTGGTTCCCACGGGACAAAAGTTTATTTAAACTAGCGAAGCACCTGGCAATCCCCCCTCCCTCCTTTCAGTGTGTCAACCGAAAATGAATAAGGAAGATAGCCGCAGCTATGCTCATTTGACAAGTTGACAGACTGTTGATATGATACACATTGTATCACACCAAATACATTTGGTTGAAACAAAGCAAAATTCATCAGTATGGATTTAAACTGAATCCTATGGGTATTAGAAATGAAAACCTAAGATAAAAATGTACACACTGTAGAGGGTGTAAAATATTGATGTAATTTATTTTCTTCCATTCAATTTTGTCCTTTTCTCAGACTGCCTGGACAACCGCCTAACTGATTTTAAGAAATGGTTAGCCAATGCCTCTTTTCTAGGGCTGAGAGAAAGTGACTGACCCAAGATCACCCACTGGTTTTGTGCCAAGGCAGGACTAGAACTCACAATCTCCCGGTTACTAGTTTGATGCCTTAACTACTACATCAAACTAGTAGGATAAATCAGATTCACATCAGAAATTATAATGCCTCATAGCTTTCACTACCTAGGCACTAATGCATAGAAATCTAGAAAATGAGCCATGTGAGTCCTAGTACTAGAAGAAAAAGGTGATTAAATAAATATAGCACAGACTTACTGGCATCAGTCACATATGAGAAAATAGCAATTGAAGGGCTGTTCAAAATCAAAAACAAGAAGAGGAAGGAGACACTGGAGAACAAAATCAGCTTTTCAGTGAAAATGGCAAAAAGCCAACTATTACTCAGCTCCTGTTTTATCTCTATTTTCCCCAGAAAAAAAGTTATGTGTATTCCACTGGTAAATGTCAAGACAACATGAACAAAGAGGACTGAGGCTTGAGGCTGACAAATATATTGTCTATTCATATATCTATATCTATTCAATATCTATTCATTTCAAATGAGTATACCTTTCATATTCCCTAAAATGCAACATATTTGGACCTGAAAAATGTTGCTGGTGGATTGACTGAACTCTGAGAAATTCTAGAGAATAGATGACATAAGACTCAATGACTCAGATGTGTTCCTATTTCAGGAACAGGGGAAAGGATCCAAGGGATTACACACTAATCTAATAGGTGGGAAGACTCGAGAGCTGATCTTAAAGAGATTAATCCAAAAATACATTGCAAACAAGGTAATTAAAAGAATTAAAAGGCACTAGCGTGAATTTGGTAAGAACAAGTTTCATCACACTAACATTATCTCATTCTTTTATTGGATAATTTCCTTAGCCAATCTGGGAATGCTATAGATTTAATGTATCTTGACTTCAGCGAAGTCTTTTGACAGAGTATCCCATGACATTCTGATTATCAAGATAGTTAAGTGTGAAAGGGATGACGTGACAAGTGGATACACAACCTCTCAAAAAACAACTTCAAAGAACCATCTATGGTTTCTCTTTAAACCAGAATGATACATTTAAAGGGGTCCAAAATGGGCTCCTGGGCTCTCTTTACTCTTCCATGTTTTAAATTACTTGGGTAACTTAATAAATTTGAAACAATCTCGATAGGTTGCAGAAATGAATAGTTTCTGTTCATGAACGAGTATGAGGTGGGTGCAAAATGGACAACATCAATTGTCAAAATCAATCATTAAAGAAATATAATTTCCAGATGATGAGAAGTTCCATTTTACTTAGTCAGACTCCACTATATTCAATTTATAAAACATAGAATCACAGGGATGGAATAGGATCCTTAGAGCTCTTCTAACCCAAACCCCTGTCCAAGGACAAATGGTTGTCCAATCTTTTCTTGAATACCTCCAGCAATGCAGCACTCACAACTCTGGGGGGTAAACTGTTCCATTGATTCTCACTGCAGGAAATTCCTCCTTATTTTCAAGTTGGATTTCCCTCTTGACAAGCTTTTATCCATTGCTTCTTGTCCTGCCCTCAGGTACGGTGGAGAATAAATTAACCCCCTCTTTCCACTGACAGTCCTTCAAGTATTAGAAGACTGTTATCATGTCACGCCTAAGCCTTCTCTTTGTTAGGCTAAACATACCAAGCTCCCTTAGCCATTTAACCTCCAGACCCCTTATCACCTCTGTTGCTCTTCCTTGTACTTTCTAGGGCCTCAGTATCTTTTTCGTATCCTAGTGACCACAACTGGACATAGTATTCCAAATTTGGCCTCACTAGTGCAGTAGAGAGAGGTACTATCAGTTCCTACAATCTTGATGCAATCCCTCTATTGATGCAACCTAGGACAACATTGACTATTTTTTTTGGCAACTGCAGCACACTGCTGACTCATACTTAAGCAGTGATCCACCAGGACACTAAATCCCTCTCATAGTTAATACTATTGAGCCTGTTACTGGCTATCCTGTATCTGTGATTTGGTTCTTCCTGATTAAGTGCAGGATCATGCTTTTCTCATCACTGAACTGCAGCTTGTTGGATGGAGCCCAATGCTCAAGTCTGTCAAGATCTGGAATTTTGAACCTATCTTCCAAAGTGTTAACAATTCCCTCCCAACTTGGTGTCATCTGCAAATTTGATGAGTGCAGCTGGGCAGCTGAAGATGATTTACGAAGATGTTGAAGAGCACTGGGCCCAAGACAGAACCTTAAGGTACCCCTTTGCATGCTTCCCTCCACATAGATGTATTTCCATTGAGGACCACATGCTGAGAGTGTTTGGTCAGCCAACTGCAAATCCATCTGGTGGTGGTGGTGTCTATCCCACACTGTTCTATCTTACCAAGAAGTAGACTGTCTAATGTATCAAATGTCTTACTTAAGTCAGTTCTGGGTATTATACCTTACAAAGCATTCAGAGAAACTGTAACAGGTTCAAAGAAATGTAAGAAACAGGATCAAGGGACTAAAACAAAGTTATATAATAAGGATTTGAAGAAACTGAGAAATTTTAACTTTGAGAGAAGACAAGTATACTATCATATCTTCCCTCAAATATCTGAAGGATTATCATATACAAGATCACAACCTACTCTCTATCATTCTAGGACACAAAATAATGATTTTAAATTACAAGAATGAATAAATATTCTAGTAGACTTTTTTTTTTTTTTTAAAAAGGGTTTATCTGAAAGAATAAGTCAGCAGTGAAACCAATTACTGAGAGAAGAAATAAGGTCCACTTTGCTGGATGATTCAAGATGAAACTAGATTTCCATCTGTCAGGAAATTTTAATTTACGTCAAGGGTGGAGGAAGCTTTTGAGCAACAAGAATTAATCATTCAATTAAAAGACAGGTAAAAGTCATGATTTTCAGACTATTTGCCTAGATCACGGGTGTCAAACTCGTCACGTGACTTGTCATGACGTATCGGGACTCTTTTTGCATTGCCGGCAATGGGGTGGGCGCAGGTTCAGTATGATGAAACCGGCCCACGGGGCCGGCAGTTTGACACCCCTGGCCTAGATACTGTCACTATACCTGTATGTTTCCTGTTAAGCAGAATTCATTAACAAAATACAGATTGAAGTGCCCCTAATTTGTTCCAAAGCTAAAACACAGTCGTACCTCATAGGTATAATTGGGACAAGAGATCAGCAGGAAAAGCCATGTAAATGGGTTCTTCGTAGGGAATGGGATCTTCCTGGCCTTTGAACCTGGAGGAAATCATAAGAATGTTTATTGAGACAAACAACCAATTTGCATGCAAAAAAAAAAACCTCATCATCTAACATTACACAGAAGAGTTATAGAAAAGCATCAGACTTGTAAAAGTCTCCCTTCTCTTTATCAAAAGTGACAAAAAGAAGGATCTGTATACTTCACAGAATTAAAAAAGAGAGAGAGAGATAAATACAGAAAGATTCTAACATGATTCCAGCCCATAGCAAAATAACTTCTCATTTTGCCTGAGGTAGCTTCAAGCCCACTTCCAAAAAAACCTGCAAAACTCTTCCTACCCAAACCTGACAGCACTCTTTTCTGTTCCTTGTTTGGCTTTCAGAGGTCAGGTGACTACCTCTGGGCATCTAAGGCTGGCTTGTTATTTAAAGGCTCAGCTGTTCCCACTACAGAGCAGAGGGTGTTTTTAATACGGACATCTGCACTTCCATTTGGCCCTTCTCTGCACTCACCAGCTGGGCGAAGATTCCGCAGAGCAATATGAATAGAAAAGTTTCCAAACTGACAGAACTGCAGGAGGAAATAAAACCAGTGTTAGCAGGGGAGGGGGCAAGAATTGATCTTTTATGCTTACTATCACCACCAGAAGCCAGATAATGGCACAAAAACCTCCCAGAGCTCACCCCCATCCGCGATTCAAATAATTTTCTAGAAATATTAGGAATTTGCTTGGAAGAAAACACAAAACTTTTAATGTGCCAATATAACAAGGGATTTTTATCACTCATGTCTTCTGGTCCCTTGCTCTGCAGCATCACCCCAGAACAACTTAACAGCTCTGGTACTAATAAAGTTGTTATACAATTGTGCAAAAATAAGTTCTGGCTCTAAGACAAGAAACTCAAGACCCAGTATTTTCCAGTACTATAACTAAATAAACTTTAAAAATACATTTGTTGCCTTTTTTCCTTCTCCTGCCTTTTTTTTTTCTCCTTTTGTTGTTTCCCTTGAATTTCTTTGGGGCAGGAACTTGTCTTCTCATTCTTTATAATGCATCATATACATTTGTTGTTAGTTGCGAAGTCATGTCCGACCCATCGCGACTCCATGGACAATGTTCCTCCAGGCCTCCCTGTCCTCTACCATCTTCTGGAGTCCATTTAAGCTCACGCCTACTGCTTCAGTGACTCCATCCAGCCACCTCATTCTTTGTCGTCCCCTTCTTCTATTGCCCTCAATCTTTCCCAGCATTAGGCTCTTCTCCAGTGAGTCCTTCCTTCTCACATACAATCAACAAATAAGATTGCACAGTATGAATATAGCATTTTTCTACAATTCTTTAAAGCAGTCAATTTTTTTCCTGAGATCACAGAACTGCCTAATGCAGGAGTCAGATGAGTCCAAAAAAAAGATGGCTGCCTTCAAAACTTGCAGTAAGAGTGCTATATTCACATTTTTGCATGTCTAAAGCACCTTTCTTGAACTGAATTTGAACCACTGCAGAGTCCTACTAACATACTGGCCTTAAGACATGAGCACATATGTAAGGGGAAAAAAACTTTTATCTCCAGGCAATAGTAGCAGATACACGATCCATTCCCAAACCAGACTGCTTCATGGTCTATCCATGCACCAAGAAAGAGAAGTATATTTATATATATTTTACTATACATAGTTCTAGTTCCATTCTCCCAGATTTCTTCCAATTGCTACAAAAGGCAATTTATCTTTCCCTTATGAGGGGACTACTATGGTTTGTAAAAAATCCAATATTATCAATCTGCATAAGACTTGGTTGTGTGCCACAAACAGATAGTCATAACTTTTGTTTCTAGATAAACAATTTCTTGATTTTTAACACTTGACTTTGCATGGGAAAGCTTTCCACCTTAGATTGGCCTAGGCTCTGTCTAAAACATCTGCCTATTTTCTACTACATATCCCCTATTTTTCAGGTAAAGGGCTATTCCTCAAGAATCTACAAATTATTACCAGGAATATAATAAGCGCCAATTTCACTTGTTCATGTCCATATGCTGAAAGAAAAAGAAAAACACAATTGGAGTAACTACAACTGGAGCGCCTAGAATGTTCCTAGAAGAAAAAACATTCCCCAATGACAGATCTCAAGATTTTCTAACTGAATGAAAGAGAATCTCATGACAGCAACTAGAGAATTATATGTGTAATAGCACATTAATATTCATAAGGAAGGGGGGAAAACAAGGATAAACTAGAGGCCTTTAGTTAATCCCTTCAGTGTCTTCTTTTTCCTTTCACCATTCACTAATTATATGGTAAAACAAACCAGCAAATGATACAAAGAATACGATTCACCTATACATTTTTGAAGGTGTCAACAAGCATGTTGCCAGGCTAATGCAAGAGATATTGTATACATGTATTTTCATAAAGCCTTTGACAAAGTTTCCTTACTAAAGGCTCATAATAGGATATATAGATGTATGGATTTCCCCCCCTCTCTCATTACATTGGAATCCTTTAATGTGAGAAGATTTAGCAATAGAAGAGGGGGGGAAATCATACCTAGCAGTGTTAAAAAGAAAGGTTATTGCTTATTATTTTATTTAAAATATAAAAAATAGCAGCACATTTAAACGTATAGACTATAATGTGAACTACAAAAATGAAACAAGAATATGTATAAAAATAACTTCAAAGATCAAATAACTTTTGATATGAAATATCTTGATTGGGTAGCATATATATTTTAATTAAGACTTGAAATAATTTGCATCAAACTATATCCTGTGTTCTCTGCACAGAGTCCTATATGGCACATCCAGTATGCTGCCTGTTCCCCATACTTTTCATCTTCATAACTTGTGAGATTCGTATAACTAACTTATAACAGGCCCAAAATAATGACTTTGATGTCCAAGAAAGTATTTCAATGAGATCTCCCTAGACTTAGACTGAAACATGAACTGTTTAAAAAGGAGTCAAGTCCAGAGCAGTAACTCAAAAAGAAAGCATCTCTAAGGGAAAGTATGTCAACTGTAATTCTACGTAAATTGGAAGAGAATGAGTGAGGCCACCCTTGTGATAGAAGTCAATTTAAAGAAAGTAAGGTTAGAGAAATTAGATTACATGAAATTACTTGATCTGAGTAATCCTCAGGTGAAAAGATACAAGAAAAAAATACAGATCTGTCCCTTGGCTAAAGAATACACTTATGTATTTTTCCATTCAAGAAGTTATTAGAGGCACTAAGAACTTGCTTTTTGATCTCTTGGAAATCTTGCTTTACTTCAACGAATATTTCCTGTTGCTTCTGATCTGAAGAATTTTACCAGACATTACTTATATGTTTTTAAACTAGTATTTTAAATTAAAGGGCCTAAAAATGTTTATTTAAAAAAAGAAAGCTGGAATGCTGCTCAATTATGTATTTATTCCATTTCTCAAGGCTAGAAGTCTGTACCGCTCCAACGACTAGTTCATCATTATGTAAGTCTATTAGCACTCATTCAGTGAGAAGCATATTAGCTAGGCAGAACCCCTTCTTATGCAAGCCCATTCTGAGATTCACCCCTCCCCCGTCCAAGTACACACTTCCGGTTAATTACAAGGAAAGAAACATTAATTTCATTTAACACTCAGTTTCTTAGAAATCAAATGGACTTCTTTAATCAACCGATATTATTCTTTTCTTAGCTTACCAGGTGGTGTATACAATGGGTGATTGATGTAATATGCCATCCAGGCTGCAAAGCCCCAATAGTAAGTGCAATTCTGAGGAAAGAATTAAAAGTATCACATTAAAGATGTAATAGACTAGTAATAATATATCAAAAAAAGGACTTGCTGACTGCATCAGTTTCATTGCTCCATGAAGAGACCCAGCAGAAAAGGAGGGCAGTTTTTAGTCTACAGCTATGTTGCTTGAAAATGTCATTACCTTGAAGATGTTACGTAAAGGCATTGTTCCATGGGAGAATCTGTGGACAAAAAGGGTCTCGAGGAGGCGCTTGACATAATGGAAAGAGTGACAAATGCAAGCCAGGCTAGAAAGGAAAGGAAAACAGAGATGGCTAACAATAGAATCACTACCTTACCAAAAAAATATATAGATACTATTCTACTGTATTTGATTATCATCAGCCAAAGGATAAGGTATATCCACATTTCCAAAGTTAGTTAATCTATTTATTATTTACATTTATATGGCCACCCATCTCAAATTCTTCATTCTAAGTTGCTAGTAGCACATAAAAGCACTACATAACTATACATAACAATAAAAAATACCTAATTATTTTTTAAAAAATCATCAGCAGTTCAGGTAAAAACCTAAATAACCAATCAACAAACAAACTAGCACAAGCACTGCATGAGCTTTGGAACACATCCAGCTTCCCAATGGTGACCCAACCATGACTTTAAGGCAGGGGTGCACAATTAATTTCCCCAAGGGGTCACAAACTGGGACTCTTGTGGAGGGCTGTCACTGCCCCACCTCCTGCTATTGCTGCCCTGCCACCTGCTGCTGCCCCACCCCCCACTGCCCCATTACCCTGCTCCCATCATCCTGCCTCTGCTATTGTGTCTCACCTGACACTACTGCTGCACGCTGGACTGGGATTGCCTGCGGGCCGTAAAATGCCCAGGCCTGTTTTAATACCTTACATAAGGCTAGCTGGGTTGGGGCAAAACTAATCTCTGGGGGATAATGTTCTAAAGGTCCTCTTCCTGGGCCCTGTGAAATGATATTCCCTAATAGACAGGATTTGTAGCATCTCTCTCCTGCTGGATATGATGGAATGGGTAGATATAATTGGAGAGAGGTGATCTCTCAAATACTTGCCTTATTATGCCATGAAGGGTTTTATTATTTTGGCCATGTCATGGGATCAATAGGAACTCAATGGAAAAGACAGTTTTCAAGTAACTGAGCTGGAGAAGCTAAGATAGACAGAGAGAGTAGCAGCAGAGGCCTTCAAGGATGATGGTACATCTCATCCCAACCATGATTCCTCATTAATTACAGAAAAATAAAACTCCTTTAGGGTAGGAGGAACTCCACCCATGGAAAAGGAAAGAAAGTTTAAGAAAGAACCCACTCTTTGTGACTGAACACATATATTGCCTCATGGAGAATGCTTCTAGTAGTGAAGAACTTTAGTATTAGGAATTCTATTATTATTCTATTATTAATTATTCTGTTCTATTATTGAGCTATCCTATTATTATATTTCTATCATCCTTAGACAAATAGAAGTGGAACAGGCTTGCCAACCATATGGGGACTTGTCCTCCCACTATCTAGATAGATAATGCTGGACTAGACCCAGTAGATGGGATGCACGTTAGTACTAACAATGTGAAGAAAAGTAGACAGGCAGGCCTGGAAACCAAATTTAGGTTGCTGGGCAAGATGCTGAAATTGAAGACTGCTGAAATGACTCTCTTGGAAAGTTATCTGTTCTACACAGACTGCCAAACAGGCAAACAGAATTAAGTAGTTATAATGCAGGGATAATAATGTCAGGAGGAGGAGCTTGGATTTGTAAAACAATGAGAAAACCTTTAATATGTACAAAACCAAGTCTATAAGGAGCGTTCAGCTTGGGGAAAATAAATGTTAATGGAGATCTAACAAAGTCTTGTAAGATACAAAAAGGAACAAGAAAGGGATGTCCACTGTCCTCTCTTACTTATTTTGGTTCTTGAAATACTGAATAGAAATGACAAGATAAAAGGACTGTAGGTATAATTTTTTTTAAAAAAAGTTGTGTTTTTTTTAAAGTAAATGGTTTTTGCAGATGACTGGCTTTTGAAATAGCCTTTAAAGGGAGTTGAAACATTAATGGGAAAACTAAAAAAATGGTGCAAGATTTAAGATTAACAAATAGAAGACGTTAACAAAAACATGAAAATAGAACATCAAACAGAACTGAAGAATAAAACAGGCTTTAAGACTGAGAAGTAAAATATTTGGGTATCCCTAGGACAAATATGAACTGTATGTTGTTTCAAAATAACTATGTTAAAACATGGAATGAAGTTTAAAAAGACATTTTAAAATGTAAGAAACTAAAATTGTAAGTGCTGGGAAGAATTTCTATGACAACAATGAATCTCTTGCCTAGAATATTTTTGTTTCAGACAATACTGTTTTGACAAATGATGTTCCATTTAAACATGGCAGAAAAATATATCTAAATTTGTGTGACAGAGGAAAAAGAGGGGGGGGGGGAAGAGTATTGGAATGCCTTCCAACTTCTATACAACTGAGATTAGAGATGATCAGTAATGGCCATGTTTGCTGATCATAACCAATGTTATAAAGAATCTTGTAAATATACTTCAGAATACCAAAAGAAGTTCAGTATAAAAAAGTGTAAAGTAATGTTGCCTCTCCCCCCCCCCCCCAAAAAAAAAAAAATCCAACTTTTAACTGTTAGCTAAAAGGGACCTGAGTGGAAAGGGAATAAAAAAAGAAAAGCTTTTGGAAGCTTTGGAGGTGGCGAGTTAATAAACATGACAACCTTGTATTGCTGCTGAAAAAAGAGAAAATAACGTATTTGGAATTATTGGGAAGAGAACTAAACATAAAACTATGACTATAATAATGCCTTTATACAAACTTATGATAAGACCATCCTCAACAGTACTGTGTATAATTCTGGTCAAGACACCATAAAACACTATTGCAGAATTAGAAACAATGCATAAAAGGACAATCAAAATGATTAGGGCAGCAGACCCCAACCTTTGCAGCTTGGGGAGGGGGCGGAGAGAAGGGAACTGGGCCAGGTGAGTGGTAGGCCGGCATGCACGCACGCAGACCTTGTGCGAATGGCGGGCCAGGCGCACGCACACAGCTCAACTTGTGCGAGCAGCAGGCCAGAGTGTACGCACACGAGTGCCTGCCAGCCCACCACTCATACGAGTTGAGCTGTGAACACGCCCGCCCATACTCTGGCCAGCCACTCATGCGGCCTAATTCAGAACAGGCCACAGCCTGGTAGAGGGTAGAGTTGAGGACCACTGGATTAGGGCACTTGATGAGTTCTCTTATGAGAAAAGACTATTGCAGTTAGAGCTGTCACTTGCAATGAAGGTAATGATAACAATATATAAAATCATACATGCCAAGATAAAGCCAATCTTAGAAGGTGAGGTTATTGAAACTAAGTTCAGCGAAATTCAGGATTGACAGAAGGAAGTTTTTCACATATTGTTGATATGTAGAATTTGCTATCAGGAGTTCTGACAATAAGCACCCAATCTGCATGGTTTTAAAAAGGTCTGGGCAGGTTTATGGAAGATCAGAGTATCGATGATTATCAATATAGATAGGAACTTACTACCCCCTGAATCCAGTGGTGGGATTCAAATATGTGAACAACCGTAAGTCCATTCTGGGCCTGGGCAATAAAAAATTAGCTACCGATTCTGCCGAAGTGGTGCGAACTGGCTGAATCCCACCACTGCCTGAATCATAGCAGTGTGCTTTAAATACTGATTACTGGAATATGTAAGTAGAAGATGGCAGTTACTCCCACCTAAATTTGTGAGCTTCCAAATGCATCCAGCTGGCTATTTTATTACACAGAATGTACCTTTAGTCTGATGGAGCAAAACTTTATGTCCTTATGTGATATTTCAATAATACCCAAATGCAAAAAGGAATTCAATATTCAGACTAATTCTTTTCTGCCAACTCTAGAAATGTCAGTTGGAATACAGGGAAGTTTTCCTTTACAAGAGTAAGATATATGAAGGGAAATGTCTAGTCCTAGCAAGGAAGAAAAATGAATTAAGTTTGGGGCTGCCCTTCCTTGGAGAAGATCTCAATTCACTTAGTGGAAAATATTCCAGTTTAAATTAAATGTAAGCAGTAAAATGGCTATTGTGGCCTATAAATACTCACTGAACAACAGAGTACTTGCTGGAGCTGAAGTCATATCTTGAGCCATAAATGAAGGGAACCCGGAAATAAAAGAGCAGGTAAATGAGGAGGGGCCCAGCATACTCTGTGAGGAAAACCTGACAGAACAAAAACAGGATGTAGAAAGGCAAAAGGAATTCCCAAGGAAGTGTTTTCTTGAGAACTGAAATACCACTCACAGTCACCCAGCTGATCTGTGCACCTAAATCCCGGAAATACAGTGTTGCTGTTGTACCAACTGGCAAATTCTGAAGGATATCTTCATCCTTCAAAGACTTTCCCTCTAGAAGAAAGAGAAATCACACTGAAACTCTGTGGGACTAAAAATCTTGATTTGAACATCAAACACAATATAGTTGCTTGTTTGGCTACACAACAGAGAAGAAATTATTACCCTGACATTCTAAAGGACAAACGTTTGCATAGTAACCCAAGATGAAAGATGCTTAATTATCTTCTTACTTTATTCGTGAATCAAACGATTAGCAATTAAGTATTGGTAGGTAAATATTTCTTTCAAAGAGGCTCTTCTTGTGAATTCCCAAGCCACAGAATGTTCACACCAATGTTATTCTCTAATACAATCTCATTCAAGTAAATACCAGCCTTTGTTTTGTTCTTTTCCATATCTTTTACCAAAAAACTTTATCCTAGAGAGAGAAGTCAAGTATTAGGAGATATTTTAGCACAGGAACTTACTGGGATCTAGTCGCAGGGACTGCCGGGCTGGATACCACTGAGGGTCTGAGAAAAGAAAAAGAAAAGTTTTCTTATAATGAGTCAGAACCATTAGCACCATCCATTGGCAGCACTCAAGAGCAATCTAGAGACGTGAAGGTAGACAAAAAATCCTTTGCCCCAAAGTTTTCACGAGAAAGAGAATTTAAAAATTAGAGAAAAATTACTCATTCTAGATCAATGAATAAAATTTCCGCATAGTGTTTTACAGTATAATCTATACATATTGGTATATGACTAAACTCATAGCTGTTACTATTTCTTTAAAGGTGTTATACAAGTTTAGACAGATAGCCTACATGGCCATATGGCAGCTGAAGCCCAACAGATCTGGAGAGCACTAGAAAATTGATGAAAACACAAACAAATTTTAGATCCTCTCATCAGCTTCAGATTCCTTTACCTTTCATAACAAGTAAAAGTAACCGGTCAAGAAATAAACCAGCACGAGGGGGGAAATGCTCTTAATCTAGAAATTTTTCTTTCTCAACTCCGTAAAGGGACAAAAAAGTTAAAATTCATATGCTGAAGCCATTGATCTTTGAACAGTGATTCTAATCAAAGAAAAATAAAATAGTTATATTTTCAAAGATATGCCATTTAAGTGATGTAATAAAAGTTTTCAATAGCTAATTTTATTAATAAAGTAAGGTGCTCTGCACTTACAACACTGAAACCCATCACAAAGATATGATAAACAACAAAGATGGTATTTTTCTATACATACGAGACTTGGTAAAGAGATTCTTGATTTCAGCTACGGTAGCATTGGGCTCTACCTAAAAAGGAAACACACAAAAGGAATCAGAAAACCAAAGGATACTATTCTGTATAATCAAGTAAGACTGCTTTGATTCAACTACTTTCTAGCCTGACAAACAGGCAACAACAACAAAAATGCCTCAGCCATAACAAGTGCATATTCAAATTATGCCTAAACTGGAAATATACCACCAGCTTGTATCAGCATGTTAAGCAAGATGAGTCAATTAGAAAATTTAAAAAGCTGTAATGAAGCAATACTCTCTCAGCACCCCAGAAACACTGCTGGAGATAACAAGTAAGAAATGTGCTTCTGTCTCACACACACTTCTATATTCTTATCAGCCTAGTGGCTTGCACCCCATCTAATAGGGTAGTGCAATAATTTGGATTCAGTCCAGATGAAGTCTTTGGAATATTGAAAGACATGTATGCAACCGTTGTCGGTGCATTTGCAACTTTTTCTATGGTTGCATGGCTGCTACAGAAGTTTCTCCACTATAGTCATGCAATCCTAGGGGGAAAATCCTTTAATAAGTTACAAACATCTGGCACATTCATGTTCCCACAAGTTTCAAAGAAAATCCAAAGCACTGCATATGCCTAGCCTCTGGTCAATAGGAATCTGTTAGCAGAAGTATTAATCCCTTTATGTTGTTCACAATCACTTTTGCTAAGAACACAACATCAAGAATGTGGTTAGATGTTTTGTTCTCCCTTTCTTAGTAACCTTTGTTGCTGTTATTTTGTATAGTCATTTATTATATCTATTTAATCATTTTACAGTAAGAAGTGAATATAAACTTGTTCTCTTCCATCTTGGAAGGCTATTTCTGTTGTCCAGAATAGATTTGGATGAAATGATTTAACAGTCAAATGATACTGAAACTAACTTCTTAAATCAACACTGATGTCACCAATACTGACTGCCTAATGTAACGTGAAGGCTAATGTTCTTTACAGTGTAGTGGCACACTCATAAAATTTATGAAGCAGCAAAGCAACTTTACTGCAACTAAGAGACTTCTCATGTAATAAAAACAATTAGCACGTAGAGTATGTTAATTATATTTTCATCCTGCCTGTCATATATATAAATGTTTTGGTATAGTAAACATATCTAATACTTCTATCTATCTATCTGTCTGTCTGTCTGTCTGTCTGTCTGTCTGTCTATCTATCTGTCTATCTCTGTCCATCCACCCATCCATCCAGCCATCCAACCATCCATCCAAGCCAGTGCAACATAAGGATCAAAAACTAAGCATTAAAGCAAATCAAAAAGTGAATATGTCCATGGTTAATAGAGGCTGGGAAAATCTTTGCAAATCTAGGCACTCTTCCAAAAACTCTGGAAAAAACTATCAAAAACTAATATAAAGTAAAGAAAGAAAAGGAAAAAGAGAAAGAGAAAGAAAAAGACAAAAGTGCAGAAAAAGATAAAAATAAATAGAAAGAAGAGACTTTTAATCTTCTTTGTAGCAAATCCAAGTAAGGTAATCCTCAACTTACAAACATTTGTTTAATGATCACTGAAAGTTACAATGGCACTGAAAAAAGTGACTTATGATCACTTTTCACACTTATGACCACTGTAGCATCCCCATGGGCATATGATCAAACTTTGGATGCTTAGCAACTGGCATGTATTTATGATGGTGTCCCGTGGCCAGGTGATCCCCTTTTGAAAACTTTCTGACAAGCAAAGTCAATGGGGAAGCCAGATTCACTTAAAAAAATCAGGTTATTAACTTATCAATTGCAATGATTAACTTACCAACTGTGGCAATAAAGGTCACAAAATGTAGCAAAACCTGCTTAACAACTATGTCACTTGCAACATAAATTTTGGGCTTAATTTTGTGTGTAAGTTGAGGACTACCTGATGATTACAAAATTGCCTCTGACTCTATGTTTACAAATAAAGCTTTCCTTTTCTATTATCCAATGTTTTCTAAACATCAAAACCATAGATCAAGTCTATAGGGGGTTTCCACTCAGAAACAAATGTAGATATTGTCTTTTCTCTAATGAAAGAAGTTAATTTAGCCATTTCAGCAAGTTTTATTATCTTTTCCAACTACTCCTGCATTATGGGCAGTACTGAATCTTTCCACTTTTGAGCATATTAATAATCTTACTTTTTAAAACTTCCTTTTGATGACCCTGTAGACCCTATTCGGGGTAGAGTTGGGGCAACTGGATGGAGCTGAGTGTTTACTGGCAGGATGTCCTTCCTGACGCCCATGAGGAGTTTGCAGATTTTTTTTCTTTGTGCTTTGTGTTTCTAGGAGAGAAACCTCTCCCGCTACCTAGGATTGAACTCTCAACCTTCTGAGTAGGAGGCGAGTGTCTTCACTACTAAGCCACCACACTGCTCTATATAATAATCTCACTACAATTATATATGTATATATAAAACATAGTTACATGACTTTTTCCAGCTGTTTATCCATCAGTCCCCAGCCTCTAGTTTCAATTGTATATTAATCTTCAAAATCTTTTCTGTTTAAAGTTTTAGAAGCTAAGAATTTTGGAGAGAATTTTATAAAATGGGTGACAATGATCTATACGTCAGAAACAATACAAATTGAGAAGAAGGTTAAATATTTGGATATTACTATGACAAATTTGAATAATATCTGTATTAGCCATTATTATACATAATATCTGAATAATCCAGGAATATCTCAATTCTCTTCCAAAACTCCTCTGAATTTGGGTATAACTGCTTGGTAATTACTGCTGCCAACACTATTTCTATTGGGACATCTTTACCTGGTATTATCTCTCCTAATCCTGACACATGAGAGAAATAGAACCACTGTAGCCTATAGATTTATTTCCAAGTTTAAAAAGAAAAAAAATGATAAAAGTGAAATAACAGATTTGCAGGTTGAAGTGACTATTATATGGCACAGAAGACATTTTAAAGTATTAAACAGATTTTGTATGGCACAAAAGCATGCAGGATATACGTATTTGAATGCTATGTAGGTGAATATATACAAAGGTAGAAAAAGGAAACAATTAATGCCAGTATATAATTATAACTGTATCATGAGTTCAAAGAAGACACAAATAAGTTTAAACTCTTAGCTACCTTACTTTTTCATCCATGTGGAGCAGGTGGAAGTTGGGGCTCTGGGCAGTTAGGAATTGATGACATACTTACTTGAGATGTGTATGGATGCTACTTATTCTTGTTTTGCTGTTATTATTGAGTTGAAAGAATTTTGAAAATATATGCTCGTCTTTTTTCTCTGTGGCTGATTTATTGCTATATCCCTTTTGTAAGCTCCTTATATTTGCTTGATTAAAGTGACTTAAAAATGCTTGTAATAAACTAATAATAAAATGGGTGTAGGAATATTGTGCTGGAATTCTGAGTTGCATTTTTATATTTTTAGAATTTTTAGTCATTATGCCTAGCAGCCATACATTCACACACAGAAAAAAGGTTAACTTATTGATTTGTGCTGCCACACTACAAAATAGTAAAGTAAGGTCAATGCATGGCTATGGAAGACAGTAGCACTTTAGTAAAAAAAAAAAATCAGTTACTGGGACATAAGACTAGGGTCCAAATGCCATACATGGCATACAACAAAGTGGAAAAAAACTAGGATTATGCTTTGCTGACAACTATCGCTATTTGGAAGTTACTCTAGTCTCATCTCTATATTTAGTCTCTTTGCTTCCTCAACAGTTAATGCAGGAGTCTCATTTGTCTGAAAGGATTAACAATACCCACAGGAATCAAAATGAAAAAGGGCAAGCTGCTACTACCATCCAGTGCTGACACAAAACTGAACTACCACGGTTAGTAAATCTTTGGGACAAAAAAAAAAGTGAATTTCCCTCTTTGGTGCTCTCCCTTCTCCAAATCTCTGTTTTTCCTTTCCTTCCCCATAAAACATGTTTCCTACCTTCCCAGTTTATCTCATCCAAAGAATATACATCTCAGAAAGAATGTCTCTCTGATCCACTTTATGCAGAAAAAGGACTGATAATGCAAATGCAGAGAACCATTTGTAACTAAGGTGTTACCATATTAAGGGTTCAAAATCCTCCCTCTAATCAGATTGGCTAGCACTTTTGGATGGGATTTATCATTCTTTGCAATGACAAATTCCACCCAGTAGACCTGTGTCTGAAAAGTTTACCTATCTTACAGATACTTTTGGTACTGGGTCTTTGAGTTAGTTCTTGAGCCAAAATGCACTAATATCTATTTTATACAGTCCTGAATCTTTAAAGATTGAAAAATTGGCCAATAGGAAATGTTCTGTGGATTGTATTTTTCAAAACAAACAACAAATTTGAAGTCCACTCATTTGTTTTGGATGCTTAGCAACTGGCATGTATTTATGATGGTTGCAGTGTCCCGTGGCCAGATACATGCGTAAACAATTATAGCATTTTGTTTCATTATCTTCTAAACCAAAACAACTTCCATATTTTGGGGATTCGAATATATCCAAAATCTGAAGATGGGTCTAGTTACAGTGATAGACATGCAGATCCAGAAGAATTATTTTTTCTGAGAAATTAACCATTGTCAGTGATAGTGCAATTATTATGTAAGAATAAAAGTGGGATTGAAGATAACAAACTGTTTTCAATGCATTAAATTTCTGTTTTTCATTTATAATACAAATCCATTTCCATGGAGTTAAGGTTCGTGCCTTTGTTCCTTACTTAGGGTCTGCATAGAGAGGTATCACATCAGCATTTTTTTAAAAACAAAAGTTCTACTGGTGGTCACATCATATGCTTATTGTACTCATAATTCTAGAGCTGTCCTACAAGAGGTCTTGATATCAAACACAGCTTAAAAAATGATTAATATATTCAGATCAGAAATAGGTGGTTATGATTATAGAGCAAACTGGACTTAAATGGTGTATCACACAACTGCAAAGCAAAAATATTTCTTATAATTTTGCAACATGCGTATTTGCATTTTGATAGCAAATATTGATATATTTTGCAATTGACTATAATTTCTTTGCATGAATATCTCACATTGCTAACTATGAGTCCTGCATATGTAGATCTCGCTTGCTAACTGAAGTTCTGACTTCATGTATATTTCATCCAGGCTTTGATTTATGGCAGTTTTTAGTAAATATCTCACTTTTTCAGTATGAAAGTACAATACTATATTTTTTAAGACTAAAGCAATTCTAAAGCTCTGCAATGACAAAAAGCCAACTTCAGCTTCACGTCCCTCTTCCAAGATTAAGACCCTTACCTTATCCAGGAAGCACAGCTTTTCCCGGTTCTTGGCATCCAGGATCTCCACCTCAAAAAAAAGAACACCCCTTTTAGATTTCTTAGTAGAATGATGTGGCCCTAAATCATTGATATTTCTTTGACGAGGTGGACAACCCTCTACAGGCAACAAATTCCCATCCATGCCTCTTCACAAAGCAGCAAATCCCAAAGAGTATGTTCAGTCAACAAATTTGTTCACAATAAGCTTCCTTCCCTATGATCAAAATTTAATTATGGATCATTTCTGATCTGTGTGAAAATTTGAGTCTCAAAAAAAAAAAAGCTCCTGTTGAGATTAATACTCAAGGTTCAGCCTTTCAAGCAATTCAGCTCAGCAAATAAGGGGCCTTCCCTTTTAGTCTATTCTGTAGGTTGTGTTCCAAGGCGTAAGTCGATAGCATGGTAGCTAAACCACTACCCTTCTCAGCTAAATATAAAACTGAGCCCAGCAAAAAACTTCTTGCAAGCAGCCTCTTGGAGAGTTAAGTCAGATCAGGAAATGTTAAAGCCTTTTATTTTTATTTTATTTATTATGAAATTTATTTGCCACCCATCTCGTTTCAAAGTTAATCTTTCATTCAAAGAGACCATGCCAATGCATTCATGTTCAGATTTCACAAGCCATCTTTCGGGGAGGAAAAGGTACTCAGAAAATTCTCCCTTCAACTGCACATTAATACAGGGGGCTGCTTGGCAGAACTAACAGTTTCTAGGATCTTACCCAGCTCTCTATTGATATTAGAGCCTAGAATTTTTCTCTGCCCAGGAGACCAGGAGTTCCTGTTACAGTAACACAATAATTGAAACAACAACAATTCCTAGGTATTTTTAGGGGTGGGCAGAAGTGTATCATGCTAGGACAAATTACTTAATGCTTGCTGTGGCACATGGAGCTGCCATGAAGGTAATTGGAAATTTCAATAGATACAAAAGATGGCTGCTAAGATGTGGTCAGAAACAAGGCAGTCAGCTTGTGTGACATAAGTCTATAGTGGCTTTACATGTTAATGATCTGTTTCTGGGCTCAGTTTATGTGTAGACACTGTCTTAAACACCCTTAATAATAGAAGACATTTAAAAGAAATCTACCACAGATTATTTCTCTGCAACAAAACAACCAAATTCTTCACAATTCTCTATTGCAATATGATGTATCAAACATCCACATAACTTGAATTATTTCTTCTCAGAAAATATACATTAAAAAACACATTGACTAGAACTTGTTTACAATAACTATAGATTGTTTGCTGTTTAAAAATAACTAATTATATCATTGTTTCAGAGGTATTTCCTTACCAGATTCCTCAACGCTTTCAACAATGGCAGAGCTTCTAATGTAATTGAAAAGTTATTAAAGGGAGATAGATATTCAGAAATGTATCTGCCTTGAAAGTAGCCCATGTTGCACTGTATAGCACAATCAAACATCAACAATTGGAAATATTTTATGACATTTTGTATGATGTTATAATATGCTTTATAATGATTTTTATGTCATAAAATGTTTTATAAAATTTGCCAAACTTCAATTCTACAGGAATCATGGGTCCAGGATTTTGGACACATTCTGTAAGTTCGCTCATTTGAGGTACCATACATAGTTCAAAAGGTTTTTCCCTATGATGCATTGTTTCACCCAGTTAAAGGTTACAGACACAAGAGTTTTAGTAGTATATAAATAAATTTGTAGACTGATTAACAGAATACGCTGAAATATGACTTAAACCAGTTATATAGGACCTAATAACATAAAAGGTTTATTTAGTTAGCTTTTAATAACTCTGTTTCAGTATTTTTACTCAAGTTTTGAAATCAGATTTTTTTTTGGCAATTTTAAGATTGCACAATAGTCTGTCTAGAAAAGTGTGTCAAACTCCTTTGTAATATACTTTTAATCATGCTTTGAGAATATTTTATTTCAGAAAAAAATTAAATATTTATTTTGTACTTTGCCACTGTTTTTATCACTATCATATGTGAGAATGAGGACACCAAGTAGATTTAAAAATGATAGGAACTAAAAGTCTATATTCTTATTTCTTTGTATAAACACAGTACAACCGACAGGATTATAGACCCTTCCCAATTTCTTTGCAAAACATAAGGTGACCGATTCTTAAAATGAGACTATATAGTATGTGTTCATACAGAATGCCATGTCATAATTATTAAAATATACTGTATGTGCTTACTCTTTTCAACAAATGCTTTATTAGGTTGCAAGCAAAATTTTAAAAGTTTACCAGCCTGAACAGACAGGTAGTTCTCACTTACCAACTGTAACTGGGATCAGTGACTCTGTCACTAAGTGATGTGGTCATAAAGTGAAATATCATGTAACCACACCCAGCTTACATTCGAATCCCATGCAGTTGTTACATACAATGTCATAGGACCATGACTTGTGATTTCTTGCCAGATTTGCCACTGACATGGTTTGTTGGAAGCCAATTGTGAAAATCACAAATCACAATCATGTGTCTGTGGGTTACTGCCTCCAGTAAATTAAAAGTCCACAATGGGATTCTTTTCTATTTTGTTATGATTTATATACTTTACTTAGCCACTTTAATTATATGAAACCTCCATCTTCAGAGTCTATATACTTCTTAATGTCTGAAGATAAGGACACAATATTAGGGGAGTGCTGTTATCTGTTCAATGTTATAAATTACAGGTATGGCAAATTGCTTTTATGAACTGGGCTGATCTTTAACTTAATTGTTCAGAACTCTGTTACTTCTACTGGGTCCAATATACCAGAAGAAGTAGAACCACTCTGATATAATGGCTTAATTTTTCAATATTCATAGATACTCCAAAAATATGCTGTTTCCATCTATATAAAAAGCCACTGAGACATCTTGGAGGTCAAAAATACTCATGTTTCAAGTCCTAAGTCACCTATGGGAATCAATAGTGTTGACTACCTTAACTAGGTCTCTCGGTCCTTTCCCTGCTCACTTTAACTGGCAGAGTTTAAGATCATAGAGAGCAAACATAGCTAAGTTATCAGGTCCTTAAAATTAAATTATCAATCAATCAATCCAAAGGAAGAACAACTTTGATACTCGAAAAGGCTTTTTAGAAACCAAAGAACCTAGTCCAAAGAAAAATAAATAGAAGAATGTAAAAGCTATCTCCCTGTCTGTTAAGTATGCACCATCATATGTCGAAAATGTCCAAGATTGCTCACATGATCTCTGGAAACTTGATGTGTGAGAGCCGAGGCCATGAGGGATTTAAACTTTTTATAGCAAGTTCATTAGGACAGGTTATGTTTCTTCTAAAAGTGAAAAGGATCCAATAAAACGTTTAAAATTTTAAAAAGGGGGATCTGCAGTTTGATATTAAGTCTAACATGAGCCTTACTATCATTCCCTGTTCAAACAAAATGGATATTCTGTTTAATTACAAAATACTAAATTCCAATACCTGATACTAGTTTTCTTATTTTATTTCAGGCCCTAGTTTATTAGTGTGAATAAAGCAACAGGATTCATCTTCTACTCTGATACTTAAAATACCTAGAGGACAAGCAAAAGTGAAAGCATGTAGGAGCTATTATTTTGACACAGTTTTAGCCCAATGAGTGACAAGTCCTTTGCAAATCAGCTGTAATTATCTTGCTGTTCATCAAACTGGAAGCGCAATACAGGTAGCCCTCAACTTACAACCATTCATTTAGTGACTGTTTGAAGTTATAACGGCACTGAAAAAAAGTGACATGATGTTTTTCACATGACCATTGCAGCATCCCAATGGTCACGTGATCAAAATCTGGATGCTTGGCAACTGGCATGTATTTATGACAGTTGGTCATGTGATTAATCACCTTCTGCAACCTTCTGAAAAGCAAAGACAATGGAGAAGCCAGCTTCACTTAACTGTAGCAAAAACATTGTAAAATGGGGCAAAACTCACTTAACAACTGCAGTGATTCACTTAACCCAACCGAAATTTTGGGCTCAGTTTTGGTAAGCCAAGGACTACCTGTAATTGGGCCTCAAAGGTTTGCTAATGTTTGTCTCTTAATATTCTATGCTTTCAGAATAAGGTTACTAATAATGACAGGATCTTGAATTAGATTAATTATACTATTATACTTAACTTTACAAAGCTTTTCTTATATTAAATGAATGTAGCCGTCACTCCTTCCAAAAGACAGAAACATAATCTCCTTCTTCTCTTATTTATATAAGAGCTTAGCTCCTTGAAATTAAGAACTGTCTTGAATGGGACAAACATTTGGAGTCTGTTCAGCATGCCCAACAGATACCAAGGACTAGCTCCAAACAGGGGTATTAATAGAACTGAGCCTCAGAGAGGAATGGTCACTCTCATACCTCAGAGCTTCTAGAACAAAGAATTTATTCCAGTGGAAAGCAACACATAGATCATGCTGACCAAATTAAGCTATTGTAAACTACAATCAGTTGCGCAGCAAGAATTGAAGATAATATGATCTACTAAGGGAGAGAGTAAAGCCTTAGAAAAACAACTTGATGCCAGAGAAATGCAAGAAACATTAGAATATATTGAAAATAAAGCAGCTTCCAACTGAAGCCTCTCAGTAAGTCTGTGGGGAAAATTAAAAAATCACCATGAAAGTAAGAAGAACTACTAATCCAGACAGAAGCAACCTGATACAAAAAAAGCAAGAAGCCCAGGTAAGTAAGTGTTGTTGGGGTGAAGGGTGAGGGAAGCTAGTGGAATATAGAGATCAACATGTGAATTGCTTATCCTAATCAGACCTGCATATACTATAGCACACATTTTACACAAGAAATCTTGCAAATAAGGGTGATGTTTGTTGAGATATCCACCCACACATTATTCTTAACAAGTTGCTTGGCTAAGCACTGAAGTGAAAATAAAATATAAAAATGCAAAGAGGCATACAGCACATAGGTAGGGAGGTTTTCCCACTATGTAGCCTCAACTAAAATTGATGTCACTTACAATTCAATGTTAAAAACTTTCTAGAAGGCTATTCATAATGAATGTACATTTGAATGTAACATTCCTTTCATGGATGAACTGAATTTTCAGGTGTCCAATTTGCCAAGTTTGACCACAGAGATTAAGGATTAAATAAACCTGTACTTCAGCGCACAGAAATTCTCTCATAGACAAAATGTTCCCAATTGGCACATCCAATCTATACTCAAATGCTGAAATAAATTTAAATAGCTAACTTTGTAACAGCTTACAAAATTCAAGCGCAGTTTAAATATTAATTCTAATTTCATATAAGCATTAATAACTCTCTACATCTCTTTAGGGAGACCTGACTCATAAGACAGGTTCATAGACATGACATTTCAAGGCGTGTCTCTTCCAATATATGCCCATCTAATCACTAAAATTATCAGAATCTTTCTTTCAGATTCTCTAGAATAATGCTGTTCAGTGGGATAAATTTAAACTTTCCAAAGAATAGCTTGCTATGTATTTATAGTATAGCATTTATACTATCTAAAAATGCTGCCTTGGGTCTACTCTGTTATCTTTTTAATTCCTGCAAAGATCTTTTTGAGTTCCCAGGGCTTTTAATTTCAGAGATTTCTTTGTCAAGCTGCATTTATGTGTTATTTCTATGACTATTTCAATTGTTGCTCTAATTAACTGTAGTTTCTGTATAAATTTAATGGGCTTTATTTACAAAAAGACAAATATACTGCAGAAGTAAATAAATCTGTTGTACTTAGTGTAGGCTTGTGCAGATAACTAAAAACTTATTAAATGCGTATAATCTACTACGGCTGTCTCTGGGACAGATTAAACATATGCATGGCAAAGTGGCCACTGGCCATCGCACACTCAATCTACTGGAAGAAAGAAAACTGCATATAAAGTTTCATGGAAAATCAAAAGCTGAATCCAGTTCCGTAGTCCTATGACTAGTGCTTTTAAAAATTCAAGATGAAATTGGACAAGCAGACATAAGCAGCAGGCATACCCAGAATCTTTGTGCCTGTAAATCAGGGGTGTCAAACTGCCGGCCCACGGGCCGGACGCATCATCCGGAAGCCACGCCCACCCCATTGCCGGCAATGGCGAAACCGTCCCGATACGTTGCGCGACGTCACGTGACGTTACGAGTTTGACACCCCTGCTGTAAGTAGTATAGCTATAAACCATCCACTCTGGTTTGTTCTGAGGTCTTTATTTGAATATAGCTCAGAAGCAGCAGCTGGAGATAGGGGGAGGGGGGCAGAGAGCATATGCTGGCTATGACTACTACATATGCATGTGCAGTTGCCTAAGATCAGTATGAAGAGTATCAGAAAGGAAATTATGGTTTTGTTTTCCCCCCCCTTGCTCTCAGATGCAACTGAAGACAGTGCAAGAATGTGGTAACCGTATCTCTTAATTCCCCACTGACTGAAAATATTAACAACTCAAACTTGTGTCAGACTGATTCCCTGCTGTTTCTCTCCATCTAACACATTCCCAAAGATATAACCGTTAAGAAGTTTATGTCACAAAAGAAAATTTCATTACTTAATAGTTTCATTCCATAAACGTAGGCCTCCTAACAAAATTCCTTGGGCAGTTTTATTTTGGAAACCAAGGTAGCTAAAAAAATTCTCAAGTTACATGTATCAATGTAAACAATAAAAAGAAATGTGCACTTTATCATAGCTCTAGCATTCTTGGAATAGTTAAGAAAAGATAGTTGGCAGAAGTCTGGACAATTTCAACACCTTCAGTAAGAGTGAAGATGTGAAAATAAGTTAGACGTGACCTTCCAATTTATAAAAGGGACAGTAGTGGGGCAGGTGCCAAGAGGCTCTTTGAAAAACATTTGACACCTTTCTGATTAGTGCAATGAAGCATCTTTGAGATGTAGCAAGATGGCAATTGCCGTTCGGTCATTATAGTGACAGCAAAGATAAGTAATCTATAAGCTGACTAAAGAAATGTGGTAACAGAGTAGTTCAACATATTATTAGGGTTGGTTGCACAACCAGCAAGATGTTTAGAATAGATTTGGCATTTTAATCCACCTATCAAGTCCTTCCCAAGGACCTGGGATAGGCAGAAGTTGCTGTTCGATGATGTAAAGGTATTGTCACAGGATGTAAGCTGTTCTGGGTAAAGTTGCCTTTTGCAATTGACTGGTGGTGATTTTGTCAATGCCGATGCCATTCAAATGGTGCTCCAGATGTTTTGGGATTGTACACAGGACACCTATTACTATTGGTACTATCTTTGCTTTGGGGTCAGTTCCAGTCAGTGTTGATAGAGGGAGAGAGACCCAGCCCACGACCCCCACTTTGTGGGATACCTCAGGGTTCAGTTCTCTCACCTTCTATTTAACATTTAATGAAGCCACTGGGTGAGGCGATCTGTTAGTTTGGGTCAGATATCAATATATAGATAATACCCAGCTTTGGATGTCCACTCTAGGTCCCTTGAGTGATGCCATGGATG
Organism: Azemiops feae; assembly: GCA_023970755.1. Classification (NCBI taxonomy): domain Eukaryota; kingdom Metazoa; phylum Chordata; class Lepidosauria; order Squamata; family Viperidae; genus Azemiops; species Azemiops feae. Next base: position 1,629,208 of record JALGBA010004283.1, read on the forward strand.
CAAAATGGGCTCCAACTCAACCCTAGCAAGATTGAGTGGCTATGGGTATTTGGACACTACAGAGACAAGGCTCTTCCATTTTTAGTTCTGGATGCAGTTGCATTATCCCAGACAGACCTGATGCACAATTTGGGGGTCCTCCTAGAGTCCTAGACTCATGACTCCTGCTCAAAGAGCAGCTGGCAGTTATGGCCAGGAGACCCTTTGCCCATCTTTGGATGGTGGGCCAACTGCACCCATTCCTGGTCCAGGAGAGTCTGCTTACCTTTACCTGCCCTTGTAACCTCTCATTTAGATTACTGCAACAAACTCTAGATGGAGCTGCCCCCGAAGAGCATCCGGAAACTTCAACTGGTGCATTTGGCACCATTTACTACTTGTGCAGCCGCATTCTGCACCAGTGGGAAGTTTCCGAACGCTCTATTTTCTACTGACTCGTTATTTCTAGGCACTTGACTCTCCAATCATGTGGCAGGGAGTTGAATCTCTTCTTGTAATTAATCCAAGCTACATTCAAGCTGGTTTCCCTTCTCTTGCAGTTTTTCAAAATCATCTTGTCCATTAGGAACAAATCTTTTGTTCTTCTGCTGTTTGGGCAGTTTTCCTTTCTGCTCAGGTGGAAAAAAACTTGTTTTCAATTAAATGCTGTTGGACTGCATCAACTACCACACCAGTTAGCAATTTGAACATTGTTGGTAAACAGGTAATTGGCCTGTAGTTTCCTGGTGCTTCATCTTTTGCTGGATCTTTCATTATTAGTATGTTTTGCCAAATGTTAACCAATCTTCAATTTGACCTCCTTGCAATATGTTGTTAAAACTGCTTGGCAATTACAGGTAATTCTTGAATTACGATAGTTCATTTAGCGACCATTCAAAGTTATGACATAAATCTCCCCCCCCCCCAGGTACTCACGACAGTCCCGAAGTTATGAATGTTGCACCCTGGTAGTCATCCCTCCAGGCCTCCATTTAGGCCTGGAGGACGCGCACCCCCCTCCCATCCTCCGTTCTTGGTGGCAAAGGCTTTTTGCAAAGACGACTGGAGCCTAAAGGGACACAGTCCTTGCAGACCTCGGCAAGCCTTTGTTCAAGGTGAAACTACAGCAGAGAGGCTGGAGAGGAAACCGCTACCTTGATCATCGAGATCTATGTAAGGTAAGTCACCCGGTCGGGCAGGATGGAGTGGAGGGGGAAGCATGAGATATCTCAGTGGGTCAGGGGATGCCTGGGGTGGTCAGAAGCACTAGGCCCCTCATGGCCTTCCCTACCCTGAGATACCTCATGCATTTATTTTGATTAACAAATGCGTGGGTGAAAGCAGGGAGTAATCATGTTCAAGTTACGATTCACTCCTACGAATCCTCAGGTTACGAATGTAATTGGCAGTCTCCATTACATTCGTAACTTGAGGATTACCTGTAATGGATAGGGGTGAGTCAGATGTTTCAACCAAAAACCATGCAGATCATCTTCCCTTAGAGCTGACCAATTCTTGATCTTCCTTGCTCTATTCTGAACCATTTCTGCTTTCTTTCAGTAAAAAAAAATCTTATCCACCTCCTTTATCCAGGCTGCATTCTTGTTGTATTTTTTTGAGTTGTCTCATAGTTGTGCCAGAACTACACTGTTCTCCTTTGCCAGGTATTGACTGGTTCATTGCAATCCCTCCGTTGATGCACTGATGTTTCTGATTTGAGTGAAATTGGAGATTCTGTCTATAGTGTGCACTTTTAGCTTCTTATCTGTTGATCTTCTTGGCTGTAGGTGTTACTTGCTGCTTTATTATTTCTAGTGGTTTCTTGCTCTTACTTGTTTCTAGGTGACATTTCTTTATCAGGTATTCTTTGGTCTGCTTGTTCTTCAGCTTTTTTTCTGTCATCTACTCATAATTTCCTTACATCTGATCTTTGCATGCTGATCTTATTTTTCAACCAATCTTTTTCCATTTTGGTGGTGCACTGTTTAGCTTTTTTTTCTTGTTTGTTGATTTTGCATTCAGGGTATTCAGTTATAACTACAGTCAGGCTGGACATTAATTATTTTCTTACAGTGAGCTTTTGTTTATATTTGATATCACAATATTGTCAACTTTGAATAGCTTAACTCTTTCTTTGGAACAAATGTCAATGCAAACAACTTTATTCTGATGTTTTTGTGCTGTTCTAGATTGTCAAGCATTCTTTGTTTCAATTCCTCTTATTTATTTTTGGTTAAAAGAGCTTTGGTCTTTCTGAGGCAAAAGCAGAGGAGAGGGTGCCAGGTTTGGGAATGAAAACGATTCAGTAGCTATGCTAGCTTCCTCTACTACCAACTCCCCCTGGTTTGCCTCTACAGTCTGAACTACTTCTAGCAAGATTTTGATTTGTTTGCCCTGTGTAGACTTTTGCAGTTCTTTCAATTCTGCTTCTGTAAATATTTTTATTTCACATTATAAATTGATGTTGATATGCTAGCCTCTGCTATTTCTGATTCTAGATGTTGCTCTTTCCAGAATTGGTACATTCTTTTATCTTTTTTATCTTTTCCTTCCTTCCTTCCTTGCTTCTTTCCCTCCCTCCCTCCCTCCCAATCTTTAATATTTTTACAATAATTCAGGGTAACGAACATCATCTTCTCATTGGATTTTATTTGTAATAGCAGATTATTATTATTATTTTGTTTTCAGTCTTTGTATAACTGTGACAGCTAAATAACCTTTCTTCCAACAGTCCCGCAGCTGCAGGTTCTGGTTGCTCAGCCAACAGTCCTCAGAGTTGTAGCTCATTTGTCACCATATGTCCAGGAACTCCAATATCTAGTGTGGTTCTTGTTGACTTGGGTGATGACAAATGTCACGGCTAAGCCATACATCACAAGCTGACAGCCTGACATCAGTAATGGGGGGGAGGGGAAGCAGAGGGGGGTGTTTTGGAGAAGATGGGGATAGCCATGTAACACCTATCTGCAAGTCATTAAAATAACTGCATTATTTCTTGAGATCACAAAACTGCCTTTCACCAGCAGTGAAAAGATGTGCTTGGTTTAAGGCAGGGGTCTTCAAACTTGGCCCTTTTATGACTTGTGGACTTCAACTCCCAGAATTCCTCAGCCAGCATGCCTGGCTGAGGAATTCTGGGAGTTGAAGTCCACAAGTCATAAAAGGGCCAAGTTTGAAGATCCCTGGTTTAAGGACTTGCAGAAGATGCTGCATGAACATCCAAGTGGTGTGAAATGTCTTTTTGCCTTTGAAACCAAGTGTTGCAAAATCCAACTGTTGGATTCTTATATCATTCTGAATGTTTTAACCCTATAACAGTTATTGGAATAAGCCACAATATCTAGATTCATATAACAGACTAAATCAAAATCCAACAAGTCACATTATAGTTTAGTAAACAACAAATATAGCATAACAAGGGAAACCTGTATTTTAACAAATGAAAATCCACATTATTATAGAACTTGAAATAGAGCAGACTACAGCATAACACTAGTTCCTATTAACAGTACAGGGATACAGATTTCAAGCCTTTCTCCATTTGCCCTTTATCTCTTATATAAACATCATTTTACATGGGCAACATTTGCTGATTGGAGTCCACCAAGTGAGATAAACTTACGTCTCCCTTTGTTTTATTGGAACAATATTAGTGTTCCTATCTTTAAGCTACAAATAACAAGTTGTAAGACATATAAAATCTGACATGTTTCACTGCCCATTCCATCATGAGTGATAAAAATTAACTACTTATTACCCATTTTAAGCCAATATGGACAATTCTCCCTCCAATTCCTAGCTCGTGTCCTCTACTGCTGTTTTGTTTGTCTCAGATTATAAACATTCCAGAAGCATGGAAGATACTTTTCAACTTCTGCATACAGATGGGGAGCTTTCCCCTGCTTGATCTTTTCTGGAGGAGGTTGCAGGAAGCACCACAGTGGATGTTAGCATTTACGTATATATTTTTTTTGCTACCTACAAAAGGCTGACATAGGGTTGATGCTGTATTAACGTTTGCTTGCATTGTTGCCCAGAAGCAGTACAGCTCCCTCTTCAGTTCTTCGGAACTAGGGGAAATCATCATTTGTGTTCATTCACAGATCACTGTAAGTGCACGTGAGCTCCTTCATGATCCTTTTCACTTCCCAGTGCTTAGTCTTTAATAAGAGGAAGGGTACAGAAGTTCATAGCTGCTAGTCCCAGATAATTCCTGGATCACTTCAATAATTTGGAATATGTTTTCTACCAGCTAATGACATTAGGAGGGGGAAAGGAAAACTAAGCCAGAAGAATCAATCATTTCCATCAACATACTTGCAGGATACTTGATCCTGATCAGTGAAGCAAAACAGATCCAATAGATTTAGAATACAGATAGACAATGGAGGCAAAAGATTTCATCCTGGAGTAGTTTTCTACTGATCTATGGATTAATTTTTCAGCAAGGCTGCAATGGGGTTTGGTTTTTCTGCTAAATGTCAGTTTGTATTTAGGGGAGGGGGAAAAAAACCCAGGAAAACACTGGAGATCTTATTTGAAAGGCACATTCTCCAAAGTTAAGCTAACAGCACCCTCTGGTGTACAACAAAACTTCGACAACTGAAAGGCCTACAGTTGCTCTACAAAGCAATTCTCAGTTGGCTTACACATGAGATATACAGTGATCTGTGAATGAACACAAATGATGATTTCCCCTAGTTCCGAAGAACTGAAGAGGGAGCTGTACTGCTTCTGGGCAACAATGCAAGCAAACGTTTGCTGACAAAATGTTCACCACTGTAGTAGATAATTACCTCTTTTACTTAAATTATTCAAACCAGGGAAACTCAACAGAACTGTATTAAACACTTAGTAGATGAAGGGTTTGAAGAGAATAGAAAAATATACCCTTATCTTATGTCATCAGGGTTTTATCCTAGATTAGAAGGGCAAAAAGAAAAAAAAGACAAGGGGGGGGAGGGGGGAGAGAAGGGGACAGAGAAAGAGAGACAGAGCAGCGAGCAGCCTGGGGGAGAGGCGTCAGCTGGAGTTGCACCAAAGAGAAAAGGAGGAGGGGAAGAAAGGAGAGGATATAAAAGGAGGAGGTTTTGGTGGGAAAGGGAGAGAAAAAAAGATGATGGAGAAAGAGAAGGGGACAGAGAAAGAGAGACGGAGAAGAGGAGAAGCTTCTTTGAGACAAGCAGAAGGAGAGAAGGGGATAGAACAGTGCAAAGATTAATGTCAGAGAAACAGGCACAAGTTTCCCATTAAAAGTGTGTTAAGTGGGTATACAGATAGTCCTCAACCTACGACCACAATTGAACCCAAATTTTATGTTGCTAAGTGAGAAATTTGTTAAATGAGTTTTGTCCCATTTTACGACTTTTCTTGCCACATTTGTTAAGTGAATCACTGCAGTTGTTAAATTAGTAACACAGTTGTTAAGTGAATCTGGTTTCCCCATTGACTTTGCTTGTCAGAAGGTTGCAAAAGAGGATCACTTGACCCTGAAACATTGCAACCATCATAAATATGAATCAGTTGCCAAGCATCCGAATGTAAATCATGTGACCCTGTGGATGCTGCAACGGTCATAAGTGTGAAAAATGGTCATAAGTCACTTTTTCCAGTGCCATTGTAACAGTCACTAAGCGAACTGTTGTAAGTCAAGGACTACCTGTACCTTATCACATTTTTTTCGCTCATCAAGTTTTTGACACTTTGCTAGGTGACTGGTGGTATTCGAATATTGCCATATCATAAAAGTGGTACAATCTGTGAAAAGGTTGAAAAGCCCTGCTCTAGATGGCCTATTTCTTTGATCTTTGTCTTCTTAGCAAATGGTTATGTCTGGAGAAATAATATTCTCCAAGGAGAGTTTCCCAATTAAATGCCCTCCAGATTTGTATGTCATCAAAGGTCTCACATGGCTACTTGGAGAGCATGTGGCTATAAGAGCCTGGTTTGGGCATGAAATCAGGAAATTAATGAAAGAAAAAACTATAAACTGTCAGCAAATAAGCAATATTGCCAGTGGATTATGGGAAAAGTTATTATTCTCTATCAGCTCAGAGTATTGTGGAAGAGATATTAAATACTCAACTGCTCAGTATTCAGACAGGGCCATTTGAAAAACTGCTGAGCTGAGCAGGCAATGCAAAGAGCCAATCTTAGTACTGTTGCACTGCTAAGCATATATCCATTTACAAGACAGGTGCAAAGGCTACTCTGACCTCAAGGCTGGAAAAATATACTGAGCTGTCCAGATCATCTCCAGATTGTAAGGCAAATGTGCAAAGGTTGTATTGCAAACAACATTTAAAAGTTACAAAGTGTTCTTAGGAAAAGAAAAATATTGAAGTAATCCATACAAGAATCTTTTGCTCTTTAAAAACATTCCAAACACCTAAATAAATTTTAAACCATGCAACTGTGTCGAGGGCAGAAGCCTCCTAGATGGGAACTGGTCATAGTATTAAAACAATAGAGACAACCATTGAACATGAATGTTATCATTCAGACTTACTTTGCAGTCTATACCGATATTTTCTTAGCGAAGTAATATTTAATTTCTACATACATCTGTGTTTTGTAGAACACAGAAAGGATAGTGTGCAGTATGGGATATATTCAGCTGGGATATAAAGTGGATCGCTAAAGATCCAACAAGGACATCAGTTGCAGTTATTACACGCTTAGTAATCAGATGTAGCACAAGAACCTAAGTCTATTATATCAAATAAGAGAAGACCTTCAATGAAATCTTCTTCTTCTTGCGCCATATCCGTTATCGGACGTTGGCGATCATGTTGGCGATCCTGTTTTTATCAGCAGCTGCACGAAAAAGTGCTGCTGAGTTTTGTTCAAATCAGTCCCTTAGATTTTGAAGCCATGATGTTCTTCTTCTGCCTGGACCTCGTTTGCCTTCAATCTTTCCCTGGAGGATTAAATGGAGTATGCCGTATTTTTCTGGGTGTCGCATCACATGTCCAAAATATTCTAACTTTCGTTTTTTAATTGTTTTGATGATTTCCCTTGGCTTTCCCAGGCGGCTTATCACCTCCTCATTTCTGATCTTGTCAACCCAGCTTATACGTAACAGCCGCCTGTAAATCCACATTTCAAATGCTTCTAGTCTCTTCAGGTGGCCTTCTGTCAGAGATCAACTCTCTACTCCATAGAGCAGGATAGAAAAAATATAGCATCTGACAAGCCTGATTTTCAGTCTTAGGCTTATGTTGTGACTGCAGAAGACCTTTTTCATTTTGAAGAATGCTGTTTGAGCTTTCTCTATCCTTGTCTTTACTTCAGCGGTCATGTCCCAGCTTTCATGTAAATTAGAACCGAGGTGCGTGATCCTTTCAACTTTTTCTAATGGTATTCCTTCTGAATTTATTGGTGGTAAATTAACGGGTTGTTTGCTGACGACCATGATCTTGGTTTTTGAGGTGTTAAGCTTCAAGCCGTATTTTTCAGATATCATTTCAATGAAACACAAAAGCCTTTTGCAAAGCTCCCCTATTCTACTTTCATAAATTAGCATATGTTCAGTAAATGGAGAATTGGGGATTTTTTTAGCATAATCTACCAGAAAAAAATAAATACCTGCTCTGAGAAAAAACTAATCAAGATTGAAGAAAGAAAGTTGTGTTAATTTAAAGTTGCTATAGGAGCCCTGTGGCACTTGGGAGATAATATTACTAATACACAAGTGCTGGTTATGTTTTTAAGATGTATATCTGTTTCTTTCTCGGTCTTGGAAGCTGACTGCAAAAAATATGAAGGTTCTGTAACATGTTCTTCAAGTACACTATCATGCATCAATTTTCAAGATAAAAGAGCAACCCTGAACAAAAAATTGTAGCAATCAATAGTATGCTGTAACATTCTATCCTCTCACCTATAATTATTAGTAATTGGGTCACCCAGGCTACATCTTAAGCCTATATAACCCAATATAACAGTTACTTGTCTTAAAAAAAGACAGGACAATTTATGTTCTTTCTTTCTCTCCCTTACTCCTTTTCCTCTCAAACTCTGTATTGCTTATATCAGTTATTAATGTACTAGCAACAGTGTACACCATGTTAAGCATGTTAGTTTTAAGTTCTATTAGTTTGGGGTTTTTTGATGGCTTACTATGTTATGTAAACACAGGTCATTTGTTTTGCTTGTGATTCAAACTACTATATTGTGCAAACCCAGAAAATAAATTCATTAAACCAGCCTAAGCATCTTATATGAACATAGAAGGTGACACTAATTTGTATTATTAAATGAAATGCCCTTCTCTTCCATATTACTTTTACTTTTAAGGAATCCAATCAATTGATATCCATTATCCTAAATATCTGTATTTCCACTCAATGACCTAGTCATATGAAAAAAGACATAAAAAGTTATAAAAGCTTAAAATTAAGAGTACTTTCCTGCATAAAGTAATCAAAACTATAAGAAATTCTGCAAATCTTCGGGAAATGTTAAGGTTCAGTGATATACTGAAAAAGTATTAAATTTAATATTGAATAACATAAAGCAATGTAACACATAATTAACTTTGTACAAAGATAAATTAATAGTAAGGTTTGCAATACCTGTTTAACTGAGCAAGTTAAAACATTAACATATCAAAGCTGCCTTGCACAATGACTTTTAGGTTTTCTTGAGTAATCATGCCAAAAGCAACAGAAAAGACAAGAAGTCTATTAAAGAAAGAGCAGAAAGATTTGGAGATTTAAAAAAAAACCTGTATACTGAAAGTATAGTATGTATAGAAACATGCACACACAAAATAATAGTAAATTATTTTAAAATTAAAATTTCTAAAGATGGATAAGTTAGGAAGGCTGAAGGAAAGGGGATGGCAGAGGATGAGATGGTTAGATAATGTAACTGATGCAACAAATGTGAACTTGGGCTAATTCTGGGAGACGATGGAGGGCCTGGAGTGCTATAATCCATGGTGTTGCGAAGTGGTGGACATGACTTAGTGACTGAACAACAAATGTGGCAACTCAATTTGACACTACTACCATTCATTGAACATGACCCTCCAGAAATATTTTTGTGTTTTGGAAAATGTAAAGACACATCAAAGAATATATGCAGAAAGGCACTGTTTCCATGTCAATCTGAGAGCAATATGGACTAGGTTTTTCAAGAACTTGATGGTGTTCCATGACAGCCTGAGGCAAAAAAAACGTTGACTTGGACACAGCCAATTTTTCTATCAAATGAAGCTTTGCCTCTTGGTCAAGGGTCTTTATTTTTCTTTAACGAACAGGTTCCACAGTCTGAAGAAGTCTGAAAACCATTCGATTTGAAGCCCTACTTTTCCCCAAAGAAAATTCAGAATCTCTTTGGAAAGAAGCACAATCAGATACAGTGATCTGTTCTACATAGTCGACAAGAAAAAGGTAGAGCTGCGATCAGTACAAAGAAAGATCAAGTTATCGCACCTAGAGAAAGAGAATACTCTAAAAGACCAACAACGGATGTAGGATTTTTGGAGCCTTCCTTCACAAAGCAGTGGAAGCAGCCGGCGAGGCTGAAGAGACCACTTTCCTGCAGAAGCAAAGAGCACGCCAACGAACCAGAGAAGGGCTACACACATTTTACACTCGATTAAAAGCCCATCTTCTTTCCCTCCAACTCCCAGCGCATGCTTATTCAAGATACTACACATGCGTACTTTCCCTCTCGCGCTTTCTACAAGACGGAATCCCACGCGTGCGTCGTACCCACCACCTCCCTTAGGTCAGAGAGCGAGGACCCGATTCTCCCGACTGTTGAGCCCGAGGCCACTGCCGCACGACCCCCCCCCATCAGCCGACGCGATGCCCTCGAACTCCAACTGCCGCCCTCACCTCGTAGTACTTCATAGCTCCGCGCTCGTTTTCGCTCCCACCAGCGTAGCACCCTTTCTCCTCACGTGACACGCTCCAACTTCGTTGAAGGAGGCGCGGCGCGAAGAATTATAAGGCGAATCACAGGAATTCTATCTCGGAGGGCCAGCCAATTAGACGCACGCCACTCTCCCTCCCGCGTACGTGCCCACCTCCAAACGTCACCATGGCAACTTGTAGCACGTGATCACACCTGACCCAATCAAGTGGCAAAAGGGTAGAAGTGGCATCCCGTCGAAGCAATCATAACATCCGAGAATTGATCCAATCACAGCTGCAAACAAATATAGATGACCTTCGAAGGGTTGCGGCAGGTGATGCGGTGGGAGCTGAAAAAAAAAGAAAGAAAAAGATTCCGAGGGCAAAGTTCTCCTGGGCGCGCTCGCTTACCTGAGAGCGAGCCCTGGAGAGGTTTATTGGAAGTTCCTTCAGGGTCGGCCGCGAGCAAGGTCAAGTGATCGGGATGAGAATGGTTAGTTCCGTTCCTATCGGTTGAAAGAGTTGCCGCTGTGTAGAGTTGTTCTACATCGGTTTTACACTGGAGTAAGTCTTACTAGAAAGAACAGTTTCTAAGTTCCACCTCAGTAATTATCAAATTAGTTCGATGCCAGTCAGGTTGGCTCGATTACTGGCGGTTCCGTGTACAAATACCAATACCTTGGCCTCGTTTTGGTAACAAGTCGCTCTTCCAAGGATGTGTTCCAGTAACTACTTCCATTCTGTCCATCAACCTACCCAAACGCGTAATTCGAAGGGATCCAGTTTTTTTTTCTCAGTCAAAGCTATTTTCAGAGTCCACCTTTCACAGTCCTATGTTGCCACTGGACTATTAATTTAACCATTTTGACCTACCTTGTTGTAAATATATGCGTATCCTTCGTGATCCTAAGTTTGTGATTGTCACTGCTTTCCTTCCTAGAATTTATTCCTTCTTCACTTTATCTGTTCTTTAACCCAAGTAAACAAAATTATTTCCCACCTTAATTTCTTCATTAAGTTTAAATTCAGAAAGAGTGGAGGGTGGCGTTAATTTTGTCTTCTTAATATTTATCATTAACTTAGATTTTTCCTTTTCCCTTTTTATTTTCATAACGAACTCTTCTGAATACTTCCAACTTCTAAACTGTGTGGTCAGATTACTTTAATATTTTGGATACCCAGGTTTGATTCTATCTGTCATCTCTTTGAGTTCTGCCATTCTTAAACTGTATTCATTTTGTAAGTCCAATATGCAACAGACTACTGCAATGCACTCTACATGGGGCTGCTTTTGAAGAGCATCTGGAAGTCTCAACTGCTGCACAGGCAGTAAAGGGTGTCAGATATCCAACATATATAACATCATTTTTTTGTGAACTGTATTGGTTCCCAGGGTGTTCCCAGGTACAATTCAAGGAGCTGGTTATCATCTTCAAAACCCTCCAAGGCTTGGGGGCGAGTTACTTTAGGATCTGTCTAGGGCCCCAAGTATGTTAAGGGATTTGTTTCTTGGGTGTATTACCATCCATAGTAACAGTTTTATTTAGTGCCATATATATTTTCTTTGTAATTGCTTTAAATTGATTTTATGTTTTATAATGTTCACCACCCAATGTCAACACCCGATGTTGAGATGGGTGGCTATAGCAATCAAATCAACAATATGCATCCATATCTTATCTCTTTCTTGTTCTGCATCACTGCATTTTTCTAGTTCAGTTCTTACTCTTCCATTTCCATATTGTAAACTTTCAGAAGAAAATCCACTGCTCTGACAACCATTAGCCTTAATGTATTTCAGGGTCTAGAAATGATCTACATACTCAAAGATTTTACTTTAAGTTGTGAAAGGTAAATGCTGTATTCTCATCATCTTTTTATTATTCATTTTAAGATAACTCTTTGATTTCATGCCCCTCTGTCTTTTCTGAAAAATGGCTCAAACAAATATATATGTTTATGTACATTTCTGTTTGTAAGGTCTTGAACCAATTTTATGCAGTGTTCGTTAATTGATATTTTAACCTTTAAAAGTTTAAAGGGGAAAATACCTATATGTTAATTAATGGATTTCCCAATGATTCTATCGTCTTGCCATTACATGGAGTCATATGATGATGAAATCCTTTAAAATGATGCCTGGGAAAATCCTGTGTTCTAAGAATATGGGCAAGCAGGAACTAGTACAAAAATCCACCTGGTGATTCATACACACCCAAAGCTGGGAATGGGCCAATAGTATTTTGTGTGCCACTCCCATCTATTTTCATATTTGGTTAGCCTCAGAAATCTGACATAATTGTCAGAGAAAATAATACTGGTTTTTCACTTATTGAAAGTTGATGTTGTTATACTATTTTATTTTATTTTATTGTTAATTTACTTGCATGTTCCCTTCAATGATGTCTGACTCTGAATAGCTTATAGATTTCCAAACAATAATATTAAAACTAAACATTGTAACAGTGTAAATCTAAAAGCTAATAACCATGTGATAAATACCCTACCACATGACAACAAGCAATTACAAGACCACTGTCATTTGCAGAGAGTAAAATGGTTCCCTCAACTCCAAAGGACCACCAAAATAGCCAAGTCTTAATGGGACTGCAAAAAACTAACAGGGTCAGAGCCTGACTATATCAGGGAGAACACTGATCCGGAGAAGAGGCACATTGTGGTGAGAAAGAAGTTCCCTGAGGATGGGCTCCAGCACGAGTCTGAAAACTTGGAAGACTAAATCTCGGTGACAACCCAGATTGGATCCTGCAAGAGACATAGTGACTGAGAGGCCTAACCCAGGATTCGACAAATGACATGTATAAATAGGACATGGAAGGATCCTTTTCTTTCAGTTGCTAATGCATGTGGAGAGGCCTTTGCAGAAGACAGTCCCACAAATACTGCCCCAGTTCTTTCACAAGAGCAATCAATGTAGATTTAGTTCCATACTTGTGTTCAGCCTGAACCCTGCCTGAAAAAAGTCCAGAGAATCCATTTCCTTTAAAGCCCCCTGCAACTGCAGCTCTCACTACCCTCAACAACTTTCTCTGAAAAAAGAAAGATGGATTGTTTAAAATAGTTGGGTCCTGTGATAGTTTCTTAGTAAGTAGCTCAATGGGAAACAAAGGAAGTCACACAGAGATGAGGAGCTGACACCATTAGCAACCAGTAGGAAATTGCAAACAAGATTTCATTGTCAGATAACAATACAATACCGAATTGTCAAGATAATCCACTAATTATGACCTGCTACTAGGGAGAATACAAGTCAATTGATTTTATTCACTTCAACTGGATGAATCTACAATGTACAAAAAACTTTTAAATATCATTGCTTTTGTAATATAGATATTCAGGAGAAATACGTAAGGATTTTCTCTTTTGTATTGCAGGAATGACCAAGAAATATTTTGGTTTGTTGAATGTAATACTCTTTAACTAATATGAGATGGCAGGAAGCAAGATCAAGAAGAAGACTTAATTCTATTTTGTAAAACAGCCGCAGCCCCCAATTTGTCCCCCCTCCCCAATGTAGTATAGCAGCATAGGAAATGAGGATCAGGATCAGAAAATGAGTGCAGAACGATCATTTGAAGGGCTTGTAGAAGGAGAAGCAGTCTCTCATTAATTTTAGCTCCTTTCCTTAATCCTCTTTCCTTAACAAATGCCCTTCATACTGAGATCAGGAAGCTATTTCAAGCACACATAGTATAGATTCTAGAAACAGGTGAAAGACTGATAAAGAAAAATAATATAAAATGCCAAAACTGAGTTTTTTAGAATTCTTGTTTAATTCTCCCTATCCCAAAACTGCAAAAAGCAAAACAAAACAAAAATTTAAGAAAACGCTATATTTTAAATTAGGAATTAGAATCTCTTTCATATGAAAGAGCTATTGTTGCTTCAGATCAGTGTAATAAATAGGTTTATAACGAACAGGTTTCCAGTATTATAGAACGTGTGAGTGTATGAGTGAGTGAATGAGTAAAATAAAATAAAAATATTTTAAATAAATACCTCAGCAAATTCTTTTCTTTCTACTTCATCTTTAGATTGATAGGAATAGCACAATAACTTCTTCCATGTGAGAGAATTCCTTTTCCTTGTTTTGCTTTGTAAGATTTGCTCTTTTGCCTATTTCAAGTCTCTGTTGTGCAATACATGTTGGTGCCTGTTTGTCTGTACAAGTGGAATATCTGGAGGTATTGCAGAGAAAAGATGGTCCTTTGCAAAACCATCATTTAAAGAGTTTGCACTGAGCAGCAGTTTGGTGATTACAAAGATGTTTTTAGTGGAATTTAGACATCTAAATTAATGTACACATCTATAAAAATAAAATAGTTCAATTATATGCATTCTAATGCTTGATTTCCAGTGTAATTAAGAACTTGATCAAATAACTTAAAAAATCTGTACATTAACTATGGCAAGTAATCATACTGTAGGTTCTGTGATATAACCAGATAATTAGTTGTAAGGAAAACTGTAGAATATAGATCTTTTACGTATTTTGTCTCATTATTTTTAAAAATGATTGTGCTCTTTAATATTTTCCTAAGCATTTCTTCCATTTTCTTTCCCACAGAATGATTCGTTGCTCATATTTTTTTAGGGAACTTGAACAACATATCCAAGTACTATAGTAACTTCTCTGTGATTAAAATACAATCGTTACCACAACACAGAGATAATATGCAGAATTGGTGGCTCCTCCCTGACCATAAAGGCTAGAACTATTTAAAAGTATGCTGTAGTTCAGCAAGATCTAAGATACTACAGATTCCCCCAGTAAATGAAATTAGTCCTTTCACTCAGAACAGCTATTTGAGAATAAAGCAGCATGAATTTCATTATAATTATTAACATCTCTATGCATTTTTCACTTTACATTAATTATACAAGCTGTATCTTTGTTATTAATTTTTTTAAAAAAAACCTGTACAGTAGTAAATTATACTGAGAATTCTTACGTCTTAGCATCGCCTACTATGCTTTAGGAGCATGTTCTAATTTTGAACCCATTGCGAATCCAACATTCAGCTATTCCAAAACCAGTGGTGTTGAGGAATCGGCACTGGCCTACATTGTAACAATGGTATTAAATCCTCCTTGCTTTTGAGAATCATCCTATATAGAACAGCGGTCCACAACCTTTCCAATTTGGTGGCCGGGGGGGGGGGAGAGGGAATGGTTCTGTGTGAGTGGCAGGCGTGTGTGTGAGTGTGAGCCGCTCTATTTACACAAGCGCCTGCCGTGCATGCAAATGGTGCTTCATGTGCAAGCTCCTGCTCGCACAAGTGGAGCTGTGTGCGAGTACTCACCCGCCAGTTGTGCACCTGGTTCCGAATGGGCCATGGCCTGGTAGTCAGCTGTGGCCTGGAAGTTGCAGACCCCTGCTATAGAAGACAGTCATCTTTTTAGGGGAATTTTTATTTTACATTTAAAATAATATCCTGGATACTATAATATTTTAATATACTATATTAAATACTATATGCTATTCTATAATATAGTTGTAATTTCCTGGATACTATAATCGCTTTTCTTTGGGGACTGTTTTTGCTCTATTTTTGTATAGTGAGTATACAAAAAGAGAGCCCTGATCTTATAGCTGCTGATTTATCTACCAGTATTTGAATTCTTGAGGGCTGTTGTGAAGGAACCAGTAACAATTACAGTATGTGAGTTTTGCAGTTTCCTAGAGTCTTTGTAGTCTCTGAATCAGTGCTAAGATTATTGGTTTGTGAACTTATAAGAACTGTTTGAAACATTCCTGACTAGTCCATTTTTAAACACTTGAAGAATTTCCCTACATTATATTAACTGATTGTGCTTGGTCGTATTGTGAAAGGCACTTCTCAGCTTGTTCCTAACCATTGTACAAACACGATCAGCAACTTTTTTTTCCTATCATATCTCATGACATTGTTTTCATCCTTATTCTAACCCCATATCTCAAGCATTTTCAAATTGTCCTTAGCCGCGCCAGCTATAAAGTAGTATTTTCTTCTTAACCAGACAAAATCGGGATTGGGAGAGGAGTGTAAAGTGAAGTGGCAGAAGGTTCTACTACTGTACCAAACAACCATCTGCCTGCCTATCAGCTGTTAGTTGGCCTACTTTTAAAGATGGGTGACTTTTAGCATTCATCTGAAAAAGTGGTAAATATGGATTTTCTAAAGGAGCCTGAAAAATAATTGACAGGTGCTGGAGGTCGGGACATGTTGTGAGCCAGGGTCTCTCCTATTTGACCACTAAAACACCCTGAACCCTCAGTGTTTTGGGGTTTTCCTGACATGTGCTTGTGAGCCAAGGGTCAGCTCTTCACTTCCCTTGCTACCTCTTCTAGCTCCTATGATCCCAAGGCCCTTAGCTTGTGCAAAGCCTGCAGTGAATACTGACAGAAGGTATCGATCTCATCATCTGTCAAAATTCACATGTTTCTCAACCCTAGCCCAGTTAAGAACAACTGATCAATATTTTATGATGTGAGGTTATGATGGTTATTTGGTGGTTTGGAGGAGGGGAACAACAATATTGGGGGACTCCACGATCTCTTTCCTTAACCTGCCCACTTCATAGTAAATGAAGACTCCACTATTTGATGGCATTCTTGGCAGGATAGGGATCAACAGCATAGGCAGCATATTTTATGTTTGTATAGTTTTCTGTTGGCTGAAGTTTTCTGTTGGTAGGTCAAAGTTCAGCTGACCCACTGGAGGAGCCCCATTAGTCAGATTTCCATCATTCTTGGCTATATTGTGTTAAAATAGTATTTATTCCTTTACTTTGACACTTCTATGAGTAATCTCAAATTATGTAAAATTTATTATGTTTGGTCATAGATTAGTTGGCGGGAAATCAGATAATTGCAGTGATTTGAAACATGGGCAGTTGAGCCAGGATAGGGATTCAGCTACAAAGATAACAAATATATTTGTAAAATTTATTGACCACCCATCTTGCCACAGAGTAACTCTGGGCGACTTACAATCTTAAAAAGATAAAAACTATACAAAAGCTTAAAAGACATACATACATACATACATATATACATACATACATACATTTCATGCAAGTACAATGTTCTGCTGATTCTAGAGTGAGTAGAAGGCAATGTAACGCTAATGGAAAAGGGCTCTCAGCTTGCTTATGGTGCTTTAGTAGAAGGCATATTTCCTCATATTTTAAAAAAGCTTTGCCAATCTAATTTGTATTTGTCCAAATATGTGAATAGAGTCATTTGTTTTGTTAGCATACAAAATCAAAGAATTAAATAAATTATTTGTCCTGTTTAAAGCGCTCCATCTACCGTTCATCCAAAATTCTACTAATCCAGGGCAGCATTAGCTTAATCCTGTGCTTAATACTTTAGAAGAACTGCTGCTAGGACAAGTTATACCACATGAATGGATTCAAAAATATTATTAACATTAGCAAGTTTGAGCATTGCAAGCATGAACATGCAATGCCATCTTAGTTTTTCAATTAAACTACTAACCTAGTGAGTTGCCCAATGACTGTTTTCTCTGTTACTTCCAGCACCACACCTTGCTGACTCAGTTCTACTGATATGTTTCTAAGGCTAGAATTCTCCACTTTTAATAATTCCACTCAGGTGTCTATAAAGTTCTCAACTCAGGTTCACCTATGAGTCACATAGGTAGAAAATCTGATGCACAGACAAGGGAACTTATATAAATGGAGTGAGATTCAAAGAGCTTAGCTCATTACCCTCTATACCAGTGATGGCGAACCTTTTAGAGACCGAGTGCCCAAAAACTGGCCCCGCCCCTGCTTCACCCCCTGCCCTGCCCCCGCTCCGCCCCCACCTTGCCTGCCCGCAGGGCCACTCACCGCCTCTAGGGCCCGCCGCAGATCGCCCAGCAGTGTCATGGTGGCCACGCCTCTGCCCGCGCCCGGCAGCATCAACTGTGCGCGATGGGGCGTGAGGGCAGAGTCTTGTCTACGCTGCCTGGCTGCCATGTCCTTGGCTGCACTGCTCCACGTGGGCCACGCTCGGGGGCGACTCTCCTCCAGGGGGGCTGCTGGCGAGGAGGGGGTTGTGGGGGGAGACAAGGCTGGGGCAATGGCATGTGTGCCCACAGAGAGGGCTCCGAGTGCCACCTCTGGCACCCGTGCCATAGGTTCGCTACCACTGCTCTATACTCATAGTGTGAATTAGGAGTGAGACCCACATCCTGTCTCTTTAATTAAATTCAACCCTGTAAGTTCAATATTTGCAATTCAGAATAAAAATGCTTTGCTGCTCTCCAGGGCTTATTCCAATTGATGCAACCCAGATATGGCAACCCTATATTTAAGAAAATATAGCAATATGAGAAGATAATGCATGTCCAAGTATGCATTATCATATTCTCTAGATTTTTCACAGAAACAATAATAACTGTGGTACCAATATTTAACTGAGAATTAAAGATATAGGATATTGTATGTCTGTATGCATATCTGCTTTTCAGTACACTGCATATACTTTGTAATTGGTGGTACTGCATATAGGCAATGGTATGTTGGCTTGCAAGGTAGTCTGTATCTTACAGAGCCTATATTTCAGGGAGTTAGCATGAGCATAATTCATACAAAACTGTGCTTTGTTGTGCTTGTAGTTTATTAAATATCTGGTATGGTTGTGAAACTATGAGAAATATGAGAATGTAATGAATCAGGATGAAGATGGATTTGATTTTCTGGGGTGAAATTGATGAATACATGTAGGGAAGTGAAACTGTTGGATTAATTATGAATGAAAGGACTAATATATATATCAGAAAATATGAATTAGTGTCATCTGGATAGGGCAATTTGGTGTACACACACACACACACACACACCATACTACAAAAAAGATATTGAGACTTTGGAAAAAATTCAGAGAAGAGCAACTAAAATTATCAAAGGCCTGGAGACTAAAACATATGAAAACAGCTACAGGACTTGGGTTTGGCTAGTCTAAAGAAAAGAAGAAACAGGGGTGACATGATAGCAGTGTTCCAGTATTTGAGGGGCTGCCACAAAGAAGAGGGGATCACGTTATTCTCCAAAGCACCAGAGGGCAGGACAAGAAACAATGGTTGGAAACTGATCAAAGAGAGAAGCAATCTGGAATTAAGAAGAAACTTCCTAACAGTGAGGACAATCAACCAATGGAACAGCTGGCCTTAAGAAATTGTAGGCGCTTCATCACTGGAGGTTTTTAAGAAGAGGCTAGACAGTCATTTGTCTGAAATGGTATAGGTTCTCCTGCTTGAGCAGGGGGCTGGACTAGAAGACCGCCAAGGTCCCTTCCAGCTCTATTCTATTCTATATTGGAAGATCCAGCAAGACAGTAGATAAAACTGGAAAACATACACAAAGTAGCTGGATCCACAAGCCATTTTTTTCTTGCAAATATTTTTTATAAAAATAGATAATATACATTCCAAAAAGGATATACAGGTAGTCCTCAACCTATGACCACAATTAAGTCCAAAATTTCTGTTGCTAGGTGAGAAAGTTGTTAAGTGAATTTTGCCCCATTTTACGTCCTTTCTTGCCACAGTTGTTAAGTGAATCACTGCAGTTGTTAAGTTAGTAACACGGTTGTTAAGTGAATTTGGCTTCCCCATTGATTTTGCTTGTCCGAAGGTCGCAAAAGGTGATTACATGACCTCAGGACACTGCAACCGTCATAAATATGAATCAGTTGCCAAGCATCTGAATTTGGATCACGTGACCATCAGGTTGCTGCAACGATCGTAAGTATGAAAATCGGTCATAAGTCACTTTTTCAGTGCTATTGTAATCTTGAACAGTCACTAAATGAGCTATTGTACGTTGAGGATTACCTGTACTTGTAATTAAGATAGGTCAATGTAATTGAAGCCTAGGAGACACCTTGATCACTTTTACAATAATACAGTAAGACAGTATGTAATAAAGAAGAGATTTAGTTACAAATAGCTTGCTCCCTTTATTGGCTAACATTGCTCCAGCTTAAATCCTCTTTGAATAAGAAGGATATAAGAGTCAAAAGATCAGTATTTACTTTGGAAAAATTAATAATTATCTTTCCCAACCTAAAAGAACAATTTCAAAAATGTGTAAGTTATTATTGGAATTTATAAACATACACATGCACCTCCCCCAAGTAGGTTTAAAAGAAGTACTGCATACAGATTTAGGAAAATAAATACATGAGATGGGGTAGGAAATACTATGGAAATCAAGTTACTTCAATTAGCTCACTAACATGCGATGCAGTGAAGATGATACCTTGGTTTGGCAGTTAACTCCAATTAAAATACTGCAAATTACTCCTCAAAATGTTGGAGAGACCAGATTTTTTTTTTCATTTATGACGGACTAGCAAAAAGATTGCATCTTTCTTGAAGAAAGTTTTTGAGGAAGTCAGAATAGTCATTAAACAAGTATAATCTATTCCAGATTTGAGATTATCATATATTTTCCAATGAATTAAAAAAGAATTTATTTTTAATCTCGGCTACTAATTCAATACTCGGACTAGAAATTCTTAGATGACTTATCATTGGACAGCTGCTGTGCTAAAGTATTGCTTTTCTTGAAAAAGTCACAGATTAAATTCGAAAGAGATGAATCACATTTTTATCAGAACTGGAAAAATGTAGGCTTTGTTAATAATAACTGTAATTTTGACAGTGATATATGAGAATTATAACTGAATTGTGAGATATACTGTTCTTGTATGTTATGTTATATTCTTATTTCTTCCTTGTCTTTCAGAATATTAAAAATGAAAAAATAAATTATTATTTTTTAATTGCAAATTTGACTGGGTGATCAAAGCCCCGGTCTTTTTTACTCCATGCAGTGCATACTATATATGTTAAAGAGTTAAGAGCTTTGATCACAATTGTGCTTTCTGTTTTGAAACCAGTGACCATCGCTATGGGCACCACGGATGTGAGATAACGTGTACAAAGAAAAAAAAAGTGATTGCAGTGAATGTAATCAAAGAGAGCAAGGAATTCCTAAAATTTTGCAAAGATGCAGGAAGTTAGAGTAAGCAAAATTTTATGTATCATACCAGTGTAGACTTTTGCTTTCTATCAGGATATTAATCTAAGAAAGAAATATTATTGAACATTTGTCGATTAGAGAAAATGTATCATAAAATGAATAGGCTTGCATTGTGGAATATTGTATATGACTACAAAGTTCCAAAATAATAAGGGTGACATATTATGGAAGTAAATGTTGAGAATAAATTGAATGTTTAGCAATGTTTCAAAATTCAACAGGAAGTACATGATTCTTAGTTATTTAATGTTCTTATGGATAAATACATAAAGAATGCTTGTGTTTGTTGGTTGGGGGTATGAATGTTTATGTAGATTTGTATGCAGATAATACCAAATAACTGCAGCAAACTTTAGTTTGCATGTTGCAACAAGAAGCATGGATCTGAAAATTAATCTAATAACATTTTGCAAAAGAAGTGATAATGGCTGTATACAGTGCTTTTTTTTGTCATAGAACGCATCGGAACGGAGGTCCGGCACTTTTTTCGATGGATTTTCCAAGTTTTAAAAGTAACTTTTGAAAATTTGATGTTTGGTCCATGTGGACTTGAATCGCCCTGTCGAGCGTAGCAGGTCGGCGGCAAAATCATTAAAACGGTGCATGTGGGCTGCTTGTGTGTCGAGTCCGATGCATGTGTACTTCGCGCTGGTTGTGATGGCGCTGCTCGGCTTGTGGCACTGCTCGGCTTGTGATTAGTCATGTGGTCATGTGCTGAGTACTTACTGCGGGCAGCGACCGTTATGTTTCGTTACACAACTGACGTGTGGGTGTGTGTACAATGATTGACTACGTGCAACAGGTAAATAATTTATTTTAAAAATCGTTGGTGAATTGAAAATCTTTTTTTAATTTTTAGTGTAAAATTTACTATGAACATTTTCCTTAAATACAATAAATTAAATTTATGTTAAGAACTGAATATATAATTTTTTAAATAAAAGATTAACAAGATATGAGTTCCGGCACCTTTTTTCTTACAAAAAAAGCACTGGCTGTATATGAACAGAAGTTGTTTCTGCCAACTTTGTCAGATAAGGAAAGAATTGAATATAAGAGAAAAATACAAGTAAGTTGGATGCAGCAGAAATGGGGCTTTTAAAGATGTGTATTTAACAAGATGCAATATATAAGTTCAAATAGGTGTTAAATATGGACCATTGTGAAAGAAGTACATTGATATGATTTGATTGTAGGGATAGGATGATTGAGGATCCATCTGGAAAACAAATACACTAAATGACTGTAAATGGGTCAAGAAGAAGGAGAAGACCAAGAAAGTTGTAGTTAGGTGAAACTGCTGAAATCTTCAGAAAGAGAAAGTGGAAAAGTTTAAAGAACAAAAGTGGGGACATGTTGGAAAAAAGGTTTGCAAGGATAGAAATATATGAAGCGATACGTGAATGTTGTCAGTATAAACTCGTGTTGGCAATGTTTCTTCTCCATATTTTAGTTCTTTAGTTTGTTGGTTCTATGTTTCTTAGATCTTTTTTGCATTTTGCTACCAATGAAGTGGAATAGTGTGATGGATCCATATGTACGAATGTATATATGAATGCAAATATAGCTTGATTTATGAACACATGAAAATAAAAACATCAATGCAATTTTTTGAAACTATCTTTAAAAATATCCTATCCATCAGGATGATGTTATATGTTATTATACTATTCAAATAATTTTTAGTCCAGGCAGTCTATAAATAGGAATGCATATTATTTTCTGTTTACTTACAATTGGTTCCAGTACTTAGTCACAAAACTTAATTTTTCTTGCTGTTTGAGCCACTATTTTGTTAGGGCTACTGCTATATAAATAAAATAACTCACATCACTGGAGGTTTTTAAGAAGAGACTAGGCAATCACTTGTCTGAAATTGTATAGGTCAGGGGTAGGCAACCTTGACTCTTTTATAACTCGTGGCTGGCTCAGGAATTCTGGGAGTTGAAGTCCATGAGTCATAAAAGAGCCAAGGTTGCCTATCCCTGGTATAGGTTCTCCTGCTTGAGCAGGGAGCTGGACTAGAAGACCTCCAAGGTCCCTTCCAGCTCTATTCTATTCTATATTCTGTCTAACTCAGAAATAAAAAGAAACTACATAGACTGTGCAAATCCAGTCCTATATTTTTGCTTTATAGAGCAGATCTGAGCATTTTACAGCCCCCGGGCCACATCCAACCATTTCGCTGTCCCTGTTTGGCCCGCATGTGGTCGATTGGAAATTAGAAATCAAATGTAAATAAGTACATGCCATGCATTTAATACAACATCATTGCTTTAATTTTGAAGGTGCCTGCTATTTTTTTTGTTCAATTTATGTATGTACATATGTGTGTGCCTATGCCAGGGGTAGGCAACCTTGGCTCTTTTATGACTCGTGGACTTCAACTCCCAAAATTCCTGAGCCAGCATGGCTCAGCTTGGAAACCTCTCCCTTTTCCCTCAGCATGGCTGGCTCAGGAATTCTGGGAGTTGAAGTCCACGAGTCATAAAAGAGCCAAGGTTGCCTACCCCTGGCCTATGCCCTTTCACGGGCTATTGATTTGAGCCTCCACAACATTCCCAGTTTTTCATGTGGGCCCCTTGGGAAAATTAATTGCTCACCCCTGTTGTAGACGAAGCTTTTGATTCCATCTCTTATGTTAATCTAATATAATCCTGAATCTTCCAAACTAGATACCTTTATTTAAACTATCTAAGCTAAGATCAAACTATGATTTCATGTCTTAACCTGACAAGTCTAATTAGAGCTTCTTTATAAATGTGAAAAACTGCCTCTTTTTAAAAGAGAGAGTGGACAACAGTTTTTCTTTCAAAAAGACACTAACTTCTTTTGGATCCAGTTGATCAGTTCTCTCTATTATAAAGGCTTGACAGAAAAGAATCAGTGCAAGTTGAATTTCTCCAGGTATTCTATCAAACTCCTGAGGCTGCAAGATCAGAAAGAAATGCCAGCAATTTTAAAAGGAAGTATTAAAATGACATTTTGGATTTTATCTAATCTGTAATTCAAAGATACTTGCAAAATATTTTTTTGAAATGCAATTTTCTTCTTTGTTCATAGAATGTTATAGGTGCACATTGCCTTATTGGTAAATCCCTACCTCTTCTATTCCTCTTTCTATCCTTATTTTTTTTATAACTTATCTATTAAGGAGGAAAAATGGAATAGCTGCACTTTTAAAATGTTAATGTTAAGTGCTGTCTGTCTGGAAGCAACCCAAGTCAAAATGAATTCAAGTGATCGATCAGCAAAATGCTTTATGGATAAGTCAGATATGACTACAGTATTAAGGACTCGGGCCACCAAGCTCCATGGACAAGATATTTGTTAGCAATTTCAAAAGTGCTGATGGACAGAATAAATCGGTTATATTTACCACAATTGCTAAGAGATGATGATGATGACTTTTTCAAGATGTCTGCTTCTAGGACTCAAGTCCAATCTGATATTAACAATTCTTATAGAGTAAAGTGCATACTTGGCGGTGAATCTGGTTGATTAGGCATTAATCCAGAAAGCAAGAACTTCTTCCTCAGCTGAAGCTCAAAAAATTCACCTCTGGATGTTGAGTATAAAAGAGAAAATATAAACCCTTCATCTTGTTATTGCTTGATGTTTTGGTATAAGGTCGTTTCCTCAGTCCAATGTTTTGGTATAAGGTCGTTTCTTCAGTCCAAGCCTGTGGTTTCCTTCTGCACATGATTCATGACCATGATTCTGCTAGTTCTCAATCTACACTTTGAACCTGGGTCTCAGACAAAGAGAGAACCTGTTCTTGTTCAGGTTCTGTTTCCTTTAAAAGGATCTTTCTCTGATTTTGTCTTATTTTCATTCCTGCTTCTAACTGCCAATGAAAGCAAAGGAATCCAAACCAAGAGTAGAATAAATCAATCTAAATTTTACACTGTTGAAACAAGCGGCAGCAACACCTTCAACAAATATCAAAACATTCTTCAGAAAGGTGCTAGCTGGGTCTGCAACCACCACAGAATATCTACAAACATCACAATTTCTTAACCAGGTCTATAATCTATTTGTATCCAATATTAAGTATTGAAACTTAGCTTCCAAAAACATTGGTTTCAAAGAAGATAAAGAGATATTTCCAAAGAGCTGATATGCCAAAGTTTTCTCCTTTATTGCTTTTTAATGCCAATATTTTTAGGACAAAAGAAACTTGGTCCTAGGATGCACACAGGATAAAATCCCTGTAATTATCAATATTCATCATTGCTGATTTAGACATGGCTGTTTTCTTTAAAGTGTGATAGCTGCTTTATCTTATCAGACAGATATTATATAATCTGTGGACATTTGGCAAAATTAATCTTGTATCTCATGGTGTCAGGTGAAGTAACTAAATGTACAGTACGCATTAATTCATTTATTGTTTGAAAATACTTCTCTTCTTAAGCTGTCTTTGGAGGTTTATGCTCAATGAGCATGAAGAACTCATTTTTGGCTCCTGTTAATATTTAGCACTTTTGTCTAAGCAAAAATATACGTATTTAACAAAGTCA
Organism: Azemiops feae; assembly: GCA_023970755.1. Lineage (NCBI taxonomy): Eukaryota > Metazoa > Chordata > Lepidosauria > Squamata > Viperidae > Azemiops > Azemiops feae. The sequence continues at coordinate 1,654,637 of JALGBA010004283.1, forward strand.
CAATTTATTTTGAAAAAGTATAGATAGAAAACTTTAAATACTGAGAAATTTTCACGAAATAGCTCAATCCTTCAACTAGAGGAGAGACTGACACTGAAACAGAGGCTGTTTTGAGTGAGGATTTTAAAATGGCAAATTACAAGAAAGATATGGAAAAATATATTAGACTAAATGCATAAATGAAACTAGTTGAAGTCTTAATAATTAAAAGGAATATACAAATAACAAACCAGAAGAGTGATTTGGATAATTTTCTTATTCTGGATTTACAAAACAGATTTGTTAAAGTTTTGAAGGATTTCCTGAGAGGAGATAGGAGAAAATTAAAAGAAATCAAGTTTTCGGGCACTACTTAATGGGATTAGACAAGATTGTTAAAACCAAAGTGAAGAAATACAAAGTTGGTTTATTTAATCAAGATTAAGATATATATTTGCTGTTTCCGGTAACCCTTAATGCAGGGGTCCCCAACCCCCGGTCCGTACCAGTACTGGGCCGCAACATGCCAGCAACCGGTCCGCACAAACAAGCAAAGCCTCATCTGTGGGATGCAGGCAGCACACAAAACCACACCCCCTCCGGTTCGTGGAAAAACCTCTCTTCACGGAACCGGTCCCTGGTGCCCAAAAGGTTGGGGACCTCTGCCTTAATGGACTTTTATAAAACAGGACTGAATGACAAGGCTTTAAAGATTTGTTTATAAATAAAGACAGTGATGAGAAGAAGACATTTTTGTTGCATTTTCAGAGAAAATATTATTGTGTTAAAAGGGAAGGAAGGGAATGTAAAGTTAAATATATATACGTTGTTATTTCTTCGAATTCTTAATGGACTTTTACTGACAAGGATTGAATGACAAGGCTTTAAGAATTTCTTTATAGGTAAGAGATGAGATCTGGGGGGAAGAGATACTTTATTGTATATTCAGAGAAGGTGATAAGTTAGTGAAATTGTAGTGTACTTTTGTGATGAAGGGCGAAGCTATTTCTTTATATACTTTTCTTTTTTCTCTATTCATTTTTCTTTTTTATATTTTATTTTCTACACTTTCTATCATTTTCATTATTTTATACTTTTTAGTTTGTATTGATTTTTTATCTTTGTAATAGTAAACTTTAATAAAAAAATATAAAAAATAAATGTACATATTTGAATTCTATAAAAAACCATAACATTCCTTTTCCTTGTCCATAAACTTTACAAAGTTCATTAATCTATCTCTTTTCTAATTAGATTATTGAAATATGAAAGGATTAATTAAATTAATAATTAATTACTTTTTCAGGGAATTCTACAGATAACAGCAGTCATTCAAATACCAGGTCAATTGCTTGATCACTTTCTCAAGACATTCTTCATGGACGCCTTTTGCTGTATGTGTCATACAGCTTATGATTCACATCATAAATGTATCTCCAGATAAAGTGCATTTCATGTATTTTAAGCTTGCTATTTTGGAAATGGTCTTGTTTCTAAGAATATAACTAATTAGAAGTTGCTATCCTCTATCTCAGTGCCGAATTTTTAGTCTGCATTTTCACTCAGGTCCTTATGGTAACTTGTCCTGGCATCTACATAAACATACCCATATCTATCTATCTATCTATCTATCTATCTATCTATCTATCTATCTATCTATCTATCTATCTATCTATCTATCTATCTATCTATCTATCTATCTATCTATCTATCTATCATCTATCTATCATCTATCTATCTATCTATCTATCTATCTATCTATCTATCTATCTATCTATCTATCTATCTATCTATCTATCTATCTATCTATCTATCTATCTATCTATCTATCTAATCTATCTAATCTATCTAATCTAATCTATCTATCTATGGCTCTTTTTCTCATAGAACGCCCAGAACGGAGTTCTGGCACCTTTTTTGAATGGAACCTTGTAGGATAGGCAAGGCGGGTTGTATGATGTGTGTGAGTTCCGGCACCTTTTTGTTTTACAAAAAAAGCACTGTATCTACCTACCTACCTACCTACCTACCTACCTACCTACCTACCTATCTATCTATCTATCTATCTATCTATCTATCTATCTATCTATCTATCCACACACACACACACACACACATACCCTGGGTCACTTGTAGTTTAATGCAGCAATAGCATCCCCTAACAATCCAAATCACTCACCCACCCACCCCTCGTATTTACACAACCTTTTCTTCAACTCGCCCACAAATTAAACAGCCTTAAATTATCACTATTATTATATCAGAATAAAATAGTTTTTTTCCCTTCGTTATACCAGTTTCAAAGTGTGTACAATGTGTAAAATTTTATCACTTGGGGGCAAGGTTAGGTATTCTGTTATGGGTATCACCAGAGGAGTGTTGGGAGTTCCTTATGAATGCTGGCCAGCGCCCATCTATACCACCTTCTTTTCCAGGATGGCCCTGTCTTTTTGCACATTCTCTTTTACTTAAAATCTACCACCTTCTTCCTCTCTATTTTTAAGCTTCCAACAAAGTGGAGTAGAGAAAACCAGATTTCCCCTATTTTATCTGAAAAATAGGGGCTCATTTGTGCAGTTCCATACTATCAACACTCAGGAAAGACTAGACCTTCACTATTTTATTTGGAGAAGAGGAGGCCTATTTGTGCAATTTGATATTAAAATACTCTGAAAAGCCATCAGGTGAGATTTTCACCTTAAGATGTACTACGTCCAATTTTCCTTATTGCAGTGTTTAAAAAATAATGAAGGATTATTGAACTGAGAGCCTTTGTTATTTGCTCCTTTCCTTCTATTTACTATTTCTCTCACTCTCCATTTTCCTGAAGAAAATGGAGAAATAAACAAGGAGACTGCACATGTTCAAAACTGGAGGTGAAAATGTATCATTTTGCCAATAATAACAGTCACACTCACTAATCAGGCAACATAATTTGACAATGACTTGGAACAGATATTATAGGCAGGTTAGGGACTAGTAATGGAGATTCTATATACCGTATCATCATTGTCTTATAAGCCAAATTGATGCTTAAAACTTATTTTTCAGTGATACTATATAAAGATGATTAAAAGGACTGATGTACTGTATAATGGAACTTAAGAAATAAATAACATATGCATATATTTCTCTTCTGGTTATACCCAATGATAAAAAAAGAGTTTAGTTAAGATGTACCAATCTTGTCCCTAAGAAGGCTTTTTAATACAGCAACTGGGTCTGCCGGATATTTGGCGCCTCTTCATGAAAAATAAGCTGATGTAGCTGGTTTACAGTTTCTCATTCCATCTTTCTCTGGGACAATAAGAAAGCAAGACAACTACATGGTTAGGAGTACATTAATACATACCATCAGCTGTTTTAATCTATTCTTGAGATCTGCAAGACATGCAGAAGAATTTTTTGTCTATTTTGGATCAGCAGCTGTTCTTGGAAACACTGAAGAAAGAGAAGAGCAAAGAAAAGCACTTGGGATCAATGAATTGTTTTTTTTATGGACAACACAATTATTTTCAGGGTTTTTTTTTTTAAAGAAAATTTTCTTTAAATATATTAAATAATATATCTGGGTGTCTAAATTTTTATACTTCAAAACATTTTCCATGGCCATGTATATTGATTTGTTCAAATTACATTGCCTGGTGGGATAAATTCAACACTGGGTATTAATCCTTATATTCCTCCAAAGTATATGGAGTTGGCTCTGTATATCATAACAGTTCCTAAGAAACTGTACACATCTTTATTCTTCTTTCTGGAAATTATATATAATTCCTTCTTTAGAACAATGATAGACTCAGCTACAGGTAGTCCTTGACTTAAAATCCAACATTTAGCAACTGTTTGAAGTTACAATAGACATCAAAAAAGATACAACTTAGATTCAGAGTTTTGATGGTTGCCCCCCCCTCCTGAAATCAAGTGATTGAATTTTGGGTGCTCAGCAAACACCCCACATTTATGGCCATTCGCAGCGTTCCATAGTCATTTGACCACAAGTTACAACATTTACTTCCAGTTTCTGGCAAAAAACACCAATTGCAAACAATGAGTTTGATGAACAACCATAGCATTTACTTAAGGACCGTCATGCTGACTTTGCTTAATGACCACCGCAAAAAAGTTGTAAAATCAAGGGCGGTTACATGATGACCCTTGCATGTAACACGACTTGCAGCCATAATTCCAGGCTCAATCACAGTTGTAAGTCGAAGATCACCTGTACAGGTAGTCCTCGACTTACAACCGATTGAGCCCAGAATCTATGTTGCTAAGTGAGAAATTTGTTAAGTGAGTTTTGACCCATTTTACGACTTTTCTTGCCACATTTGTTAAGTGAATCACTGCAGTTGTTAAATTAGTAACGCGGTTGTTAAGTGAATCTGGCTTCCCCATTGACTTTGCTTGTCAGAAGGTCGCAAAAGATGATCACATGACCCCGGGACACTGCAACGGTCATAAGTATGAGCCAGTTGTCAAGCAACCGAATATAAACCACGTGACCATGGGGATGCTGCAAAAGTCATAAGTGTGAAAACTAGTCATAAGTCACTTTTTTCATTGTCATTGTAATTTCAAACAGTCACTAAATGAACTCTTTTAAGTCAAGGACTACCTGTATTAGAGTACAGATTTGAATCAATGTCAGAATAATGTAAAAAATGCAAATTAATATTGACTTTAATTGAATCTGGGAATCATTTATGAAAGAGCCTGAAAGCAGTTCCTTTGGATCAACTTTAAATATGCTTAATGTTTGTTTTGTGAGGTTCTGCAAGTTTTATTCTTAAACTTAAATCTACATTAAAAGACTGAATAACATCTTTTGAAGATTCAGCATTCTGATGACACATAGCTCACATATGCATTTTTCCTCAGATCCAAGTGAGGCAGTATTTTATTTGGTTGTGATATCTTGTGTGCAGGAATTTAAGGCAGCTAACATAGTGTTCTATCCTATTTTTTCCTTATGCTGGCAACAACTATAGCATCTCACAAAGAGATAGGTTGGACTGTGAATGACAAGCCTAAAAACCAATCAGGCTTTCCTTCTGGGGTGTGAATTAAAATTTGAAATTCTGCAATGCTACTCCAGCACCTTAACAGTTCAACACAATAGCTTGATAGGCCCTTGACTGTACTAAGGGATGTGATGACAGACAACAAAGTGAAACTTGAACCAGACAAGATGGAAATGCTATTATGGGACATATTACCTGTGGAAATGATAACATTCAACATATTTTCAGTTTAAGTTCATAGTTTTGGGATTGCTTCTAGATCCATTTAAATTATTAGAAATATAAGTGTTTTCCATGGCACAAAATCAACATTTCTGTATGGCACTGAGTATGGATATTTGACAGATTCATCGATATCCCAGGATAGTACATCAAACATTGTTCCAAAAAAAATCATTACACTGTGGTTTTATAGATTTTTACAGTACTAACATTTAAGCAATCACTTAATCCATATAACAGTTCCCTGCAGACAGGTTATTTCAGAGAAATACTTGCCTTGTGTTCCTTATCCAGAAATTTGGCTTAAAGGACTTATTCTGCTACACTTAGAAGGAAATGGAAATAACTGCTGCCATTATTTTTCCACTAACCTGTAATTATTTATTAAACTCAAACTTATATTTGGGACCCCTTTCTCCACTTGTTTCTGTGTGGTGTACCAGATCAGGCAAGGTAGGCTCATTTATTAAGCAGTACTATGCAGACCCAGGAAGTGTTTGCCCTTCAGAATCTCACGCCCCTTGGAGGTTTTTTGCCCCTGACCCTCCTGGCATTTTGCAAATCCTTCAACAACTGTATGTCCCCTGGGAATGGCCCTATAAGTTAGGTGAGCCTCCACGACTGTGACTAAGTTATTCTGTTAGTTTTAAATTTTGTGTTCACCTGCAGTCACAACTGAAATATGGGCACCTATATAAATTAATATTATAAACAAAATGTTACCTTGATACAGTTATTGTGTTAATATTGTTTTTCATTTTCTATTTGTCTTTGGCCCAGATAGGATTTCAGAGGTTTTAACAAGCACAATATGAGGCAAGCAGAAATCAGATAATGGCAAATAACTTCAAAAATCTTGCCAAGAAAGCTGCAGTGACTTGTCCAGGCAGCCTCCAGGAGTCAATACTGACTTGAAGGTACAAAAAAAAAAAATTGAAGCAGTTTTCTTTTATTGAGCTTGTTTCTAACAACTTGCTTTGGGATATGAAAAGGGCAGCAAGTGTATTTATGATTGCCAAGGACATACTTTCAAATACTTTTCAGGCTGCCTTAAATTTCAAAATAATTTAATTGCAGTGATAGATATTTTGTGGGAATTAGGGATTTGCTTCTCTGCTTCAGGTAACAAATAACTGGCTTTTCATGTAAGATTGTAACTTAAATTCAGTTTTAGTTGGCTGGAATATGTAAATCTGCAGATAGCATAGGTTTGAATGTCCATATTGTTAAATGCCCTCATCAGTGGTGTATTGAATCTTATAGTTACAACTACTGTTTTACAGATGTGGGTCACACCTATCATTAGTGATGAAATGGTTAGCCATAAATGACATTATAACAGTGTTTTAAAACAGTTCTTGTGTATTTTGTACCATTGTCATAACCATCCAGTGGAGCTCATGATTTCCCAGTTGCTGCTCTCCCGATGTGTTTGATTTCCAACTTCCCTAATGCCCTCTCTAACGAAATTCCATTCATAGGGCACCAGACTGGAGAAACTGGCATAACATAAGCGAAACTGCAGTGAAACGTCTGTTACAAGGTTCTCTGAATCTTGGCTGACTTGAGGTTTAAGAAAACGTCGGTTTCTGGGTGGAGTTGCTTCCTCTTGATTAATTGAATAGCAATGACCGGAGGGGTTCGATGTTTTCTGAAAAGGTTTTAATAGAAGAGCTCTCGTGCGAGCCTCCCGTGACGTCACTCGATTCGCCCCCGCCCGGAGACCAGCCGCTCGCCTGTAGAATTCGGAAGGAAAACAACCGTTGACAGAAGAGCAATTGCTTATCTCCTTCGCTATTAAGTTAGAAGGCGGACTCTCGGCAACCGTTACTTCCCCATATGTGACGCACGCCGCGTCTTCATTGGGGCAGCGTTCGAAAGGTTCGGCTGCAATTGGAGAAAGCAGGATGGAGAGGCGGGCTTTCGGGAGAGAATGTTGTGGCAAGCTCTGGAAGATTCCTCCGCCCGCCATATAAACTTGGAAGGGGAAGCGCCTCCTAAATTACAGCTCGAGTAGACGAGCGAGCGAGGTAGGTGGCCGGCTGCTGAGGGTGTTGTGAACGGCGATGGGGAAAGATTATTATCGTATCCTGGGCCTGGCCCGCGGGGCTAGCGAAGATGACATTAAGAAGGCGTATCGTAAGCAGGCGCTGCGCTACCATCCTGACAAGAATAAGGACCCTGCAGCCGAGGAGCGATTCAAGGAAATCGCTGAGGCGTACGACGTGTTGAGCGATCCGAAAAAGCGCGAGATTTTCGACAAGTTCGGCGAGGAAGGTGCGTGCCGAGAGCCGGGCCGAGGAGTGGGGAGTTGTGTGAATAGGCGGGAGGGGAAATCGAGTCTGCAATAAATTGGGGGGGGGGGAGTCTAGGACATCTAGTCGCTCATCCCAAGTTTTCGGGAGGGGGATCTAATTGATTTAAAATTGGACTGTCTTTTTAGACTAGCGAAATTGCCTTAGTGTACTGTCTTTGGTGTATTCTCTAAGAGGAAAATTGAAATCGCCTGGTTCACTGTAAATCGCAGGACGCAAGGAAAAAAACAAATTACTGGTTGGTGGGCCAGGAAAGCAGAATTAAATCCCCCCGTTGAATTTTTTTTTCTCCCGGAAGCGAATGAAATTAGAAAGTGAAACTTTAAAATGAAACAACTGTACTCGGGCAGGGGACTTGAATAAATGTTTTCAGCTTTGAAATATTTTATCTTTAAAATTTGCTTAAGCCAAAGAGTCTCCTCCCTCCTTCGGCTGTAGTTTCTCTGACATTAAAAATTTCTACTCAGCTGTTTCCCTTGATTGCTAATAATCATGTCCCCACCCTGAAAGAAAGCTGCTAACTTTCCAGTTTGCTATTATAATTGTCAGATGTAGCGTTTAGGTCCTATTAATAAATATTCTTTTCCCAGCGGCTGTGGGAAACGACCGTGTTGGGACTAATTTCCCAAGGAAGGGGGAAGGAGGGCAAAATAGTGAAGAACAAGAAAAGTTATTTTACTCTCCCTTCTGGAAACTGGCCAGATGAGTTGCCATCTTTGAATTGTTCTGATTGTATTAAGGTCACTCCTCAAAAATCCACCATTACTTTACAGGTTCTTCCTGTCTAGGAAGCTTACTTTGAGCCATGTGAAAATGCTTTGTGCAGGAAAGTAAAAAATAATATAATAAAATACAGAATTTCTCCTGTTTCTAATGATTTTATTTACACTAATAAAGATTGCTAAGTGTATAGTTTCAACTTTCTACCTTGTGGCATGTATATTTTAAAGAACATCATTGCATCCCTAGCATTTATAAAACAGCATTTAAAACGGACACACTTCCTGTACAATTTGTACAGATTTGAGATAGCTTTTCAGTACTGGCTTCCATTGTCTTGCTTACTTATATTCATGGTAAATGCTCAGCAATTTTCCTCTGAAGAGTTGGTAAAATACGTATTCACTGCATATATTTGGGTTGCATGACAAGCTGTCTAAGATAGGTGGAGCCTTTCCTGCAGTCTTCTAGTAGTAGCTAGAATATTCTAGCATATTCTTACGCTAGTGACCTTTCCAATATTTTATTTGTGCCGAATGTTTTTTTTTCATAATTCTTAAAAGATACCTATTGCTTTATGCAGTTGAGGTAAAAATGAACAATAATTTGTGTTATATCTACAATAACATTCAGTTCAGGAGAGTATTAGACTGTGAAACACTGAAAAAGGTTTTTTGCTGATTTTATATAGTTGAATCATGAATATGGTGAAAAAGGGAATTGTGAGAGAAAAATGGAGGTGAAAATTTGAGGCATTTGACATTCTCAAAATAAAAATACTAAAAAGAAACTTTGAAATGGAGCACATATTGTAACATGAGACATCGGACATGAGTATTACTGGATGAAGTGTATTTTTATGTTTTCTATATTTCAGGATTAAAAGGTGGCGGTCCCAGTTGTAGTGGAGGAGGTCCTAATGGTACTTCATTCACTTACACCTTCCATGGAGATCCTCATGCCATGTTTGCAGAGTTCTTCGGTGGACGGAATCCTTTTGATACCTTTTTTGTTCAGCGGAATGGGGATGAGGACATGGATGTTGATGATCCTTTTTCAACTTTTCAAAACTTTGGCAATATTGGTTTTACTCGTAGTCGTGGAGGACATGAAAACATCCGCAGGAAACAAGATCCTCCAATCATCCATGAGTTGAGGGTATCGTTGGAGGAAATTTACACAGGTTGCACCAAGAAAATGAAAATTTCACACAAGCGTCTCAATCCAGATGGGAAAAGCACACGTAGTGAGGATAAGATTTTAACAATAGAAGTAAAACGAGGGTGGAAAGAAGGAACCAAGATCACATTCCCCAAAGAAGGAGACCAAACACCAACCAACATTCCAGCTGATATTGTTTTTGTTCTAAAGGACAAGCCACACAACACTTTTAAGAGAGATGGGTCTGATATTATATACCCAGCTAAGATCAGCCTCCGTGAGGTAAGTTAAAAAGCTAGATTTGTCATTTGAAAGATGAACTAGGTAATAAAATGTCTGAATTACTGCATTTTGAAATAGATTAATGTTTAATTTGGATAATCCATATGTAACTGTAAGAATAGACTTGTTGCAACTTTAAATAGCCCCTAAGAGTATATACTCTCAAGACACTGGCAGCATTATGGAATACATGCTGGAAGCGTGCTTCATATTGCTATAGTAGCTTGAACAGGAACAACATTAAAGTGTATTGGCATACATGTGGCATTCAGGTCTTTTTGGCATTTTCTCTTATCATGAAATCTAATTGAAGCCATTGTCAAATGAATGAAAATGACATGTTCCCTAGTTTTTCTCATTTATAAAAAATGTACTGATTTATGTGGTTTATTTTTATATACAGGCTTTGTGTGGCTGCACTGTGAATACACCAACATTAGATGGTAGAACCATACCAATGATATTCAAAGATGTTATTAAACCTGGCATGAAGCGAAGAATTCCTGGAGAAGGCCTTCCATTTCCCAAGAATCCAAATCAGCGAGGGGATCTTATTATTGAATTTGATGTAAGATTCCCAGACAGAATTCCACAGTCTTCCAAAAGCGTCCTAGAACAGATCTTGCCAATATAATAAGACTGGCACCAATTGGACTGCACTACCTCTAATATGGAGGATTACAGACTGGAATCAAGATTTCAGGGTCTGTTTTGGCAGTGGACATGAGAGTAACTTTATGTTACAAAATGTTTCAAAGAATCCATTGAAAAAAGAGTATTGCACTGCTAACTGACTTTAGACCCAGATTGCCTTTGCTTATAGCATTTAAAACCGGGAGCATTTGCTGAAAGAAATAGGAAAACATCTCAAAAATTTGAATCTTGAGTATGGCAACCAGTCATGATTTCTGCTTCATCTATTTGACAAGCCCTAGTCAGACCATGCCCATGCAGATTCTCATTAGAAAAAAATGAGACTAAAATCTAAACTGGACTTCAGAAGTAAACATCTTCAATCTCTTGTCTATGTTGTATTGTGTTGTCTTTGTCTTTTACATTATTTCCTGAAGGGGGATAGGCTATTTTTAGTAAGTATTCAGATTTCCAGCTTCCTTGATATTCCTATGGTACTCTTTAAATAGTATCAAATGCTGACATTCTGGAAAGAAGTTGTTCATATAGCCATAAAAATTTGCCTCTTTCAGAAAGTTGAATAGGGCTTTTTCTAATACCAGGCAGCTCTTGAATGCATGCAAAAAAATTACAGGAAACCATCTGATTTACAGACTTGCCAGAGAATTTTTTTCTATACAGACATATTTATATGTCCTGCTAGAGGACTTAGTCTAAAAGAACTGAATGTATCAAGTCTGTCAAATTTACAGTTGAAAATTTTAATAAAAAGACTTTGGAGTCTTGCTTATTGATATCTATGCTTAAAATATTTGTTTTGCAGTTTTGCTCCTATGATTATTAAAAATTTGGTAAATGCCTAATTAAATCTGATGATTGCTGCAAATTGACAAAATAGCAGATACTTAAAACTACACATGAATTGTCACTGTTTTCGGTCATGGGGAAAAGACATTGTGTAATTCTAAACCTTATTTTTTTAAAGGAAATTACTAAAAACCATTTGTTTTCTTCAGATTGAATAATCAATGATAAGGAGAAATAATCTTTACTGTAGAATATAGTTGTAGCTATCTAATGAAAAATACAGATTTTGTGCTGCCAAGTATTTTGAACAGAAATTCCACCAGGCTCTTTGATCCTTCAGGAGGATTATTGCAGAAAAGTAATAGAGATGGTTAAGAAATCTAGTCAATTCTTCCAAAAATTTATATTGTTTCATATCCCCAGTTAGTTTATTGGTAATTTAACACTTGACTGGTTTGGGAAAAGGACACATTGTCATTCACAGACAGCTAACATTCTAATGCTAATACTAAAAGTACACACTCCTTGTTGTAAGGATTTAATAAATATAAATTCCAAGGTGTCATATATTTGATACCCATATCAAAGTAAAACTTTGTGCCTCTTCTTTAAGGTGGTATACATGCTTTATATAACAAGGACTTTTTGGTATTTAATTGGTTTAATGACAGATTCTTGCTTTGAGAGAAATTAACAAATGTATATTGGTCTTCTAGCTTTAGTATGTACAGCTAGGTGCAGCAACAATACTTCATCATACAAGTTGATGAATCATACAAATTGGTGAAGTGCCAGTGTGTATGACATCCTCCTATTTAAGTATGTACCGTGGAACCTGGGTGGTGGAGATTTGTGAAATATATTTCTCATAACTTGGGGTGGGCCATAATATTATTGTTGATAATATAACAATAGCCAGCTTTGTCTAGTGGTTAAGGCACCATGCTAAAAAGGGGGAGACCATGAATTATGGTCCTACCTTAGCCATGAAACCTGATCTATGGCCAGTCACTGTCTCTTGGCCCAACTCACCTCCCAGGGTGGTGGTTGTGGGGAAAATAAGATATGTTGGATATGTTTGCCGCCTTGAGTTACTTGTAAAAATAATAAAGGGATACAAAGTAGATAAATAAAATACAAATTTTAAAAAAACCCAAGTGTGCAAATGGCAATCATCTGACCACAGGACACTAAAATTGTCATAAGTGCGACTAGCCATTAAATTACTTTTTCAGCACTATCATAGGTTTAATTGCTAAACGGTGGTGGTGAAGCTAGATTACCTATAGCAGACATGTCAAACTCGCGATGTCACGTGACGTCACGCAACGTATCAGAGCTTTTTCCCCATTGTCGGCAATGGGGTCGGCAAGGTTTCCCGGTGATGCATCCGGCCCATGGGCCGGCAGTTTGACACCCCTGACCTATAGTAACTTATCTAAAATATGGCAGCTGTTTATTTGTGGGTGTACAATATTTCAGTGATACATATCATCCTGTAAACAGGTCCTACCCAAAAGTCTTCTGCTGTGCCTGACTCTTCAGTGAGATACTGAACTCTCCAATTTGAATTTGACTCCAGGTGACTGCACAGATCATGTAGTTGCTTAGCAACAAGGAATGATTTCCCACTGACATCTGTTTTTTGTTTGTTTTTTGGTCTAGCTTACAGACATATGGTTTCCTGGTGGTCTTTTCTCAAAGTATAAACCAAGTCTAATTGTTAATTTTGTAAAGGTCACTATAGTACCTTGCCCAATAGCTTTTGTTTAGTCTAGAAACTGAGCTACAGTAAGGAAGTTTTCTAGCTATTATTTTACACCTACTGGTATTTAGGGTATAACTGTCAAAGAACTTGAAGCTTGTGTTAAATCTGGTTCAGAATTTTTGAGGGCTAGATTGGTGGGGATGTATGCATACATCGTAATGCTTCATAAACTGGAAAGAGGATATATGAAAAAAATGTGTACAAGAGCTTTTAAAAGCCTAAGTATATCACTTTGGGCATATCAAAAGATACATATAAATGGTGGCATCAAGAACATTTCAACTACATGTATAGACTTGTTTTTATGTCGATTATATATGGTATGCACACACAAGCTGAAGTACCTGAATTACACTGTTGATTTTACTGTATGTACAATGATCACACATGACAGCTATGCACAAAAAATACTTTGCATGTGAGTTGTCATTACAAGAAACATTCTCAATGAAAAAGGGATAAAAGACTTAAGTAGAATTAAAGTTCTGAAATCAAAGCTGTACAAAATAACAGGTTCCAACAAGTTGTTAGGCTAAATCCAACTCATTTCTAGTACAGTATATGTGCAATTTATTTATTATTCTGCATCCCAAACAATCTCAGTAGTAGTTAAGGCTATCATTACTTACTAGCCAAAACATCCTGCCCAGTTCAAAGTCCTCGTAGAATATTAAATTTCCTGGATATCAGGTTACTGGGTCACTATTTTTATGTTTCTCTGCTTGGCTACTAAAACCATCTGAAATCTTTCCATCTATCAAGTTTAAAAAATGGTTACTAGATAGAGCTTTTCAATGGTACTTACAGGGTTTTTTTGTCCCTTCAGAGAGACTTACTAGCAGTTCAGACCCAATGAGAAGTTTCATTTTTCCAAGCTTTTTAGCATCTAAATATTATTTAAAATATTAGTTTTCTGTTACTCACTTTTAGATGTAAAATTGTATTTTTATAGTGTGATTCTTTTTGTACTTGCAAAATTAAGTAAATAGTTTGCTGTGTTACGAGGCAGTAAAGCATTTAAGCAAACAACTCAATGCCCCTGGCTTACTCATGGAAAAGAATGCAGCAATAGGTGATAATTATCAGTGTTTAATATTACACATAGTCCTCGACTTAAGACCACAATTGAGCCCAAAATGTCTATTGCCAGGCAAGGCAGTTGTTAAGTGAGTTTTGCCCCATTTTATGACCTTTTTGCCACAATTGTTAAGTGAATCACTGCAGTTGCTAAGTGATCAAGATTGACTCAGCCTTCCATCCTTCCGAGGTCAGTAAAATGAGGACTCAGATTGTTGGGGGCAATAGGCTGACTATAAACCACTTAGGGCTGTAAAGCACTGTGAAGCGGTATATAAGTCTTAAGTGCCATTGCTATTGCTATCCTGAGGTTGTTAAGCAAATTTGGATTTCCCATTAACTGCATGTCGGAAGTCAGCTGGGAAGGTTAGAAATGTTGATCACATGACCATGAAGATGCTGCAAAAGGTCATAAGTGAAAAATGATCATAAGTCATTTTTTTCAATACCATTGTAACTTCAAACAGTCACTAAATATATGGTTCAGGACTACCTGTATCCGATATTGATATAAACAGGTTGGTATAAAATCATATGTCTCTGTATAGTAGAAGGGCAAGGATTATTCCAAAATGTAACCTATTACATGAAGTAGAGCGATAGCAATATAGATGTCTAGATGTATATTTTCCCCATTACCTATATTCTAATTTTCATGAATTTAAAGCAACTATTGTTTCTGTAGGTTTATAAGTCTAGATTATGCTTTAACACTGTTTCAAAATTTGTTCCATTTACAGCAAGCTAAAACCTTAAATGTGGAAATTTCAGTGTTGCATTCAATTCACTTTAAATAAAAATGACTGATTTCTTTTATACACACACACACACACACACACACACATATATACATAGACAACTGAATAAGAATATTTAGGCACTCAATCACATGGTGTGTTTCAATTGACCCCAAAGTAAACCAAACTAGGAATAATCTTTATATGGTACAAAGTTGTGCATGACATTTCCGCAACTTTTAATTCATACTTATTGACGTGCCATTGTTTATAGATTTAAAAATGGAATATGGCAGATGCAAAGATTTGTACATCCTCTCTACCATTTTTTTTTTGGGCGGCATTTCCTTTGCTTGAAATAACAGCTTCCAAACATTTCCCGTAGTCATGTTAAATCTTGTTTTATTTATTTGAGAACTTGAAGATCAAAGCACATTTGTGCTAGAAATGTAAATGGTCAGGTCTGTGAAACAGAACCCACAGATTCAATGGCTTCCCCATTGACTTTGCTTGTGGGATGCCAAGAGAGAAGGTTGCAAATGATGATCGCATGACCACAGGATGCTGCAACCACTGTAAGTGCAACCTGGTTGTCAAGTGCCCGAACTGCAATTATGTGATGTGGTATTGCAACAACTGGAACTTCAAGGACCAGAAGTATCATTTATTCAGTGCCGTCTCAACATTGATGGTTGCTGTACGGATGGTTGTTAATGAAGAACTACAGTATCTGTACCTCCATAATGGAATAAAAATAAGAGCAAAGCTCATGATGTTGGAACAAATGCCATATCTCTAGCCAAATTCCCATCTGTGAACAAATGTTGCTGTCAAACCAATTTCACTCTTCACCCTAACCTAGTTTATCAAATATGAATTTAAGAAAAGAGGCTGAGAGATACACGGTATATCCTGAAATTCTTGGGGGAAAAGAATAGAAATTTCATAGAAACTATTGTTAAGGAACCTATTCCCAGGACAGTGTTCCTACTCTTGCAAGTCCATCCTAATCTCAGGTGCAATTGACCAGGTCCATACATGAAGGTTCAATTAAATTAATTAGTTTCTAAAAGCCTATGCACAGGAATCTTCTCAACTCACTGTGGATACCTGCTTAGAGTTAGCTAAAGGTCAATAGAACTCAAGGGGAATTAGACTTAGTTCTCTTGTGGCTATGTAGGGATTCTAGACTGATCCCCCTTTGTGCTCCACCCTCTGGTTCTGCTATCCCTTCTCCTACACCTATGCAGGTTTAAAAGATATATTGATTTCATTGGTTTTTCTTTTCCCTCCCCAAATCTAGTACTAATTGGGACTTTGACATATGTCCATTCTTCAAGGTAGACCAGAGTAGAAAGCCAACGTATTAATTTTGTTTTAAAAAATTAGAACATAGAAATTTGCAACTCTGAATACACTTTCCTCCCCCCCCCCCCATATCTTCATAAGAACTTGGGAGGGACATTTCCCAGATGCTTTCTCAAATTACAGGTACAGTGCATTCCTGCCCAGGACTCAGATTTCTTACACCTGATTGTTGCCTTGGTTGCAGCTTTCTCCTGTTCTTCAATGTTATTCCTTCTGTCCATTACATATATGTATTACTTCATTTAAAGCCTTTTTATCCTACTCTTCAGTTCAATAAAGTTGCCCAGTAATAAGAATGAGCTGCTCAAAGCCAGGTCCTGATGGATGTGGAAAACTTTGGTTATAAATATTTGGCTATCCTCAGGCCTTGAGTTAAACTGGGTGATGAACCCTTGTATAGTATTCTGCTTGTTAAATGACTGCTATTTTTTCCAGAGTTTTTATGTTTGTCTTGTTTTTATATTTTTCTCCTATTTTGTAAGCTGTCCAGAGTCGTAGCAGATGGGGTGGCCTATGTATTAAATAAAAAAAATAGAGGGAAATGTGTGATGCTTCCTATTTTATGTTCTGCTTCACGAGAGATCCTAAAAACCCAGCTTCACAAGCCAAATCTGGCTCCACTGAAAATGAAATTAAATCGCTGCATGTGCGCCGCTTTCCCGTTCCTCCACAGCCCGCCCGACAAGCAGCAGGTACAGACAAGGCGTCCTCCCTTGGCTACCTGGTTTTCTCCGGCTCGCCCTTCTGCTTTGTCATTAATACTCTGTGACTGTAGCGACCGAATTGGCCAATAAAAGGCTACGCAACCACAAACGCAAACTGGGCGTTGTGGTGATGTTTCCTAGGACGAGACATTACCCCTATGGTTTTCCTAGATGGTACCTTCCGTTGTCCCCTTTTCCAAGGTGGTACATCCCTTTCTCTATTCCACGCCTTAATCCGCTCCATTCACAGCACCTTGACGAGGGGAGGGAAGAGGCTGGAGGAGGGAAGTTGCCATAAAGCCCAGGAATGTTCCGGGCTCAAGAGAGCCAAGCTCGGTGATTAGCCAGGAAAAATGCGATGTGCTCCTCAATTGGTTGGGAGGCGGTGTTTTAGGTCCCGCCCTCTCTTGAGGGACAGGCAGGCGGTGTTGGGCTGTAGTTCGGCTGAGGGACGGGCCCGGAGAAGAAACGGACTGGGGGGTAAGGAAAAGGGGAAAAGAGGCGGAGGGTTTCACGGAGAACTTCGAGAGCGGGAAGGGGCTTCAGGCACGAAGGAACGTTGGTGGTGGGGCTAAAAGCTGGAGAAGGACCCGGGCGTCCGAGCATCCGTTGCTCTTTCCCTACTCCCCCCCCCCCCAGCAAGCTTCCTGCGTGTTTGCACATGTAGAAAACCCGGCCGGGGTTGCTTGGATACTCAATCCGATGAAGTGCATTTGCCCGCGAGCATCTTTTTGGGACAACTGTCAGTTGAGGCGAGAACCAGGAATCGGAGAACCACTGAATGGAAGTTGTAGATTGTGTCGGGTTTTTGCACTTTTAAGTTTCTTTTTCTCACACTTTTGAGGGAGGGAGGGAGGGAGGGAGGGGCACGGATATGGATAAATTAAAGTGAGCGTCCGTGGTGTAAATTCTAAGCAGATGTTATGGCCCTCGGATTACAGGCAGTGGATCAAGTTAAATCAAGGGGGGAATCTTAATTAGTGGCTACTTTTAAGTACCCACATTCAAAATGTAGGGAATTTTCTGTTTAGCTTTTGCTGTTCCTCATACTTGTGGGGTAGAAAAATGTACTGGCAAGATACCTCTGTTCTCATTGATGGGAGGATTATGATTGACCTTCGTTTTCCTTTAATTGTTGTGTAAGTATAGAGGTAATTTGGTAGCTACACCCAAATGCTGACTCGCAGAGGAAACCGACTTTCCTGTCTTTCCTAAGAAACTGAACACAAAAGCAAACATTGTATGATTTGGGTTAATTTTTCTCAATGTGTTCTGCACAGCTTTCCAAACTTGAAAATTTCCATTTCTCTTATTTATCGGTTATCGTTTCACTGAATTCTGATTGGATTTGTAACATGAATTGCTGATCATAACAAGAATTCCCTCTTTCTTATAATTATGCTGTTTCAGAAGTTGAATAATGCATATAGCCTAGTAACCATTAAGCAATAATCCATGCTTTTATTTTACGCTGTATGCTAAGGTGAGTTACATTTTATTTAGGTAAGGTAATAAATAGTACATAGTTCTGACTTCAGATTTCCATATCATTTGGCCAGTATCTTACATCAACCCAATGGTGGTCAGACCCAGCCTGTAGCCAGAACTACATATTAGTTGAGGATTGTGGGTGATTTATTCTTGTGATTTCATGTTTTTAATCTCTGCCAATAGAGGGATATGTCGTTCTCTCAGAATCCTTTCTGACTGGAGCACGATGTAAGTTGTAGGAAGTAAATAAATACATGAATAAATGTAAACTAAATTGAATATAAAAGGACTGGCCTTCTACATCTTGAACAATTGCTTAGCTTCTAAATACCAAGTTCATTATCTGTTTGCCAGAAAATCATGCAAATATCTAAAATTATTTCTGGAAGATTTCCAATAAAGATTTGATAGGGCTCTCGGTAGTTATGGAGTAACCTTAGCAACCTTCTGCCAAGTGCTTTTTTTTTCTTGCCTTCTCCTGTCACCAGTTTTTATCCATATTAACCACATTAACCATTTAATGTTCTTTTCTATTTGTCATCATTCCAAATTCTTTGAAATTTTTAAGACTTTGAAGTCAGCAAAAAAATTTAGGAAAGATGTATCAATATGATATAACTTTCTAATAATGTGCGTCTTTTATAGCATATATGCTATGTATTCTTGCATATAGCTATAATGCTCCTAATGAGCTCTCTATTCTATGCAAATGTCTTTTCTCTAGTTTCCCATCCAATGTCTTATTTGCTTGTCATGAGGAGGTCATTCACCATTAGTCCCTGAGTCAAAAAAATATAGCTACTCTAGCCAGGGATATTGTTTGTTATCTTTTCTCTGATAATTAAGGGAGCAACAGTTTAGCATGAGCTCAGTTGAGATTTAGCCATCATTTTTAATATTTGTTTTAAAGTAAAACAAAAATAGCTTAGTTGAAATCCTGAAATGTTCCTTTCCTACTTTGCATCATAATATGTTGGTATAGCTAAGACCTTTGCTCACATATGTTTTAATGACCTAGGTCCGACCTAGGATAAAGTCACAGCCATAATGTTCTTATTGTATTAGAGAGAATAACAAGGCTAACTAGGCTGCAGCTCTGCTGATAAGCAGTTGAATGGTAATTATGGAACAGACTGAATATAATAAAGAAAAAAGAATTTTTGTATTTCCTTAAATATTCTGCCTAAATAATTTAAAATATTACTATTTCATTTTGTTCTTAATACATAGAAGTTATTTATTTATAATATATTACTCCTAATATTAATTTTGCATATTTACAATTTCTGCATATTAATAAGAAATGGTAGTTTCTCTGTTTTGTGTTTATTAATGTGCATATTAATATAAATATGCATTTATATTGATGCAGTTTTATTAAGCTGTTATTTCTCTTTCTTTAGTCCTTGAGGAGTAATTAAAATATTAAAGTCCTAAAGGAGTCACCTTGTTTATAAAATCTAAATGTTAGTAGTAATATTGGTCACAACAGCTGGTAAAGTTACCAAGTTTTTAAAATAAGGATAACAAAGTGGCATATTTCAAAGGGAATATATGTTCAAGAATGTAAAATGCACTCCTAACCTGGAAGGAAAGGCTCTTAAATTTAGTGAGACATCTCCATGTAAATAAGCAGGCAAGAATAGAATGCTGGGGATAGACAAAAACTAAAGGTATCTATCACTAATAGATGGAGATGGCAGCAGAATGAATGTTTAACATCA
Source organism: Azemiops feae (assembly GCA_023970755.1). NCBI lineage: Eukaryota > Metazoa > Chordata > Lepidosauria > Squamata > Viperidae > Azemiops > Azemiops feae. Next base: position 1,674,649 of record JALGBA010004283.1, read on the forward strand.
AATTGGATTGAGAAACCCATATTAAAGCAGAGTGTTTTTAAAAGAAGAAAATAACAGTTTTACTTAATATCTAGAACAGAGGTCCCCAACCTTTTGGGCACCGGGGACCAGTTCCGTGGAGAAAGATTTTTCCGAGGACCGGAGGGGGCATGGTTTCATGTACTGTCTGCATCCCACGGATGGGGCTTTGCTTGTTTGTGCGGACCGGTTTCTGGCAGGCCATGGCCCGGTGCTGGTCCATGGATCGGGGATTGGGGACCCCTGATCTAGAATATGCATTAGCCATAAAAAAGTGATGCTGGATGGTTAGTTATCTAGTGATCTCACAGCCATCTCTATTACAGATTTTAAGCAGGGACTTGGCAAACATCCTTTCAGCTGTTAATATAGGTAAGGTAATTCCTATTTCAGCACAGAGTATTTGTCAGATTGATCTATTTGAGGCTTTAATTTGTTCAGAACTTAGAATTCTGAACAAATTCATTACAGATAAATTTCTTCAATATGGAATGTCAACAAGACTGAGTGAACAGCTTTACAAGAAGTTCATGAAACAGTTCTTGATTTCTTTAATTTCCCAAAATTATATCTGCTTCAGGCACCCCAAATCTTGAAATTCAGGACTGCTGTACAGAAGTTGAAGGCTGGAGGCATTAATGTCTGCATTATGGGGGGATATGTCAACACTCTATGTCTGCTGTCTACACCAATTAATTCAGCACTTTGGAAACTTGACATGAAAAAAGTATTTAGAGTTAATTTAAAAATGTATAAATTCCTATAGTTCTGTTGGATTCATTTCAGAATGTGGATGTCGTTGTGTGCAGTTTTTAGAAATGGAAGCAAAGATCTAAATTTGGGGAGAGGATCTTGGATAAAATGGGTTTACGATAAGATCTTAGCTTGTGTGCCTGAGTTTAAGAAAGCAGCCAAGGAGGCTGTAAATACAAAATACTATTATTATATCTAGGACCTGAAAATGGTTGGATATGTATACTGGAACTTGCAATATGAAATGAGACCAAATTTTGTTGGATAATTGTGATGTTATTTGAGGGTAAAAAGGCAGTGCTTAGATTGTGCGGTGCTTTGCCCTGTAACTTGGCTGAATTCTTTATGTGGAACATAATTTGGCTATGTTTCCTTGCCGTCCCACCCTCTAAGGAACTCCCTGAAGCCAGTTTCTCTGCTTTGAATCAACTTGCATAGGTGTTCTCCACCCTGATTTGAGAATAGACAGATTGGAAGCTTTTCTCTGGAATGGAGCCTACTGTGACACTTGCAATTCTCACTGTTGGGGGGCACATAGCTTGCAGCTGTGCTGGTTCTTGTGTCCTGGTAATTTCTCAACAACAGTAACCACCTTTTAAGGAAGGAGTCATATATTTGGAACAAAGATGTGGTTTGCCTCTATTATGGTTGACTTTGATTCTACAGTATAGTAACATATAATTTGTTTTCTATTTACAACTGCCAACACAAAATCTTGACTGTCTCTGACATTGTTTTAAATATTGGTTTATTATATCTGGTGGTATTTACTTAACGAGCTGTCTCTGTGGGGGATTTTTTAGTTGGTCTTTTCTTAACTAAAGGGAAGAATTCTGGAATCCTCAATTATTCCTTAGGAATTGTAAAGTAGTGATTAAAGGAACCCCCTGAAATCGGGGAATGCTGGAAAACATGTTTTAGAAATTCGTATTATGGGAATGATAGTGCTATAACAAAGAATGAAATTAAAATGAATGCTCTAAAAGTCTTAAGAAAAGTTTTACAGAGAGTAAAACACAGTTATGTGAAGCCTCCTTGACTATTTAATGCAAATGTTGTATCATTGATGCAGAGGTTCCCAACCCGATCTGTGGACCGGCATCAGTCTGTGGCATGCCAGAAACCAGGCTGTGCAGACAAAGCCCCATCCTTGGGATGCAGGCAGCACACAAAACCACACGCCCTCCAGTCTGTGGAAAAACCTCTCTCCATGGAACCAATCCCTGATGCCCAAAAGGTTGGGGGCTGCTGCCTTAATGGATAAACCTTTCAGGAAAGTTTATGGTGATATTAGAGGGGTTGAGGCTGTGAACGAGCATTTACTTTTGTATGCAGAAGAAAAGTTTTGGCTGAGAACTCAAGTTAGTTGCAGCAACTGTTGTCTTGTAAATTCCAATGAGGAATAGAAATATGCACCTGAAAATCAATATATCAAAATAAAGGGATCGTGTTTGAAAAGAAGACAGGGTGAAAAATGCAAGTTATACATAAATGATAAAACTAAAACAAATAGATTAATTTGTTTGCCCTGTGTAAGATATGCATATACTGGCAGAAAGATTGTGGAAATATGTGATCTGTTGTGAGGCGTGAATGCTTGTCAGGGAAGAAAAGTGTATGTCTCTGGGAATGTGCTTTTGATCACTTTACTGTGTAGAAGTGAAAGTAGGGTATTCAGAAGAAACATACAGCAGTACTAAACTGAATGCTGGGCAGAATGTGTGTAAATTTAGAAGGGATGGGATCAAGAATAAATGAAGGACGAAAGAATGAATGTGGGTTGAATACAAAAGTGGCTGGCCAAAAAGGAAGAAGTGCTTTGAAGTAGTCATACAGAGAGATTGAATAGCACTGGGTTACAAAACAAATATATGAAAAAAGAATTGATATATTTCTAGAGGGAGTATTGGGATGTTTAAAGAATAAAAAGTGATCTATGTATGGACATGATAGAAGTAACAGTGAAAAGTTATGTGCATTAGCGATTGACTTTGGAGTAAGCCAGATTGAGCTATATTTTCTTTCTTTTATCTCCTGTCTTTCAATTGCTATTCCTTTGCTTTGCTTTTCTTATAATATTGATTACTATGGAAGGGGAAAGTGTATGGTTACATATGTATGTAAATGTACATGGTTTGGAACACAGACTAATAAATATAAGCCCAAATTAAGATTCAAACAATGGCTTCTTATATAGCGAGTATAAAATTAAAGCAACTACTTAAGAGTGAAAATGTAGTTATGCCTGCTAGTCTGTACATTTTTTTCATTGTTCTAAGGATCCTGTGATGTGGTGCAGGAGGAGTTAAATATATTAGTGCATAAAAATAGATCTCCGCTTTCAGTCTAGTATCTTATTTTCTTCTCAGAGTCACTGATTTGAGATGGGTGGCTATAGAAAATAAATTTTACATCTAACAAGATGCAGTCAGTATCTTAGTTCAGGTATATATGAATAAGACAGAGTGAAAAATCTTGGACACTCCCACTGCTGATATGACATCCCTCACTTAAGGAAATGTAGCCTTTGACAATGAGTGAGGGGAAAAGGTTCCCTTCCCATACTTTGTGGCATTAGGGCCAGGTTGGTCTATTCCTGCATGAGAATTAATTGCTCCATGTCATTATTATCAAGTGATCAGCATTCATGTGTGAACCAGCCCAGGCTACAAGAAGCAGGCAAATTATCTTGTGATTAATTATCTAAAGGAGGAACTGTAATTCACAGGAAAATACATGTGTTATATGTAACAAGTCCCAGATTAAACCCCAGGAAATGCCAATAAAAAGGCTCAGCAAATAGCGCAATTTCTTTGCCTCAAACCCTAGAGGGCTACTGCCAGTCACAGAAGATGCTGTGTAGGGTAATAAATACTCTGACCTACCATTATATATCATTCTGAGAACTCCTTCCTACGAGTTTCGTCCATGTAATTAAGGTTCTCTGCCAAGTCTACATTCTCTAAAAGATACGACCATTGTTTTTTGAGATGTCTCGGGTATTCAATTTTGCTTGTATTCTGTAAATGAGGAATTATTACTTAACTGTCTAACTTCAATGTGCCTTCCTTCAAAGCATTTCTGTTTTTCAATTATGGTACTGCAGTTTCCGTATTGCTATAAGTGAAATGCAGTCCTTCCTTCATACTTGTATTGAATGTAACTTGTAAAGAGAAATCTTCTTCCTGTGCTTTGGCTGGTACAGTTTTGTATTGATATTCAATGTTAAATATATATTTAAGTGCAAATCATTCCTTTGTCATAGTACTATAACCCAATGTTACCTATACTGCCTCTTATTCAATACTAGACAACTCATGCCCGATTGGGACATTGTTTCAGAGATATTTCTTACCTAAACAGAGAAATAGAATGACCACATGTGGGCAAAAAAGCAGTGAGAAGCAGGAGTGATTTCTGACTTCCTGCCAGTTTCCTCACTGAGTTTCCTTTTGGGAAGATGGCAGGAAGCATCAGAAATCTTCCTCTCTCTCTCTCTCCTTTCCTTCTCCTTCCCTTTCTTCCCTCTCTCCCCTCTTCCCTTCCTCCCTCCCTCCTTCCCTCCATATAATTTTGTCATTATCTTCCCTTCCTTCCTTCCCTTGAATGCATGAGACATGCAATACAGTAGGGTGCATGGGAGAGTGTGTGAGAGAGATGCTCTGTCGGTTAGGTAGGGTGTGTGGGGGGGCACAGCACAGGTCAAGTGTATGAGGTGTATGAGAAGTGCTGCACAAGTTGGGGAGGGCATGTAAGGGGCGGTGCAGGTCATGAAGGGAGCCTGAGGATGCTTTGGAATGCATGAGAGGTGTCATGTAGGTCAGGGTTGGTGTGCGGGGGGGGGGGGGACAGCACAGATCGGAAAGAATGCATGAGTGTGCCCAAGAGGTGCTATGCAGGTTGGGGAAAGTATGTGGTGGGGATGATGTGGGTCAGAGAAGGTGTGGGGGCACAAGGGTTGCCATGCAGGTCAGGAAAGGTCGGTAGTGGTGCGCAAGAGTTGCCACATGGCTCAGGGAAGGTGTATGGGGGATGACTTGGGATGGGGAACAGTGTGAGACAGGAAGCGTGCACAGAGGTTTCCCTTCTGTACAAGGACAAGTATACTTCATAATTGGTTCACGGTTCAAGTGAGCTTTAGATTTTTATACTGTTAAACGAGCACTTGATATGATTGGAAATAAAAAGTTTCCTAGAAACAATATTAAAATAAATATAAATAAATATATTATGCTGATGATACCCAGCTATCCATCTCTACACCTGTTAACTTAATTTTTCTGTCTTAATGCCTAGAATATGTGTGGATTTGAATGGGGAATAACATGATCCAGCTCAATCCTAGCAAGATTAAATGGCTTTGGCATTTAGGACCATCTGATTCCTGGGATTTATCATCCCTTGTTTTGAAGGGGTGACACAGCCCCAGATAGACACTTTGTACAATCTGGGAGTCCTCCTAGACTCACAATTCATTCCAGGAGCATGTGGAAGTCACAGTCAAGAGAGCTTTTGTGCTCTGTGTTGTGCACCAATTGTGCACCATTCCTGGACCATTCCAATTGTTGATCACTGATGCTTAGGTCAACTCCTGAATGGATTACTCTAATTCTGTATACATAGAACTACCCTTGAAGAGCATCTGGAAACTGCAGTTGATGCATGAGTGATTATGTATGCCCCTTGTTTAGCACACATTACACCTCTGTTGTGTGAGCTGTATTGGTTGCAATACCAGTGCAATTCAAAGTTCTGGTAATGATCTATAAAGCCATACATGGCATAGGACCGGGTTATTTGAGGGACCTCTTCTCCCCAGATATATCTACCCGCCCCATTAGATCTGACAGAAGAGGCATACACTGGATCCCATCTATAAAGGAACGTCATCTGCTGGAGCCCAGGAGGAGAGCCTTTTCTGTCATGGTACCCATCTTTGAAACATTACACCCTGGAGATTAGATTAGCCTGATCTTACTGGTCTTTTTAAAGGCCATGAAGACATTGTGTTTGAGCCTGTTTGATAATTATATTGAATGCTGTGAATGTATCAAGCACAGAAAATCACAAGTCCAGGCAGTACAATGTTCTTTATAAGAATCTGAACTACTAATAGTCAAAGCAAATTGGCGGTAGATAAGAGTCAACAGAATTCAAGGTGGCTGGATTTTGGGGCACAAAGGGACAAGACTGCTGACACATTTGAACCCCTCCCTCAGGCTCATCCTGGTCATCTACAATAAGCAGCTGAAAAGCTTTGTATCTCAGCTGCTTATTATAGTGGTTTTAGAAATATTTTATTAGTTTTCCAGTTTTACATTATAGTGGTTTTAATGGTTTTAACATGGCTGTATTTTTTTCTTTGTATTTTTTATTGTTTTCTGGTGTTATAATTGCTGTAAACCACCCAGTCATGTATGTGAAATAGATAGCTTTATCTATATTAAAGTTTAAAAGATTTAAAAGCCTTTAAATAAATAAATGTAAATATTAAATATATTTAATTTAAATATATTAAAGAAATAAAATTTTAATTTTTTTTTACTGTAATTAATCTCATCCATACCTTATCTTCCTCTAGGGCCAATATCTTGGTAGCTGATTTTTACTAGTGGCTGGACGCATTTCCCTCATGCCGCTTGGACTAGGCCGCCGGAAGAAGGCCCCCCCTTTGGTGGAAAATGAGGAAGCTGAGCCCATCCGCAGTAGCCTGGGTGGGATGGGGGTGGGTGGTGTGGGTGGCATGGCAGCACTTCAGCCTGGACTCCCCCCTCCACCGGCCAGCCTCCGTCCTCGGCTTGTGTTCCACACCCAGCTAGCTCATGGAAGTCCCACGGGTCGGATCGAGGGCTTTACTAATGTCAAGGAACTATACAGCAAAATTGCAGAGGCCTTTAATATATCCCCAACTGAGGTAAACACATCTTTTGTATTACCTGATTACTGTAGGCTCATTGCATGTGTAGATTTTATATAAGACCTGATCTGTGGGGAAATAATTTTGGGTGAACTGAGGATATTAATATATCTGCTTGTTATCTAGATACATATCTTGGAATCTAGATGATTGTTGGTGATCAAAGGTCTCCTGGTCCTTTATTGCATAGATTGAGGGAACAATCCTGCACCCTCAATCCTGCACCCTCAATATCTCAAACGATATCAGATTCTTACTGTACTTCCTTGATATCTTTCTAGGTGATGTTCTGCACTTTAAATACCCACAAAGTGGACATGGACAAATTATTGGGTGGTCAGATTGGCCTGGAAGATTTTATCTTTGCCCACACAAAGGGCCAGAGGAAAGAAGTGGAAGTGTTCAAATCTGAGGAGGCCCTGGGCCTGACTATCACAGACAATGGTGCAGGCTATGCTTTCATCAAGGTAATTTTGAATGGTCACATATAGCCTCCTGCTGAATTCTTGCTTTGCTCTTTGGGGTGGTAGGATTCTAGGTTGTTGTTTTTTCTCTGTCCATTGTTTTGCTTGCTCTGTCCTTCAAAAACTATAGTTCTGAAAAACAAAGGTCCTCAATTGCTTATAGAAATCCAATCTTAGCTAATTTTTTTCTTCTTTTTCATCTTTCTGAGAAAATGTTTTTTTCCAAGTGAGCCAAAAATGATGTGATTTCATAACAAGGCCTTTCATGGATAATGTATTTGCTGAAGGCGTGCGAAATTATCAGGTCCTATTTTTTCCAATGCTATACGGAGATAAGTGGATTTTTAAAGTTTAAAGCAGCTACAGTGAGGCTTTATTGGGTCCAGTTTTAGTCTTTCTCTTCTTTTTCTACTTCTTTTCAGGTAACTGTACTTCCTAATGAGCTTCTAAAGACAGGAATTATTTGCATTGACTTCATATGCTTAATCCACAAAAAGACATTGTGATTACTGATACATGCAGTAAATATATAAAACAGAACATGGACAGTCTTCTGATTCAGTTCTAATTTGTAGTCTCAGGGAAGAGGAATGATATTATCCTGCTTTACCAGATATTAAGAAAAACATAGCTTTAGCAGATCTGCTGCCATAAATTCCTAGGGATTAATATACATTCATCTCATTCATCCAATCTTTTTTTTCTAAGACTGTGTCTAAGGGCGTAGTATTAGTAACATGGCCTTCTTTCAAGGTGTGAATTATTGTGGGGGTTTTTTAAAAAAAGAAATGAGTAAAGTAGACTGGTTGGGCCACTACCCGTCTTCCCTGTGAGTCAGTTATAAGTGTAATTATGAATCACGTTTCTCAAGTAGAAGTTGCAAGTTCAGCTCTGGATTAGAGTAATGCATAACCATTATTTTAGATCATCATGCATCCTAAGGTAAAATAGAGAGTTGTTGGACTGCAAGGTTTACACTCTTATTATTGAGCTTGATTTCTTTCTGCTCATATATATTTAGTAACTTGAAGGCCTCATATAGAGACATTCTCTGTGCAATTCAAAGAAATGCCAGGTTGTGTACAAAGCAAAAAGCTCCATAACTAAGGTCTTGGCAAAGCTTTTACCAAAAAAATAACCCGGTAGAAGACAGGTATTCAAGAGAAGAGTAGCTCTGCCATTACGGTAGTTTCTGATTAAATGAACTGCTTTGTTTGTCACTTAGTCAGGAGTATGTCTCTTTTTTGGGGAACTAGGATTGTAAGGCAGAGGTCCCCAACCTTTTGGGCACCAGGGACCGGTACCATGGAGAAAGGCTTTTCCGTGGGCCAGAGGGGGCGTGGTTTTGAATATGCCTGCATCCCGAGGATGGAGCTTTGCTTGTTTGTGTGCGGCCCGCTTGCTGGCATGCTGCGGATCAGGGGTTGGGGACCCCTGTTGTATGGAATGCTACTTTCATCTAGTTTGTTTTATTTTTTGGTTGCATTTCATTCTAAATTTTTCAAATTATCTAGCGTCAAGAATTTATTTGGTTTGTATTTGCATAGTGATTGTTCACTTCTTTTGGCAGAGAATCAAGGAAGGGAGTGTTATTGACCGAATCCAAATTATTAATGTTGGAGATATGATTGAGTCCATCAATGGTCAAAGTCTCATTGGCTGCCGGCATTATGAGGTTGCAAAAATGCTCAAGGATTTGCCCAAAGGTCGCACTTTTACTCTGAAGCTGACTGAACCCCGAAAGGCTTTTGGTATGTATGTATTAATAATGCTGCTAATCTACCGATTGCTGAGAAGTGAAAATATGCAGCTATATTTCTAATGCAATATGTTATTGCACATTTTTATTTTAAACTGCCTTGAGATGATTTTATATAGGAAGCAATATGAAACTGGATTTAACATAATATTAGCTCTAAACCAGGGGTGTCAAACTGCCGGCCCGCAGGCCAGATGCATCATGCCAAAACCGCGCCCACTCCAGCTCCGGCAATGGGGAAAAAGTTGCGATACATCGCAACACGTCATGTGACATGGCGAGTTTAGCACCCCTGCTCTAAACTGTCTCAGGTGAAAAAATAAGCAGAGAAAAGCAAATTAGCAGTACACATATTTTCTCAGTGACATTGTTTATTAAAGTTATAGTTTTGTCCAGATGAACTATATTGTCAGAAATGTTGTGATGGCTGGGCTCTTCTTTTCAGAGTTGATCCTTCGGATCACCGGTTGGAAATGAGGAAAATAAACTCAACTGACCATACGGTTTGCTTAATGAGAAAATTGACAAAAACAATTAAATCAGGGGTATGTAATATTTTTAACAGCAAAACTGATCATTTCCTTGGCTGATCTTAAGAATTTAAGCAGAGTCAAGCTGGTTAATCTTTAGAAAGTAAACCATATGGAAATAGTTGGGTAATAAGCAAATTTGGGAAGTTGGAAAAATATTCTAGAAGGATACAGCGGCAAATCACTGTTGGTATTGTTGCCAAGAAAACTCAATACTATCTATTTTAAGTTCTGTATAAAATAGTGCTAACAGCAATGTGGAAGAATGCAGGGTGTTTAGTTTTGGATTGTTCTAAAATTGCCAGTAATTTGTTTGTAATATGTAAGTAATTTGAATTGTTGGCAAATTTTAGCAGCATAATCTAGGGAGCTCCAGGTTTGTTTGTTTTTTTAAAAAATAGTTTGGTTGTAGATGTGTCCCCTTAATTTATCTATGCTCTGTATTCTGATGAGTAAAGTTGCTGCTCTGTTCCAACCGCAAAGTTATATAATTTCTCTTTAATCTTCTGTATTATATCCATGTAGGAGCAAAAAGGCAGTATGTGATATAAAGCTTAAAACAGGGGTCTTCAAATTTGGCCCCTTTATGACCTGTGGACTTCAGCTCCCAGAATTCCTCAGCCAGGCACGCTGGCTGAGGAATTCTGGGAGTTGAATGTCGACAAGCCATAAAAGGGCCAAGTTTGAAGACCCCTGGCTTAAAATAAGGTGAGAGATACAGATGTAGCAATGAAGTAGCTTCCTGATATATTAAAGTATTTTTTCCCTTCATTATTTCACCAGCACAGAAAGAACTTGGGTACAATTATACTGGAGTTACTCAAGACTTTTCTAACTAAAATTCTCATTAGGACTTGATTTTCAAAAATGTGGAATAGGTATAAACACAAACATTTCAGCCCATTATGCTGTTTATTCAAAACATTTTAAAGCATTCTTCCCAAATCTGAACGCACCCGTTGTTTACATGGATGGGTATGCCAGTAGTTGTAGTGAAACTTACCAGGAAGGCTTTTTATAGGCCATCTTCTTCAGGGCTTTCCTCTGAGTTTCCAGTGTAACTCAAAATTAATATTTTTTGAGAGCTTTCTTTTGAGTACGCTGACAGACATTTGTGTTTCATGTTTTTCTGACTTGATGTTTTTTTAGCAAATAAAACATTTTAAAGACTTAAGTCCGTGGACCTTTCATGGCAGGTGAACTCAGAACTCTCTAGAAGTTGGCAAGTATGTAATTTAATAAGATAAAGTTCATATGGAATGTGTGACAGGGTTCATTAACTTCAATAAGCCCAAACTAAAATCATATTTTGGCTTGCAGTATGTGAATGCCTGCTTTTGTGGTTTCTAATTCACAGCTTCTTCTTTAGTGTTTTGAGTTGAACCCAGTCAATTATTTATTTAAAAAGCCATGATTACCAACACTGTGACTTAGGACAATGGATAACAGGGTAATAGATAACGTAACCTATATTTGAGTCCTTTACTACTGATTATTCCTTGTTTTATAAATTGAACTCAGTCAAGGATGTAAATGTTGTTTACAACATTTACATCCTATGCTGAAATACATATAGCTAGATTATTATCACAATAATAATGAAATTAGGAAAAATTGCTGTATTGCATTTAATTCAAGATTTTATTTTATGAAACAAATTTATATGGCTGCTCAACTCACACATGGTGACTCTTAGGCAGCTTACAACATGGTTTATATCAAGGAACTTGAGGTAGTTCCTTAGTGTGAGTGAGTTATTTTTACTGGCACTCAACTTATAGGGCAAGTGGAATTTGCCCTCTTAAACAGCATGTGGGCCACATCCACAAAACTCATTTGCTGTGTTTCCATTCCCTCCTATTCCAGAGCTTGTAAAAAAAAATCAGGCAATCAAATTTTGCTACACCTACAGTATTCCCTTACCTTGCACCCCATACAGCTTTAATATTCACAATTCTACACTGTAATTGGTGATTCTCTCTGCTGAAATATCAGCGCTGCTCCCATTATCCAGCATATGAAAAGCGTTCTCCAGTTGGCAAGCCTAAGCCTTTGATTACTCCGTGCATTGCATTTCCCCCCTTTTTTTCCATCACATCATCAATAGATTGAACTTTTTTTTTACAAGCCTTGACATTATAGTTTGACTGGTTAACTATTTGTCCTATTAGCCGCTAGTTGGGGTGGTTGTATGTCATGGCTGGCATCTAGCAGTCATCTGGGTTCAGGCAGATGGGAAGCAGTCAGCGGATAAGCGCAGCTTGAGTTTGAGAAAGGAGTTTAGCTGTTGAACTAGCCAAAGAAGCTGGAGCTTCCCTGAGAACAGCAGCCATTGGAAAGGGAACGCCCAACCACACAGGTACGGGAACGGAGTCCTTTAATTATACTTTTAAATGCTTGTGTTAAGCTTGGCATAGGTTGGAGAGTTTCAGGGCTTCACACTTCCTAGGTTGACCAATGCCAGAAGCAACCAACCTGTTTAAAAAGAATGCATATAGAAACGTGAGTAGTGGTTTCCCTTGAAGCCAATGCAGCACAAAGAACTCCAGAGACCAGACTGAAGGAATGGTTCCATAGGAATTCTGCAGAACCAATTTTGCCGTGTCCAGCTTGGGACTGGGTGTATCTTTTTTTTTTTTCTTTTTTTTTAACACAATGTCTATGGAGATTCTCAGCCATCCAGGTCATGATTGTCCCAAAGGTGGGTTTTTTTGTTTTTGTTTTCCAAAAGGCAACTAGACTTTCTTGGCTTTTTTTCTTTTTCTTTGAAAAAGTTGCGCTTTTCATTCAAGAAGCTTCTTCAGTTCTGAACTGAAGAAACTTCTCAGATGAGAAGCGAAACTTAAAAAAAAAGAAAAGAAAAAAGCCCAGTTACTTTTTGGAAAAAAGCTCCTTTGGGACTTTTTCTGTAGTCTAAAATTTTCTCACTTGAACAAGATTGTCAGCTGTCTCATCTTTAAGGATCTCTTTTCCAAATATCCTATAAAACATACGGGGATATGTAGGGATCTGCTCTGGGAAGATATTCCCTCTAATTTAACCTTCAATAAGTCTTTGAGAATATCTTCCCAAATTAAGCGGTCAGTAGGTCATACAAATTTAAGGGAGGGAAAGGAGAAAGAGGAAGACGAGGTTCTTAGAGATCTTCCTATGGGACTTTAAGTACAAACATTGCTTGTCTCTTACCATCCATGGTAGAAAGAATTCAAAGGAGAAACAGTCCTGCTCTTTAAAAATGATAAAAATAACGCTAATATCTGAAGCACTAGGTGGTGGAATGACATTTCTGGTACTTGATCAAAGACAGGAAGGATACAAAATACGGGTACTTTTCTCTTAAAGTTCTCTTAAAGTTGAGAAATCCCTATAGTACATCTGCCCCATTTAGAATTATAATGCAGCAACATTTTCTCACCACCAGAGGTCAGGATGGCATCATCCAGTAAGAAGTTGTCTCCCTCCCCCCCTTATTCTGCAATAGAAAGAAATATTTACTCTGAAATGGTCAGCCTTGCCCGGTAATAACAGAACGAGACATCCTGTTTCACACAATCGGATGGAGCAGATACAAATAGGAATAGTCTTGAGTGACTATGTTAGTGACATAGGACTATTGCTGATGAATGTGGCCAATACATTTTTAAAGAGGAAAGCTTTGAGAGAAGCTGTATGCACATTTTTAATGACACATTCTGCTAGCGAGAAGTTCCCCGAGGATGGGCTCCAGCATGAGTCCAAAAGCTCAGAAGACGAAACCTCTGGTCCCAGTGACTGACCCAGATTGGATCCTGTAGGTTTTTGAAAACAGAGTGTCTCAAGACCCACTTCTCATCTTCATTCCCTTTTCCTCGGATGGGCAAAAAAAGTCAAGGGTGAAAAAGAATTTTCATTCCCTTAAACCTACATTTGATTGCCCTCCTCTTACTCAGCAACGTATACTAATACATGCGTGCACACACTTTCCTTGGTGCCATGCTGATTACATTTGGGAACTTGGCTGACAAAGCCAGCGAAAATCTGTGGGCCTCTGCTTCTCAATCTGGAACTTCTGTTAAGCCCTGAGGAAAAGATACCATGGTTAGCAAAGGGAATAGTGTCAACCCAGAGGGAAGAAGGATGGGGCAGTAGCCTATAGATGTCCCGCAGAATTCTGAGAAGTGATCTACATTAGCTGAGTGTGAAGCAGGAGCATTCTAGCTTTGGGATGAGGCATGCAGGAAGCTCCTTTGGTGAGGATGTGAGTATTTGCATGTGTTTATTGAGTATTCTCAGGAGGAGCTGGCTCCTCTTTGATTATCAGTATTTGCTGTCATTTAATTTCTCTGTCCTGGTTCTGTTAGGCTAGTTATTATACAAATTATTTGGTCCTGAGTATTTTCTAGAACCTAACCTGTTCCATTTAATAGCGCCTGCTACATGATCACTTTTAGAATAGCTACAGAAACTAAGAGTTGTATATTTTTAGTTCACTAAGTATTTATAATGCTTCCTTCCACTGCTTCGAGTAAGTGTTCAAGTTTCTCAGTACATCTGGACTTGCTCTTCAGCTTATCCATCACTTCAGTTGGCCTCCACTATTGTAGATTCCTTCCTACTTGAGTGACTCATTGGATGGTTCTGGGAAATATGATGGTTTTTGACTGTTCCCTTTACTTCTTCTTTGGCTGAAGCTATTGTGTTGTATGTGCATCAGTTTTTCATTATACCTGTCCCCTCTCCTGCTGAATGAATATTTGCTAGTCTGCAAGAATATTATGTTTATTGAAATGAACCTTTATTATCAAAGTATATATATATATATATATATCTGTTTATTACAGCCGTAAGGCCAGACACAATCAAAATGTATAACAACAGTAACAATCTTACTTCCATATTTACAAGATATAAAACCACCAAACAATCAATATAATATAATCCAAAATTCTCAAAGTAAAACCCCCTTAATAGTGGTGTGACGTATTATCAAAGTATAACATGTATACAGTGAGATTGGCTGAGCCTCCCTCCGTGACCCCCCCACCACCACAACTCACGGTGACTACAAACCCCCAACATATTACACCCTGTGAGCTAATCGCACAGCACGCCGGCCTCTCGGGTCTATCATGCATAAAATTATTATTGCTTCTTCATCTGTTACTCCTGTGTAAAGGTTGTTAGCCAGGAATAGAAAGGATACCTTTTCAAATGAAACCTCTTATACTGTTGGGTTTTTTTTAAGTTAACCAATTCAATCACTTCTGGGCAGGTATCTTTGACCGTAAGAGAATTGAGCTATGAAATGGATGCCTTGGTTTCAGACAATATTTCTTCCTTTCTCAAAAAACTGTTCTGGAATGTAATAATAATAATAATAATAATAAAGTTGGAAGGGACCTTGGAGGTCATCGAGTCCAACCCCCTGCTCAGGCAGGAAACCCTATACCATTTCAGACAAATGGCTGTCCAGTCTCTTCTTAAAAACTTCTAGTGTTGGAGCATTCACCGCTTCTGGAGGCAGGTTGTTCCACTGGTTAATTGTTCTAACTGTCAGGAAGTTTCTCCTCAGTTCCAGGTTGCTTCTTTCCTTGACTAGTTTCCATCCATTACTTTCTGTCCTGCCCTCAGGCGCCTTGGAGAAATAGCTGACTCCTCTTCTTTGTGGGCAAACCCTGAGATATTGGAATACTGCTATCATGTCACCCCCTAGTCCTTCTTTTCATTAAACTAGACATACCCAATTCCAGCAAACGTTCCTGATATGCTTTAGCCTCCAGTCCCCTAATCATCTTTGTTGCCCTTCTCTGCACTCTTTCTAGAGTCTCAACATCTTTTTTACATCGTGGTGACCAAAACTGGATGCAGTATTCCAAGTGTGGCCTTACCAAGGCATTGTAAAGTGGTATTAATACTTCACGTGATCTTGATTCTATCCCTCTGTTAATGCAGCCCAGCACTGTGTTGGCTTTTTTGGCAGCTGCAGCACACTGCTGGCTCATATTTAAGTGATATATGCCTGTCAGAGGGATCACATGTGCCTAATGTACCATATTTATATAATATATGCTGCTAGTTTTCTTTGTCCAAAATAGAACAGCGACCATATAGTAACAGCGACCATATAGGGCCATATAGGCCCTCTTTCAAATATCTTTTTGAAAACTAGTAAACTTAGCATGTTCATACACACATTTATTTGATCTATGATCAGAATAAGAGTTTTGGACAGCAACACTGAATTACAATATTATAACATAATGAAAAGTAATTTAAAACATTAAAACTACACACTGGTTTCTCTTCAGGTCACATAAATATTTCATTTAATGTGTTGTGAGTGGGAAAAGTATCTCTATAAATACAACTATATTTAAATATATCTGCCTGAATACATGTTTGCAGCAATTTCATAAGCATAACCCAAATTTCTACATTTCAGTAAATGCCATAATTGTTTAATAGAATCTTTCTGCATCTCATACTTTAACATTTTTTAACCTTTTTTCTCCTTTTTCCTCTCTCCTTTCCTTTCCCATATTCTGAGATGTGGTCATTCTGAATCTGGTAATTGATAGTAAATGAAAAGCTGGTGATTAACAATGCAATGAAAAACTGATAGCTACAGTCTGAATTAGGCCAGGGTAAAAGTAATCAAGAGGAGATTTTCTTAAGTCTTAGGAGAAACTGCCTGTCAGAGGGATCACATGTGCCTAATGTATCTGTGGAATATAACAAGGCCCCTGTAGCCATCATATGTTCATTCTGTGGCAGAGCTCTTCTTTCTGCGATCTTGGTTTCCTTGCAGCAGTGTCATCTTTCTGCATTACCATTTTTGACCCTCCTTTTATTTAGCCACTAACCCTTTAGGAAAAGCAACAGAAAAATATCTTAGAGAAGCCACAGGAGGAAGTATAGGCCTTCTGTTCAGATTCTTGCATCAATGTCTTTTGAACCAACCATGGGTTATTAAAGCAGCACATTATTTTTAACCATAGCAGGTCTTTTGAGTAAAAAGTTCTCATCACAGGTTACATAAATATGTTAGGGTTAGAGGAGAAATATTAGAATTCTCCCTAAATGAATTAAATTTGGATTCCAGCATGCCCAGTTTCAGACTTGCCCAGGAATCAATACATTTCAATACACGTGGAAGCCGTGCCTACCCCAGCTCCAGCAAGGGAAAAAAAGTCACCATACGTCTCAACACGTCACGTGACGTGGCGAGTTTGACACCCCTGCCTTACACCAATCACATCTGCACACTAAACTAAAACCAAATAAGCTGCATTTTGGCTAAATAAATATGTGAATCCCAGACATTGTACTAAGCTGTGATTCTGGTTTAGCCACAATGATTGCGTTTTCAAAACAAAGCAATACACCACATTTTCGTGTAGTTTTCAGAGTAAAGCAACACATCACATTTTGGCGTATCCTTTGTTTCTCCCTTTGGATGAGTACTGTCCTGGATACTTGTTGGCTGTCAGTAAATTGCAATGAAAAGTAGTTGCTTGGGTGCCCAGCTAACAGTAAAGGCAGATACCAAGCCACAAATGTTATGAAGCCTTGTTGACAAGTTAGGATTGCACTGGTCTCCAAGGTGTTCCATTTTGTAGCAACAGCACAGAATTAAGGAACCAATAAGAAAATGACCAGGAACATTCTAGACCACGGGTATCAAACTCATCATGTCACGTGACCTGTTGCGACGAATCGCAACTCTTTTTGCATTGCCGGCAATGGGGTGGGCGCGGCTTCAGTATGATGAAACTGGCCCGCGGTTCTAGACCAAACAGACATTGCTAACAGACTAAGGAAAAGAACCAGACCAACTCACTTAACAAATGTCTCGCTTAGCAGCATAAATTTTGGGCTCAATTGTTGTCGTAAGTCGAGGACTACCTGTATTAACTTGTTTCACTTGTGATATCTTCCCCATGGCATGCTCTTTTATTACTATTTTACGATCTCTGACTTTGGCAATAAGAAAATGCATAACCATCTCCTGGCATTTTATGTCCTTTGGAAGAACAGATAAAATAAAAGCAGTATTACCGCTGTGCATGCCTAAACAAGCAAAGCACATAAAGGGTCTTGACTTCCAATCCCTCAGAAGTAGCCTATTCAAGTGTATGATTAGTTAGTGTACATAGCACACCTAAAGCTCATGCTATGTTTTTCTCCTCTTTGGTTAGATACAGGAAGAGGCCATAGAGGGAAGGGCTGTAGAATGTGGTATATGCTTTGCACTTTGCCAGCTCGGTCCCCAGCACTGTTAGATAAGGTTTGGAAAGAATCCTATATGAAATGCTAAAGAGCTGCTATGAGTCACTATAGGTAAGGCCAGACCAGGTGAACCCAGTAGACTGAAAATAAGTAAAGATAAAAGAAGCATATTGATCCCTAGAATCAAGACCAGGCCTGTCACTGTTTTCTAAATCAGGAATTAGGCTGTTAGCTGATACAAAAATGTGACAAAAATTCAGGATCATTGTAAGTAAAGTGACACTATAGATTCATTTTTAAAAGGAAGACCTAGAGGCAAGAAAAATAAATGCAAAACTTTCACTCAGGGATATTCTGTTACCTTTTCTTACAGTTTTAGATTCTGAGTTTGTAATTACATTAGTAATATATCTTGCAGCGGTTTCTTCAACATTTACTCTATCTTTGACAGAATTTCTGTGGTGGGGACATGAAAAGCTGCTCTTCAGCCCAATTGCCTGTTCCAGATATGATTTTAAAGTCTGCTTGGCACTTGATGAACATACTTACCCAAAGATTGCTGTAATCCTCACATCGACTTTATGATGTTTATTTTGCAGTCCGGCAACATGAACTATTCTCGAAACGTCATGCCGAAGCATTTATGTCTCATCCAGCTCCATTCCTAGAATAGTGTGTCCTTCCAATCCCAATTGGAACTTTAACCTGCCAGTTCTTTTTCCAAGACCACACACTTAGTGCTACCTCCCATAATTTAGAACAGATTTAGTGCTTTCTTTAGGGGGCAAGATAACATTTGAAAGCTTCAGAATTTGTTTCACTCCCTTCCTAAAGCTGCTCTAGAGTCATTATTGTACAGGTAGTCCTCAACGTAACAACAGTTTGTTTAGTGACCGTTCAAAGTTGCAATGGCACTGAAAAGGTGATTCATGACTGTTTTTCAAATGACTGTTGCAGCATTCCCCTGGTCACATGATCAAAATTCAGACATTTGGCAATTGATTCATATTTATGACCATTGCAGTGTCCCGGGGTCATGTAATCACCTTTTGCGATCTTCTGACAAGCAAAGTCAATGGGGAAACCAGCTTCACTTAACAACCTTGTTACTAACTTAATAACTGCAGTGATTCACTTAACAACTGTGGCAAGAAAGGTCATAAAATGGGGCAAAACTCACTTAACAAACATCTTGCTTAACAGCAGAAATTTTGGGTTCAATTGTGGTCGTAAGTTGAGGACTACCTGTATACCAGTTACTTTTAAAGTGGTGATTTGAGTTAGCATGAAGATTACTTTTTAAGGAAAAAATATTTATGTAAATGTTTGATACAATTGAGTACCACAAATATAATAAAAATAATTCTCAACTTTTTCTCCTTTTTTGTGAATACTTTATTGCTTCAGTGGATAACTAACACCAGTCACTAAGTTTGAGAATTAATATTACAATATATTTCTTAATTTGCTCTCCATTTGTAGTTTACACCAGTGGTTGCAGAAGAAAAAAATGTTTTACTTGATAGATTTGAAATCACTTCTGTATCTGCCCTCCTATTTTTTAAAACTTAAGAATCTGTCTTCACAATCTTTTCTTTTAAGGGTTAATGGGAGAGTGTTCACCTATTGAAAGTTATGTTTTCTGCTAACCTGAGAGAAATTAAGGAAAGAGGACAGAACATCCCATGTCAGAGGGACAGATAGTAAGCAAAAACTTTCTTAAACTACAAGTAATGGTAGAAAAATTCTCTTTTGGGAGCTGGCATGTTCAAGGCCTATATTCAAAAGCCATCTTGTCTGGCAGATATTTAAAATCAGATTCGGAAGAAACATATTTTTGCTTTGTTTAAATCTTGTTTCTAGATAACTTTTATAGTAATCTAATTAAGATAGAAATGAAAAATGCCAGAAATAGAACATACCTCAGCCTTAAGAATATACAGACATGTTTGCCTTTATCATTTGTATTAAATTGTGAGGGCTTTCTCCATAAGACAGTTACAAAATAGCAGCAATTTGCCAGAAACTAGTTTAAATTTTTGAAAATGAGTTACTAAATATTCTGTTACATGTACAATTAAGGAAGAACAGTTCCTTTGCGGATTTCAAAAGAGCTTATGACTGGAGAGAGGGGAAGGAAAAAATATTGCCTCAAGAACCCATAGAAATACATGTTAAAAGAGAATGACTGTGTAAATGGAATATTCTCAGTTGGATCCTTACCAATCATGCTAAATAGAATTGCAGAACAATATCTGATATTATTATCCCCTTTGAAATGAAATGTTCCCTTTACAGTACAAAATGTGTTGGGTTCATCCTTTTCTTTTCTTTTCTTTTCTTTTCTTTTTAAAAAAAGGATTATTTATATTGTAATGTATCTGCAAGCCAGAAAATAAATTCTTCAAGTACTCTAACAGGAATCACTTTGAAATGAGTTGTTTTGGTTTTATTTTTAAAAAAAAGATGTTCAGTCAACCAAACCATTTTTTAAACAGCTACATGCACAGGGCAGACCCTTAATTGCTACTAGATTGAGTGCAAATCAGTGATGGCAATGAAGATACAAAAGATTGCAAAACAAGGGAAATAGCAAGGAGATTAGGACTCTTATGGCTCATAGTTTCACCACATCAAATCTTGTTTATAGGAAGTGAACAAGGACACATTTTAGTGCCAGTTCTATTCCTCTCCAGCAAGCCTTGGCAGTGGTAAAGTTATACTTAACTGAAGGATCTGTCTAAATTTGCCTTGAAGTTGGAAAGAATCTGCTAAGGCTACCCAAAGGAAATGGGGACTGCAATTTGTCAAGGAGTACACATTCTTTTCATAGAAGATACACAGTGATACCTGGAACCACGACAAGTAACTTGTGCAAAGTCTTTGTGACGGCTTTCTTTAAATATGCAAACATTTCCATGTATTGCATCTACTTAACTTTTTTGGTCATGCTTCCTTTGGTTAATTATAGAGCTGGATTTTGGCCTTTTTCCTTTCTGAAGAGATGTGGATCCGTTGGCAAACTATATATTTCCTTTTTGTTCCACTGGAAGCAGCACTCTCTTCTAATTTACGATGTGTGCTCCAGGAACAACATATCTGTTAGGTACAATAGGCGCAGTGCCTAGGGCTCACAAAAAAGTGAGTTCTACAATTTGGTAATGGTGATGTGCAATAGACATAATTAATCTGCAACTCTTTATTATTACAAAATAATATTTAGGTTATTTACTATTCCTTATTTCTTTGTAAAAATATGACAAAAATATTGAACTCATATAAAATATAATTTGTAATACCATTTTTAATGGAAGGAGGGGTCCATAAAGGCAAAAGTGCTGTGGGACCACAAAAGTCATTATTTAGCTTGATGGGTGCCACATCACCTTTGGCATAGGTACTCCAATTTGTCCTTAAGGTGATGTTCCCTTTTTAAGTACACTCAGATTTACAATAGGCCATGCCAGAAAGAATTGTATAACTATATGTACTTACTGGGGTAAGTAAACTTGATTATTATTATCATTTTCCTATTTGGAATGAGTGAGGAATGAATGTGGAAGACCTGCATTAGATAGTAATTTTTTAGAAGTATCACTTAAAAATCAGATTCCCTGACATCCCACTCTTCCAATTGTGGGTATATTGTCCTATGATTGGTATTGCAATTCAGATACTTTTTTATGTTTTGCAGATCTTTTCTTTTCTGTTTTGATTGGTATATGTTGTCTCACATATTTTATTCCAAGTTGCCTTCCCAATTCCAATGACAGTCTATTTCCTACATGTGCACTTACATTTTTGAAATATGATTTTATAATGCTCTTTCCAGGCTACTATAATTAACATTTTTGAAGCTGCATTTTTTTACTAGCAGTCACTGATATCAAAGGATTCAATGTTCTTTGCTGGGGATTTGGACTCCTGATATTCTTTGAGTTTAAATTCATAAACATTTCACTATGCCAATAATGTAAAAACGTATCTGTCTGGGTCAGGGTCTATGTATGTGATGGTGTTTCTATGATGTTAACAAGTTAACTGAAAACCTAATAAATATGGGTCAGCAGTGACACGCCCCAAAGTTTTAAAAAAATAACACTTGTTTATGAACACATAATACTGACTAATGATAAATAAGCCTTTTTCTTGCTGTTCTTGCTTGGGGACGTGAAAGTAAGCTTTGCTATGTTGGTTTTTAAGCGGGTGTTTCTGTTGTGCAAACCAAACAAAGGCTCAGCAAACATTTTCTTATTCTGTTCTAGACATGATAAGTCAAAGGTCCAAAGGAGGCAAAAACAGTGGATGTGCTCAACTTGGCACAGGAAGGGGTACTCTGCGTCTTCGGGCCAAGGGACCAGCCACCGTGGAAGAACAGGTGTGTGTTCCATGGTCCCAACTACATTGGTCAGAAAGATAAGTAGCTCTGCTGAGAAAGGGGAGCTCTTTCTTCCATCCAAGGATAAGACAGAGCAGATAGCTACAAAGCTCTGTTGAGAAGGATGTCCTGCAACACACCAAGCATCACTTCTGCTGCCTCATCTTTCTATGCCTCACTTTCCTTCCTCATTTCTGTGTGGCAAAAAAAAAAGAAAAAAGTGGCCGGAGAGGGAACGACTGAATCAGCAGTAAGCAATAATAAAGACTGGCTGCTCTACCAAACTTACATTTGCGGATCTTGGATCAGAATTCTTCCCCCTTTCATCTTGTTTCTTTTCATTCGTTTTTCCTATCTCTGTTTTGCTGCACTGTAACCACCATCAGTTCTGTCTTACTGGGTATAGTTATATGGATTGTTTTTTTCAGTTAGCAGAAGGGGAATATTGTTGCTATTTTGGCAAGCATGTTTTTTTTTCCTTTTCACAGCCCTCTGCATTTGAGGAAAAGGCCATTGAGAAGGTGGATGATCTTCTGGAGAGCTACATGGGTATCCGTGACACAGAGTTAGGTAAGCTTTTGTTTTTTTATAATCTGGATCCTAATTTGCTAAGGGATGGCAAGCAGTGAGTTGTGGCTGATCACAGCCTACTCCTACCTGTTTTTATTCCTGTGCTTAGGAATATAAATAAATGTGAGGGTTTCCTTGTGTCCTTCCTTAGATTTATGTTTAGTTCTATAAACTCTATGCATATAGCCTTATAAAGTGTTTGGAGATAGAGTTAATGCTTATTTCTGATTTTTTATTCCTCTGCAGCTGCTACCATGGTGGAGTTGGGCAAGGACAAGCAAAATCCTGATGAATTTGCAGAAGCATTGGATGAGCAGCTGGGTGATTTTGCCTTCCCGGATGAGTTTGTCTTTGATGTCTGGGGAAGCATTGGAGATGCCAAGGTTGGGCGCTACTAGGACTGTAAACATACTAGACCCCCCTCCCACAGAAACTATGGACAGACCAGTGGTGCATCTGGAACACTACAGCGCCCTCCCCTTGGATGCTGGGCCCACTGATTGGAAGGGGTCCTAGAGCAATAAGTAATCTGCATTATTGACTGGAGTGTAATGTGAACTGGGGGCAGAATTTCTGCTGCTGTTGCTTGCTTCCAGCCCCCTCTTGTTGGAAATTCCCTCAGCCCTGGGTACAACCAAGCCATTCAGTTTGCTCTGTTTTCTACTCTGAGCTAGGTGCTACCAGTTGCTTCATACATTTTGCTATTCTTAGAGCGGTATGGCTGGTGCATGTTGGATTTTTAAATTTATTCTGGTTTGAGAGCAAACATAACTGGAATATCAATTCAGATTTAGATGGATGACAAGCAGTTTTTGTTTCGAGAATCAGATACTCTCCATGGGAACTGAAGGAAGGATGGACAGAGTTGGCTTTTTCAGTTCTAATAAAACTGGAGGAGAGATCCTAGCTCTGCATATTTGCTCTGAGCAGGTTGGTGCCCGAGGAGACACACTTCCTAGTTCTTCTGAAAGCTTGATCACCCTTCACCAGTTCACCTGTCATTTGTGTTGGTACGAGGCACATACAGACAGCCCCTCCTGTTTTGGGAACATCACACTTGCTCTCTGTCCCCGTGACCCTTGTGACTTACCTAGACATTATCTAGAAGATGCTTCTGCTCAAGGTTAGCACAAACTAGGTTAAGAAATAACTTTCTTTCCATCCCATTACTGACATGTATCAATTGTTAAAGAGATTCCAGCCATGAAGTATCACTGCTGATTCTGCTAGGCATCAATTGCGGAACTTGATCTGGCCTCGGAAGTATTGTGGCTGGAAAATAATTCACACACAGTCAATCGCTACAGAGAGCATATATAGCATACATATGTAACATCTAACCCCTGAGTACCTGTCCTTATGGATGGGGCCTGGCACATTCTGCTGTTTGAATGTTACACTCTCAGAACCAGGTGCAGTTTTCAGCCTCATCCACCCTGCCCTTTTTAGCTCTATATTTGGGCTTTTAATCCCTGGCAACTCATGACGTGTGGATAGTACAAAGGCTATTGTATGTGTTCTTTCAGGGGATGGAACTGTATTGAATATCATTAATTCAATGGCATTTTCTCCTCCACCCGACTGATTCTAGGATATTTCATTTCTAGGCTGGCTATAGCAAACTGTTCTTTTCAAAAGTAGGGTTGTTTTTTTTCAAAATTTGGGGACTGTTTCCAGGAGGAAGGACAACAGCAGAAGTCCCTTGTTGTCTAGGTATGGGCATACCCTTCTTAATGTCTGTCTGAACTAATTTTGTCCTGCTGACCTACCTCCTAGGGTTGGCCCAGTTAATTTCTTGTTATTTATATTCTTTCAACCCTGTGCTCATTCTCAAATTCTGGGCCTCTCCCCTGTGCCACAATCCATTACTGTAATTACCCAATAGTTAATAAGACCTTCACATACACCTTACAGCCTCAGCTCACCTACTGTATCTCTAAAACACTAATTCCAGGTAAGATGTGGAGCTTGCAGACCTCTAGATCATACCTCAAGCGCAGAGCATGTGAGGCTTCTGCTAAGCCTTGCTGTTTCTTGTGTCCTGGCACTGGAAACCTCTTAGGGAAACCAGGCACCATGTCCTCCTTGAGCATACTTTTGTATTCTGCAAGTAAATTGTCTTTAAGATAAAATATATCAATACTATTAAACTGTGTGCATGGTGGTGTGCTTAGAACAGTTACTTATAATGAACAAACCGATAATGGAAAGAAGGCAGTGAACCTGTGGAAAGGGTTGGAGAATCTGTTATTATATATTGGGAAAAGAAACATATCCAGAGCAGTACGGAAGAAACCAGCTGCAGCCGACGGAATTTTGTCTTTATTTTATTTTAGCTTTTTTTGCAGCCTTCCCTTGAGAAACTTTACCGCCCTTTATTTTTCTCAAGCTTTGGACATTTCCCTCTAGACCTGTGCCCTGTAAACAGCTGCAGTTTAAAAACGATGTGCATGGGATGGCAGCAGTATTCTGTCTCTTGAGCTGACATATATCCTGCTCATGTGGAGCAGTCTGTAGATCACTGAAAAGGATTCTATAGGTGAAGCTGAACCAGAGGATCTGTTGCATGGAGCCAACAATTGCATTTTAATAGGCCTTCTGGGATTCTGCCGCAGTCCTATGCAATGGACTTGGGGTATTTAAAAGCTATTTTTTCACGTCCTTTCATATTAATTCTACATAATATGAGTCAAACATTAAAGTTATTGGAGATGTTGTGAAGAATCTTTTAAAGATCTTATCTTTTAGAATGCTCTCTGTCTTTAAATAGACAATCTAAAAGGGAAGCATTCATTTCCAGAACTGCTTTACAAAGATCAACAGCATCATGATCTTTGACCACAGGCTTTCTAATATAAATCATGACACGTATGTAAAAAGGATAGGCAAGAGGCAAAAAGCAGATGCTGGCTCCCCAGCATCTGCCAGCTTGAAGAGAGACCATTACAGGAGACTGGTGAAAATGAAAATGAGTATGGCCCAAATCAACTGAAACACCCACCCCACCCACCCCACACAATCTAAAGCAGGGGTCTCCAACCCCCGGTCCGTGGACCAGTACCAGGCTGCGGCATGCCAGCAACCGGTCCGCACAAACAAGCAAAGCCCCATCTGCAGGATGTAGGCAGCACACAAAATCACACCCCCTCCAGTCCGTGGAAAAACCTCTCTCCACTTAACCGGTCCCTGGTGCCCAAAAGATTGGGGACCTCTGATCTAAAGGAAAGAATAATACTGCTTCCCCCTCTTTTCTGCATCCTTTTAAAGTGGCTTCTGCTAGAGGGTCTTATTACCCAGCTTTTCTACTGAAGCCACTCCCTGTCCCAGTGCAGTGCAGATGGGTGTTAGGCTTTGCCTCAAATGCTTCTGCCAGCATTTGAGTGGGACTATCAGCTGTGCCTTTGAGAAGCCCAGAGCAGGAATAAACATACTCTGTTGCTAATTAGGTTTGGGCTAGGAAATGGGATATTTCCCCCCATGGGAGATAAAGAACAAACAATGAGGTAGGAAGAGTCAGTTTGTTCATTTGTTTCAGGATGCACAAGATGAGATGGAATTCAGGTCTAATCAGATTCATTAGGCTCATGTGCCAGATGAAATATTTTTCCATCTGTCAAGAGATTAGCACAGTAGAGGAAGGCTGGGAACACCACAGCTCCTAGTCTGCTTCTGAAAGCATTGAGGTGGGGGTGGGGCAAGGACCCCCTATCCTTCCCCTTTCATTTAAAGTCAGTAGCCTCCAAAATGTGTTCTAAGAATATACTAAAGCATTTGGGATGGTGTTTATTAAACTTGTCTTCACACATCCTGATTTTGCTTTATTTGCCATCTACTTGGGTCCATTTAAATTTATGTATAAAGACCAAATTTGAAGACTGCTGGAAATCGATGGGACTGTCAAGTGTTAGAGGTTGTGTTAGAATTAGCCTGCTCTCTACACTCCCAACACCAAGTGGCTCACTCTGAGATGGGCTTAATCCTCATGAACAGTCCTTGTCACACTTCACAGCATTGTCTTGGTTGATGCTTAGCCAGATGATATATGGGTACCAGTTGTCCCAATGGATTTCACAGAAATGAAAACCATCCATTTGCAGGAGCCCAGAACGGACAAGTGCTTTGGGGCAGTTTTTAATCCAGAGCCACTGTTGAATAGCCTCTCCACAGGAATTGGGTTACGGCACAATTCCTATTACCTTCAGTATGCTGGATGTGAATTATAAAATTGATAGTTGAAAAGGCTGAGTCTAATGGTGTGAGATTCTTTAATGACCACAATCTTTTCAAGAAGAGCAACTGTTTTAGTGTCTTATATGAAAAAAAAAAATCTAATGGCATCTTAAAATGTTACAGAATATCATGTACAGTAAATCTTTTTAGGTCCTAGCTCACTTCCCATTTTTATTTTTGCCATTCCCTCCTTGGGCTCCCTTGTCCCAAACAGCACCTCTGCGGATATCATATGTTCTCGCCGAGCTGAACTCTGTGCATCTATGATGTGGAGCAGGTAGCCTGATGGTTTAGACCAGGGGTCTTCAAACTCGGCCCTTTTATGACTCGGGGACTTCAATTCCCAGAATTCCTCAGCCAGGCACGCTGGCTGAGGAATTCTGGGAGTTGAAGTCCACGAGTCATAAAAGGGCCGAGTTTGAAGACCCCTGGTTTAGACCATCATAAGGACATTAATTTTAAATTGCCAGAAAACTGTTGGAAGAGTGTCTAAAGACTAGGTGACTACATGAGAAAAGACTGGCGTTCTGGTTCCATCTGTGACCATCTATAGATACAAGAGGAAGTTCTACTAAATCACAGAGGCAACTCATATTCTTTTCATGAGGCTGGGGTAGGGAGTACAGAGCAAATTCCGGTTAGTCTCATGACTGGGAACCTTCTTTTTTTTTTAACTGGCAACAGCCTGTAACTCTTTTACATGATGATGAATTCCACAATTAATCTTGCTTTGTAAAAGGTAGCAGCAGCAGCAAATTTTATTGTGTCCTCAGAATATTTCCTTCCACAATAGTGCAAGAGGAATTTAGGATTCAGTGGGAATCTGGTACATGATAGGTTAGCAGTAACCATTCAGATACCACGTGCAAGCCCTATTCCTCGGGACTGTGAAGGCAAGGAATCACTGCAACTTAACACTGAGCATCGGGTGGAAAATATTTCCGTGCAGGCAACCACCAGCTTGGAAGAGATTGATAGATCCTGCGTGATAACTGAGTCACTGAGCACATTCCTAGTGGGTTCTTTTTTTTTTTTTTTTTAGGTCTCTCATATAGATTACCTCTAAATGCTAGACAAACACAGAATACAGCTGACACAGAATACAATCCAGATGTGCACAGCAGTTGCCTGACTTTTAGTCTCCCAGCTGGAATTGGCAAGCAACCTGCTCACAATTACTGCCTGCTGTATTGGGTTATCGTTTCCATTCCCAAAATCTGCCTCCATTCTTATTTTTCAACAGCCTGTTGAAATAAGCAATTTGAACACTAGCCACTCTGTTCCTTGCGGATAAATGCAGTATATAGATTTCATGATTTGGCCATGAGAATGGCATAGGGTCTCCTGCTTGAGCAGGGGGTTGGACTAGAAGACCTCCAAGGTCCCTTCCAACTCTGCTATTCTGTGAAAATAAACAGCACCATTGTCAGCCGAAACCCTTACAAGTTACACATAAGAAAGCTGGTTCTAAGAACTGATATTTGATTCTTCTCCCTGAATTTTTCTTTCTTAAGATGCTAATATTTTTGAAAAGAATTAAGAGCAGCTAACATTTGTAAAATCAGCAGGAGGTGCAATTTTTCTGCCACAAAACAGTGCCTGTGGCAGACAGCCTATCATGCAACCCAAAGACTTGCATAACTCATCTGCTCCAATTGAATTCTGCCATAAAAGTGTAAGTTTCATTGACTTGGATGAACCTGTCTTCATATTACAGGATTTAGGGTTTCTGATGAGATTGATCACCATCAAAATTAAGGTCCAGGAGAACTTCAGTCATCAGCATCTTCAGCTTGTTAAGACCTTCAGATATCTGTTCAGAGAAAAAGTTGCTTTTTTTTTAAAAAAAATTTTTTTTTAGAAATAAGTAGGCGAACATTCCTAATACTCCTTCCTTCTCCTATTTTCCTCATAACAACAACTCTGTAAGGTGAATTGGGCTGAGAGTCACAGGTCCAAAGTCACCCAGCTGGCTTTTATGCCTACGTAAGACTAGAACTCACAGTCTCCTGCTTTCTAGCCTGGTGCCTTAACTACTAGCCTAAACTGGCTCTTCTTTTTGAATCCTTCCTTGATCATAAACCAAATCTCCATCTGCATCTTCTCTAGGTGGACTATCAGCCCTTCTTGACAAGCAAAACAGAAATTAGGTTGAAAAGATGCGTATGCTGTATTAACTAACACAGACATGGCCACCAGGTGGGGCCACTAGACACATTTCAAGAGTAAGGTAGTAAGCCAAACCCTATAGAGATCTGGCCCAATGCACATATATCACCTGAACAATAAGCCTGCTTGCACAAGTCCTAAAGGAACTGCCTTCCCCTGGGGCAATCTCGCATTCAAAGCTAACACTAAATTAAATTCTTGTAGCTCCAATGCAGCCTGTTTATTCTGAAGTTGACAAACTGATCTTGGAGCAGACTTCGAACCAGATTCTAACTACAATCAAAGAATTCAGCATGAAATCACGCATCTACTTATCTTACAATCTTTTAAGAGGTGTGCGGAACTGACTACACATTGGATAATTTAGTAATATGCTATTTCTCAGTTCTGTTAAGAACGCAGGTCTCCTTAAGCAAGGAAGTAATTATCCTGGTTCTCCATCTATTATGTAGACAACCCCCAAACTACATGCAGCTGCCCACAAAGCCGTTCCAAAATGAGACACGAAAGTGGTTGAAGTTTGGCTGAACTATTTTTCCTTCAATGCATAAACACCTTCCTTGTAAGTTTACAACTTACTCCAAAAGTCTACAACTTACTACAAAATCTCCATAGACAGAAACTTACTCCAAACATTGCCCATGTCAACTTTTCAAGTCCTCATGCTTACACCCATACAGAGAGAGAGAGAGAGAGAGAGAGAGAGATATCTCAGCTGACCTTGGTATATAGCAGGGGTGTCAAACTCACCACGTCACGTGACGTGTCGCGATGTATTGTGACTTTTTTCCCCTTGCCAGAGCTGGGGCATGATGCATCCGGCATGCAGGCCGGCAGTTTGACACCCCTGGTAATATAGTCTCTAAGCTAAGCCTTGGCTAGAAGGATTTTGGGGGGCTCAGGTTGAATTCAAATAAAGCTTGCTAGGTCCCAAAGCTGTCCATTCCACTGGCTATTGCAAGAGCAGCCAATCTGAAGGAGAACAAAGCAAATCATAGTTCTTTTGAATACTGAAAAAACAGTTGAACATTCTTGCTTGTAAATATCATACTTAGTTCAAAGATTCCTCAACCCAGTGAAATGCAGGTCCATTCAAGACTGGTTTCTTACACAATAAATAGTTTAATCTGAACAGTAATTGGGAACTGTGTCCCACTGCAGCTTCAGGGCATTCTTTTGTGAAAGACCAAGGTAACAAATAGTACCAAATGTTTTTTTTTTAATTCTACCCATTTACTCATTTTCTATGCATATACATCAATTCAATATTCTTTATATAAGGGAAGAAAGTCTCACTTCCAGAACAGCCCATCGCTTTTGTCTCTTCTAATGTTCAAGGCATCTTTATTATAAAATAATGACTTTTCATTAGTAAAGAGAGACATATTCCCAACATCCTTTGAAGGGTGACTTGCCAACATTTCAGACTCTTATTTTATCCTAGATTGTAATTTGCAGTAGTTTGAATGCCATGAGATGCACACAACCTTTATGTACACAGCTTTTATGTACATATTCTACATTACTGTAATGTTTTGTATTTATATTCCGGCACATAAGTATGGCACAAGAATGATGCAACGGGTAGGACACTGCCAGGGAGAAAAAGTGAAGTTTTGTTCATGTGGCCCATAAACTACTTCAGGAAAAGTCAGGCTCCACAAAACGATGTTTGTGTTTTTAGGAGTCATGGTAAATGTCTCCAAGCTGACAACTGAAAAGGTAGATGCTGCTTCAATCTCTTTCTCTCCTCTGAAGTCCCAAAATACGTTCTGCCCATCTCCTCCTGGTTTTGCTCCAAGTTGGCTAAACGTAAGACTTTGATCCAGCTTTGGCACAGATAAAGCATCTGGCCAACTTGCCAAGTTACTCCTAGATTTATGAGGTGGAATGAGACATCAAGATCCCATGTCACTTTGGGTCTGAGAGACAAGAAGCCCTGCCTTAAGGAACACTTCCCATTCTGGCACTCACACCTGGGTTTCAGTTTTGGCAGAAGGATTCTGGAGGAAGGGAGGGAGAAGAGCACGCCTAAACGGAGGTACACCAGACGGACCTGTTCTCCCCAAAGTGGCTGACCCTTGCCAGGATGACAAAGGAAAACATTGGTTTGCAGGCTGTGTGTTTAATGTATCCCGCCTTCTCCCTTGTAATGATTCCAGAACAAGAAATCTTCAACTTTCCTGTAATGAGTGCAAAGAAAAGCCATTTTCTTCTTCCAGAATGGACTCTGCTCTGTTAATAGGCTGGGAGACTTTGATAGACTTGTCATCTCTCCTCATTTAGCCAAGACTGTAATCCAAGTGTCCATCAGGCTTTAACAAAATGTAAAATAGGATAACTAGTATTGATGGTGTCTTGGGAAGGAAGGAAGGAAGGAAGGAAGGAAGGAAGGAAGGAAGGAAGGAAGGAAGGAAGGAAGGAAGGAAGGAAGGAAGGAAGGAATCTCAAAGGGATGACAAAAATGAACTGAATGTGAAATATGACAATTTGTGAGGAAAGTTCCTTATGTGGACATTCCTCTCAGTCCACAAAGCAGAGCAATACAGAATCTGTCCCAAAGGAGGAAGATGCTGGAGTTTTCATTCTTTTGTGTTTTTTGGGGGGGGGAAATGCAGCTGGCTGTTAGGAATTGAAAAGAAAGGTATCTAACAGCCTGAAATTGATGTAGCACTGAATGCCTTCAGTTGGCATTAGCAGCCATTATCTTATTTTCTTCCCCTTGGCACAGATTATAGGAGCAATGTCAAAGGAAGAAGAATATTTGTCTCTTTCACACTTACTAAGTGAGAAATGCAAGGGCATTTAAGTCATCTAGGCTTCTTGAAACACATTTCCAGATTATCAGCAGCTTTGTAAGAAATCAGGCACTAGCCTTGAGCCCATGCAAGATAAAACTAAATCCTAAATACCATTCCCTCTATTCAGTGCACATAGAAGTCTACGTTGGCTGGATTCCTTCTTGCTTTCTGAAAGATTTTACTCATAACTTGGGGAAAGGGGCTTAGATACCTTTCTTTTCATTTCCTAACAGTCAGCTACATTTCCCCAAGAAATAGAATTCTTTATTGGCCAAGTGCGATTGGACAAACACAAGGAATTTGTCTCCAATGCATAAGCTCTCAATGTACATACAAGCAACAAGTGATAATCATAATCATAAAACATAGTCATCATAAATCCTAGATACAACACTCAGTGATAGTCATAGGATACTAAAGCAATCAACATAAATCATAATAGGATACTAAATAAAAGCAATCAACATAAACCATGAGATACAACAAGTTATAATCATAAGAATCTAAGGAAATAGGTAATAGGTAATAGGATAGATGAGAAGGATAATAAGTAATGCAGTCCCATGGCCTAAACAGTGTTGTGGGAATTAGTTGTTTTACAGAGTGATAGCGGGGGGGCGGCTGTCTTTGTGTCTGGTTGTTTTGATGTGCAATGCCCTGTAGCATCGTCTTGAGGGAAGAAGTTGAAACAGTTTATGTCCAGGATGTGAGGTGTTTGTAGATATTTTCACAGTCCTCTTTCTGGTTCATGCAGTATACAGGTCCTCAGTGGAAGGCAGGCTGGTTGCAATCATTTTTTCTGCAGTCCTAACTAGCCGTTGAAATCTGTGCCTGTCTTGTTTGGTTGCTGTGCCAAACCAGACAGTTATAGAGGTGCAAATGACAGACTCAATAATTCCTTTGTAGAACTGTATCAGCAGCTCCTTGGGCTACATTTTGTATTTATTCCTGTCCTATTCCAAGGCTGACAGAGTTTTTTAAACACGGAAGAAGTATTAACATTTTCAGAGCTTTCATCTGGGAGCAAGACATCCTGACATCCCACTGAACCCTTGATTAAAGTGCTATTAATAATAGCGCATAAAAATTGCTTAGGAATAGGAACTGCTTTCTTAGCAGTGAGCCACCCAATGATTCGTCTGCTTTCATGCTTCTACCATCAGTACAATCTGCAGAAATTAGTTGATGGTGATACTATGAAAACATTAATCTCCTGGCTTGAACAGATCAAGGGCACTGACAAAAATAGAAACAAACCAGGCAGGGTTTTTTTTTCCTCTTCTCCCCCCCCCCCAGTTTGGGAACCCTCCCCACAATTCCAGGCAGCCTATAACTACTAGCTGGAAATATTTGAATGTTCTCACTCTGCAGGAATCCTTTGGTTTATGGTAAAGATAGCTATGGCATTACTTCTTAAAAACAGAATTAGCTTTATGACTCAAGATCAGTAGGCCTCCAACCAAGGCGCCTCTTCTCAATTCCAGGTAATGTCCTAGCCCAGGGGTAGGCAACCCAAAACACTCAAAGAGCCACTTGGACCCGTTTCCCACCGAAAACAAAACACTGGGAGCCCCAAAACCCTTTTGATATCTAAAATGAAGATAACACTGCATATATCCTTTTTTACCTTTATTATAGGTATATATGTGTGTGTGTGTGTGTGTATGTGTGCGTGTGTAGATATATATATGTGTGTGTGTGTGTGTATATGTGTGTGTGTGTGTGTGTGTGCATGTGTGTATATATATGTGTGTGTATATATATGTGTGCCTAGCCGGTCCATGAACAACCTCAAGCAAGGATGAAGATGGCCAAAAGATCTAAATTGAAGCCAAAGCTAGAATTGTACTACATTTCCACTGGGACTTTCGAAGACAGATGGATGGATGTTGGATGGATAGATGGCATTGCAAGGATGGAAAAGAGAATGCTGCCCATATTATTGCAGATGAATTGGAAATAAAGTGTAGGAACACGTGGTAGCCAACCACATGGAGGAGTAGCATCAAAGCCCCACATAGAAATATTTATCCTACTGCAAAAAGTCTGAATTTTTGATTCCTAGGGAATCCTAACTGCCTGTCAGGATTCACCCCGTGTAAATGCATAGATTATATCAACTCCAGCTCCACTGCAAACACTTTTTCTATACAAATGTAAGAAGGAGAAACATTGCATTGAGTCTACTTACTCACAGAAGACTGTACTCAGTTGGGGGGAAAAGCTAAGTCTTCCAGGTCTCACTCTTACACCAAGAGTGAAAATCCTGTGTTCTTCCAGAGGTTGTCAGACTACAATTCCGATCAATCTAGTCAATTCAGCTAACATAGTGATAATGGAAGCTGTAGTACAACAACCTATGGAAGTGGCAGGATTTTCATGAACACTATTTCATTTTGTCAAGTGAAATAACCATTAGGTCATCTACTGATGGTTAGTCAATCATTAATATGGCCATATTGTCAATAATCCTCCCCTCTAGATCTTTATATGGCTCAAAACCAAAGGTTGTAGCTTTGATTGGTTTGTGTTTTTTCTTAACTTTGATTCCATAATCTTTCTCTGATTACTATTGTACTCAGTACTCAGTAGATAATCTTTCTCTCAGATCATAGAACAAATCACTGAACTGTACAGATCAGTACGCATTGTTTTGCCTAACCAAGCAAGCTACTTGCCAGCTGATGAGATTCTCTGACCATTGTTCATTAACTTTCACCTATTTGACAGAATGGTTTTTGGTATCTCTTCCTATCCCAAATTGAAAACCTGCCTCATTCACTCTGGGGTATCTCACATCTATCACTCCTAGAATAGCCAGTGTGAGATAAACAATGATGGCTTCTTCAAATGGTATGTCTTACCTCTCATAACTCTCATCGTCTTTATTCCCCTTCAGTAGATGGTTCCAGTCATTGGTTTAAGGCGAGATACAGGGAAGATTGGGGTTGCTTGTGCTACATAATTCCTTCTCTATACCAGAGGTCCCCAACCTTTTGGGCACCAGGGACCGGTTACGTGGAGAGAGGTTTTTCCGTGGACTGGAGGGGGCGTGGTTTTATGTGCTGCCTGCATCCCGCAGATAGGGCTTTGCTTGTTTGCGTGGCCTGGTTGCTGGCATGCTGCAGCCCGGTACCGGTCCACAGACCGGGGGTTGGGGAGACCCCTGCTCTATACAACTGCATTATCCAACCCTTTCATAGTTTAAAGTTCCATGGCAGACAGTAAGCATCATGTGTGGAACTGACAGCATCTGTCCCACATTTTCATTCAGGAGATTTTGATTTCAGTCATTATCTGGGAACTGATATGTAATAAAAACTGATAGAAATGGCTACTCAACCTATTTCAAGAATTATGAGAAGAAAGGCAAACACATTTGTTTTTTAGAATATAAAAATCCAGCAACTTACTGTGGGTGAAGGCAGGCGTTAAGAATATGAAAATGTCCCAGTGCAATTTGGCCGCAGGTCCATCAAGCCTGGAATTCAATGTCCTATGAAATGACTTGGGAACTTTAAAACAAAAAGTTAAAAACTGGATAAAGAAGACAGGGATATGCATTGCAAATAATATCTCAGAAAATGGCCAGCTTACTAAGTTGAAATATCTTCTGATGCAATCATGAAGAGGTTGAGGAGATGTTGACTACAGTACTCAGTTTCTCTTTATCAGGCGAGTGCGGACTTCCCTGAAATATGTTGCCTTCCCTAACAGCTCCTAGATAGAATTCCTGACCAGCACTTCCAATATCTGCCAGGGCTTGCAATGCAGGCTCCAACAACCGGAGGAGGGACATAGGTAGGGAAAGCTGGGTGATGGCACAAAAACAGAGCTTATTCTGACCTTGTATGGATATAAATCTGAAAACTCATTATTCACACATATCATTCCAGTGTTTTAAGTAGATTTATAGCAAGCACACATTAAAGGCAATGAATTATGGGCACGGTTGAAATGCAGATGAAGTTCGCCTCAATCCAGAGCAGATACGGGTGGCAGAGAGAGATGAAATGATGAACAAATTGCAAGATGTTTAAAGAATGACATGCTAAAGAGAGCTAAAAGGATTTATAGCTTAGCCTGGTCAGACCCCTGTTGAGCCTCGGTTATCACCCTTTGATAATCGAGAATCCCAGGATGGTAAGAAGCAGAATGCTCAGGGATCTCTTTGGATCAGGTTTCATCTAGACTTCAGTAAGTGCCAGGATATTTTAGGATTTAGGGGATTGTGAAATGAGCTACAGAGATGAGTAGAGCAGTCAATGCTAGGCAGGATGGGCAGGTAGACTAAGAAGTGTTTGGGGACAGAACTAGAGGTGCAGAAGAAGCAAACACCCTCTTCTCCTCTTGAATTCAGCTCTACCCTGAAACGTTCCCCTTCTTTGCTTCCCCTGTGGGCCCCTCTGACTTTGACAACCTGGATGAAGACAGGCAGAAAGCTAAAAAGTGCAGCATTTTTCTGTGTAAGGGAAACCACTCCCCTCATTTTTCCTCTTATTTATTACAGGGGCATAGTCCATGATTGAGAAAGAAACCAGAGAATAGTCATGCAATCATTTTTGTGACATTGGGAGTTTGCTCCTTCATAGGCCCAGCATCCATACGAACACAGATCACTTGCCTCTCTGCTGCTGGGTGTGTGTGACAAGCTGATTGTGCTCGTTCTCCTGAGAAAGGAAAGCCTCTGGAGTAAGAAGCATTGCATTGGCAGACATAACAGGACAGAAAACAACCTGCGTGACTACAACCCAGCGTATGAATCCACTGAGTGCTATTGACTGGGAATAGTTAGAAAAACTGCCCTGCCTGGTCCCTCCTCCCACGTTCAATCATGCCTCCATCCACATATGTATGGAGAGACTCAATTCTGGAGTTCTTGTTTGTGGGGAAATGGAAGGACATATTGATTGCGCTTCCATGTTTGCAAACATCACGCCTTGATCTCTGGAATGTGATTGGCATTTACAATTCATTACTGGCTTTGAAGCAAAAATGGGTGGTTTTGAACTTCACGCTCACTGCTCATCGTGGTTTGGAAATGTTTTTGTACACCATTAATGATTTAGAAGGCTGCCCAAGGAAGTAGCATTACTGGCAAAGGTGAGTTCGCACTCTAGATTGTGGAAGAGTCAGCCTTAGAAGAAAAACATACATTATCTTGGCTCTTGGACTGATGCTCTTCTTACAGAGACAGAAATACTTGGCTCTACTCCAGAGTACCCTTTTCCAACACATCATAGAAGCCCTGTGAAATCTCCTAAAATTAAGGATACAATCCAGGAAAAAGAAACAAGCATTTTAAAGCTTACAGATTCTCGTAGAAGGGATTTAAATTATTTACAGAACCAAAGGAACCTAAAAATCCTTAAACATTAAATGGAATGTTCTTTAGCCATAAACAGTAAATATGTTTTAAGAAAATGGAAGAGTTTCAATAGTTTTTCCAAATTTGCAGAGGATCCATACATATATGAGGGTACAGTTTCAAAGATATGCTTTATCTAACAATATTAGAGCAAAGTACCACACAAAAATTACCGAGTTGCTGTGTCAAGCAACACAGGTCCTTCTTCTGAATTGCTAATGAAGATGTCATGTTGTTACCTCACTTTATATGTTGGCTCTGAGGTCTCTAACATTGAGACTTCATTGCCCTGTGTTAATCCCCAAATAACACAGAGAGCAGAGCTGGACCTGAGATCTGCACTGTGTACAGTATTTCATGTATGCCCTCAATGTATTAATTCTCAGAAATCAAAGCTCTTAGTAATCTGGATAGGATAACAAACTCAGTTTTGTCTGGAACTACAATTTCAATCAGATGCAAAGCTCTCCCTGCCTTCTCCTCTGCCCTGTGGCATGCAACTTCTTCACATGAGCCTGAACACGATGGAAGGCCGCTTCTTGCAAGAATCAGGTGCTAAGAATTCTTGTGTCTCTACTCTTAGGAGTATAGGTAGCCCTCGACTTATGACCATTTGTTTAACAATGGTTCAGATTAATGATGACCCAGGAATATTGGTTCTCCTTAAGCCTGAGATTCCTCAGTGAAAAACTAATTGGTGGGGTGCAGTTTGGAAGGCTGGCTGGGAAACAACTGTTTTCCTTGCTGAGGTTCCAATCCCCTGGAGGAGCTCTGGGCAATCAGATACATTGCAGAGCCTTTCACACACTTTTCTGCACTTTTCTTATTTGATTTATCTTTCTGCCTAAATAACCAAAGTGCATTACCAGCAAATCTTACAACTCTGGCAACTTATAACAAACATCCAGAGAATAATTGCTTGAAAATTACTGGGGTTAATTTCCAGGACTTTATGCACCGGGCAGTCTCCTCGTCAATCTCTGCATCTGGGTCGGAGCAGGCCCATATTCCACTCAATTTCATCTAGCAAAAAAATAATAACGTGACGTTTATTAAACTTCAACAAATACCCAGACAGTTAAGTGGCAAAATGGGGTAAAAGGCAGACAAAGGGAAAGGAAGAGAACTAATCTCTTCATAATGCTCAGAGGTTATAGAAACATAATCACTGAGGCTTAACTAGAATGTGTTGTGTAGGAAGAGTCAATCAAACCTAGGAAGAAACCAGCATGGCAAGAAAGAAGAAGTTTATCCTAATGAGGAGAACTAAAAGGCAGGCAAACTCTGGCAAAAAACATGCAAGTTATTTAATACAGAAGAGAAAAGGGATTGTTCCGTAGGTACAGGTAGTCCTTGATAGTGATTATGGTCATTATTTTCTGCCTGTCGTTAAGTAGGTCACATTGTGGCAGCCTTTAGGTGAACGAGGCAGCCATAAAGTGAACACCACAGTCATTAAGCAAAACACTGCAGTCATTAAGCAAACCCATTGTTTACTAGAGGCAGTTTTTGTCAAAAATCAAAAGTAAACGCTGATTTCCAGCAAAAATGTTGTAAATTGTGGTCATGTGACCACAAGGCTATGTAAAACAGACATAAATGCAGCCCGATTGCTGAGTGGCCAATATGCAGTCACATGTCTGAATTGGGTGGCTGTCAGAACTTCAAATCTGGGTTGTAAGTACCTTTTGGGAGGGTTCATTATAATTTCAAATGGTCACTAAACGACCAAATGTAGATCAAGGACTACCTGTAAAGCAAAAAAAAAAAAAAAAACACCATGAAAGGGACAAGGGATGTTTTCAACATGCTGGAAGCGGAAAAGCTGCCATTAGAATGACAGTGGTCCTCACCATGTGGATGGGGATTGTAGAGAAACTGAAGGAATTATTGGCCTCTGCCTTTATGAGATAAGATAGGGCAGGGGTCCCCAAGCCCTGGGCCGTGGACCAGTACCGGTCCACGGCATGCCAGCAACCGGGCCGCACAAACACGCAAAGCCCCATTCACGAAATGCAGGCAGCACACAAAACCACACACCCTCCGGCCCTTGGAAAAACGTCTCTCCACGGAACTGGTCCCTGGTGCCCAAAAGGTTGGGGACCTCTGAGATAGGGGACAAACGCCTGAACCAGAAGCAGAACTGATCTTGGGGGGAGAACTGGAACAACTAAGTCAATTTGAAATAATGAAAGAAGATATTCCAGAACATGTTGAGAGACTAGCATAGTTACAAATCACTGGGGTCCTGGTGTCTCCACCCAAGAATCCTTAAAGAATTCAAATGTGAAATTGCTAACCTCTAGCTAAAATTATATTATTTATCATTCCAATGAGCCACAGGGCCAGATGACTGAAAGGTATCAAACATGACAGCAATATTTAAAAAGGAATGCAGCGGTTCTGTATAAATAATAATCAAAATAAAACTGACATAAGGAACTGAGCCTCGTTGAAAGAAAAGCTGCACAGGTTCTACAAAGATACATCCTGCTTTGCCAATCGTTTAGACTGTTTTGAGTGTTGATGAATGAATGAAGGTGATCTTATTGACACAGTTTGGATTTTTCAAAAACCCTTTGACAAAGTTCTTCACCAAAGATTTTTGAGTAAACTTAGTGACAGTGAGGCCTTCCTTTCATGAAACAGATAAAAAAATTACTATGAATTGAATTGAATTTTTTTCATACTGATAATAATAATAAAGTTGAAAGGGACCTTGGAGGTCATCTAGTCCAACCCCCTGCTCAGGCAGGAAACCCTATACCATTTCAGACAAATGGCTGTCCAGTCTCTTCTTAAAAACTTCCAGTGTTGGAGCATTCACCGCTTCTGGAGGCAGGTTGTTCCACTGGTTAATTGTTCTAACTGTCAGGAAGTTTCTCCTTAGTTCTAGGTTGCTTCTCTCCTTGATTAATTTCCATCCGTTGCTTCTTGTCCTGCCTTCAGGTGCTTTGGAGAATAGCTTGACTCCCTCTTCTTTGTGGCAGCCCCTGAGATATTGGAACACTGCTATCATGTCCCTCCTCGTTCTTCTCTTCATTAAACTAGACATACCCAATTCTAGCAACCGTTCCTTATATGTTTTAGCCTCCAGTCTCCTAATCATCTTTGTTGCTCTTCTCTGTACTGTTTCTAGAGTCTCATCTTTTT
The DNA here is from genome assembly GCA_023970755.1 of Azemiops feae. NCBI lineage: Eukaryota > Metazoa > Chordata > Lepidosauria > Squamata > Viperidae > Azemiops > Azemiops feae. The sequence goes on from JALGBA010004283.1 coordinate 1,714,967, forward strand.
TACATCGTGGTGACCAAAACTGGATGCAGTATTCCAAGTGTGGCCTTACCAAGGCATTGTAAAGTGGTATTAATACTTCACGTGATCTTGATTCTATCTCTGTGTTAATGCAGCCTAGCACTGTGTTGGCTTTTTTGGCAGCTGCAGCACACTGCTGGCTCATATTTAAGTGATTGTCCACTAGGACTCCAAGGTCCCTCTCACGGTTACTACTATTGAGCAAGGTACCCCCTATACTATACCTGTACATTTGGTTTTTCCTGATTAAATGTAGAACCTTACTTTTTTCACTATTGAATTTCATTTTGTTAGATAGCGCCCAGTGTTCAAGTCGGTCCAGATCCTCCTGTATCTTAAGCCTATCTTCTGGAGTGTTGGCTATTCCTGCCAGCTTGGTGTCATCTGCAAATTTGATGAGTTCCCCATCTATCCCCTCGTCCAAATCTTTGATGAAGATGTTGAAGAGCACTGGGCCCAGAACAGAGCCCTTATATAAGTTATATCCACAGCATTCCTCTGGTCCACTGATTTTGTCACTTGGTCAAAGAATGCAATAAGATTTGTCTGGCATAATCTGTTTTTGACAAACCCATGTTGGCTTTTAGTAATAACTTTGTTTGCCTCTAGGTGTTCTCTGATTCGTTGTTTGATTATCTTTTCCAGAATCTTCCCAGGTATTGAGGTCAGGCTGATAGGTCTGCAGTTTCCTGGATCTATTTTTTCCCCTTTTTTGAAGATGGGAACGACATCAGCTCTCTTCCAGTCCTCTGGTAGTTCCCCAGTGCTCCAGGATCTTTGAAAAATATAGTTCAGTGGTTCTGAGATCACATCTGTCAGTTCCTTGAGAACCTTGGGGTGTAATCCATCTGGTCCTGGTGATTTGAACTCGTCTAGGCTGGACAGGTGCTCACTTACCATTTTCTTACCTATCTTAACTTGTGTTTCTAATCTCTTTTTTATGTTACTGTTTTTGGTAGGTTGGACTGTTTTTTCCCTTTGTGTAAAGACAGATGCAAAAAAACGAGTTAAATAGTTCTGCTTTCTCCCTGTTGCTTGTCACCTTCTTGCCACTTTCCCCCACTAATGGACCAATCATTTCCTTAACTTTTTTTCTTGTTTTTTACATGTTGAAAGAATCTTTTTTTGTTATTTTTGACTTTGGTCGCAAGCCTTAGTTCATTTTGAGCCTTAGCTTTCCTCACTTCATCTTTCCAGGCTCAGGCTATTTGCTGATATTCTGCCTTAGTTATGTGCCCCTCTTTCCACTTTTTATACTTGTCCTTTTTATCTTTCAATTTATCAGAGAGTTCTTTATGCAGCCATGCTGGTTTCTTTTGAGAGCTGTTATTTTTCTTCTTTGTTGGTATTGTGCTAGACTGGGCTTTTATTATCTCACTTTTCAAAATTTCCCAAGTTTCTTGAGTTGTTTTCCCCTTGAGGATTCTCATCCATGGAATCCTTCCCAAGCTCTCTCTTAGTTTATTGAAATTAGCTCTCTTAAAGTCCAAGACTCTAGTTTGACTGTGTTCTATTGCTTGTACTTGAATCGTTAGTGCCAAGATGTACAATAGCATCCACATCACAGTCCTTGCTGGCATTCTTGACTATTTTAAAAATATGCTTCTTGTCCCTACTGGCAGTAGCACCTGGAAGATACCTCTTTCAAAACCTCTGTGTCCTTTCCTAAATTTACATCCCTTATAATTGAATCACCAACCAGAATGTGATTTCTCTTTTTGGATGCCTTTCTCTTCTTGCATGACTGATGTGTAGTACCTGATTCGCACTTCTCCCTGTCAAAAACAAGTTCTTCATCTTGGACCACGATCCCCTGCTTATTTGAGTTATCATCACAACTACCTTGACCTGTCTCCTTAATGTCCCTATTAAGGTCAGCAAGGGCACTGTATCTGTTATGCAGGAACACAGTGAAAGCTTTGTGTTTATGGTTCCCAGCTCTCACCCTGCCAGATCCTACGGTTGTCCACACTGCCCTTCTCCTGCAGGATCTTTGTGGTAGAGGGGGCTGATAGCGCGGAGGCTCAGTAGAGTAGAAGGGCTGAGCTTGTCACCTAATTTCTGCCTGAAGAGCACAGATTACAGACCCTAGATAAATAATCTGTCCTTATAGACTAGTGATTTGTTTACAGATAGGACAGTTTCCAAGTCCTATTTGGCCAAGTGTAATTAGACACACAAGGAATTTGTCCCCAAGGCAGACATGTTCAGAACAGAATAACAGAGTTGGAAGAGACCTTGAAGGTCTTCTAGTCCAACCCCCTTCTCAGGTAGGAAAACCTATACCATTTCAGACAAATGGCTGTCCAATCTCTTCTTAAAAACTTCCAGTGTTGGAGCATTCACCGCTTCTGGAGGCAGGTTGTTCCACTGGTTAATTGTTCTGTCAGGAAGTTTCTCCTTAGTTCTAGGCTGCTTCTCTCCTTGATTAATTTCCATCCGTTGCTTCTTGTCCTGCCTTCAGGTGCTTTGGAGAATAGCTTGACTCCTTCTTCTTTGTGGCAACCCCTGAGATATTGGAACACTGCTATCATGTCACCCCTCGGCCTTCTCTTCATTAGACTAGACATACCCAATTCCAGCAACCGTTCCTTATATGTTTTAGCCTCCAATCCTGTAATCATTTTTGTTGCTCCTCTCTGCACTCTTTCTAGAACCTCAACATCTTTTTTACATCGTGGTGATCAAAACTGGATGCAGTTCCAGAAGGATCTTTTTAATCTGGATGAATGGTAAAGCAAATGAAAACTGCCATTCCATTAAAATAAACATAAAGCAATGCTTGCTAGGACCCCCAAAACACAACTTTGTACCCTTGATAGGGCCTGAACTGCCTGTAAGGAGGGGGGGGAAATCTTCAGATCTTAGTGGCTAATCTAATTAAGAAGTGGATTTAGTGTTCAGCAGCCGAGAGAAAGGACATTCCGTGTTTGCAATTATTAGGAAAGATTGAAAATAAAAATGCCAATGTTGTAATGCTGCTATACTAATCTACTGTAAGTCTACATCTGGAATGCTGTGTACATTTCTGGTCAACACACTTGGAAAAGGTTATAAAAGAGTGTGGGAAAGGTTCAGAAGAGGACAAAGAAAATATCAAGAGTCTCAAACTTCATCCCTATAGGAAAAGGTTAAAATCTTTGGAACTTGTTAGCTTGGGAAAAAAGGGAAAATGACAGAGGATGTGATTGAGATATATAAACTGAAACAAGAAAACATAGGCTAACTGTTGCCCAGGGAAGTTGACTGGGAGATCTAAAATGGGCAGCAGAAAGCACTTCTTCCCAAAACACATAATTGCCCTGTGGAATTCATTACTATGAGGCACAGTGATGTCCAATAACTTGGATGATTTTAGAATGGGATAAATTTGTGGAGGGCTATCAGTGACCACCAATCTAAAATACTGAATGGTACCTCTAGGCATTATACCTCCAAACATCAGTTGCAGAGTAACAATAGCTGGAAGGAGTTACATCTCTCTTTCCTATTTGGGGGGAATCATAAAGGCTGTCTTTCTCACTCACAGTGGTTGACCACTGTGGAAAATGCTAACTGCAAGCTGACTTCAGTGGAGTTCATTCCATTCCAATTTATTGGTATCACCACCCACTGAATACAGCTAGTCTTTTATAATGAGAAATCCATACCCAACCCCAAAATGTAGAAGCCATACATTTTATTTCAAATTCTTGAGTCAATGCTTAAGAAGCAGGTAACAGCAGTGACCAAATGAATTTACACAAATTCATCTTGTGTGCCAATTGTGCCCATTCCTAGATCAGGAGGCACTGCTGATAGTCACTCTTGCCTTAATCACTTCTTATCTGGCTTATTACAAAGTGCCCTATTTATTGCACAGAAAGTGGCAATAAATATAGTTTTGAACTTCTTACAGTACACTTGTGTGACACCACTGTTTTGTGAGCTGCACTGTCTTCTAGTAGGTTTCAAAGTGCCAGATGTCATTTTTAAAGCCTTAGATGTCCTGGTTACTTGTAGGACTGTTCATCCCCTACCTGCAGTTTCTGCCTGTTCCATCAGATCCATCAGGGTGGCCCTGCTCTGTGAAGCAAGCGGAGCAGCTGGCTGGACCAGGCAACCTGCCTTCGCTGTTGTTCCCTGTCTTCTTTCTGAAACCTGGATGGTCCTGATTCTGTTCGCCTTTTGAAAGGCATGGCGGCCAGAATGTTAATCGAACCCAGCATGTGGTGTTTGTTGGTTTATGCTGTTGGAGACTTTCTCAGGCTATTGGAAAGTTCTTTAGGGTACCTTGAATGGGTTTTTAATTGGACATTGTTTTCTGCTGTGTTTTTATTTTTATTTTTTTTCTGTTCACCTCCTAGACTTTCTTTGGTGAAGAGGGGGTGGCCGTGTAAATTTGCCAAATAAATATATAAATACTGGCTCTTTCCAAGCATTACACAGAAAAATACTAGACATGGGGTAGACTTCCGGTCCTGCGCGGTAGTGACTGATCGCGGGCTTGCGGACCGCCGCACCCCCGGGGCCAACTTTCATCCTGCCTGGAGACCCTAATGGGTCCAAGCTGCCCCAGAGAGGTGGCGAAGAAAGAAGGGTGCCCCGGCGACTCTGGAATGACGGTGGTCGTTCCGTTCGTCTTGGGGAAAGCCTTCTAACCCGACAGGAGAAAGGCTGTATTTCATCGATTAGCCCAAGCTACTTGCAACCAGAGTCCAAAAGAACTAACCAGCACTACAGTAAACAGCGTGCTTCAAAATGGGTGAGGAATATGATTTTCCCTTTTCTATTCTACACTTAATTTCCTGGAAAAGATCCCCAAGAAGCAAAATACCTCCAAAAGTGAAGGAGGGGGACTTCCACCTCATCCTTATATTAATGGAAGCGGCGAATTAAAATTTCTATGGAGGATCAAAATATATGGTAGTGAAATAAATTTATAAACTTGAAAGCTAAAATTTAACTTTGGACAAGTTTAAGATTGTTGAATGGTTAAGACTCATTTTAAAGACCATTGTTCATATTGAAAACTAAATAGATGCTGACACCTAGTGGTAGATGAAGATTATGACAGCTATGATTTCCATAGAGAACTTGCCAAAACCTGGGAAAAGCTAATCTGTGTTTGTGACCTTCAAAGCTTTAATAATAAAGAACAGCTGTAACAAAAGACAAAAAAAAAAAAGACAACAATCTGGGCTGCAGACAAAGAAAAAATTATAAACTTTAGGGGGGGGAAATCTTTTTTTAACTCTTTGGATTACAAATATCTATTTAACTGGGACTCTAAAGCTATTTGCAGATAAGAAGGAAAACTCCAACTTTTGGCCATCATGGATCAGAGACATGTAGACAGAACACACCAAGAAAACAAAAATACCTCTCAGGAGGAGATATATAGTATATTGCAATTAATTCAAATAACACTGAGTTCAAATCACAAAGAAATCCAAAATAACTTTGAAAATACAAATCAATCTATCTCTAAGTTAACTTTACAACAACAAAAACTTCCAGGAAACAACAACAGAGAAGGAGCAGACAAAACAAATAAGTGGACATAAAATTGAAAATAGAGACTCAAAGATGGAACTTAACAAAGCAAGAAAACATGATTTAATTCTAGTGGGGGAAAATTTACAAGAAATGGAAAAAACATTCCTTCAGACTAAAAAATAAATCTGAGGACAAAAAACCAGATTGGATAAAATGGAATGTAGAGATGTTGAAAACATCAGAGAGAAAGGAAGTGATAAGAAAAGCAAAGAAGGAGAAAGAGAAAAACATTTTCAAGAAACATGGAAAGGCAAAAGCCTCACATAAAGACACTTTATTCGATTTACTTCTTATACCTACAGCAACAGTCATGAATATATGGAAAAAAAATTTGATTCAGCAAAACACATTGATCAAGAAAGATACTGGTCAAAGGATAAAGATCAAAGTGAAAATTAAGAAAATAGATGATGGGATCTACCAGAGAGAATACTTAAAAAAGAAACATTTGTTTGAATATGGTTAAAGAAATAGAAAAGATTCTGAATACATATGTCATTCTAAGAGAGATCAATTCCTTAAATAATACTGTATGCTTTCCCCCCCCTTTTTATTTTATTTCTTGATATAAGTAATATAATACTGCTGAAATGGCCTAGATGAAGGAAACGTTTTAGATAATTAAATGTGTCTGAATTTAGGGAAATTATAATGTATAGAAAAGAAAAAATGTTTTGAATAAGAGTTAAAGGATTAGGTGACTAGGCACATTAAATGGAATATTTAAAGATTAAATATATTTTTAATCATGGTTAAAAAGAATAAGAAATTTTGGGAATGAATATATATTAGCTTAGGAGGAATATATATTTTAAGTAGTATTTTACTTTTTAATGTTTCTTTACTCTTGCTCTCTTTTGCTTTTCTTTACTGTTTTTACCTATTCTTTAAGAAATGTAAAAGTGTTGAGATGGTTTATATGGGAAAAATGGATTTAAATCTTTAAATGTAATTAACTGTTGAGAAAATCTTAACCAGCAAGTATTCTTTGAACTTTATGGGAGAAACAAATCTAAATAAGGACTCTAACAGGATATAAGATGAGGCAACCAGAATGATTAGATAGAAAAGAAATATTATATTGATGTGATCATTATTTCTAGGAATATTGGGGAAAAATCATATATGTAACTGTTATGTATCAAAATAATAAGAACTGTATTATTTCAAGGTTTGCAAAGAAGACATTTTGGGGAAAAGGGGAAATCAACTAAATGTATTATGTGGATTATGGATTATAGAAACCAATTGCTAATGATTTTTCTTTACAGATGTAAACCCAGCAAACACACTGTTTACCAACTATTAAGTGATTTATGTTTTAAAAAATCAATAAAATATATGGGGGGGGAAGAAAAGAAAAATACTAGACATGGTCCCAGAATATTTTCTTCTTATTGAGTACCTTTGATGCAGAGTTGATAATCAATGGGGCAATCAGTATAGGCTCAGCCTTGTGAGTCATTGAGCCTTCCCCACTCGCCCCTGACGACAGAGCAAACATGTCCTGGTAGCATCATTTTCTGCCATGGCCTCAGGAGGTCAGTCCCCTCAAGCCCTCCCCAGTCCAAGAATGAAGCAGTCTTAAGTCGTCCTGAGCTATACTGTGCTGGTGATACAATGGTGTTTCTCTATTAAAAACAGCCTCCAATGACAGTTACAAAGCTTTTTAAAACGTTATTTGAAGGAGAATCTGAGCAATGCTCATTAGCCATTTTACACTGATGGGGACATGTTTCTCCTGTGCAGTTTCTGGCCAGCCTCATCTGGTTCATTCTCTTCTTATCTACTTAAAAGGTTGGATCCAGCTATATTGCTCTGACGGTCCATTAGTCAGACTGCACAATGTAGGCAGTCCTTGCTTAGTGACCACAACTGGGCAGTGGTGGGATTCAAGTATGTGAACAACCAGTTCTCTGTGTGGATGCCACTTCCAGAAGTCCATTCTGGGCCTGGGCAACAAAAAACTAGCTACCAGTTCTGCCGAAGTGGTGAGAACTGGCTGAATCCCACCACTGCAACTGGGGCCAGAAACCCTGTCTCAAAGTGATGGGGTTGCTAAGCAAAACATCATGTGACTGCAACGGCTTATGACATCACTTCCGATTTCGGTTGTTAGATGAGGCATTGCATCACACAGCATTTGTGATCTTATTACCGGCTTCTCCATTGACACTGCTTGTCGGAAGCCAGCCATGCAGTCATGATCATATGACTGCGGGATGCTAGGAAATTTGTACATACAAGGACTGGCCATAAAGTTACTTTTTCAGTGCTGTTGTAACTTTAAACAATTGCTTAACAGGGCAGTTGCTAAGCAAGGTCTACCTGTGGAGGTATATTGGCAGCTGGCAATACTGTAAATGTTTTTATTTTTATGGTCCTTACTGGTTTGGTGCAAGACAAAAGAGCAAAGGAACAGAAGCGCCCCCCCCCCCCGCAATGCCTAGAACAGAGCATGGAGGAATCTGAAAGGTGATATTCAGTGCCTACATAAACAAAGGAAACAAAGGAAGGGCTGAGACAGGCTTATAAAGGTACCTCTTTGGGGTTTAGTTCTACTCATGATTGTAATTTTTTTTTTAATTTTTTTTTTACTCAGCTCAGGTTGTGATAGAATGCAGTAAAAGAGGAAGGACATAGGAAAAAGCTTAGAGGTAATGAAGAATCCTGAAATCAAACTGGTTCCATTCCAAGCTACAGTGGTGTGATTAACTGATATAATTTCTCTGTCATTGGTGATGTGTGGTGGAGAACCAGCAGAAAAATCAGCCGATCACTGTCAGTATAATGGGACATGAATGGTAGAATTCAGTAAGGAATGAGAGGAAACATGCTAGAGCAGAGGTCCTCAACCTTGGCAACTTTAAGACTTGTGGACCTCTGTGCTAGAGGCAGGATACGGATAGGCAACAAGGTAACAAAAATCACACTGGTATCATTAAAATAGCATTTTAATTCCAAAGCGGAGAAGGCCCATGGAATACCTTGGATATTGGAATGCTTTTGAAGGAAGAGCATTCTGCTTTGTGATAAATATGTCATCTCTTGTGATGGTGATGGATGGACGGACAGATGGATTTCTGAACAACTGTTAAGATTCAATAATACAACTGAGAAATCATGTAAATATTATTGGTGCAAATATATACAGTGGCAACATTAGGACCACCAACATTCAGTTCACGGGCTAGAGCCAATGTTCCAGAAACAGCCAAGCTTGCTGGGATTATTTTCAGTTTTACAGCATGCTTTGGAGGAAATAATGCTCTATGTTTATTGGGAGAATGTCTTCATCCTGGTTTTTTAATTTTCCACAGAGCAAGAGATTGGCTCCGATTTTTATGATATAACTTAGCTTCTTTATGTACCTTCCCACCAATTTGGATTTGTGTGATCTTCCTGCAGCACTTAATTAAGTGGTCCACTGTTTCTTCATCTTCTTTGCAGAGGTGACATTTTCTATCTGTTGCTGTCTTCTCAATTCTGGTTTTGTATGCATTTATTTTACGGCTTAAAGCAGATTTCTCTCTTCCAAGAACATGTTGCAAATGCAAGCATATCGCCTGCCTCATCACTTCCTTCTACAGGGAAGTTGGCTACCTTATAGCATCTGCACACATTAGTTCTTACTTCTTGACCCATACAGAGTAAGCATCCCTCTGCAGAAGCCACATGGCACTGTCCTGTAATCTCCATTAGTAAACATATGGCATAAATATTAGGCAGAGTGAATGCATTTCTGTTTATGTTGCTTTGATGTACTGTATATATACAACTTCTGCAATAAAGCCAGCTTTGTTTAAGATAACACAAAATCTGCTTTGTGAGGGTTTAGGAGGTGGTAGTATTCTGTGCCAAAGCTTCTTTGGATGAATGATGATATTTTCCCATTCTCTTCCCACGCCTCTCTTGCTACACAGTTATATTTATTTTTTATTGCTCACTCACATGTTACTTAAAATCTGTGTACCGTGGAATTTTTTCGAGATTGTCCAAGGAATTGTGTTCTCTGAAATCCTGGTTCATTTCCTCTGAATTGGGGCCATTATTGTGCATGTTTTCTAGGCTTATTTTTAGCAGTGACTTTTTTTCTAGAATCCATGTTTCAGTGAAAACAGATTATAATCTGCTCCCAACCATTGTTCTTCAAATCTTAGCATCAGGCAGTCACAGCCAAAGAACACTATCTCGGTGATGCTTTTATCAGATAAATGCTCAGAAGCACTAATAGATTTTACTAAGACATACACATCTCTTACTTTTCATTTCTATCCCTAATCTGTGTCCCCATTTCTTCAATTCCCACTTTTCTTTTAACCTCTTAAGTATTTTCCATTTAGTGGGGAAATACAGAATAGTTGCACGTGAGGACTTTTGATTGATAAGGCTAAGAGCTGCCCTGCCCTGTCAGTAACAATAAACTGGCCAATTGGCTGTTGCCTGGATTTTGTCCCAATGATCTGCAAAACTCCCTGGAGAAGGGAGGCAGAAATTCAGTTTGGAATTGAATGGGACCAGGAAGGACTCTGCTTGTAAGGGGATTCTGCCAGAAGAGCCGGAGTCAGTTCCCATAAGACCAGCAGAAAGCAAAGATTATACACAAGAGTATTCACAAGACAGGACTTCCTGAGAAAAGGAAAGTTGTTCCAACAAGTTCCAAAACCCAAGAGAATGCACAGATGTTCTAGGCCAGGGGTCCCCAACCCCCGGTCTGTGGACTGGCACTGGGCCATGGCATACCAGGAACAGGGCCGCGCAAACAAGCAAAGCCCCATCTGCGATGCAGGCAGTACATGAAATCATGTCCCCTATGGTCCGCAGAAAAACCTCTCTCCGTGGAACTGGTCCCTGGTGCTCAACAGGTTGGGGACCTCTGTTCTAGGCTACACCCTCTCTCTGAGCAGCTCTTCAGCTGAAAGGTTTACAGTCTCCCTTGGAGACTTATAGCTATTTAATTCTTTCCAGACAGGGTTACCAAAGAGGTTGTTGAAACACCTCACGCTTGGGGGGGCTGTGGTTGGAGGGGTGGGCTCCGGCGTAGACGTTCCGGCTTAGGGAGGGAATATGTCTGCTCTTTCGCTGGGCTCAGATCATGCCTATCGGCACATGAACAGCTGCAAGGTTCCTGGGCCTCCAGAGGTTTTTCACACTTCTGCTTCAGACACGGTTTCCTGACCATCACTGGAGACAGGCCATAACAAGTTTAACCACAGCCCAGCTGAGCACTGACAGTCTCTAAACATGTCTGAAGGAGCTGAACTCAGAAAACATTTGATTTAATTCAGACAATGTGACACTCCAGATTTTAAAACTGACTGAGCTCCAAGAAATAATCATGACCACAATTATGTAATGACAATAAACAAAGAGGATGTAGGGAATGTATATGTTAATTGGCTTTTACTTTTAGTAAACTTATCCATAGGAAGGCAACCAGGATAATGGTGATCCAGAGACTTGGGAAATGGAAATATGATATAAGGACAAGATTAGCCGTTCACATAAAATTTATCGTCGTTGGTTGTGGCTAAAAAAAAGTAAGTCTTGTTTGCTCAACTTTTAATGGTATTTAAATGGCTGCCTATATATGCTCAAACAAATTTCATGAGACTAGTCTAGTCGACTACATTACATTGTGTATTCATTTTTAATTATGGCTGGTCTTGGAACTACTTGGGTAAAAATAGATACACAATTAATTAACAGACATACAGAGAGAGAGAGAGAGAGAGAGAGACGGGGGGGGGAGGGAATGGAGAGGGAGAGAGAGAGAGTTCTGGACTACAGCTCCAGCTGAGAATGGGGAAAATACAGCAAAAGGCAAAATAAGTCCTGCCAGCATCTTGGAATTTAACAAGGATGAGAAATAAATAAATAAATAAATAAATACAAACATACAAATGTTAGGCTCTATTTCCAAAATGGTTTGGCAGATCCAGGAAAAAGAAACTTCTCATCCACGTCTACCTCCAATGTGAGTTGCAGAATCAGCCGGCCCTTTCCGATGTGCTGCTGAGTCACTCTCCCCAGGTGGAGTCAGCATGGCTCGGAGAGGGGGAGGGAGGCTCATTGGGGCCGCAGAGAAGAAAATACTGCTAGACCTGCAATGGAGGAAAAGCCTCTGTGGTTGTTTTTCTTAGATGCCTGATAAGGGAAGCTCTGAACTGTGTTCGGCAGGTTAACATTTAATGGCTCTGAACTGTCATCCTCAATCTATCAAGGAGATTTTTATATCTGAAAACCTGGCTAACTAAGCTAGCCTGTGTTACATATAAATAAACATCGTATCTCGGATAGGGAGTTAAAGATGTTCTTTTAACAATGTGCAAGCAAGGCTACCTCAGGGTTATAAGGGTGGCTTATTTTTCCAATCTTCAGTCCATCCTGATGTAATCCGACCATTTATGAAACTTACTAGATCACAAATCGGAGAAGGAAAGAAAAAAGATCTGGTATATATGGAAAAGACCCTCCAAAGAATATTTGTCCAATCTGATATGCTGAATTTCTGTAGGCAGTTTGGACTAGGAGTGGGAAGACCCAGGTTCAAATTCACCCTCAGCTATGGAAACCTATTGACTCCTTCTCAACCCACCCCACCCCAGAGGAGTATGGATGAAGAGATAAAATGAAACGAGATCCCCATGGAAGCCACTTTATGCTCTTGAAGAAAGTAGACTATACTTCATCAGCATTATCATCATCATGAGCAACCATTGCATTCAGTACTTTTATTACGGGTTGAACATACCTTCAGGGAGTCTTTGGGTCTAATGTTATTACAGACAGTAACCCAGCACATATAATGAATGAAGTTTGCAGTCTGATCTCGTATTATATTAACTGTGATGTGGTATACTGTGTCTGTGTCCTCTTCTGTGTCCTGTCTTTGACTCATCCCTAGCCTACTGCAGAGGCAGCTTAGAATATCTGTACTTGTTCTATTGTTGATAGCAGATCTTTCCTCTTCTCCCATGATCTATTACTGTATACTATTAGTGGTCCTGGTCATATGGTCAATGGTTAGGCTCTGCTGGCTTCCATTGGCCATTTGAGACTGTTGCAGGCAATTTTTATCTACTGTCCTCACCCTTTTGTTACTAGTCACTGTCTTCCATGGCTGTTTTGACATGGACTGCAGGAGTGACCACATACCTGATTTTGTAGGGAGATAATAGCAATAGCATTTGACTTATATACCGCTTCACAGTGCTTTACAGCCCTCTAAGTGGTTTACAGAGTCAGCCTATTGCCCCCAACAATCTGGGTCCTCATTTTACCGACCTTGGAAGGATGGAAGGCTGAGTCAACCTTGAGCCAGTGTGAGAATCAAACTGCTGGCAGTTGGCAGGATTAGACTGCAATATTGCATTCTAACCACTGCGTCACCATGGTTCATAATGCATATTAACACATTCTGTAGTGCTTACCAGTTTTTGTTCTGAAGTGCTTGTTTGGTCTTGTTGTTGTTAGTTGCGAAGTCGTGTCCGACCCATCGCGACCCCATGGACAACGTTCCTCTAGGCCTTCCTGTCCTCTACCATCTTCTGGAGTCCATTTAAGCTCACGCCTACTGCTTCAGTGACTCCATCCAGCCACCTCATTCTCTGTCGTCCCCTTCTTCTATTGCCCTCAATCTTGTTTGGTCTACATTACCTATTCTCCACCATTTCAGCTAAGAAGGGCCTTTAATGTAGCCATGCTTTCTATGTTCTTGTTATTTTGTGGTAGGCACCATTTTGCCTGCCCCTACATGATTTCCCCTGCTTCAAACAGGCTATATCCAGGTGCTGCTGGCCATGGCCATTTGCTAACAGGACTGCCATTCAATTCACTGTTTTCTGTTTGCACTATCTTGGAACTGGAGTGAAATTGTCAAGAGTTCTGTTTCCTCTTTTAGTCCAAGCAATACTCTTACGGGCAGGGGAAATGGGAGGAAAGGACTGGCACTCCTCACAATCCTTCCACTGCATCAATGGCCTGTCACTCGGGCTATTTCTGAACATGGGATGGTTCTGCTGCACTTCTGGAAGCGTACTAAACTCATCTCCAAAAATAACCTGGCTGACAGGCTGATGGAATGGATGAGGAGTGGGATGAAATGAGAAGGAGATTTTCTAATGTGCTACAAAAGCTTCATCCTGCTTCACCCTGCACCTTCTTCCATTTCACTGTTCTATTAGCTGGACTGTTTTTGGACATGGGTTTAATGTTCTTCCAGAAAAGCAGTAGACCCCAGTTCAGAAACAGTCCAAATGACAGGTTTCTAGTACAGACAATCTCTTGGGTGATAATCTATCAACATGTTCAAAAAAGAAGGTCAAGGCAAACTTTTGATGCCTTGTGAACTATATGTGCTGACCTGGAAGATGCATTTAGTCCTGCTGGCAGAATTTCCCCAACCTTGTTGTATAGGGCTACCAGACTGAGCTGTAAAAAAAAAAATCTATATAATCATAACACAGCAGCATAGAGTTTGAATATTTAGTATCTCTTTGCGGGCAGTTAGCAATGGTCTGGATTTTTGCATTCCAGATGTGGTAGCCCTATCTTTGTAGATCATCATTATGGATAGGTCTACAATTCTCTGGAAAATAGAAGTGATTGTTTTATCATCCTGACCCATTTTCTGTATCTGATATTATATCCCATATAATATTCATGTATACAAAAACATAGCCATAGCAGCCAGGCTGTGAGTCATGGTTAGGATTTTTATTCTTAACCCAATCTGGTGCAGAGAAGAGTCTTTTCATGCGGATTGTTATCCAGGCTACTCAAATTGACATTATAAGATTTCGATCATTGTCCTCTACTTCTATCCAGTGTTCACCTAGGATCCCCAGTGCTTTTCCCAATTTCAGTCTGTGGCATCTTTGCAGTTGCTTCATCCTTTCAAAGTCTTCATGAGTCTCCCAAGCACAGAATCTCCAGGTTTTGTAGAGCATTATCTTTGTGGGTCTACATCAGGGGTCTTCAAACTTGGCCCTTTTATGACTTGTGGACTTCAACTCCCAGAATTCCTCAGCCAGGCACGCCTGGCTGAGGAATTCTGGGAGTTGAAGTCCACAAGTCATAAAAGGGCCAAGTTTGAAGACCCCTGGTCTACATAGTAATGTTGCCCTTGTGTTCTCATAACATTTTTATTCCTTGTGAGAATCAACACTCCTTCCTCAAACAGATGAGATACTGTTAATTATATCACACCATGAAAGAGACAACAGTTTAATGCAAGTTTCAATAGCCCTATACTTTGTAACAGACATTTTATTTGAGCTGGCCTATTCATTAAAAGTATATCAAGAGGACAGGTGATAATAAAAGTTTAAATTATTTCACAAGTGAGGAGTCACACTATTTAAAACTTAGTAGTAATACCGAACATTAAATTTTATCAAATCACTATCTCAGCAAAATTCTACCTAGGAGAGAAGGGTATAATAATGGGGCAAAAGATGTAAGGGAGTTTAATAGGATACCCTAACACATAAAAAGCCTCCCATCTGTTGGTTTTTATAGATAAGCCCCCAAGATTGTTCTCTACATTTAAACAAGCTCATATGGATTCAGATAGTCCTTCAAAAATCTTGACCTAAATCATTTTTATCTTGTGTAATCTGTCTCTAAGAAACAGGTGATTCAACTGCATTCACTTTTCAGTAAATAATCTCTGGAATTAAATTGCAGAAAGGAGAGCAGTCTTTCAGAAATCTTTATATTTGAGAATTGGGGAGAGGGGAAACCTCTCCCCAATTGCCATGTTCCATCACTCCTGTCCAGAGCCCCCATTGCATCCTCCTCACTGGCTGCTTCAAGGGTCTTCCATTTTCTCATTAAGCACTTGAACCTGTTTGGGTTGTTTGGGAATTTCACGTCATCTTCAGTCACTGTGCTTATATTCTCTCTTTTTTTTCTTTTTCTTTTTTTCCAAGCAGAGTTTACTTAAAAAAAAAAAAAAAGAGCTGCTTCAGAACAAGTTGCTCAGTCATTGTAGTGGCTGTATGCTTTTCTGCACTGCCCTTGATGACATCCAGGACTCTTCACTGCTTTGTTGAGAGATCCCGTGCTTCAAGAATTGGCATCAGCCCAGATAGACCCACTTTTACCATCTGCTGCTTTCAGGGGAGGAAAGGAAGAGCCCCGGATCCTTCCCAGAGACAAAAAAAGCCTTGCTTTCTGGTCCTCTTCTTCAGATACAAACAAATCTCTTGGACCCACCAAGAAATACTATCTTGGGGGCTCCCAGTAGAGACACTTTTTCTCACCCCAGAATCTCTTTTTCCTTGCAGGAAGCTTTTTTTGCATGCAGGCATTTGGTTCTACTTCCTACTCACTGTGTGTTTACTAAATCAGGACAGCTGCCAGGTTGGTTTCAATTTTATCTTCTCAAACAATAAAAGCTAGGCAATTACCTTTTTAGCAGAAGACAGGATTCTTCTACGCTCTGCCAGATTGGGTGATTTGCCAGCCTCGAGTGTAGATTAATGCTTATTAATCTGCTTTCCTGCCCAGCGTTCTTCAGATAGGCTAGATTATAACTCTCGTGGCAGTTTGTTGGAAATTGTTGTCACCCAAAACATCTGGAAGATATCACATGGAGGAAAGTTAAAAGAGTTAATGTTACGGAAAAGCCTAAATTAGTAGACCTGGGTCATGCCATTCTCAGCACTGCTATTCATCTTTTTCTAGGGTGTTGTTTTTTTTTTTGCTCACCTCTTTGTAATGTAAAGGATCAGCTTCTACAAGATAAAGCTGAGATTATGTAGAGAGAAGAGGCCTGCAGTTTTTAGTAAAGCAACTGGCCTTAGTAAAGTTGCTGTTCTTTCTCTATAGCGTATTAGCCCATCTGGGTACCCTTCCCTCATTTCCTTCATACTCTTGAGCTCACTCATCTGCTGCTATCTCATAGGGCCAGAAAATCTGTGCCAAGGAAATTGGCAGGAGAATGGCCAAAGTGTGATCCCAAGCAAAGGACTATGCAGTTATTCCTATTTCTAAGTGGAAGGGAGCTGCACTGACGGCTGACGGCTTTTCTCATGCAGAAAGTTTGGGGGTTCAGATCTACTTGCAAAGTGAATTGAGCAAATTGTGATCAAACTAAAATCTTTTCTTTGGCGGTCATCATGCTTGGTCCCACTGCTCTCTGTATGCAGACATGAGATCTGAATGCAGAAATGAGAAACTTTCTTTTGTAGGCAGCAGCAGAAATGAAAACAATTCAGTCTATGATTTGCATAGCGTAATCTCCGCAGCTATTAAAGACAGCGACTCTGATGCTGAGGCATGTAGGTTAAGACCAAGGTTACTTTCTGAATGGGCTAAGGAAGGTAGCAGCCTTATTTAACAACAATCCTATACTCTTAGAAGCAAATTGCCTTGTTTTTCGTGGGAATTATTACTCACAGCTAAGTGTGAAGGGAAGTTGTGACTGTCTCCATTTCTGCCAACCTGAAATGCTTACCTTGATGGTAATCAACCCAAAAAACAAGAGCAAAGGGGATTTTGCTGTATTTCATGCTGTTTATGTGGGAAAATATTGATTGCAGCTGTGAAGGATGGTGGTGAGGACAAAAAAACTTAAGGAACGGGCAAAGCATTAGAGTAGGGAAGAGACTTCATTCAAAATCCAACTAGGCCGAGATGGAGGATACATATATCCTTGGGCCATAATTTCTCCATCCCTATAGTAATGTGAGCTTTTGCATATTCCTCCCACTTTCCATCTTAAATGGACAACTGAACAGCCTCCATGGTGTCAACACCAGCCACTTACATTCACATTTGCTGTGTGTGCTCACATGTGCTTAGCCATCTCAATCTGAGGAAGAGTTCTGAAGAACTCAGAAGCTTGTACATTACACTTTTATAAAGGCCTGCCCTCGGAATCTTTCATGATCAATGTCACTCATTCAGCTACGTCCCTCAGGACGTATCTAAAAAGGCATCTTCTCCAGCAGACTTAATAGGTGAAATCATCAACAATGTGTTAATTCTTCAGCTCTGTAGGGAAATACCACATTATCAGTATGGACAAAGCCAGGCAGTAAAAGGACGGCCTACTGTCTGTACTATTTCCTATGGTGCTGTGGATGATCTATTATGAGAAACTAAAAGCCTGTGCAAAGATTTCGCCTGTCGGGTATTATGCATTTTTAATGCTGTTGATTTCTGAATGAGTGAATCTATCTTTCTATACCCTACAGAGAGTGAGAAACCGAATGAATAACACTATGCAAGCTGGGCTGTAGAGCCTGAGGAGGGACTATTCATATGTCTAAGGACATGTCAAAGGGCACCGGGCATCCCCTATACATTGCTATGTTTGATACTTTTCTATGAATATGCACTTCTATGTACCTCAAGTGGCAGATCCATATTTATTCCTGGTCATGATTTGAACAGCTACAGGTAGACCTTGATTTATGACTTATAATGGTTTAATGACCTTCAAAGTTATGATGACGCTGAAAAAAGTAACTTATGACTGGTCCTTGTTTTATGACATTGCAGTGCCCCACGGTCATGTGATCAGAATTTGGATGCTTAGCAACCAGCATGTATTTATGAGGGTTGAAGCATCCCAGGGTTATGCGATGGCCATTGGCGACTTCCCCCCGGAGGGCTTCCAACAAGCAAAGTCAATGGGAAAGCTGGATTCACTTAACAACTGTATGATTTGCTTAACAACCACAATGATTTGCTTAATGACTGTGACAAAAAGTATTGTAAAGTCAGGTGTGTCTCACTTAATGATCACATTGCTTAGTGAAAGACATTCTGATCCCAATTGTCATAAATCGGAGACTACCTGTACTTTGGAAGGACAGACTTTATAACCAATATACTTCTATGTGCAGAGCAAAATTGCCTGAATCTCAATATATATACACCAACCTGTACTTATTATTGTTATTTCTGCACATGCAACTCTTTACACAAGTAAAATCAAACCTGCAGACTACTGTGCTGATCCCACAAGTGTCCTCTGTTACTTGTACACGAGAGGCTATCGTGCCGTATTGCTTATATGTGAAAGGCAAAGTGAAGATTGACTGGCTGTTTAGAATTTTTTTTTTTCCAAGTACACTATTGCTCCATAGAAAATACATCCACAACAGGATCTGTTTTTCTTCACTCGGGGCAAATGTCTGCTTAAATTTATAGCAGGAGACCTCTACATTTCCTATCTCTTTTTACAAAATGTGTGCAACCATACAGAAAGATCCCCAGAAATTCAGAGTATAATCCAATAACCTTGAGAGGAAAGCACAATGACGTAAGCAAGCAGCAACTTGCAAATCTTTGAAAGTTTTGACTCTACAGGTCAAAACTGTACTCTAAAACAGATAGTTAAGACTGTAACAGCGAGTACTAGTGCAGTCCGAACATGACTTTGGAATGCAATGGATGGAACAATCTTTCCTAACCACCATAGATAGAGCTGTAGATTTTTCAATAAAGATCAAGTTTATCTCTCTATTCCTCCCATTTTGTTCCCATAAAGTTGCCTTTTCTCCCACTTTCTGAATTTCTCACATTCTTATCTTTTCTTAATAATTAAATATAATTAATCCTATGTTTTTTCCTCTTTTCCAGTTTTTAAAAAAATAAGACTTGTTATACTAACATTTTCAATTGTCGTCATAGGAGCAATGATTTTAAAAAGTTGAGGCAACAGTTGCTCAATCTTCAATGTCAAATTATCACTAGGATGCCAATAGGTGTTAAGTAAATATTCCCAAACTGATAAAGCTGGTCCAGTGCTGTCAGCAAAGCACCATCATCTTAGAGATCGCTTTCTCTTGTTATTACATTAACTGGTACAAACAACTGAGATGTGTGGAAATTGCAAAGTACTGTGGTGTTTCCCAATCCAAGGCTCATGTCACCAAATCTTGCAAAAGAAAACTGCTCTTTTCCAGCTAGCTAGTATTGCAGGAGACTGTAACGCTTCTAGGTTGAGTGGAAATTGGTAATGTAAATATTTCTAACAGTTAAACAAAACATATTATATGGGGCGGGGGGGGGGGGTTGGCAGATGAGGAAGTGCTGTGTCAAAGGTAGAAACTGCTGCTGGCAAGTATTTTTCTTCATGAGAAGGTTTCTTTCCTTCCTCTCTTCTGTAACAGGATAGGTTATAATGAGGCAGAGATGCCCACCAGCGTAGTGTTGATATATTGTCAGCATTAAAGTGCCCATGGTACAAACAACTAAGCCTTGCATTAACGGTCATGGGAATATGTTTATAGCAGGTGCTCTTGGCGTAAAGTAAATTATGGAGTAATTTTATTTTAGGGCTGGCTGGGATTCAAACACCACCCAAAGAAAACAACCAGAAGGCCTCTCTAGGAAAGTCTGCAAAAATTTATCTTCTCTATTTCTGATAACCCTATCTGGATCCCATTTCACCTTCTCTCACCCCAGTACATATGCTCTCCGTTGATTACACTGAGACTAAGCAATCTTGTTTGAATGTTAGCTACAGACATGCAGCAGGACACAGTAAGATTTTATCTCAGTGATTTCCTCCCCATCCCTGACATTGTCACATTATTTTGGAACCCAGGATGATTTCCTGAAAGCTCCCTCCCTTATTTGATCTTTTTCAAATCTTTTACATTGCATCATCACCACCCAACTTGTCAGGAATGAGGCTATCAACAAAATAAAAACTGCTTTTCTTTCCTCTTCCCTGTGCTTTAGGCTTGGGGTGCACAACTTTTTTGGGGGGGGAACAAAGGCAACATTTGACCTTTTATGGGTATACTGGGAGGCACGATGTAGGAGGTGACCAGGCTGAACCTGAAGGAGGGGTCAAATGCATCATCAGTCTCAAGTCCCTTCACACCCACAAGAGATCTAAGTCCAGCCCACCTTGACTGACTCTTATCTCTGCCAATTTGCTTTGATGGTTAGTAGTTCAAATTCTTGTAAACAGAATTAGCATACAATAAACCTATATTCATTTGAACTTCCTGGACTCTCGATTTCCTGCACTTGACACACACACTAACTTATGGGCATGGCCAGGACAAAGTGGTGGGTGATGCCCAGCCATATTTAGAAGAACTGATGGTACCCATTTATTAATTAACTTTCCCCATTTCTCAGATTAAAAACTACAATTTGAGCATCCCAGGATTTTGAGAGGGGGGAACAGGTCACAAAGAATTATGGACTGTGAAACATTGCATGAATCCTTCAAAGAACTATCCTGCCTCTTTCTAATATGGGCCCGCTCCCACATAATTTCCCCCTAGCAGTCTTGTGCAAAATGAAAGGGAAAAAAAATCTATTTCATTTTGATGTGTGTGTGTGTGTATGTGTGTGTGTGTGTGTGAAATTACTGTCTATTTATGCATACTTCAAGCCTGTAAATCCTATCATCAGCACTGACATCACCATCGGCTCTCTTGGGAAAATAAAGCAGTTATACCTTAAGAAATTGTTACTGTGGAAGATAAAAGAATTTTTTTAGTTATATTTGCTTTATTTATACATTATTCCAATAACATTACAAGTTCACAACTAAATTTGATGCAACAGAAATCCATGCACCATAAACACATGCTATGTCCAACAACTGAGACTGACACTTCATGCTCCTAGTGAACTTACCTTAACACAGCCACTCCTCTGATACTCAATTAAACTTCTGTTATTTCCCTCTGGCTAGCTGTACCTCTCACTTATCTGTATTCAAGAAATTCTGAGGCTCTCTGCTCTAAGGCCATTTCCAAGTGATTTAGGAGGGTCTTATAGCATCATCCACTGTTATTTTGGCAATGACTGGATGACTCTTCAAGATGTTATATAAGCACTACTGTAGTAGGGAAATGACCTAAGTGTGTTTTATTGGTTCCAGAAAATCACACAATTTAGACAGCAGGATGATTGTGGCCATGGAAAGGAATTTCCACAAATATCTTCAATGATGAACTTAAGTCTCCCTCTCGATATTTATGTATGTGTGTGTGTATGATTTATTTGTTTGTTTATCTATTTATTTATCAAATGGATATAGCTTCATATCTATCAATGGAACTCTGGGTGGCAAGCGAAAGTTAAAGCAGAAAACACAATCCTGTTACGAAACTGGGATGTTATAGGCTCTCTATAGCACAGTGGTACATACTCAATTGTCTCTCTCTCACTTTCTCTCTGGTTGGATCCTATTTCTAGCAAGGTATTAAAACTTTCTGTTCCTAAGATGAAGGATTATATTTTGTCATCGTTAGCATCCCATAAAGATAACAAGATCACCAGAGAAAATGCTTGCATAATTCTCCTGTTGCAATGCACCAGCATCAGATTTTTTCTTAATAGAATTGCTCCATAGGGGCTCAATGGGGAAACCAAAGAGAACAATCCAGCTGTTAGCAGTTTGGTGGAGAATTAATAAGAGAAATGAATTAATATATTAATAATAGGGATTTTGTTTCTTATCCTTAGCAACTTGAACATGTATGGACTTCAACTCCCAGAATTCCCTGGTCAGCATGCTGGGGAAAAATTCTGGGAATTGAAGTCCACATGTCTTCAAATTGTTAAGGGTAAGAAATACTGCTCTAGAATGAAAAAATAATTTTCATAATTAAGGACCTTCTTAATTCAGCTGTGTTCCTCTATTCTTGGGCCTGCTTGGGGTATAGCTTCTATCCTGCTGCTAGGTTTTCTTTTCTTTTTATTTTTAGGGTTTTAGTTTTAGTTCTAGCCACCTCCCGACTTGGCTCCAGATTTATATCGCTACCTGCAGTTCAGCTTCGACAGTGGGATGAACAGTGGATTATTAGAAGTGTTGAAGATTAGTATTGCTACCGACTTTCAAAAAAAAGGATCAGCACTGAAAGTGCTATCATGCAATGAATTAGGTAGAAAGAGATGGCAAATCTTTTGGGCACAGTGTGTTAAAAATTCAGAAAATGCCAAATCTGACCCTACTGGCATGTCATCTCTCCCCCGAACAAGAAAGAAACAATTCTCTACCCCCCACCTTTCTCTAGCCCAGGGATCCCCAGCCCCCAGTCCATGGACCAGCACTGGGCCGTGGCATGCCAGAAACCGGTCCGTGCAAACAAGCAAAGCCCCATCCGCAGGATGCAGGCAGCACACGAAACCACACCCCTCCGGTCCACGGAAAAACCTCTCTCCACGGAACCGGTCTCTGATGCCCAAAAGGTTGGGGGGGACACTTCTCTAGGCCATCCTCAACAAAGACACTTGGTGGCTGCACTGAAATTGGGCCTGAAGTAGAGTCCAAAGCCTGGTAGTTTTGACTCTACTCTGACTTCAGCCATAATGTCACCAGTGCCTTCAAAAGACATGAGCCTTGGGGAACAGCAGGACTGCCCCCTCCCAAGCCAGCCTTCCCCAGGATCCCTCCCCCATATTGCTTATCTTCAGATGGTGTTCTCGTTCTGTTGACAGGCCCCTACAGCCTACACCAGGCTACTCCAGGTCAGTTGAGGCCTTTGTTCTTAAAACAGCTTCAGAGAATACTCTTCTGAGGCCTGCGGAAACTGGGTGAAAGAATGCACCATTTTTGCGCGACTGCCAGAGGCTCTAGTGCCCACAAAAGAGCACACTCCATTCTTGCCTGGTCACTGCAGCCTCCAAAGTTCACACAAGAATAGAGCATACTTTGAAGAATAGTTATTGCCGGGTGTTGATGAACTTGGAACCCAAACACTGTGGCATATCACCTTTGACATGCGTGTTATAGGTTCGTCATCACGGATCAGTTTTTGTAGGCAAACTTCCTACCAAACTGGCAAATTCCAGATGTGTTGGAACTAGAACTCCCAAAATCCTCAGCCAGCATAGCCATGCAGTTCCAATACATATTAAAGGCACTTGATTGCAGAAGGCTGGGTCATGCACACTGAAGAAACTGCAGTATTGTCAATGCAATGTGACACAAATAGACACAAGCAGGATTAGAGTTTAAAACTCCCAATTTGCAATCTGCCTCCTATAATCTGTCCTGTTCATCTTGGACAGATGTATAAACTATTTGAATGGGAAGACAAGAATATCACAAACTACTGCCAAAATAAAAAGATACGTTCTGTTCTGGTTTCTGTCAAACCTGGGCTAACTGTTATTGGAGAAGATCAAGCAAACTTTCCAGTTACTCCCATCGTTTTATTTTTCAGGTGCTCCATTAAATCCTTCACTATACCATTCTTTATTTACACAAAATTTAGAATTAGTGTAACAAGAATTCATATAAATCCAAAGGGTTGAGTAGTTGCTAGAGTGGGAAAGAAGAAAATATACAAAAATGTGTTAGTGATACCATGCATAGCAAATAGTTGTTAAAAGGTTAAATATCAGTCACTGAGCACTGTTTTATGATTCATGATCTGAGTGTCTCTTCATAGCTCATTGTTTGTGAATCCAGAATAGTTGTTTATTTCAGCCCACAAGCTTACATTTAATAGAGTGCATCTATCCCTCACAGTAATACCTTAAACTTAAATACTCAAAACTTCTCATAATCCGAGTCATTCCTTCTGATGGCAGATTCCACTTTTAATGGGTCTGAATTAGACATGAAGCCATAGAAAGATATGCATTCAGACACTGTTTATTCCCAGTTTTGTAGAAAGAGAAGGGAGAGTTTCTATCTTCAGTAACCAAAAGAATCAAAGAGAAAAAAGGGTGAAATGTTTGCACTTTCTTCACTCTGAACATTTCCCTTCTAGTTGGGCCCACTGGCTCTCATCAGAAAAATTCAGGGTTGGGAGCAAATTGCGTGTGACCTGCCTGTGGCAAATGGATTGTCCTGCGTTTCTCTTCCACACACTGCTTTACTGTTAAAAACGGAGGTCACTGCATCTGCTCAGCAACTTTAAAGGTAGTGACAAAGTGTTCAATAGGGCAGGGATAAAATGTATGTGTGAAAGAATGTATAATACAGCGTACACTGAATAAGAATGAAACATCAAGCAATTAGCCTGTATGAATGTCCATGCCCGATTCATCATACCACCTTAGATCACAAGGTGGACAACAATTTGACAACTGTGTTCTCCAGTACTGAATAAGTGACAATTTGTAAGAACTGGCTCTAAGAATGAGATTTTCTTTTAAAAAAAACAAAAAAAAAAACAGGGTTAGGCAACTGTGCTTTCCTTACCTTGGTTGGCTATCCCTGTTCTAGTTTGCTTATTCTTGATATTTAGAGAATTCAGTATTTCTCTAAGGAATACTGAAGAAAGATAACTGCACCTACAGTATATTTTAAGTTAAAATAATGTAAAAAGAGCTTCTGAGCAGGCAATTCCTTCTTTGGATGTAGGGAGCAAACAATTCTTTATGAAAACCTAGCAAGGAAATGTATTAAACAGGGAAAAGAGACAAAGCGTTATTTTTTTCCTTGTGAAGTACCCCAAAGCCACAATTTAATTACGTAAGTGGGCACAGGCGGAGCATTTGTCTGTAAATCTTATATGTTGCAAGTAGTTACAAGAGGAAGGATTAAACCTTAACAACCTTGCATTATTCTACTGATTGATGAAGCAATATTTATTATTTTGTTTGCAAGCAAAGTATGCAAATAAAGTTCCTTCATAGCGATCCACCTTGAGTATGTGGTAACAGAGGCCTGTCTTAAGAGCTAAGCCTGTATTTTGCTGTTTGCATCTGAAGTTATTATTATTTTTTATTAATAGTACAAACAGACCTTTTCTGTGAAACAAACTGTTGCTATGTGTGGGTGTATTTTGTCTGGGATGGAACTGGATGGAAGACCGTGAGATAAAACAAGAGGGGCGTCAGCACTTGGGCTCAGAGGAGGAGAGAGAACTAGGCTGGCATTCCAGTGAAATTTAGTTGTTTCTCTGGCCCACATTAGTTTCTCCACAAAACCCCCTCAGGTTCTGCTGGAATCTTCAGCTTCTGTGGAACCTGGTCTGAAAAAGCTTGCTCTAGGTCAGTGATGGTTAATCTTTCGGACTTGGGGTGTTGAAAATTCGGAAAATACCTAACTTGATTGGCATGTCACACTCCCCCTCAAACAAAAGAGGGGGGGGAATTATATCTCTCCCCCCCCCCATCTAAGCCAGTAGCACTTAGCACTTGCTCTTCTGCAGTCTTCGTAGCCTCTGCAAACAACAAGAAAGCATGACCCATTCTTGCACAAATTTTCAAGGCTTTGGAAACCACATAAGAACCCCATTCTCGCACAGTCCCCCAAATAATGTGGGAACAGGTCGTGCTTTTGAGAATAGTTATTGGCTGTGGTGAATGATGGCATGTCATCCAAAACATCGTGGCATATCACCTTTGACACGTTTGTCATAGGCTCGCTAATGCTGCTCTAAATATTCACTTGTACTTTATTTTGTTTTGTTTCATTAATCAGCTTGTGACTATTTGCTGGATGCAAAGCAACATCCCATAACGTTAAATGATGTTCAGTTAGTATTAATGGTATTTCAAGAAACATCAGTAGTGCATCACTTCTTCTCAGCAAGTATTAGCTTTGATACTCCCTTGCTGGCTATATTCTACTCAGCTGCTTTTCTCTTGTTTTTGCAGGTAGGGGCACATTTCATCACTCCGAATTAGACAAAACTGTAAGGGCAAGTATTTTTTGTAAATAAGTGTTCAGTAGGGAAGCTTCTTTAGCAACAGAAATCTGAAAAGGATGGTCTTTTCCTTTGTCCTTGCACAACAGGATTCCCCCTACACAGCAAACAATTTAAGAGGAAAGTAAGTAAATGGATGTTACTTCATCTTCTCAGAAGCATTAAAAAGAACGAAAGTTGATGAAATTTGACATTGCAGCACATAGTAAGGAAACATTCTCATAAAATCCAAGTAGCACACACTTTCAGATTAGCAACCAACTTTCCTTTCTGAAGTATGCTCTCCAGGTCCCAAACCTATGTTAAGTTCCAGTTAAGAAGATTTATTGTTCCAGCCTATACATAGGAATCTAATCAACTAATGATCAGTATCAAATTGGCACTAGATAAAAGTTAACAGACTTCAAAGGGGGCTGGACTTGGAGCATTTGTGGACACATAAGGATTCGAGACTGAATCCTCTCTTGACTCTCCCCCCTCCCAACTGTACCTTTTTTTTCTCCTACAGATGGTTTGCTATTATGGAGTTAATGAAAAGATGCATGAGGGTGACAGCAGAGGTTTAGTATTTTTTTTTTAACAAAAAGGATAGTATGTATGCCAGAAAATATGAATATGTGCCAGACAAATTATGGTAGATGCATATGAAAGTAGAAATTCATAGACTGACAATAGTTGTATTATCCAGTGAATTGTGATAATGAAGAAATGAGGAATTAGTTTTGAGAAAAACTCTATGACACTCAAGTCTTTTTGTTAGGTGACATGAAAGGATGGATGAGAATGAGACAAGTGATAACACAAAATGTAATTGGAGCATTTGGAGACCCAAGATTAAATATGAATGGTGAGTTCTGGTAAGTATCTGCTTAAAGATCTGCTTGTTTTGAATTTGTGGCTTAAGCATAAGTCTGTTTATACATACACATGGCAAAAGAATTAATTTAAAAGCATACTGATTTGATTGTTTATGATGAAAGTCTGAAAGAATTAATGAGAGGTTCCAAATGTGGGAGAGACCATTATTTGATGATATCAAAAGGAGGTACTTGGAGAATGGACACGGAAGGATAGGAAAGAAGTTAAAAAAGAAGCTATATGAACACTTTGTAGAAAACAATATAATTTTCCATCAGAATCAATGGAATGAGGATGTAAGAAAAGAGGATATGGTAGTTGCTTGAAATAGAAGAGAAAGAATTATATTATGAAGCGCTATAGAAGTTTATGGTGTTAGTTACGCTAATGGAAGCTAGTAAAAGGAACGCTAACTTGAATGCTATGATGAAAAAGACTATGAATGAAGAGAAAACACATGCAGGTAATCATCATTTAGTGACCACAATTGGGACTGGTAACTCAATTGCTAAGTGAAGCAGTTGTTAAAGTGGAAAATCACATGACCATGACTGTGTTATGATTTTACTTCAGGTTTCCTTTTTCCCCACTTCCCCACACTTGGGAAGGCTCATCTTGGTGCTGGGATAATTAGCAAGAAGGGAATTAATGTATTTACATTCACTGGAGACAAAGGGATTATAAGAAAGTAAGAAGACACACACATGCAAAGGAATGCACTGGTATTTGCTGTTTGCCTTAGTATACTTGGGGCTGGGAGCACTAGATAAACAGCCACTGCATGTGCCTGCTTAATCTTATTGTAATCCCTTTCTTTCCAATCTTCCCACTCTGAAAAATGGAAAGAAAAAAATGGGTAAATCACATGAAAGATTGCCTAAACAAGCAATCACTTTAGGCAATTTCTCCTGCACTTGAACCATTTTTTTCTTATCTCCCTCACACTGTGGAGAGATTGGAGAGGAAGGGATTATAAGAGAGTAAGCAGGCTCACAATGGGGAATACACCAGCTGCTTGCCTAGTGCACTCATGGCTCCCAGCCCCAAATGTGCTAGGTAAATAGGTAGCACTTCGTATTCCTTTCTATGTGTATTCCCCATTGTATGTCTTGTAATCTCTTCCAATCTCTCTGATCTGTGAGGAAGGAAAAAAAAAATGGGCCAGGCACAGGACAACATGTACTGACTGTAATTGTAAGCATATTGACTGAGATGCAGCGAAGATCATAAACATTCCTTAATCACAAAGTTATTTTTTCAGCACTATCATAACCTCAAATAGTTACTGAACAAAGCAGTTGGTAAGCAAGGTCTATCTGTAAGAGAATGATTGTTGCAAATAGGAGGAAACAGGAGGAAAGTAAACAAATGTAGAGAGAAAAAGAAACAAAGAATATAAAGTAAGGAAAAATTAAAGATAACGATGGTTTTTGATGGGTGAAGTATTTTGGCCCAAATGAAATGCCTTAAAAATTACTGAGAGGCTCAATTGCTCAATATTTCATTGGAACTGTCAAAATTAAGATAGGTACAAATGTTATCCTCTGGCAGTCTACATATATGAATATGGAACAACACTTTCTTTCATCTCCCAAACTGAAATGAGCTTTTTGTTGTTCTAAAAAAACACAGTAAGGTACTGATCCAATATCAGTTCCGTAAATCCTTGACCTAAAATCTCCTCATCTCTTAGGCATCTTTTTCATTCCCAGAAGACAGAATTAATCTAACAGAGGCCAACAGCACAGAATCTTCCTGTGGCTAAACTATTTGTGAGAGAGTGGTGTTTTCCTTGGACTGGCAAGATACCCTTTTCTGCTCTACTGCAGGAAGGAGTAAGTAAAGTCAAGATGATGGCTACAACTCTGCAATCACAAAATTAATTAGAGGTGGGACTTACAGCTACCACCTTAATTTCCCCAACCAAGCATCACCGGACACTCCATTGCTACTTGAGTCTTTAATCATCTTTTTAAGCTTCCAGAGGGTCCTACGGAAATGGAAACTGCTACATCTCTCAGACAGATGATACTTACCAGACACACACTGACATACTTCTGCATATCATGTGCATAATTGTCCTTACTGGCAGTTTAAACAGGATTTCTCAAACATTAGCCGTGCTGATAATTCCAAGTGTGGGAGGACCTGGGCTCTTGTAACAGCTGAATGTCCTATTATCAGTAAAGAAGAGCAAAAGTTATGTCACCTAAAAAGTATCAGGTTGCTGGAATAAAGCCATAATAATTAGCAACCATTGTCTCTTAGGCCCAGCAGAACAAAGCAAGGCTGGGATTATGACCTAGAAAGCAAGCCTTCAAAAGCATGCAAATCTTGGAGAAAAAAAGAGACCGAAAAGGTGAATTAAAGGAGGAAGTGCAAGCTGCAATACAGCAACATGTAGTTCTAGGATATGGACATGTGCTATGAAGGTTGAAGGGAAGCACATGGGACACTCTTCCAATTCAATGACATCTGGGACAAGGAGCAGCTTCATCCTTCTTCACAGGAAAGGAGGCGGATAGCTGCTGCTGGGAATTCGCCCTAGAGGGCTTCCACAGTTAACCACAATCTCATTATTAAAGCACTCAGCAGTTATGGCATCATTATCACTAATGGGGCCAAGAAGGACTGTAGCTTCTGATGAGAAAGTGGGCAGGGCAGCCCTCCGCAGAGCTGCAACTGGAAAGAGAAAGTGCCGTGCAGATGTTGAGCAAAGGTTGCAACAGCCAAGAGCTTTTTCACCCGCGAACCCTGGAGCACCTCTGGCTGCAATGGTTCTTGTCAAGAGAAAGCCTATTCCCGGCCTTGCTGGGAATTCGCTACACCCCACAGTGAGGAATGGTTATTCTTAGGCAAGAGTCCCCGCTACCAGGAGCCGGTGACTCATCCCAAGAGCCGCCAGAGCTTTTCTTCAGATGAACATTTTCCAATTTATTTTTCAAGGTGATTATCCAGGGCATGTCTACAGAGAAGAACCTCCTGGGTTCACTGGGCTTTACTTCCTCGTGCAATAACTGGTAGTCATAATTGCCATATTAAGCAATATTTTTTAAAAAAGATGCCTGAGATGGTAATTTCTATATGGGACATAAAGGGAGTAGCTTAAGGCTTACCTAAGAAAAATGGCTCAAGAAAGCAGAAGGACAAACAGAGGGGGGGGGGAAGAGATTTTTAGACAAAAACTACGAAGTTAAATTGAATGGAACCCAGAAACCAAAGCCAATAAAGGAGCATAACAAGGAGAAATCTGGGCAAAGAAAAGTGGA
This sequence comes from Azemiops feae, assembly GCA_023970755.1. Classification (NCBI taxonomy): domain Eukaryota; kingdom Metazoa; phylum Chordata; class Lepidosauria; order Squamata; family Viperidae; genus Azemiops; species Azemiops feae. Next base: position 1,745,247 of record JALGBA010004283.1, read on the forward strand.
CATTTTATGCAACAGTATAAGTTTAACTGAAGTGAATCACAAAAAAGTGAATTTCCAAAAAAAATGCAGAGAAGAGGCTAATAGTGCTTCCTTAAGGTCATGTATTGAACTGATGTCTGAAATGAGATCTGAACTAGGATAGATCTGTTATATACATTATTATGGTAAAGTCCCCTTCAACTCAGGCTCAGATTCTGGTCTTTACATAAATGTATCCATGCAGTTTTCTTGGCCACAGAATAGAGGAATTCAATTCCTCTCTGTCTGTGTGGTCCTCCTGCTCCTTTGTTTATTCGTACTCATTTAAAAAATATATTGTCAGCAATATGGCAATATCCCCAACTGAAACATGACTGCCAGGACACAGACTGCAGTTAACTAGAGTATTGTGTGCCTCAGTTAATTTGATTTCATGCAAATTTACACTTCATTTGATTTACAAAAAAGAATTGGTGGAAGATCTCCAATTCCAATAGCCCAGGGAAGCATGGCCCTTGCCTTTCCTGTTACTGGATGTTAGCTCTATCATCCTATCTTTCCTGCAACCTGGAGTAGGAGGTGATTACTAGTCAGTTAGGCAGCATTAGAGTTGCTTTGTGCTTAGAAGAGAAATCGGCAGGGCCTTGATGAGGGCTATTAGATTTGGCTGCAAAAGTGATACACAGCTTCTAAATGGCAGCAAGCAGTAGAGCTTTCAGTATTTGTATGTTGCCATCTTGTGGTCATCTGGATTTCTGCCATCCAGATATGAGAGCCCGGAGCTTTGTTTTTTTTCATAGACTACTACAGGGCTTTTCAACCTTTTTACCGATTGTACCACTTTTAGGATATGGCAATATTCGAGTACCACCTAGCAAGGTGTCAAAAACTTGGTGACAAAAAAAAACACCTGTTCAAAGTTGCAACTGCACTGAAATGACTTATGACCATTTTTCACACTTATGACCATTGCAGCAACAGGGTCATGTGATTTATATTTGGATGCTTGGCAACTGATTCATATTTATGATGGTCACAGTGTCACAGGGTCATGTGATCCCCTTTTGCAACCTTTTGACAAGCAAAGTCAATGACAGAGCTGCTGGTGGCCAAGTGCTAAGGCGGGACTTCCTTCCCTCCCTCCCTTCCCTGCCTCCCTTTTTCTCATTCCCATCTCCTGAAGGAAAAATTTGAACCCCTCCATATTTTCCCTCTTCCATATATTGATCAAACAAGGAAAGGCCTACAGAGACAGAAAAGACAAGTGCTGAGTGAACTAGCTTAAAAAGGCACTTCCCCTTTAAGAATTAGCTACTGGCTAGAAAGGAAAGTAAGGAGCCCAGCCGGCACTTAAGGAAGAAAAAAAATGTAAATACTGGCTGCCGGCTAAGGCAGCCTCCCCAAATGGCTCCATTCATAAGTAAAATCCATTCAGGAGAAAAATACTTCAAAATCCCTTGCAGCAAAACTTACAGCTAACAACAGCAGAGCAATAGAAGCTAAAACGAGACATCAGCCAAATAGAAATTGCCAAACACTCCTTAAGAACACAAAGCCCACATTGCACAAATCCCAGAACTTCAGTCACAAAAGCACGTAAGAATCCTTCCACTCTCCATCTCCCTCTCTCCCTCCATGCCTCACCTCCAGCCATTGCTGCTTTTCATTCCTCGTGGAGGGCGACCCCTCCCCCACTGCATTTCTTGCCAGTTTGCTGCTGCCAGCACAAGTGGCTGCCACAGCAGTTGTAGATTGGCTCATGGTGGGCCGGCCTGCTTGATCTCCTCTCCCCCCACCCTCCTCCTCCTTCCCCTTCGGTGCAGCTAGAGCTGATTCTGCCTCCTCCCAAGGCTGCTGCTTTTTCTCTCTCTCCCTCTCCCTCCCAAACTGCCTCCTTTTATAGTCTCTGCCCCCCCTCCTTTCTCATGGGGGAGGGTGAGCCAGAAGTGAGCCTGGGCCTTTGCAGCTCCAGAGGACTCTCTCACTGTAAGTCTTTGCCTGTGCTGGCTCTTTCCCTTCCCCACTACACTTGGCTAGGCAGGGCTGCGTACCACCTGCCACTCATTAATGTACCACAAGTGGTACGTGTACCACCGGTTGAAAAGCCCTGGACTACTATACAGTCAGTCTCTCCCAACCATAGGAAGCAAGCAACAGCAAACCATTTCTAAAATTTTGCTAAGAAAACTGCAAGGATTTATCCAGGCAGTCACTAGGAATAAACAGTGACTCAAAGAGAGTGAGGCAGACGGACAGTGTGTATTTTGTTTTTGTAGCTGAAATTTTGTTTAGCCATTAGTCACACAGCACCTTTCAAAGTAATTCAGCCAGTATAATTATGCCAGTATAGCAGCTGCAAGACAAATATAATCATGACTAGAGGAAAAATGGCTTGTATTTTATTTCTCCCTAATTCTGCCTGCCCTTTTTCCCTTTAAAACAGTCTTGCTGTTACCCTAGATAAGAAATTCAGCCGTAAAACGTTTTTAGAGAGCCAGCTGAGTGTAGTGGTAAAGGCATCAGGCTAGAAATTGGAAGAGTGTGAGTTCTAGTCCTGCTTTAGGCACAAAGCCAACTCGGTGATCTTCAACCAATCATTCCCTCTTAGCCCTAGGAAAGAAGCAACGGCAAACCACTTCCAAAATCTTGCCATGAAAAATGCAGGGACTTATCCATGCAGTCACCAGGAGTCAACACTGACTTGAAGACCTCCCCAAAACCAAACCAAACCAAACTCCTACTTGTTCTTTAAAGAAGAGCCCAGATGTTTCTGTCACGTGTGAGAGTCAACATGTAAAAAACAAGAAAAAAAGTTAAGGAAATGATTGGTCCATTAGTGGGTGAAAGTGGCAAGAAGATGACAAGCAACAGGGAGAAAGCAGAACTATTTAACTCATCTTTTGCATCTGTCTTTACACAAAGGGAAAAAACAGTCCAACCTATCAAAAACAGTACCATAAAAAAGAGATTAGAAACACAAGTTAAGATAGGTAAGAAAATGGTAAGTGAGCACCTGTCCAACCTAGACGAGTTCAAATCACCAGGACCAGATGGATTACACCCCAAGGTTCTCAAGGAACTGGCAGATGTGATCTCAAAACCACTGAACTATATTTTTCAAAGATCCTGGAGCACTGAGGAACTATCAGAGGACTGGAAAAGAGCTGATGTCGTTCCCATCTTCAAAAAAGGGGAAAAAATAGATCCAGGAAACTGCAGACCTATCAGCCTGACCTCAATACCTGGGAAGATTCTGGAAAAGATAATCAAACAACGAATCAGCGAACACCTAGAGGCAAACAAAGTCATTACTAAAAGCCAACATGGGTTTGTCAAAAACAGATCATGCTAGACAAATCTTATTGCATTCTTTGACCAAGTGACAAAATTAGTGGACCTGAGGAATGCTGTGGATATAATTTACTTGGACTTCAGTAAGGCATTTGATAAAGTAGATCACAACCTACTACTTGATAAGATAGAAAAATGTGGGTTAGACAGCATCACCACCAGATGGATTCGTAGCTGGCTGACCAGCCGTACTTAGCATGTGGTCCTCAATGGAACTGCATCTACATGGAGGAAAGTGTGTAGTGGGGTGCCCCAGGGCTCTGTTCTAGGCCCAGTGCTCTTCAACATCTTCATCAACGATTTGGATGAGGGGATAGATGGGGAACTCATCAAATTTGCAGACGACACCAAGCTGGCAGGAATAGCCAACACTCCAGAAGATAGGCTTAAGATACAGGAGGATCTGGACAGACTTGAACACTGGGCGCTATCTAACAAAATGAAATTCAATGGTGAAAAAAGTAAGGTTCTACATTTAATCAGGAAAAACCAAATGTAGAGGTATAGTATAGGTGGTACCTTGCTCAATAGTAGTAACTGTGAGAGGGACCTTGGAGTCCTAGTGGATAATCACTTAAATATGAGCCAGCAGTGTGCTGCAGCTGCCAAAAAAGCCAATACAGTGCTAGGCTGCATTAACAGAGGGATAGAATCAAGATCACGTGAAGTATTAATACCACTTTACAATGCTTTGGTAAGGCCACACTTGGAATACTGCATCCAGTTTTGGTCACCACGATGTAAAAAAGATGTTGAGACTCTAAAAAGAGTACAGAGAAGAGCAACAAAGATGATTAGGGGACTGGAGGCTAAAACATATAAGGAACAGTTGCTGGAATTGGGTATGTCTAGTTTAATGAAGAGAAGGACAAGGGGGGACATGATAGCAGTGCTCCAATATCTCAGGGGTTGCCACAAAGAAGAGGGAGTCAAGCTATTCTCCAAAGCGCCTGAAGGCAGGACAAGAAGCAACAGATGGAAACTAATCAAGGAGAGAAGCAGCCTAGAACTAAGGAGAAACTTCCTGACAGTTAGAACAATTAACCAGTGGAACAACCTGCCTCCAGAAGCGGTGAATGCTCCAACACTGGAAGTTTTTAAGAAGAGATTGGACAGCTATTTGTCTGAAATGGTATAGGGTTTCCTGCCTGAGCAGGGGGTTGGACTAGATGACCTCCAAGGTCCCTTCCAACTTTTATTATTATTATTATTATTATTATTATTATTGTTATTGTTGTTGTTGTTGTTATTATTATTATTATTAATCATTGCACAGTCAGCCAGATGTTCAGACTGGATTTGGCATTTTTGTCTACCTATCGAGTCCTTACCAAGGACCTGGGATAGGCAGATGTGGATGTTTGATGGTATTACAGATATCGTCGCAGGACGGAAGCAGTTCCTAGTAAGGCCGCCTTTTGCAATTGACTAATGGCGAATTTGTCAATGCCAATGGGGTTCAAGTGGTGCTCCAGTTGTTTTGGGATTGCACCCAAGGCGCCTATTACTATTGGTACTACCCTTGCTTGCCTTTGCCACAGTCTTTCTATTTCTATTTGTAGGTCTTTGTATTTTGTTATCTTCTCCAGTTCTTTCGTGTCTATTATTATTATTGTTGTTGTTGTTGTTGTTGTTGTTGTTGTTGTTGTTGTTATTATTATTATTATTATTATTAGTCCCAATAGCTGCTTTACATTTTTTGGTGCTACCTACAATCCTTCCCAGAATTCTGAGCAGTGTCACAACAAGAAACTGTTGCTAGGGACTTCCTGTTCCATTTGTTCTTATGCTGTGCTTTACCCGGATTCATGCTCATTAGACTTCCTTCCTGCAATCCACACTGACTCTTAGGAACTAGAACAAGAGGAAACGGAAAGCACTGAGGTTTCCAGCCTTTTGCTTCTTTACCTGCACTTCCCAGTTGAGCAACTAGCTTGACTGTGTCCGAAGAATTAAGGCCTGCCTTTCTGTTCTACTAGAGTGGAAGAAGACATCTGTCCAATCTCTTGTTTCATTACTGTCTGCCAATGGGCAACAGGTTTGGTAGGTTTATTACTGGCTAATGCTTTCTGCTCTCTCGTGCCAGGCTCTGAGTGTTATCTCTTTTCTCCTTTACCATGCACTATAAACACTGTTTTATTTTCCTATATCTCAGTTTTGGAGGGGAGGCAGTTCTGCATTAAGGATTCTACCAAACTTTATGTGGACACATGCACATCTTGGACTGCATAAAGGGCTGCACATGTTAGGAAGTGCTTTCCTTAATCTGAGCAACTTTTAAGCTATTAGGTAATCTTAACCAAAGTGCTGCAAAGAATTTTCATAACTCTCCCCTCTTCATAACCCTGAGGATTTCATAATCTCTTGGTCTGGGTAGCCTTTTGTGGAAATGGAGCCTCTCTCTCTAGCCTCTTACGGCTTCTTCATAAAAACCAAGATTCCTTACCTTGCAGTAGAACAACTCATATCCTCTGCTGAGATGTACTCTAGGACAAATGCAGATAGAGACATGTTGTTACCAGTGTAGGTGCCCAACAAATCTAAAATTTCATAATGACTAAGACTTTTCTACCTGACACTTTATCAAATTTAAGTAAAATGTTCTCTTCGACGCCATCTAAAACTGCCAATGAATTGGATTCTGAGAGAGCACTTTTGCCCCCCTGCTTTGTTCAAGAGATTTACTTCAAAGCTGAATTGAAAGAAAACTTCTCCAAACAGGTTTTTTGAATATTATTTGAGGGATAGTGATAACATGATGTTGCTATGCTTGAGTGGCTGACAGCAGGCCCTGTAATGACTGGATTCACATACAGCATTAAATCATGGTTTATCTAACTATAGTTTCTTCAGTAAAATCCAACTGATTAGACTCCTGTAACATATAAGGCAAACTCCAATAAACTACATGATGGCATAGTCTATTTTGTGTGGATGGGAAAAACAGAAGGGCAGCAAAACAGCTCAAGCACTTCATAGCAGGTATGCCCCCCCCCCGCTCCCCAATACCTGTTTTCCAGTTCTGGGAATTACCTCCGATAATGGAAGCTGAAAGCCGAAGGCAATTTCCCACCATTTTAAAGAGGAAAACTGCTGTAGACCTCCAAAACCTTGCCAGTTTGTGTAATATGGTTTCACTCTCTTAGTCCCCCCCCGACCCAGATTCCCTCCAAATGTTCGGTGGCCTTTGGCCCCCATACACTGATCACCCCTCCCTAAAGATACCGAGGTTTACCACAATGTTCCACTTTACTGGCCCTCAAAACCAAGAGTGGCAGGGCTGCTGAAACACGAAGAAGTGCAAATATAGCTAGTCCTCGACTTACAACAGTTTGTTTAGTGACTGTTCAAAGTTACAATGGCACTGAAAAAAGTGACTTATGACCAATTTTCACACTTACGACCATTGTAGCATCCCCATGGTCACGTGATTAAAATTAAGACACTTGGCAATTGACCCATATTTATGACAGTTGCTGTGTCCCGGGGTCACATGATCCTCTTCTGCGACTTTCTGACAAGCAAAATCAATGGGGAAACCAGATTCACTTAGCAACAGATTGACTAATTTAACAACTATGGTGATTCACTTAACAACTGTGGCAAGAAAGCTCGCAAAATGAGGCAAAGTCACTTAACAAATGTTTTACTTAGCCACAGAAATTTTGGGCTCAATTGTGGTCGTAACTCGAGGACACTGTTTAATGGGCATTCCTTGGCCTCTCTCTTTTAGGAGGTGTGTCACTCACACACACACACACACACACACCCCGCAACTCTCTGGAAGGAAAAATAGTACCTCTGCCAACGCTGCTTCCCTCGCAGAGGGCTTTCGGGGTAAGGAAAAAGCAACTTTGGGACCCCAGAAGAGCGATATATATACACGGGCAGAGAATTCAAAGCTCGGTGAGAAAGACTCCCCTTCCCAATCCGTGTAGCTAAAGAGAAATAAAAGGCTCACACAGACCCGCACCCAATCTCGGACCACCAAGCTTAGTTTTTTTCAGAGGGTCCGCTGCTTTTCCGAAGGTGGGGACGGGTCGTAGGGGAGGATGAAGGAGAAAACTTTTCCTGCAGAGTGTGGGGGAGAAGTCCGGCCCTGAGGAAGAAATCCTTCTTTGGAAGGCTGCCGCAGAGAAGGAGGGGGAAGAAGGGAAGTTCAGAGCGCCCCCTAGTGCCGACGGAGGGAATGCCCCGTCCCCGTCCCCGACGGCAGAGCCAGAAAGGGTGAGGCGAAGTCGGGCGCAGCGAAGTCGGTCCCTCTGACGCTGGGGAACCACCACCGTGACAGCCGCGTTTCGAGAGAGGCTGCAAGGGAACAATGCGCTGGGAGCCAAAGGTGAATCAGGCTCCGAGGAGCTCGATCAACTCTTCCACCAGTTTCGTTGGGACGAGGAGAGGGAACCGGGGCTTGGAGGAAAGGAAAGGAGCGGTCCCAGGTACGCTCAAGGTCGAAGGCTGTGGCTTCGGCGTAGGTGCTATTAAACGGATCCTTTGGGAGCCTCCAATTAGTTGCGATGGCCAAGAGGCTTAGTGGGAGAAGCGGGCGGTCTACGATCTCCGGGCAGGATCCTATTAGAGTACAGTCCTCCCTGGTGCGCTCAGGCTGGTCGAAGAATATTACTGGGGGATATTTAGTGTTCGCGAAGTTGAGCTGCCTTCCGAGTGACTTAACTTGCCTTAGGGATGGAAGCACCCAGAAGAATCTGTGCTGTTCTGGGAGAAACATGTGGTAGAAGGCAGGAGCTCGAATTGTTTGGGCTTTCTTATTCCGTGGGAAAAGTACCCAGAAAGTCCTGGAGGGAAGCAAAACAGCTGCCCCCTTTCTGTAAGTATTATCGGGAGCTGTTAATTCTAAGAATCCCGGTAATTGGGCGAAAAATTGTCATTCAGAAGCTCTTCCAATAGAGCCGTGAGGTGTCTGTCCCCCAATACTCCACACCTGTTGGAGTGACGTTTTAACTCAACCTGACACTATTTTATTCCCAGTTCTGCCTTCCCAGAAGGCAGTTATTCCCTGCCTTCTACCACGTCCCAGTTCAAGTAGTGGATAGAGTGGTGAAATACTCCCACCACCCTATTAATAGCTTGTAAGTACTTTAGAACATGGCAGTTCTAATTTGCCTAAACGGCTGTATTCGGTCTCTGTGACCTCCTAGCCAATGGGGCTTTTGATTGTGTAGGTGTGGGGAGTGGGATTTTGTTTAGCTGAAAAGCAAGACAGCCAAAGGACACAACTTGTGCAAGGGTATCATAAGTAAGGAGTATTGTGAACCTAACAAGTTATTTACTCCTGTACAACATCAGTGTGTGGGTGTATCCAATTAAAAATAATTGAGCAATAATATAAAATTTAGTTGATTGATTAGACTTGTAGATCTTTTTTTTCCTCGTGAAACTAGATTCTTATGTTGTTTTGATTAATACCAGTGTAAGTTGTGACAAGAACTATTTTTTGAAAAAGTCTTTCCAATTATGTGGAGGAAGATAATGGCTTTTAGACTAATGCTTCCCTGTATGGTGTTTAGCAATACATTAATGATTTTTAAATAATTTCTGATAACTTTTTTGTTAAACATTTTAACTGATGAATTTATCAATGAATTAAACATTGTAGTTTGTCAGCTTTATAAGTTATTAATGCTTCATACTACCACTAAAATAAAATTAAATAGCTTTCCACCTTCTGGATCATGAATTCACTCTCCCTAATATGGATTAAATCCACTTTTCTCAAATCTCAGGAACACTAAATGGTTTGGTATCATCTGATTTTGAATATAGCCCCAGGTTACTACAGCTAGACAGTACATTTTTTTAAATGGAGCAATCCAGTCGCAGTACTTATGATAAATGCAAGAGATATGCTTATTTAAACACGCATGCCTGCTGCAAAAGTGAACAGATAGCTATAGACTAATACAATTTGCTTCTGGTTTTACCAAATGAATTTAGTCTATTATCTATTATCCAACATCAGGAGAGTTTGCTTCTCTTGCAAACTATACATAAACGAAAGACTTCTTTGTGGGTTTGTGCAGGGAAATTTTAAAAGGCACAGTACAATAATACCTATATTAACGCTAATAAAAATCCCACAAAATAGAAATAATCTTTTCAGGGTTTAGAAACCACTTTTTCAAGGTGATTATTATACAGGATAGTAACTGGAAGGGGAGAAAAAAAAATCAGCATGATGGTAATACTGCAGTTGTGGTGTCTGTATAAATATTAGCACTTTTGTATAGCTAGTTAGCATGTAATTGATAATCGGTTCTGGTGAATACCAGTGGGAGTTTATCTTCATGAAATCCCAGGTTCCAAAAGATTAAACAAACAAACCACCAAACAGAAAGCACTAGTGGCAAACCACATCCATATTTTTACCCTGAAAACTAGAGAGGCACGCCCATGACGTCAACAGGAGTTGAACTTGACTTTTTTTTTATTCTGAAGTAAATCCAATTGAGATGTCTCAGGTCAGAGGATACAGAAATGTTATTTTAAGTTGGAGGACAGGACATGTTAGCAAATTTGGGGAAAATTCTATATATACATAATCAAGGAGTAAACCTTTTGATCCTGATCTAAGTAAACATACCTAGCATTGTGCTGTCAGATTAGACTTTTGGATTAGACTTAAATCTATAGGAATGAAATAAAGCTTTTCTCCTGGTTTTTGTAAACAGTGTAAAACCTGAGTAATTGCTCTACATGTTACAATATACATTTTCCTCAATCTCTTATTATTTTGTTTATTGTAAAGTTCTAGAAGACAGAGAAGCATGTTGACATTATTTGAGGAACATTTAGTTAAATCTAATAATATTTTTCTATTGTACATGCTATTTGTAGCATAGATGCTAATTTCTCAGAAATAAGCCCAACTTGTTCTCATCAGCTTGTTCTTTCTTAAATTTCATGATGATTTCTGTAATCTAAAACATGAGTTGGAAGATTTATTGTGTTGGTCATATTAAATTAGACAGGACTTTGCTGTAAATTTCAAGACTAAAAAAATTCCTGTTTATATGTTAAAAAAAAATAACAGTAAGAACAATGTAATTATGAATTCAAACAAAGAACCTGTTATAAAAATATTAAATATGACAGTTTTCCATTTTCAGTTCTGTCTGTTTACCCCTAAAACTCTCTTACCTGTTTGTCACTATTATAAAATATCCTTAATCTTAAACTTTCTTTCACAGAATTACAACATTGTTCTCAAGTTCCTTGGTTGTGCTAAGAATAAAGTACATTGTGAAGATATTTTATCTTTGCCATTTAGAAGGACCCCAATAAGGCAATCCTGTGCCTGGCTGAAGAGAGATAAACAGATGCCCGATTAGCACCAAGCAGAGTGGGAGAAGTTACTCTGGCACATGAGGCAACAGATCACAAACAGTAGAAATATAACAGTATATTAAATAACAAACAGTTGGCTTCCCTTGGTGATACAGGTAGACCTCGATTTATGACCACAGTTGAGCCCAAAATTTCGGTTGCTAAGGGAGATAGTTGTTAATGAGTTTTTCCCCATTTTAAGAGCTTTCTTGCCACAGTTAAGTGTCACTGCATTTGTTAAGTTAGCAACATGGTTGTTAAGTGAATCTGGCTTCCCCATTGACTTTGCTTGTCAGAAGGTCACAAAAGGTGATCACATGACCCCGGGACACTGCAGCGGTCATAAATCTGAGTCAGTTGCCAAGCATCTGAATTTTGATCACGTGACCATGGGGATGTTGCAACAGCTCTAAGTGTGAAAAAAACGTCATTAGTCACTTTTTTCAGGGCTGTTGTAACTTCAAATGATCATTAAATGAACTGTTGTAAGTCGAGGACTACCTGTAGTCAAAACCTGCCTGAAGTAGCTGCTCCATTTTACTTTCAATCGGGAATACTTAAATACTTTTGGTTGGCTAGAAGTGAGCCACTCTGAGGTAAATGGGGCTTAATTCCAGGAAAGTGACTGCACTGTTAATATTCAGTCTGAGTTGAGCTTTTGGCTGAAGGAGAGGTGCCTAGGAGGTTAAGGCCCTGTGGATTTTAAGTCTCCTTCCCTCTTTAAAAAGAATTTACTTGACTACTTGTTCATGAAAGCCTTACTTTCTTTCCCCATGTTTCTGTTAGTTCTCCTCCTCATTGAGAGTACATATGTTGGGTTCTATGATAAAACACGTAATCCAAATCAGGTTGTAAATTTGAGAAAAGATTTTTTCAAAATACAAGAGAAGTCAGCCAGGGCAGGAGAGAAATAACCGGCAAGACAAAAGGGAAAGTTAGGAGAGGCTACATTAAATCGTACAGAAAATAGGCTTCTCTTGCCTTTGGGTTCTGCAGGAGCTGATGGCTGGGAGCAAGAGAGGAAGTAGGGAGAGTCAGCTCTCATGGACAGAAATGGAGGGGCTAATCCTCGTTCTCCCCCTTGCAGATGCCTGAGCCTGGAAGCAGCCGTTGACAGGATGTTTGCTATGCACCCTCCCAATGCTTCTCAAGCACCTGCCATTCATCTGGTGAACAGTTCCTCCTCAGATCATACAGAGCTGGTGAAGACTCCATCGAGTGCTTCTTCTCCTGCTGCCCCCATCTTCTCCATGACCTTGGGGGCAGTCTCTAATATTGTGGCCTTGGTAATCCTAGTGCAGTCCTACACCCGCTTCCGGCGTCGTTCCAAGGCCACGTTCCTGCTGTTTGCCAGCAGTTTGGTTATCACAGACCTAGCAGGCCATGTCATTCCAGGCTCCTTTGTGTTGCAACTATATGCCACACGGCGCGGTTGGACAGCTATGGATCCCACCAGAGCGCTCTGCCAGTTCTTTGGTGCTTCCATGGTATTCTTTGGACTATGCCCTCTCTTTCTGGGCTTCATAATGGCAGTGGAGCGCTGCATTGGCATTACTCGCCCTCTGCTTCATGCCGCAGTGGTCACGCCAGGCCGAATGAAGCTTTCCTTGGTAGGACTGTGGACCACTGCTCTTGCCATTGCCCTGATGCCTCTCTGCAGTTTTGGAAAATATGTTGTCCAGGCCCAAAACACTTGGTGTTTTATCAAGGTGCGAGAGGCAGAAGAATGGTCCGAGATAGCTTTTGCCCTGCTCTTCTCCCTTTTGGGTTTGACCTCCCTGGTGGCCTCTCTCATCTGCAACACATTCAGTGGGCTCATCCTGGTGCGAGCTCGTCTCCGTGGTCAGCGCAAATGCGGTCGGCGGAAAGCCAAAGCTCATGACATTGAAATGGTCGTACAGCTTGTGGGCATCATGGTGGTCTCCTGTATCTGTTGGAGTCCGTTATTGGTGAGTACCAAAAAGCAGAAAAGGGGCAATGGAAACATGTAGGGTGCTTAGCCTGTATTTTGAGGCACAAAATAAGTGGGAAGTTGGCATGTATCAAACAAACCCTTCCCTAGTTTCACATAAAGCTGGAGTGAGAAAGGAAATATATTCAGACTTGGAAAACGTCGTTATAACTCTACAATAAATGTAGTACCGATCTACATGATTTTGCTTCCTGGTCTGGTCTATTTTAAAGGGCTGTGATGGTTCTATTACCATGGTGGCTAAAAATTACATTAAAATAGATGGAGAGCTTCAGATTGGGTAAACGTAGCATAAGGTGCCCTTGTGTGTTAGGGAGCTTCTTGGAATTTATGGTCATATGAAACACAGCACCTTGATTATATAAGAAACTATTTGATTAGAGGGGAGAGAATGTTAACTGGAAAACTTCTGGAGGTTAAAAGTTTGGATCAAATTGACATTATGCTTGGGTGTAATAGTCCAAAGAATGACCCAAGCAATCATATTCTGAATCAGTCAATTGACTCTGGGAAGCCCTTATCAGCGCACAAATAAAGGGCTGTGTTGTGAATATTTATTATGTGGGCTGAGCTAATATGTACACAGAGTTAATACCTGTTTCTAAGTTCTTAGGGTCACTGGGGAAGAGCGGACCATAGAAACCTATTGTCTGATATCTTGTTCTCTCATTTGCTGATGTCATATTGCTGCTTTTTTTCCTTCTGTGCTGTTCCCAGGTCATTGTCATCTTATCAGTGAGCAACTCTCATAAAGCTTTGAATTATGATCAGCTGCTATTCCTTGGTGTGCGGCTGGCCTCCTGGAACCAGATCCTGGACCCGTGGGTATATATATTGCTGCGACGTGCAGTGCTGCGCAAGCTTCTGGCGCTACTTCTAAGGCGCCCTGACCTCAAAACAACACACTTTGACCGCTGGGAGGCCAGCTCCTTCCAGAGCTCCGAGCGCAGTGTTGCTGCTGGTCGCATCTAGTATTGGGTGGAGAAAACAAGAGTTGATCTACTTGAAAGCACTTTGAACCTTCCTGGAATTCAGAATCCAGCAAACTGGGCGGCTGCTGCTGGTATAGGCAATACCACAGATAAATTGGCAGTTTCAAATCTTGGCAGCAGATAAGAAGTTCAATATTTTGAAACAGCCTCCTGCCTGTTTCTGACTTTCTTATGAGAGGGAGAGGGAGAGCGATACACGATCCTCTTGGGTGAAGGAGAGTAAATATATCATAATGCAAATGAAAAGTCATGATGCCCATGAATTCATTTTGATGTGGTGGCTTCTATTGGACACCTGTGGAGGAGACCTTTGCTCAGTGGTAAAGAATACATTATACATTCCTAATACTTTCAGTAAAGCAGAACTGAGAAAGAACTCTGTCTGCTCCCAAATAGTCATCAGTATCAAAAGGAGACGGTTCTTGACCAGGTAAATGAAAGCAGGCCAGTATGTTTTGATAGGAAAACAATGATTTAGTGCATTTTGAAATGTCCTTCCTGATACGGACTGCACTGTGCACAATGAACAGCCTGGTAATTATTCAGGCTATATTCCAAAGCTGAAGAATGTTACCTGTGACTTTCTTGTATAGCGCAAGAGCAAGAGTGTGAAACTTGCTCTTGTGAATCATCAGGCGAGAAGACATCCCAGGTAGCCTCCTTCCTTGGACATTCAGTTCAGGTAGACCATCATCCTGCTGCACTTTCCGAGCCAGAGAGTAGCCATTCAAGTCCAACCCTGTCAGGGCAGGCTATTTAACATGCTGCCAGAAATGACCTGGATACTTGGAGCCTATGATGCAGATTTTCCACAATGTTGAGGCTGCTGCATTACTGCAGTGTGTAAAGGAATTTGGGTCTAAAATTTGCCGTGCTTCTACACAAGGAATCTGATGCAACGTATCGCTTTGTCATCGCATATAGATTGCACAGCAGTTGCGGTGGAGAAAACAAAGGCATGTGCTTATGGTTCAGGGTGGCCTTTAATTTAAAAATGAATGTAGAAATTCTAGAGAACCTTTTCATGGGCATCGTGGAGAGATTTAAAAAAAGGCTGAAAAATGTGATGTCATGTGGCCTCCCAAACTAAGAAAGCACCTTTCAGAAGAGTAAGTAGATTCACAGCATTGTTTTCTCATAGAAGAGATCTGCAACAGTTCTGTCCTAGAATGGATTTCAACAAATTGTTGCTGATGATTCTGCAAAATAATATCCTTTGGGAACTGGTGAGACTGACCCACAGACTGCAAGAGGATGCCTCTGTCTGCTGCTCTATTCTAAGCTCTGGGAAGCTGTGAAGAACAGAGCAAAGGACAATGTGAAAGACCTGAAATGATTGATCTGTAGGGGCCGGCTGTGGCATAGCCGTACCCTGTGGGAATTCTTAATCAGCACCAGGCACTCTACAATAAAGCACTTCAGTGGGGTATTCTGGCCCTTCATGCTTTATTTTCTTCCATGTCCCTGACATGCTTCCCACATGCTTGTTGTCAGCAGCCTGTGCCAGCCCAACTAATCTAGTCAGCCTCAGGGTCCCATTTATTGTTCCATGTGTTTTGTTTTCATTCAGTGACTGCTTATTGTCATCTGGCAGCTGGAGCATGTAAAATCGAGCTTGCAGAATCCTGGTTGAAAGCCGGCAAACAAGTGGGATCAAACAGCAGAAGGAAAATTATCACTGTTGTGGGAATTAGTTGGGAAAAAGAGGTGAAGTTGGAGATCTGTTGCTCCAGGTTCAAATATTCTGCCCCAATCTACACACCTGGTATTGCCCCGCCAAACCTATCCTTCAATATGTTTGTAAACACACAGCTGTTTTGCTATGTTCCTGTACTATCTAGTGGACTGCACTCGCGTGACACAGCTGCAGCTGAAATGGGTCTCTGCTGTTCATTGACCTTTTAATAAATTATTTATTTGTGTGCAACATTCTAAAGACCATGTTTGGTGGTGCCTTGGCTGAAATTCCATTGCTACACATAACATTTTGATTACTCCATGCACTATTTTTGATTTTCTGTTGTACTGCCTACTGATTGAATTTTTAAAAAATTCCTTGAAACTATAGGTTTACCGTTTAACTATTGACAAATGGTGGCAGCAAAAATTAGTGATTCTGTATTACGTGACTGCCATTTAGTGGTTGTCTGAGTCTCTGTAGCTGCTAGATATGTTCTAGAGCCGTGGTGGCGAACTTATGGCACACGTGCCAGACTGGGCACGCAGAGCCCTGTCAGCACGCACGCCAGAGGGACGCTCCCCTCCCCCTCTCCACGTGCGCCTGACTAGTGGGAACTGGAGAGGGCAGGGAAACTGAATCCAGCAGCGCTCTTGCGGGAACAGCTGCGAGAGCTGGGCGGGGAGAGGGGAACCTATAAAAGCAGGTTTTGGCGGGAGTGCAGTGAGAGAGCGAGTCAGTGACTAGAAGGCCTTTGGAAGCGATGGAGAAGACAAGTAGGACGCGGTGTCTGCGCTTTGCAGAAGGCTAGCGGAAGGAGAACACGTAGGTTTGGACTTTGGAGAAAGGGAGAGAGAGAGAGAGAGGAAGGAAGGAAGGAAGGAAGGAAGGAAGGAAGGAAGGAAGGAAGGAAGGAAGGAAGGAAGGAAGGAAGGAAGGAAGGAAGGAAGGAAGGAAGGCCGGGCCCGCCAGCTCCACTGGGCAGATGCACGACGAAGCCTGCCCAGGTGACGCCGAAGCCAGCCAGCCCTTCTGCGGGAGCGTGGGGGGGAGAGTGGCTACCCCCGAGCACCACGCCTGCCTCCCTTCGGGTGCCCTTGGCCTCTCCTCCCCCCCCAGGCTGGGGCTGGTCAGATTCCCCCCGTGGGCAGTGCTGCGCTCGTCCCCAGCCAGCCCTCCTCCTCCATCCACCTTCTGTGGGTGGACTGCGGCTTACCGAGCCGGGCGGCACCTCTCCCCACACGCATCCTCAGGCAGAGGAGCCGGGCAGCCGCGGCTCTCACTCCCCTCCAGCCTCCATCCATTTGAGGCCCGAGCTTGGCACGCCCGACTGCCCAGCTACGGGCTGGAGAGCACGGGACGGCGGCAGCTGCTCTGGGACGAAGGGTAGGCGGGGTGGGCGCTCCTGATGTCCGCAGGGGAAGCGGCATGGAGGCTCCGCACCCAGTCAAGCCCAGGCATGACACGAAGAGTGAGGCAGCAGCCCCACATGCGTCTCCGTATGCGAGTGCGCCCCAGCCCTGCCAGGCAAGCAGAGCCACGGCGGCTGCCCACCTGCGCTCTTCTGCTGTAGATGCCGCGGCTCCACTTGCCTGGCAGGGCGGGGGCGCACTCAAGCATGGGGACGCACGTGAGGCTGCTGCCTCGCTTTCCATGGGGCTGGGCTGGACGCGGAGCCTCCTCACCGCTTCTTCCCCCACAGACATCGGGAGCGCCCACCCCACCTACCGCTCATCCTGGGGCAGCTGCCACCGTCCAGCGCTCTCCAGCCCATTGCCGGCCAGCTGGGCGCGCCAAGCTCGGGCCTCGGGGGCATGGACGCCAGAGGGGAGCGAGAGCCGCGGCTACCCAGCTCCTCCACCTGAGGATGCGTGCGGGGAGAAGCGCCGCCTGGCTCGGTAAGCCGCGGTCCACCCACAGAAGAATGGAGGAGGGCTGGCCGGGGACAGGTGCAGTGCTGCCCACGGGGAATCTGACCAGCCCAAGCCTGGAGGGGGGGAGAGGCCGAGGGAGCCCAAAGGGAGGCATCCGGTGCGCCCGGCTGGCCGGCGACTGGCTGGAGAGTGCCGGACGGCAGCAGCTACCCTTGGACAAACGGTAGGCAGGGTGGGCGCTGCTGATGTCCGCAGGGGAAGCAGAAGCGGCATGGAGGCTCCGTGCCCAGCCCAGCCCCGGCATGGCACAGAAAGCGAGGCAGCAGCCCCATGTGCATCCCCGTGCACGAGTGCGCACCGCCCTGCCAGGCAAGTGGAGCTGCGGCATCTGTGGCAGAAGAGCACAGACGAGCAGCCGCAGCTCTCGCTCCCCTCCGGCCTCCATCTGCCCAAGGCCCGAGCTCGGCGTGCCTGGCTGGTCGGCGACAGGTTGGATGGCTGGATGCCGGATGGCGGCAGCCGCCCCAGAATGAGCAGTAGGTGGGGTGGGCGCTCCTGATGTCCGTGGGGGAAGAAGCGGTGAGGAAGCTCCGCGCCCAGCCCAGTCCAGCCCAGCTGTGGCACGGCAAGGGAGGCAGCAGCTCTACATGCGTCCCCGAGCGCGAGTGCGCCCCCCCTGCCAGGCAAGCGGACCCGCGGCATCTGCGGCAGAAGAGCGCAGGCAGGCAGCGGAAGGCACGAGGAGCCCTGATCTCAGCACAGCCTCTCCCCATTCTCTTTCTCCCCCCCTCGGAAGAGCTGCGGGGCTCAGGAGCCTCCCCCCATGCCCCCCCCAAGGAAGAAAACCATTGTGAGACACTCTTCTGTTTTAACTTTTTTTCCTTGTCGCTTTTTGGAGTTTTCGTGAGACGGCAGCATTTGGGAGGGGGTGTAGCTGCCCCTTTCCCCCCCAAGCCATCAGCTGAACAAGACGCCCTCCTGCCCACTGCCCCACCTGCCAGAGACTCCCTGGATCTCCCCCAACCCTGCCCGACCCCCACAGGCATCCCTCCCCAGGAGCAACATCGAGCTGGCCACGCCCACCCAGTCTGCCATGCCCACCATAGCCACGCCCACCCACTGGGCCACGCCCACCTGGCACCCGGCGATACATAAGTGGGTTTTGGGTTGCAGTTTGGGCACTCGGTCTCTAAAAGGTTCGCCACCACTGTTCTAGAGGTTAAGAAAGGAATTTCTGTGAGAATCAGTATGGTAGCTGTAAACTATTTTAAAAGCTGCACAAGGAGCTGAGGCAGGAGATTCCCTGCCAGGCAGGCTACAGAAAGTACAAGATACACAGTGTTGCTATACAATGCCCATATGCAGTGTCTGGAGGCAAGAGTAGAGTAAGAATTCCAGAGTAGTGTTAAGAATTCCCAGTTGCAGGCAGAGACCGAGATACAGGCAACAATGTGCTGATATCCTTTAGAAACAGCCATCTTTATACCCAAGGAAGGCTGTTGTATAGATATGCCCACATCTCACTCCCCTGAGCAGGTATTGCTCTCTGCAGCCTTCATAGAATTCCTCCTAGTGCAAGACGCATGCGCTTTCAGTTTATTGGACATTCAAAAGTCTTTGTCACCTAATAACACAGACCAGAGTTTGTTGAAATCCATCTTATTTACTAGTCCAAAGGCTTTGCTGTGGGCTAAGAGGGGCCAAAGGAACAACTTGGCTTATAAGCAAGGTTGGAAAACCGTTCATCCTCCATTCCCTTGTGTTCTAAACTGGAAGCAATGCAAGAGCAGGTACTGGTGCGAAACATTCTGATGCATTTGGGGGCAGAGGCCTAGGTAATCCCGCATCTGAGCTTCAACGGTCAGCTTCCTGATTGTTACGGAAAGCAAAATGTTAGAATAAATGGACCTTTGGTCTGATGGAGAATGATTATATTCCTGTGACAGCTGCTTAAGCTTTGGCTCCCCCTTCTGACTACCACAGGTACTGCTTTAATCTTCGAAAAACAAGAGGAATGGGAAAACCAAGGGATTCCTGGCCACAGACAAGCCAGACAAAAAAGGAAAGTGGCACCCCAACATTACTCATCAAAATGAAGCATGAGGTTTTTTTTTCTGCTGAGCAGTGCAGATTTGCAACCAAGGAGGAGGGCAGGGTTTAGGGCCTCAAGCACCAGTCCTTACATTAAAGAGCACAATAATATGAGCAGGACCAAGACCATCCACTCCACCATAAGGGGGGCAATCAGTTATAGAGGTCGTCATCCCCCTCCTCCTGAAAGAGGCTTCCTTGCCCACTGTTGCTGCCACTGCTGCCCCCTCCACCACTGCTCTGCTTGCCCGATGGAAACCTGTAGGGGGGGAAAGGGGAAAGCTAGTTCAGTTCAGGAGAAACCATGAGTTATTCACTCTACTTGAATGAATGGACGTCTTAATTGGAACTAGCTACATACTATCACAGTGTTCAAGTGCAACTAATTGTTCAGGAATGTGGCCCCGGATTAATAAAAGGACTGCAGTCACCCTCAGATGCATGCTGCATTGCACTTTTTAAAAAGCACCACATCCAATAGATGGATATGGTTCTTAATATGAAAGTAAAAAGATTATGTAGTCCAGTATTGCACAAGCATACCAAAGTATTTATTAAATTTATATCCCTCTTAAAAATAATGTATTTTTTTTAATTCTTCTTTAAGTAGATTTATATCCCATCTTTTCATTCAGGGAAATTGGGTGGGAATAGGAGATTGAAATGTCTGGCATCCTGACTTCACTTTTACACACTGCTGCACTTTGTTGCAGACGCTGCTTGTTCTGTCTATAGGATTTTATAAGCTATTTTGGGTCAGGGATGCAACTCCCCCTGTTCCCTCCCCCTCCCCCCCCTGATGCTGTGGTGCCTTTATTTTATTTGCTTGGGGACAGAAGAAGCACAAACTTCTTCTAACATTACCTGAAGTTGCCAAAGCCACGGCTCTGCTGTAATGTCTGGGCAAACATCTCGTATTTGCGTATATCATTATCACTGACTGAACGGCGTGCAAAGCGCATTGCTTCCTCAAAGTGATCCCGCCGGATCTCCGGCACCGGGTCATAATCATCATCCTGTTACAAGATACAGAAGAAAAGGCTGTCGGGCACACTGCAGCCCCAAGATGGAGAACACACTCTTGAGAACACTGCTTGAGATAAGGGAAGGAATCGGGTCTGGCTTTCGATGGAAAAGGGAAAATATTGTGTCCATACCATGGCAGCGCACTTCTGACGCTGGCGTTCCCGTTCTGCCTTGATCTCCATCTCAATGGCCTCACGGATGGCAAGCTTGCAGGCACGCTGACAGATTTCGGTGAGGTCAGCACCAGAGAAGCCATGTGTGATCCTAGCCAGATAATTCAAGTCTACATCCTGTTGGGAAAAGATATACAAGCTAAAGTATTACCTGCCCAAGTTAGCAAAGTAAGACAAAAATGAGAGGGGAATGCTGAGGGGCAGCAAAAATGTGTTTAAGGAGTTGACTATATGCCAATTAATTCAGCCTTCCATGGTGAATCAGCATAGAAGGCAGTGGGACCCACGTCCCCATTTTCTGCATTGGAGCAATTTGGTCCTGTCCATGAAATGAGCAGTGATAGCAATAGCACTTAGATTTATATACCACTTCACAGTGCTTCACAGCCCTCTCTAAGCGGTTTACATAGTCAGCATATTGCCCCCAACAATTTGGGTCCTCAATTTTACCACCCTCGGAAGGATGGAAGGCTGAGTCAACCTTGAGCCAGTCAGGATCAAACTCCTGGCAGTGAGCAGTGAGTTAGCCTGCAATGCTGCATTGCAACCACTGCGCCACCACGGCTCTTCTGCCATCTTGTTCCTCACTTTGACACTAAAGAACTTCAGGGAAGACTGAGCCGCACACCCCCTTTAAAGATTGTCACAATCAAACCACCTCTACTGGACGGGTGACACCTGAATCTTGACATCTATTGCTGATTTAGTTTTACATGCCCATTTTGTGCCTGCTTTGACTGACCTTGGCAACTGGTGATTTTCGCAAGTTGGCTTGGAGGATAGCTATGCGAGACTTTTCATCGGGTAATGGGATGTAGATGAGCTGGTCCAGACGTCCTGGACGAAGGATGGCCGGGTCAATGATGTCTGGCCTGAAAAGAGTTGGCAAAGAGACAACAGCAAGTTTCATGGATTGCTTTTCCTCTAGGAATGGCTCCAGCATCTCAACTCAGATGCTTTTTTTTAACAGGAATGTAGCCCTATAGCAGAAGTGGGCAAGAATAGGGGTCAAGGGGACAGAAGACTGCTAAGTCTTCCATGGGGGGGGGGAGAGGTGGTACAGTCTTTGCAGGAAGTTTTGTTTTCAACTATAATAAGTTGATACTGAGTTGTAGAGCTGATACTACACTTTTCCTGTGTTTGTTATCTCAAAGGTAGGATTCAATCTACCAGGTTGGAGAAATTATGGGCAAAGGGGGCCATAAATCAGAACTGAAGGTCACATGTCACTGGTTTCCAAAAAAGTGGTCCTGATTTAACTTTTTCTCAATGACCTCTTAGTTCAGTCCCGACTCAATGACCAGCTGAGTAAAAGGGACTCTGGAGGAGGAATAGCTAAACTGGCAGCAGAACAAAGAGGTGGGTATTGCCCATACATCTCCACAGCCCACAGAACTGGACCTTCCTTTCTTTAAATTCTCACCTATTGGTGGCACCTATAATAAATACTGTCTTCTTGTTGGTCATGCCATCCATTTCTGTGAGGATCTGGTTGATAACACGGTCAGCTGCACCCCCACCATCCCCTGCTCCGCCACCTCGGGCCTTGGCAATGGAGTCCAGCTCATCAAAAAACAGGATGCAGGGAGCAGCCTGGCGGGCCTGGGGAACAGAAGGACCAACATGAGTTAGATCAGGGCTTTTCAACTGGTGGTACGCGTACCACTTGTGGTACATTAACAAGTGGCAGGTGGTACGCAGCCCTGCCTAACCAAGTGTAGTGGGGGAGGGAATGAGCCAGCGCAAGCAAGGACTTACAGTGAGAGAGTTCTCTGGAGCTGCAGATTGGCTGGGGAGAGACAAAGGCCCCAGGCTCACTTCTGGCTCACCCTCCCCCATGAGAAAGGAGGAGGAGGGGCGGAGACAGGAGAGGCTATAAAAGGAAGCAGTTTGGGGGGGGTGGAGAGAGGGAGAGAAAAGCAGCAGCCTTGGGAGGCGGCAGAGTCAGCTCTAGCTGCACCGAAGGGAAAGAAGGAGGAGGAGGAGGAGGAGGAGGAGGGTGGGGGGAGAGGAGAGGAGATCAAGCAGGCCGGCCAGCCACGAGCGATCTACAACTGCTGTGGCAGCCACCTGTGCTGGCAGCAGCAAACAGGCAAGAAATGCAGGGGGGAGGGTCGCCCTCCAAGAGGAATGAAAAAAAGGCAGCAATGGCTGGAGGTGAAGCACAGAGGAGGGAGGGAGATGGAGAGTGGAAGGATTCTTACGTGCTTTTGTGACGTTGAAGTTCTGGGATTTGTGCAATGTGGGCTTTGTGTTCTTAAGGAGTGTTTGGCAATATCTATTTGGCTGATGTCTCGTGTTAGCTTCTATTGCTCTGCTATTGTTAGCTGTAAGTTTTGCTGCAAGGGATTTTGAAGTATTTTTCTCCTGAATGGATTTTGCCTGTAGATTCCTTTACTTATGAATGGAGCCATTTGGGGAGGCTGCCTTAGCTGGCAGCCAATACTTACTACATTTTTTTTTCTTCCTTAAGTGCCGGCTCCCGGCTCCTTACTTTTCTTTCTAGCCAGTAGCTAATTCTTAAAGGGGAATGTGCCCTTTTAAGCTATTTCACTCAGCAGTTTGTCTTTTCTGTTTCTGGAGGCTTTTCCTTGTTTGATGAATATATGGAAGAGAAAAAATATGGGGGGGGGGGTTTCAAATTCTTCCTTCAGAAGGAGGTGGGCATGAGAAAGAGGGAGGCAGGGAAGGAGGGAGGGAAGTCCTGCCTTAGCACTTGGCCACCAGCAGCCCTGCCATTGACTTTACTTGTCAAAAGGTTGCAAAGGGGGATCACATGACCCTGGGACACTGTGACCATCATAAATATGAATCAGTTGCCAAGCATCCAAATATAAATCACATGACCATGGGCATGCTGCAATGGTCATAAGTGTGAAAAATGGTCATAAGTCATTTCAGTGCAATTGCAACTTTGAACAGAGGTTTTTTTTTTGGTCATCACGTTTTTGACACCTTGCTAGGTGGTACTCGAATATTGCCATATCCTAAAAGTGGTACAATCGGTGAAAAGGTTGAAAAGCCTTGAGTTAGATAATGAAATATAGGACTGGCAAAATGTGTGTCTTGTGTTCTAAGGCCTTCCACCTTTCCAGGCTAATGAATTTCAATTATGATGCCTAAATTACAGGACTATCCTTTGGTAAAGTGTAGGTTGGACTGAATAGTCCCAATGGACCATGAAAAACTAGTGGATTTTAAATCAGTGTCCTGAGACAATGAAATGTGAGCAGCTGCTAAAAATGGGATGTCTACCCCAGGACAAACAACAGTATATTCTCCAATGGCTTTCTTTAATAAAAGCTCTGGAATTAGTGCCATTATTCCACAACACATTTAGAATTTCAAAATAAAGTGGGAGCTCATTCTAACCTCTTTCACTTTTTCATTTTTTTTCTATGGGTGGCTGGACCTCACAGAAGGCAAGACCTGGCCACTTTTGTCTGGATTCAAGCTAAGCAAGGTTGTGCTAGTTAATACTTGGATGGGAGACTTCCAGGGAATACCAGGTTTGTGGATTACTTTGGAGACTAGAACAAAAATTCATGAAAGATGATGGCAAACCATCTCCATCCTGTTACTCAAAAGCTGCAGGCATGTCTGGATGAAGCCACCAGAACAAGAGCTCACTTTGACACAATAGGTGACTGGGATATAACTGATGCCTTCAGTTCCTGCCTCAACAGTCAGCCCTTCTCCTTTCCCCGTCAACTTCGTACTCTGTACCTTGTCAAAAACATCGCGGACGTTGGCCTCACTCTCTCCAAACCACATGGTGAGTAGTTCAGGACCCTTGATGGAGACAAAGTTGGCCTGGCATTCATTTGCAATAGCCTTTGCCAGGAGGGTCTTGCCACAGCCAGGGGGGCCATAGAACAACACACCTCGTGACGGTGTCATTCCAAACTTCAGGAACTTGTCCGGATACTCCACTGGGAACTGATGAGGACGAGAGAGCAAAGAATTAAGAAACTTGAGCCATTCGTCTTATAAACGTCAGTACTACTTCTGCTTGAAAAAGGACATTCCGACTTTTCTTCATTGTCTGCTTTGTAAAGACTAGCTAAAGAGAGAGGATTTACCCTCATTTTCTGTCATCACTCCTACTCAATATGTACACCACCCATTATTAATCTGGAACAGAGATGGACCATAAAAAGTATCTCACTGCCACGGGAGTCACATAATCTGAGGACGCGTTCAATGGAGTTTATACAGTATTCTAATTCCTCTTATGACTGAACACTGGTCATGCTGATGGGAAGGGATAGGTGGGGAAGTTCAGCAACTTCCTAAAGGTGCCAGAGGTCTGTGTTAAAAAGCAAGAGGACTAGTGCACACACAAAATGTAGCTGACCAATACTCTTCCCTTTGGTTTATAGCTGGTCTCAAATACACAGACAAAATTATACGTACGCATGTGAACTTAATATATATTTTACATTTATAGAAGCAGTATCAAGGATGTCTGTGATGAAAATGATACCGTCAGTGTCCTTCAAGCATTAAGCACCAAAACTTAAATTCATTATTGTTAGAGAGGAGAGATGTCAAGAGCACAACTTCTGGTTAAGCTTCCAATTTGGAAGCAATCTGCATTACCTTATCACCACCTCATCTCTTATCAAAGCAAGCAAAATTCTTGTCTGCTTTTTAGTTGCTTTTTTGCCCAGAGCAGAGATGGGGTCAGCGAGTACAGAAAGTTTGTATAAATACTGTGGTGTGGAAATGTGTAAAATTCAGCAATGGAATTTTCTAGAGAATTCTAGCACATTCTGTTTGCCCATGTCAGAGATTTAGTTTAGGAAATTTACTTTCAAATGATTATGCCCTGGAATGGCATAATCCAAAAGAAATTTGGCATGCTCCATAGGGAATGCTTTTCAGAATGTTCCATTTCTGAATCACTGAATTTTGCGTATCTCAGTGGTGATATATTTGGATTGAAGTTGGCCTTGATTTTACAACCAAGAGGCCTGTTCAAGGTTAAATGATCCAACATGCTGTTCAGAAAAGGCTATAAAATAAAACAGTGCTGGCAGATGTCTGTTCGTTTCCTACTGAAATATTGCTTTTTTGTCCCTAAAAATGTATCCATGGATTTTTCCAGTTGCTAAAGGAGGCCACTGCACTACTGTAACTCAGAGCTGCTCTTTAAGCCACTGAGAGCTCTCATTAATGGCAATGCCGTATAATGTGCTTTCGACCGAATTAATCTCCACAAGGTTCTCTGAGACTGTAGACCTCCATTTTGGAACTTTTCCTTCCCTGGCCTTGATTTCCCAAAATGGATGTGCTATTACAAGCAAGACACACGGAAGTTTTTTTCAATAAGGTTGGATCGCAGCATAGTTAACGTATTTGCATTGTCCTTTATCTTTTTATGCTATGCAGACACAGTTATACACACATACGTTCTGAGGTGTTTGCACTACGTGCGTGAACGACTGACCTGCACCAGTTCCTGTAGCTCACGTTTTACTTCCTGCAAGCCCCCAATGTCTTCCCAGGAGACTTGCGGCACTTCCACTACCGTCTCCCGTAGCGCAGAGGGGTTGCTCTGGCCAAGAGCCCACTGGAAAGCAGAAAAGGCAGCATGGTCATCACCGCAGTCCGTATGACAGCACAAAGCCCTGAGATCAGTGACTGCCCCCAAGAGAGTTCATCGTTTTGCTCATCTTTCATTCCTGTAATCAAGCCTAACACTCCATGAGGCTAGACAACATGCCCATTCAAAATAATAAACCTTTCTATATTCAGATTGGTGGCATGGATGTGCAACAGGAATACAATAGCAATAGCAATAGCACTTAGACTTATATACCGCTTCACAGTGCTCTACAACCCTCTCTAAGTGGTTTACAGAGCTTATTGCTCCAACCATCTGGGTCTTCATTTTACTCACCTGGGAAGGATGGAAGGCAGAGTCAACCTTGAGCCAGTGAGACTCAAAATGCCAAACTGCTGGCAGCTGGCAGTCAGCGGAAGCAGCCTGCAGTACTGCATTCTAACCACTGTGCCACCAGGGCTCCCTATTACCAAGGAGGTAATAGTTTCACTCTATTCATTAATATTCATATCTACGCTGTGAAGAATTTTCTAACCATTTCTGGGAATCAGGTGGCATATATATTTAATGAATAATAACTAATTCACCAGAAAAATGATGGAAATGATGAAAATCTTAGCAATTCTATTTTGTAGAGCACAGAAGCTCTTAAGGGAGTTTGGAATAATTATAATACTAGGTGTCTCCACTAGGTCTTACCTAGTGTGCAAAAATTGTTTCACGTTGGATCTGTAGAGGACACCAAATGAGGAGCTCTGGAATTTGTCACAAGATATCAAATCAAATATTTAAGTTTAACCTACCATTGTGAGACAATGGTGATCATCGTACATAACTTAGTGATGTGGCTTGGAGAACAGATATATAAGGAATAATTTAAAAAATATTACCTCTTCTCCATAAGATGAGGAGGAGGAATGGTAGCCATTTTGAAAAGGAAAAAAAATTGAAGATGGCCCAAGTTAAGTAGTCTAGAGTATTCTAGGGAGACACAAAAGAACCAGCTCCTTTGTCTGTTGGTACACAATGAGGTAAAGCCCATAATGCTAAAGGAATCTGCTCCACTGGAGGAGCACTAGTGGTGGGATTCAGCCAGTTCGCACCAGTTCGGCAGAACCGGTAGCTAATTTTTTGTTGCCCAGGCCCAGAATGGACTTCCGGAAGCGGCATCCACACAGAGAACCGGTTGTTCACATATTTGAATCCCACCACTGAGGAGCACACTACAGGAAACATCTAAGTGGGAGATGTTGCTATTGCATGCCATATGTAAATGGTACATAAACTAACACTGATTTGTAAGGATTAATTGGCAGGAGTGTTGGGGTGTGGGGAGGGAGTTGTATGTGAAGAAACTGAACCTATATGAAAAATTTATTTTCCATCAGTGGTACAAACCTTAATTTCAAATAAGACACTTGAGTATTTGTTTTGAAAAAGACCTTTAGAGAAATTATCAAAGAAACAGATTATTCTTCCTAGTCCAAGTAGAAATCTGGACTATATGAAACCTTTTTTTCCAGGCATACAGTAAATATTCTAAAAGAACCTCCTCAATTATTAATACATATGTAATAAAGGAATAAGTACAAGATATTTGCATTTGGATCCAGATGGGATTAAAAAAAAATGAACAAGAGATACTGTACTGCAAGTGTATGGACCATACTTGATTCAAAAAAGTTTGCCATGAACGACACATAACAACCCAATGTCACTTCAGATAATGCACAAATCACACAGTGCTCTTTTATTCTGTTTTGTTTGTTTTTTTTTGAAAAAAATGCATACAGAACTTTAAAAAAGTGAACGAATATGGCATAATTCAAGAAATTATGAACCCTATTCTGTGGTGTGCACTAATGGGCCCAGTCACCCAGAAAAAATGATAAAATGCCCTTTTGTATGGATTCTGCAAAATCTAAGTCTTTGAATGTCTTGTAACTTTCACCGCAACCCCATTGCAAATAAAGGTGACCACTGAGAGCTTTGCACCTGGGTGACCTACATATTGCTCTTCTGATATTCAAACTGGCACTGTTAATCACCTGCCAAATTATTAAAGAGGATAACAACTCCACTTTTCATTCCAGCTTAAAAAGAAATCTGAATATAGAAATGGGCCAGTCTGGGAAAAGCGGATGTTGAGCCCAATGAAGACTTTGATAACTGCTGCCATTTGGTTTGAGAACTATGGGAAGAAGGAAGCACCTCAAATTGGATGGGGGAAAAAACATGACAGTAGCTATAGACTTTGAAAGTTATACACTCCAATGAAAACCTGATACCAAATCTTTAATGGAACTGAAGGTATCTTTGCAAGCTCCCTGAGAATAAACATCTTTCAAATGGTGAAGTAAATATGAAGTATCATGTCCATTTACAGAGACTACATCTGGCTCAGCTGGCAAAAGTAACAAAAGCATTGGTTTCAAAGTTATAACTAATTCAGGTCAAGCGAATCAAGAAATGTTTGAGACTTAGAGCTGAGTAATTACTGTGCAGAAATGACTCTATAGTTCGAAATATTGTTTAAAAAAGATGGGGGAAAAGATATAGTGGAAAAGTAGGGTTTTTACTATATTCTTACTGTTCTCTTTTTCTTCTTTCTTTTTTCCTGCACCCTTTATTCCTCTCTATTTTCTTTTCTTTCATTTAGTATTAGATTTTACTATTATAATCAAAATATATAGTAGAATGTATAGCAGAAGAACCATGCATATGCCTGCCATAGATGTATCACATCAATAACAAAATTATTCCAACACAAGGTAACAAGATAATGACACACACTACCAATTAAATCAAATCCTAAACATCTGCACTTTGAACAAACACAGTTGGAAGCTATTTAGTAATTATAAAGGAAATGGTCTTTGCAGAAATCAAGATGCTGTTGTGTATATTTAGAAAAACGTTGCGTCCATTTGTTTGTAATCTGTTTTTAAGGCTGCGTTAAAAAGCAGAAATGTAATAAATCAGTAACACTGAAGGAAGGGGCTGGAGGAGTGAGACTGCAATCTTCTCCAAATTTGGGGCAGAGTGTTCTGGGATTAGTTTTTCTGAGAAACTGGGCTCTGTTGACAAGAACTAAAAAACAAAAGTAAATTATTATAGAAAAAGCATTGAGCCATTGGATGTCCAGAACCAGCCTACCTGGAAATCATCCATGGTGACAGCCATAGCATTAAGGATGTCAGCATCGATTGTATCGTCCTCCAGGTCAATGACACTCATCTTCTTACGGATTGCTTGGAGTGCTGCCTCAGAACACAATGCTGCCAGATCAGCACCCACATGACCATGGGTCTCATTGGCCACCTGCAACCACAGTCCAGGTAAATCAGAACATTTAATGGGAGAGCACACTAAAACCAGGGGGAGACCCCTGCAGCCCACCTGGGCTCCTCCCAGTATTTATTTGATCACATTTGTATAACTCCTAATCTCACTTGGTAACCCTGGTGGCATACATAATAATAATCCAAGGTATATAAAAGGCACCGAAACAATTTAAATTAAAATAAAAACCAGATAAAAACAAATTTATAAAATGGCAGGAAAATGTTCACAGAGTGCATTCCATTAGCCATCATATAACCATCTAACAAGCTCTACTCTATCCTGGGGACGCCCAAGCTAGCTGACAAAACCATGTTTAAGAGCCCTCTGGAAGACCAAGAGAGTTGAGCCAACTACATGGGGAAAGGAGAGAGGGATGATATTCCACAGGTTGGGAGCTTCAGCATCCCATTTGTAGCCCCCAAATATCCTGTAATTCTGCTGATAAAAAATTCAGAGGGAAAATTGCTCTTTGACTGTGGTGGTATTGCTTTATTTTAAGAGCAGAATGGGGGAGAAATCACAAGTATGAAAGGCAAGGTCAAGCTTATGTGAAAGTTGCAGCTGCTGTAATTAATCTGTGACTTCTCCTTAAGATAGCATGTTTGAATTTCTATTTTTAAGCCTTTCCATTCTCTTCACTCTTCATTTTTGCCAAATAACGTAACAATGTAAGAGTGATGAGGCACCTCTGATTCCCCCATCCTTCTGCAATTTTGTTTGAATGTATCTTTCCTAATTCCCATAACTCAATTTTGATTCCAGCTAACTTCTTAATGAGATACTCATTTGGCCTGTGTACTCTAATAAAGCTAATGTAATCATGGCCTTAGTCCCAGAATCCAAGACAGACAGCTGCATGTTTAATTTTCTAACTATTGGAAGCAATTTACGCTGCTTAATAATAATAATAATAAAGTTGGAAGGGACCTTGGAGGTCATCGAGTCCAACCCCCTGCTCAGGCAGGAAACCCTATACCATTTCAGACAAATGGCTGTCCAGTCTCTTCTTAAAAACTTCCAGTGTTGGAGCATTCACCACTTCTGGAGGCAGGTTGTTCCACTGGTTAATTGTTCTAACTGTCAGGAAGTTTCTCCTCAGTTCCAGGTTGCTTCTTTCCTTGACTAGTTTCCATCCATTATTCTTGTCCTGCCCTCAGGTGCCTGGAGAATAGCTTGACTCCCTCTTCTTTGTGGCAGCCCTGAGATATTGGAATACTGCTATCATGTCACCCCTAGTCCTTCTTTTCATTAAACTAGACTACCCAATTCCAGCAAACGTTCTTGATATGCTTTAGCCTCCAGTCCCTAATCATCTTTGTTGCCCTTCTCTGCACTCTTCTAGAGTCTCAACATCTTTTTTACATCGTGGTGACCAAAACTGGATGCAGTATTCCAAGTGTGGCATTACCAAGGCATGTAAAGTGGTATTAATACTTCAAGTGATCTTGATTCTATCCCTCTGTTAATGCAGCCCAGCACTGTGTTGGCTTTTTTGGCAGCTGCAGCACACTGCTGGCTCATATTTAAGTGATTGTCCACTAGGACTCCGAGATCCCTCTCACAGTTACTACTATTGAGCAAGGTACCCCCTATACTATACCTGTACATTTGGTTTTTCTTGCCTAAATGTAGAACCTTACTTTTTGCACCATTGAATTTCATTTTGTTAGATAGCGCCCAATCTTCAAGTCTGTCCAGGTCCTCCTGTATCTTAAGCCTGTCTTCTGGAGTGTTGGCTATTCCTGCCAGCTTGGTGTCATCCGCAAATTTGATGAGTTCCCCATCTATCCCCTCGTCCAAATCGTTGATGAAGATGTTGAAGAGCACTGGCCCCAGGACAGAGCCCTGGGGCACCCCACTGCACACTTCCCTCCATGTAGATGTGGTTCCATTGAGGACCACACGCTGAGTACGGCCGGTCAGCCAGCTACGAATCCATCTGGTGGTGATGCTGTCTAGTTGTTAACAATATAGCTTTTACAATTTACTAACTGTTCCTAAAATAAAAATGTGTGTTCGGGTATGTAGCTAGTCTTACACGTCCATGATCAATAAACTCAGTCAAAAGTAACTACAACATGAGTGCCTTCTGAATAAAATTACCAAGAAAAGTTATTGCTACTATCAAGGAATCCTTAACATTTGCACAGTAGATATTTAGATATGTAGTCCCAATTCATAGAATAAGCTGAATGAAGTACAATTTTGCTTATCCTTACCCCTTAGAGCCCTTTATTCTTTGTCCTTACCCTCTCTAGGTCTACATCATCAGCCAGTTTCATGTTCTTGGTATGTATCTGTAAGATTTCCAGTCTTCCCACTGAATCTGGAATTCCAATGTCAATTTCTCGATCAAAGCGCCCTGCATGAAAGCAGTGAGTAAACAAGATTGTCCAGTCCTGAACAGATAATTTGTCTACACAACTATCAAATTTTATATATATCAGGCATTAACTGGCTCGCTGACTGATGAAAAGAGATGATGCCTGTTTGTCCCCAGTACACTCCAAATCTCAAAGAGCCTGGGAAAAATGGCATTGTTAGATAGACAAAGAGGGGGAGAGAATGCAGTCCTCAAATGCAGAAAGCTTGCCTTCGTTTTGTTTAATAGGCTAAGCATAAGTGACGGACACTTTTAAGGTATGACAGTCAACATCTTTAGACTGAAGGGTGTTTTTTTTTTTTAGCTTATAGCTAAAAGCAACTTGTGATTCTGATACATGATATCATTATGAATGGCATATAAGACCAGATCTCCTAAAGGCAAGAGAAAGGCAGGGGTAGAGAGAGAAAAATGTGGGACAGATTCTTACCAAATCGACGCAAAGCAGGATCAATACTGTTTGGTCGGTTAGTGGCGGCCATAACTATGACATGAGACCGTTGCTTCAGGCCATCCATGAGGGTGAGGAGTTGGGAAACAATCCGGCGTTCCACTTCCCCATGTGTCTGAAATGGGAACACAAAAAAGTACCATAGAATCATCAAATACTAGCAACAGTGCCATCCTAGAGAAGCCAACAAACCATTCTAGATTTCAGATTGTGAATACAGCACCTCCTAATGGAAGAATTGCATGAGACTGGAGATAAGAAAGGAACAATGGTTTGGAAAGTCTGAGATGCATTATTTGCAGTCTTGCCTTGTTTGGATATTGGATTTGAACAAGTTCAACTCGCTGCTTGGCCATGGAACTCACTGGATGACCTTGGGCCATCACTGTCTCCCAATACAACTAATTATAATCAGAGAATTGTGAAAATAAAACATGGGGACAGAAAACCATACATAACACCCCCTGAACAGGAAAAATACAGTACACTACAGGTATCCATTCATTCATTTATAAATGAAGGTAATATTTTGTTTAGCAGCACCTTGTCCACTGACCACAAATTATAGCAAGTTTCTTGCTAGTTCTTCTATAGTATGACTTCAATTGGCATCGGACTAGGACAGCACTTATTCTTAACGCTTATCAGGGTAGAGGTTTCTACCAGTCGAGTCCTCCATTATGAACCCCTTCATCTTGGTGTGAATTTTACTCCATATGACCATGTTCTCTTCTAGATAAGTTTCCTGGTTTCCAACTGTATTGTGTGTACAGCAGCCCCGCCTGCTTTTTTCACAGAACTCACCAAAGAAAAAAGATGCATTATCTCTCAGAAGACTGGCTCTGCACATTAGTACTGAGGAAAGAGGTCAGGATTTTGTATAAATTAATGTTTCACCCATTGATGAAATGTTGTCATCTTTGAGGCTAATCTTTGTGTCTCTACCAACATCTGAGGTGGGGGCAACTGAACGGACTAATTTGAAGTAATAATGCAGTCTCAGAGACCACGAGTGTTTTTTCGAGATTTCCTCTTTGCTTTCGAGAAACCACCCCTTACCTTCTCTCTCTTAGGAGCAATAGCATCCAGCTCATCAATAAAGATAATAGCTGGAGCATTCTTCTCGGCCTCTTCAAAGGCTTTGCGTAAGTTGCTCTCAGATTCCCCAGCCAACTTGCTCATGATCTCCGGGCCTGAAGAAGCAAGACAGAATATGAACAAAAGGACTCCTGAACGATCATCAGGGTCCAGAAAAGAGGACCCAGTGGGCCACCTGGCTTTAGGATCGCCACTTTTCTTTCTTGTTTGGTCATTGCCCAGAGCTGTAAACTTCATTGCATTGGTTCCCATTATGTTGTTATGCTACTCTATAATATACAATGATTCCTTTACGATCATCATATAGAAATGTGGCAGCTAGGAGAATATGGACGTCCAGGATAGCCCCTTTTTTCCTATGACACTCACACAGAAAGACTCGCATCACGCCGTGTTTCTTACCATTGATAAGGAAAAAAAATGCTCCAGTTTCATTTGCAACTGCACGGGCCACAAGTGTTTTCCCAGTTCCAGGGGGGCCATAAAGAAGAATCCCTCTTGGAGGCTGAGGAAGAAGGAAGAGAGAAAGCAGAGGAATCACATCAAATGAACGTGCAATAGGTAATTGGTTCACCTGGCAGGGATACAGTCAACGAAGACATTTGGGGCAATAAATTAGGTGAGGATATAGTAAAAGCCATAGAGGCCCCCAGCATTCTCTTATTCTTTTAGCAATAAAAGTTTACATTACAAGGCTATAGCCTGCTTGGAAAGAAAGATGGAGAGAATGCAATCAATAGAAACTGAAACAGAATGTCCATCTGCCAAGGATAAAATATTATGGCATATTTTAAAGCTAAGGAGGACAGTGAACAATAATATGGAGATTGTTATATTCTTAGCCCCCCATTGTACTACCTTCACTCCAATTGCTTTGAAGAGCCCTGGGTGTCTCAATGGCAGCTCCACCATCTCTTTGATCTGAGCCAACTGTTTACGGCAGCCCCCAATGTCATCATAGCCAACATCATTGAGGCTCTCCTCTTCATCCTAACAAAAGGCACACAGAAAACATACCACAAGATCCTCATAATGAATCACAGCCTCTCTTGTCAACCAGGACAACAGTATATATACAGCCACAATTGTATTGGAGTCTCATATCTTAAAAGTCTTTATGCTCCTCTCTGGTAACATTTGGAATAACTGCAGAGCTGCTCTTAAAATCCTACCCCTCTTGTCTGCCCTTTGAGATAGTCCAGACAAGAAGCACAAACCATAAATACTACGGTTAATACTACGGTAATGCTACCATTTTTGCTACAGTAAGAATGTTTTTAATTGCATACTGCCCAGAGTCACTTTGAGAATGAGATGGGTGGTCTCTAAAGTTGATAAACAAAATAAAAGAAAATCTTGCAAGTCTGAAAGCAGTTCTCTCCTCCTTCACTTTTACTTTCCAGAAAATTAGGGAGTATCCCTTCTGAGATGGTTCCCATATCCCCTTCTCCTTCTGTGAGCTGAGATACCTTCTGCACGACAGTGGTCTAAGTTGTGGCTTTTCCTCCTATCTCTCAAGGTTATTCTCACAGACCATGACACCTCTGCACTATTCCCACTGGAAACCGCTGAAGAGCCTCTAATGATTAGCATCAAGATCTGGCTACTGGGTTCCCATTCCTGAGATGGATTTCATTAGCTCTCCCACATACCTCTCGTTTGATGGGCTCCCCCTCACAATGGATAATTGTGTCAGGAGCAACAATGCAGTGGGGACTGGGATCTACCTCCACCACCTTAAATTCCACAGCTCTCATTCCACCACGTACAAGGAAGATATCACCTAGAAAGAGCGGAGAAATTACATTGTTAGCTCAATTCATTACCTTCCTCAGAACTGAACCACAAAATCAAAGTGATGTCCCATGATAAGAATTAGGGCTTGGCGACATGGGGGAAACAAAAAAAAAAGGTAAATTTCTAGCTAGTAAAGGCACTTTAAAAGTGGGTCCAGCTGCAAAACCTAATTCATGTCCCCAGTTCCTATTTGTTGCAGGAAACACTCTTGCTCTGGTGAGGCTCCCCCATAATTCTAGAAAATGACAAAAATCATTTCCATCAAACTTTTAACTGTTAATTGGACCAATTTTAATAGTACTGATTTTAATTTTATCTGATTTTAACTACAGTACATTGTTTTTATTTTTTGTTCTACAATCTGTATTTTGGTTGCTGCAAGTTGCCTTGCATGTTGTATGGAGAGAAAAGTGGGATATAAATGTAACCAATAAATAAGAGACTAAATAAGAGTAAGAGCAGCTGAAAAGGGGGGCAATTCCGGCCTCTGGGCACTGTATGTGTCCAGTGTCGTAAAGAAAAGCTATGGGGGAAGCAAGTGTTGCTGCCATTTTCATTATTCTTATGGCCTATGACCTCAGCCCTTAATGCTGTGTGAGATGGAGGAAGACACCTAAGGCAAAGAGGGTTATAAAGACGGTATTGACTGCAACTACAGCAGCTAGCAGTACTTGAGCATTAAAAACAACTTGTGAGAAAAAACTAGCACTCACGTTAGACACTGGGAAACCATGAGGCCTAGTCCCGCCTTAGAAACAAAGCCAACTGGGTCCTTGCGTCTATTACTCTCTCTTAGTCTTAGGAAGAAGACAATGGCAAACCATTTCCGAAAAACTTGCCAAGAAAACTGCAGGGACTTGTCCAGGCAATCGCCAGGAGTCAACACTGACTCAAAAGCACCAATGACAAACAAACAAAACTTTGGGTGGAACTTGGTAGCTTGTGAGCCAAAGCATTCATCCCATCAAACCAGGAGCAGTTAATAAAGAGGTGTCTATACCACTGTTTTCTTCTTCTCTATCTCAAAAAGTCTCTCACCAGCTCTACTTCTCTTTATCCTTTCCCTCAGGACAGGTCTAGTGGGATGACATATGAACAACTTCTAGTGGGTGCTTTTGACTTCTGTTTTGCCAGCCTGATTGGTTTCAGGCCAATCCAATAGGTAACGTAGAGGTGACTGAGAAAATGGCTCCATTTCTTCAGCAGTAAGGAGGTAGACTGCACAAGTGAAACAGAGAAACATACTTTGCCAGTCCAGCTGGCTGGCTTGTAGCAAGGGAAAACAGGAAGGCAAATGGGTCTGGCAGAAGGGGGACAGCATAGTGGGAGTGCTGGCACAATTGTTTTCTAAATGAGTCTGTCAATCTCACCTTTATGTACAGGACGATAGGCTTCCAGAAAATATGGTTTGAGGTAGACATCAAAGAGGTTCCCAGTCAACCCTGTAATAGTGTCATCGATGGGGAGTACATGAATCCTCTTTCCATACTTCACATCTGGACAGGCCTGTACACTAGAAATAGAAAGACTCAGATGGCCTCATCTGAAGTCAGCATTGTGCTAAACACATCCACTGCTTACACATATTCCCCCAATGTTCAGCTAAGGAGACTTCCATGATGGATGATACTGAAACAAGAATTAAATAGGACCAGAACATCTAGATATTTATTTTCTCTTCCATATCACTCTTTCCCCCCCTCTTCCTAACAGCCCAATTTCTCTATCCAGCAGCAAGCTGCAGAGAAGAAAAAAAGAAACCCTTATCCAAGATCTCAGCTGACTTCATTCTCAAGGCCTTTTAAATAAAGCCAAGGCATCTTTACAGCATTAGGACTGTAGGCTGCCCACCACTGCTTTACAAATATCCTGGATTTATAGGGCAGGTCACTATAGCGCTTATTGAGTGTTCTTGTCAAATTTAATATCCCAAAATTCTATCTGGAGAACTTCTAAAATAATTTTATTTATATACAGTAGTTTTGCTTTTTCTTCAAGACCCCCCAGGCAGCATGGATGAGTATGTCTCCTCATCCCGTTTTTCCACTTGATAATTTTATGAGATATGTTAAACTAAAATGGTGACCTTACCAAATTATTCAAAAAGTTTAAATGACTAAAAGAGAATCTGAATATCCCTGATCTTAGTCCAACACTCCACTGCACCACATGTACAGTATATAAGAAAACTATTGTTAAGGCTGTTTCCTTCTAAATTGTTGAAATCTCCATATTTACTCCTACATTTTGTCTGATGCCTCCTCGTTCTGAGCCTAAACTAAACTGTGGTATGTTTGCATTTTAGCTTTCTCTTTCACCGGCAGTCTTTCCTTCCCCACCATTATTCTATTTTGGGATGTCCTCACCTGACCACATCTCCAAGACGCACACGGAGGTTGTTACGGGTGACACGGTTCATTCGAATCTTCTCATTCTGGCAAGAGTCATCAGTAAGAACAATGCATACTGTCTCCCTGCGTTTCTTTCCCTTCATAAGCACCGTATCTCCACGGAACAAGTGCAGTTCTTCCATTTTGGCCTGAGGAGAACCAAAATAGTTTGGTTTGGACCCTCCGGTACAAAGAAGACTATAACATGCTCATTTTGTATAAACACTAGGCAAATCATTATTTGTGGACAAAAGGAAACTATGAGAATCTGTCGTTAGTTCAGAACACATAGTTGTACCACTGCACACATAGGCTATTAGGTATGTACCAGCATCCACTAGAGGTGAAGTTACTGTATATCTGTTGCAGGCTCTTTGTGGACTCAGGGCTGCTCAAAACTCCACTGAAGCCTTTCTGCCCAGAGATATTGCATTGTGTGCTCTCAAAGTTAAAAGAAATGCTTGTCCTGGGGCAGTGGGCTGTTGCTAGTGCAGAGAAGCAAAAGGGTCTGCTCCTGAGGGTGGGTCATTATATACTAATATTAAGAGCACTGTTTTCAGCAGATGAGGAACTGTCTCCCTTTGCTGATTTTCCTCACTGTTACTTAGCATTATGAACTGTATATGGAGATGGCAGGAGGATGGAAAATAGATGTTGACTTGGAAAAAAAGTAGTGACAGGCAATTGGATAGCTGGTGGAAGACTGCAGTTTGGCTGATGCAGGAAAAGGAAAGCTGGCTGGCTTCCCTTCTTTACAGATTGCAGTCTAATGTCCAGAGATGTTCGACAGCCCCAACCTAAAAGTCCTCCTTTTTAATGCTATGTATACTACTGGGGAAAATGCACAGTATCCAACATTTTGTGTTAACCTATATGTATTGCAAAGACATGCATGATAGAACAAGGTGGTGTCCCTTGGGACAGAGTTCCCCAACATTTCCGGCTTTGCGGACCAGCGGGGGGGATGGGATGGTTCCACGCGAGTGGTCGGCAAGCACGCACACGCAGCTCCATTTGCACGAGCGGCGTGCACATGTGCCTGCTGCTCACACAAATAGAGCATGTGCACAAGTGCTCGCCCACTGCTCGTGCAAGTGAGGATGCGTGTGCACGTGTGCACACTCGCTGGCCGTTTCAGCGGTCCGGTTGCAATCCCCTCACAGTCCACTAGTGGGCCATCACCCACAGGTTGGGGACCCATGCCTTGGGATACTCTTATGTTGTAGCTGTAGCAGACTAGGGTTGGAAGATAGAGAAGTGATGTGGCTGAATCCATAGAAATCCTACCTGTCTTAGCAGACTCTCCACCAGATAATCTGCTAATTTTGATTGCTTCTATATTTGGATGGCCAAGACAGCATAAGCCTGCTGCTAATATGTGGTCTGCCGTACAGTCTTTTTCCCTGAATTAACCAAGCTAATAGTTGACTTGGGGCTGGACTAGACCCAACTTCTTATCTTAGAAGATTTAAATCATACTAAAGTTGCCCAATCAGGGGTGACTCGGGATTTTAGCTCCAAGATCCTCTTATCATGTTTTTACTAGGAGGTGAGCAAGATGAAGCAGGTAGGCAGAGGTCTGGAATGCAATTAGAGGAAGTCTCATGACAAACTGGGATCCTCTTTCGGGCTGATTTGAAGTCTTACTTAGCTTCTGTTGCCTCTGCACAAGCCAGACAGCAAAGCTTTTCTGTACTGACTGGTACCCTCTCCATCAAGATGTGAATGGAAGACAGCCAAAACTGACAAAGACTCATTTTAGAAATTTTTACTATTCTTCACAGATTCATCTTCATTTTGACCTCATGAGGACAAGTCATAAGGATAACAACTTGTCGGGTTTATAGGGATTCAGTTTAGCATGCAGTTCTCGAAGATGTGAACGGAATGTAAGAAGAGCTGAGAAGCATCACTTGCTCAATGCTTTCCCCTCCTAGTTAAGCAGAATGTGTTAGAAGGAAAAGGGCGCTTAGCTAGTGTCAGTTGCCTGGGTTATCTCCATATTCCACAGATCAGGCAGAGCTATTACAGCATCACCAACAGAGGACTGAATAACTAAGCATTCTGTGAATATGTTATCTGTCCTATAGCACAATAGTCTTTTCCCCCGAGTTAATAGTAGCTGATAGTAGTAGGTAATAGCTGGCTTGGTGCTGGACTAGCCCCAACCTCTTGTCTTAGGTTAGGAGATTTCAATCATGTTAAGGTTCCCAATCAGGAGTGGCTCAGGATTTCATGCCTACCTTTTTAACAGGTCTTCCACTTTTGCAGTGGTTTACAGCAGATACCAGTCTAAAACTAGCCAGCAAGTGATCTGTCCATGATCAAGAGAATTATAGAAAACTCTTCTCCTTTCAGATTATTAGCTCCAGATATTCAGAATATCAATTGAGACGTGTGCCTTGCTGTTTTTATGGGGCCAGGATCACAGGCAGCAGGGTAGGCATGAAATCCTGAGCCATTCCTGATTGGGAACCTTAACGTGATTGAAATCTCCTAAGACAAGAGGTTGGGGCTAGTCCAGCACCAAGCCAGCTACTACCTACTACTATCAGCTACTATTAACTCAGAGAAAAAGACTATTATGCTATAGCAGGGATCTCCAACCTTGGCAACTTTACGATTTGTGGACTTCAACTCCCAGAATTCCTCAGCCGGCTGGCTGAGGAATTCTGGGAGTTGAAGTCCACAAATCGTAAAGTTGCCAAGGTTGGAGATCCCTGTGCTATAGGACAGACAACATATTCAAGAATGCTTATGTTATCTTAGTCACCCAAACATAGCTTGAAAAAGGCTGTTGTTAAGAATTGTGCTGAGAAAGTCCTCCCCTGATTACTAAAGATCTCTAATTAGGCCATTCTCTAAGTTAGTCCATTCTAGCGCAAGTGTATGGCTTTGCAACTCCACATTCTGATTTTCTGGACTCATTTTCTGGAGTGAGATTCTCCCTGAGATCCTGATGGCATTCTGGAGGGCCCTAAAGACCAGGCTCCCCCTCTGACATTGAGTTATGGTAGTTGGAGCCGTTTATGAACGGTCAATAAATGTGTGTTGTGGCCTGTATTTCCCATATTGTTAATGTGAGGTGCTTTTTTATGACATATTGTTGTTTTGTTTTTACATTGTAAGCCACTCAGAGTCAACTGCAGTTTGGCAATGTATAAATAAATAAATTTCAACCAGTATTTCATCCATGATATGATCCTGAGACTGCTTTGACTATTTTGGTAGCTGATTTATGTTGAAAACTAACTAGGGAACTGACAAATTATCCTGGACTTCTCAAAAGCTTGGAATGCCATGATATTCTCCACAATATCTAGTTGAACTGGAACTTAAGAGCCGCTGTTTTGCACAGATTCCTATCTTTCCTATTGAGATATTTCCAAAAGGTGATACAGGTAGTCCTTGTTTAGTGGCTGCACCATTCAGTGACGATTCACAGTTATGATGCTGATGAAAAAGTAACTTTTGACCAAGTTATGCATTTATGACCTTCACAGGTCTGTAAAGAAAAGGAAAACCGAAATAAGACTGTAAGCACACTTATAGTCTTATTTAGGGACTGTGTTGCTTGATGACCGAGTTACTGGTCCCAATTGTGGTTGCTAAACAAGGACTACCTGTACTGGGAAAATACTGTTAATATTGGATTTCTGACCTACAGTATAGTGTTTCTACAGATTGGATCTTGTTGGCTCCATAATTCAACATTTACATGAACTCACTCACAACATTTACATGAACTTACAACAGGGGTGTCAAACTGCCGGCCCGCGGGCTGGATGCATCATAGCAAAACCGCGCCCACCCCATTGCCAGCAATGGCAAAAAAGTCGCGATACGTCACGATACGTCACATGATGTTGCGAGTTTGACACCCCTGCACTACAATATTCATTTGAAGCTCCAGAATACTGAAAACACTAAGCTATCTTGCTTCTTATTAATCTCAAAAAAAAAATCAATGCCCTTGAATATATCTTAATCTCAGTAACGGTTCTGGATGAAGGGAAAAATGCTGAAATTAAATTCAGATAAGATAGAGATGTTATTGATAAAGAAAAGGCTGGATTTTGGAACCGAGGTGCTTGTTTTGGATGGGCACATTGCACATTTTGGGGGTGCTTTTTTTTAAATGCCACTGTTACTAGATTTTCAAGTGGCAACTATGTCAGGGAATGGTTTTGCATAAGTATAGCTAGCGTAATCACTGTGATCCTTCTTAAGTGGATTGGACTGAGTAATATTTGCCCTTGCTTTGGTGATAGCCCACCTTAACTGCTGCCATGTTCTGAGCATGGATCTACCTTGAGAAATGCCTGGAAATTATTTGTAGCACCTCAGCAGCTACTAGTGCAAGTTATAGGAATCATTAAAATTGTTCTGAAATATTTTTTTCTGAGTACAGGTAGTTTTCAACCTGTAACCACAACTGGAACCAGAATGTCTGTTGCTAAGGAAGGTGGTTGTTAAATGAGTCATTCCCAATTTTATAATCTTTCTTCACTGCAGTCCTTAAGTGAACCACATGGTAATTAAGGGAATCCAGCTTTCCCCATCGACTTTGCTTGTTGGGAGCTGGCTGGAAAGGTTAAAAATAGTGATCATGTGACCCCAGGATGTTACAGCTATTGTAAGTATATGCTGATTGCCAAACACAGAAATTCTGATCATGTGACTGCTACAACAATCGTAAGTGAAGAGACTGGTTGTAACTCATTTTTTTCAGTGCTGTTGTTTTGCGCTGGACAATAATGGCAACAATAATGATGTCTGTGATAATGTTCTCAGACATGCAAAAGCAGCTTTTGTTAAGCTAAAAAGAAAAAAAGAGGAAAAGTAAAACAAGGCCTATCAAGAACTGAGAATTCTGCCTGCAAAATGTATGAAATACTGAGGATAGTTAAACACTTCAGGATATGTGTGCATGCGTGTAGTGCTTATGGGCATACATGAAGAAAACACCAATAGGGATGATAACTAACTTGCTTAAAATGCTAGCAGGTGATTTTAGATTTAAGAGAGGGTCGGTTAAGAGTAATCTAACCACAACCAACCCAGTTTGATGAAAAAATATAAACTTTAAAGTTAAATATCTTATAATTGTTTTATGTTGTGTTTATTGGGTAGAATATTTGAGCTAGGCTATAAATATGAAGATAGAACTGTCTTCCCCACCCTCTCATTCTTCTGATATGTTGGGATAGCAACTTTCCAAATTCTCAGTTATCTTGGCCAAAGGTAAATATTTCTGGGAAAGGGCTGACTTAACACATCTAGCAAGCAACAGATTGGGAAGACTGGTCTAGAATGATTTTGGAAATTGGAATGTAGGATAGAAATTGGTCTACTGAAGGCATTAAAAAAAATGGAACAATGGGCTTAAATTTACCTGGGACAGACTCACAATACTATTGTCTTCATTGGCTGCTTCATCTACAATGAGGCGATTAGGACGATGTTTTTGGCGTAGGATGGCTGTGGAATAATCCTCTCCCTTGGGGCTGCAGAAGAGAAGAGATTTAGATGCACAAACATGGGATGTTATGATGGAGAAAAGGTTCTCAGAAGGTTTACGATCTGCAGGCTATATTCACATATCACGCTGAACCACAAACTGGCCAACCACATTTTAACTCAGCATATTGTCCAAACTTAATGAATGAATGGAGCCATTATAGGTAGTTTATGGTTCAGTGTTATATAAATCTATAATCCTGAGTTAGGTAAACCATATTTAACTTAATCATAAGCTAATCACCCAGGTTGGGTTTGCATGACATGCTACGCGAAACTGTGGTTGGCTAGTAAATGGTTCATGAAGTTGGATGAATGTAGCCATGGATTTTTAATTACAAAAATACCTAGGCCAAAGAGATACTCAAACCACAGAAGCCTGTGATCTCATAAACCATGTGGGAATCTGATATAAAATGCATTATTGAAGATCATTATTTATCATCATTAACATCATCACCACCACATCAATATTCTATATAGTAATAACATTCTCCCATTGTCTGTTTGTAACTTTCAATTGGGCAAAGCAGTACATTATAGGCAATAATTTTTGACTCAGTGTGCCTCAAATGGGCTGACTTACAGAATGTGTCCAAAATCTGGGACAATTACTTCACGGGACTGAAATTTCAAGGATCTTCAGAACAGTTGTATTGACAAATATGTGGCTGC
Organism: Azemiops feae; assembly: GCA_023970755.1. Classification (NCBI taxonomy): domain Eukaryota; kingdom Metazoa; phylum Chordata; class Lepidosauria; order Squamata; family Viperidae; genus Azemiops; species Azemiops feae. Next base: position 1,788,955 of record JALGBA010004283.1, read on the forward strand.
TACAGTGCCATTGCTGTCAACTGTAGTCATGTGATTGGGATTTCCAATGTTCCCTGACAGCTTCCCACAAGCAAAGTCAATGGGGGAAGCCAGCAGGAAGTCAGAAGTCGCTCCCACTCCCACTGTTTTTTTTTTGTCTGCCCACGGTCATGCTGTTTATCTGTTTAGGTAAGAAAATATATCTGAAACGATCACCCAATAGGTCATGGGTTGTCTGGTTATTAATTACATTTCTATCCTACCTTTCAATGCAGAATTCAAGCTAACATGTACAGCACCTTCTTGTATTTTTTCCCCACAACATTACAATGAAGAAAGTTAATTAAGGGAGAGTGACAGGCCCAGAGTCAACCAGGGAACTTTGATGAAGACAGAAGGTAGATTTCAGTTTGAATCTCCAAAGCTGGCACTACACTAATATTAACTACTTTACCACCTAAATATTTTTTAAAGGCAAGATTGACAGCAACATATTAAACAACAAATCTCAGCAATATTTATTGTGATTATTTTTTCACAATAAGTATTGCAAGAAACTTAGATGGGCAACAATTATCTATTATTACTTTACCTAAGAAATAATTATAGCTTGCAATTCAAATGATGTGTGTCTGTGAGAGAATTCTCCTCTCTCCAACCTTACCCCAAAGTGTCCATGTTTTAAATATTGCAGGCTTTTTGCAAGAGATGGCTTTGATAACCACAATGTATCTAATATATTATGCTAAGCCAGAATTTTTAACTAATTTTTTGACTAAGTCATAGTTTAGTTTTCATAACAATAAATCGTCACAGGTGGGTTTATACATTTATTAAAATAAATTAATTAAATAAAATACATGATGGTATAGTACAATATGACAATCTAAACATGAAAGTTGCTGCTGGAATGATGATTTGAAGGCTAGGGAAATTAGTTATCTCCCCAACAATGCTACATTAAAGAAAAACATTGGATTCAGCACAAGAGTCACCAAAACTAAGCACTTACTGCCGAGTGGTTTGACAGCTTAAATACTAGTTACCTAGCAAAAAGAATAGGCTATTTCAGATACAGAACTCCAGTTTACCAGTAAAATGTTTTATGCAGCTATTCTTTCCAAATATAAGTGATTGTTTGCTTGTTATTAGGAAAGAAAAAGTAAGGAAACAAGGGGTAGGAACAAGAGGATATTTCTGGGCCCCTCTAATGATCCACAGCTAAGGCTGACAACTGCACAAAATAAACCACCTTTTGAAACAACTATAGATTTGCTTCTCATGGCAAATTTCCAAAAGTAGCCACCACAATCTGATGGAAGCAACAGCTTAAAAAACAAATATTTATTTTAGCACTTATGGACAAAAGTCCATTCTGTGATACTGAGATAAAGTAAAATCTCACTTTAGGTGGGTCGGTGCAATAAAGCGCCTTCAGGAGTTGACAAGACTTTGTGCATTTTCTTCGCAAAAGTTGAGGGAAGAATAACCTCAATGCTTCGGGGCGGGTCATGTTTCTTTAAAGTCTCAACTCCAAGGCGCATTCTTGCACCTATAAATAACCGGACAGTGTTGACCCTCCTCCTCCTCCTCCTCCTCCTCCTCCTTGCTCCTGTTGTGTGATCATTCTCGGATATAAACGTCAGCTGACCCCGGCTTGGGTTTCCCCAAACAACTAAGGGGGAAACGAGACAGGAAAAAAAGGCCCACAACCTGCTTAGAAAATCTCCTACTCATCCCGAGAATCAAGGGGTCAATACCCCAGCAGCATTCGCTCAAGCCTATATAGAAGCTGCCCTATCCCAGCCAAGCTGAGCAAGCTGCTAACACCTCAACTTGTGGGAAAGTTTCCGGATCCTGTCAAACTTTTCTCGGCTGAATCGAGTGTCATCAGGTCAGGCCCAAATCGAGCTTTCCCCAATGTCTTCTCTCCCGCCCGCTCCCCCACCCACCCCGTAACTCTTTCCAAAGCTAAGGCGACGCAGAGAGGACGGGTTTCCTGAAAGTGACCCTACAAATATCAGCGCCGGGTCCCCGAACGCCCCTTCCCCTCGCAGCCTTCCTCGCGTAAGAAGAAAGAGTAGGGTGAAAAAGGAGAAGGCGCCGACTGCGGCGCCAGATGACTTACTCCCCTCCCGAGGCAGGCATGTCGGCTGTTCCGAGCCCTGTCACGTCTTGGGCTGCTGATTCCTGTTTTCTTTCTCGCTCGGGCACCCAGGACACACGGTCGTGCCCTGCTCGGTCTCTCTCCCTGCTCACGGCGGCTGGAAAATAGGTCTACTCCCACCCGCCCCTCTCTCGGCCTGTTGGCCCGCCCTCTTTCGCCACAGCCGTGCCAACCCTTTCCCAGGCAGGCTGACGATTGCTGGTGGGAAGAAGACTCACTATCTGATCCTTCAGCCAGCCTCCTCATTAACCCCAGAATGCCCGTGACAAAGCCCATCTCTTGGAGAACGAAGGGCGCCTTCCAAATTATTGCGGGCCACAGTGACATTTCACGTTCGTGGGACTCTCCTTGCGTAATACGCGACTTATCCTCTCCCCCCCCCCCCCAGCCTCTGGGGCCTCTCCGGCTGAGTGGGCTCGAGGAGCTTTCGCTGCCTCTTAATGGATATTTTTGTGGGTTAAAAACAAGACGTGTAAAGCGAGGCGAGGGGGTGCGAGTGGAGAAAAAAGCAGGATGCTTGAAACCTCCCGCGAGCAATTCTGTGTACACTGCAGAGGGATCACATGACAAATGTGACGGAACTAGAAGCAAGTTGTTATTTGGCGGTAGAGAAAAAGCAGAAAAAAACTTCAGCAAGTCATGCCCTGTGGAGAAAACAAGGCCAACGGCAACTGGACGGGCCGACGGGTATTCTGGATATTCTGGGATGTGGAAAATAAGAAAGGAGATCCTGTGTGTCTCCAGGTAGAATAGATTTAGGAATAGTAGGGTAAGGAATTTGCAATTGCAAGCTTGCAATTCTGTGTCCGCCATTTAAAACCTTTGTAAGCCTTTGCACTTATTTGCTGCTTGGTTCAGCGCACTGTAGATTTTTCTAAAGGTGTTCAGTGCCTTAAGAAAAGTCTAAAGGAAGTCTTGTTTGGTGCGCTTGCCATATTACGGAAAAAGAGCTACGTCTTGGATAGCTGGATATCCAAATAGCTGGAGAGCTATTTATTCCTTACAAACCCAGAGTTGCTTAATTCTTTGATTATCTTTTTTCTATATTTGGAAAATTCAGGCAATCAATAGTTCATAAGGCGTTCTTTTATTCCCCCTTTTATAAATCATAGTTTTATACAGTTGGTGGATATTATCATTTTCAAGTACTGATGCAAATAATTTCAATGTAATTTATACAAGCACTAGAGAACTTTTCCTGTATCATTTTTTTTTTCTGAATGAATTTCCATAGATTTCATTCTAATCTTGCTGGCTGAAATCCTCGTAACTTCTGCTGCGTATATTATCACTTGTTTCTCTTTTGTGCTGTGGAGAAATAGCCCAACTGACAGGCATGTAAAATCAATGGAACAAATGTCTAGCCTAGATATGAAACTAAATAAATGAATTTGTCTGATTAGATTATGATCAGAAACAGATTAAATGGCAGATTGTTTGTAACAAATTGCTAAGTATTTATTACTGTACCATCAGTCTGTCATTTGCCAATGCAGTCAATGGAAGCTATAGCCTAATCTATCACCATATATGTCATGTACAGATATTGTCCTGGTATTCTATTTTTCTCCTCTTAAATAGATTTTCTATGGCAAGAAAAACTGTTAACTGAGAAAAAATAGGAAAACTGTAGCTGATTATAATTCTAGATCTACTGCATGAAGATAAAATGGCTGAGCAGACATTAAAAAATAACCTAAAAGGCAGAGCTTTGAATATTTTGGATTTAAATATGGTTGCATACAAATATTTGATATATTATATATGTACTTATTATAGACATTGAGCACTTGTAAAAAAAAACATTTAGCACCAATGCCTAATTATAATTTATGTTCCCAAACTCAACATATTATATAATTATATAATACTATGCAATTAAACTGCACAATTGTTATACAAATTATATCATGCTCAATCCACTATACATTTGCATACCTATATATGTCAATATCACATTCCTGGATCATATATCCATATATCTGAATATAATCCAGATATAGCCTTTTATTCTTTTAAATAAAAAATACATTTAATAGTGTTTTCTGAGAAACACCTTTGTGGAACAGAATATACAACTTTGAATTGAGCACAGCATTAGATTGAATTATTCATTAGGCCACAGCTACTGTAGCTATTATAAAAGCCTGGACAGGCTGTTGAGGGGCAGATTACAGCTTTGGAAAATCCTGCTGGTGAGGTATTTTTTGTGTGATTAAAATACATCATTTTTAAAAAAAATCATTGGATTATGAAGGCCTTCATTACCACTTTAGCTTACAGAAAGCACACTATCAGTTAACTTTATTGTCATCTAGTAGATGCCAATCAAGTTAAGTTTGCCCATCTGAGTGTTTATCAAGGTGTGGTCCTTCTGAGAGGTCCACAAAATAAAAATAATTTGCCAGCCTATGCTGAAAAATAATACAATATTAAAATCCCATCAAAAAATTATGAGAAGCATATTGGCAGTGAATGCAGCAGTTTTAATTTTTAATATAGTAAATATTGATAAACATAGCCATATAAGCAAAAGCTCTCCTGGGGTCCCTTAATTTTTAAAAATGGGAAGCAATCCTGAAAGAAAAAAAGTTTTAAAAATACAGGTAGTCCTTGACTTACAACACTTTGTTTAGCGACCGCTCAAAGTTACAATGGCACTGAAAAAAACGACTTACAAACATTTTTAACACTTATGAGTGTTGCGGCATCTCCATGGTCACATGATCAAAATTCAGACGCTTGGCAACTGACTCATATTTATGACGGTTGCAGTGTCCCCGGGGTCATGTGATCCCTTTTTGTGACTTTCTGACAAGCAAAATTAATGGGAAAGCTCGATTCACTTAACAACTGTGTTACTAACTTAACAACTGCAGTGATTCACTTAACAACTGTGGCAAGCAAGGTCATAAAATGGGCAAATTTTACTTAACAACTGTCTTGCTTGGCAACAGAAATTTTGGGCTCAATTGTGGTCATAAGTCGAGAACTACTTTACTGGACTTCATGCCCTTTTAAAATGGTTCCAAACTAGATGTAGTTTTCAAATTACAACCATTTGTTTAGTACTGTTCAAAGTTACAACAGTGCTGACTTACAAACAATCCTCATACAACCATCCCAATGTCCCCATGGCCACATGATCAAAATTCAGATGTTTGGCAACTGGCATTTGCTGTTTGTATTTATGATAATTGCAGGATCCACAGGTTACATGACTGCCATTTGCGATTTTCCCAGCAAGCTTCTGACAAGCAAAGTCAACGATGATTCACAATAATTTAACTTAACAAATGCCTTGCTTAGTGACAAAAGTTCAGGATCCAAATGTGGTTGTAAGTTGAGGATCACCTGTCGATGAAAATTCTCGGTCATCAAGTAGAGTTGTCTGAAGATTTTATCTGAAGGTCGAATCCTTGCAACTGGACTAATTTTTGTGAGATGTTTCACTGCCCATCCAGGCAGCTTCCTCAATCAGAGCAAGGCAGTTGGGCAAAGAGTCATTGGAATGTACCAATTCCAACCTCAGGGGTTTCCTCCCCAAAGTGCATTGCAAAATGTCCATAACCTTCAAACAGTCTCGAGGATCACCTGTATTGACTTTAATAATACTAACTTTTATTTTCCTAAAAGTATGCACGTGATATCCTTTAGAATGCATTGATGATTTTTTTTTGTATTTAAGATTTAAGGAAATGCTCCAACTGTCAATGAAAGTAGATGATTCACATCGCTGTTTTGTGATTGGTTATTTTTATTATCAAAAAATTGCATGGGAAGAGAAAGCCTTTTCTCCTTAGCCAGCCAGAGATTTATGTAAATTATATTGCCAGTTTTTGTTTTGATAACTAATTCCTTCTGTTTACTCTTTGTCACTGCCTAAAATGCCTGTGTGGAGAGAAGGAGAAAAATGCATTAGGCCCTTGGCACTTGGCATAACCAGATGGCATTCTATGAAAAAAGCAGTAGAGAGGATGCAGCCAAGCCAACACTGACTGTTCAAGCTGTTTGGTGCTCTCAAATGCAACTTTAAAAAGCCCAGGATTAAAATCAGTCAGTCCAGGTGAACTGGGAAATTATTGCCTTCAAATTGCTCGGCTAAAGGGAAAGAAATGGAAAAATCTGAATGATTTCCCAAACACTGGCTTGCTTCTGTTAGGTCTACTGCAATGTCATTGGTAGATAAACTGGGAAGACTGTCTTATCTGAGTCTGTACATGCTGCATACTGGAACGAGACAGATATTTTAGGGGGGGGAAATGCTCTTCTGTTATAAGGTTGCTTTAAGGCTTGCTGTATGTTCAGCAATATCTGGTATTTGCTTTTGGTATGGTATTATAAAAGATACATTTCTTTTACAACATCGCGTAAAGTTGCTAACCACTTCCACCCACTGCATGTATCTTTAAAAAAGGGCACATTGGTCTCATAAGAAAAATGCTACAGTATAATGTACAGTGAGCAAAGCAAGATTTTTGAAAGCACAGCAGGGCACATTTTTCTGATTACCTTAGTGAGCAGTGGGAGACAGTGTAATTGTCTGTTCAGTGGGGTCAGCACTCTTCGGTGCCATTAGTGTTCGCACTCTCTACTAGTTCTCAAGGACTCAAGAATACGCTTGAGGAAGAGAGTTGACAGATTCTACACATGCAAATGCAAACACATACACACACACGTAAATTCCCATCATGGTACTAAGCAAGAAATTAAAGTCATGAGATAATGAAATATAATGAAATATAACTATAGTTTACATCAACTCCTTGATATGCGTCTATACCTTTCTATCCTTGGAAACTATATTTATTTCCATCTTGTCCATACATTGCCTTTTACATAGATGTCACATACAACTTTCCCCACTACAATATGGGTCCAGTTTGGGCACATTTCAGCCAGTATGGCACACAAGTACAAAAAAGAAAAGAACTTAGCTTTACCCCAAGCATGCTCGTACTATTTTATACAGTGCAGAAGGCAGACACATGTATATTTACTAGTGTGTAAATAAAAGTGTACATTTATTAGTTGCCCATCAAAATTGAACTATACAGTGACCTAATTAGGTCATTCTAAATTTTTTGTACAGCTAGTCCTTGACTTACAACCACAATTGAGCCCAAAATTTTTGTTGCTAAGTGAGACAGCTGTTAAGTGAGTTTTGCCCCATTTTATGACCTTTCTTGCCACAGTTGTTAAGTGAATCACTGCAGTTGTTAAGTTAGTAACACGGTTGTTAAGTGAATCTGGCTTCCCCATTGACTTTGCTTGTCAGAAGGTTGCACACGGTGATCACATGACCCCGGGACACTGCAACCGTCATAAATATGAAGTCAGTTGCCAAGTGTCTGAATTTTGATCACGTGACCATGGGGATGCTGCAACAGTTGAGAATGTGAAAAATGGTCAGAAGTCACTTTTTTCAGTGCTGTTGTAACTTCAAACAGTCACTAAATGAATGGTTGTAAGTCGAGGATTATCTGTATAAGCAATACTAAATTGAATCTGGATCTATAGTGCTATCTTTGACATTGAGTCTATAGTTTTTGAATGCCACTGTGTATAGAATTAGCAATATGCACTGTTGGAATTTATATTTCTTCCAATTCTTGTATGTACCAAAATTCTGTGTCACTGTCAAAATTAATTTATTAGTTTAAATGTGTCCTACTTCAGTTGTAAGCTGTTTTAGAATTCTAATAGACGAGTTTTATTATTAATCTGATTTACATTACCATGTTTTTCGGTACAATTCTTTCTTTGATCCTCTTCTACTCACACTGCTTTTGTTAACTGCTTTTATTTTTAATGCAAATAATAGGTTACTGTTAGACTTAGCCTACCATATATGTTTTGAACTAGTCCTTCAAGTAGAATTGCAGCTTCCAATTACAGGATATAGCTCTTGCTTTCTGATTTAATTATAGTAGCAAATGCGGGTTTTTACTAAAGAGGAGGCAAAGTAGCAAATTGAAATTGCGAAAGTTAAAGCTATTATGATTGATTTAAATATGTCCTTTCCTTTATATTGTCACAGAGGTCACAGAGAAATGGAAGTGGGAATCTCATTCCATTTCTATAAAATTTAAGCGTTTTCTGTTCTTTGAAGTCTATAGTAGGGTAATGTAGCCATTAGAGGGTGCCACCTAACAGGAAACAAAAGAAGCTGGAACAGTACATTTCATTTTGGATTTTAACAAGTGTTGCAAGGAAGTTTGTCTTTGTCATTCTCTAAGAATTCTTTCATGCTTTGATTGAATTCACATACCTTGCTAAGTCATTTAAGATCCTTGGTTTTATTTTACTGTGATATACAGGTATTCTTTGACCACTCATTCAACAACAGTCTGAACAGTGCTGAACAAGTGGTGGTTACAAGTGATTCTTGAAGTTCTGACTGTCTCCGAACTCCTCTAGTCACGTGATCACAATCTGGATGCTTGGCAACTGGTTTGCACTTAACGATGGTTGCAACATCCTCCGGTCAGCATTTGTGACCTTCCCTGTTAACTTCCCACAAGAAAAGTCAGTTGGGAAGCCAGTAAGAAAGGTTATAAGTTGCTCTAGTAAGTCTCCCTCACCCACTCACCAACACACCCTTCCCCAGCCCTGCTGTGCTCATACAGTGCCTCTCCAACCACACATACCCTCCCCCACCCAGCAGCAGCCAACTCAGGTAGTGCTTGTGTAGTGCTTCAGTCACCCATGTGTCTCTTTCTCCCTCTCCCACCTGGCAGCAGCCACTTACCTGCCTACCAGCCTGCTTGTGAACCTTCTGTGACTTGCAACTTCCTGCCAGCTTTCCCATTGACTTTGGTTGATAAAAACTGGCAGGAAGGTACGTAGAAGTGCTTGCTTAATGACCATGATCCTCGCTTAACCACTGCGATGTAGTCACATGACATCAAGCTTTATGACTGCATTGCTTAACAATGAAAATTTCAGTCTAACTGCAGTTGTAACTTGAGGATTACCTACCTGTATGGACCCAGCCACTGTGGTTCACAAACTAGCCCTTATGATTTAGCATGATGTATGAATCCAGGAATTATGTGGTGATGACAAAGTAGATCTGTCATATCAGGAATGTGCTAAGGATCCCAGCATATACAGTGGGGCAAAAAAGTATTTAGTCAGCCACCAATTGTGCAAGTTCTCCCACTTAAAAAGATGAGAGAGGCCTGTAATTGTCATCATAGGTAGACCTCAACTATGAGAGACAAAATGAGAAAACAAATCCAATCACATTGTCTGATTTGGAAAGAATTTATTTGCAAATTATGGTGGAAAATACGTATTTGGTCAATATCAAACGTTCATCTCAATACTTTGTTATATATCCTTTGTTGGCAATGACAGAGGTCAAACGTTTTCTGTAAGTCTTCACAAGGTTGGCACACACTGTTGCTGTTATGTTGGCCCATTCCTCCATGCACATCTCCTCTAGAGCAGTGATGTTTTGGGGCTGTCGCTGGGCAACACGGACTTTCAACTCCCTCCAAAGGTTTTCTATGGGGTTGAGATCTGGAGACTGGCTAGGCCACTCCAGGACCTTGAAATGCTTCTTACGAAGCCACTCCTTCGTTGCCCGGGCGGTGTGTTTGGGATCATTGTCATGCTGAAAGACCCAGCCACGTTTCATCTTCAATGCCCTTGCTGATGGAAGGAGGTTTGCACTCAAAATCTCACGATACATGGCCCCATTCATTCTTTCCTGTACACGGATCAGTCGTCCTGGTCCCTTTGCAGAGAAACAGCCCCAAAGCATGATGTTGCCACCCCCATGCTTCACAGTAGGTATGGTGTTCTTTCGATGCAACTCAGCATTCTCTCTCCTCCAAACACGACGAGTTGTGTTTCTACCAAACAGTTCTACTTTGGTTTCATCTGACCATCTGACATGCTCCCAATCCTCTTCTGGATCATCCAAATGCTCTCTAGCAAACTTCAGACGGGCCCGGACATGTACTGGCTTAAGCAGGGGGACACGTCTGGCACTGCAGGATCTGAGTCCCTGGCGGCGTAGTGTGTTACTGATGGTAGCCTTTGTTACGTTGGTCCCAGCTCTCTGCAGGTCATTCACTAGGTCCCCCCGTGTGGTTCTGGGATTTTTGCTCACCGTTCTTGTGATCATTTTGACCCCACGGGGTGAGATCTTGAACCTAATCACTATGATATATAACCATTTGTATGTGAATACATCCAATTGTGTCTTGGTCAACCAACAATGTTTAACAAACCATGGCTTAAGAGAGGAGTGCAATCTAGCCCAAGAGCTGCATGTCTCTCATCAATATCCTTTTGTAGTCCCTACGACTGTTCCAGAGTAAATGGATGTATATATTTTGATCTTTTTCTCTCTAATTTTTTAGTTGGGGAAAGTTTAAGGGACAAAAACCCTTTTAACCCTGAACCTTGGTCTTTGCTCCCTTCTGTTTTGAGTAGTAATAATTATTTATTTATTATTTATTATAATAAATAATATCATAAGAATAAATAAAAATAAGCAAGGATAATGTTGATAGTAATAGGTGCCTTCAATGCAATTCCAAAACATCTGGAGCACCACTTGAATGCCATCGGCCTTGACAAAATCATCAGTCAATTGCAAAAGGCAGTTATACTGACAGTAGCTTACATCCTGCAACAATACCTTTAATATTATTAAACAATATCTGGCAAGAACTTGATAGGCGAATTAAAATGCCAAAACCAGTCTAAACATTTGACTAACTGTGACCAATACTTTATAAAATTTATATGCCACTCAACTCCCAGTGACTCTGGGCATTTTGCAATTATTAAAACATTTAAAAAAACCTAAAAGCAGTAGAGACAAGGGGACAATAATGGCAAAGGGGAACAGAAAGCAAGAAAGGGACATCAATCACCCTCTCCAAAAGTCTGCATGAAGAACTAGATCTTTAAGGCACTTTGAAATCCCAGTAGGATGGGAGCCATTTGAATTTCAGGGGGAACCTAATTCCATATAAGTTAAATAGTCAGGGCGACAGAATACAGCCTTGCCGGACTCCTTTCCCAATATTGAACCAATCAGTGGTTCCGTGTCCAGTTCTCACTGTTGCTTCTTGACCCGCATATAGGTTTCTCAAGAGACAAATAAGATGGTCTGGTACTCCCATCTCTTTAAGAACTTGCCACAATTTGTTGTGATCCACACAATCAAAGGCTTTAGCATAGTCAATGAAGCAGAAGTAGATGTTTTTCTGGAACTCCCTCCATGATCCAGCGTATGTTGGCAATTTGATCTCTAGTTCCTCTGCCTCTTCGAAATCCTGCCTGTACTTCTGGAAGTTCTCGATCCACATACTGCTGGAGTCTAGCTTGTAGGGTTTTAAGCATAACTTTACTTGCATGTGAAATGAGTGCAATGGTGTGATAGTTTGAACATTCTTTGGCATTGCCTTTCTTTGGAATTGGAATGTAAACTGACCTTTTCCAATCCTGTGGCCACTGTTGAGTTTTCCAAATTTGCTGGCAAATTGAGTGTAGCACTTTTACTGCATTGTCTTTTAAGATTTTGAATAGCTCAGCTGGAATACTGTCACCTCCACTAGCTTTGTTGTTGCTCAGCTTTCCTAAGGCCCATTTCACTTCACATTCTAGGATGTCTGGCTCGAGGTCAGTGACCATCCCATCGTGATTATCAGGGATGCTAAGCTCATTCTTGTATAGTTCTGTGTAATTTTGCCACCTCTTCTTTGCCATTTTGGTCCTTTATCATGCCCATCTTTGCATGAAACGTTCCCTTCATATCTCCAATTTTCTTGAAGAGATCTCTGGTTCTCCCTATTCTATTGTTTTCTTCTATTTCTATTTCTATATACCTCAATAATCAACACAATAACACTCAAAGGACACTTATTCTAGCTAACTCAGTGTCTGAAGAAAACAGCCAAGTCTTTAAGATCTATTTAAGGGATAACAGAAAGGGGCTCACCATGCTGGATGAGGATGGTGGGGAGTGTCATTCAATATACTTACTCAGGATAGAGAACAGTGGCTTTAAATCTATGTCAGTTACTATAACAATCATTGGCATGTAGGTAGCTCTACCTGTACTCTTGTTCCTTCCTAAGACATGTGCTGTCACTAATCTCAAAGACCAGAGATATTTCAGATATTCTTTTTTTTCCTGCACTCCTTTAGCTTTCCTATATCCTGGACTTGTGGTAGTTTGCAAATAATTTGGATTGTTTTTTAATGAATAATTGGAAGATTAATCTGCATCAGGGGCGTCAAACTGCTGGCCCACGGGCCGGACGTGTCACGACAAAACGTGCCCACCCCATTGCTGGCAATGGGGAAAAAGTTCCGATATGTCACGCGACGTCACGTGACATCACAAATTTGATATGTCTGATCTACATAAAAGGGCTACTATTGGTTGGGAAAATTGATTAACTGAGTGGAGGCATGTATTTTAATACATGTTCAAGGATTGCTGTCTCCTTAAAGCTTGGAGTACAGCTTGAGGTACTCCTGAATTTGGCTTTGTTCCCTGTGCGTTATCAAGACCCTCTGCTGATTTAGCATTTTTTTCTGACATAATAGCTGCCTCTTTACTTGGCAAAATTAAAACTGCAATAGAGCATTATTCATGCTATAGTTATCTTTGTTGGAGTTATTGTTATATTTCTAATGTGCTTCTGAACAGCTCAGAAATTTTAATTGTTAGAAAGCTATGCATATGATTGTGTTTATTTTACATATTTTCCTTCCTGCTTTCAGTCCCAAGATAATCTGTAGTGTTAGAAATTGAAATTAAAAAAGCAAAGCAAGAAAGGCAAAAAGAATTGGATTAGTTTAAAAAATATATCGGATCAAAAGGATTATAAAACAGATTTAAGATCAGTGAAATTATTTTATTTTGCCACTCTCCTGAAACAGGAGGGAAGCAATTAAAGTTTTGAGAGAGTTTCATGAGCATACTACTGAGCAGTTTGTTTTCATACGTATACTTTCAGAGGTAAAAGGGAAAGACGTCAGATAATGAATGAAATGCATGTAGAAAAAAGTGAGATAAAATTATTCCAAGTTGCTTAGAACTTTCAGGGCAATAACCAGTTTTAATTGTAGGGTAATAGCTGTTACTTAACCTGAAAACAATGTGAAGATAGCACAAAAGAGATCAGAAATAACTACAATGAAATGAATATATTTATTTATCCATACAATGTGGATGTGTTACTTCTGCCCATATTTGAAAGGTCGATAAAAACATTTTTTCAATAAGCCCTTTGAGATATGTTGTATAATATTATCAAACATCTTTTTTACAGCTATTTTATTCTGCAGCTATTACTTTTATTTTTTGCTATAAAATAGTGCAGTACTCTGCTTTATGTAAGCTACAATATTGCATTTTACTACTTTACTTACAAGTCAAGCTGTGACCCTACGGAAATATCTCAAGAGAAAAATAAATTTTACAAATAGATAACGATGCAATGTGGATTTGGTTTGTGGTAATGGGTATATGACCAGTTCAGTATACTAAAATAACATATCTAGAAAAGTACATATTTAGATTCTTGTTTACATATATACAGTACATTGGCAGACTCCATAATTTGTTTTCTAATTAGAAGAATTAATATAATATAATAATTCGTTTTCTAAATAGAAGACGGTGCTCTAGTGAAACTTTTACTGAAATGAGGGTGACTTTTCAAAAGACTTGAAACCTTCACAGTATGAGTGTACCAAAATAATTCATAGCAAATGTGTTGCTGGAGTTGTCTATTTATAGAAAATCCTGAAGATCAGCACAGTTTGAGATAGCGTGCTAAGAAACTTGGTTCTGTGCTTATGACAAAGGTTTTGATAACTTCCTTATGCCTCTTTCAAGTTGAACTTAATGACTCGGTGGATACATCCATGCAGTTTTCTTGGCAACAGTATATTAGTAGTTTGCCATTATGTTCTGCTGGAATGTTTTTCAATTTTCCAAGCTAGACTACAACCTTGGTAATTATCAACTTTCTTTTTAAAAATGAAGAGGCCCTTATGTACAATTATGGGTGAATTGATTTTGACAGTTAATACTATATAAGAAGTTATACAAACTTAAAATATATTCACTACAATTCTACGACAATATGGTCAAATACACTGATTTAAATCCTTTTAGGCAAACCTTATTGTTCAAATCTACATTAGTTGTAGATTTGATTTGTTCCATTTCCTTGGTGAAATGATTTGATTCAAAATTTGTAAGGGGGCTGATCCAAAAATCTGAGGCAAACCTACATTAATCACTAATGTAGATTTGAACAATGAGGTTTGCCTAAAAGGATTTAATTTTATACAGTTTTTTCAAAAAAACATTGTTATTGATGGTGGTAAAGACAAGCGGTGATAAGTTACATTTTGCCATTTTCTTTCCCATAAGAGATTCATCCATAATAAAAATTAAAAGCTTAATGACTTAAACAAGGACCCTGATGTAACTGGTTATTGTAGTTACAAGAAGCAAACCAAAAATGTTAATCATCTAACACAGAAGTGGGAAACTATGGCCCCTTTATGACTTGTGGACTTCAACTCCCAGAATTCCTGAGCCAGCTGGCTCAGGAATTCTGGGAATTGAAGTCTACAAGTCTTAAAGGGGCCATAGTTCCCCACCCCTGATCTAACACATTAGCCTTGCATACTTTGTAAGGTGTTCAGTATTATTACTATAAATATTAATTATAAAGCCAGAATGCAAAATGAAGAATAAACTTGTTTGTGGATTAGGAATTTGTTTCCTGGCAGCCTGTCCTTTTCTAAGGAATTGTGATCTGTTGAGTCAAATTTAACCTCTGCCTTTTTGTTTTCAAGGTAGGATGTTAATTTATGGAAGAATTGGAATGTATAGAGTGTTGATGCAAAAATGAAACAGATTTAACATATGTGCAGGTTGTAATCCTACAAATATGTGTTGACTGAATGCAAGTTATTTTAACAGCTTGATTACAGTTCATGAACCCGTGTACTTGGCTCAATCATGCAATCAAAGTTGATTAGTTTTTCTTCATGTTAAACTGATTACTTTATATTTTAGAGCCTTTTCCCATTTAGCTTCTATTCCTGGAATCATTCTCCATTAAATAAGGACTCATCCCTTGAAGTTTAAAAAGCCCCTCCCCCCTTTTTTTTTTTGCAGAAATTCTGTGAAGCTACTAAAGCCTTCTTTTTCATAATTCACTATAATTTATAGTAGGGGTCCCCACCCCTGGGCTGCAGAACGTTACTGGTCTGTGGCCTGTAAGGAACTGGGCCATGAAAGTGGCGGGCTTCATCGGCACATGCACAAGATCTAGGTTGCACGCAAAACCATCCTCCCCCCAGTCTATGGAAGAATTATCTTCTATGAAACCTGTCCCTGGTGCCAGAAAGATTGAGGACTGCTGATTTATAGTATAGATTTCCTACCATTTGGAAATATGTATATTAGAATGAAACACATGAATTACTGTGTTACTGTTTACATTGTATATAATTTTAATCTACTGCATTTGTTATAAGCACACACTTAAGTATAATTATCATTATTACTATCACTAGAAAAAAAAATAGGACCTGGAGCAGTTTGAAAGATTTGGGATTATTTGGATTGATATTTAGCTAAGGATCCAATGTTTTGAAACACAAGGAGATAATGAGGCACTTACCACAAATAGCCATGGCCTAGCCAGTGAATAAAGAACATGACAGAAGAAAAGTGTATATATATATATATGTGTATATGTATATGTATATGTGTAAATGTATGTGTATATGTATATGTGTATGTATGTATACATGTATATATATGTATATATATATGTGTGTGTGTGTATATATACATGTATATGTGAAAGAGATAAGTAAGAACGATCACCAGGATAAAATCATAAACAAAACTGTTTATTCTACAAAAGTACTGAGCTTTTGTCGGCCACACTGCCGACATCGTCATTATAAAATACGGGATCTGGGAGTCCGTTTTTATGTGACTGGCTGCCTCTGCGCCCTGACTCTCGATCTGGTCAGTGAGTGTATGGGGGTTAGTACATGCACATGCGCGTCCACTGACCATTCCTTCATGCAGCCCGGTGGGCAAGCAGCCGCAGCCCAGTAGTGGGCTGCGGCCCACAGGTTGGGGACCCCTATTCTAGATTTAGGGAACCAGAGAACACACATCATGGGCAATTTTGCACAATATGTTTAATAGTTTGCATATCAGCATTACAATCACAACGAGGGGAATCTTTCTATCCCCACTGATAAAGGGCAGAGGCACTTCTTCCAGTATCACACCTAATTCTGTTTGATTTCAACCAGACAAAGCCAGACAGGTCAAAACCAGCCAGTGAATGAGTCTCTCAAATGAAAAGTGAATATAGGGTTACTATTAGTGTTCCAAGTATTAATAAACTCAACATCTCTCTATAGCACAGGTGTCAAACTCGCCGCATCACATGATGTGTTGCGACGTATCGTGACTTTTTGCATTGTCAGAGCTGAGGTAGGCACAGCCTCCGTTTGACACCCCTGCTCTATAGATACACTGCTATAAAGCTCCCTTTTACGTCTGTTAATACAGTTTACAATAGGAAGAGGGTACAGTGAGATTGCTGCCCCTTTTTCTCTTGTGAAAGGCCATTTTATCAAACATTGGGGAGGCGAGCTGAGGTATGACTGTGCTAAAATTGGGAGAAATCAGGGGTGGTCTAATGGTTCAAATAAACAGTGTTCGAGGCACAATAATTTATTTTCCAGCTGCATTTTTGCACTACAGTATATATATCCTTGAGCTACTCTGAGAAGTATTTGATTAAAAAAAAAAAAGTACAACCAAAGAATTCACTTAAGTGGAACGGTGTTCTAAAAAGATGGGTGGCAACTCCTCTAAGGACTTGTAGAAAAAGAAAAACTGCTAGGATAGTTAGCTGCGACACTGTTAGCTTCCCAAATACTGCTCCGCCACCCCCATCTAGCAGCACCTGATCCATCAGGGCTTCTCAGGTAAGAGAAAGTCTAAGGCAGATTTCTTAGAAAAAAACATTTCAACAGAATTTGAGGTATTTTTTTTTATAACTCCTCAAATAAGATCTCTACAGTAGCTACTTCATTCCTCCTCACGGCAGGTCCAGGTTTCAACTCTGGGCTGGCGAGCAGCGCAGAGAAAAGGCGGCTTGCAGCGGGGAGCCTCTAAACGGAAGTCAGGCCTCCCTCTTCCAAAACTAGTGTCCAAAGCAGCCTCGCCCTGTCCTTAGTTAGAAAAAAGCTGCTGCCACCAGCCCAGCCTCTGCGAAGCACAGCGAAGGAAAATAATGGGGTTCAGTTTCCTCCTTCAGCCCTTCCTCCCTTGCTGCTAATCTCTTCCTTTCCGAAAAGGAAAGAAAGCGGCCTAAAGCGCGCGGCTGCCGCTTGTTACAGCTGCGGCAAAGCAACCCGCAAAGCTGTAGCCTGTAGCCGTCTCGGTCAGCTCCCTCCCCCGAAGCTCGCTGCAGCCACAATAGTCTCTGCCTCGGCCCTCGCCTCACAGCTTCCCCGACTCGACTCGCGCTCCCCGGCTCACGTGACCAGTCCGGCAAGTTGGGCGCTGGGAGGGAGCGAGCCAGCGCGGCGGACGCCGCAGCAACAATAAGAGTGAGCGGCACACACTGTACTCGGGTCAGGAGGAGGAGCAGGGAGGGCATTTCTGTGCCGCTCCGCACTCCGTCCGAAGGTTTTGTGGGGGCCGCGGGGAGACGAAGCTGCTGCTGCAACTGCTACTCCTGCAGCCATCGCAGCCACTGCAAGACAACTGCCTGCCCGCCGGAGCAAGCTGCTGCTTAAGTGAGGCTTTCGAGTCCTGCTTCCTTTGGTCCGCTCGGCCGTTGCTTGTTTGTGGGTGGGTGGACCGCCCCCTTGTGGGGCTCAACGGCTCTCTGTACGCCCCTCCAACCAGCGGCGGAGGAGAGGATGGCGGATCGGCTGTAGCTGTAAGGGCGCCCCGGGGAGCAGCCGCTTCCCCAGGAACAACGCGAAGAGGAGGAAGCCAGCTGAGACTTGGCGGGAAACTAGGGAGGCGGAGATGGCTAACGATTCGCTTCAGGTAAGAAGCCAGACTTCTCGCTCCTGCCTCTATTCCCACCAAAGAGCCGGCACAGCGAGATTGGGAGGGGAAAGGGCCGCCGATCGCTGCCTCCTTTGGAGTAGCAACAGATGAGCGGCTGCGGGACGCCTTCTTGCACCTGGTTCGGACTTCGCTCGGCGCCCTTCTCGCTCCTCCTGCCAGCTGGTGGTAGCGGTGGCGACAGGGGCTGCTGGCCATTCCTCGCATTCAGGCTGTCATTGAGCGAGCGGCCCGATCTGGTACTGTCCTCTCCCCTACCCCCCCCCCCCCCGCGGCTTGCTTATGTTTATCCTTCCGTAACTACTGGTAGGAGGAAAGGGAGACTTAGAGATTCAGGGACCTAGACTCGGATTACTGCTTGGTAGCGTCATGGGGTCTCTGTTCGGTAAACAGAACATTCTGCTTTATTGATCAGGGAAACTAGTTAGTAACATCCTTTGCCCGTGGAAGCCCATTAACAGATACATAATATCAGTGAGTATGTGTTTACATGTCCTGGCTTGGGTGGGAGATTGACGGGAGTCTGTAGAAGGTAGTCAATTACTGAGTGCCTGCCTTCTACCTCTTGCCATCTGTCACTACATCTTTCAAAGAGGGACAGAAACAAGCCTGGTTTTAGATGGGATGATAGCTAATTAAAGACTTAATTTCTTTTTTAACCTTTGAAGTAGGCATCTCACAGGTGAGTAATCATGTGGCGAGATTTGCTGACTTGACTAACTTATTTTGGATGGTAAAAAGACAAAAAAAGACATTGGAAAGGAGTCTCCAACTGGGAGAACATGTATAGAGATTGGCCAAACCATTCGTGTTTCACTGGCTGGGGGGCAAGAATGTCCATCTGAGTTAACAGTGCTTGATAAAGAAGCAGATATTGAGGCTGTGGCAAAAACATTGATCCAATGAATGGTTTCTGTGAAAGAGCGAATTCCACTATGCGTTAAGGATCATTGGAAAAGGAATAGAAAATATTGCTGCCAAATGCTGCAATGTCTTTGTCTACTTCTGTCTCTGACCATACTTGGAATGCTGTTTATACTTCTGGTCCTGACATTTCAAGAAGATATTGTGGAATTAGAGCAATCAAAAGGTTCAGTGGTCGACCCCAATGAAAAGAAGCTACACCATTTTAGATTTTAAGGAAAAGAACATATGACAAAACATATGAAGTTAGGCACAGTATGAAGAGATTAAATAGAGATTTTTTGTTCTCCTAATATTAGAATTCTCCCTACCCGGAAGCTGAATACTTTGAGATTCAGACAGAAAAAAAAATTGCTTGAGGGAGTGTGCAGTTAAACTACAGAATTCTCTACCACAAACCGTGAGAGATGGGGATTCCCAGTTTGAAAAACTTTAAACAGATCCATGGATAATGATTGCGTATTATGAGGTCCTTTGTCTCTCAGTATCAATAGGTAGAAATGTCAATTGGAGGGTGCTAGTGCATCATAATCCTGGTTGTAGATTTCCCATTGGTATAGATCTGATGGGGTGTGGGCACATCAGAATTCTTGATCGGAAGGGCATTTGGCCTGATTCAGCCTGGCTATTCTTACCTGCTTCTGAGTCTGAATCTGTCAGTGCCATCAGCCTTGGAAATTCTATTCCTTCTTCCTTTGTGTGTCCTATAATGGTAAAACTGAATGAGACCTTTCTTTAACTTCAGAAGGATGTTTCTCCTTTAGGGCAGGCAAAGCAAGTGAAATGGATATAATTCCTCTTGATTTTTGCTAGGATACGATACATTTTCTTTCCTCTGAATAATATTGCAAGAGATGTAATAACCTATCTTTACATATATTTTTACTTTCTCCCTTGTACTATGATTGTTGCTGTCAGTTTAAGGTTTTTTTTGCTGTTGTAAAGCTATTTTCGGTTTTTGGATTTATGTTTCTTTCTGTGGTATCTGGGGAGTTCTCTTGAAAAAGGAGTTTAAAGTGCTGATGTAAGATTTTTAATCAGGGAGACATACACAGGCCATTTCCTGAAATAAAGCATTTGCTAGGCAAATTTCATTTAGGCAGTGTTATGTGGAATGGGCCTGCAATGGGGTTTTAAGGATTCAGCATATAAGGCTACCTGTTGATTGGAATATTAAAGACTTTCTGGAACTGCTGGATGGAGATTTCTGCTTTGTGGCCAAGTTTCTTGGCCATTAGTCTGCTTTGGAAAGAATGGGAATCTTTACAGTAAACTGCAAGATAAGAATTATAGCTAGTATATGATTTGTTGCTTGCTTGTTTAAATGATCATTGCCAGCTTAAAAATCGATGTGCTAAAATCATTCTTACTTGTCTGTAGAGCTAACAACATTTCAATTATTAAAGATATGGTGCTGATAATCAAATCCATTACTGTCAGCCCTTACCTTGTACTGTCAACAGTCTATTGAGCTAAAAGGGACAAAACTTCAGATTAAGCCTGACATTGCATTTTATATTGTTTAGCTTGTGGTGTTTGAAATGAAGAACAATTTTTTTTAGACAAAATACTTCAAAAGATTGCAAAAATGACAAATATAAAACAAAGAGCTAGAGAACAGCTTGCTTTGAACGGTGAACTGAATTTCAGCCTCTTCAGATTATGCATACATGCAAGGCTACATGAGAATGTGCTAAGTTGAAGGCATTAAATGCATGCATTAATATCTGTTTTTAAAAAAGAAAAATAGCTTTAGAATTGTGCAGTTGGCTGCAGAGGAATAGAAATAGAAGTATTTAAAGAAAGTTTTATAAAGTTCTTTAAACTTCAAATGTACTTTTACTTTCTGAATGACAGTACAGTTTTTCAGTAGAAGTTTACATGTTTAAATGTTTTTATCCTTTATTGTCTGAAAGCTTTATTATTAAGCTTAGATTTTTGAAAAGCAGACTTTAAATATGTTGAATAAATTAAAACGTGATGTAAAATTTTGATATCTTATTTCATCAGTGAGACTGGGGAAAAACAAGCACTCACATTTCTTACCTCCAGATTGTGATATTTAAGATTTGTTTTTCATTTGGAAAAATAGCCATTTACTCATGAGTATGTGTAACATTTAGTTTAGATCTTTGTCGTTAAATGAGACAAATGGGAAAAAGACAGTTCCTTTTTCACAATTTAATACCAGTGCCTTCTAGACTTCTAAAAAATGTGAAAACCTAATGCAAATTTATTATGTGGCAAATTTTTCCATTCTTCAGTAGGACAAAGCACTATTTCTTTTCTATGGGTAGTTTGTCCAAGCATTTTTAATGTAATAATTGTGTTCACACAATGCATTTACCAATGGTTTATTGAAACACATAGTTTATTTAGTTAACCCTATTTTCTATATTTGTATGATGTATTGGAACCATCAGCTAATTGTACCAGCTGGGTATTCAAATGACAAATCAGGCTAAAATGTGATTGGCTACTTTGTGATTCAGAATGTCATGCAGAGCCATCTCTAGTAAAGCATTATAGGTAAGATCTTACAATATTAGTTTCTGACTAAGTTAGAATCAAATCAAGTTTTGTTTTTCTGCAGATTCGCTTTTTATCCTTGTCTTAATGTAATGTATAACAAATCCCAGGCTTAGACAAATGTTAAAGAATAGAGGCTTAATGTTTTTTAGGTATATTTGCAGTAGTTTAGAATTGCTTAACTTTATTTATAGAAATTTATATACAAATGTTTAAAGGTACATCAATATATGATTTAACAACAAGCCAGCAAAAAATGAGTTTCACATAAGACTAAATTCACAAATCAGAGTAAAGGTGATCAAGTTGTAACTGGTCTCATTGAAGTTGCCAATAGTCCACGAAAAAGTAAAAATAAAGAAACAGAAGTACCTGGAATTAAAAAAAAATAGAACCTATGTTTGCTTATTATCTAAATTTGAGGAAGTTCTTCTCATTGGTGGCATCATGTAAGTTAAGTTGGGGGACTTTGAATATTAGGTTTTGACTAATAGCTAAAAACCATGTCTGATAGAGCCAATTAAGGTATATATGGGAAAAATCTATCAAACATAGAGGGCCACTGGGCAGTGTATGATATTAAAAATGAGAAATCAAAACAATTTTTAAAAGTAGCAGCATTGGTCCCAAAAGGAAATTTACTACCACCCGAATCTAAGATGTGGGGGAAAAACTGATTTCAAAAACTGATTAAAAATAGACAAGATAGGGCCATATGGATCTTTTGGGGAGATCTCTATTCCAGAGAGTAAACTTCCTGGGTCTCATCAGATGACCTTGATTAATTGATGGACCCAAAGCATTCCAATTTTGTCCAATAATACAAGGTAGAAATGATTGGAGATAGGCAATTCCTCAGATAGCTAGACCTCTTTGTAAAGGGTAACCAGCACATTGAATTGCACTCAGAAGCTAACTGACAACCAATGTATTTCATGGAACAGGGTATATTACCTGGGCATATATTGTGGCATACCTATTACTGTTTACAATGCCACATTCTGGACTGGATTCCAGGTGGTCTTCTAGGGCAGCCCCATGTAAAGCATATTATTATTGTCCAGACATGAAGTGACTAGGATGACTGATTATCCGGAGAGCCTCCCAAACCTAGAAGTGGGTGCAACTGGTACGCAGAAGAATCTGTGCAAAGACCTTCCTTCCCTTAAAGATAAGGAGCTGACAATCCAGGAGAATTCCTAAGCTGCACACAAATCTCAAAGGGGGAAATACTGTACTACCCCATCTAGGACTAAAGATGAAAATTTCTGGGACAAGAGGTCAAAGTATCCCCAGCCTCTCAGTTTTGCTGAGATTGAATTTAAGTCTGTTCTATATCATTCAGAGCCCTGAAGTCTCCAGATTCCAGCATCACTAGGATGGCCTGGAATTAAGATATAAAACTTGATACGACCAGCATATTATTGATATTTGATTCAAATTATTAGATGGCCTTGCCCAATAGCTTCATGTAGAAATTAAACAGAAGCGATGACAGTATTGATCCTTGAGGCACCCCACAGGTTAGGAGCCTCAGCTTTGATGTCTCGTCCACTGTCAATATCAGTTGGGACCATCCATATAGAAGAGAGCAGAACTACCATAGAACCGTTACCACCTTCACCCCTACTCCCAATAGGCAATCCAGAACAATGCAATAATTAATGGTATCAAAAATCTCTGAGGCATCAAGGAGAACCAAGCCAATAGCAGTAACCCTATGCTGGTTCTGCCAGAAGTGCTGCATGAGAATGATCAATGCTGCTTCAGTACTGTGTCCCAGCCTGAAACTCAACTGAAAAAGGTCTATACCTGTCTCCATCATGGCTGCCTGGAGTAGCAGTTGAATCACCTTTTGAACAACCTTTCCCATAAAGTCTGATATGAAATTAATAGGTAGAAGTTCCATGTGTCTAGATTTCTTTAAAAATTTCATCAAATGCTAAACAAAAAGTTTAAGAAGGAGCAATAACTACTTTGTTTTCTTCAGTCTTATCTTTTGTGTATAAGTAGTGTGTCATTATTGAACTGTAATGTACAGATTACGCAGTGTGCAGCAGATATATCTCATGTAGGATGAACAGCATTCATTTTTTCATTTTTTACACAGTATTATTTTCATGGTAGGATAATAGTTTTGCCTAAAACTTTGTATTGATTATATGGCCAGCAGAATTTGACAGAGGCAGTTTACATTTCTAGCCATTACAATAATATCTATATAATATGATGGTAAAATTCATGAATGTGAATATTCTCTTTGCACGGAGCCTTAAAAATAGAAGAGGCTGAAGTCCAGCATTTTGTTCCTAGAGCAGCCAGTAAATGCTTTTGAGATTTGCACAAGCAAGACAAAAATGCAGATGTACCTTGCTGCCTAAATACTTCATGCTGCCTCCAATCTTGGAAATAATATGTAATCATCATGCTTAATAGCATACAGTGCTCATATTTTTATGGTAAAGTAGTCATAAATTACTTAATACCCTTTTAAAGTCCAAGCAATTTGTGGCCATCTCTACATCTTGCAGCAATGAATTTCACAGTTTAGGTTTGTATTATAAACTGGAATTCTCTACCACGTAGTGGCAATATGAACAGTTACAACTCTTCTGTCTTCTGTCATGGTACAAGTTCATGTAATGATACTGGATTCTGATATCAAATTGAATGAACTTTTCTCCACCTGTTCAAGAACAATTTAACAACCTTTTTGAGATGCAATCAGATCTGTATTACTTATTCAAAGTGTGGTTGCATCTGGCACTTGTTTATAACATCACAATATGAGCATTTTAATTTTTAATGGCCTTCTTTCCAACAGTTGTGCACTGGATGGATATTTTATTGAGCTATCTATAGGAATTGCAAGATCTGAACAGTCACTACCAGGTGCAATCACAAAAGTTAGGGTTTTTTGTGCTTCAAATTGTACTTGTTTATATGTTTGCCATTTTATGCTTGTTTATTTTAAATTCCTCCAGTGTGGAGAGATCATTTGGGAATTGTTGTCTCATTAATCATCCAACATTAATTGGTGTTCGAAAATATAGCTTCTGCTTACCTTGAATTGCAAATCATTTATGAACAATTAAGGAGCAGCGGGGATCTCTATTGTCCATTTATTTTACATTTTGCTTTGTATTCTTACTGGTTACTAATTATTGATCCAATTAAAAAACTTCTTTCATAATTGAAATAAGTTTGCTCAGGAGATTTTCATCTACTTTGTCAAAATGCTTGTAATGGCTGGCTGAGACACTGTGGAAGAGGATAGGAAAAAATATTACAAGTAGAAAATATATGCATGTTCTTCTTTTATCAAGAACACAGGTAGATAACTTTCCCAGTATATAACAAGCAATTAAACAGAATGTCAAGAAATGAATTTAAAGATAATTTGGGTGCTAAAATAAATATATCCAGTTGCCAATATTTCTGTAATCTAATTCCTTTTACCGTTTTAATAAATCTGGTAATAGTAGACTGAAAATTTTGATTTGTGGCTGTAAATAGCTGTTAAGAGCTTTGCGTTCTTGGTAATTTGCCTGTTCTCTTTACAAGGGAAGCTGCCTAATTCTGCCTTCCTGACCTGGACTGTGGCAACCCATCCACCAAAAAGGTTGTTAACAGCTGAACAGGTTTCCCTTGTCTGATTTTCACATGCCATTCAGATTTTCTGTCCTGGTAAATAAATGGATTGCAGACTGCAATTTTTTTTCTCATGCCTTGAGGATCCCTTTGCAATCTTATTCATCAATCTCAAAATCAATTTGCCTCATTTTCATATATAGTACTTTATTCCTGAAAACTTTTTCTAGTCTTCTGCACAAAGATACATTTGAGGAATTAACTTTTCATTTAAGCTGTTTCTTGGATCTACTTTAACTCCTCTGTCATCCAGCATTCCAATTTCCGTAGTCATTCTTCTGCTTTTAATCTATTTAAATAACTGATTGTTGATTTTAATGTTATTAATGTTAGGTTCCTTCAAAGCATTGTTTGCATCCCTTATTGTCTGCTTATATTTCTTTTCTTCAGCCTCATATAGTATTCTTTGCAGTCCCATCTGAATGTTTCTGTATTCAGATGAAGGCTCTCTTTTAATAGCCTTAATGGTGTTGATCCTCTGGAGTATCTCCTATAGCATGTGGGAGCTGAAAGTTAGAGTTTGTCCAACAGGAATATGCTGTTGCATGCTGCTCAGACTTAATGTTTTGGTAGCAAAATAGAGTATGTTTCTATGCTTTGAGTTTCCATATATTCTCTACAACAGATGCTGGACAATAGCCAACTAGATAGATAAATTTTTCAGAGGAACAGTTGTGTGTATCACTGAACATTATGCTTCCCCCCGCTCAAAGTGGTTAAGTAATAGTAATAGAATTCAGAGTTTTTATTTTCTTTATGTGAAAGATAAATAATTCCAACTCTTTGCATTCCTTGGATTTTCTACTTTAGGGCTTGTTATGTCTTTCTCCATATGAATTAAATATAAGACTGTTTGGCCTGGCTTATGGATCCAAACCTTCTCTTGATTTGAAGGGAAAGTTAAATTATTGCGTTCTTTCCATTGCTGGTTATGCAATCTGAAGTGGTGATTACCAAGTGTGTACTAGTGTAACAGTTACATGGTGACTGTGCTATGGATGGAAGCTGTGTGGAACATTCTCCAAAGGAGCCTGACAGCAGTAATTTGTAACCTCTGGCTTGAACGAAGGTTAAATCTATCTTATTCATTGTGGAGAGAAGCTTTACTTTTTATATAAACAATTCAGATTGAGTTAATGGAGAGGATCAAGTGTTCCTCTTTGGAGTTGCAAAGCTGTTTCTTTTGCTTCTCCAAATCTGTTCCCCAAATTAGGAAAAAGAAAGTGCATGTGAAAAAATGTGTGTGGCGTAGGGAAAAAAGTGCATGTGAAAATATTTGAGGCACCAGATTCAAAATGCGGAGGGAAAAGAGAGGGTGTTGTGTAGATAGTCAGAAAGACCCTGACAATCCATCTGAAGGGAGAAATCCTGCAAATGATGTTAATTTATCTCCTGATGCAAGTTCCCAGAGAAACCTTGAACAACTCAGTTAATATGTTCCTATATCAACATTTAAACTTGATTCTGAGTAGTTTCATTGTTTTAATTTCTATCCAGCAAGTCCCAAAAATTGTAATCTTAGGGAAGAACTAAGAGTTCTTTGCTATGTTTATTTATAATTTATTCTGTAGATACCTAGGATCCCTTAGCTGAAAGCCATTATTGCTTGGCTGGCCAGCTTAGAGACCACCCTGTGGATATCAGCTGTGTCATGCATAAAAACAAGTCATAAAATGATTTGTTTGGCTTGGACAATGTGATGTATGAATCCCCTACTTTCGTATAGATTTATGTGGGAACAAAGTCATTACAGCTTGCTCAACAAATAATAGTTTTAAAACCCTGTTCTAGGATTATGTTGACTGTTGATTGCAATCCTACTTTTAATTTGCTGTTTACTGCTGTAAACATGACAGTCCTGCTTTCCTTGAATACCATTAATATCCAGGGAGTGCCTAGATTACACTAAGTTTTATTGGATTTTTTTTTTTAAAAAAAAAACCTCTCTGCTTGGCGTTAATGCCATTTCTTCTTTTTAAAATTTACTGCCAAGGCTCAGGTCTCAGAAACTATTTGAATATTTATATAGATAGGGATCTGCCATGCAACAACTTTTCTTTTTGTCTGAATTAATAGTAAATAGTAAACTGTAGATAAATTAAAGTTATGTGCATACTGTATAAACATATAAATCCGAAAGGTAGAATTGAACTATTGGCCAAAGCAGATAAGATGCATTTTATTTATTTATTAGATTTATTTGCTGCCCATCTCATTTCGATGCTATCTGAAGACTTAAGTCACTGTCTATAAATATTTTAGAGTAAGCTTTACTATATGGTTATAAAGGAGAGTGTTCCCTTCTTCAATATCTGAGATTGATTGTCAAAGATCCTCACCTCACCTTAGTATCACATTGATACTAAGTGTGGGTAGCAATTATCTGTTTATATTCTAATTTAAAAAAAAAATCAAAAGCATTTGGGAAAGTTGGTAATGACATTGAACAGTAAGGCATTTCCTTCACTTCCACAGTGGACTACCTATCTGAACCAAGGATGTAAATATTGTGATGGTCTGAAAACCCACAAGGTTATCACAATTCAGGTGCTGTTTTTAATGAAATCATTCAATTCAATATTTTTTTAGTAGAATGCCAAAGAACATCTAGTATTGCTTTTAACATTCAAATCATACAGCTTCATGTTGCTGTTAAGAATAATACATTTTTACCATTAGACTTTTTTCTTCCTGTGAATGAGAAAAGATTTTAAGTGACATTGCTCAAAACTAAGTTTCTAGTATTGCAGCTGTTTTTTGTTTTTTTTTAAAGAAGTGACTTGTTGATCTCCAGACCTTTTTGAGTTGCCCTATACATCTACATAGCTGCAATTTTGGGGAAGTTAGAAATAAATACCATAGAATTCAGTGAGAATTGTTTCCAAGAAAATCCACTCAATTCTAAACAGAGACACTAGGATATATATTGATGTCATCTACATCAGCCCAGAGGCAAAAAAAAAAAAAAAGGAAAGTTCAGTATTGCAAAGGTATGTCTACTGCTGGTACATAGACTGTTAGAACCATGAATCAAGATTCAGAACCAATGTCAAGGGGATGAGTAAGCTTAAATGGAGTAAAATGAATCACTTCATCTCAGTGGAGCTTCCACTGAAAACAAAACAGAGTTACCATCATTATTTAAAAAAGGAATGTCAAAGACAGTGCTTGAATACAACCTCCTAAATGATATAATAATGTCAGATCAAATTCAAGGCAAACCAATCAGTATTATGGTGATCCTAACCTATGTTCCAACAGCAGAGGCAGGGCGTAAACAGTTTGAACAGATGTAACAATTTACAGCATCTTGTAGATACAACACCAGCGAAATATATCTTACTAATTATAGGAGACGGGAATAATAAAGTCGGAAGTAAAATAACATCTGAAATAATGAGAAAACATTACCTTACTTTATAAAATGAAGCAGGAAACAGTTCTGCCAGGCATACTAAATGTTTATAGCAATTACAATTTTTCAACCACCTAAAAGAGGACTCTGCATGTGGACATTGCCAGATGGAGAATATTAAAATGAAACTCTACATACTCTATAGGCAAAGATGGAAATCCTTTATTGTCACAAAAACAAAGTCAGGTACTGACTGCAGTTCAGATTGTAACATTCTTGATTCAAAAGTAGCACTTAAATTTATAAAACCAATACCATATAAACAATATCGGCAATATTCCACATGATTGCATTATGAAGGTAATAGGTTAAATGTATCAGATTTGATAAGAACTGTATAGTGCCTGAATAACTTTGGGCAGAAATTCAAGATATCACACAGGTGAAGCAAATAAAGGTATTTTGAAATTGCAAAATAGTTATCTCTTGATATACTGAAAATACTGCTCCTCCCAAAAGACTCTGAAAGGCAATAAAAACAGAAGAAAATTATTCCAAATAAATGCTGAGTTCTAGAGAAGAGCAAAAGGTAAGGTGATACAAGGTACAAAAAACTGAAGATAACTGAATATGAATAGGTCCTATTATTTAACAGAAATGGTGATTACTAGCATTGCTTCCTGGACAAGAGACATATTTAAAACAACAAATATATTTAAGAAAAAGAGGGAAATGTTTTATCAAGTCTGGACAATGTTAGATATTAAAGTATAGAGAGATCACATTGACAATGAACAATGTATTGTCAAAATTACGGTTTTCCCAGTTATGACTTAGAGCAGGGGTAAGAAACCTTGGCTCTTTTATGACTCGTGGACTTCAACTCCCAGAATTCCTGAGCCAGCATGGCTCAGCTTGGAAACCTCTCCCTTTCCCCTCAGCGTGGCTGGCTCAGGAATTCTGGGAGTTGAAGTCCACGAGTCATAAAAGAGCCAAGGTTGCCTACCCCTGACTTAGAGTGATGAAAGTTGGATCATTAGAAAGACTAAACAAGGAAAAATGAAGCTGCTGCTCTGGAAAATTGTTGAGAATATTTTGGGCTAATGAAGGACAAATATAACAAACTTAAGACTTAGATACTTTGAATATATACTGGAAAGATAAGATTCATTAGAGAAGACCATGGTGCTTCGGGGAAAAAGGCAATTCAAGGCAACGTTATTAAATTATATAAACATAAATTTTACAAGAATTTTTAAAAGCAGTTATTGACAGATAGTCCTAGTGAAATGTAGTTCCTGGATCACAAAAAGTCAGAGGTCACTGAATAAGAACAACATAGATAGATAACATGACTTCCTTCCAAGAAAATATACATAGATTTTGCTGCTCAGTACATAATAAATTCCCAATCCTGAGAATGTTGTGGTTGCTTTTAAATCGACAAGCAAATCAGGTGATAATTCTCAACATAACTAAAAATCCATCAGGAAGTAATGCTATTAATTACCATTTCTGTTAAATAACAGGACCTGCTTGCTATCAAGAATCTTTCACTTTTTTAAAGAATAGCTTTTACTTTCCTGTATAGAGTTGACTGACAGATGATGGAACAATCTCACTTGCCTTCTGTAGACTAATTTGTATCTAAATTTTAAATCCCCTGCACGTGATCAGGCTACATATGGACAAGGATTGTGGAATACACATGAGTTCCAAATGCTGAAATGCAGGCTATAAAGTTGAACAATAGCTTGCATAATAAGGAAATCATTGATAAGTCTGCTTGGTTATGTTGTGATGAATTGTGAAATTAATACCAATCATGCTGGGTTTGGTGTATAGCAGGTTTGATTTTACCATATAGTTTGGGGATTTATGATGCCCATCTAATTAGATATAGTTAATCAATGCTGGATTAATGCCCAGTTTAATAACTACAAGATAACTAAAAAGAGAAAACGACAGGATCTTTGGCATCTTTAGTTCGCAGCTAAAATTATTTCAGTGTTTTGTCAAGGGCAGTTGCTGAATCTGGACATTATTTTTTGGTTATAGACTTTGTTCTCTTTACAGCAGCGACACCAGTAACAAAAAACTACATATAAAAGACACAAACCACAGGCAGAATCAGATGACAGCTTTGTTCCTATATTAATTTATTTAATCAACAATATTTAATATTTTTGACTAATAGCACAGTTAGGTCGGATTCTGAAAATCTGAGAAATAGCAATATCAAAACACTTGACAGCTACTTAGGGAGGGAAACGTACTTTTATTTTGATACTTTTTGGACAACTAATGGCTGCAGTGAGTGCAGCAATGTCATTATGATATTATACACGTAAGTAGGACTAGGATTTTCAGAGATTGTGATTTGGAAAAAAGAACCCTTTCATTATGATAAGCCTTTCTGCTGACCTCTTTTTGCTTCTACCAAAAGTATGTTTGTATTTTGGGGCATTACATTTCACAGCAAAATTTCTGCAGGCCACCAAAAAGTGATCAGGGTTGGTCCATGGTTATCTTTATAGGAAAGGACCATTACAACCTACCGAGCTATTGGGTATTGGCTATCCTATGGGGGGGAGGAAGTGGGAAGAATTTCAGAAGGAAATCCAATTCTGAAATTATGTATACTTGGTCAAGAAATTCAGTCTTGTCATTACTTGAACTGAGGTCACAGGTGCTTTTTTAAATTAAGTGTTACATATTCAGTAATTTACCAAAGCCAGGATATTTGTATTATCACTTAACATTGCCTTTTAAATGACTGCTGTAACTATTTTAATTGTATGTAATTTTCATTGCCTGATTTGTTTGCTTTTTATTTTCCTTCAGTTTTGCATCACCCCCCCCAACCAGATATTTTTTTTCTTTCTTTCTTTCTTTCTTTCTTTCTTTCTTTCTTTCTTTCTTTCTTTCTTTCTTTCTTTCTTTCTTTCTTTCTTTCTTTCTTTCTTTCTTTCTTTCTTTCTTTCTTTCTTTCTTTCTTTCTTTCTTTCTTTCCTTCCTTCCTTCCTTCCTTCCTTCCTTCCTTCCTTCTTTCCTTCCTTCCTTCCTTCCTTCCTTCCTTCCTTCCTTCCTTCCTTCTTTCCTTCCTTCCTTCCTTCCTTCCTTCCTTCCTTCCTTCCTTCCTTCCTTCCTTCTTTCTTTCTTTCTTTCTTTCTTTCTTTCTTTCTTTCTTTCTTTCTTTCTTTCTTTCTTTCTTTCTTTCTTTCTTTCTTTCTTTCTTTCTTTCTTTCTTTCTTTCTTTCTTTCTTTTTCTTTCCAGACTCTGGTCCAGCCATGATAAATTAGATTTTACAGATGCAATGTTATTTGACTTATTTTTTTCTCTTAACAGAATAATGCAAATATTTCTTTGGAAATGTTTATGCAGTTCTTGCTTCTCATGTCCCAGGAGCCTCAAATTACTTCCTTAGTAATGGATTCAAGCTGTCTTTCTCGGTGTCTAAATAGAAGAAAATGCAGAGTTTTTAAAATAGAGCAAAACCTAAAATGTACTTACCTGATGTGAATAACTTTTAGGTTACAAAGAGCGAGCTCCCAAATTATATCTTTATAGCCATGGATCCATCTAAGTATATTAGTCTGCCTGCATATCTCAAAAACTTGAGACTGAAATATGGTTCATTTCCTATGTATACGCTCTGTTTCCCAAAACTGTTTACAATAAAATTTTACTAGTACATTTTTTTCACCTGAGAAAATCTACAAGACTCTAGACATATGTATATAGTTTTGCGAGCACATGTAGATTCACACAAGGGTATGCCTAGAATTGGGAGTTTCTGGTCACAGTGGCTACTGTCTAGATTGGGTTTATACATGTTTATATGTTTAGCTTCCTTTGATAACCTTCCAGTAGTACATCCCAGCCCGAACTGCGAGACACCTCGCCACCCAACAATTCTTGGAGGGCACTATGTGTATGAATGTATGTTTTATAGGTAGTGCTCAACCTGACTGTAATGGAGCCTGCCCATCATGGTTGTAAGTTATGACGGTTGTAAGTTGGATCACCCACGTGATTCACCCTTTTTATGACCTTTTTTGTGATGATCATTAAGTGAACTCAGCCAACATAAAGCAAACAACATGGCCGCTAAGTGAACCAATGGTTCCCTATGGGCCGGTTTTGCCAAAAATCAGAAGTAAATGCTGATTTTTCAGCAAAACCATTATAAAATGTGGTCATGTGATTGTGGGACGCAGCAAACAGTCGTAAATGCGGGCTGGTTGCTGAGCATCCACCATGCAGACGCATGACTGCACAGGATGTAGCTGGACGTCAGAACTGGGTCGTAATTACGCCCAGAGAGATCCATCGTAACTTTGAACAGTTGCTAAACAACCAGTTGTAAGTCAAAGACTGGCTGTATTTTGTTGTATTGGTTTGAACTTGTGGGACCATGAGAGTTTAATAGCTGTAGAATAGAGAAAGGTGACCTGTAGTATTCCATATGTTTTTGAACTAGAATTCAAGGCATCCTTCATGATTTGTGCAGCTATTGAGAGTTGCAATTCAGAAATGCATGGAGTGCTTTATGTTGTACTACCCTGCATTATAAACTTTTTCAGCCTCTTGCCTGGAGACTGATTTGCTTTTCACAAAATGGAACTGAAACCAGAAACTGATGCCCTGTAACGCTATATTGCATGGGTGTGTGTGTAAAAAAGGGCTTCATGTTGGGCGCTTGAGAAGTGAGAATGAGAGCTCATGTGTCTGCCAAGGCTCTTGTGTGCCTGTTTAGTATTTCCACATTCATCTTGGGTACAGAATATTGTCTGGAAGAACAGAGAAGAACTGCTTGTACTTCTCAATGCTCAAAGCTTTGAATCCTTTCTGCGATGGAGGTGAGAGAAGCAATGGGGTTCTTTTAGTGTGTGTATTTGTGTGTGTGTGTGAGAGAGAATGAGATTCTTCTTTGAATACAAAGTGCCACCTATTGCTACATTTCCCTGCTTCTGATTTTGAGAAGCTGTTCTGTTGGCTTCACGGCAAGGCTAAGCTACAACTTTTCTGAATGGCTGTTGTTGTACAAACAGACAGTTTGCTATGGATACTCATTTCTTATAATATCTTTGCTATATATTGGCTCTGACTGGCAATTGGCTAATGTTGACAATGTGTTAATCAGAGCTTTATTTTCATAAGTTGTCCATTCCTGCGACTCTTTGTGTTTAAGTAGCTGCAAGTGAATGATGTATTGGGAGGTGTGGGGAATCCACCGTTTTCCATTCCACTTTATGGATGCCACTTGGAACAAAACAGTATGATTATACTGTAGTCCTTGGTCCTTGGATTTGTCTGTACACATATAGGAAATACAATTTCAGAATAGTACGAAATAATTAGAGACATGTTCTATTTCAAGGATATGCTGTTATCGGTATTAAAGAACAACAAAACAGTGAACAAACCTTGAGGTACAATTTTGATACACTTGATTATTATAATGTAATAAATCAGTTGTTAGGCCTGATTCCCACACTGAGCCAAAATTAGCAAATTTTCGAACTAAATCAAAAGTACATGGATTCAGAAAGCAATGGATTAGAAAACTGAGCAAAAACCAAGTACCTTTGCAATAAAAAAGATTGTTTAGAAATCTAGTTCATGTATTCAATCTTTCAATAGCTAATTTAACATTAGAAATCTTTCATATTTGAAGAAAGGTTGATATATTTAATCATTTTTCCCTGAAAAATAATTCCTTCTTATCCCTGGCTTTATATTATATTTCATAGTACTATTTTCAAAATACCTGTAAATTGCTTTGTGGATTCAGGTTTATTATGACTCCTACAAAGAGGAGGAAGAGGCAAAGAAGAAATCAGTGGTGTTCATAAATAAAATTAGGCTGATTAGCTAGTCAGGTCAGCCAAAATGTGTGACTTCTTAATGAAAAATCATTTGAAAGGTGTGTCTTGAAAATTATTATGTATGTCTTAGAATGGAGTGATCTTCCATTTTGAGACGGGAAATAGATATTTGTGGAGTGCATTAAGCAAAGCTGTTTCTTTGTGTGCAAATATCGGTAACGATCAATGCTGTTTACTTCTTTGATATTACTGTCCAAAACTAGAACCTTGTATTTTTGTCAATCCATGTACTGTACAATTTTTTAAGCCAGTCCTGCATTTTCCCTTAATCTTTTCTAGTGTAATTAATTTAGGTAGGAAATACTTCTCATTGCATATGTATTCTAGACTATTCCAATTTCATTTCCTAGATAACATTTGCAATTTCCCAATCTCTTTTCTTTCTCTGAAGGACTCGTTCAAGTTATGATATTTTAAGTTATCTTTTGTAAATTCACATTTCAAAGGCTTTTATTCTCCTGATTGCCATTGCCTGCTCTTCTACTTCATACAAAAGAAGCAGCAAGACATAACAGCATACAATTTGCTAACCAACAGCAAACAAGTTGACTGATTTTTTGAAAAGCTACCTTCATCTGTTTAACCCTACTCCTTGTTTCCATGCTAAAACAGGAACAAAGACTCTATTTAAATTCCCTTGGCTGCTGTTATTTAATTTGGACGTGACAGGAGGGAATTTAAGCAGGATGATTGAGTGCAAAGTAGTTTTCAACTAATTAACAAATGTCTTATAATTTGTCCACGAGGGATACTGCACTCAAAAACATTGATATGATTTCCTCAACTTTGCTTTAATGTGCTGTTTTGAATCTTAGGGCACATCTAGATACTACTGAAATTCTTGTTGTCATGACCTTTAACTGGATGAAATCATCGGCAACAATTTTTGTACCAAGGTACCTTAAATGGGCTGACTTACAGAATGTGTCCATCTGTCTGGGATCCATGACTCCCAAGGGATGAAATTTGGGGAAATGGTGGCTGCTTCATTGCTACTGGCTCCTGGTCCCATCACATGATGTTCACTTTCAACCACTTTCTAAAAGTACAGCAGGTGTTCATATTTTCACAGATTACATTTGATTCACAAGGTATCTGGTCAAGAAGCAGACTTGATAACATAACTGCAAATTTACTTTTATCTCATAGCCACTATGAATGCTGCTCAAGCCCAACAGTGATGTAAACCCCAAGCTGCTGCTGCTGCTGCAGCTGGGAACAGTGAAGGGCAGCAATGAAGGCTTCCTTGTTTCTCTCTTTGTTATCTCAGACACCTCTTGGCCTTAGCTATGTTTTGATTAAACAACAGTTTCCCTGCTGCTGTGTCAAGCAGTTCTAAATCTCAAGTTGTTTTCCATTCTTCTTCCTTAGCCAAAGTATGCTTAAGCTCGTTTTATTTATTTATGAATTTTTTAAACCACTTTAACTTTAGAAGACTGAGTGATTTACAAAGAGCCTTCCCATGATTCTTTTCTCCAGGCTTCTGTCTTTTAGGTTACAATGAGTGATTGGAGTATTTCTCCTTGTGTGGCTAAATCAGTTTGCATTCAAGAAATGCCATCCATTAATGTCAGAGGTGACCTTGGTTGAAGGCAGCCCTCTCTGTGTGGCCTAACAGAATTCAGTACAGTATATCCATTGGTTAAAAATTGCTAAAATGGTTTAAAAGAAACCTAGATCAGGATTCAGATACTTTACTACCCTTTCTATTGGAAAAGTGATACAGTACTGAAAACATCAGCCTCGTAGTAATGGCAGGGTTTAATTAAATACAAAGTAGGATTGCAAAATTGGATAGGTTCATATGGCCTACTTTGTGAAACAGTTTTTCTCTAGGGAGGACAACACTTATATTAGGATAGACTGATAGTCAAGAGAAAGCACTATACTTCACTGATTGATAGGATATTGTTACTCTTTGTCATAGAGCAGATATCTCGCAACACCTGGTAAGCAGGACTCCCAAGTATGATGGTTTCTGGGGAACCATGTTCCCATTCACTTACATGCTGTAAAGTTCTGACCTAATGATGGGAAGAAGAACTTATTTTTATT
Organism: Azemiops feae; assembly: GCA_023970755.1. Lineage (NCBI taxonomy): Eukaryota > Metazoa > Chordata > Lepidosauria > Squamata > Viperidae > Azemiops > Azemiops feae. Next base: position 1,825,621 of record JALGBA010004283.1, read on the forward strand.
TTTTCAATGACTTGTCCAATTTTATACCTCTTTCTTTTCTAAGCAAAGAAACTTAATTTTGGCAATTTTTTCCATAGGAAAATGATTTCACCACTTCTTTATTTTTGTTTGTTGAACAGAACTGTCCATAGTATTCCAAATATGACTCATTATGATGACATTTAAAAAAAATCCTTTCTAATGATTCTCAAGATGAAAATTGTCTTTTCCAGAACAGTTTAATTAAAAGTTTTCATCAACCTTCCATCCCTACCAGAAGATCTCTTTCCTAGTCAGTCTCTCTTAGACTATTCACCATTAGTATATGTGTGAATTTAGGCTTTTAAAAAATTATTACTACTATGCTATAATGTGCATCATTCAGTGCTGCTTATAGTAAGCCTCATCTAGAATTGGAAGGAGCCATCAACCTAATCTCCTGCTGAGTGCAGGAATCTAAATTAAAGCACTTCTGATACATTATTATCAAGCCTCTGTTTGAACACACCCAGCGGAAGAGAGTTAAGCACCTTATGCCTGATCCACTTGTTTGTAGAAATCCATTTAGAGTTCTTCACTGCCCTTTTTCCATATTGTCCTCACTAAATTATTTGGTAGGGTCAATAAATTTCATCAACCTTCTGGTCCCCCATAATTAGATAATTTAAGGATGAGTTAAAAATTAGCTGATTATTTTCCATTCTTTGTGGTGGAAGAGCTCTTTCCATCACCCACCATTCATAGTTATAATTGCTGATAATTATTGGTTGTGAATCCTGTGTTCCAGAATTCAAATTGTTATATCTGAGTATAGTATCATATTGGGGATTAAATAACAGAGATTGCTATAATTACTGTAAAATGACTAAAGGGAGTAATAAGCTATAAATGCAATTAAGTCATGTACAAAAAGCTGTTTTACCTGTTAATTTTTCCTTGTTTTTTCCCTTCTTCCATGAAGGCAGAACGAAAGAAACCAAACACCTCATTCAAATTGTAATCATTAATTGACAACATGTTCCACATATCACCTGCTCATAGGTACTGTTCCAGGAACAATGTCTTGCATCATAACATTTTTTTTCAGACAGTCCTGTATTATAAGCTTTTTGTGCCTCATTATAATTGTCTTAATTTTCCCCAAAGATACCTAGGAATTGTAGTTCAGCAGGAGTGCTGATCATTCACTTAGAAATTTATAATCTCATCTATCAGGATTCCCTAGAGAGGATGATGAAATGTTCAGAATCTCTAGTCTGAGAGGTAATACCAAGTATTGCAAGCTGTGATGCTTGCTCTCACTTAGCAAATTTGCTTTTAATTCATGCACTAATCCCTGTTCCAATCATCAATAAATGTAATTCTAGTTCCACTAAGTGCCTCCTGGTACTAAATGCATCCCACTATAATCAGTTCCACTAAATGGGTGGGCTGGGTGGTGGGTTCAGATGGCCTAGTGGGAAATTTTTCTCTTATCTTACTGTAACATGGACACAGCCTGCTTCATTAGCCTGTAATGTGCCAGTTTAGTTCCTGATACTTTGGCGGGGATTCTTGGGAGGGATGAATCAACTGTATGACCAGTTCTCTTCTCCTACACAATTGCAAATCTTTTGAAGGTCCCTTTGGACAAAAGGCAACAATTTCCCCTGGTTCCCAGCATCTGAGTCAGTTTCTCTCACTGGCTTTTGTCCAAGACAGAGTTGGAAAAAGGGATGGAAGAAAGTACAGCCTGCTTCATTAACCTAAAATGAATTTGCTCAGGCAAATAACATTTCTTGGCTTTTCAAAATCAAGGCCGTTTTTGTTCAAGCGCCATCCTTTCTCCCCCTCCCCCATTTTGCCTATGGATGGTAACAGAAACAATGTCTTCCTCAAAGTTTCTCATAATCCCTACTAAACTCTAGTGACCTACACAGGGGGAGCTTGCTGGCAGGAAATTGGATGCCTTGGTTGCCATCACACCTTTGCTAAACTTCTACATCCCACTGTGTTAGTAGTATGGCAGAATCTTCTCTAGCCACTTGTCCTTCAGCACTCGGGATGGTTTTGGCTTTGATCTGCATCTCTGTGTCTTTTTCAGCAAATAGTTTGGGTTCCTTATGGCCCCATATGTTAGCTCACCTGAATTATCCACAAAAAGCAGGCTAACAGGGAGCTTTTATGGAGGAGCCAGGTGGGTCAAACAGACAGGTTCTTATGCTTCCTTGGCCCTGAGAATGGTTAATGTGGGAACTGGCTTGGATTTGCAGAGCCTGATACAGGCATTCAGCCATACATTGAAAATGTGCCAAGCTTATAAGATCTTTAACAAACCCTTCCCCCAAAGTTTTTCTGGAAAAGAATAAATTTATACTTTGGGTAGTGCTTCAGTCTGTTCTTTGTATGCCTACAGTACTTTAAAAGAGGAAAGAGAATTCAGATAGAGAGAAAGAAAAGAATTCTATAGCCCTACAGCAGACAAACATGAAAAAATTCCAAGGCAGAAGATGGATGTAACAATTTGAGTTTGGTTTATATTGTCCTGTAGCAGTCTTTGAGAGTCTGCTAAATAAGCTTAGTCCTCTGAGAGAATCTAGACTGGCAGGCCAAATCCAAAGGCCCTTGAAAAAAGAGGATGTGTCCCAATTCCTCTATTTGTTGTAACATATCAGCCTCTCTAATCAGAATTCTGAGTAACAAATGACCAAATAAGCAACGAACAGTTAAGAATGAAAACTGTCTTGCCAACTATCTGGCTTTAACACTCTTCCTAGTGCCCCAATATCTGAGCTGTGAATGGCAGGGGATTTTCTAGTAATTTTCCATATGTGATTTAGAAATTCTACTCCCTGTAATGGTGGTTAGTGTTACACGTGAGGGTGGAATGGGGTGTCATGCAGGAGAGACATCTTGGAAAATCTCTAGTTTCACATAAAAGTTTCCTGATTAAAAAAAAAAATCAGGTATAATTGAAAGTGTTATTTTTTTCTAAACAAAATATTCATAGGAAAAGCCAAAGCAAGTGGAAGAGGATGGAGAGTTGCAGTTTTGCTTGTTTTTCATCACTGGAAAATAGAGGACAGATTTTTCCATTCTTTGCAGTAGGAAAGTTACAGTTTCTGAACAGTAAGAATCCTGTAAAGAATGTATTTATTTGGGATTTTGAAGACAAAGATATTGGCGTAAGCTATTTTTCCTGCTCTTCCAACTCTTCTTTAAATGTATGTTACACCTGGCATCTTAGAAGGATATTATTGTAGTAAGCAGTGTGTTTATTGCTATTTGCAAAGGAGTTGTATGAGAAATAGTAATTATAAAATAGTTTTTAAAAACAAAAGGTAATAGATATAGAATGGATAAATATTTCAATAATTTTAGCAAGCGCAATGTAGTTGGCATTCAGTTTATAAGAAAGCAACCTTAATAGGCTAGCATTTTCTTAAAAGCCTTTTCCTTCCTATTTTCTGTGATCTAGTATGCACTGGGTTTTTACCTTTCTTGCAACCATTAGTCATCAGATATTTTACTGTAACAGTAAGAAAGGAAGGCCATCAGGAAAACTCGATTTACTAGGTTTCACTTTATTTGCAACTGTCATTCAATAGCTCCTTCACAGATGCCAGAGGGAAAAACTAAAGTCCTTACCACATTAAAAATAAACCCTTTATCTTTGTTTTCATTTTCCCCTCCGTCTTTTTTCTTGTTCTGTCTTTAAATTGAGTGCAGTTGTGCTTTTTTATCGATCTAGTGTAAGTGCAGGATATAAAAACAAAAGGTCAGTAGTAAAATTTACTTTGTGCTGTATCACGGCATTAAGCATTTCCCTGCATTTAGACCCACAGCATTAGCTTATATAAAGGCTGAAACTGGCAAGAGGGAAACCAGCAGTTCTTAGGCCAGAAAGAATTGCTGTGTAAATATGGAACAGATGCTCTGACTCTCAAGATTCAGAAAAGAATGGCCAAATGTCTTTTGGCTCAAAAAAGAGGGAGGTAAAGGCCCTGAGACTCTTCCTCTTCCCCTCCCTCACAAGCAGCTTAACTCCTTCTTTATGCAGCAGGTTGATTTTCTGTGTATATATAATTCCTTGTTGGCAATAACTTATCTAGCCATGTTAAGTTTGAGAAGCTCATTCTGTTAGCTAGCTGCGTGAATGCAGAATTTAATTTCCAGAGTAGAGAGATTTATTACCATGACTGGTGCAAATGCTTCCAGTATGGTGAAGTGAAATGCAGAAAGCTGTGAATCATGGCACATGTCAAGATATGTATGTGTTGTTCTGGTGTGTTTGAGCCCAGCATTTATCCTTGTAGTATCTTGTGGATGCTGTGGTTCTGTTATGCAAGAGGTTTGGGTTATTTAGAAGATTATTTGCAGAAAATCAAACTATTTACAGAATTTAGGAAAGCTACTTGTTAACCCTAAAGTCTTTCACAGATGATGCTAACTATAGCAGGAATTCTTCCTCCTCCTCCCCCTCCTCCCCATTTCTCCAGTTGCTGAATGCACAACTCCTGGCAGTAAAGTTAAGATCTTTATGCCCATTGCTTTGTGTCGGCTGTTTGCCAACTTGCATGAATTATTTATCACGCTGCTGTATCGGCACTTGGTTAATGTCCTGCAGGATACATTAGAAAATTGCCAGTGGCCTAGTGCAGTGATGGCGAACCTATAGCACGGGTGCCAGAGGCGGCACTCAGAACCCTCTCTGTGGGCACGTGTGCTGTCGCCCCAGTCCTAGGCCTTCAGCTGGGTTTTATAAAACCTTTTCACTTTAGGCCTCCACCGCTGTGTGCAAAAAAAAAAAAGGTTCAATCAGTCAATTTCAACTTCTCACGGAAAAAAAAAAGATCTTGCAAAGTTGGAATTGATTGATTGAACTTTTTAGTCCCACCCTGTCTGCCGTTACCACCGCAGCCATACCCACCCAATGGGCCGCACCCACCCAATTGGCTGCACCCACCCAATGGGCCACACCCACCCGGCAACACCCAGCCAGCACTCGACAATGCATAAGTGGGTTTTGGGTTGCAGTTTGGGCACTCGTATCTAAAAGGTTCGCCATCACTGTCCTAGTGCCTTGAAAACCATGATACACTAAGGCAGGGGTAGGCAACCTTGGCTCTTTTATGACTCGTGGACTTCAACTCCCAGAATTCCAGAAGTCCACGAGTCATAAAAGAGCCAAGGTTGCCTATCCCTGCACTAAGGGAATGTTGCATAGTACGGTATTGTTTTATTTCCCGTTCTAAAATTCTGCCCAATTTCACTAACAAAAACCATCCAGTGCTACAATAATAAATTCAACCACTGTTGTTATAAGATATTTGTGATGTTGGAGGATAATTGGTATTTATGGGAAATAGAATTAGAAATAGTATTATATTCTTTGAATGACCAGTCCTTTTGGTTTATTGGCTGGCTTTTGTAGCCAACTACTATGACCACTGGTTTCCTTTTTGTTTTGGAAGCAAAGCAGGAACATGACAAGAGAATTTCACTGGAAAGTAGTAAAACCCCCTCCCCAACTCTCAGTGGGGTAGCACTTTCCTGGCAGAGTTGATGCCCAACTTTGGGATCCTCTTGGACTTACGATCCTGCTTGAGAATGCTGTAGCTGGGGGGGGGGGCTTTGCACAGATCCATTGTGTGCCAGTTGAGCCTATTCATAGACCAAGAGGCTTTGCTCACAGTCACTCGTAGCCTTTCCACTTCCCAGTGATGAGAACACTGCAACACACTCTGTATGGGGCTTCCTTTGGTGAACTTCAGGAAATAGCAACTGGTCCAGAATGTGGCAGGTGCACGGTGTCAGTGCCATCTGGTTTGCAGCATTGCTGCACAAGCTGCACTGGGTTCCAATTTTTCTGGTACTGAAGCCCTAAATGACATGATACCAGCTTATTTGTCGGATCGCCTCTCTGTGAGGGTATCTGCTTATTTCACTAGATAGATGGGCATGCTCCAAGTGCCTTCTGTAAAAAATGTAGTATGCTTCTCAGTAGTGGTCCCTATCTTGTAGAACAACCCCCCCCCCCCATAGGCAAGTCATTAATCTTCCAGTAGGCCTTCAAAAATTAGCTCTTCTTCCCAGCATTGGGATCCAGTGAAGCTAGAGCCCAGTGATTGTTATTATTGGGAAGTGTTGTTTAAGAATGCCAAGGCCATGCCTTTTGAGATTTTGTTTTAGGTTTTTAATTTTTTTACATGATTTTATTGTAGTTGCTGTAAGCTGTCCAGAATTATGGTATATAAAATGGGCATCCATATATGTTTTCTAATAAATGACTAAAGAGGGTGAAAAATTCTGTTGAAAAAAATTCTTCACTTCAACCTTAAAACAGCGAAAAATGCTGCTTTACATCAAATACTCTAAACTGCTATTGTCTACTCTGTGTTTCAGGTTTTCAGAACAAAGGTATTTGTGATCACCTGCAACTTAATCTTTTTTAATTCAAGCTTCTACGAATTGATACTGGGGCCTTCAGCACACAAAGCTTCTACCCTAAAACAAAACTGTTTATCAAGAACAAGGTTAAATCTGTTGCCTTGTAATAGTGGAATTTTTGCCTTGTTTTGTTAATACTGTAGCTGCATTAAAAAAAAAAAGTTCTCTGTGTAGCAGAATAAACAAGAGTCTGTTCTTTGTGGGTTGCCTGAAATAAACCTATCTGCCACTGCCGATTAATCTTCATCTTATCCCATGTAAGAAGCCAAGGCAAGCAACAGCTGATGTTGATTGAACTCATCTGTGAGCAACTGCATCCTGAAACACAATTGAACTAAGCCTTTGATAAAATCTAAGTACCAGGAGTAATATTTGTAGTCTCTTAGTTATTGTGGAATAAATATTAGCAGCTATTTTAGTTTTGAGATTAAAACTCTTATTTTTGGCATTTCACATTTTAATAATTTACTGCTATAATTTTTAACTATGGAAATCTCTAATTAGCCAGCAGGGTTGATGAAGAGAGTTTTTGACCAAACTCAAGTAGAAATGGATCTACAAAATAATATACTTTGAATAGTCCTGGAGTTGGTCACTAACCATTTACTCAAGGACCTTATATTGTACAAGAAAAATATGTAAACAAATGGCCTAGAGTTGCCTACTTCTAAACTTAAATTAGATTTTTTTTTCAGGACTGTCATTAGTGCTGCAATTGCTCTGTCACTCAAGCAGGCATCATAAATTCCTACAACTTACTGTCTCTTCTTTCCATATCATCTGTTAAGAAGCCTAATTAATTAATTAATAATTAAATTAATTAAAGAAGAAAGCTGAATGCAGCTTTCCAGAGGGCAGCAAGGAAAGGTAATGAAGTTAACTGGGATGAGCAATATAAACAACTTGAAGTGGCCTACATGAAGGGTCACACCAGGAATGCATTTATGCAAATGAAAAAGATCCAAACACCATTTATTGCTCGTAAAGATATCATTAAAAACAAGCAAGGGAAAGAATTGTCTGACTAAGAAGGCATCAAGAACATATGGCGAGAATGTACAGAACTGTATGCAGGTAGCAAAGGAGCCCAGCCTCAGGATGATGAGGAAAGAGAAGTAGAAATAGAATCGACCATCCTCGAGGAAAAGATCATATGGGTGATGAACCAATTGCCAAATAGCAAGACTCCAGGTGTTGACACTATCCCTGCAGAATTACTTAGACCTGTACCACCCAACGTCATTAAAAACCTGTGTGAGAAAATCTGGGAAGCTAACACGTGGCCACAGGATTGGAAACGCTCAGTGTTCATTCCACTGCCAAAACAGGGTGACTCTAAAGATTACTCCAATTATCGCACAATTGCTCTCATCCCTCACATTAGGAAGGTTCTGCTTAAAATTATACAACAATGTCTACCACCAACCATCAAAAGGGAACTATCAAATGTCCAAGCTGGCTTCCAAAGGGATCATGGCATCTACAATCATATTGCAACTCTGCACTGGATCATGGAAAAATCTAATGAATATCAAAGGATCATTTACATGTGCTTCATTGACTACAAGAAAGCCTTTGATTGTGTTGATCATGAAAAGCTATAAGACCTGGGGGTACCAGCACATCTGGTCAAGTTGGGTGCAATCATTGTACACAAATCAGGAAGCCACTGTGCAAACACTATATGGAGACACCGATTGGTTTAAGATAGAGAAAGGAGTGCAACAGGGTTGCATTCTCTCCCTTTCTTATTCAACCTGTATGCCAAAATGATAATGAGGAAGCTAGATCGTGAAGAATCAAAAATGGTAAAAATTGGTGGAAGAAACATCAACAATCTTTGATATACTGACAATACAACTCTCCTCTTAGAAACCAAAGAAGGCCTGGAACATCTGATCAAGAAAATCAAAGAAGAAAGCGAGAATTTTGATCTCTTCCTGAACATCAAAATGACCAAGCTCATGACCACTACAAGGAAGAGAAACATCAAACTAGTAACTGATGGTGAAGAGTGGAATGTGTGGAAAACATCATTTTCCTAGGATTACAGATAGCTCAAAGCGATGAATGTAGCACATAAATAAAATGTCAGATTGCACTGGATTTCACAGCAAAAATGAACATGAGCCGAATATGGAAAGGAAGGACATCAACCTGGCAACCAAATGTAAATTACTTTGCTCTGTTGTGTTCCCCATAGCTACCTATGGTTGTGAAAGTTAAAAAAGCAAGACAGGAAGATTTGTTTGAGCTGTGTGCTGGAGAAGGCTCCTGTGTATTCCTTGGACAGCAAACGTGACTAACAAGCAAGTACTGGAACGCATAACACCAGACATGTCACTAGAAGGCAAAATCATGAAACTGCATCTCACTTACTTTGGCCATGTCATGCGGGGGAATTTATTGGAGAAAGCAATTATGTTTGGAAGAGTTAGTGGTAAAAGGAAACCAGGCCATCAAAGAACACAGTGGCTGCACACTATTAAAACTGGCACTTGCCAGAACATAGAAAAACTCAAAGAAATAAAAATTGGAAAACGTGGAGAGATCTGGCCTATAGAATCATCAAGAATTGGATTCAACTGAATGGATAACATCATCAAGAAGCCAAACTGGGAAAAGGATAAACAATTTGTCACACCTGCCCTAAGAATCACGTGAAGTGTTACCACTTTACAATGCCTTGGTAAGGCCACACTTGGAATACTGCATCCAGTTTTGGTTACCACGATGTAAAAAAGATGTTGAGACTCTAGAAAGAGTACAGAGAAGAGCAACAAAGATGATTAAGGGACTGGAGGCTAAAACATATAAGGAACGGCTGCTGGAATTGAGTATGTCTAGTTTAATGAAGAGAAGGATGAGGGGTGACATGATAGCAGTGTTCCAATATCTCAGGGGTTGCCACAAAGAAGAGGGAGTCAAGCTATTCTCCAAAGCACCTGAAGGCAAGACAAGAAGCAATGGATGGAAACTAACCAGGGAGAGAAGCAACCTAGAACTAAGGAGAAATTTCCTGACAATTAATCAGCGGAACAACCTGCCTCCAGAAGCTGTGAATGCTCCAACACTGAAAGTTTTTAAGAAGAGACTGGACAGCCATTTGTCTGAAATGGTATAGGGTTTCCTGCCTGATCAGGGGGTTGAACTAGATGACCTCCAAGGTCCCTTCCAATTTTATTATTATTATTATTATAAGAATTTGTCTACATCATTGGATATCAGTGAACTGGAACTTGAAGTACCAATATAAAGTCAGTTTTGTTTACCAGATGATTAAAACCAGTATTGATATATAATATTTTAAGCTGGCATGTCAATGTGGTGTAATTTCCAAAGCTGCAGAAGCAAATAATTGTCCTTTCAGCTGTCTTACTTAAAGGACTCAGTGGCAAGCTTAAAATCTAAACCAGGCACACTCTTCTTTCCTTCATTGAGTGTCTTTGTGAAGAAGACAAAAAAAGCTTCTGATTGTGAATACTTTTCAAAGAATCTCCTTCTGCCCACCCTACAACTATTTCAAGATACGTGAATGAAGCATCTGGGCCAGAATACATTGAAGCAATTCAGTGTAAAGAAATCTTGAGGTTATTTCTTTATATGCGTAGCAATATATGTTTCCAAATTCATCCAGAAGCTACCCCAAAATGGCATAGGTAATTTGTTTCTTTAGAATCGGTTTTCATGGAATTAATTTATAGCAGTAGTGGCCATGTGACTTTGTGACTTCTCTAAATTTTTTGGATTATGCTATCAAATTTAATGGCAAAATACAAAAACTCAGGAATGTTATTTTTAATGAAATTAGAAGAAAAGAGAGTGTTTCATATCTCTACAGGGCCTAAAATGCTTACTGCTTAAGAAACGTCATTAGATTCTCTCCAAATTCTGAAAATTTCAGTCTGTCCCCGTTGGGAATATCATATCAGAGCAAGAGGCCCTTATAAGTAAGAATTCACATTTTTGTAAGTGTTGTCCCCACCATCCGAACTTAAACTAAAAGTACAAGAGGGCTGGAAACAGTTATTCAGAAACTGTTTATAGTACCTCATTGGGTTGGTAATGCTTGAGTGGTGCTTCTTCTCACCAAGGCAGATCGACTTGGTTTGTTGTTGACATTGTAAGGTTAGTAGAGGCCATGCAGTTACGTTTTGGAAACTTAATTTTACAAAACCAAAGAAAGAATAAAAGATTTTTCTCCCATGGAGAGTTTTGCTTTCCAGGATTCCAGGAGTAGCTGCTTTAGCTAAGGCTGGGATAGTCAACTTTCCTGGATTGTGCAGCTTACTCTTCCAAGTAGGTGGGAAGCCACAGGCAGCTGGTGATGTGTGACAGTTTTGGAAAATGCAGAAGTGGTTTTTCAAATTTCAGAATCAAATTCAGTTGCAAAATTGTCAAATATCACTGGTGTGATTTGGATCCTGGGAGAGTGCAGTTTAAGGGTGGAAATGCCACTCCCATTCCAACGCTTATTTTAAGCTGGGATGGCATTATCAAACATTGGTTACAATTTGGTAGTATGGTGTTATTATGCTGGGGACTTATGCAGCCCATGAACTATATGCTGTCTGCCCCTGAGATAATTGGTTGGCTTCTCCAAACAAATGGTCAACTGTTCATTTGCTTCAAAGGGTTTATGTCATGCTGAGACTGGACGTATTAAGCTGCATTGCAGGTTTTCACTATAAGGCTTGGTTTCCAATCAGAGCAGTTTCTCCAGTCAGTTCCCTTTTAAAATAGAAAGGATGTCTGAAACCTGCTGGCTCTTTGATGGCTTAAGTCCAGTTCTTGTTCAGCTGTCTTCTTCTTATAATCCTTTAAATTCCTGGTTTTTGTTTCACTTGTTTTGGGTTTTTGTTTTGTTTATTTTGAGCTTTTGTTTTGTTGTTTCGTATCCTATATATGAATTAGTACTTTCTCAGTAGTTTGTTTACCATTGGCATCCATTCATCCAGCTAATGAGATTCTACAAAATGTTATTATGCAGCAGTAGTATTTCTGGAAATCTTTGCTATGTTGCTATGTCAAGGTTACACGACTCACTGCATTGCAGCCTTTAGATTTTCAGTACCCCTGGTACTTAAAGTTCAGAACTGTTTTATTTTTTAAAAAAAGTATGTGGGTATTTGTGACCACTAGTTGGCAGCAGAATTAGAAGTTTTGGAGCTTTTGCTGCCATCTAGTGGTTGTGCTGATTTTGACATCTGAGCTGTGGCAGTTCAAATGTGTGTGTGTGTGTCTGTGTGCGTATACTAGGACAGCGAGAGAAAGCTTGTTGACTACTGAGACTGTCAGAATTCTGCTTCGTGAAACAAAATATAGCACTTCATTAACAATTTGAAATTCTTTTTCTCAGTTTTTTGTGCTCTCTTCAGTGATGGTACATAAGTACTTGCTATCTTATTTCGAGGTGTCACGATTTTTGACAGTTCAAGTTGGTCCTCCTCCACATGATTGTTCTACCTGAAATAGGTGTATCCCCTTGGAAGACATGAACATCACAAATGTGTTGATTACATGCTGTATTTATCCTGCCAGGGATAAGGATTACATAGTCATGCTACAATCAGTAAATTTTGACATTTGAGAGCAGCAATACCAGCAACCCATATCAGAAATGGAAATACTGTAGGCTGAATGAAACACATAATCCACATCAAGGGAGAAACTAATTTATTTCTATACACATTTGTAGATCTCAGTTCTCTGATGTTTTATGAAGACTATGCTCTTTCAGCTTTGAAGACCAGAAATAAAGAATTAGGCTACTTGAGGTACATTTTCCTTCACCTCAGTCACCTCACTGTTGCTGATTCTCTTTGCTTGATGGGTTTGGAGAAGGTTAATGCAAGCTCTGCACCTAAGGCAAATGTTTTCCTTCAGCCTAATTACTGCGTTTATTCACCTGCAGGGCTATACTCATTATTTAGGATGGACAGGGGTGAAAGGAAGAAAATACAGTATATCTTTGTTGCCACTTAGGAGAAATCTGGATGTTAGCAGCACTAGTAAAAATCCCCAGGTATTCTCTTTGTCTGAAAAAAAAAACCCATCTGTGCATCCGCTTACATTTGATTTGAAGGTGTGCAATATGTGATAACCCAATAGTAGTTTCTTCAATGGATGGTAGAAAATCAGCTCTAATTGACATTTCTGCTGAATGACAAAGCTCTATGAAAGGTAACTGCTTATACAAGGGATCTCTCATTTACCATGACCATAAAAAGTGTAATTCTTATGTTTTATGAATCTATAGACAGTATTTAACACTATATGCGTAAGAAAGATTGATTGCAAGCTCAGATTTGTTACAGTCCTATTATATTGGGAATGAACAATTCTGGGTCCAAGAAAATCTCCAGATCATACTGTTGTAATGTGGCAGCAAACCTACCATTTGCTCATATTTTCTGAATAATCTTGGTTTGCCATAAATTAGACTGTCAAATGCAATATGGCAGACATGTCAAACTCGTGACGTCGCGCAACGTATCGGGACGGTTTTGCCATTGCCGGCAATGGGGTGGGCGTGGCTTCCGGATGACGCGTCCGGCCCGCGGGCAGGCAGTTTGACACACCCCTGCAATATGGCATAAGGAGGTAAAACTGAATATTGTGGCATGCCCATGAATGATTGATTATAAGTACCCAGAACTCAAGTTGAAAGTCAAGTCTCCTTCAAAACAAGCCTATCAAAATCCCATAAGAATTTTTAGAAAATAAAAACAGTAAGTGGATATAGCCGAGTATACCCACCTGCCCAGGAAAAAAAGATAAAAGTGATAGAGGGTAAGATGATTCTGGTGGCTTTGAAAAGATGGCAGATTAGTAACCTTAGCAATTTTACTTTCTGATATATGGGCATGTAATGGTTGCAGCTATTTAGTAGCAGCACCCAAAGCATCTGTCAGAATTGTGGCGGCAGAGCCCCTTGGTGTCCTGTACACTTCAGTTAGTCTCTAATTGATTAATATGAAAATAATAAAACATATGATCCTAATGACTTGTACCCAATTTACATATTACCATTTTAATTCATTAAAAGTTAGAAGAGAGAGGTTGTTCTGTTCTAGGCTCCAGTGAAAAGGGATTCTTGAGTCTGATTTAAAACAAAATAAAATGAACAAAAAGGCAAATCTAATTGCAGCAAAGGCAAAACATAATTTTGTGGCAGCTTTTAGCATCTATTGAAAAAGAACAAGGGGGGATATTATCTCCATGTTTCCTCTCATCCTCTGTGAAAGCCATAGTCAGTCTAAAAGAAGACCAGAAAAAATGTCTTTTTTTTATTCCTGCTGCCTAGATTTCTTAGGCCTTCAGGGCTTTCTTCAAGCTATTTAGTACAGAAATAGTTGCTTTCCTTTTATAGCTGTGCTGAGTGCTGGTCCCAAGGGGGCCCCTATCACTGAGTAAAACTGGAGCAGAGCATCGTATTCTCTATAGAATCCCACACTTCTCTCACGTTCGAATTTAAGGTAGTTTTTTGAGATTGAAGGTTCTGTAACAGATTTGAATCTTAATCCATTGAATTACACATAAAAATATTTTACCCCACAGGAAAGTTGGTTCCTTTGCTCTTTTCTTTCATTTTGTAGGGATGTACGGTTACCACAGATGAAGGTCCAAGAAAAGGCATGCCTTTTTTTAAATAGTTCCCAACAGATACAGCCACTGTGCTCATGCCTGATCCAAAACACCTGTTATGCTTCAGATCCAAACAGCTACACTATAAAAAAAGCCATATTCTGTGCTAATTTACATAAGTTTGTTAAAAATTATGATTGGTATAGCTTTCAAGAGAAGCCAATATATGTTTTTTTGCAGTAAGTTAGAAGAGAATAGCTGGCTCCTTTCATGGAATACACTCAATATACTTTCATGGAATATTCTCAAGCCTCTGCTTGAGTTCATGTATATGTGTTAGAAATGCAAAGCGCAATGATAGCAAATGTTAAGAACTGTTTTTGCAGGCTGAATCTGACTTGCTAAAACAGCCAAAGAAATGAACTCATCAAAGAATTAACAGAACCAGTTAAGCAACAACAACCAATGAACAATATAATTGCATAAATACATTTCTTTAGCTATTGGGTTGAGATTTCTTCCTGATGTTTATGCACAGTATACATTCTGTATTTGGCAATCTATTTAAAAAAAGAAAAGTAAACACACGAAATACATGGGGAAAGTAACATCTCAATCCAGGAATTCCAGGGCAAGGGATAGGGTTCCTGATCTGAATCCTGATACCAACAAATTGAAAAGCACTACTGAGTTTTCATAGTGGGCAGGCAGCATTATTTTTCTGAGGTCTGAAATGGAGACTTGGAACATGTGCTTCTGAAACTTGGAACATGTGCTTAGCTGATGCTCCCTCATCCTCACTGAGTCCTTTCAAATGATTCCAGCCAATGATAATAGAGATGGAACATGTAATTCATGCTTTATTTGCTAATGTGTCCTTTTCAACTCTCTATGGCTGGTGGATTTTTTTTTTTTAAACTAGCTGTGGGACATTGGGAATCTCAGAATAATATAAGAAGAAACCAGCTGGGAATATTTAAAACATTTTTTTCTGGGTTTTGAAAGTTTCAAGCTCAGATTGTTTCGCAGCCCTACCCAAAACAGAATTTAAGCCATATCAGATATTATAGCATATCTTGTTTTTAATTGTCATCAAAATTATATCAAGCAGACACCAGCATTTGGTGCGCTACACTCTTACTTTTTAATTAAAATATTCTGAGTATTTACTCCCTTAAAATGCTAAAAAAATACTATAAGTAATAAGCTAGAGCAAAATAGATAACATAAGATCTATTCCATACAACTGGACTGAAACTGTCTTAACTGGAAATGAAAAATTGAAAGAAACATAATTGGTACAATTCTTACAACCTATATATCCCTTTTTCCAAGGATAAATAGAATAGTATAATTGTTCAGAGTTATTTAAATCACCTTATGTGTGAAGTAACTTGAACAAAGCAAAAACAACAGAATTTGTTTCATGGATTAGAAACATACATGTGAGAGCATACTGTCTGTATAGTTTAGTTAAGCCAGAACTTTCAAACACCACTGTATATCCTAGGAAATATAGTCAGTTTATAGAAACCCTTCAGGAGAAGATTATACTTAAAAATAATCTTCAGAAGATTACTGAATCTGTGTTTGATTCACCACCTAATATCTGTATTAAACATGTTATAAATGTGGAGAGAATCCAGGTTCAAATATATGAGAAGGATTTATAACTAACAAATCTGGAGTAAATACTGGAAAGTGGAAAGCATACATATTTGACAAACTATACTAGTATCCATGGTGCAACATAATAAGAAACACCAGTAAAATTAGAATGTAGAATAGTACATATTAGTATCTGTACTACATATCTGTGACACAGATTGAATTCTGGATCAGTTTTATTTTGTTTTTGTATGCTAGTGAATGATTCAACAGAATATTATTCAACAGAATAAAATATAGCTGGGAATCAGCTGCTTCACCTTTAGATATAAAGTGGATGAACATTATAACATTGTACAATTATTTTTAATTCCTTCTAATGCCGTATCCATTAGCTTGCATATTTCATTGGGGCAGAGTATCTTTTGTTATTCCCAATGCTACAATAACAGATGCTAGCTTGAATGATCTATACAGCCTATTGTCTTTTCCTGACAGCTGGCTCATGACACAAGCTTGTTTGAGAGTTCTAAGCATCTGCACATCTAAAATTACTTATCTCATTTCTGTGTCATCTGGATCGTATGCATATACAGCATAATTATATGTCATCTTTTCCTGAGAAAAACTTTTATAGTCTGTAATCTTCAACAACATAAGCAAAATAAGTTGACTTACATGAAGGGAGCAAAATAACCCTGCTTGATGGGTCAAAAAGCCAAGCTGTACATGAATCAGTTTTTGGAGCTCTGTTGGCTGAGCTTCTGACTTTAAATGGTGCAGGATCAGATGTCCTTTGTGCATAGATTTTTCTACAGTTGGGAAAATGGTTAATCCTTCCTATTTCATGGTGTTGAGCACTGGGCATCATAATACATTGAGCTGAAGTTTTCTTGCTTGTTTTAGCATTTACCTTTTTCCTACAGCAGAGCCAGGACATCCTCTACTGCAGCAGCCCTCAACCTTTTGGGCACCAGGGACTGGTTCTGTGCAGAGAGGTTTTTCTGTAGACCGGAGGGGGCGTGGTTTTGCGTGCTTCCTGCATCCCGCGGATGGGGCTTCGCTTGTTTGTGTGGCCCGGTTTCTGGCATGCTGCGGACCTGTGACGGCCCATGGACTGGGGGGGTTGGGGACCCCTGCTCTACTGGGTATCCTCGTTCCATTCACTCCAGACATTGGGCTAGAATTCTAATGTAGTTTTTCATAGGAAAGGATAGTTCTTTTCTCAATTCCAGTCCAGCCTTGCTCCAGAGAGGATATGAGCCAGGTGCCTTCACAAACCATTCATGAAATGCAGACTCCCTCTTCATATTTACCTCTTCTTTCTTTGTTCCCTTTTCCCCCTCAGATTTCAGTTTAGTAACTCAGATGCAGGGCCAGGAGAGTCACAAATCGCAATGGCTGGAGCTGAGGCAAGGGTCTGCTCCCAAATGGCATGATAGTACACTTCGTTGTTTGACTACCAACCAGTGCTTCCGCTGGTTGCACTGCAGATGAACCAAAGAAAGGGAATTTCACTAATACTCCTACTCTTCTTATGCAAGGGCCTTGATGAAAGTTCTGCAACCAAGCATTCCTTTTCAGTCTTCAAACTGGAGAATAAGCATCATGTGGTCCACCTACACATTAAGAGATTCTTAAATTGGCTTCCTTATTAAGACCACCCAATACCCACTAGTTTCCATCATGGCCCTTCGGGTAATATTCAACTTTAGGCGGAGCCTCATTCAGCCACTGTACAAATTATCCTTAATGGAAAGTAGCTATAATGTAGGAGATGACTAGGGTGAGACCGAGGGAGAGGTCAAACATGTCACCAGTCTTGAATCCCTTTGCGTCCACAAGAGATCTAAGTCCAGCACATCTTGAATTCCATTGATTCTTATCTATTGCCAATTTGCTTTGACCAATAGTAGTTCAGATTTTGTAGAGAGTGTTAGCCTGCCATAAATGTGTATTCATTTGAACCACCTTGACTCGTGATTTCCTGCAGTTGATATATAACCTTTGTTGGGCCTATGTCAAAAATAGGTGAGCTTTCTGCCAAAAAGAAGTTCTGTATCATCCAGTGAGTGCTATCACTTTGTGCCTAGATACAGCCTTCATAACCAAGATAAATTCAGTCTTTTGCAAGGATTAGGAAATGATTCATTCTTCTTTCTGCCCCACCTCAAGACAAAACTAGAGAAGAATTGGTACAAACCAGGTACCAGATAAGACATCAAAATGTACCTGAATAAGGAGAGTGGATTTCAGAACCTCAGATAGCCTCTAGATTTTCTTTCAACAGTGTCATCAGGCTCTTAAGTTTTATTGAATGTGAAGCAACCTGGAACTGAGGAGAAACTTCGTGACAGTTAGAACAATTAACCAGTGGAACAACCTGCCTCCAGAAGCGGTGAATGCTCCAACACTGGAAGTTTTTAAGAAGAGACTGGACAGCCATTTGTCCGAAATGGTATAGGGTTTCCTGCCTGAGCAGGGGGTTGGACTCGATGACCTCCAAGGTCCCTTCCAACATCATTATTATTATTATTATTATTATTATTATTATTATTATTATTATTATTATTATTATTATTATTATTATTATTATTATTATTATTATTATCTTAACATGAATGAAGTTTATTTCAAATTAGGCTACAAAACTCAGAATAAACTCTCCTCATTGAGAATTCTGACCTTCTTCTCTAGGAATGCAACTATCTTGATCACCTTTGACATTTACCGAGGCATTTCTAGAGTTGCCTCCTGTCTAAAGGTTCTCTCTAAAGACAGCTATAGCACATTGTATTATAATACAGAATGTCTTCTCTCAGATGCAGGAAAATACTACATGAGATTTAACCATGAAAGTTCTCTTTTCACACAGGAGATGGTGTAGCCAAACCACATGGATATTTCTGTAGTACAAAATAGGAAGAAATACACATTGGGGGTCCCCATCAATATGTGGAACCAGTGTACAGTATATAGTTTAACCATGTCTCCCTTCTTCCTAATTTTCCCAAGTATTCTTTTGTGGGCTTTCTTTCTGGTTTGTCATTATGAAACTGCGAAAAAGGAACTATCTCCTCCCACAGGAAGCTGCATCAGAACTCTTTCTAGGCTAACCTTGCCTCTGGCGTGATAAGGAGATTCTGTAGAATTTCCTGTATCCTAAGAGAGCTTTCATGGTAAGTCCAATGTACCTTTCCAGGCTGTATAGTATTTCCTATTATGAAAAACTCATATGTATTTGGAGGTGTATCTATATTTTTACTCTGAAGAACTCAGTCTCAGATCTTTAAGATAAATCTTGTAGGAAATGTGTAGTAGACATGGAACAGCTTGTTTATTGCCTTCCATTAGATATATTTGCACCTCACTGTTGACATACATGATTTTTGAACTTTTCCGATACTTGCACAGTTTTGTCTTCTGTGACCAGAATACAGGAAAAAATCAAAAAAGTAAATGGAGCTTTGTCCTCTTCCATATAGAATCATGCTGGCCTTAGCTTTGCTGTCCTAACATTAGCTAAAGAGCTTTCCTCCCTCTTGCCTTGACCTTTGCATTGCAGTGTCTGCTACGCTGTGTAAGGTCAACTCTGTTTCTGAAGGAAGTGTGGTGAGTCAGCAGCAACTTCATTTCCTGCATTGCATCAGAAGGTTCCAGAGCAAGCACAGAGGAGGTTCAGAGCGTGATGACTTGGCCTGAGTCCCACTCAGGGCTGAGAGAGCCACTAAGACATACATGTCCCAAACTTCAAGAAATACAGTCTAAACCTGCAAGTGCTATTCTGGTGAGGTTTATCTTCACAGCCACACTATCAGATTCCTTTTGTTTTCACATCCTCACAGGACAGTGACATTCCAGAAGACATTGGCTACATCTATACTTTTGTGTGACTTGCCTGTAATATGTGCTCTGTTCCTTCTGACTGCTTGCTTCCTCAGTACAAACAGTATTAAATTTTTATGCAAAATGATTTAATAGTTTTGTGAATCATACCAGCTGGGACTGATGTAAATTCACAAACGTTTGAATTTATGGAATATTTTCTAATCCAAGATTTATAATATGGAGAAACATAACAAAAGGGTTGCAGATACACTATATAAGTTATTTCATGTAAAAAAAATATAAGAAACCCTTATAGATCATGTGAAAAAGAAATTTTGAAACGACAACACATTTCTTTGCTAAAGTAATGAACCCTCAAAGATGGCATCTCTGAGAGATTAGTTACTTCTGCATAATTGCACTTGTTTTATCTAATCAGTGTTATAAGGATGCACCTTTCATAGTAGATTTGTTTTGTTTCTGATATACCAATTAAGTACTGATAGATATTTTTTTTTGATATATTGATTTTTTTTACTGATCATTGGGTTGGGAGTGATGTAATGACCTTAATTATTCATTATTTTAATTATTAGCTTTGTAGCTAGTAAAAAAAGTACTACGATCATCCTTGTTCCCCGTCTTACCTGCATTCTAGTCACTATGAAAGGCAAACCAAATAATTACATAAAGACAATATATTTTCAAAAGGTGAGAAAATAGCTATTATCTGTTAGTTTGTTCTTCACAGCAACCTTTAGTACACGTTGAAATTATTTTGCATCCAAAATAGCCTTAATTTGTTTAGATCAGTCTACCACCTTTTGCATTCCATTCTGTGATTTATCGCTTGCAAACTCTTGGCCTCCATGCTTTTTTTCTCTCCGCTGTTTTTCTTAGTTTGAAGAAAAATTCTGAGGAATGTAAAAACTTTCTCACTATATCGTTATCCTATATGTGAGTTGGGCGTCTATATAAATTTGCTTGTTAAAAAAATAAATAAGTAAATGTGCAATTTTAATTGGTCCATATAAAGAAGTTATCCTAGCTGTAATTTTGGAATCCTCCTCCCCTTTGAAAATTCACTCTCAGATATAGGAAGGAAAAGTGAATGAATTGAAACAAAGGGGAAGACTGAGAATATTGTGGTTAGAGAGGATTGAAAAAGAGATTTAAAGAGCGAGACGAGAAGTTTAAAGAATAAAAGACAGTATTTGAAATTGGGTATGGCTGTGATGGAAGAAAGGCAGTTTGCAAAATTGGAACGATATGAAGTGGGTGTAGGGAACGGTCATAATGTAAACTAGATTTATATTTGTTTTGCTTTTGTCTTCTATCTTAAATTTATTTTGCTTATTACTTTTGTTTCCCCCCCTCCCCCCCCGCTTCGTGTAGTAACAGTGCTTAACTGCCTAGAGAATAACATGATAGATATGTATTTATGTAAAATTAACTCATAAAGAGAATGAATTATGAGAAGTCAGCAGGAGGATATGCGAGCCTCATTTTCATTCCTCCAGTTGGCCTCTGTTTTGGTGTTACTAGCAAATGCAGGAACTGTATTAGGAAGTGGTTTGTTTGCACACAAGCTGGAAGAGCTGTTTGAATCAACATGCAGGAAGTGAGGGTGCAGTCAGCACACAGTAGCAAGCAAACCAGTGGCCTGCTGTTTTATCTCCTGGCTCTCGGATGTCCTTTTCGGAACCAGACACCAGCTCCGAGCATGACCTGGAGGTATCATCTTTTGAAAGGGAGCATGAGGTGGTTGGGAAATCACTTGAACATTCCTCTCCTTTTTCTTGCATCTTTTAATAACCAGAGAGGGAGGCTGTTGTGCCAAGCCTTATAGTAGTATGAATACGGAAGTTAAATGGGAGGTGGAATTTCAGATTAAGTGAGGAATTAGGCTGGAGAAACATTATAGCACGAATATAGAGATGTGGGTGTGTATCCAGTGGTGGGATTCAGCCGGTTCACACCACTTCAGCAGAATCGGTAGCTAATTTTTTGTTGCCCAGGCCGAGAATGGACTTCCGGAAGCGGCATCCACACAGAGAACCCATTGTTCACATATTTGAATCCCACCACTGTGTGTATCCTGTACTATAAAGTGTGTTTCTGGTTTGAGATCCATGGTGCCTTACCCACAAATGACCTGGAAGTTTGAATTCTTAATTTGCCGTGCAATAGAGGATTGGTGCCTGATCTAAAATATCTCTGAATATTACAGAATAACTACATTAAAGACTTAAACAAGCATACTTTTATACGAATGGAGAGCCTCATGCAAGACTGGGTGAGGGCTGCATATCCATAGATTTAATCTGGCCAAATATTTACCATCATCCCACCCTGTGAGGACAGCTTGCTGAGGAATAGTGTTAAGAGTGGTGTGTTTGGTAATCTCAGTGGATTAGAGGAAAATATTGTCGGCCACGTGTGGAGTTTAAGAGAAGGAATGATGGCAAACAGGAGCAATAGAGTTATGAGTTTGTTAAGTGGAGTACAAATATTGTGTATTAAGAAAGAGAAAGCTTACAATTTTTTTTTACTGCAGAACGTATTTGATATCATAGAGTCTTTGTATATTGTCTAGAATTATTTTTTAAAACATTAGTCTTATCAGAGAACAAATCTATGCAGGTTTTTGTTCATTTAGAGAGATCTGTCTGCATCTTGCCTTGCTCCAAACCTTTAGTGAACTGGCTCTCTTTTCCCCCCTCCCATTCACTTCAGTGCAATATTTTAGCTATTCCCAGTGCTATCTTCTCTGATTCTTTAGGTTCACCCTATTATGGAAAATGACAATTAATACATAGGAAGAAAAAGGGCCCCCTTCCTCCTCCAATGTTTGGAACATTCTTCCTTGTTTCATGAAACATGAGAAGACAGCAGCTGCCCGTTGTGTTTTCTAGCCCACTTTTTAATTTCCCTTCAGGAGGTTTCTCACATGTTGATTATGTTATTGAATGAGCTGCGTGAATGTCATTTGATTACACAACTGATTATTTTGGAGTTGTAGTCTGTAGTTGGAATACTGTAACCACTTCTGACTTCCGGGACAAGAAGAATCTACTGGTCTATATTTCCCATTCCAAGTTGGCACCAATTTGTCCATTATTAGTGACTAAGTGCTTTTAATTTTTACTCAATTCCTATCCTTAATTTTGACTTGGAGATCCTCCTGGATTTGTGGCTTCTGCCTAAGGAGCAGATGACATAGCAAGGCTAGGGAGATTTTACATAGAGGCATTTTTTGTGCCGGTTACACCCACTTACTGAACCAGGAGATATTATACAGTAGTCATGCCCTGGTCATTTCCCATCTGGATTACTGTGATTTCCTCTGTAAGGATTCTTGAGGTCCATCTGGAAATTATGCAGCGGTGGGAGCAGTTTTGGGCTTCCATATTTTGCCCATATTACATTGCTGTGTATGAGCTTCTCTGAGTCCCAGGGGTTTTGTTACAAGGGGCAGAATTCAAGGTCGTGGTTTTCACCTTTGACGCCAAGGTTACTTGGGAGTCTGTATCTCCTTGAGTGTATCTGTCCATCACATCCAGTTACAGTAGTCCTCGACTTACAACAGTTTATTTAGTGACCATTCAAAGTTACAACGGCACTGAAAAAAAGTGACCTATGACCGTTTTTTACATGTGATCAAAATTCAGATGCTTGGCAACTGGTTCATACTTATGACCATTGCAGTGTCCCGGGGTCATGCGATCACCTTTTGCGACCTTCTGACAAGCAAAGACAATGGGGAAGCTAGATTCACTTAATAACTACGTTACTAACTTATCAACTGCAGTGATTCACTTAACAACTGTAGCAAGAAATGTCGTAAAATGGAGCAAAACTCACAACAAATTCTCACTCAACAACATAAATTTTGGGCTCAATTGTGGTCATAAGTCGAGAACTACCTATAGACGGGTGGGTGAGCTTCAAGTCTTTTGTGTTAAATGCTGTCATCTAAGGGCACCTGGGATCCCAGAGATTCAGCAGGCATTCGACTTTCTTGCCTTCTGGAACGGCTTGAAAAGCTGACTTTTCCACAAATATTGGGGTGAGATAAGGCTGGAGCCTAACAAGACAGTATTTTGATGTGTGGGAGAGTGTTGCCTTGAGATGCCATATGTTTTTACTGCGATTGATTGGCTTTTTTGCTGTTTTTGTGTGTGGTTACTATATGAGTGACTTTATTAGTCTTTTAAATAAATAAAAATAAAAAATAACTATATTGACAGAATCAAAAAGGATTTGGTTCTTATGAAGTATTGTTTGTTTGATACAGACCAGTATCATACAATAAATGTTCTTTTTATAATAAATCCTTCTAAATACTAAGCACATTTAGGGAGTTGAATGATATGACAAGTTGCGGTTAACTAAAATTGGAAATGAAAAGCGTTCAAATTTGTGGCTGTGATGAAGAAAGAGAGGGAGACATGTGATAAATAAAAGAAACATGATGTAGCAAAGAGGTACATACATTGTTACTAAGTGTTAAATAATATATTCATGTATTAAATAACATATTCTGCAGCGTCAATTATAGGTATATGTGCAAAATAAAACTGGTGTTTATTGCACTTGTTTATTGTTTTGTAGATTGCTCTGAGCTCGTTTAAGAGGAAGAATGATAGTAATACTTCTTATCTCAGTGAACAGATGGTAGAAACCTTGTGCTGTTGAAAAAAAAGATCACAAGCTTTCCACCATCTTTAAAAACGAAACCGTATTTTAAACACAGTGACCAATGAAATGCTGAAGGTAAAAATAAATAAATAAAAGAGCATTGGAACCAAATGGAAAAACAGAAGAAAAGAAACCACACAAAAGCAAACAAAATATCAATGTATTTGGAATCTTAAGGAGAAATTTTACCATCCCCATTAAATACGTCTATTCACAAT
The DNA here is from genome assembly GCA_023970755.1 of Azemiops feae. NCBI lineage: Eukaryota > Metazoa > Chordata > Lepidosauria > Squamata > Viperidae > Azemiops > Azemiops feae. The sequence goes on from JALGBA010004283.1 coordinate 1,849,971, forward strand.
TAGATTTGTATAGACATATATCTTAAGATAATTCCTCTTCCAGCATAATTAAAATACCACATTGATCAGCTAAGATTTCAGTATAGGCTAACTTGTTTTGTGCAACTATTTTTGGTTTTCATAGCAAAGTATGCAAGTATCATAGTTTTTTCTATCAGCTCTTCAAACTAGTGCCTGTTAGGAGTTCTGTAGCCCTAATATATAAGTCTAAGCATGGGGATTATTGACTTTGTTTGCCAAGTGAAACAAGATTCTTAAGATTGCAGTTCAGGGAGGTTGGGAGCAGTTGTCAACATTGGCATCAAAAAGATATCCAGGGTAAAGTTGCATATGGTGTATTCGGGAAAGGAAGGAAGGAAGGAAAGTATGTTTGGATGCAGAAAAAAGACAGAAACCAAGATTTCTGGGTTTTATCTTTAGATGGAAAGGGTGATGAGAAGGAATGTAGTTGGCGTGGGCCTGAAATTTGGTTCTAAGGTCTGAAGAGAAAATGAAGTTACAGTAAAAAGTGGAACAGAGATTAAATATAGTCAAATGTTGTCCTTGGTCCATTTTTCTTTTCCAGTCCTGCAGCTAATGCAATTGTATATCTGTTTCTCTCCTGTTTCTTATTTTCCTAGCAGGAATTCACTATTAATACAATGCAGTATATAAGTTAATGAATTATTTGGAGTATATTTTTTTATTAAAATGAAACTGAATTTGGCTGATGAATTCTTCCTTCCTTCCTTCAAGCCTGACTGCTGGGAAATTAGAATATTTGTTACAGCCAAACCCTACCTGTGATTAATCTTGACAGAGGTTCTTTAAGGAGGGCTAGCATCATGTACTATTATTGAATTTAGTGTGCTTCAGGAAACCATATAATTTTCCAACTTCCTGCTTCTGATAAATGGCAAAATATGGGACGAGTAAGAGGAATACATGCATATGAAGGTCATTTATATACATTTAATACTATATCCTCATTAGGCTTATGTTTGTGTAAATATTATTTTTTATTAAATTTTAATATTAAATATTAATATTTAATTTTAATATTAAAATATTAATATTAAAATTAAAATTTAGTTTTAAATGTAGTGAATAATGATTTAAATTTAGATTTAAATTTAGTTTTCAACCACCAAGTTTATATATTTAAATGAACTTACAACCGCAATTGAGCCCAAAATTTCCATTGCTAAGCAAGGCAGTTTGTTAAGTGAGTTTTCCCCCATTTTACAACCTTTTTGCCACAGTTGTTAAGCAAATCACTGCTGTGCTTAAGTGAATCATGTGGTCATTAAGCAAAGCTGGCTTCCCCCATTGATTTTGCTTGTTGGAAGCCAACTGGGAAGGTTGCAAATGGTAATCACATGACCCCGGGACAGTGCACTGTCATAAATACATGCCAGTTGCCAAGCTCCCAGAATTTTGATCATGTGACCATGAGGATGCTCCTCAATGGTTGTAAGTGTGAAAATCGGTCTTAAATCACTTTTTTCAGTGCCGTTGTAACTTCGAATGGTCACTAAATGAATGGTTGTAAGTCAAGGACTACATGTAGATTCCTTGTTTTAAATTGAAACACTCAGTAATGACTGATTTTATTCCATACCAGAATTGAGTACAGGTAATTCTTGACTTACAATTGTACCATTGTTTAATGATGGTTTGAAGTTACAGTAGCCTCGGAAAAAAATGACTTACAACCCATCCTTGAAGTTACAACCATCACATTGCTTCCACAGTCGTCTGATCGCAACATTTATGATAGTTGCAGCCTTTTGTGATTACGTGCTTGTGATTTGGGACTTTCCCAGCCAGCTTTTGATAAACAAAGTCAATTGGGGAAGCTGGATTTGTTTAATGGCCGTGTGACACATTGACAGTCACGATGATTCGTTTAACAACTGTTTAACAACAATCAGGTTTTTTCACATGACGACTTGTGTAATGGCCATATTGCTTAGCAACTGAAATTCCACTCCCAATTGTAATTGTAAGTTAAGGACTACCTATATTGCATTGTAGTTGCTGTTTATTTAGAGACAGCTACTGTACTTGTTGCAACTATAATACATTTAGGGAAAGGGTTAAAATTGTTGAAGGGGTTCAGTTTGCTGGATTTTTTTTTCTTTTGCCTAGTTTACAGCACTAGGATATTTTCAAGGCTTTTACGATTTCAGAAAGGAATCAAAGGGACAGAGACAAAGATTAATGTTGGTAGCCTTTTTTGGTAGTAACTTTTTTGCCATGCTTCTTTTGCAGAGTGACCCAGGCAACTGGTCAGTCCTGGAGCACCTGGGTCTGGACCAGAGCTCAGATTTTTCAGACACCAGCGTGCAGCAGAAATTGGATGAGGAGAAAGAGAAAATTAAACGTGAGATCCGCAAAGAACTGAAAATAAAGGAGGGAGCAGAAAATTTGCGCAAGGCTACCACAGACCGTAAGAATCTCTCCAATGTGGAAAACTTGCTCAAGAACTCCAACCGCAAACTGGAGACGTTGCATCACCATCTTCAGGATCTCAATGCACACATTGTGGTCAAGGACCCCGAAGAGATGGGGGGTGAGTGTGCTAAATTTTTTTTGGGGGGGGTGAAACATGGATTAGATATTACATGGTGCAGAGAGAAGCAGTCATTTGGAAAGGAACTAAAAGAAAAGCACACAGATTGTTGTCAGTCTCGGTAGAATAGGCACAATAAATTTCCCTAGAAGAGGTTTATAGCAGTAGAAAAACATTCTTAATCTGAGTTTTTGATGGTTTCTTTCGTTAGGAAAGAAACAACCAGTGACACCTTTCTGAAAACTGCTGGCTGATGAGGAAATTGGGCAATACACTGGTGATGTTTGTGTTTGTCTCTGATATAATGGCTGGCACTTCAAAGGAAGCAATTACTTTATCAAAAACTGTGCATTATGTACTTACCTAGATCTGATGGCATCTCCATATATTCTCAAGGGATTTTGTAATACATTTTGTGTGTGTGTGTAGTATACTGTATGTGTGAGAGCCAGTTTGGTCTAGTGGTTAAGGCACCAGACTAGAAAGAGACTGAATTCTAGGCCTGCCTTAGGCATAAAAGTTGGCTGGGTGATTTTGGCCCAGTCAGTTCTTGTTGCAACCAAGTGTTGCTCTCCCTACCCAAAAAGTGAACCCTGCACTTGTAGAGAAACACTAGGAAGAAAAAAAAAAGATAGTACATGTGTGTGCATGAGCATATGGAGCTTGTGAATCTATCTTATCTCTGCGGACTTTCCAACATTGAAACTTTAAGTAAAGGCACTTATTCGAAACCAAATACTTAGAGGTTGATAAGAGTGCTGCTCTGATTTGTAATACGTGTCTCATATATAATAAATTCTTCCTGCATGAGTAATAATTCATTTGAATTATTGTTCAAGTTCTTTAACAAATTGAATTTAGTTACAGATAGGTTGATGTGTCTAGCCTATTATTTATTTATTGGTGTATTCATTCATTTTAGCTTACTTATTAGATTTATATCCTGTCTTTCAAGAGCAACAAATGATGTATGTAGCACTCCCTTTTCCTGTTTTCCCCCTCAATAGCAACCTCCCTTTGACATAGGTTGGGCCCGTGTTTCTTAACCTTTGCAATTTGAAGATGTATGGACTTCAACTCCCAGAATTCCCCAGCCACCATGGGGAGAATTCTGGGAGTTGAAGTCCACACATCTTAAAATTGCCAAGGTTGATGGTGAAGGTTCTTCACTGAGTTGGGCGGAACATGCCCCAAAGAGCCATCTGAGCTTTCATGACTTGGAACTTGAGGTCCAGTCTTTCTGACCATCCAGATAATCAAAACAGGTGACAGAAGAAAAAAACAACATTAAAATGCATGCATGTAGTTTAAAAAATATTCAAAGTGCTTTCCATCCCTCAGCTCCAATCTACAGCATCTATCTTTTCTCTAAAATTTTGGGCTGAGTAGTTTTCTTCTCTTTCTTCCTTCTCAGTTATTCTGGATTGTGACAGTGGCTCATTTTATATGATAGATTATGCGGATTGTAGCCTGACAAGTCCAGGAGTGGTAGCTGTTGAAAGATCAATATACTAATTTCAAAATCAATTTATTTGTTTGTTTGTTTGTTTAGCAAATTTATATAGCCACCCAACTCATACATAGGTGACTCCATATAGCTTATAACATACATACATACATCATCTATCTCAAAATCAATATACATGCATTTTATATTTTATATTTTTGTTAGTTTTCACATTTATATTTCTATTGAATGATATCTGTCAGCCACTTTTCGTATTTTAAAGAAATGCAAAGTATTAACAACCAATTATTTATTGGGTAAAATAAACACAGATATAATATCAGCATTTTCATAACCTTATTTTCTATCCAATTCTACCTTTTAGGAAAGCATATGAAAAGAATTAATGTTATTAATCCAGTTTCAGTTTGCTTCATCTGTTACTGATGACACACAGTATCAAAACCAAATTATTTCCTTATGTATAGTTAGCATTATGAACCTTTAATAGAAGTTGTTTAGTTGCCAAAAAGCTCTTTGTATATAATCCACACTCCAGTCTGTTGGAGTGAAACCTGAAAGTTCAGAAGGGAAGCAGACCTGATGAATGCTTTTTCCTCTCTTGCTTAGGGCTACCCGATCTGGGATGGGAAAGACCAGATTTGGATAGTAGCACAGTGATACAGAATAGTCTAACTGCAATCCGGTGGTCATCTGGAACAGATCAGGTGGCCCTACTATTTCATTGTCCAGTTTTTATTCCAGCCATTGCAGAGATGTGGGTAACAGAAAGATAAACTCTTGATCTTCTCAGACAGGAATTAATCTTATGGGACAAAAAGCAGCAGAAAGAAAATGCCATCTCCTCTTGAAGTTGTAGAGATTAAGCAAAATCAAGATGGTCCCCCAAAGTTCTTTGTGTAGACCTGCCTGTGTTTCTGCTCTTATCTTTCTTGTGGAATCTTGCCCTGCATCTTGTCCTTTAGTAGAGGGTTCAGCAAGGCAAGAACTGTGTTGTACAAAACTAGGACTGCATCATATGTAGAAGCTGCTGAGACTTTATCAAAGAGGAAGTGGCTGCTATTGTACCTGACTCCATTCTAAAATGCATGCCACAAAATGGAGGAGGAGAGAAGTTCAGAAAGTAAACAGCTGGACTAGAAAGAGTTTGGTACATGGGTGTGGCTATTTCTTCTTCAGTGGGGGAAAAATAGTAATGATTTTGGGCCCAACATTCAGAACTCCTGCAAACAAAAACAAGAAACACTACACTGAGCTTTATAAGCTTTAGGGAAATGCTACTGTGGTATATACTATGCACCCACAGCCACTACTGATGAGAGAATTCTGACTAGAAGAATGCTTGAGCTTGACTCCATTTAGTCCTACAAATTTTGGTATGATGTTGTTGAACAACACTGTGCATATTCTGTGGGATTATCCATTCCAGAATCACTTGCTTAAAAGATATGAATTGATCAGAACTGAAGAAGCTTCTTGGATGAAAAGCGAAATGTCTTCAAGGAAAAACAAAAGTCCACTTGCCTTTTGAAAAAGCATCTTTGGATTATGAGAGGCTCCTTTTCATTAATCAAGAGTCTGCTAGCACTTTTTTGAGTAACACATTTTGTTGACAGGCATAAGCTTTTGAGAGCTACAGTTCACATCAACAGTTTCACTTCACTGATGAAATGAGCTATCGCCCCCCCCCCGCCCTTATTTTTATAAGTAACTCAAGGTGGCAAACATACATAATACTGCTTCCTATTTCCCCCTCAACAACAACCCTGAGAGGTAGATTGGGCTCAGATAGATTGGATGGATTTTATGCCTAAAACAGGACTAGAATTCACAATCTCCTAGTTTCTAGCCCAGTACCGTAACAATTATACCACATCTACACTTTTTAATAAAATGTGTTAATTGGAAAACGCACTATCAGATTCCCTTTGATTTTTTTTTCTACCAGAGACTACCATGATTCTCTTCCTCTAATGTCTACAATGGGAAGCTGCTTTTCTTTAAAAAGTGTTGTTCTAGTTGGCTTTCTTTACTATAAAGCAAATAATTACCAAGCCGTAAATACCAAGCTGTTCTGCCAGTCTTTTTCAAGAATAAGCATCTAATTTCATAGTTAGATCTTTGCCCCAGGAAATCAAAAGGACAGAAAACACTAATTTGGAAATTTATGACCTTACAACTGTCTAATGCAGGGGTGTCAAACTCCCGGTCCACGGGCCTGGCGTGTCATCCGGAAGCCACGCCCACCCCATTGCCGGCAAGGGCAAAACTGTCCCGATACATTGCGCGACGTCACGTGACACCGCGAGTTTGACATGTCTGGAGATCCACAAAATATTGTCTAGGACCCAAAATGTACAGAGATAGAATATAAATTATATAAATACTCTAATAGAGTGGCAGTGTCCACAGAATGTAGATAATATATGCATTATAAAAAAAAACCTCCTACATAGTTTTATTTATTACTTATTTATTAATCCAATTTATATTGCCGCCCATCTGCCCGAGAAACTTTGTATGGCAAACAGGGTAAAAACTGAGAATTCCATGAAACTTCAAAAAAAACAAATAACAAATAACACTAGGTTGATTGAATCTTACCATTTTCTCTTGTGGCCTCATTGGAAATGTGTTCTTCAGTTGAGAAAATAGTGTGATAAATCCTATTACTAGATTTGACATACTTCCATTGTTTAACCTTTTACACTTAAAGAAATAATAACATGTTCTATTTGTCTCTCAGTTTCTCTCTCATCATTTTCAAGTAAAATATGTCCTACATTAAATCGTTTTTCATTGAAATGGGGCTCTTTCTCGGCACTAATAAGATGCAGCTGCTTTGTAACAGGCATTACCTGTTTTATGGAATTATATTTGTGAAGGCCTATGATTTAAACCAGGATATTTGCTTTTATGAGAGCCAGTTTGGTGTAGTAGTTAAATATACCAAGCTAGAAAGCAGGAGACTATGAGTTCTAGTCCTCCCTAAGGCAGGAAGTCAGTGGGATGGTTTTGGCCCAATTATTCACTTTCAACTCTAGGAGGAAGGCAGCGTCAAACCATTTCTGAAAATATTGCCAAGAAAACTGCATGGACTTGTTCATCCAGACTGACTCCAGGCATACACACACAAAATCCTCTTATATGCGATATATTGTAAGCTACAAAGTAGATCGTATTAAGAAATCTGACCATTGTTTGTGGCAGATCTTCCTATGTCCTCCACACATATTTTAATTTTATGCCTTAATTATAACCTTTATAATTCAGAATATTTTCAAGGTATCTAAAATATCGTTTAAAGTAATATTTTAAAAATAAACCATGAAACTGCAATTAGCAGTGAAAATAAATGAAAAAATAAGAGCATCAAAATCTGTTTTACTAAACTAGTGTTCCCAACCAGATTGGTTAGCAACCACTTTTATTATCTATAGTGGCTGAGGAATGATAGGCGTTGTAATCACATTTAATTCTATGGCTGTGAAAGAACACATCAAACACTTCCTACATTTTAGATATAAAAATCATTTTAAAATTTATTTATATCAGATGTCTATTGAGTAGTCTTCAGGAGAACATTTGAAAATTGGATTACTAGTACTTCCCACCGTAACAAAGCATTTGACTATTAATCATTTTGCAGTAAGTAGTCTTTAGATACTCCTGTTGTGATCTTTGAAAGTCAAAGAAAGTTTAAAATGTGCATTTTGAATTATGGTTAAGGCACAAGGCTAGAAACTGGGAGCATGAGTTCTAGCTCTGCCTTAAACATGGAAAAAGCAGCTGGTTGACTTTGGGCCAGTCACTTCTCTCAACCTCATCTTACAGGGTGGTTGTTGTGAGGAAAATAGGAAGAGGAAGGAGTACAGGTAATCCTTGACTTACAACCATTTATTTCGTGACTGTTCGATGTAACAACAGCACTGAAAAAAGTGACTTATTACCGTTTTTTATACTTACAACCCCATGGTCATGTGATCAATTTTCAGACACTTGGCAACTAAATCGTATTTTGATGGCTGCAGTGTCCCAGGGTCATGTGATCACCTTTTGTGACCTTCTGACAAGCAAAGTCAAGGGGGAAGCCAGTTTCACTTAACAACCGTGTTACTAATTTAACAACTGCAGTGATTCACTTAATAGCTGTGGTAAGAAAGGTTGTAAAATGGGACAAAACTCACTTAACAATTGTCTTGCTTAGCAAGAGAAATTTTGGGCTCAATTGTGATCACAAGTTGAGGACTACCTGTATTAGGTATGTTAAGTTATTCATAAAAAATAATAAAGGCAGGTTATAAAATAATAAATAAGTGAGCAAGAGATTAGAGTATTTTCAAGATATATTAAATCATTTCTCCAAATAAATTGGGTAGACTTGTGACTTCTTCTCTTAAGTTATTGTGTTTACTTACATTTCTTTCCTACCTAGTTGAGTGAGTGGCCTACCCAAAACTTGACAGAGGATAGACTATTCCCTGGTGGACATTATGGCAACCCAAGAGAGCAAAAGCCAGAATATTGGGGTGGAAAGGAAGGATGATCAAGTAAGAGATCAACTAGAAAATGTTAATGGGGAAAGGAGAAAAAGAAGGAATGAAAAGAAAGAAATAGTACTATAGTTAAAAAGCAAGAGAGAAGCACTAACTCTGACAGAAGCAGCTATGTTAACGAAATAATATTTAGTCCCTATTCACAAAATGCAACTAAGAAGGGGGACATTCTTTAACTCCTCTATGTTGGCTGCTTTTTGATAATAAATTGAAATAATTACCCTCTCGCCAATATGAGGACCCTGAGGCTGCACAAGACCTGTTCAATATATAAAAATGCTCAGCAGTTTTCTGTGGGTTTTTTGATCACTGTATATTGCTGACATTGGTAGATTCCCCCCACCCCAGGATAGAGAAGAGAATCAGAGAGGGGAAGGATGAATGTTTCTTTGCCATATCTATGTTCCTCACACAGAGAACTTCCATTCTTCTAGGCTTGTGACACCCTCTCCTTACTTTCTGTTCAGAAATTCAGATGGTTCTTTTTAAGGATGTGCATCCTGCTTATATTAATGTCTATGACTGATCCCTTTTTAGATGCCCCACAATCACCAGGCAGCCTCAGCCGATCAACAGCTACTAAAAGTCGTATTGCTGGTCTGGAAAAGCAGCTCAACATTGAGTTGAAAGTGAAGCAGGGAGCAGAGAACATGATCCAGATGTATGCCAACGGTGCTGCCAAAGTATGTTTGTTTTCCTCTCCACTGTCCTTCTCTAAACAAAGGCATTTCTTGCCATTTTACATATGCTCAAGTAATACGTCTGCCCTACAAAAGAAATATCTGCATCAGTGTCCTCAATGTGCTGATTTCCAAAGTTCCTTAGATAATTACAGAATTATCTCTGTGTTGATGCTCAACATATCTCCCACTGGAAACCTTTGGAATACACTGTTCTAAAATGTTTAAATAGTTTATAGCACAAGAACAAGCAGCTTCTGATAACTGCTACTTCAAGGGGCTCAAGTTACCTTGAAATAGAACATTCCCTTGCTTTGCAAGTAGAAATAAAAATAGCACAACATTCTCTTGGGGAAGGGGGAAAAAACCCTCATTTGGGGGTTAAGCTCATTTGGGGGTGAACCCTCTATAATTAAGCTGGCCAAGTCCTTACTGTGAACCATCCTCAGTACAAAAAGATCTGGAAAAAATGCTTCTTTAAAACATCGAATGAAATGGTGTGGCCTATGACTTAGCAAATTGTGGTCTACATTTCATATATAATTAATTATATCCTTGATGCTGATCCTTATCATCCAAAAGACAAATATTGATTGAATTGATCTCACTGCTGCATTTTAACATCCACGAACTTTGACAGAAGCAGATGCTTCTGTAAATCCTGTTTTAATTGCTCTGGCGTCAGGAATGCAATATATATATATTTGCCGTTTGCAGTTATGGTTTCTCATAATTTAAGAATCTGAATTTTGGAATGTTCTTTAAATAAAGAATTATTTTGGAAATAATTTTGGCTGAAGAAGTAGACAGTTCTTGTGATTAACTGAAAACCCATTAGAATTCCTGTATACCCACTCCACTAGCAACATACGAGGGTAACAGTTTGAGTCCTCAGGTTTGGGAAGTATGTATGTATGTATGTATGTATGTATGTATGTATGTATGTATGTATGTATGTATTTGTTTGTTTGTTTGTTTATTATAACCATCCACTTGTCACATGATTCAGGATGGTGTACATCATTAAAAAACAATAATACATTCAATAAAAACATGTAATAAAAAAAGACCAAACACACCCCCCCCCCCGAATTTATATACTGTAGACACATAAAGTGGCAGGGGGAAAAAATCATCCAGGTGGTCATACTGGTCGGAGACCCAATGCTGAAGGAGGGGGGGGGACTCAGGTCTTTAATGCCTTTTGAAAGGCAGGCGGGGTCAAGGTCAGCCAGATCTCAAAGAGAATGCTGACCCAATGGCCAGGAGCAACAACAGAGAAGGCACATTTCCTGGGTCCTGCCAGATTGATTGATTGATTACATTTTGGAAGATCGCCCAACCCTTGCTGGATGGGCAGAATTAAAGAGAGATAACTGTTGGAGATAATAATTGTTAATACCCTGGAAGACAGTCCAGTTTGTTCTGTTTGTATTTTTAGAGCTTATTTCGGTCAGTTGGTCTGTCAGCCTGTCTCTCTTAAACCTATTGCCAGCTACATTGATTTTGCTGTGATTTTCAATACTTTTCCTCTGCTGGAGAGAATTCAGTCTACCCTTTTGGTCTTCCATCTAGGATCGGAAGTTGCTGCAGACAGCCCAGCAAATGCTACAAGATAGCAAAACCAAGATAAACATTATCCGCATGCAGATTCGCAAGGCTGTGCAAGCTGACGAGGTGCAGCTGACTATGGAAGATGGGCAAGGTGAAGGAGACGATGAAGAAGAAACCCCTGTTTGCTGCAAGCTCTGTTTATGCTATAGCCAGGCTGTCACTTCAGAAAGGCCAACGTCCCTATTGCTCTCTCAAACCCTTCAGGAACTAGGAAATGGTTTTTGGAACAGTTTAAAGTCCTGCCTTTTCCCCAGCTGGTGTGAAGCCCCTATTTCTGGGTCTGGGTTTCCCTTTGGAGCTAAGCACATATTAAGCACAAAGGGATCTATCATTCTTTTAAGTCAGGGATCTCTTTTTGGACTGGTATGCACCGTAAAATGTAAGAGCTTGTCAAAGTGACAAAATGGCTGCTATGATAGGTAGGCAGTCACAATACATCTATTTATGTTTATATCCTATCAGTGAGTCTGTTCTCTATATTTTCTCCAGTTCCCTCCAGCCTTGGATGTTCCTTTGCTATTATTTGCAGGCAAATAGTCTTACTTCCAATAGAGCAGTGGACTATATTCTTCCATCATGTTTATTTCCTAAGAACGTCTTTACAAGGGGTTGAGGATATTCTGGGAAATACATAATAGTTAAGGCTGGCACTGAACTAGGGACGTTGTGGGTGTCATTTCGTGGCCCTGGTGCTAAGCATACAAATGGAGATAGACTGACTTTTTAATGTTCCTTGCAGGGAACACAGATCTAAGCGCCATAGAATTGAGAATTGAGGAGCTTCGCCATCACTTCCAAGTAGAATATGCTATATCTGAAGGTGCCAAAAATGTACTGCGCCTTCTGAGCTCCAGCAAAGTTCAGGATCGTCATGCTATTTCTGAGGTAATGGTGCAGTTTCCTTGGTTGGTATTATATAATAAAGATACATAAAATGATTGAAGAAATGAAGCAGTAAGCAATTCAGTGCTACTGTAAATTAGTAATAATTTACAGCAGAATAGAAATAACCTAAAATTCTTTTTCCAATTATGCCATTCTCTGACATATATTTGCAACTTTTGCATCACCTGTTCCCAGACTGGTGTTTCTAGACGTTTTTGGTGTTACAAGTAAGCATTCTCAGCCGGTGTGCTTATTGTCCAAACACAACTTCCTGTGCTAAATAGGCTCGGTCTTCTTTAGACTAAGCACTGTGTCTGACTTTGGGATGGAATCTTAAAAATCACAAATTAGAAAAAAGTTGCGTTTGATTAAATTAAATTAATATGACTTTCTGATATATTTAATAATATCCCACTTCTGGCATATTAAAAATTACAGTTCAAAGACAACATTTGTGTCTGTTCTGGGAGATGGAAAATCTAGAAACACAATTAACAAATATTTGAAGTGGATCACAGTTGACATTTTGGGAGGCCACTGTTGATCTGAAGCCTCACATTGTATGCCCTTGTCAATTAAATCCCTCAAACAAACAAAAAAGCAACTAGTTTTTGTCAAAGAAGTTGTGACAGGTTTATTCATGGTCAGAACATTTGCATCTAAATTCTAATAATTGCTGGAGAAGAGTTAAAAAACATTGCATTACATTTAAATTTCCTATAACCTGTACCATGGGCACAGGGAATACTGCACTTTGGTTTCCTACTTTCAAGCTCTGTAACTGAGATATGGCCTGGGATCCAACAGCCCACTTGCTGAAGAAGGGTGCTGAGTCATTGTTAATATATCAGGCGGACTGTCTTGCTTTGGAAGCTGTGTGGAAATGGAAGGAGCATATAAAATGGGTCATTACTAGGCTGAGCCAAATTGGTAACTGATAATATGGGCCTTTGCTGTAGGCACAGACCAGGCTGAATGAATCAAGCCAGAAGTTGGATCTTTTGCGATATTCTCTGGAGCAACGTCTGACTGAACTGCCTGAAGATCATCCAAAGGCCTGCATCATCAAGGAGGAACTCATCTTGGCCTCCTCTCCTGCCTTCAGTGCCCGCAATACCAGTTCCTACCAGCATAACCAGTATAATACCCTATCAAAGCCATCTCCACTCACAGGTGACTGCGTTTCCCCTTCCCCCTGGGCATAGGTTGGGTCAGTCTATTGCCAGAATGTTTCAGTTTAGTTATTGACTGTGTTTAATTCAGTCTGAGCCATTTAAGAAGGTGATATAGAAATGAAATTGTAATAATTAATAACAGCAACAATGAGAACATTCCACTTAATCAGTATCCCCATCTCATACAGTAGTTGTTTTCTGCACTTTCTAATCCATTCTTAATGTACCTTCTTTTCCATACACAAATGAGATAATAGGATTTTTTTCCCCTGATCTCTTGCTGACTCTCTTAAGGCTCAAAGAAAGTATTGTTGTTTTGTTTTAAATGTTCCAGATTTTGGTTCTTAGCAGTTTTTTGTTGGCAGGGACCCTGGAAGTGCAGTTGTTAGGCTGCAGTGGGTTGCTGGAGGTTGTCCCAGGACGTACCCGTGGCTCCACTGTCTGCCTGCCTTGCAACAGTCCTGGTGAAGCACGGCCTTCGTTCATGAGCCGCAGTGGGCGAGGGCTATATAATCGCAGTGGTAGTGTAAGTGGCAGGACCACCATCAAATCAGAAGATACCAGCAGTAAGTAGTCTTGAGAGTGATCTGCACTAAAATGAGAGAATGAATAAGAGGGATGTTAATATGTTTTAGTGCTGCATTGGTGTTAATGCAGTTTGGTCAGCATGAAATGAAATCCTTATATTCAGCTCTCTATCTTATTTGCTCTTTCTCAACTTTCCAATTGTTTCTCTCGTAGATGAAATAAGTGCTGTATTGAAGCTGGACAATGGAGTTGTAGGCCAGACCGCTTGGAAATCCATTGGCCTACAAGCTTGGAACCAGGTTTTCACAGTGGAATTAGAAAGGGTATGTGCAAAGGTGGTACCTTTTTAATGGGCTTCAGATACCAGATCTGTGCTATATAAACATCTCTCTGCTCATATCTCTGTGGCAAAGAAGTCATGTTACCCCCTCCAATTTCATGCCATAGTCACATGAGTAATAACTGCAGGGAGAGGAATCAGGTTATTATAGAAATTATTTTATTTTGTGTTCCAGTTGATATTTTTCATATTTATTAAAGTGCATCTGTTCATAACGATCTCTTTTGTGTACTCTTCGATATCACCATTCTTCAGATAGAGAAATATGGTGAAGCCCCTGTTAACTGATTGTTAGGAAACAATTTGGACCTCGATGTAGGAATGGTGGATGTGTTGTGGAGACAGTGACTACTTGCTGCTGATCTTTTTAATGGATCTCTTCTCTCCATATCAGTCAAGAGAGCTGGAGATTGGTGTCTATTGGCGTGATTACCGCAGTCTCTGTGCCCTGAAATACCTCAAGCTGGAAGATTTTCTTGACAATGAACGCCATGAAATTCACCTGGAATTGGAGCCACAGGGCACTCTGTTAGCAGAGGTAACAGGAAAAAAAATGATTGGCGTCAAGCTGGGTGGGAAGGAACTGACATTCTAGTACTTAAATTATTTTAATTGAGTGAGTGGATAGAAAGCGTTGAAATCCAAAAAGAGCATGGTAGCAGCAACATGTCCCAAATATTGTTCTGCAATACTTTTATACAGTGAATGAATTTAAACAATGGTGGCTTCTTTATATAAGTGCTATATGTACAGTTGTGGAGAGAATGAAGGGAGAGCATTATTATCTACATGCTACTGAAAAAAGTATTCAGGCATCTTATTTTCCTGTTTCCAGTTCTTGCATGTGATAATTCCATCATTAATCCATACGTGCTGTATGTTTGCAACATCACATACTTAGATATAAATCAATTACACGAGTTTTCCTTTTTTCCCTAAAGGGAGTGGAATGGGGAAGACATGTGGGCCATTAGATGTCGTGGGAGCCCCACCAGTCTGGCCAATGACCAGGAATAATGGGGCTATAGTAGAGAGCAATGTCTTATGGGCCCTAGAATCCCATCTCTACTCGGCTGTTTCATTATAGAATCAAGCATTTGCTTCTTAGTTTATTAGTTTATTATTAGTTTATTCAGCCTGTAGAGAAGGTCTATCCTTATCCAATATTGATACTGCACTGTATCAGAGTTAAAAGGATTCTTTATATAAAAACTGTTGTGTGAGATTCTTCAGTTTGTTTACTCAGCCTGTTTCGATTATACTATATCAGCAATGAAATGGAGAGGGAGTCAGGTAAAAAGAAACTGACAAAGCTTTAGTTATTTATTTGAATTTATTAACTGCCCAATTCCAATGGATTCACCTTATTCCCAGAAGTCAGCAATTTTTCATGAATGTTAAAATCCCAAGTACTTTGAGACAGGAAATGATCTTCAGGAAACTCTTAACCAGTGACAATAAGACCCACACAGTGTATCATCAGTAACTCAAGAAGGACAAAACATTTCTTTCTTTTTCTTTTCTTTTTTTATATTTTTGGTGTCATTGATTAGACATGGCACTATTTCCTGTTGTGAAAATTCAGTTTTTACAAATATGTTTTGAAATAGTGTTATTACTTTAAAATAATTATTCTTACTGAACCCCATTGCAATATGCTACTTGTGTACTGCCATTTTAAAAAAATAAGGGACAAATCATCATCAAAGCTATTCCCATCCCACATCTTTCTATTTGCATAAATACCCCATATTTTAATCAACCTAGTTTTTTTCTTCATGTGCAACCCCCATGTTTAATATCAGATAAGATATTCCCTGATTATCTTTGAAAAATGATGTTGCAATTTTCAGCAATCAAATCAGTATATGATGATGGAATATTTTAGCTCTGGATTGGAACTAAATTGCCCTAAAACATGAATTATCTGTGGAATACCTCGATGTATAATTTATTACAGTTTATGTAAAAGATAAGTGAAAATGTCCCTGTAATAAAAGCTCAACCTTAAAAAAAATGAATGAATAACTTGGAATTACTGAGCAAAATTGTCAAATAGTCTGGGACAAAATTGTTATTTTTTGAGGTCCTACATATTACAAGATGCTAACTTTCAAATCATCACAAAATAATGGCTTATAATGAATAAATATTTCATCCTTTTAATATTGGTCAGTTTCTAATGGAAGTTTTTATTTTATGGAAAGATTTTGCCATCACAAACAATTCACATTACAAGATTATTTGCTTATAATTAACGCTATCCTTGAGATGCTAAGTGAAGTCAAAATATTTCAGTTTTGTTGTACTTCATTAACTGGGCTAAAGGTTCTTATCCTGTCCATTTGTGACTCTCCAGAAGCCATACTAGATATGCTTGCTTGTACAGCCTTGAGGCTTTAGCATGGGGCTGGATCCCACACTTTGAACTCTTAGATATGCTGCTAAGATTTTGTATTATTTCAAGCTTTCACTTTTTAAATCTTTCCCTGCTTTATTTGTTAAATCTATGGCCTTAATCATTTTGGGATGGCGTTTATTTTATATTTCAGCCAGGTTGTGATTCACTTTGAATGTATTAAAGATAAAGAGTAGTAGGAAAGTCTTCATAAATAAACATCTGTGATTTCTGGCTATAGGTTTGTTTTTTAACGTAGTGGATGGAGGTTTGACCTTTCGGCTACTGTAGAAAGTAGAACTGTGGGTGGGAGCCTTGCACTCTGAGGCTCATGTCTGATGAGGTGCTGATGATGGCTGATGAAGAGGAGCAGGACTGAATTCCTCCTTTTAGATGGAGGCTCCTCAGCCACAGTCATCTGGGTCGATCTAGCTTGCGAAATAGCCTGAGCCTCAAGGCTGCTTTTCACTGCAGCAGTGTTGCAGCAGGAGCTGTTTCTCAGGATGCACTGCCCCTTTGCCTGGCTTACAGTACACTCTCTTGCTGCAGGTTACCTTTTTTAACCCTGTCATTGAGCGCATACCCAAGCTCCAGCGACAGAAGAAGATCTTTTCCAAGCAGCAAGGTAAGGAATCAGACCACAGTTTGAATCCTGATCAGCCAGCCTTGAGTACTTCCTTAGCCTACAGTGTTGAAGGACCGGGTCATACCAATTGCCAGCTTGGTTAGCTCTGGGAGAGAAATGGCATTGGAAATGAGGTGCTAGAGTATCACCTTGGCATATTTTTTGTGTGGAATATCTGTTGTCGTTGTTGCATATCATGCGTGGTTGTTCACATTCTCATTGTGTGACTGAGTAAGGGTGAGCTTCTCCAAAGTATTTTTTTCTCCAAGGGAACATTTCCTGCTAGGATCTCAGGCAGAAAAATAACCTATTGGCCTCCACAATGAAATTTAATCTTGTAACATACTCAGCTATTTTCTTGCTGCATTTAAATGCTCCATTCCATAACTTGAACACATTATTTTCAAAAAATGACTTCAGTAGTTGCTTTCATTAAATGTTAAATACCTGCATCTTTTATGAGAGAAATACACATGCATGGGTATCTGGAAACATGCATAGCATACTTTAAGAGTATTAAGAGTACCTCAATGCCTCAATAATACCTCAATAATTTAATCTAATCCTTACAAAACATCCTTTACCATAACAGCTTTATTGTAATCCAGACTTTGGGAATAGGCTGACTGAGTTTAATGAGGATTGGAATCCAATAACATTTGGAGGCCTTCAGGTTTCCTAGTCCATGTTGGATGGAGCTGAAGGTAAAAGGATAATAGCTTATATTGGATATACAACAGATCTGGCAGAAGGGGCATGCTGCAGACCCTGTCAGTCAAGGAATTTTGACTGGTTGGGTCCAGGAGAAGAAGAATCATTTCTTCCCTGGTTCCCACCCTCTGGAACATTGTGCACCTCTAGATGAGATCTGCCCCCACCCCCTTGGCTTTCCGAAAGGGCCTGAAGACCTGGTTCTGCCAGTTGACTTGGGGTCCCAGTGGGGTGGTCCATGATGGAGATAGTTAGTGGACTAAGAAAATCTCATTTATATTGGGTATGTATAAATTTGATAAATAAATAAAGTAGCAAATGTAGGTTTTAATCTAAGCATTTTATAACCCACTTTCTTGGCCATTTATGTAGACTTAGTTCTTATATTGCTGTCTCGTCTTGGGGATTCGATCCTATACAGTATGTTTGGATTTATTCATGAATGTATGGTATTTGGATGGAGGCTAATACTAATTTCTGTTTTCCCTATGGCATTTTTCTGCATAAATATATAAAAACATAAATGGTTAAATTTGAATTGATGAAGGCAGGTTTGAGAATTTTCCTGTACCGCTGATCTCATACATTTCATTTCATGATTCCTGATTTTTATGGATTAGTGTAGCACTAGGCTATTAGGTAATCAAATGATCCTTTTTGAATGGCTGGAACAGTTATAAATATTTACATGTAGCACAGAGTTGGCCTATGGAACTATGTGTCATAAGAACTGATGGCCATTAGGTTAAATGTTTTAAAAGGAGTATAAGAAAATTAATGAGAGATAAGGCTTTTAATGCTTAAATATCTATGATGCTCTGTCCAGGATAATAATATAACTCCAAATATGAATTTCTGAGGAATAACTCAGAAAACTACTTACAGGCTTCACAAAGATATAGTGCAGGTAGTCCTCGACTTACAACAGTTCATTTAGTGACCGTTCAAAGTTACAACAGCACTGAAAAAACCGACTTACGACCATGTTTCACAGTTACAACTTTTGCAGTATCCCCATGATCATGTGAACAAAATTCAGATGCTTAGCAACTGGTTCATATGTATAACCATTGTTATGCCCCCAAAAATAATCACTTTTTGTGACCTTCTGACAAGCAAAGTTAATGGGGAAGCTAGATTCACTTAACAACCGGATTACTAACTTATCAACTGCAGTGATTCACTTAACAACTGAGGCAAGAAAGTTTGTAAAATGGGGCGATACTCAATAACTGCCTCACTTAACAACAGAAATATTGGGCTCCATTGTGGTTGTAAGTTGAGGACTACCTGTATTTCTTGGCTGCTGTGGAAATGGGATGCTAGCTCTGTGTGTCTTTGGTTTGATCCCATAGTCCCCTTAAACGTGTATGCCTGCCTGTGTCTCATCACTTGCAAAATTCCAGCTGTTCTTCTTCATCTGTGTCTTTCCTAGGGAAAGCTTTCTTGCGTGCTCGTCAGATGAACATTGATATTGCCACATGGGTACGTCTCCTGCGACGCATCATTCCCACTGCCAGTACTACAGGGACTTATAGCCCCTCAACGCAGATGACTCCAACATCTGGCTTAGAAAGTAGGCAGAGCTCCGGGTAGGTGTTTCATATACTTGAAGGTGGGGGGTGAGCAGCTAAAAATCTTAGCTGCTGCAGCATTTAAAAACCATGTTTTCATGTTTCATATTATACTTATTTTACTTTGTTGCTATTGGCTGATGAAAGAAAGCTAAGGTTTGAATATTTCTGAAGCCGTATATTTGAGGAAGGAAAGGAGTCCCTGCAGATTTTACTCCGCTGGTCATAACTGACTACAAGGGGCCCATTCCAAGGGCCATTCAGCCAATGCTGTCTAAAGGCGGTCATGTGACCAGCATGATATCACGGAGCACTGTCTCCTTCCCACCGAAGTGATACTCGCATTTGCATGCTTTCCAACTGCTATATTGGCAGGAGCTAGGCAAAGATGGGAGCTCACTCATTGAGCAATGCTCGGTTCTTGAACCCAGGCTGTCGGCTTTCTAGCCAACAAGCTCAGCATCTTAACCACTGAGCCATCGTACCGCTTATATTTAAGGAGCTAATATAAAATTCCTTGGATGTCCTGCTAAATCACCTCAGGGTTATAGGCCTCAAATAAAATCTGTCCCCATGTGTAGCTTACAACATCCCTTACTATTGACTGTGAAAGCTAGGACTGCTTGTATTTGTAATTCAGAAACATTTGGAAAGCATCAGTGTCTCGACCCCCGGAGTAAATACCTTAATTAACCCAATTTCTCCTCAGGTTGTAGTTTCTGTGGTAATTTTCCATGTAATTCTTCCCCCCATCCAGGGACATTGCCATTGAGAAGCTGAACTTGGAAGGGGATAGAGTTCAAATTGGGCATTTGGGCCAGGATGATCCTGAGCTTCCTGAGAAGGTCTTACTGGTAAGTGTCTCTTTTTCAGTTTGGCAGGCAGGGAAGCTGCTGTTTTCCAGCAGTCACTTCTTTTTTTATATTTCTATTTCTTTACAGACTTCACAAGCTGAGGAGGAGGTCTTTCAAATGGAGTTAGGTTCAGGAGGTGAGACTAGAGGATCTGAAAGTATTTTTCACAGGTAGGTAACAGCTTTCTCCCATTTTCTGCCATCATAGACTCTTTAATTGTTTTATCTTGCTATTAATTACTCTTTCCTGTGAAATGGCTCACTTACATCTCTAACTCCTTGTTCTGTCAGCATATTATAAACAGTCTGTGTTGCAAATAAATGCATAGTTGTTGATACACTGATTTTTCTACCTAGGACTTGCTTCATTAAATGTGCACAATGCATAGTGGTTCAAAAACTCTAATGCATATAGTGATGTCTGAAATGAGGATACAAATGTCACCAGTACAATGTCTGATAATAAATGACTTAATTCCCCATCATGGCAGAACATCCACAGTGTACTGTGCTCACCTTGCAAACAGTGAATTCTAATGGGAGTTGAGTTAATATATCTGTAGGCAAAACACAGATAATTTCCTTGTCTTTAGATGTTTCTTTGCTTTTGCTCCCTCTCCTTGACCTACATCTCGTATGTGCTTACTGATAAAATTATGCCAGTCAAATCTGGTGGTATGCCATCAATTACATCTGCATTTACCCCATATAAATATTCATGTGATCATGCAAGATACAATTATTTTGATAAGCCCCTGTATCAAAATACAGGGTTGTTTATTTATTTATTTATTTTGCTAATTTCAATCCTACTTGAATGATCAGGAACTTATTTACCTGGTAGATGAATAATGCCTGTCTCAAACTTCCTTCTTGACCTGTTTAGATGTTATTCCCACAATTATCATCAGTGGCCATGTTGGCTAAGGGATTCTAAAGTCCACAAATTGGGAGGATTGGGAAAAGTTGTTTTAGATATTCATAGGAATAAGGAATGCCCAGAGCTGATTTTGCTAAATCGTTGACTTTAACAACTTTATTTTTTGTATAAGGATTTGTGTATGTGTGTTGGGGTAGAGCTGGTGGTAGGGAGCCACCCCTGACTTTCTCTTTTATTTTGTAGCAGCCATCTGAGAAAAACACCTCTCACTATGGATGATTTCCATTTTGTAGCTGTGTTAGGTCGCGGGCACTTTGGCAAAGTGAGTATTGCATGCCCTTCCCCCAGTTTTTCCCAGTATCTCTCTCTCAATACAAAACATCTGCCTCCATCTTGATGGATGCAGAATCATCAATTAGTAGCATAATGAGAGTAAACACAGTGTTTGGAATGTGGCAGTCCTGTTCCTTTCATCTTTAATATATGTTATTGTTAAGAAAAGAAAAGAAAAAGAGGGATAGAATAGTATACATTGAAACAACTCAGTTTTTAAACTTAGCATTAAACCTTGACAACACAGAAGAATATTGATCAGTCTTTCCATTATATCAAAAAAGAACCAATTCCTAAACAGAGAGCAAACAACTAATACCAGCTCAAGATTTTAAATCTAGATGATACATTTGATCTTAGTTAAAAATTCTTGGCAGCACCGTCTTTTTCTGTCATAAATGAGTAATATTTTTGTTACAACTTTAATACTGGAAATACAATAAAATTTTGGTTAAAAAAGGAACCACTCCGTTCTATCCTATCAAAGAGGGTCAGATAATAATTTAGTTCCATAGTGAAATGCAACTCAGCATATATATGCACACTAATAAAGCTGACATTCAAGACAGTTAAAGCCCCTATCATTATATGATATTTTTTTAGATTAAGAACATTTAATGAATGGTTTTTATAAAAACATTCCTATTAATTTATCAATCTGCTTGAAATTCTTCAAACTCTATAGTAAGTATATATATATATATATATATATAGCTATCTTGAAGTAATACTGATTTTTCATCTTTTTCTTTTCCTTATTTTTCCTCATCAAGTCTTTCAAAACTTTAATAGGTCTCCTTTGTAACTCCAGTACAGGTAATCCTTGACTGAAAAGACCACAGTTGGGCCCAAAATCTCTTATCATTTGAGTGAAGCAGTCATTAAGTGACACTTCATGTGACTGCTTCGCTCAACAACCACAATCCCATCTCACCCAATTGCTGAGGTTAAGCAGAATGCGGGAGTGCCTCAAGGGATGGGGGAAGCTCTGGGAGGCCCAGGGCCCATTGGCACACAGAAACCTTCTATGGGCTAGGAAGCATTGGACGTTCCAGGGACTATAGTGCATGCAAAGCTACTGCAGTCCTGCAGACCTTCAGACTGCTCTCCACCCAGCCATGCATGGGAGCCCTTGGCCAGTTCCAGGGGTTACTGGGACATATGAAATTGCTGTGGCCCTGGACCTGCTTCCCTCCTAGCAGTATGTGGGAGCCTCAGCTGGCTCCTGAGGCTACCGGCACACACGAAGCTGCCACTGCCCTAGACGCTTTGTCCTGCTCCCCATTCAGTCACCCAGCCATGTGTGGGAGCACTCAACTTACCTTCTCATTTTTCTGAAGCTTTTGACAGACACGGCAGCCAATGAGAGGGGTGGTCTTCCTGCAGAGGTGGCCTCATGCCATTCTACAAGTGGATGCTGTTCTTGCAATCCTTTAGGAGAGGGGTCTCCAACCTTGGCAACTTTTAAGATTTGTGGACTTCAACTCCCAGAATTCCCCAGCCAGCCATGCTTGCCAGGGTATTCTGGGAGTTGAAGTCCACAAGTCTTAAAATTGCCATTGTAGGTTGTCTTGCATATGTTCTAAAAGCTCCTAAACTTTATTTTTCAAGTTTTTTTAGTTTTTTATTTTTCCCTGAAACATGTGAGGTCATATGGCTACAAATATATGCCTTAAAAGTATCCAAAACAATGATTTTAAGTGAATCCTTTCATAACATGTATGTATCTTGGAAAAATAGGATGACATTGTTTATAACTGTTGGTGTTACCAAAACAAGATCAGTTATTGCAATAGGACTTATATTACATTTATATGCCTGATCAAAATCAAAATACTAAAAAACAATCAAGCTGAGAACAAACCTGATGCAGAGCTGAAAGATATTTTTTTTCCTCTGTGAGCCTGCTTTGCCTGACCACTATTCCTAGTCACTGATCCAATATCTTAAATAACGACTTTGCTTCTGTTCATCTTTTATATAGGTGTTGTTATCTGAGTTACACCGAACAAAAGAACTGTTTGCTATTAAGGCCTTAAAGAAAGGGGATATTGTTGCAAGAGATGAAGTAGAGAGGTGAGTTAACTGTGAGTTAGAAATGGAAAGGGTAAAATGCCCAGACAAATATATAATCATAGTATGGAACTACTCAGATGTGCAAGTGTGTCAAGATCTGTTCTTTTTTAATGATGTGTAGTTGTGCACCACTGCAATTATGAAAGTGATAGTTAACATGACTGAGGATCGAATTGCACATAGCTGCCTCCCATCCTGATAATAGTTTTCCCCCCTCTTCCTAGCCTGATGTGCGAGAAGCGGATTTTTGAGATTGTGACCCAAGCACGGCATCCTTTCCTAGTGAACCTTTTCGCCTGTTTCCAGACACCCCAGCATGTCTGTTTTGTCATGGAGTACACAGCAGGTGGAGACCTCATGATGCACATACACACTGATGTTTTCTCAGAGCCACGTGCAACGTAAGTGCCGCATCAGAGAGAAGACAGACCTTACAGTACAAAAAAAATGCACCTTAAAGGGTTCCTGAAAGAAGCTTGTTGGGTGCCATTTTAAATGTTGCTATCTTTCCAATGTACCGAGAGCAGATTTGGGTCTTGGGTTTTTCAGCCCCATTTATTTGTTATATCATTATTCTCTCTTAGATTATAGCTCCCACAAATGGGAATCATTGTTGACTACCAGAATAGAGCTGGCATTACCTCTGCTGCAGGGGTTTCACAGTTTGTTCTCACCTTCAGGTTTTATGCTGCTTGTGTTGTCCTGGGCCTGCAGTTTCTTCATGAACACAAGATAGTATATAGGTACGTATCACTGTTAAAGCCATTCCATACGTTCCCTTTCTTTCATAGTCTTTTCTGCATCTTTTCACATCATCATATTATTACACCTTAGGTAGTCCTCATTTACTGACCACAGTTGGGATCGGCAACTCCATTGCTACTGACAGAGTTGGAAAGTGAAATGTCATATGACTGCAATAACTTATGATTTCTGTTCTAGCTGCAGTTATTAAGCAAATCACCTTGGTTATTAAACATGTCATATTACTTTAAATTGTGACTTCCTGCCAGCTTCCCTATTGACTTTGCTTTGAAGGTCATCAATGGCAATCACATGATTCCAGGACACTGTAACCATTTTAAATATGCACTGATTGTCAA
Source organism: Azemiops feae (assembly GCA_023970755.1). Taxonomy (NCBI): domain Eukaryota; kingdom Metazoa; phylum Chordata; class Lepidosauria; order Squamata; family Viperidae; genus Azemiops; species Azemiops feae. Next base: position 1,874,324 of record JALGBA010004283.1, read on the forward strand.
GTGCCCAAATTACATTCACATGGGGGGGGCACTGACGGTTGCAAGTATGAGGACTAGTCTCCTTTTTCAATGCGGTCACAACGTTGGTTGCTTAATGAGCAGTCAGTAAGGAAGAACTATTTGCATATTAATTTCCAATTATTTTCATATGAGTAATACATTCACTTAGCAAGGATAAGCGTTGTTCAAACCATTTCTCCTAAACATGACTTTTGAAATGTAGTAATGTCTTTAGATCCTGCCACAAAGAGCTAAGGTTATAATGGAGGATTCCTGTGTAAAAAGTTTAGTAACTCCATTGTCTGATTTTTGTGGCAGTAAGTAACAATTCCTGCAAAATGCAGTAGTTATTTTACTTAAAAGTTTTCTTATCCTTCAGGGATCTGAAGCTGGATAACCTATTATTGGACAAAGAAGGCTTTGTGAAAATTGCAGATTTTGGCCTCTGCAAAGAAGGTGATTTGGGGGGATGGGTTAATTTCTCCAAAGTTGGCATAAATATTTTAAATAAAATGAAAACATAATGTGTCTCTCGGAATTATGCTGGCTTGATTAGCAGAAGCTGATCTGCAGCTGTTCCAAAAAAAACCTATGTGTCAGTTGGGGAAAGCAGAGACTGCAAAAGAGGTGAGAGAAGCATCTATTTTGCCAAGATTTTTTGTACAATCATCATGTATATCTTGTGATATACAAAAATATAAAAGTTAGCAGTAAATGTTGGGGAAAAGTCCCTATTCTGGGGGATTTCTAGGGGTTGTGGTCAATGACATCAAAATGTCAAATGTAACCAGGTGATCAAGTCCCGCACCATTTTACCTGTGTGTGATGCATTAAGGGGTGGGTTGGGACTTCAATTGCTCATTTTTACACTCACATTTGGATGCCATTCCCCTCCCCCCGGCTGTGGACAATCCTGTTCCTATTTCAGAACTTTCTATGAAGATTTTGAATTTTTTGTTCTTCTCTACACTTTTGTTGAGGATTGTTGCTGAAGTCGTATTTTTAATACAGCTTTTCTTTTTGTTTGCCAGGAATGGGCTATGCTGACCGTACCAGCACATTCTGTGGGACACCAGAGTTTCTGGCTCCTGAGGTGCTTACGGACACCTCCTATACAAGAGCAGTCGATTGGTGGGGCTTGGGGGTCCTTATCTATGAGATGCTTGTAGGTGAGGTAAGTCACCCTTATGTAATTACGGAAAATGGCAAGTGGGACAAAAAAGGGTTTTGGATTAGATGCTTGGGAATGGGTCTTTACTGTTTGAAGTCATGCCATTAAACATTAAGGGAAAAATAAACTAAGTGGTGTATTTATATGTGTGGCAGGGAGCTTGATACAGGAGGCTAAAGTATTTCTTAATCTGGGCAACTTCCAAGTGTGTGGCCTTCAGACTCTCAAAATTCCCCAGGAAGCATGGCTTGAACTCTGGGAGTTTAAGACTGGAAACTATCCAGGTTGGGAGATTCTGATCCAGTTTCTCAAGTTTTCCCGGGAATCTAGGATTGGTGAGGATGGATGGAATTGATTCTGAGAATGATGGAAGAATCCAGACTGATATCCAATTCTGTCCCAATTGATGTTGTAGTCCCCATTCCCAGGAGACGATGAAGAAGAAGTATTTGACAGCATTGTCAATGATGAGGTGCGCTACCCCCGTTTTCTTTCCACAGAGGCAATTGGAATCATGCGCCGGGTGAGTGCCTCCTGCTTCAGCTGTAAATTTGCCAGGACTAAAACTGGAGAGGAGATTCTTCTAATGGGGTTGTAGGATTAGGAGAACACAGGGAGGGAGACTTGAACATAATGAACATAGGTTTAGTTGCAACGTTTCCATACTGACATTAGATTTGGGGTAGGCAGGAAAACATAAAACACGATATAGCCATGTAAAATACTGTTCTGGGCTTGGGCGAGAAGGTGGTGGGCAAGACTTGTTTTGTCTGCCCTTATTGATTTGTTGTTGACAACCTCACTTTTCATTCAGCTGCTGCGTCGGAATCCAGAAAGGCGCTTGGGTTCTAGTGAGCGTGATGCAGAGGATGTGAAGAAGCACCCATTTTTCAGAGTAAGTAGCTCGTTCCTTTTCTATCCTTTCTTCAGATTGTTAGTTATGGATTCTTTCAAAGAAAGTTCTGCACTGTCTTCTGGGCTGAAACTATCAACTGAGATCATCCTTCACTAGGGCTATACTAGAGCAACCAAGACAGTGTCCCTTTGTGCCTTCTTAGAGAAGGACACACTGTTGTAGCATAAAAAGCAGATCCCTTATATGTCTGCTTTAAAGGCAGATAAATTTTAATCCATTAAAACATAGGCTACTTTCATATATCTGATCACATTTATGCTATTAAAAAAGCAGTCTTGTTGCACCCAAAAGACTTTTACTGTCTGTGGACAGTTTCTCTTTTTCTGAAGTGGAAGATTTCTTGCACTATTTCTGCATCTAAAATCTATAGCTCAAATGAAGTACAGTAGAAATGGCCACCAAATAAGGATTTTGAAAAGAAAGCTTCTTGCTCTGACATGGATGGTTTTTATTGTTAATTATTGCTGTAGGCTCCATATATTTCCGGCATCTTGTAGCTTATTTTGTATACTTTTCTTGCTTCAGTTATTCAGTGTGTTATTTATTTATATAATTTCCTTTTCTAATTTAATATTAACAATCATCTCAAAGAAGTCAAGAGTTCTTACTTTTTCCCCCCTGTACACAGAGCATTGAATGGGAAGCTTTGCTGGCTCGTAAGGTCAAACCACCCTTTGTGCCAGTAATTAAGGGCCGTGAAGACATCAGCAACTTTGATGAGGAGTTTACAGCTGAAGCAGCTGTGCTGACACCACCCCGTGAATCACGGCCCCTCACTCAAAAGGAACAGGATGCCTTCAAAGATTTTGATTATGTCTCCAGCGTCTGCTAGCTCTGGAAGTGACGGCAAGGAGATTTCCTCAACACTGCCAGCTCTGTGAGGCAGAATTCTGTTCCTCCATTGACTCAAGACACTTCCTAGTACTGCCTGCTAGCCCCAGAAGCAAAATCCAGAAAAACCCAATCACATTGCTAGCAAAATGTGGAATGAGTAGTGTTCACCAATGTATACCTGCTCTGGGATTAGAAGGGCAAATTCCAGTAATATTTCTGCATTGTTCAGACAACAGTATAATCCATGCAGAAAGTTGGGCACCTGCTGGCTCAAAGGGAGGGGAGGAAAGAGAAGGAAAGGGAGAAAGGAAGATTGACAGCCAAACATAACTTTGTCAACCTGCATCTTCATGAAACTGTTGCCTGCAATGATTCCCAAACTTTCTGCTGGAACAAGCAAAACTATTATTAGGAATCCACCAGTACTGGAGATGTTGAAGTCAAAGGGCCATTCTCTGCCCTAACGTACTGAAGGATTTTTAAAAAGCATATTGTGAAAAAAAGGGGTTGCCTTTCTGATACTATTGCTGAAATTCATTGCTTGAAATTCTAACCCAGAAGGGAAAACTGAATCTCATTCTGCATCACAGCTTTCTATCATGCACAAACTCTCTTGGGTCGATTTTGAACCAACTCTGTAATTCTGGGCTTTCTTTACAACCATTTGCAAAAAGCTCAGTTTTTTTCCCCTTAAGAATTATCTCCATGTTCATAAGATAGACATACGTACTGCTAGTGAATGTGTGTAAATTATTATCTTACCCTTCCTGGGAATTCACAGGCTTTGTACCCATCCCATAGTGGTAGCTGGGGCAGAAAGCTTGAGGTCCTAAGCCCCATACTCTGAACAAATTTGTTTGGGTATTAGTGAACATCTAGATCTGGTTGGGAAATAATGGCATTAAAATAATTGCAAGAAACAATCAAGAAAATAGTGGCACCAAATGAAAAATTATTGCTCGTGTGATTCTGGTCACCAAATTATAGTAATTTAATGAAATTTACATCACATTTGAATAGTGTAAGAACTATATACTTGCACCTTCACCACAGCTAGTTTTCAGTTAAATGGCCAACAAACCATACATACACAGAGGCTTATTTAATATTTTAAACTGGAGGAGAATTTCTCAGGACAAAATACTTGATTCAGTGAGGGGATATACTTGATTATAGAGCAAAATCATTGTGGGTTTCAGAGCAATATGAACTCAAATCCATCATTTGGAAATAATGATCAAATTGTTTAGTTTCCATTTTATATCCCAGTTCTCTTGGAGATCTGCACACTATTATGCCAAGAGAGTATATCAGACCTCAGGAGAAAAAGTGGTTGAGACTCTGGATGCTTTCAGACAGATAACTTAGACCTCTATAATAAAAAAAAAAGTCTAGCTATTTTAGTTTATTTTTCTGTAGTAGATCTGTAGTTAAAGAGAAGAAAGGGAGATGAAGAGATAGAAAATAGAGGAAAGTTATAAGTGAACATCAAGGACATCAGAACATGAAATACACAAATAAGAGAGAGAATGGGTTTGTATAACTATGTAGATTAAAATGTAGCAGGCTAATTTATGGTTCAATGTGTTGTGCAAAGTTGGTGGGATTGGCTTATGATTTAATAGAAGTCAGCCATTGCCCAGAAACTTATTGCTAATTTGGTAGCTTTATCAACAATTCTGCCTCTATTCCTAACTTTCACTAGTGACAATGTACTTGTGCTTGCCCTGCTCTGCCAACAAGAAGATATACTGTACAGGGCTAGATAGAGTTTTGAGTTATTGCTCTGGCAAATAAAATATTCATGAAGAAAGAGGCAGTGAGAAAGGAGGAGGTCTTTGCAGTGTATCTAATGAAAGCATAATTCTGTTCAGAATGCAACATCTATTATCATTGTCCACATTAAAATAACTTCATTAGGTTCCTTCTGCATCAGGAGCACTTGTCCTACAGAATGATTGATTGCCTTTCTGCACCCCTCATTAGGAGATATTCTGCTTTTTATTAATCTGACTTCCTTACAGATGGTCTGAAATTTTTGAATTCAGATATATAAGGAGCATAAACAAAAATGGCAATATCTCAAGTGCAGTATATTATCTTTTTTTTTTTTTTTAATAGTAAGCTGTGCCTAGTACTATAAGTGGCTGGGTAAGAATATTTTTAGAGGTCACTGCCATCACTTTGTGCAGGATTGCCAAAGTACGCCCCTTTAAAATACACTTGGTCAAGAGATTAGAACAAACCTGCCATTTTTAAGAAATACAAGTTTGATTTGTTAAATAAAACAGGACATAATTTTTATATCTTTCTTTTTTTTCCTCAAAGAAGACTTTTCAAGTCTCATGTAGACCTGTATGAGAAAATTGAAGGATTGGAACAGGCAGTAATTTTCATTTAAAGAAAACAACAAAGGTTCCTTCTAGATATAAATTGCTGTTTCAGAAGAGTAGGAGCATGGATTTGTTACTGTGTTTTGCATGACAAGGAAAAGGCACAGTCACTCTTTTGGGAAGGATTAAGAATGAGGCTTAGAAAGGAACTCAAGCACTTATGTGATTTATTTAAGGAGTTTGAGGTTTTAATTTTTGTTTGCTCCTTCTGTACCTCTGCATTACATTACCAATGCACACATCTGGACAACCACTAGATAGCAGCAAAAAGATGGAAAAAACTTGATTCTAGCAGTCATCTGTTTTTTTTGAAGCTCGAATATGGCAGACCACTAGTTGCTTTTTTTTTTAATCACCAGAAAGATGGATACATTCATTATTGTTAATTGCAGCACAGCCTGCTTTAAAATCAACTTCAGGTTTCAGTTCTCTATTATGGAGGCAGTCCTGGGGCAATCCAGATCACAAGAAACTTCAGCATTGCAACATGAGTTCTGAAGAATAGCCTTTATTAGCAGATAAGGTTTTAACTACCTGTGTGCCTCTTCTTCTGCCTTTTAGATCTTTTCCAAGGCATGTCTTAGTAGCTATGTGAATTTGTGCTAAGAGACACCATCATGCTAAAACTGTCATATTTATTAAGTTTCCTTTACTAATGTTACTACCTCTGTTGCCTGACCAGAACCACACTGTGTTATAAAGCCTGAGTTTTAAACAGTATACATTTCAATACAAATGTATTGAGCTTAGCAAAATATTGGAAGATATTGGCAAAAAAAAAATCCTTTAGCTGAACAGTGTCATTCATCATTCAAGGGGTAGGGCATGTGAAAGGTATTCTAGCCTTCCTTCAGATTAGAATCGTAGACCCTAGACCCATAGTCTTAGTTTTACAGTGGTGTTTTAAGTAAAGTTTGATAGCAGAGGGGAAATTAACATAAGTTTCCATAAGAAAGAATGTAATCTGTTGGATGCAGAGTACTAAAACCAAATTCCTAAGTCTTAAGACTAGAGAGTAAATGTGTGCATTACAATAAAGTGCAAATAGTTTTCCAGGAAAGTTGTTGAATTAGGTGCTCATTCTCCTTTATTGCCTTGTTACAAAATAAACACCTTGTTTATCATGCATATCCTTGTACTAGATGAACAGTGACTACAAAAAGGTGACCGTATGATTCTAGACAGAGATCTGATTACTGTGAAATTGCTCCATATTAGTTTGGATTGTCTTTTATATAACATTTGTTTTTGCAACATTGAAGCCAACTAAATCATAAATTGTGGCAAATTTGCCTTTTCCCATTAGAATTTGTAGCCTCATTACTACACTGATAAAGATAAGTTTCCATAATGCCATTAGATTTATGGGGGATCTGCACAAAGAGCATAAATTCCCTATCAGTGCTTGGTTGGATTCACTTTGGCAGCACCAGTTAATTTGTCTCTGGAAACTAGGGAAATTTCTCTCTCATACACACAGAGGGAGGAAAGAGGTGGTTCTAAACCAAAGATAAGGTGACTGCTTCAACTAAACAGCTCAATAAAGCATATCCCTGTATTAGGAAACTAGTACAGATCTTCATATGAAACACCAGCTCTTACTACTTTGGAGGGATAACCAAAGTTGCTCTTGTAAAAGTTTTCATAATAGTTTCATATTCATTTCTTCTTCCACTTAATATTCTGTATTCTTTACAACTTAAGTACAAGTAGCCTTTGTTTAATTACAATTGGGACTGGCAATTTGGTTGTTAAGCGAAGTGGTTGCTAAGTGAAACTGTACTTATGACCTTACTTCATCTTTTCCTTTGCTTTATAGACCCTGCAAGGATTGGTTGTTAAGTTACTTTTTCATCATAACTGCAGTTACTAAACAAGGCAGTCATTAAATGAGAACTACCTATAGAGGGTAATTGAAATAAATGCTGAATCAGTACACAGGTAACTCAGTTTACAACTGTTTGGTGATCAAAGTTACAATGGCACTGAAAAAAGTGACTTACAACCAGTTCTTGCATTTATGACTTTCACAGCATGCCCATGGTCACGTGATCGCAATTCAGGCGCTGGGCAACTGGCATGTGTTTGGATGGTTGCAGCATCCTGGGGTCATGTGATCCCCATTTGCAATCTTCCCAGCTGGCTTCCAATGAGCAATGGGGGAAGCAGATTCATTTAACACCCATCTTGCTTAGAAATTATGGTCTTGACTGTGGTTGTACATTGAGGATTGCCTGTAGAGGTTGATACCTAAGTTTGAAATAATAAATTAGTATTTCTGCATAGTAAGGACCTTTAATTTATTAATCCCCACTCTCTTGTGATACATATATTGTATGACAGTATGATGTGGCCACTATCAGTAACAGCTGCACAACACCAATTATGAGTTTTTGTTGCATGGGATAGTAATGTGTGAGAGAAAAATACTATCTATATTGCGCCATTAGGAAAAGCTATTGAAACGTCTATGTAGGTAAGCTTTTTATCTGCTTGCCTATTACTGAAATGACACCCAACCAAGAGACTGTGGTGTGGCTTAACATTTATGCTGCAATTCAGTATGCATTTTCTTGAATGTAAATCAGACTGAGTAGAGATGCTCAGGATTGGATTTTTAGCAATCTACCCAGTGGTGGGATTCAAATATGTGAATAACCGGTTCTCTATGTGGATGCTGCTTCCGGAAGTCCATTCTCGGCCTGGACAACAAAAACTTAGCTACTGGTTCTGCCGAAGTGGTGTGAACTGGCTGAATCCCACCACTGAATCTACCCTATTTGGTTTTGCTTGCAATCTGCTTGAAGCAGGAGGCAGCTTCTAGGGAGCATCCTCCTCTACTTTTGCTGGCCCTTTTTATGTATGTCTTGAGACTACAAACCTGGCCATTAGTAAGACCGGAAGGGGAATCATTCAGCCCAACCACTTCTTAGATTCATATCCCACCTGTCCTTCAGGGGCTCACAAGGTCATAAAAAGACCTCTATTTCTTTCCACAAGCAGTCCTGGGTTGGCCCGGGGCTGAACAAAACGACTACCCCAAAGTCAGGCAGTGCGTTTTCTGAGTCCCACTCCTTAAACCAAGTTGATCCTTTGAAGTTTGAGATAGGGTATTGTACACATCTGACAATAGGTAAGGTCCAGACACGGGGAAAAGAATAAATAAGCAGCAATGCAAAAAGCAATTATTTTTGCCGTTAGATATTCCAGCAGCTCGGGAGGGCTGGTTGCAAGAGAACTGAAAAGTATCTCTACGCAGATCATATTGAAAGCGGTCAGGAGGAGAAGAGAATTATATATTGCAAACAATATATATATTGTTTCGATTCTCAACCTCGCCTGGCCCTTCCGGGAACTTTGTGGCTCCCGGAAATTTACTGGCGGGAGTCCAAGAGAGATGCTGCTGCTGCGGCTTCACCATCTTCCGGGCTGTGGAATTCGACGAGGAGGAGGAGTCGCCGCCAGCCAGACGTTCGTGGGAACGCACGTGCTTCTAAACTCTATGGAGGTGCCCACAGAAGCGGCCCGTCCAAGGCGCACCATTTGTTCCGCCTTTTTACCGCTCAGCCGCTGCAACAAACAGCTGCAGCTGACCGCCACCTCTTGACCCAACAGCATTGCGGACCTTCCCCTCCTGCAAAGGTAACGCGCCCCTCCCCGGCGCTCCGCTCGGCTGCGCCGGGTGACCAGGCGGGTTTCGTTTCCGCTCAGGCGGGTAGTTGTTTCGCCTCCCCCTACCCGTCTGGCATAGGACTTAGTTACACATTTGCCTCTAAAGGACTTTCCTCAGTTAATTTCGAAGCTGTGGCTGCTAGAAGCGGACCCGCAGCTGAGATGGCTGCAGCTGTATGTCTATGGAGATTCTCAGTCATCCAGGTCATAGTTATCCCAAAGGTGCTTTTTCACAAAGCAGCTGGACTTTCTTGTTTTTCTTTGAAGACGTTTCGCTTCTCATCCAAGAAGCTTCTTCAGCTCTAACTGAAGAAGCTTCTTGGATGAGAAGCGAAACGTCTTCAAAGAAAAACAAGAAAGTCCAGCTGCCTTGTAAAAAAGCACCTTTGGGATAACTGCAGCTGTATATAAATTATAATGGAATCTGCTTCAGGAATATTGACAACGTCAGGAATTGGGCAGCTGCGGCATCACGTCGTCGAACCTCCCAAAAGATGCAACTGAGCGTTCGCTTTCAGTCCTAGGTTTTCTGGTGTTAGGAAAATGGGAAGAGGTTAGGAAATATTTTTTTCCATTTAAATATCGCCTAATCTGCAAAGCTCAATGCTAAGAGAAATATAATGAACGTTTATTTATCACATTTAGGAACCGCCCATCTCTTTCACAGAGAAACTTGGCAGGAGGGTACAAATAAAATGTTAAAAACATAAGAACTAAATAAAAAAAATAGTGGCAAAGATAAAGTTGAGATTAAAAATTAATTAAAAAGCAGAGGAGGGTTCTCCTGGCAATAACCAGCCCCACAGCTGCTCCTCTGTGAGCCCCAACTGAGATGACAGAGCCAGGTTTTTACATATTTTTGAAAGACCAGGAGACTGGGAGCCCACCTCCCCTTTAGGGGGAGAATGTTTCAAACAGCAGGGACAATGGCAGAGAAGGGTCTCTTCCTAGACTCTGATAATCAGAATTATTTAACTTATGGGGTCTGCAACATACCTTCCCTCCCTGACCGGATGTGATGGGGTGAAGACAGTTTTGTAGCTAGCCTGGCCCCACGCCATGTAGGACTTTAAAGGTCATAACCAACACCTTGGATTGGACCCCAAAGCAGATTGGCACCCAATGCAGCTTGCACAGCAGAGGTGTTACACGTGCAGTTCTTTGGGTGCCCAAGATTGGTTATGTGGACACATTTTGTACCAGCTGAAGATTCTAGATACTTTTCAAGGGCAGCCCCATGTAGAGCGCATTGCAGTATTCCAGACAGGAGACCAGGGCATGCGTGACCAAATGGAGAGCCTTCCTACCCAGGCCTGTTAAAGATCTGTTCAGAAGCCTCTTAACAGCAACTTTGATGTTACAATAGAGATGGGAAGAAAATAAATAGATATTTAGTGATAGGTTTCTCTGGGTGTTTTGACTAGACCAGGGGTAGGCAACCTTGGCTCTTTTATGACTCGTGGACTTCAACTCCCAGAATTCCTGAGCCAGAATGGCTCAGCTTGGAAACCTCTCCCTTTCCCCTCAGCATGGCTGGCTCAGGAATTCTGGGAGTTGAAGTCCACGAGTCATAAAAGAGCCAAGGTTGCCTACCCCTGGACTAGACCATATAGATCAGATGTTTATTCATGTTAGCAACAATTCTCCACTCACCATTGGTTGATGAACAGAAGAAAGCATGATTAAGGAAGAAAAGTGAATATGTACTGTGCACGTACTTTGTAACATCCTTTTTATTTCCAACTGATACCAAAAAAGTTCCAAAACTTAATCCAATTGAGGTTTATATTTTAGAATGAGTGCAATTTTTCTCACATAACATTAATTGCCATTATCCGATAGGGTACATTCTTAACTTTTAAACACTGGCATGTGCAGTTGTAGAATCTAAAGACATTAATAGATTCAAGATTAGAAATTTCTAATTAATGAGAAATCAATTAACATTCTGACTTTATCTTAAGTATGTTCATTTAGAATTAATTTAGAGAATATAAAGTTAGAGAATAAATAAGCAGGTCATAGGGTACCTAACTCATGAGGAGATGTTTCTATTATCTGTATATTATATCCCCCTGCCACGTTCAGTTTCAGTTTCAGTTTGTGCTCATAACAAAATATTCACATATGGGAATCTGGAGTATTTTAGAATTCCTTAAAAATAAAAAAGGAGTTCAAGACTCATTAGAAATGTTCACATTCATGTTTTTGCTAGAAAATACTGGCCCATCACACACCCTAAAGAAGCATCTGGAAAGACAAGAAAGAAAGCATATATTCCACGGAAATTTCCTCACAGTATAAAACGATTGCTAAATTGCTGGCTGCTTTTTTTTTTTTTTTTAGTTCTTCAAAGAATTCCTCAGGTCATAAAGCTTTCAATAATGTCTAAAATGGGATGTTTTTCATTGTAGTCTTTGGAAAAAGAAATCAGTGTTATGCCCACTTAGGTGGCAGTAAATCCTTTCTAAAATTCAGATTATTTTGCTTACTAATTTGCATTGAAGAACTGTATATATTTTCATCAACTGCATGACAGAATCTTAAATATGATTGTAAAAAGCTCATTATGTAAAAGTACTTTTGAAGGTAAGGTTGAAATTGGAGACAGATTCACATGTTCATCTTATCTCCATCATTAGAAAAATCTGTACTATGGGTGACTCAACAGCAACATAGTACAAAAGAGGTATTTTGAAACTCAGTTCCCAGATAAAACTTTCACATTCTTCTCTGAAGAATGATGAGAAGTGGCTTTTTTCTCTTCCCCCCCCCACTCAAAACAGAACAGGATGTATATTAGATTAACCTCCTGCTTTTACAGGTAGTCCTCGAATTACGACCACAGTTAAGCCCAAAATTTCTGTTCCTAAGCAAGACAGTTGTTAAGTGAGTTTTATCCCTTTTTATGACCTTTCTTGCCGCAGTTGTTAAGGGAATCACTGCAATTGTTAAGTTTGTAACACGGTTATTAAGTGAATCTGGCTTCTCTATTTGCTTGTCAGAAGGTTGTCAAAAGGTGTTCATATGAACCTGGGACACTGCAATCATCATACATGTCAGTTGCCAAGCATCCAGATTTTAATCACATGACCACAGGGATGCTGCAGCAGTCATAAGTTGTTTTTCAATTGTAACTTTGAACGATCATTAAACAAACGATTGTAAGTCGAGGACCACCTGTACCATGTTTCCTCACAAAATGAACAGATGGTATAGAAGGACATACATTTTGCTATGACATGCCTACTCATTGTTGCTTGGCTTGATGCTCAAATAAACGCAGTAGCTGAGTACAGGTAGTCCTCGACTTACAACCATTTGCTTAGTGACCAAAGTTACCATGGCACTGCAAAAAGTGACTTACAACCAGTTCTGTCATTTATGACTATTGTGGCATCTCCACAGTCACACAATCAAAATTTGGACACTTTGCAATCGGCATGTATTTACGACGGTTGCAACATCCTGGGGTTCATGTGATTGCCCCCTGACCACCCAGCTGGCTTCCAATAAGCAAAGTCAATGGGGTCAGCCAGATTTGCTTAACAACAACCACATGATTCACTTAATTGCAAGGATTTATTTAACAACCGTGGCAAAAAAAGGCCGTATAATTGAGTGCGATTCACTCAACGGAAATTCTGGTGGTGTTTGTGGTTGTAAGCAGAGGGCCAATAGGCAAGGAGAAAGGCCCACAGTAACTACTGCCAGTTACCAACTACTTCATGCTACCATGAGAAAGAAAGTGTACATAATTATAGTGTGGAAGTAGGTAAGACTATTAATATTCTATTGTTGATAAATGTGATCACATGGCATCAAAGAGCCCAAGAACCTTATTTGAAGTTCTATGCATGCTAAATGCTTTGTTCACTGATAGACATTGTTCCAAACACTAATGTGGGTTTTTCCATATTACCCACTCACCATGGATCAGTGATGCCTTAGCAACCATCATTCATAGAGCATGAATGAGCGATGACACTTTTAACTGCCCCCCTCCCATTCCTCCCCTGGCACGTTTTAATGTCTTTCTTCTAAAATGTTTTGTTGCTGCTTTTGGTACGTATCAAAAACAAATTCAATATTAGTATAAAGCACTTCACTGCTTTATACTCATGTAAGATTATGCCTTGAGAATTTACTGAGTAAGACAAAGTCCATCTTTATTTCTCAGATTTTGTGGAAGATCTTGACAAATGATTTTTCTCAGTCTGTTACTTCATCTCTGTTACATAAGAAGGAAAATAATTGGAATACGATTGGAATTATCGATTTAAAGGGCCAGTGGACCAAAGAAATAGGTTTGCAATGCATGTACCAAAACTCTGATACACATCACACAAATCAGGCATAGCAAATGTTCAAAGGCTATCTGAATCTCTGTTCGGGCATTAGCTCCTAAGTATTTGGAAGAGAGGAGGTAGAAACCTTTCCTGCTGGACAGAACATGTGGTCAAGGCAAAATCTACTGGCTGGGAAGGAACCGTTACGGTTCATTCTTTAAACCTCAACAGTCACTGACTTCTAGAAAAATCTAACCCTGCTGAGGCTGAGCATCAGTGTTCCAACTGTAACTGTCTGTGGATTGCTCTTCCATCAAACCTAGGTGGGTCTCTGTTTCCCCCCAAAGATTTCCTCTTGACAGTGACATCTCCCTTGTTCCGCAGACTGGATCCTCTGCATTATGTTGAAGATTTTACCTTGTTATCTATGGTTCCCATCGAGCGATATCTTTACTGTTTCCAAATATGAGCAAACAAAACAATACAAGGAAGGAAATTGATCACCGGTGCAACATAGTAAATTTGCTTCGCTGTGGGGAAGTTGGTATTTTTCAAAGTTTGGTTTCCAAATGGTACATATCTTGCTGAACCTGTTGCCCAGGGCTATTTCTTTCTCCATATTTTCCTGTCTGTGTGTACTAACTTGAAGATATTGAATTATAATTTCCTGAGAGAGCAAAATTTAAGTAAACTAGTGTTTATCACTTTAAAAATAAAACACTATTATACATATCTTTGCCAAATCAAACTTTTATTTCAAGGCTTATTAGGAACTTTAATTCAGTCACATAATAAGCATCAGTTTTCAGGTAGTCCTCGACGTACGACTACAATTGAGCCCAAAATTTCTGTTGCTAACTCAGACATTTTTAAAGTGTGTTTTGGCCCTTTTTATGATCTTTCTTACCAAAGGTGAATCCCTGCAGTTGTCAAGTTAATAACACGGTTGTTAAGTGAATCTGGCTTCCCCATTGGCTTTGCTTGCCAGAAGGTGATCACATGACCCTGGGACATTGCAACTGTCATATGAACCAGTTGCCAAGCATTTGAACTTTGATCACATGACTGCTGCAATGGTTGTGTGAAAAATGGTCATAAGTCACTTTTTTCAGTTCTGTTATAACTTCAAAAGGTCACTAAATGAACGGTTGTAAATCAAAGACTACTTGTACTTCAGTTTGCCATCCACTTTTCCCCATAAGCTTGTTGTCTTCTTATCTTCCAGTACCATGTTCATATTGTCTTAGCTGTGGGTGTGTGATTTGCGAAATACTGGAGTGCCTCACCTTTTGGATGCTCTACAGTAGCCCAAAACCACATATGTATCACAGTTTAATTTCATGTGTATTATAATCCACTTTGCGAATCCTGCTAGAGCAGGGGTGTCAAACTCAATTTCATTGAGGGCCGCATCAGCATTGCAGTTTGCCCTCAGGGGGCCAGGTGGGTGCGGCCAGGTGGGTGCGGCCTACTGGGTGGGCATGGATGGAGTGGGTGTGGCCTACTGGGTGGGTGTGGCCAGCTCTACATCATTCGCATCAAGGGTCCCTGTGGGGGCCTGGGCAGGAATGGGACAGATCTGAGGGTCTCTGGCAGAAGGGGGTGGGACCAGGGCAAGTGCCAGGGCATGGTCCACTGGAGGAGCCTCACTGTTCCTCTCAGGCCATGTGGGGGGGCTGGATGGTGGTGCAGGCTGCCCGGAGCCCTGGGCAGCAGAGGTCAAACGCCCAGCCTGGCCCTCAAGAACCCGCGGCACCAAGCCCAGCCCCACTTCCCCAAGGGGGCGCCCAGCTGCACTTACCTCCTCCTTAAGGCTGCTGTTGCTGTGCTTGCTCTCCTTAGCCAGGTTGCTCATGATGGATACGAGGGCAAAGTCAGAGGGAGGCCCATTCCCTTTCCATGGGAGGAGACCCGGCTTTATATCCAAAGTTTCCTTAGCAATAGGATGGGAGACCCCCAGGAAAGGGCAGCAGGGCAGGACTAAGGTAGGATTTCTCTCAGACCCTCCCTCTCCTTCTTTCCTTCTTTCCTTCCTTCTTTCCTAAGTACAGAGTGGTGGGGAAATATTTGAGATGAGGGAGGGAGAAAAACAGGCAAGAAATGCAGCTGGGGAGGTGTCACCCTTCGTGAGGAATGAAGAAATGAACCATCGCCTGGAAGTGGCCAGCACATGGCCCTCACCTACTTCACATATCTGACTTGGTGAGCTCTGGGGGAGGGGTTGCCATGAGCAGCGTGAGAGTCAACGTTACCTGCACAATGCCGCCCAGCCCCCAGCCTGCCCGGTTTCGGCAGGCAGCAAGGCGCTCTCCTCACAGCGCCAAGAGGCTGAGCCAGGTGGCGCAAATCTGAAAAGAAGCGCGACGCCGCAGCCCCCAGCCTGCCCAGGTTCAGCAGGCAGCGGGGCGCTTTCCTCACAGCGCTGAGAGGCTGAACCGGGCGGCGCAAATCCAAAAAGAAGTGCAATGCCGCCCAGCCCTCAGCCTGCCCGGTTTCAGCAGGCATCGAGGTGCTCTTCTCACAGTGCCAAGAGGCTGAGCCAGGCGGCGTGAATCTGAAAAGAAGCGCGATGCCGCCCAGCCCCCAGCCTGCCCAGTGTCGGCAGGCAGCGGGGCGCTCTCCTCACAGCGCTGAGAGGCTGCGCTGGGCGGTGCGAATCTGATGAGAAGTGCAATGCTGCCTAGCCCCCAGCCTGCCCAGTTTCATCAGACAGCAAGGTGCAAAGCTGGCGAGCTTCACACCGCCCGGCTCAACCTGTCGGCGCTGTGAGGAGAGCGCCCTGCTGCCTGCCGAAACCGGGCAGGCTGAGGCCTGGGTGGCATCGTGCTTCTTTTGGGATTTGCACCGCCTAGCTCAGCCTCTCGGCGCTGTGAGGAGAGCGCCCCGCTGCCTGCCAAAACCCCTCCCCCAGAGCCCATCAAGCCGGATATGTGAAGTAGGCAAGGGCCATTTGCTGGCCACTTCCAGGCGATGGTGCATTTCTTCATTCCTCACAAAGGTGACACCTCCCCAGCATGCACCCAGGGGGCGGGGCCGACGTGACAGGGGCTGGTTCCTCGCTGTTTCCAGACGGCCTTGTGGAGCTAAGACTGAATGTGTTTCAGCATAGATGGCCACCATAAAATTGTACATTGGCTCCCGGCCAGCCTGGGCCAGGGCCAAGGCAATGGGGGCCGTTCCCTCACTGTTTCCAGGATGGCTTCGCGGGCCACATGAAACCACTTCGCGGGCCGCATCCGGCCCCCGGGCCTTGTGTTTGACATGTCTGTGCTAGAGTTAATTATGATTGTAATTAGTTTGAGTTGTTATTGTTGTTTGGTCACAGAGTTTACCAGATGTTTAAACATGTTTTATGTTTAATTTTGGCTTGAGATGTTTTGGCGTTTTTATCCACCTATTGAGTACTTCCCAAGAACTAGGACCTAGAGTAGGCAAGGGTTTTCCCTCGATAGTGTTAAAGGTTATCATCAGGATGTAAGCTGTTCCAAGTAAAGCTGCCTTTTGTAATTGATTGATGGTGATTTTGTCAATGCTGATTGTATTCAAGTGGCAGATGTTTTGGGATTGTACCTAAGGCACCTATTACTCTTGGTACTATCTGTGTTTCTTTTGCCAGTTATTCTACATCTGTTTTCAGGTCTTTGCATTTTATGATTTTCTCTACTTCTTTCACTTTTATTCTGCTGTCTCCAGATACTGCAATGTCCATTCTACAGACGTTTTTTTTGTCTTTCTTACTGAAAGTTAAGTCGGGTGTTATATGACAGATGCTTGTCTGTTTGAATTCTGAAGTCCGAGAGCATTTTAGCTTCTTCCTTTCCTATTACTTTGGCCCCACCAGTTCTTCTTACAGGCAAATGCTATTTCTTGTAGTTATTCTAATGCACCATTGTTGCTACTTTGCCATGCTGTTTTTATAATCAGTCTGTGCAATCTTCTTGTAGCAGCTAACTAGGTGGTCCATTGTTTCTTCATCTTCTTGCTGTCTGTTGCTGTTTCTCAATTCTGGTTTTGTATTCATGTGTTCTTAAGGCTTGGCCTATTGCAGGCAGAATTAGTTCCTCTGCCATCTTCTTCAACTTTCCTGCTCTTAGCCATTGCCAGATCTTGTTGTTATCTGCCTTGCCTATTTTTTTTAATGTATTGGTCATGTAATATTTTGCCTTGGCATGTCTTTTTTTCTAGTCTTCATTTGGTTGGTCTTTCTTGTAGGTCAGTTTGATCTCTCCAGTACCCAGTAAGCCTTCGTGGTATATTAGCTGTAATGCATCTTCGTCACTGTCCTTCAGATATTCTTCCAATGCCCTTTTTTCTTCTTCAGTTGGCTGGTGTACACATTGTTTCCCTTTTTACGACCCTGTAATCTCTTGATTTGGGGTGGAGTCAGGGCAATTGAATGGAGCTGAGCGTTTACTGGCTGGATGCCGTTCCTGAGACCTATGCGGAGTTCACAGCAGATATTTTCTCTTTGTGCCATGATAGAGAAACATCTGTCACTACCTAGGGTTGAACTATCAATCTACCAAGTAGGAGGTGAGAATCTTTATCTCTAGGCCACCATGCTGCTCATTTGGTGTACACATATATTTTGAAAAATTTGCATAATAACTTACTAAGTGACGATAACATCACTTACTTTAAAACATTTTATCCACGCACTCTTTGAGGAATTTGCCGTGTCAGGACTCTACCATTTTTTTTTTCACACATTGTGTGAGAGGCTACATTGAATTACAGGTGTCAATAGTCATTCAGTGAACCTCAAACTCATGATCATAATACTAATCAATATACTTCAGTAACAAAAGTGGCATGGGAGGGTAAAGCTGTCATTTTGAGATTTCCATTTTTATTTGGTAGCATTCTGGAGATACTTAAGCTATCTAGATGTTTAGTTCCCTATCTTTTTCTTGGCAGATTGCCTGAAGCAGGTCATTGAAGATGGCCAGTAAGCAAGGGTACAGTTGTCTCGCAGATGGCTCTCTGGATATTCCAGTATCTAGCCCTGAAGGCACCCCAAGTCTCAGTCCTCATAGTCCGGGACTATGTCTTATATCTCCTCCAATTGCAGAATCTCACTGGCTGAGCAATGCTCAACCACAGACTGAGACTCCATCAGAAATGAACATCACTTTAGAAAAGTTGCTTGCTCCAATAACTGAAAAATTGAAATATTTGCTGAAGAAAGCAGAGGACTTCCAGACTTACCTTCTGTACAGGTGGGTTAAGATATAGAAATATTAGCAACTTTTTGACAGCACAACGCTGAAACTTGACTTTAATTATTTTAATATAGCCAAGAATAATATAATATCTAAGAAAGCAGTGCCCAGCACATGTCAGCACCAGCCAATCTTAGTTGGTTTCATAAATCTTAATGGGATTGGACCTGTATAATAAATACCTAGATAAAAGCCACCAGGAAATTCCACAGCTCTAGAATTCTAGCAACTGGAAAGTTAAAATCGACATGAATGCAAAAGTACTTTCACTTTATTACCAAAGCAAACTATATGAACATGACCTTTAGGAGTTGAGCTCAGTTTCAATGAGTCTTGCAGGTATGTGTAGGAGGAAAATTAAATAAATGATCAAACATTTCTGACACCCAAATGTTAAAACAACAAAAGTAAAATGGCTTTTTATTCCTCCATCAAAAATAAAAGATTAATAGAACTGTTTTGAGATGGGAAGGATTTCAATTCAGACTTCTGGGCTTGAATCTTTCTATTGTAAAAGTGTGCATTTTGTTTCAAGCTTCGGGTGGTTGATCTTGGAATTCAGTTAAAAAATAAAATAGATCTCACAAAGTGAAATCTGGCTATGAAATGGGCCTCTCACAATCAATAATAAGCAACCCAATAGAAAATCTGACAGATGCAAAAGCAAAATAGAAATAGAAATGAGCCAGTCTATGTCAAAGAGGGAGCTAAAAGTTTGATATGCAGGACAGTGTTATAGGTTGAATGATTACTAGTTTGATTTTTGCTCGGTTTCCTTCTATATCTTTATCTTATTTACTATAGGTCTTATTTCTTGGCCAATGTCTTATATTTCTCTCTAACTACTTCTATATTACTATTGCCATATCTATTTTCCTCATTAAGTTGCTTCTATTCCAGTGTTCTTAGTTCTACAGCTACACTTCTATTACTCTGCACTTCTGTACAATATCTATCTTCTATTTTTATATCTCCATATTGCTACACAACTATACCTACCTATGGATATACTGTAGTTCGTATTTCTCTACTGCACTGCAATATTTTGGTTGCTCTTTTCAAGAGAGCTGCTGCTGTATTGGCAATTGTGCTGTCCTCATAATGGGAAAGGGATCCAGAAGGAGTGGAAGGAAGGAGCACAAATGCTTTAAATCTGTCCAGCAGCTCTTCCTCTTGCAAACAGGAAGGAGAAATGCAATAAGTCCTGAATGCTTTTTCTCTGTGTAGGGCTTTTTTTTTTTTTGAAACAGCAATTGCTGAGATTGTTTGAACATGGCTTGTTAACTTTAGTAAATATGATTGATCAAAAGATCTTGGAGTTCTTGTGAGCTTGTTCAGTATGCATTTCTTTTCTCGATGATGTTTCTTTCGTCTAATCCCCAGTTTATGACTAATATAAGGATAAATCCTCCTTTGCTGGACTAAAATTAAAATATTTTTGCACTTACTCCATCACTAGCCAAAGGTAGCCTCAAGATGCTTAAACTTCTGTCACCCATTAACTTGGAGGAGATCAGGTCATAAACAGCAACAGTGAACCCAGGCAATAAAGGCAAGATATAGATTGAAAATGGAGGCAGCAAATTTCTTGCTGGTATACAGGGGCATCCATGGGGGTAGGTAAAAAAAAAAAAATCAAGATGGTGATTGCAACCATATAATTCTAAGCCCTGCCTCTTTCTAATCTAATGTATCTGTCTCATATATTTTATAAAGGGCAGGCTGGACTTTAGTGACACTATTGTGACTGCTAATATAACTGTTTTGATACTCCCCACTCCCCCCCCCCCCAACAAATCAAGGACATTAAAAAGTACTTTAGCTCAACAGAGGGAAAAGGCCTGTGTCTTCAAAATTAAGAAAAAAAAATCTGTATCTAACCTATGCCTGCTGTAGGTTAATCTGGTTGAAACTCAGATCTAATCCTGCTTTTTGTTTGGGCATCTGTCATGATTTGGTAATAAAGAAGGGAACCCTTAAAAATGCAATGTCACCCATTACTTTTTTCTTTGTCCCCAGAGTTTTCTCTTATTTTTAGACCACTTCCTCAGACTAGGATAAATCATGAATTGAACATGCTAAACTCTGTTCTTCTAAATATCTTAAATAGTGTTAGGCACTAACAAGATAAGGCAGGAATTAAGATACGAAAGAGAATTTCTGTATTGTTTTTCCCATTAGGATGGCCTGTAAGGCACTGCATTCCTGATACCTTGCTGATTCCAATAGGTATCCTGGGGCCCAAAGGCAGCAATATCCATATATTTTTCTACCAAGCTCTTTGCCATACCTCAATTAAAAAGAGGAAGCTTTCACATTTTGAACCCAGCCTGGAGTTGTTGATATGATATTCCTCAACTGCAGCCTATATATGCCCCAAGTGTAGCATGTGTGTGTGTGTGTGTGTGTGTGTGTGTGTGTGTGTGTGCGCGCGCGTGTGCGCGCAGTGGCACTAGCAGGTATGTCACAGAATAGTGCTGAGCAGGGAGCAAAGGCAGTGGCTCTCCTTGACGTAGTGCTCTCCTATTTTCAGCAGAGACAGAATGCAGAAGGAACAGTTTGCCAAAGCCATGCCCACCTTTTTGCAGATGTGCCAGCCATATTTCCACTATTTGGAATCTACAGCACGCAGCTGCACACCTTATTTAAGACCTCCACAGGAACCAGTCCGGAAAAGAGTGAGTGTTCCCATTGAAGCTCTTGGTCCTATTCCATCCAGTTAGGTTGGGGGGGGAAAGCAGAGACAACTACTCTGCATCTTTGTGAAACTAACCTGAGAAAGAGGGGAGGAGAAATAGGTTCTAGAATAGAAAAACTCTTCAACATTTTTATTTCTTTAGTTTGTGGAAGGTAATTGAGATTCATTCCAGAAGTTTCAGTTATACTGTGGCTTATAATCAGATGCTTCTTGTGGGCAGCACCAAAATTACAATGTAATTTCAACTCTACCCGTCAAAGTATTTATCATTTTTATCATTGTTCCACATTTGTCTTTCACAAAAATACCTCTTAAAAGTAAAACAGATACAAGCTCTATCTTAGGGAAACTGTATAAATATATTAGAAGGGAACATTTCAGGATAAATTGGATAAAACAAAGAAAGTGACACTAAACTCAGCAGATGGATGTAACAGGATCATTGATAAACCTAATGTGTCACTTTTTCCCAGTTTCCACTTCCAATTTTTCCAAAGTTGTTTGACGAACACCTGCAATTATGTTCACATCTTCCAACCTCCAAGTGCTGAAAATGAGCAGCAATTACTATGAGCATTTAGTGCTTTTTTCAGCAAATCAATAGGGGAGTATAATATACACTGTTCAATCAATGTCCCATCCCTTACATGGCTATGGGTCTTGGACTAAAAAGAATCCTGTCCTACCCACTGCAGCAGAAAAAGGAAATAATTTGCTACCATCTCTCCCCAAATCCATGTTACTATGAGGGAAAGCACTATTAGGGTAGGTGATTTGTAAATATTCACACCCCTCCCCAAGTAATTCTTTTTTACATGTAACAAAAGCCTCCAAAGGGGGAACGATAGCATATTAATATGGGGAATACAAGGAGTAAATCTCAAGTTCCCACTGACTGTTCAGGGCTGCAGCTTTTCCTTGGTTTTTTAAACAAAAACAAAACCAAACCTATATTGGAGTGGGTTTAGGGGAAGACTTCTCTCTCTGAAAACCAGACTATACTGTTCAGTGGTACAAATTTGGTTCTGAATCAGCACAAACACTGTGTGAACATGCCCTAGGTTAGATGGAGAAGTTTATACATGCCTTTTAGTATGGGATGGTTAGATTCCCAGATCCATAAAAGGCAGATATACTCAGATGACCACAGATGACCATTCACACAAAATGCACTGGTTGTTGCCCCTTAGTTATTGTTTAGCATACAGCCCATTATTTAAGTGTCCTTCTTCATCATTTTCTTGCTGCAGGAAGTCTACAGTTTCCTCAGAAACCTGCTGTATTTCTCACATCAGTCTAATAACTCAGGATTTTGCAGTTGTTCTTAAAGGTGAATCCACAGTATGGGGACACTCGCAAAGGGTGCTTCCTTATTCACAGAACTGCTTGACAGTGCCTATCTAGGTTCCCAAAGGATGGGGTGTGTGTGTGTGTGTGTGTGTGTGTAAAAAAGGGAAGTGAAAGAGCCGAGTATGAATTCACAAACCCCGAACCCTGGCATATTCAGATAAGTAAGTTTCCTGATTTTTTTTGACAGGAAATGCTCCAGGTTTCTCCACCTACGGCGAGGCACAGAACTTAGCAACATGCTATAGGATGGCAAGAATAGACATCTCTATACTAATCCAATGACATTTATTCCTCTATAAGCAATGTTTCAGCAATATGTGTTGCTTGCCTGTGGAAACCCTCACAGTCCTCCAGCGTAGGATGCTGCTAAAATAGGCTTTTATTCACAGACTTTTCCTGGGTATTTGGACCATGACATCCTCCATTTGTAATGGGCCTCCAGAATAACTGCACACTGTCTTTTTTTGGAAATACTGAAAGCTGCCCACTCTCACAATACTCAGATCTTGCTGCCTAATTCAGGGTAAGCAATGGAAGCTGTATGGCAGAACAGAAAAAGGAGGAAACACATTTCTTCCTCACTTCCCCCCCCCCTTTTTTTTTTTGTTGGTAGTGAACTGATTGTTGGTTGAAAGCTGTGCTTTCTCCTCCTGCTGAGAGGGAAGGAGGCAGAAATAACCCAGCCTTAGTTTTTCTCTTAGATTTCAGATATGAGGAATTTGGCTGTAATACCGCCCCCCCCCCCCCCCCCCATGAAGCCTCAAACCAAGTTTTAGCTAATGGAAGAACAAAACTTGAGTGAGCAGAGTAAATATTGGGGATTAGCCTGGTCTCAAGGACTTGCCTAACATTGTTTAAGATCTTGTTTTTTAGTCTCCAGTCTCAAAACATTTGTTCCTCGATTTGCCACAGCTTCTGGAAATTTCTCAGCAATTGGCTTGCCAACTTGAGCAACTGGTGCTGATGTATGCTTCTTTCAGCTTTGTTTCTCTTGAAGACACAGACCCATTCAGGTACAAAGCATCCATTAGGGAAAGGTTAGCTCTATGTACGTAGTGTTAGTTAGTTAGTTAGTTAGTTAGTTAGTTAGTTAGTTAGTTAGTTAGTTAGTTAGTTAGTTAGTTATTTAACTTTGTATGGCTGTCCAGCTTAGCTCTATGTATGTAGTGTGATTGTTTGTTTGTTTGTTTGTTTGTTTGTTTGTTTATTATATGACCCGGGGCAGCTTATAAGTCAAAACAGCAACAACAAACATTGAAATAAATAAAAATTAAAACAAATAAAAATTGTTAAAACAAATTAGCCAATGCAAGATGATGCAAGGTTAGACAAAAATGTTTCAGAAGTGATCTTTGCTAATCATTCAAATGTGTAGAATTGGAGAAAATAGTCTTCCAAATAGAACCAAGATTTGGCACGTGCCACAAAGTACACATTTATAGTGTATTTTTGCTCTCTGAAGTACTCTTAGACTGTTAACAGACAGAAAATTGAACAGCTTTTTAAAGTTTGCCTAAATATTCTTTTTGAAAATGTCTAAATCTAGGATGATCCTATCCCATTTTCAGGAATACTGAAAAGAAGCCTAAGATTCCATTATGTTTTGATAACAGGTTCACATTCATAATTTTTCTTCAAAAGTTACTGGTTTATTTATTATTGTGGAAGCAAGAGGAAATGGCTCTTGGTTTCGAACCTGCCTATTGTCTCAACTTTCTTCTTCCGTACATGCACAAACATATCTGTCACTCAGTATTTATCTCAAAATCTCCACCAGCATATCGTGTTTCTTCTGTGGGAAATTTTGGATGAACGAGACTCGGCAAGTTTCTATCTTTCGATACTGTATCTCAGCACCATACACAGCTGCTCATGTTCCTCACAATCTTTATAAGAAGATGCGTTGGAACCTGGACATCTTGGAAGGTTCTGCTGCTCGGAATCAAACACTCCGGACAGAATAGTGAGTTGCTGTATATACTGAGGTTATTTATTTTATTTGTATTTATTTATTAAATTTATATCCTACCCATCTCACTGATAGGGCCACTTTGGGTGGTTTACAAACAGTAAAAGGATAAATATACAAACAGTTAAAGTTTTAAAAAGCTATATAAAAAACTAGAACCAAGAAGATGGACAGCACGGGGATAAGATCTTCATCTTACCCCATTAACTATCTCCAGTGGTGAGCAACTGGAAAAACCAGGTTTTGATACTCTTCTGGAAGGCTTAAAGGGTGGGAGCAGTTCCTGCCTCCAGTGGTAGAATGTGTGTGGGGGGTATCACAGTAGAAAAGGCTCTTCTTGAGCCCACCAGCTGGGATTCTTTAGCAGGTAGGGTCTGTGATAGGCTCCTTCCGCTGAAGTGAATTGGGTAGGCAAGTCCCATTGGGGATACCCTGGACCCATGCATAAAGGGCTTTAAAGGTAAAAACCAATACCTTGAATTGGACCCAGAAACAAACTGCAGCTCACGCAACAGTGGTATTATATGTGCCACCCTAGAACCCCCAGAACTATCTGCGCTGCTGCATTCCAGATTTGCTATAGCTTCCAAATAGTCTTTAAGCACAGCCTCATGTAAAATGCATTACAGCAATCCAACCGAGAGATAGCCAGGACACGAGTGACTTGCGCAGGGCCTCATAATCCAGATAAAGGCGTGACTGATCCACAACATGAAGTTGTGCAAAGGTCCTTCTAGCCACGACTTCCATGTGCTCTTTGAGCAGGAGTCGTGAGTCTAGGAGAATCCCCAGGTTGCACACCAGGTCTATCTGGGAGAGTGCAACCCCATCCAGAACTAAAGATGATAACCAGATCCCAAAGCCCCTTGAACCCACAGCACTCCATTTCACCAGAGTTCAGTTGCAGCCTGTTGTCCCCCATTCAGACTCCCACAACCTCCATGCACTGCAAAAGGGCAGCCACAGCATCACTTGGATCATCAGGGATGGAGATGCAGAGCTGATTATCATCTGCATACTGATATCCCATCACACAATGTTGGATAATCTCATCCAGCAGTGAGATATATGGGGAGGGTAGATATGACCTGGCTAGGCAGATCATTGAACAACACTTATCCCTTTCCATACCTCTGATGATGAAAGAATAGTGTCATTCCAAAGCTATTCCATATTATATCAATGAAATTCTTTATTTGGTCTTAACTAATGTTTATTTCTTGAGTTTCCCAGAGGCTATTTGATCAGCCAACCATTTCACTGCTTCCATGCAATCTTGTCCTTGTGTTATAGCTACTTCCTATGCTTCCGTGATACAGGAGATGAAACAACTGTGAAAATGCAGAAGCTTTGGTCCATAGGACGCTGGGTACCTTTAGATCCTGACAGTGAACACAGTTCTGATGTGCTATCCTGGTAGGTGTGCAGAACTAGAGATAGGACATTGGTATAACACTTATACAGACTGACTTAATGTAATGGTGTAATGGTTAAGGCATCAGGCTGGAAACTGGGACACTGTGAATTCTAGTCCCACTTTGAGCAACTGGATGATCGGGTCAGTCACTTTCTCTAGCCCTAGGAAGGAAGCAATGGCAAACTATTTCTGGAAAACCTTGCCAAGAAAACTGCAGGACCTTGTCCAGGCAGTCTCCAAAAATCTGATTAAATGGAAGAAAAAAATGCAAATAGTTTCTCAGTTGAAACTGTGGTTGAATTTGTTCGTGTGTTGTGAGATTAAGGAGTTGTCATGCCTTCTGACTGCTAGTTGATGTTCATGGATGTGCTCTGCTGATTTTCTGCCAGTATGTTCTACATAGTGGCTGTTACAGTCCTTACATTGTATGTTGTAGATCAGGGCTTTTCAACCTGTGGTACGCGTACCACTTGTGGTACATTAACAAGTGGTAGGTGGTACGCAGCCCTGCCTAGCCAAGTTTAGTGGGGGAGGGAATGAGCCAGCGTAGGCAAGGACTTACAGTGAGAGAGTCCTCTGGAGCTGCAGAGTGGCTGGACAAGACAAAAGGCCCCAGGCTCACTTCTGGCTCACCCTCCCCCATGAGAAAGGAGGAGGAGGGGGTGGAGACCTATAAAAGGAGGCAGTTTGGGCGGGAGAGGGAGAGAGAAAGAAAAGCAGCAGCCTTGGGAGGTGGGCATGAGAAAGAGGGAGGCAGGGAAGGAGGGAGGGAGGGAACTTAGCATTTGGCCACCAGCAGCCCTGCCATTGACTTTGCTTGTCAAAAGGCTGCAAAAGGGGATCACATGACCCTGGGACAGCGACCATCATAAATATGAATCAGTTGCCAAGTATCCAAATATAAATCACATGACCCTGGGCATGCTGCAATAGTCATAAGTGTGAAAAATGGTCATAAGTCATTTCAGTGCAATTGCAACTTTGAACAGGGTTTTTTTTTGGTCATCACGTTTTTGACACCTTGCTAGGTGGTACTCGAATATTGCCATATCCTAAAAGTGGTACAAACGGTGAAAAGGTTGAAAAGCCCTGATCTAGATAACATATCCATAATTTTGTTGTATGTCTATATGTATATTATACATATTATTTGCTCTGTGCTAGATTGAATTATTTTGTCCCTTTAATCTAGCATTCTTTTCTTTTGACTATCAATGTTCACCATAATGGCGGGTGAATGTTCCTATCAACTTGTGAAGGTTGAGTCAACTGGGATTGAATTAAAGGCATTCTACACATAATTCACACCCTATGACCGTAATGGAGTTTGGCCATTAGGGTCAAACACATGGGTCACCCATGTGACTGACTTGATTTTACCGTTTTTGCAGTGGTTATTAGTGAATACTATAGTTGTTAAGTAAGCCGATTGATATGGATGAGTTTTGTTGAAAACCAGAAATAAATGCTGGTTTTTGGCAACAACATCATAAAACACAATCATATCACTGTGGGACATTGCAAATGGCCATAAATATGGGTAGGTTGCCAAGTGTTGGAAATGTGGTTATATAAATGTGTTTGGGGGGGGGGGGTTGGCCATCAGATTGTAAGTATCCCAGGGGAGATCCAGCTTAACTTCAAATGGTCCCTAAGCAACCAGTCGTAAGTCGAGGACTAACTATACAAACAATAAGCTCTTCTATTGCACAGATATCCAAAGACTGGTCTAAATTTGCACTGAAATAATTGAGGACCTAATCCTTGAGAGAAAACTAAAGTTGCGTATCCTCTAAAACAATTGAAATGCTGCAATGCATCATCATCACTTCTATCACTATACAGATATTTAATTCATATAAAATGTTCCTTAGGTATTCAAATACATTATCTCCAATCTCCAATACTTTTCTTAAAGGATAAACTTGATAAAACTACATAATACAGTTGTACTAGTCACTCATGCATTTGTGAACCATATTTGAAAATAACATAGACAGGCCATAATTCCATCAATCGAATGCTCCATCATTGCTGCTTGCCCTTGGTAGCTATGTTCCTACCAAGATTATGTTCAGAAACAGTACTTTAACTGTATGTATATTATTGCTTTCAAATTTGTTAAAGGAACACAGACCTATTTGTATTAAAATGATATTTGAAACAGCATTGTCTTTGGCATCAGTAAACATTCTAATGGGAAATTATGAATAAGAATTCTGCACTGGAAATTTAGAGTATTGCACATCACAGCACTATTGCAATTTTATCTAAAACAGTTTCCTATTTACATAATGTGGGATGTAGTTGAAATGCGTGGGACAAAATTGATTGTGTGTGTGAGTGTGTGCTGTAACTTCCCACTCATTTTTATTGTGGTAAAAACAAATGTAGATGATGCCATCTGCTTAATTCAATATTATGACTGAATTCAGTACTGTGACTGGTGATTGAGTCAACAATACACATTTTCTGAAAAATATATACAGTACTAAGAAGCACTTTTGAAGATTCAAAAGCAAAATATAAAAAGATAAATACTGACTATATACCTATCTCTGGGAAAAGATACTGTAGTTTTATAATAGATACCTGATGCTTCCAGAGAACACTTTTATTCTATAGATGTTCTGTTGCCTCTAAAAGGATGGTAATCTTCCAAGTGTAAACCTCCTATGCTTTCTATCTTATTTTTCTATTATTATCCAACTTACTTTAAAAACCCGACATATTGTGTTAGTACAACTGTCAAGAACAGCCAGCCATCTGAAAGTACTGATATGAAAGAAACTCACACATGCATTACACTTCATTTGCCCTTTGTCTCTTGATAAGTGTCTCCAGAGCACTTATCTAGATAGATGTATGCTATAATGACCACCTCCGACTTCTCCCTTTTTCTTCACACAGGGTATTGTGTCATCAGCCCACAGGGGATTACCAGCAGCTCCTAACAATTGGATTTGAGGAACCTTCCCACACCTTAGCTACAGATCTCTTAGTGCAGATGCTAAGTGCTCAGAGTTCTGGTCTTCTTAATCGTGAGTCATCCTGCTGGCTGGGCCCAGGAGAACAGGTGCAGTAAAATGTACATAACCTTCAAGTATACCACAATGTGTATTTCGTGTATATGATTGCTGCACAGCATCACCAGCACTGCATTATCAGCGTCGCCAACACCACATTTTCAAGAGCATTATTCCAGATGCCAGTTATGTTTCTTTAAGTTATGTTTCTTTGAATATAACAACTCATATCAGTTCCAATGTATTTTGAGGCTATTCCTTCATACTATTCAGGGATGTAGATGTTAAGAACTGATACACAATATATCTGAGAGATGAGGCTGTGGAAAGGTACTTCAGCTTCAGTTCTAATTGTTTATTCATTTATTGACTCATTTTTCCAGTGTCTAGGATACCACACAAATAACAAAATTGAAACATCTAAACATAAAAATTTAAAATCCCATTTAAAAACAACATAACACAGGCTATTAAATTTAGTAAACAAATCAACAGTAAGATTGGCAGTACAGAAGTTAGGTCTTCTAATACCAGATAAAACATTCAACTAGCCGTGAAAAGCTTCCCTATCCTTGTGACTTTACTTCTTGCATTAATGAGATCATGAATGGGATGTCTTGACTATTTTGAAATTGTGACAAGCTGTGTCTTTCCATGGGTTCACTATGGTAATTATTCTAATGTTACAATGTTAAATATTATAAGCCACATTTCACTTTTTAAAGAATCACCTTGTTTCAGAACAAATGATAAACTACAATAATTTAATTTAGAAAAAAAACCCCACAAGGAAATAAAAGGAATGTTCAGTATTTTTTTTTAAAAAAAGCGGATGCTAACACCACATATTTTGGAAACGCACTGGCCAACTTTGCAAAACTAGGCTGGATATAGTCTTGTTTTTCTCTACCTGCAGTAATAATAACTGGAATTCATTTGGAAGAATTTTATGTTCATAAGAAACTTGGAACTCAGAAATGCAGCCTGAAATTACTGCAACAGAACTAACCCTCCTATGAGTAATAACAAGTCCTGCACATATGTTGCAATTTTTCACAGGGCACATAATAGACATAGCTGGTGTCATGCGTGAAGAAAGTGCTGCCTTTAAAACATAGACCATCCAGTTAAAACATGAAGAAAGTTAAGCAAGAATGCAAAGTTGGAAGGGCACCTGTTATAAAACAAAACAGAAATAAAAAAAGAAGCCCTGCCATCTAGTGGTCTAAATATTTATTT
Organism: Azemiops feae; assembly: GCA_023970755.1. Classification (NCBI taxonomy): domain Eukaryota; kingdom Metazoa; phylum Chordata; class Lepidosauria; order Squamata; family Viperidae; genus Azemiops; species Azemiops feae. Next base: position 1,904,520 of record JALGBA010004283.1, read on the forward strand.
CAAAGGTCAGCCATACTGGTGTGCTGTTTTTGCAAGACTGTGGAGCAGAATGTATACAAACATTGCAATGTTTTTGCTTTGTTAAAATATGTAACAAAATGTACACAAATGTAAATAACAGAAATGAAAATAAAGAATTATGGTAAAGACATATAAGAAAAGGTGTATTTTTTATTTTGCAACACAGAATAAAAACAATACAAACTTTAAAAAAATCCAACAAACCCAAATAAATTAGAAAATGACAATTAAGAAAAATACAAACATTTAAAACATTCATTTTCAATACATCTGTCTACAATGACATTTGTATTATCAAAACTAATCTATTAGGAAAATGTCAATACAGATAATAAATGATGACCAAATTACTTGAATTTTTCCACTATAATTTTCCAAAGTATTTCATTGCAATAATTTTTCAGCAAAATAATGTCCCATGGTTTTCAATATTATTGTTCCAATAAAAGATTTCGGTGTATCTACATTTTAAAATAAAAATAAAACAGGTAATAAGAAAAAATGAATTAATTTCTTAGGTGGATTGATTTACGTGCAGAATAAAATAGTAAACCACCTCAGGATTTATTATCAAAGATAGTTGAATTATTATTTATTTCTTCCAAATCTTTCAACTCAAAACATTGACTAACTGGATAATAATGCAATGTTAGTGAGGTATGATATCACCTACAGATTATTTTTATGGTAAATTAAACAACCTGTGACCCCTTGGTTATCATTTCCTTACCAGATTTCTCAATGCCTTCAACAGTTGCAGAGCTTCTAATGTATTGCCTTCATTGGAAAAATTCTTTACAATCCAGAGATACTCAAGAGCTGTATATGTCTTTAAAATAGCCATGTTGAATTGTGTAGCACAGTTAAACATCAGGAATTAACCACATCGAATTCTGTATTAAGTCATAAAATGTTTTATAATAATGCTTATGTCATATTTTATAAAAATTGCCAAATTTCAATTCCATGGAAGACATGGATTCCAGATTTTGCATGCATTGTAAGTTAGCCCATTTGAGGTACCTTCAACAATTTTTGATTTATGATACATTTCATCCAGGTAAAGGTCATACACAAACAGAGTTTTAATAATATATAGATTCATGGGGACTTGCTGAAATAATTTACTGTAAAAGGAATTTGCTTGCCACAAGGAAGTCTGATGAGATTCATTAAGTTCAGTACCCAAATTATCCTGCATTCTTTAGACTCTCAAAAGCAGTCTAAGACATTACATTTTTGAGAATTCATTATTATTATAGTTATATACTATTTTTAAATATTATTAATAGTGCTTTGTATCATATACTTTATTCAATTGAAACCAGGTTGGTACTTCTTTGCAGCACTTTTGCAAAATATATTTGGGTTTACAATTAAATCTCTAATTCTATAAAATCTTCTGTAAATAAATGCCTTGTATTTATCCTCATGCTTAACCTGCAGTGATTAAAAATGAGAGAGGAAGCCTGGAGCCAAAGTTATTTCCAGCTTCTCCAAACTTGAATATTGATTTGAAAAGAGATGCATATATTAAAACTGGCAGAATTATTCACTGTCTGAGGGAATTGTTCTGCTCACAAAATATGCATCAGTAAGAGACAAGGTCAGGATAGTCTTTCTATAACTTTTCTTTTTGAAGTATCAAGGCTAGACTGCTGGAAGAGTTTTAGAAGCTTTTGAAGCTGAGAACTTTCATTTGTTAGACTGAACAAATACTTGCTATGTGTTTTTATACTCTTCAAATAAGCAACAAGCTCCTGAAATACTGTAGGATGTCATGTTCCAGAGCTGTTAAAAAATATTAAAGCCAGTATCAGTAAAAGCAAGAATGTTTTTTTTTCATTTTCCCATTAGCAACTCTAAAGTTAAATTCATACAAGTACCTAGACAAGGTAAAAAGTCACGTGTTGTATATTTGCCCAAGCTCTTTCTAGCATTTTACAGTCATGGAATACTGAAAAGTTTCCTGAGTTTTAAGTGGTAGGCATGTGCTGTCTCACTTTTTCCTATATAGGACACATATTTCATTCACATCAAGGAGCATAGGATTCTTAACCTGGGCCCACAAACGCCTTGGGGAGGGTCTCTGGATAGGTTTCAGGGCATCTATGAATTTAGATGGGAAAAATGATAATTTTATTTTCATCTGTTTTACTATGTTATATCTATTTTTATACTTTGATAACTGAACATAATTGGTGTTTGTACATTTCACCAGACTCTAAAAGTGGCATAAAAAAGTATAAGAACTAACGTAGTACATTTCAGCATCATATTGATTCTAAGATAGATTTCTAAATTACTTATAGTAAGCACTTTATAGAAAGCTGAGTTAAGCAACCTTCTGAGAATAGAACTTTATATAGCAATATATATAAATTATTAATTTGTTTGAACAGAATGTGAATACATAAGGATACAAATTGCAGGTCGTTGACCACAATAATTTCTCAGAAGACACCAACTATGATTTTCTAATTCATCAAGCAGAACACATTCAATGACGGCACAAAACTAGAGGGTTTTTGATGGAATACAGAAGTTCCATATTCTACTGCCATTTTGGGGAAAACTGCATATTTTTGAAAAATGCCTTAAGCGGTCATACCTCAACTAGCCAAACTCTGCAAACATCCCACTTATAGAAGAAGAGATTGTCTCGATGCAATAAGATCCAAATCATCCAAAGAGCAAAACATTTTGGTCCATTCAAAACAGCATATATCATTTTTCCTTGCTTCCTTGCTCAAGGACATTTTGAGTCTTATTGAAGCAAGGTACACTTCTGCTGTATGACTAGTGAGCTGGAATGATCCGGCTCTTGGGGAAGTCATCACTCTGATTAAAAAAAATGCTACCCATTGCCATGTTTTGCTGGAAACAGCTAGAAACTGAATCTGATAGCATTAGTCTATGTGTGTACAAATTGGTCGGTTGAGAAATGGGTGTTTATCATTTTCAAAAACACATGCGTTTTTATCCAAAATAATAGAGCAGATATAATCTATATTGTATTCCTGCATCTAGTTGTATGTATGGTGAATCTGGCAATTTTGGCTCTGGTCAAGATGTAGCTATTTGGACTATATTCTAAATATGCCTGTTTTTGCCTGTCTATCAAAGTTGTGGCTTTTCCTGCCTCAAAGTATTTTAGTTTTATATAACTGAGATGTATTTAATTCATTTGGCTGAATGGAGCTGTTTTAAGAACATTAGCTTCGAAAAGCTACAGGAATAGTGTCAGTTCCCGCGGACGTCTATAATTTGCGGGCAACTCAAATATTCCGATCCTGCGCAGGACTTGTGAGTTTAGCTGGCGGGGAAATAGGTGCTCCAGGCAGTTTTGCATTATTCTCGAGGGCTTGAGGAGTTTAGGGTTAAAATCCTGAAACCCTTCCACTTTATTTCAAAGATAAGCATTACAACTCCTCGTTTTCATTTATCTCAAACCCAGCTCATTCTCTTGCCTCAATCGCAATTGACGGAAAGCCATTCTAATGCATTCCGTTCCTTGTGACTTCCCGTCTTTTAAAATCGTTTCTTCCTCAAAACATTTCGGGTTCTTACATAGTTGCATTAGCAATTATTTACTAATAATACTAAGGAAAATCAATTCTTATTCCTAAGCAGAAAAGCACTCGAGAACACATCTGCCCGCACCCAAAATGGCGATTAGTTCCTCTTTGCATTTCACCGCCATACACTCGCTAGAGAAACTTCAGCTGCCCCGACTTCCCTTTCCCACTCCCGGCAGCCATTTTTCTTTCTCTGTAAGCCACGGGACTTGAAAGACAGGAAGGAGCCGGCACGCATCCTTCCAGCCAATCATTAAGCAAGTGCACGAGACTGGCAGGCCTGGGAACCGACGATTTCCTTCTCTCTTTTGCGGGGAGGCGGGACTTTGTTTGACGATGGCCAATGAGAAGGGAAAGAACTTCCTTCCCCAATCCGCCCTGTTCCAATTGGCGTGGGGCGAGGGTTCAGCGGTCGAAGCAGAAGCTCGAGTTGGACGCGGGTAGGTGAGTTAGTACCGTGAGGCGGGAGGGAAGCGGCGTGGAAGCCCCTACGGGCAGGAGAGAGCCCGGCGTGTGGCTCCTCGACTTTCGGTCGCGGTTCCAGGGGCCGGTAACGGACGGGCACCGGCTTGGTGTTGCACATAAGGGGGGGGGGAAATGGTTCTCATGTGCTCGACTCCGTGACTGGTCCGTTCAAACGATTTACTTTACCCTGCTGGGATACGTGAAAAAGCTATTTTGGGAACTGGGTTGTTTATCCGGGCGCTCCCCCCCCACCCTCCCCCTTTTATTATGGAAAGTAAAGGCTCGACCTGCCTGCCCGCCTCCCAGGTAAAGCGGCGCAGAAGGAGAGGTGCGGGTTGCGGGGCCGTAAGCTTTAAGCCGCCGCCGGTTTCTGAGGTCGTCGGCCGAGTAGGAGCCCCGCAGCTAGGCGAACTCGTGGCGACGTTCCGATTTCAGCGCTCGGCTCGTAGCTTCCTCCGCCGTCCGGTCCTCCTTGTGGGAGCGAAGCTTTGCGCTTTTTCCTCCTCTCGGCAGCAACTTCCAACGGAGTATCCTAATCTAGGTGAATTAAAAAATAGAGAAGAGTATGATTACATTTCTGTGGGAAGTTTCCCCATAAACGAAAGCTAACGCAGTGCTATTTTAAAAAAAACATATACAGAAAAGTCAATTTGTAACTTCTGGGTTGGTTGAAGTCTTTCTTTTTCAGTAGTTTTGGAAATAATATTTTGCCTTTGCTAATTGTCTTTATTTTATTGTTTATGAATACCAAACGTTATTTATCAGATTTTTTACCCCACCTTTGCTTCTCAAGGGGAGATAGAGCATTCAGTTATTTCTCACAAGAATAACCCTGAGAAATCAATGATTGGCCTAGAAGAGTCACTCCTAAATGGTGGTGGTGAATTTGGACCAAGGTTTTCCTAATTCTGCCTCTCAACCACTACCCTCTTTTTCTTCAAACAAACAAAAAAAGGCTGCTTCCTAGAATGCAGTCACCTTAGGCTTAGAACCTCTGGGTTTTGTCTTCTCAATGCCAAGTCCCATTCTACCAACAGTGAGATGCGAGGCTGGTGTCCAGTATATCAGGAGGTCTTTGGGTTAGGGAAGTCAGAAGTATCTTTATAGGCTACCTAACTCCCAAATTACTCTGGGTGGTTTACAACTAAAAAAGCCAACACAGAGAAAGTATAACTGACTTGAAGATCAAGGTACCAAAACAAATCAAATCAACAATACAGAAAAAGGACTCCGCTGTCCCCCCTGTTCCAATAGCTTGTGAGAACAAGGTTTTGGCAATTTCCTAAAGGACATAAAGGAGGGAGCCACATGAATCTCTACTAGGAGATGCTCATTCCTGAGGGCAGGAATTGTAACATAGGATACATTACCACATTATGAACCATTTTTAAAACGCAATTTTGTTTAATCCTGTCTACTTCAGTTTGTGTGCGTGGGTGCACTCCTGAGTCAGTGTCAACTCTTATTGAACAAGTCCATGAAGTTTTCTTGGCAACATTTTTGGAAGTGATTTCCCATTGCCTTTGTCCAAGGTCTGAGGGAAAATCTAGCCCAATGTCACCCAGCTGGCTTCATGCCCAAATCAGTACTAGAATACACAGTCTCCTGGTTTTTAGTCTGATGGCTTTAATCACCAAATCAAACTGGGTCTGCATTAAAGGATACGTAATTGTAAATAAAGCCTATGGAAATTAGCTGATAGGCTGTCTTGGCGCCGTGTGAAAGAGTGGGTTAAAATTGGAGACCAGCCATTAAGACTGGCTGTCGGTCCACGTTTGTATTTCTTAATGGAGACTTTAAGCAAAAGTCCTCTTGAATGATGAGCAAATTACCTAGCCCTTTCTCTGTAGGATTGATGGAAGACTCATTATGATTAATCTGTGATTTAGCTAATCTTTTCTGTTCCTTGACAGATGAAATATTAATTAAAAGAATTAACACTGAAAATGAGTTTGCCTAATGTTAATGAGGAACAGGTAAATACAAGAGAACAATATTTTTATCCTTGATTTAAATACAGACTGTTCTAAAACGAGCAATGTCTGCATAGCATTCTTCGAAAATCCATGAAGATTGATGGGTAAAAGTATATGAAAAGAGATTGATGTCTACCAGTTATAAATACATTTAGTACAGCAGGGATGAGATTATAATTTCAGCACTATAATTTTATCATAGATCTTTGAAGACTTGTTTGAAAGATAGATATGTTCTTAATAGGTTCTGTGGCCTGATGAGAAAGCCAAATCACTTAGTCAGAATCTTGTCAATTCCTTGCCCTCTGTTTTGGATTATTTTTACAACAACTTCTATGACATAAAAAGTTTGTATTAAGGGGGAAAGAATGTGTCTACTATAATAAATACATGGTAACATGGTTTTGATATCATGTATGTGAAAAAGACCGACAATATTGCATATGGTTTTTTAAAAAATGGCATCTGACTTGAAAAATAATAGCTGAGGATGGAAAAAAGAGTGATGCTGATCTTAGGCTCACAAGTTGTTTGAAAAATTACAACTTTGAGAAGTTGGGAAGTTAGTCAAACTCTTATCAGTAGGATTTGCTCAGAATCTTCAAGCTGGAGTCTGTTAATCGCTACCTCCAAGTACATCTGTAGTTCCATTTTAGTTTTGGTTTCCCTCATCCTGGATTTAGCTGTCATCCATCAATGTATTACAGAAGTTCTGTGCTTTTTGCTTTCCCTGAAGGATATGGCTGAGCAGGATGTGGAGAATGAGTTGCTGGATTATGAAGATGATGAAGAGCCTCAAGGAGTGACAGATGCAACTCCTCCCCTTGTTAAAAAGGATGTGAAGGGCTCTTATGTCTCCATTCACAGTTCTGGCTTCCGAGATTTCCTGCTGAAGCCAGAATTACTTCGTGCCATTGTGGATTGTGGCTTTGAACATCCATCAGAAGGTAGGAGCTGAGCCAAGGCCCTTGGTCCCCCTCATCAATCAGCCCAGTTCACCCACCGGGAAGCAACTGCCAGTGGTGCTACGCGGTGCAGGGTGAGAGCTGGGGGCTGCAGGGAGCAGGGGTGGGATGGTTTGGTTTTAATCGTTATCAGTATTGAGTCTAGCACAGCCACTATGATGATGATCGTATGGGGAGCTCTGCAAATAAAATTTCAATATTGGAGATTATTACAATTGTGTGAGAAAGTATTTTTTAATTTTTTAAAAAATTTACATATCTTAGAATGTTACCAGAACTCCACTGTGGGACCAACCAATATATAAAGAGAGTATAAGTGAACAAATAACAAGTCTGGTTTCTTTTACTTCTTTAAACATGTTATTCAATATATGTGAAAAAAAGCAATCACTTGCTTTAGGAATTCTGAAAGAGATAAATTTCACAAAACTATATCACCTTTGATGCAAGATCTCAGTTCAATCTGGCACAAGAGACATAATTTTTCAGTTAGCCAAATAACTGAAGTCCTGTTAGCGCCTGAGCTCCCTTTATGATATGGAGTAGGATCTTATATTTAAGGGGAAAGGTTAGAGATTTGCAGTATGCCACTAAAAGTCTATTATGGAATGGCTAATTCATGTCAAAGTTCTTTACGATCTTTACATTTGTTTTGTAATTCAAAGTGATGCATGGATTAAATGCCAGTGGTCTGAATTTTCTTATTTTCTTATGAGATATGTATGTAGGATACTTAATCTTCAAGGATATAATATAGAATATCTGTTTGAAAGAAGGGAAGTTAGGATCAAGGCTGCCTGGAGTTCTTCATAGAAATGAAATACTTTCATTTCTCCAGTGACTCTTGTGTAATTATTTTTTCTTCTTTCCCTATCAGTACAACATGAATGCATTCCACAGGCAATTCTAGGCATGGATGTACTATGTCAAGCCAAATCAGGCATGGGCAAGACTGCTGTTTTTGTATTGGCTACTCTACAGCAGATTGAGCCAGTGGATGGGCAGGTATGTAAAGGATGTTGGGAAAGAGTTTGTTAAAAGAAAGCTATATACCATAAATAGGTGGTAGGAATCTTGTAAATGTGATTCAACTACTACCATGAGTGCAATGATTCTGGGCATGGACACCAAAAAGGATAAAAATTAATGGAGATGCTGTTTTTTTGTTTCCTAATAAGCAGTTGAATTAGCTTCAGTGTGCTGTTTCTTACCAATTCCAATTCATAAAGAATCAGATTCCATTTGAGGCGTTTTAGTATTTTCATCTCTGAGGTGTGTGTGTGAAGGGGTGCTGTTGAACCTCCACCTCTTAACACAAATTTCTTGCACTTTTAAAAGGAATAAGACTTTAATTATAAAGTTAAGACTTCCAGATGCTTTCAACCGTATCTCTGCTGTTGCAAAATGTTATTTCATAGTCCGGCAGAGACTTTTGATTCATGTAATAATAATTTATTAAACTTGTATTTCCCCCTACTCTCAATGGCTTTTGATGGCTCACTACAGTCAAAGAAATTACAATAAAACAAAAGGAACTGGAGCACGCCAACCCTGGAGGATCTAATCAGCCAGGTAGATGTTATAGGAGATAGGCAGTCCTTCAAATAAGCAGGCACTGTCATGTAGGACCTTGTAGGTAACAGCCAGTGTCTTGAAACACACCTGGAAGCAAATTATCAACCAGTGCAGCTTACGAGGCAGAGATGTTACATTGGCATGCCTTGGGCATGCAGTATTGCTTATGTCACAACCCTCTGAAGCTTCTGGGTGGTCTTCAAGGGTAGACCTATGTAGAAAGCACTGCAGTACTCAAGCCAGGAGGTGACATGGCCATGAGCAACTGTCTGAAAGGCCCCTTGATCTAGGAAAGCACACAACTGTCTCACTAGATGAATTTTGTGAAGGCTTTCCTGGCTAGAGCTGCCACAGCAGGGCAGGGGCTGTGAATCCAGGAAGACCTCACATCTGTGCCAACCTTGAAGGGAGAAGTGCAATTCCATCCAAGGTCAAAGATGGAATATCCTCAGACCTGGGTAATTCAGACACCCACAGCCACTCTGTCTGGGTAGCATTGAGTTGGGGATAGCTCCTCACCATCCAAACAACTAAAGAGCCTTTCTTGATGCCTTTGTATCAATATTTCTTTTAATTCTGCTAGGTCTCCGTGCTAGTGATGTGTCATACCCGGGAACTGGCATTTCAGATCAGTAAAGAATATGAACGCTTCTCAAAGTATATGACCAATGTCAAGGTGAGGGGCAAGTATTGCTTTGGGTTTCAAAATATTTAGAATCTTTAGTATTTTTTTAAAATCTCTGGAAATGTGTTGTGAATAGCATCTATAATTAATTGGGGAAGGAGTTTATATGGAGAAAGAGAGAGAATGCCCTTACTTTGGCACTGCTTGCTCGTATTTCTTCATGGACATCACCTAAAGCTTTTTTTTGGAGAGCTTGTAGTAGGATTCTTTTTTGGACTTTTGATATTAAGAGGAAAGGCTATAGGTCAGTGATCCCACACATAGTTTCCATATAAATATTCCTTTGTTCAATCCCTTGGATTTCCAGGTACTTCTAGGAAAAGTCTCTAAAATCTCAGAGAACTGTTTCTAGTGAAAATAGACAGTTCTGAACTAATGGGATTTTGGGGGGAGGGCTGACTTTGAGTCATTGTGGGCTCCTGGTGACTTTCTGTATAGGTCCTTACAGTTTTCTTGGCAAAATTTCAAAAAATGGTTTGCCATTGCCTTCTTCCTAGGACTGAGAGTGACTGACAAGTCCAAAATCACCCAGCTGATTTTGTGCCTAATACAGGACTAGAACTTTGGTCTAGTTTCCAACCCAATGCCTTAGCTACTACACCAAACCAGTGATCATAATGGGCTAATTATTTGATTCTAAAATCTATATATACTAAAACTCCTACTATGTCTGTCACTCTGTACCAGACATGTCAAACTCGCAACGTCATGTGACGTCGCGCAACGTATCGGGACGGTTTTGCCATTGCCGGCAATGGAGTGGGTACGGCTTCCGGATGACGTGTCCGGCCCGCGGGCCGGTAGTTTGACACCTCTGCTCTGTACTCTTAAGTTAGCCCAAGTGGTGCATTATATCACATCAATGTTTTAACCAAGGTTCCTAAAATAAGCTAACTTAAAGGATGCGTAAAATACCTAGGACTCCTGTGGAATTCAAAGTTCCATGATGTTGAGATCCATTTTATTTGCAAAGTTGCTCGCCATTGCAGCGTTTCCACAGTCAGGTGATCATAATTTCTAACATCCCCTGCCGGCTTTCCCACAATCAGTGGAGAAGCTGACAGGAAATCAAGAGATGGTCCTACTCCAACTGCTTTTTTGTCTGCCCATGGTCATTCTGTTTATCTGTTTAGGTAAGTAAATACTGACTTATTATTGAAGGTTGTTTGCCACTAGGGTTAGTTTTTTTTATGATATATATATACTCTTGTTAGATGATCATGGGACCATCCAGCAGTGGGGTAAAAAGAATAGGGTCAACCTAAAATCTAATGTTCATTTTGGTCACATGTGGTTGTACTACCATTCTGTCAAAGAGTGATCCAACGGGTCACAGGGTTGTCTAGTGTTGTATAAAAGCTTATCTTGGCCTTCTTGTGCCCGTTTATTGTTTCAAAGTGACCGAAATCCTTGTCTCTTCTTTCTAGAAAAAAGATAACTAGTATGAATCCTAGCTTTCAAGAGCTTTATTTGTTTGTGTGTGTTTGTGCATCTGTACCCTTGATTTATTGTTGACCCCTGGTGACTGCCTAAATTAGTCCCTGTACTTTTATTAACTAAATTTTTCAGAAGTGGTTTGCCATTGTTTCCTTTCCAGAGCTGAGAGTGACTGGTCCAAAGTCAGCCAGCTGGCTTTGTGCCTAAGGCAGGACTAGAATTCATGGTCTCCTGGTTTCTAGCCTGGTACCATATTGCTACACCAAAGATGCTGTGTTTGAATTTTTTTTACTGCATTGTATAAATAATGCATTGCAAAGTCATTCGAGTGATTTCTGATTCTCCTGCAGGTGTCAGTTTTCTTTGGGGGGCTTTCTATCAAGAAAGATGAAGATGTACTTAAGAAAAACTGTCCCCATATTGTTGTGGGAACCCCAGGCCGTACTCTAGCGTTGGTGCGCAACAAGACACTCAACCTGCGCAATGTGAAGCATTTTGTTTTGGATGAATGTGACAAGATGCTTGAGCAGCTAGGTAAGAGAACTAGGGGAAGGGGAGGGGGGGTGTAGGCTGGAGGAGTCCAAATAAAACTGGAATTGTTTATAGAGTATAGTATTCTTGATCTATTGTAGGAAAATGGCCTGGTGCCCAAATTACAGAACAAGACACTGAGATAGAGATTTGATGTGCATGATTCAAACTTCATTTGAACAGAGCACCTATTTATTATTCAGTAAACCGTCAGACCTTTTTAGACATCAGGAAAACCTGAAAAAGTAGTGCTGCTTTAATGAATCCATCTAATGCAACCTTTAAGCAGCTATTTTCAGGTGTTCGTAGAAGTGAGCTGCTTTAAAAAAGTACAAGTTGCGATACTTATGTGAAGTATAATGAAGCATGTCTTCCAAATTATTTTGGAAGAGTGCATTGCCCTGCTAGTAGTAAAGTAAAGCTCTTTTAAAGGGGTATATCAGTAACTCCCTATCTCTTTTCAGATAGATGAGGAGTGGCTGTTAGTTTGTACAGTGATGATGCAAATCATCTTGAGACAAAACAAAAACTACCACTTTAATTCAGTTGGGATGGAATTAAAGTGCAAACACTGGGGGAAAAAAAGAGCTTAGCAATATTTCCGAATTGCTCAGCGTTTTCTGATATATTTTAGAAACTTTTCAAAAAGAAATCTATTGCCTGCCCTGAAGAGAGGCCCTTATGACAAGGTAACAATGAAATAGAAACACCAAGTTGTCCTCACTGACATAACGCAAAGCAGGGGTCCCCAACCACCGGTCCATGGACCGGTACTGGGCCACACAAACAAGCAAAGCCCCATCCGCGGGATGCAGGCAGTACATGAAACCACGCCCCCTCTGGTCCACGGAAAAACCTCTTGCTACGCAACTGGTCCCTGGTGCCCAAAAGGTTGGGGACCTCTGACATAAAGCATACAAAACACACAATGTTTGGAATGCCTTTGACTTGGAATACTTCCAGAATGGTCTGAGCAACACCCAACACATTGGGTAAAGTTGTATCCCATCAAACTCAGAAAAGGTGTTGCTTTGAATTTAAAACTTCTCAAACTGGAAACATTTTTCATATTACTATTGCAAGCTTACAGCTCTGTTTTTGCTGTGCTGTCGGAAACTCCTTATCTACAACATGCAATCAGCCATTTGTCCGAGCAGACGAACAATGGCTTAATTCTTTTGTTCAACCTAGGAACAGACTGCTTTGTGTGCAGGTACAAGTCATAAATCATCTATGTGCAATCAGATGTCCTTCAAGGAATGAATCACATTGCTAAGCATGACCAGCATTAATAGTAGTGTTTGTAATGCAATTCTTGAAGAGTTGCAATCCAAAACATACAAAAGATGCCAGGTTAAGAATCTCATATATCCTGATTTGAGCTGATCTATATGGCATTTAAACACACCTGAAGGGAAAGCTTTATAGGCCATATAGTAATCAGAGAAAAGAGGGTGCCCATTCACAAAATGTCTACTATGGTGCACATAGCTACTCACAAACGTTTACAGAAATGTTTGCTAATACTGCTGAAAGACAGTTTACCCAAGAGGTAGAATACAAAGCCCTAGAAAACAAACTCCATTTCAACTGTTTTCTTGTGGCTGGGCTCATTCTCCCCAGATGCTTTTTCCCAAGACTTCCATTATCCAAGAGCATGCCTTTCTTTTTCGCTTCTCCTGCCATTTATTTCCCCATCCGTTTTGTGCTTTTTCACTGAGCTGCCTTTCCTCTCCTTTTTATACTTTCCGTAGTCCTCATTTCCTTTTCTCACTTGGCGATCGCTTGCAACTCAGCCTTTACCTGTCTTCTTCGAAACCCTCCTATTAGTCAACTAGTCCGTGGTTTTCTGTTGCAGCCTAACCTGTTCTTTTTTTTTCCTTTGAGAAGGATGAATAGTTGGAGCACATGAAAGCTGAGCATTGGCCTCTAATTACATTATTACGATTAATTACATGCGGCCCAGTGGCATTTTGGAAAATAAAGATGTCAAGTGCTTGTTTGAAAGGCTTTTGTAAAAAACACAGTTATGAGCAGGTCATGTCAAAGGTGGTTGAGGATTATTTCTGGTACTGTTTTGCTTATTTGTATACTACAGCTGATAATTTTTTATGGAAGGGTACAAAGAAAAAAGTCGCTTGTTTTTTACAAGTTGTAATCAGAAGAGGCAAGATGAGTTGAGAAAGCTCTCTGTGGAAATGTTTAGAGCTCTGTTGCGTCTCTGTTCTCTTGGCCATTGCAATAAAGCATCTGAGTGTGAGAAATAGTGGCAGGAGTGGTTGAGCTAATGAATCCTTGAATTTCAGATCTGCTTTTATTGGGAACTCTTTATTTTTATCCGTGTTTCTTTTAGACATGCGCCGTGACGTACAGGAGATCTTTCGATTGACTCCCCCTGAAAAGCAGTGCATGATGTTTAGTGCCACCTTGAGCAAGGAGATCCGGCCTGTCTGCAGGAAGTTCATGCAGGATGTAAGTGCTAAAAGTCTCACCTTTTGCTGCCCAGTGGGGACAATGCATGCAACATGTACACAACGTAGACAAAAGAGAATCTACTGAGTCAGTTTGTGTTCCTCTCAACATCCTGCTTGGGGCAACAGGTGGGGGTTTGAAGCAGATTGCGGGTACTTGAAAGCAGCAAATGTCAGCGGCTTAATCATGCAAATACCACAATTATAAATCAGGGCATCTGATTGAAGTAAGTAAATTGCAGCATTTGCATAATTATATTGTTACACATTTGTCATCACTTATGCCTCCTCCTGGCAACATTACAGATACACTAGAAAGAAGTCCTCGGAAGAATGTACTGTAGTTTACAATTCAGTAAAATCATAGGGCAGACTTTGCCCTGAGGGTTACAGTCTAAGAGATATAGCCAGGTGCAGAGAAAGTGGCTAGCTGCTTAAGACATAGGAAAAGTGAGGACATAGTCTTGTAACCTATCCTGCCACTAGCACAGATTCAGGTGCAGTTTAAGAGATCTGACTTCAATTATTACATGGTGGTGGTCATAAAAGGTAATAATCTGTTGATGTATTCTACCCAACTCATTTATTTAGTTGGGAAAGATTTTTTTACTTCATTGATCGGACACTGATAAAAGTAAATGCCCATTAAGTTAGGAACCAATTTTGTGGTTCACATTACTGAGAAATCTGTATACGCTCTTCAGCAGATTTTTTTTTAAGTTGAGGCTTGATAACGTACAATCCTACAAAAGGAATAATGCTAGAATTATCTCTAGACCATCATGTTCATAGTAGTCCTAGGAATAAAATAGAGGAGGGCCATGTTTTCTGTGGTGGCAGAAATCAGAGGATGTCCAATAGCACCTTTTTCAACTAACACATTTAATTAAAAATGTGTTAGTTGAAAAAAAAAAAAAGCCTTTGTGAGTTATGGCTTACTTCATCATATGTGCCAGATGTAGGAACAAAAGTTATTTCTGTAGATTTCAGAATGTTCGTGTTTTGCATTAATATTTATTCATGACTGTATGTTTATATGTACACACATGAGAGGATTTTGCTATAATCATTTGTTTACTATTTGCAGCCCATGGAGGTATTTGTAGATGACGAGACAAAGCTGACTCTACACGGTCTGCAGCAATACTACGTAAAGCTGAAGGACACAGAGAAAAACCGCAAACTCTTTGACCTGCTGGATGTACTTGAGTTCAATCAGGTCTGTATGAAAGGATTGGCAACCATGGCTCGTAAGTGGTATATCCCACCTCTTGGGGTTGGAAGCTATGGTCACAATGGGAGTTGAAGGCTAATGGGAATCTGTAGGGCTTCCAGATCAATTCCTTTTGCTCTCCCCATCCCTGCAGGTTGTGATATTTGTAAAGTCTGTGCAGCGCTGCATGGCATTAGCCCAACTTCTGATCGAGCAGAACTTCCCAGCTATTGCTATACACAGGGGCATGTCTCAGGAAGAGAGGTGAGCAGCATCAGAGTCTGAAACCTGAACATCGCGTGTTAGTATCTAGGCTTTTGAGAATGGAATATGGGGACAATTACGTCTTTGATAGTAAAAAAAAAAAAAAAAAGTCAAGTGTTGTACTAACTAGTTTTAAGTACTTTGGGCCTAAGAATCAGACTCAGTTCTGGAGAGGAATCATGAAGTTCAAGGAAGTAATTTTTTTTTTTTTTTTGCAGGCTTTCTCGGTATCAACAATTCAAAGACTTCCAGCGTCGTATCTTGGTGGCCACTAATCTTTTTGGCCGTGGGATGGACATAGAGCGAGTCAACATAGTCTTCAACTATGATATGCCTGAGGATTCCGATACCTACTTACACCGGGTGAGTGAAATCAGGTTTGCCTTGCCAGTTTGCGGTAAGGAGCTGGTGGCTTGCAAATTCTGGATGGCTTCTGATCACTCTTTTCGTGGATTCCCAGCCTCTTTTTGGATTGGATTTTTCTGCTGAAAATTCTTAAATGACGTTTGCCTGATTTTATTTGAGCATCTTGATTTATGCCTCTGAGGGATATCTTTGAAACACTGGATTCAGTTTGGGGAGGAGCTTCTTTTGATCCTTGATACAGTCTTCTCTCTGCAGGTGGCCCGGGCAGGGCGCTTTGGTACGAAAGGCTTGGCGATTACCTTTGTGTCAGATGAAGGTGATGCCAAAATCCTTAATGAAGTACAGGATCGCTTTGAGGTCAACGTGGCTGAGCTCCCAGAAGAGATCGACATCTCCTCTTATAGTATGTATTGATGCGTTGAAACATTTCTTTATTGCATTTTATACTGCCGTAATCTGTGTGGATTCCTAATATATAACCCACGCTAAACCCATATAAAATCAAAATAGCATAAAATAAAGAGTTTAAAAAGTGCAGTGGCGACTTTCCTCAGTCCCCCCAAGTACCTCTCAGGGCAGTTTCCTTTTTTTTTTTTACTATTTTCTGGAAAGTCAGCTTTAAGAGGGAAATTGTTCCACAGTAAAGAGACTGTGACACGAACAGCATTTGGAATCACCTCAAAAAGCTGGGGGACTGTCAGACAATTTTGCAAGGATCTGCATACCGGATTAAGAAGAGGGCTCAGAGAGGACGTGACCCTGTAAGAGCCCAGGCGTATGGGGATGGCAAGTTAAAAATCTGAACTGCACCCTAAAACCTTTTGATAACCTGTGCAATATAGACTTTATAGGAATGTGGCTACTCCAATATGTGATATTTTGGGCCAATTGTATTTTATGGATGCTCTTCAAAGGTACCACCAAGCAGAGTACATTACAGTAACCCAGGTGTACAAATAGTCCTCAACTTACAGCCATTTGTTTAGTGACTGAGGTTACAATGGCATTAAAAAACAAAGTGACTTGTGACCGTTTTTCACACTTATGACCATTGCAGCGTCCCCATGATCACACAGTCAACATTTGGGTGCTTGGAAGCCAGCATATATTTATGACGGTTGCACTGTCCCGGGGTCATGTGATCACCATTTGTATCCTTCCCAGCCGGCTTCTGACAAGGAAAGTCAATGGGGGAAGCCGGAGTCACTTGATGACCGCCGTAGAAGGATAATTGTGTTGCTACTTGTGCCCTACTGAGGAGAGCTAGACCTGCACACTGAGTGCTGGAAACAATTATAAATCCTTAAATTAGCCGGTAGCAGCCATGGGTGGAACAAGTATCAGTTGCTGGTTTGAAAGTGAAGACACTTGCACCGTCTGTAAACTGTCTTCTACATGTTTCATAACTGAAATATGGAAAAATGCATTTGTATAAATATATAACATCAATATTTTTCTCAGTTAAATCTTCAGTTTGCTTAGGAGGCCAGATGTATGATAGGAATGAGCAAAAGGAGACCATGAAGTGGGACTGTTGGGGGTGGGGGTGGGGCAGAGGTGGCTGTTTTACCAATAAGGAAGGTTGTTAAGGACAGGATATGACTGGTAAGGTTTCCATGTACACTTCAGATACGCTTCTTCGAAAGTAGACCTAATCAATGGAGAAACAAAGCACTGATGACAGTGCCTGCTGAATTGTACAAGGGGACAGCTTTAAACTCCCAATAGAACAGCCCCCTGCTAGCTTTGGAGAGTTGAGACTGGACTCCAGCACCACAGAGGCAGCATTCAACTAATTCGGCTACAGAGGATGACTGAGTAATTGACTGCTATTTTTCATCTGGTCTCTTGCAGTAGAACAAAGCCGGTAGCCTGAGTTCACGGAACCCAGAGTGGAACAGGAGGTTGAGCACATCCCACGTCTTCTGCTGAACTCAGATGAATATCTTCTTGAAAAGATACGCTATGCAAAATGTAGGGATTTTGGTTCTTAACGTCTTACAAAGTGCCCAGATGGTATTTTTGCCTCAGCTCAAGCCTGGGGGCTTTTTTAATTAGATGTTTCTATTTTCTGAATAGTCAGCCCCTGAGGCTATGTTTCATAAATAAAAATTTAAAATAACTTTTTCGGGCTGTCTTAATGCATAATGAATCTACTGGTTACAGAAAATATACACATTCTTGCTTGCTTCTTCCGTTTTCTGCGGTCTCCAACCTTCATTCCCTTGACCTACTTGGAGTGCTTTCAGGACAATTTACCTTGTGTGTGTTGGGCTTCTCTCTAATATATACCTTGTCTAGTCTTCAGTTGGTTTCAGGTTTGCTTGAGGCTACTTGTTATTAAATAAACCAAGATGGGAATGGAAGTCCTCAAGAGGCTGCCAGTTTTGAGAAAGAGGTATATTCAGGAGCGCTATCATAGTACATGATCTTTCTCTACTTACATCTACTTAGGCCTTCCATTATCCAATCTAGATGGAGTACCTAAATATTGAACTGCCTGTTATTTACTTCTTTGGAAAAATATCAAGACTTGCAATTTCAAAATAACAAAAGATGTTGTAGGAGGACAGCTGTGTCCCAAATCACAAGCACCTTTTTTAAAGTAAAGAATGTTGAAAGGCATTTAGCTACAGCCCACTTATCAGATGTATGGAGTGGCTAAGCTGATGTAGGATTTAAATTGGGATAAGAAAGGGAACAGGAGGGGAAGATGGTGATTATGCAGATTTATATGCGAGTCAGATTACATGCACCTTATCAATCAGAATGTCATGTTTCATGGACTCTGCATTCAGATCTTATGCCACCAGCAATACCAAATATATAAAAGACACCACAGACTTCCTAAAGGTGCTTTTCCACTAGGCAACTGGGCTTTCTTGTTTTCCTTAAAAGACAAAGGCCACTCTTTCGAAGACAGCAAAGTCCACATTTTGGACAGAGAGGACCGCTGGTTATTGAAAGAGAGGTCAAAGAGGCCATCTATGTCAAAACTGAACAGCCCTCTCTCAACAGAGGGGGAGGGATATGACATCATCTATCTCCAGTCTAGAACACAGTCCTTTCAACAGTTCCAAGAAGGCTTCACGCCCATTTGCACCTCAGGTGATCCTGATGACCCAAATAAACCTCCGTGTGGCATCAACAACTCTCTAAAAGAATGCAAATGACCAGCTGCCTGTAAGGAGAATATAAACCCTTCCATTCCTCACCATCTAGTCAGCTGAAGAAGCTTCTTGGATGAGAAGCGAAATGTCTTCAAAGAAAAAGTCCAGTTGCCTCGTGAAAAAGCGCCTTTGGGATAACTATGACTGGATGACTGAGAATCTCCATAGACAGACTTCCTAAGATAAATTGGAAATTTCAACATTTTAACCATGGATGTTGAGGCAACTACATCAACATCCTCCACAAATTTGGACATCAAGCTATCATGTCTTGCCACTGACTGATTGTATGCTGCTACATGACTTCACCTTTGACAACATATCTTCAATCAGCAATATTTGAAGGTATATTACACACACGACTTCACATTTGTGAACATCTTCATGTCTGATGTAGTATACCAGCTCTTTTTACTTGAGATTCATTGATGACATTTAAACATCGGGACCCTTGGAAATGAATAATTGAATTTTTCCCCATCTATTAAAAAAATCCACTTTGATGTCATGGTAAAACACAATGGATGCAAACAATATATTATTCAGGAACCCTACAAATCACTATGTCTGCTGCATGTCTCCAGTTTCCACCCAGAATATAGTATTGAATATATCTATAGGATCTACATTACAATTGCATTTGTTCTGGCCAACTTGCAGAGATGTGCAACTGATGGATTAAACTGGACATTCTAAAGATAACTCACCTAAATTCAGTAGACAACAGAGCCAGATCAATTCCCAGGGAAAATGTATTAAAATACTACAAAAATACAACATCACTGATTATGTGCAGTTCAAGTCACTCACAATAAGTTGTAGCCTATATTGGACACTGCATTTTTTTAGGCACTGGGTGGCAGGCCCATACTTGCGTACAGAAAACCATCCTATCTGAAGTAGACGACAAGAAATAACAGGGTTATGATGTTAACACAGAAAGCAGATAATCCCAACCAAACCCCCCCCCCCCACATACACATTTACATCAACACCACCTTCACAGGCCCCAACAACTTCATACACATTAGAGGCATCTTTACAGGCTGTTCTAATGTAATAGATGCTATCCTCTCTGGATTCTATGTAGACCAAACAGGCCAAACTTTGGAAAAAGAATTATGGATTCAAGTTTGACACTAGGATTTAAAGGAATGGCAAAGTAATCCTGGAGCCTTTGAACCTGGCAGGAGATTCCATTACAGATCTCAAAATTTTGGGGAAGGGGGAGGAAGAAGAAACTTGAGAGATTGCTCAACTCATACAGTTAAAAGTTTCAGGCTAGCTAACAAATATAATGGGATTTTAATGTATTACAATTGTTAATTGATATAGTGCTTGTAATCTGTTTCATACATAATTTGCACCTGCAGAACTACCCTGTCTTCCCCTCCCTTCTGACCCATCTCATCCCAATTTAAATTCTATGTCGGTTCAGCCACTCCATGCATCCATGAAAGCTTAAGCCTTTTAATAAAATGTGTTATGAAATCCTTGGCACTGTCTGAGCTTGGTGATTTGCTTGCAGTCATTTCATTACCAGGTAACGTCATTAGAGAGTGAATGTGTGATTTGCTCCCTGTTTATATATAGGCAGTCCCCAGTTAAGAACAAGTTCTTTTCTATGTCTTTAACTTGAATTTGTATTTAAGCCAGAACTCGTATTTACAAATGGACTGCCTATTACTAAAAATGGCAGACTGTATTGTCCTTTGTCAAACCAACAGAGCACTAAAGCTGTGCAATACTTTCAGGAACTACTGAATGTAGATGAAAACCACTATATATAAAAAAAAACACATGGTTTCATTGCTTCATCAGAATGGGGAAGAACAACGGTGTCTGCTATTTTTAGTAATAGGCAGCGTGTTCGTATTTAGGGATTGTCCTTAAGTCAGACATTCTTAACTTAAGGACTGCCTGTGCAGTAGCTTGCCCTGTAAGTTTTGGTGGGAATGTGATTCCCTGGTACTCCCTTGATTAGGGTATTATTTTCTGCTTGTTTGCTTGGTGTTAATCCTTGCTTATCTGGGTGTCGGCTGATGAAAAAGATGAGTCCTGATCTTTTTGTTTCCTTCTTAGCTTTTTTAAATTGCCTCTTTTGAATGGTGTGTAAATATGGTTTTTTTTCTGTGTCTGTTAATGGCTAATTTGTCTGACTGCCAAGCTCCCAGGAATTGCCTAGCATTTTTGGATTTAGCTTGGTCCAGAATGTTCATAATTTTTCAGTTAAACTATGGTTAAATCTGTTTATGTGTTGTGAGATTAAGGAATTTTCATAATGTCCTCTGACTGCTAGTTGATGTTCATGGATGTACTTTCCAGTCTTCTGCCTGTCCATCCTACATAATGGTTGTTATAATACTTGAATTATATGATGTAGATGGCTTCTGTTTTCTTCTTCTTGGGCTCCTGAGTCTTTTGGTTTACTTGTTTTGGACAGCTTTAATTGGTTTGTGTGCTACACTAATGCCAAGTGCTTGTAATAGTGGGTTGTTTCTGATGTAAGGCAGCATTATCCTTTTCATAGCTTGTGTTGATTGTACTGTAGCTTGTGTTGATTGAGTGGTCAGGCACTTTTGATAAAGTTCTATGGGTATCCATTTTGTTGGAGGATTTGTATATGTGGTCCGTTTCCTTTTTCTAGTATTCTTGGGTTGTTGCAAGTCTTTGTGCTTATGTGATTCAGAGAGCAAACTTCACACTTCCTCCTACTGATGATGTTGCTTAGTTGGCTAATTAAATATCTCCAAGCAAACAACTAAACTCAGACAGCCCTAAAGACTCCACAGTTCAACCCTGAGCTACATATATTCTCTTCTATTAAAATAGAAAAGATGCAACCAGATTTCTCTTGATTTAATTAAAAGGTGAAGGATTGAGGGGAAAAATGCTTTAAGAAAGTAGGTAGGTAATTGAACAGAAACATTTCTTTAAAAAATTGCACATCTTTAAAGGCACTCTTAGAGTGAATATATTTCAAGACATGGCAGTTACTGAAACTGAGAGACAATAGTATAAGCATCAGTAAAATGAATCCATCCATTCCCCCTCCCTCCTTGTCTCAAGTACAAATTTACATATTCCAATACTACAAAAGGTGCATGCAAAGACTAGGTCTAACTGGTGAATAATTTTGGGAGCAAAATTCATTAGAAAAATAGCTGTGAACTCTGGTGTTTTGCTATTTACATGCAAATGAGGCACACCTGGAACTGAGATACATATACAATACAAATACCAAGCACTTTACAAAAAAAGTTAGGAATACTGAAAATAGTTCAAACCTAATTGGTCTAAACAGGAAATTTTTCAATATTTTCTGGGAATGGCCACTGTAAGAAAAGTTCATTAACTTCATTTAAAAAAGGAAAACAGTCAGCCTTGACTCCTGAAGATTTTGTATTTGTGTTGTTTTCTTATAAGAATATGGAAGAGTTTTTCCATCACTGCCTTTTGAGATATTGCTTTTAACTTTCTAATCTAACCCAAGCTCTGCTGTTCCCTGGAAGTGTTCCATCCAGATAATAAAAAAACTCCACCGACTCAAGTTTATAATTGTTGCTACTTGTCTGAATAAACAACATTACCTGGATTCTTGTAGCTGAGATTGTTCTATATCCTATACCCCTTTTTGTCATTGCATCTTGTTATCACATGCAGAACTCCAGGGAACAGCAGTAAAACAACATCAAATGAAAACTCTTCCTCTATTTCTGTTCTACTCAAAGGTGTCAGATATGAAGCAGCCCATGAGATGCAAGATTATTTAAATCTGCCTTTTGCTGAATCTGAATTTGGAGCATGGCAGACATTTAATGCACCAAGAAACATTAAAATCTTTGGGCAATGGAAAAGAACTATAATTTAAACAGTTTTATAGCACAGGATTACTTATACCTAATTAAGCCTGGCTCAGTGTGCAAGGTTGCAAATGAAGGCTTAGTTTTCTATTAAAAATAAATAAAAGTCCTTCTACATCAAAAATTAGATCATTCGCTAAAAGGTCTGTATTTTGCCTACACCATGCTATGTTTCTACATTTACATACATTTTTATGTGCAGGACTATTCAAACCAGGACAACTTTATAGCTACCTAAAAAGGGACCTGGCTTTATAATCTCATTGATTGGCGGAATTCAAAATTTATATATTGTGGACAAATGTAATTCCAAAGCAAAATAATGTGAAGTTCTTTGTCCAGTCCTAAATTAAAGCATCCTTGCCAGTCCTTTGCTTTCCCTTAACTCCTTAAATACACTTGATAGACCATATTTACCACCCCTGTTTCTACTTGTCTTAATAGGTACTGCAGACAATCATAGGTTTATACTTGAAAATAACTTAATAAGCATTAGGGGAAATTCTATCGGATCCGTCCATAGGCCACTTGTACTGGATGAAAAAGATCATTCCTGTTATGTAAAATTCACTTCAAATTTTTGATGCATAATAGCCAGGCAGACGACTAACCAGTGTCCATGGGAAGGACCTTTTATGAAAGTGTCATATGTAGAAGTACCCTTTTAAAAAGAAATGTTCCTCTCTTTGAGAGAGAAGAGCCTTAGCATGAAAGAAAAGGGAACATTTGATGAAGCCCTGTATCAATATAAGATTAATGTAGGCCCGGTTCCAGAGCTTGCTGGATGGATCCCTTCATAGGTTTCTGGCAGTTTCACTGTCCTTATTGCAGTAGGTCTGAATCAGCAGGTAATAGTTCTGTTATCCAGCCCGTCTTTTCCTTGAAAATGTTTATATGCAAAGCAGCACTCCTGAAATTCATTATTTCTGACAACTGTTGTTATATTCCAGATTCTTTCAAAGTTTTGGGAGACTGTGGAAGAAAAGAAAGACAGCCTTTAGAATTATCTAGTAATTGTTTGCCTCCACTGGAGTAAATATTTCATTAGCTCTTGATAACAGGCAAGAATTTCAATAGATTTGTAAGTCCTTCTGTTTTAAGAAAAGACATTTTCCTGTCAACTTATAGGACAATGCAAGCTTTATCTATAACTTTAAAGCAAATAAATACAAAGTCTGTAGCACTACAGTCAGAGAATCAATTTTAAGTTCAAACTACACAGCCAATCACTTCAGTTTAAATGTGAGGCATATGACTTTTAATAATCCTTGGTTAAGTGATCTAGATTCTGCTTGATTTAGAAGCCCTGAAAAACTAACCTGTCAATAATCTACAGAAACTGCTGAGATACAGTAGTCCTCAGGGGTCATGTTCTCTCTATTTTCCTACTTACAGTTATATTGTGCAGTTGGTCAGTTCTAATCTATGTTCACACTAGGTCACCTGAATATCCCTTTTCCTGTATCTTAGTGTGTTGCTCCCTATTTTCTTGCCCTAGGGTTTCTGGTCAGATTAATCCTTATGTCAAATATTTTCCCCTCGTTTCACATTGACATACGTTCTCAATTATAAAATGACTGGAGAGATATCAAATACACCCACTTGTACCTCATTAGAAGAAGCAAGCATTATTGGTGATTGATTTGCATGGCTTCTAAAAGCAGTATGACAGGTGGAGGATAAAGCTGTTCCAGGTCTTGATTCAGGTTTAGTCTGATTCTTGATTGTTTTTAAAAGGACCAAGCGGAGGAACATTAAGGCCAGGCTCAAAGTCAAAACAGCATTGCAGGACTGCAGGGCAGCTCTACACTCAAGAGTGGGAATCTGGAGGATGAAATCTTTCATTAGCTCTTACCCTTAACGTGTTGGAACCGGATGCGGAACTGAATTCTGAATACTTGTCAGAACTTTGGGTCTTGCCACGTCTGCCCTGGCACAACCAGTGGTAATAGTCATCACGCACCTAGACACAAACAACAACTTTAGGAAACTCTGATCTTTGTATCTGTGTCTTTTCCCTGGTTTGCACACATACACACCTTGATACTTGCCAGTCTTTGAGTCTTTTCCCCCCCCCCAACACTCAATATTATATGCCCAATTTACAGTCCAATCCTGTCTGCTGAGAAGTATATCCTATCATATTCAATATGCTTTACTCCCAAATAAATGACCAGAAAATTTCAGTCTCTGAGCTGGTTCCCAACATATCTGCCTTTCTACAAATGCAGGTACCTGTTTCTTGAGTACACAGTGCAGGAGGAAGATGAAGAGACCCTGTAGGCTGTTAAAGATGGTGAAGAGGTAAGACATGACGAGGGTTTGGTTGCTGAACTGAAACAAGCCAAAGATCCAAGTGATGCCTAGAATACAGAGCTGTGCAATGGCTGTGATTGTGAGCACCCTGTAAGAAAAAGAGATTAAAGACACAACTTAACACATGTTGCTATGGTCCTTGACCTTATGTAATGAGGACTAGCCTCGAAACAGAATGTGAAGGGCATCTATTACATCAAACAGGGCTAGGTAACAGCCTATGCCCTAATTCTCCACCAGGATTATATTAGATGGAGCTTTTGAAAATCATTTTATTAAATAAATCATTTATTATCCAAGGGGATTATTATAATCTCACCAGTTATTAATTCCTGATCTTTTAAGACATAGACGATCACTTTTTCTTGGCTACTTACCTCTGCTTTTTCAATTTAGTCAAATCAGGGTTAATGTCAGCAAACTTCTCGGAAAGCCTCCAGACAGTAATAAGAAAGACAACAGCATTGACCTGTGCAGAAAAGATTGGATAAGGATAATCAGGCTTTGAGATGAGCACTAGCCTAAATATCACAGCTTTTCTAGCTTCCTTAATGGAAGCTTAAAGATAGAGTGTTAAGCTTTTGAAAGCTGGACAGTGTTAGAATTAGAGAATTCTGCTTTAACAAATTAAATCCAAGCTGTATAGTCACCCAGGAGTCATTTCAGTTTAGTTAGTTTATTTATGTCATATAATGGGGGAGGGGAGAAGCATTTTAATTTGACATCAGATAATGTATGTAAGAACTAGGGCGAATGCCTTTCTAAAGGAGAGGCAAAAGTTGTCCCTAGCAGAAGTGGTTCAAGGGACATATAGCAGGAACTGGACCACTACATCCAAAGCTACCTACAAATAATAAGATGCCTTCAAAAAGAATAGAATAGAATAGAATAGAATAGAATAGAATAGAATAGAATAGATCTTGGAGTCTTCTAGTCCAACCCCCTGATCAGGCAGGAAACCCTATACCATTTCAGACAAATGGCTGTCCAGTCTCTTCTTAAAAACCAGTGTTGGAGCATTCACAACTTCTGGAGGCAGGTTGTTCCACTGATTAATTGTTCTAATTGTCAGGAAATTTCTCCTTAGTTCTAAGTTGTTTCTCTCCTTGATTAGTTTCCATCCGTTGCTTCTTGTCCTGCCCTCAGGCGCCTTGGAGAATAGCTTGACTCCCTCCTCTTTGTGGCAACCCCTGAGATACTGGAACACTGCTATCATGTCACCCCTAGTCCTTCTCTTCATTAAACTATAATAGACAGAAGCTGGAATACTGTTCAGAGATTAACATTTTAAGTAGCTCTTGAGTATGCATCCAGCATTACCATGATGATGAAGGAGACAGGTCCCAGGAAGCTCCACAAGAACCCACGTTCCCTGGAAAGCCAGCAGCTGTATGGAAAGACAGAGGGTGACTTGTTTTGTAGGTAACTGGACGTATATAGTTATTTTCTGACAGTTCACTTAGCTCTGTTCTTTTGCCCCTTTAGAAATTCACTTTCCTAAGAAAGCTCACTACCAGTCATGCAGGAATGTGTAGAAGGGGAAGGTCTATGTCACAGGGACTTAAGGCTGGCCAGTATAGCTTCCTCTACTTGCCTGCTCAGCCCTTTTACTTCACAAGCAACTCTAGCATGACATGCACCGGAGGACCTACTGACATTTATATTCAAGACCTTGTCACCTGACCTTCAGTGCACAATACATAGATACTCTGTAGCTCATGACTGGGTGGGGGTGGATAGAGATCCAAATTCAGAACTCACTTTTTGCTGCTATATCCTTTGCTGTTGATGGCAGCGGAGATGCCCACCAAGACAGCTGGGAGCCCATATCCCATAAAGAAGATGTGCCAGTGTTTAAGGCTATGTGTGTTGAAGACCTGAACTACCATCAGGTAGAGCTGCACACCCTCCAGTAGCATCCAACAGAAGACGCAGAGGAAGAAATAATGGAGCAATCCAGCAACTACAACACATGCCATCTAAAAAAGGAAACAGAGATTAGACTGAGCTGTTCTGGCAGCAGTTTCAAAATCCAGTCCAGTCTTCAAATATCCTCCTTCTTCCCAGAGGAGGACATCTTTCATATCCAGGAAAATTATGTTCAAACAGAAATGTGATGCACTCTTTATTCCTACTCCTTTAAGGTCCAACAGCACCCCTTAATACGTGTGCCTCTTGGCATTCTCACTGTTTGGTCTGTTAGATACTCCAATCATGAAGGAACAAGCACAGACCTTCATAATGTTAGGAACTGGACTGGACTTACAGGGTACTAACTGACCATAGAAGGAGCTGGCAAACAATACTGTATTTATATGTCCATTAGGCAACTTTCCCCTATGCAAGTCAATAGCACTTAACCTGGATAGTGGGAAGGAGGAAAGTTAGCACCCCACTGTCAGCTAACAGGCTAGAAATCCAATCTCTCCCAAATTCTCTATTAGAGCAGGGGGAGATGCATTTTTAATGATATTCTAAAAGTGGGAGGTAAGGTCTCATTTTTTTAATGCACATTATAGAGGACTGGCCACGTTAAATGGAAGATTTTCCACTTATTTCTCTCAGCTGTTTTCCTCAGAATGCCTCCCCCAAATGCGTAATCAAAATCCTTACCAGTTACTTACCGTATTGCTAGATATCCCAGCGCCCAAGAAGATGACATGGGCAGCAAAGAGGGCCAGGCAAAGGTGGAGGTGGATGGTGGTGCGGATACCTTGGATGGCACGGGAGAACAGGAAGGTAAGGATGGAGAAGAATAGGCAGATCAGAGATACAACCAGCCCAATCTTTGTGATGATAGACAGGCCCCAATCCTAGAGTAAAGACCAGTACAGGTAATTAATTAATTAAGGCAATGCAGTAGAAGTCAGGTCTTGTCAACTCTACTTGAAAGAACCTTACAGAAGCTTCAGGTAATAAAAAGCGAATGGTTTAAACTTAAATTGCCAATAGCTAGTGATAATTCTTTGATGCTTCAGGAGAAGATAAGAAGAAGAAGGGCTCAAAAATCAGATTGAAAAGTAGCTGAGCAGCTCAGATCTCTGGCTGAAGTGTTTTTTGCCTCCTTCTCCTTAAATACCAGGAAGCTGATTCTCCCTAAAGCAGTTAATTCCAATAAATACTCTAATCAAAATCTTGCCTTGCTACTAATTTTATCTCAATACTTTTGCTTTAAGAGCCCATCATCTTCACTACTTCCATGGTCTTGCTGCTATTTTTGTAAATCCCTCGACAGTGAAGGTCCCACAAGTGCCATTTTCCCAATATTCAGTTGGAATAGACCAGTCTTTCTAATAGCCAACCAACTGAATTGAACCAAGCCATCTGCAAAAAAAAAAAAAGTCTCCTTCTCTCTTTTCTTGCCATCTTGGGCTTGCTTCCACCTTCTGTCATGACATTTTGTCTGAGCCTTGGATGCCTGGATGTTCTCCTAGTGGAGGGCTACACTCCAAATGAATGAACAAACTGGTCAACCAAGGAGAGACAAGATGATGGTGAGAATGGAGCAATGGGTGGAAGAGCAAATATTTATTTATTTTGACTTTGGTGCCACTCAACTCCAGGTTGACTCTGGATGGCTCAGCCCCATAGGCACCCAAACACTTTTTGCCCAGACAGAGATATGACGAGTTTTGTCTGCTTGCAAATGGAGCGCTTTGAAATGGAGCAATTCGCTCCATTTCCAAGTGCTCCATTTGCAAGCAGATGAAGCTTCCCGTCTCCTTCTGGGCGAAAAGTGCGTGGCAGAGCCAGAGGTACAGGACGGGGGAGGCAGGCGATCCAGACATGCTGCGCGGCCGCCTAGCTTGTGGGAGGCTCACCCAGCAGCACCGGCAGCAGGTGGAGGCAGAGGCATGGGGGAAAGGCAGGCGATCCAGACGCACTGCCCACTCCTTCTCCCCATGCCTCTGCCTGCTGCTGGTGCCACCACACGAGCCTTCCATGAGCCAGGCGGCCGCGTAGCACATCTGGATCACCTGCTTCCCCCCCCACCTCTGCCTTCGCACTCAGACTTACAGTGCTGCGCCAAGGGGCCAGCGGGTGCTCGCCGCCTCTTGTGCTAGCCACATCCACCCGCCGAGGCTTATTTTCGGGGTAAAGTTTATATTAGGCCCACCCAAAAAAATCAGGCTAGGGCTTATTTTGGGGGTGGGTCTTATTTTCAGGGAAACACGGGGTATACAAGGAACTCCAGTTATGAATAACTAATCAATCCTACATCCATTTTTTTAAAAATTTCTTTTCCCTGACTAAACCCAGTCCTAAGTTCTCTACTCTCTAGTTGGGACTTGCCTCCACATCATAGAAGGCCATGAGCACTGCAAAGCTGGTCAAATGCTTGCAGCGGCAATATGTCCTGTTGGCAGTACTGATGTTCAGACGTTCACAACCCTCTTGAGACCAATTTCCACCCGTTTCAGTGGGCTTCCAAAAAGCACAAATCACCTCCACATCATTTGATTCCTAGAAGAAAAAAAATAGGAATATGGGGAGAGGATGAATGAGCCAATATTATCAAATACATACAAATTTGAACTCTGCGTATATTGTCAGCCTTCCCAGGTAGACCAGACAGGAAACATGAGCAGATGAGCTAATCCTACTTTACTATCAGGCTATATTAACAGAAACTTGCAAATCTACACATAAAAATCTGCTGACTCCTTTGCAGTCTGAGATATTAGGGAGGGTCTTTTCTGAGCCTCTTGCTCCATCCAGTACAGGTAATCCTTGACTTAATGACCATTCATTTAACAATAATTCAAAGATACAACAGCCTTGGAGAAAGTGACTTACAACCCCTCCTCAAAGTTGCACCAACCCCATGGTCACATGACTGCAGTTCAGGCGCTTGGCAACCGGCTTGCATTTACAATGTTTGCAGGGTCTTGCCATCATGGGATCATGGTTTGCAACTTCCCAACCAGCTTCTGATAAGCAAAGTCGATTGAGGAAGCTGTATTTGCTAAATGACTACATGATTCACTTAACAGCCACATGATTTGCTTAATGACCACAGTAAAAATGGATATAAAATGAGGTGTGGTCACGAGATGACTCAACTTATGACTGCATGCCTTAGTGACTAAAATTCTGGTCTCAACTGCGGTTGTAAGTCGAGGATTATTTTTATCCAGCTGCGGGCTATGCCCTCTCTGATCTGACCATTCCAAAGGCCGCATCTCTTCACTGGTCTACCAAGGTCTTTCCCACATATTATTAAACATACAGAAAGCAAGAAAAGCAGACAAATTGGGCTTCCTGGTCTTTAATGTGAATTAGTGTCAAAATCCATCCAACGGCTCACCTCTGAGTGTGGCTAAGTAGAAGACAAATTATATAAGATAAGATAACCTTTATTGTCATTTTTTTACTGTGGGCACAATGGCACATATCAAAAATGAAATTTAGTTTCCCGCTCTCAAAGTGAAACACATACATGACACACACCTAAAACATACTACGTACTATATATAGTACTTTCTCTTCAGGAAAGGTTGTTTCCTTGGGTAAATGGCTCATACGGGAGTAACAAAAGGATATACTATTGCCATTCTCTAGATCCAGGGAAGACAAAGAAGAAATGGATACTCACTGGTTCTGGATGGTTAAAGCAGAACGTGACGGGATTGCTTAGGGCAGTGGTCTCATTATGGCCTACAAAAGCAGATGCCACCTTGGACAATACTTTATAGTTGGGCTTGCCGGTCTCTTGCTTTGACTTTCCAATTTGCTCCCAGTCGCTTCCTTCAACATGTGCACCTGT
Source organism: Azemiops feae (assembly GCA_023970755.1). NCBI lineage: Eukaryota > Metazoa > Chordata > Lepidosauria > Squamata > Viperidae > Azemiops > Azemiops feae. Next base: position 1,935,183 of record JALGBA010004283.1, read on the forward strand.
CAGGATGGATCCCAGGTTCTCATAAGACAGGAGGCCAACAACACTGGGGCCTGAAAAGGGAAGAGTGATTGAGATGTGAGGATGCAGAAGCTGCTGGGATGAGACAATCCAATGCTGGTCTACAGTACATAAGCAGTGAGTGGGTTCTGTCTGTTTAAGCTGGCAATGGAGAGAAATAGTATGTGCAAATTCAGGTCTAGGTGGAAAAATAATCCTTGCAAACACAGAACTAGCACAGTAGGGAATTTTCTCTTGGACAATCTACCTTGGAAAGATATTCATATAGAATTTTTTGATACTCCTCTCTCCCCCCATAGTGTCACTGTACAATTGCCAGTTAACCATTGTTGTGGTGTTAATAATTTATTCCGCTGCTCTAGATATTTGAATTCTGTACAGAATTTAACTGTCATTTTTAAGAATTTAAAGAATATAGTATATTCAATTGCTTATTGAAATAATGGCAAATTATAATTTTAATGTATTTGTATATCCCTAGTTTATTCACCTGATTCTATTCCTTTGCCTCTTTTGTGCCTTTTCCTTCTGTTTATACATTTTCTCCATGTTCAATAATATATATATTATTGTGGTCATGTATCATTTAGTTTTAAGAAACCTATCAACACAAAAAGCTGCCTGTCATTTCTTCAAAACTTAAGAGTTGTCTTGCATCAGACTGAACGTCCATCTAATTTAGTATTCTGTTGATAGACATGAATAAAGAGATGCTTCTGGGAAACACAAGCAGAGACAATCCTTCCCTTAAATTCTCTAACTCACAACATTATTTAGAAATATTTCAGAAATATGAATGCTCTATTCTTCATCCTGTCAAATAACTTTAAAACACTATTTCTTCACCATACATTTAAATCCAACATTGTACATTCCATACATTTAAATCCAACATTGTGTCCTGAACATTTTCCTAATTAAATTCCTCTCGTCTAATATAGTAAGGAAAAAAAGTAATAACCTTTCCTCTTGCCATTATTTTTCTTAAAATAAAACACTGACATGTCTTCACAATCAGTTGTTTCCCAGTATTTCACTTTTCTTAACAATGTTCAGAACAACTGCAAAGGAAATGCTCCCACGTTTTCCCCTCTCCTGGCCCACCCTGGTTCCTTAATTCTATTTATCTGCCCATTCCCTTGGATAGGCCATCTATGGCTCAAAGAAACCTATTTCTCTGCCTAAGTGGTGAAGGGTGAGGCAGAAGAGGAATGGATTCACAGGTCTACTGAGAAAAAGAAGGCAAGTAGAAGGAAGGTAGGAGAGAGTAAGAAAGAAAACCACTCTGCAGCGACCTATATCTCTGGCAAGAACTCTTCTGCAGCAGCCTGCTGAGAGACAGCAAGTTCCACTTTCCACTGACATACGTTTCTCATCTAATTACTCCTAAGACAATGCGGCTTCCCAAAGAGAAGAGAACTTCTCTCCCAGGCCCAAAGTCTGTCCCAGAAGCTTTGACCCCAAGAAGAGCTTTTCCCTTCTGCTGCCTTCCCCTCAGCTTTTCCAGGCCATTACAGGCATTCTGTTCTTCTCACAGCATCACCCGCATACAAGCCCTTTGTTGTGCTGCCGCAGCTTTTTACCTTCTCCCTTCTTGCTTGCTGCTTCCCAGCTTACTTCCATCTGTGTTTCCTCCAGCCACAGTTGCGCCAGACCTTGGCTTGTGTTCTCAGCTGTCCTGATTTCCATCACCAGCTCTGTTACGAAAGAAAAGGAAGATGACAAGGTTAGCAGGGAACAGAAAAGGGCAAGTGGCAGGGTCTCTGAAACAAACATCACTTTCCTCAAAATATTCCAACTATTCAACAACAGATTTATTCAGCAAGGGGGAGGATAGAAATCTATCATAAAGCAGAATGAAACTGGGGAAGGAGAGCTAATTTCATATTTCAAAATTGTCCTCCTCCTTCTCCTTAGATATGCTGTAGTATAACTCCCAATATTCCCAATCAGCCACCGTCTAATTCATCTGAAAGGCATCACATTAGGGGTGGTTAAGACACAAAGGAGGTGTCTTTGCAGTGAATATAGGAGACAATTCCTGGGCAAGGTCCTGAAGGAAATCTCAAATAACTCCAACTCCGTATACTAACTTGTGCCTGCTTTGGGCTTGATGGTGGTGGTTCCATTGGGTAGGGAAAACGCAAACATCCTGAGCCTGGCCTCCATCAGCTCCATTATCTTAGTCGCCACCTGGTGACTTTGCTGCTTATTCTCAGCCTCCATCAAGTTCAACAGATTGTCCAGTTTGTCCAGTGTTTCCTAAAACATGTTGACATTTGTGTTTATGAGAAAAGCTGGCACTCAGAGACACTGAGTCATTGTTAAATCCACTGTACATGGATAAGCACAGGAATGGGGAATTCCAGTGGGATTTTTCAGCATGTAAGATCTAAGAAATAATCTGCCTCTTTACCAGCAGCCAACTGAATATGCCTGGTGATGTCTCCATTGTTATCACATTAAAAGATTCTTTTAATTAAAAGGTAATCTAGCATGCTACAAAGCAGAGCACTGGTATCAAGCATCATATTTGTGGCCATGAATGCCTCTGGGTCCTACTTAGAATATACAGTTTTTGGAGGGGTGTCCTTCCACTCCCCCCAAAGGACAAATGCTGAGATGGAAAAACAGTACTTTCTGGTCTGTAGGGACTATGAGTGGTCAATGCCTCCATTGGAGCCATTTGATGGGTGAGCCACATTTTGAGGATCCACAGATGAGAGAATGAGCTAATGTGTTACATCATCAGCTTTCCTCATCTTACAGTTGTTTTGGAATTAGAATACCCACCATTTCCAGCAATCCCAGCTAATGAACATGTTGGATGTGATGATGACAGTTATGGCCACAAAACAGCTAGAAAGTACTTGAGTGACAAAAGTAAAGAAAAACAAAACAACCCAAACAAGATTGGTGTGTCCTCAAAATTGGCTATCAAACTATAATCTCCCCATTTTTACAGTAAAATTATTTCAGCTTTTCCAAATTTCTCACAAAACCACTCTGGATTAATTGAGATTGGGTGAGGGGAGATATTCTGCACATTAATTCCTTATTCAAAGCACAACTGCTCAAGAACAGGTCCATTGATTTATTTTATTTTTTTTATATATTTTGTATCCCACCTTTATTATTTAAGACAAATTAAATATATTAGTTTATACATTGATTTGTATCCTCTTGCATTACATAAATGATCACTGTAAGAACAGCACTTGTAAACAGCAAGCTTCATCCCCCTGTATTCTTTATGAAATGGGCATTTTGGTGATATGAAAACTGTTTCCTTCCTCATTAACAACTGGCTGAGATCTATTTAGAAATTCACAAGTAAAGGATCTATAAACACAGCCCCAACCAGGAGTCTGTCAATAAAAAGGATGGTAATACTGTTATACAGTACATGTTTCTATATACTACGGATACTCACTTGAATTAATTTTTGCATGGATTTTAACTCCAACTCAAATATTTCTCCCTTGCTTTTTAGAAGTCATATAAAATAGTACATGTGACTGGAATAGCAATACTTTTAGTTGTTGTTTACGTTTTAAAGGAATTCATGTACGAGTATTATTCTACATTATTTTGGGAGGCAGAAATATTTTTCTGAGTTAACTGCTGGTGACAGAGATTTATTTACCTGTTTGCTAACTTCTTACTTACCAGAATATTTGCACGGAGCTTCTGTGGTTCCAGAATAAAAGTTTTGTCTATCAACCATCTATTTGATGCTACCACCACCTTTCTTTTTCTCTCACTCCTTCTCCCTGTCCATCTGCCATATGAAGCGCACAGCTGGGATTGGTCTTAAACAGCCTCTAAACTAAGCTGACCTGCCAGCATTGAGCAATCCTTGTTTGTGTTAAGTGATGGGGAAGGGGTGGATGGCGCAGGGAATCTTCAGATAGAAGAGAGGTTGGAAGGCAGGGATGCAAATGAAGAAGGCTGAGGCAGGGTCTGCAGCAATGGGAAGCAGAGGTTTCTTGGCTGCGGGAGAAATTAAAGGCTTGCAGAGTGCCTAAAAGATGTGAACCCAATTGCTGCTTCTTTTGTATCATATCTACATTGATGGTTCATTTATTGGAGAGTGGAAGGAAATACCCACACACAGATGCATAAAAGAAACACTGTTGTTTGACTAGCATATGATAACTGGCTACCCTTTTAGATTGGGACGTTGTGCAATCATGTGCAGTGTGAAAAATGCCGAAGATATGAACTGCTTTAGGTCTTAATACATGATGGATGCAGGGTAGGCAGGGCAGGGAGCTGCCTTCAGTGCATCTCCTGTCAGCTTGTTTTCATACATATTTTCTCAAGTTGCCTTTTCCTGTAAGCCAGGAACTAAATTGAAAACATACCCACAAATGCCTCTTCGAATCCATTTGGCTGCTCACATTTGGCGGTGAACCAAAGAGGTTTCCCAGCTGAGTAGTAATGTTGCAAAGGAAACTCTGCAAAGCAACACCAGGCAAACACCATTAGGGGACAAGGGGGAGAACCATGATGAAGAAATATGAAATATGAAAGATATATGAGGGGGAGAACCATGATGAAGAAATATGAAATACGAAATGAATATGAAATATGATACACACACACACACTACACTGGATAGAAAACTAACGTTTCAAAAGCCCTATTAACCAACAAATACATTTCAAGAATAAAATTCCAGGAGAACAATTTCCACAAATGCTATAATCTGCCCTTCTCTGTCTTAGTGAACAAATAAGCCAGCACTAGGTATATTTAAGGCTCTTAGCGATTTGGATCCAAGCTCCAAATAAGCACGAGAGAACATGAGAGCATGGCTATACTATGACGTCTTAAAACAGCAGCATCTTTTCCCAATATCACATGCTTGAGTCCAAACCTGCAGAGATCTAATATATTTAATCCCTACACAGCATAAATGTAGAAACCATGTACTGTATGCCATTTAATTCTGTATCCTGAAAAATCCTACTGTGTTTTCTTTAAAAAAACCTATCTTCTGATCCTTAAGATTACAAGGCAAAACACAGACAAACTCTTAGTAATTGCTAGGTTGAGGCAGTTCAATGAGATAACTACATGCAACTCTTCACAATTTGCTTAACCAAGGCAAATCATGTCATTAAATTATATTGTAATGTTAGGTGTTGTTATTGCTGTTTACTTAAAAAGCCATTAGGCTGCTGCTCGGGAGGCAATGATTTGGCCAAGTTAGAAAGCAAACCCCTAAGTCTGGAGATCCATGGTAGAAATACTGTTACATCCAGAGATGTGGTGGCCCACCGGGACCAAAGTAGATGAAACAGATTGCCTCTTTTCTCCTGTGCCTCTTCACATGAATTACAATGAGAAGGAATTCAAGCCATCTCCAGTGAGAATGCCTTTTAGATCCAGCTAATGGGTGTGTCATGCCAAAGGGAATGAAAGGGCTACGTACCCTCCTAGCCTAGGCCCATAATGCAGCCCTTGCACAGCATGTTGCATTTATATGCCTCCCTCCACAAGCAGGAACTCCACGGGTGGAACAGGGATGTTCTCACAATAGTGGGAGTCTCCAGGGTACAATGACAACCTCCTCTTTGTCAGTGGAGCAGCACTTACACAACATCTTACAGACATTCCACCATAAGGGAAATTTAGTATTATTCTGTGCGTACCATAAATTTAATCCTGACTTCAAGGTCTAAGCATTTAGGACTCACCTGTTTATCTGAACAGTTATTCCACGAAGGTATGGGATAGTTGAATTCTGGGGACAGAACAAACAATTTATGGAAAAAATTTTTTTTTTAATTTCTAAATTTCATTTTACTTATTTTTCGAAGCATGCTAGGTTATACTTTGTACTGATCAGATCACTTTAACTCTATCTATTTCTGAGTGGAAACTAATAGGACCAAGTCTCAGGGCGCCGTGAAGAAAGATCTTGCTTTGCCCTGATAATGCAACTGAAGAGAAACTACGCTTGGTACTTTTCCCATATTCAATGCTTTTTATTGCTTTGGTCCTCTTAACGGTACCACAAGGCAGATTGCTATTAGTCTATTAAAAAAAAAAAAAGAGGCTGAACGAGATTTGTCAAAAATCATCATGCCAGCCAAGGGCAGAAGTTCTCCAGCAACATTTAATCCAGAGAACCAGCGTGGCACAGAAACAGCATGACAGAAGCAAAAAGGGGATGAGAAAATGGTTGTTCTGTATATATAAAAGGCCCAAGGTTTGGTCCCTGGAAAGGATGGAAAAGGCACCATTCTTTCGCTTGCTGGGTTGGTACAGCTGCACATTTGTCATGGTTTGTTTTCTGAATGTGACCCAACCGTTGGCTCTTGCTCCAAAAATGTAAAAGCCTGAATATTAGGAGCAGCGTAAAATATGTTTAAACACGAGACAGGGAACTGTGCAATTTGAGAAGATTTTTCTCTGATGATGACTTGCTGAGTTGCTAAGTCTGGTAATCCATATCTAACCAGGACTATGCTGGAATATATTTTAAGAAATTCTAACTGCGTGAAGCCTGTTCGTCCAAATCATATTGGCCCCATAGATTTTCCCATCTGAACTGCTGGGTTCAGGGCTCTGGCAAGCAATGCTCCTAACCCCAGAACGGCCTTAATGAGGCAGAACTGGAGAGCAGAGGGGGGCTAATTGTGGCCAATCACTTAGTCTGTAAGATAAAGCTGTCAAACTAGAGTTCCAGGGGAGTGGAAACTTGTCACCCCTGCAGAGATGAGCCATCAGTGGAAGCTGTAAGAAAATAATGTGCCCAGGTAGCCAAAGTCTGAACAGAAAATGATCACTCTTAACAGGTCTAGAATCAAATTGTTTTTATATGCAGGGAGCCAGTAAAACAAGCTGAGCAAGGAAAGCAGTTCCCATTATAATGAGACAATCAATGTATCTTTTAAAATTATTTTTCCCTTGCCTGAATTTAATTTTATTATAACAAATACAAACCAAATTATAATGCTATTTTAAAGCAAACACAACAAGCATGCAATTTTTAAAATTTAAGACAACAATGATCTAGAAATACAAGTTAACGTGAAAGTCCCTTCTCATACTGTCTGTAAAAAACAAGATAAGAACAAAGCTGACCATTGCAAAAGCAAAGGGCAGAAAAAAAAGAGATTTAACAATCTAGGAAGCCAACTACTTTATTAGATAAGATGGGGTGAAAAATTAAGCCAAAGAAGATTTGAACCTTGCCTTTATGAAAAAAGCTACTTTTTGTTTTATCTCAATTGCTGAAATGCTTTTGATAATGGTTTCCAAGTTTCTTCAATAAATCTCATTTATTCTCAGTTCTTGGACCATCTTATGTAAGAGAAATTAGCTAAGTGGTTCCAGCCCTGCCTCTAGCTTGTTGCCTAACAATAAGCTCCCGTGTGGTCTGAGCCATTGTGGGGCTGTTCTCTCTAAAAAGGCTGCTTCTGCCCTTAATTTCTTTTCTCCATCTTCTCCTTTCGAATTTACCTTTGCATTTTATCTTTGTTTTATCCTCCTGGACAGCATTGGAATATTGGAAATATCCTGGCGGGCAGTAACATGAATAACTTCCTTCATAGTTGTTGCAATGGGCAGTTTCATCACAACGATTTCTATTACACTCATTAATATCTGTTAAAAACAAAAGAGGGATGAATATAAAACTAATGTAAGACTACTTAATGCAAAAAGGAAAATGAGAAGGGGAAAAATCCCCAAGTAAACAAAAAAGCTCAGACTTGTTACAAGTATTCCGCCTGTGATGTATTCTGTATGTCTGACATTCTAATCATGCTTCTGTAAACCAACATAACACATCCACATGGATTGCAACAGACCAAGGTATATATCTCAGTTTGTCTTTAAATTGGAGCTGATAGCCTCTCTCTAGGACAAGCTTCTGAAAAGGAATGGGAAATTGCTCCATGATCACACAACAAGGCCCACCATGTGTTCAAATACTTTCCTGGTTATAGAAGTGAAACTGTAAGCCTCAGTAGGTGCAAATATTGATGTATAAATTAGAATCACAGGACACTTAGCTTTGACAATTTTGTAGAGGTATTTTAAAAAGTGCCATTAAAGATTTATAGGTAATCCTCAACTTATGATAGTTCGTTAAGTGACTGTTCGAAGTTACAACAGTACTGAAAAAAGTGACTTATGACCATTTTCACACTTAAGACCGTTGCAGCATCCCCTTGGTCACGTGATCAAAATTCAGACACTTGGCGACTGGCTCATATTTATGATGGTTGCAGTGTCCTGGGGTCATGTGATCTCCTTTTGCGACCTTCTGACAAACAAAGTCAATGGGAAAATCAGATTCGCTTAACAACCGTGTTACTAACTTAACAACTGCAGTGATGCACTTAACAACTGTGGCAAGAAAGGTCGTAAAAAGGGGCAAAACCCACTTAACAAATGTTTCGCTTAGAAATGGAAATTTGGGGCTCCATTGTGGTCATAAGTTGAGGATTGCCTGTACTTACACATTCAGAACCTATTCACTGAGAAGTTTTGCAGATGATTTGGGTTTGATTTTAGAAGACCCCCTGAAAGGGACTGAGTTTTTGATGAATTTTTTTTAAAAGACTTTAGTAGACTAGCAGATTTCAGGATTGTTAAACAAATAGGTTGGTAAAAAAAATGTGACTATACAAAATCAAGACAATCTGATGAAAAAAAAATGTAAATTGAGAAAAAGGTTAAATATTTGAGAGTTATCTTGACTAATATGAATTGTATGTTGTTTCAAAATAACTAATGAAGTTAGAAATGATATATTGACATGAGAAATTTACAAGTGTGATTTTTGGGAAGAGTTTCGATGATTAAAGAGAATATTTTACCTATAATGTTATTTGTATCCCAGACACCATACCCATACTGATGATTTATGTACCATTTAAGCAATGGCAAGAAGATATTTTTAAATTTCTTTGGCAGAAGAAACACAACTCTTGCAGAATGCTGAAGAAAGAGGGGGGTTAGGATTACCAAATTTAAAATTGTATTTTGCAACTTCTTGTTCAGTTTAGATAAAAGACTGAGTGACTTTAAGAGATTATTGGAGGCTTCCGGTTCCGGATCGCGGCACGCGCAGTCGCACGGAGAGATCCGTCTCTCCCACCGGCTGCTTTCCCTCCGCCGGTAGACCCTTAATCGGGTCGAAAGTCACCCCGTAGAGGCGACCACCGTTTGAGGAGGCCCCCGCTTGACTGGGGAAGGGAGGCAGCTCCTTCCTCAGTCCGAGCTACCTCCTTAGGGCCGTCGGAGGAAAGATCGGCCAGCAAAATGGACGATCACTTCGCTGCACCAGCCAAAAGCCAGAAGAACAACTAAGCGTAAAGAACCCCCGTGGAGAATCCGGGTGAGACCTTTCCTCCCCCCTCTTTCCCTAATTACTCTCCTGTAAAAAGCTTTTGTACTTGAATTATTTCCCTGCTGTGAGGGAGCAGCGTTTGGGCACTTGGGAAAAGCAGCTTTGAAAAAAAAAAAAAAACCAGTTAATTTTTTATTGACTATTTAAATTTTGGAATACTGAGGGGGCCTGAAAACATTTTATTCTTGACTATTATTGTTATAACTACGCATCTATTACTTTGGAGAGGCCTTTCTTCATGTTTTTCAACGTGAAAAATAAAAAATCTATTAACTTGGAAAGAAAAAAAGATTTTATAGTCTGCTGAGGACATCTTGTGACGAAAAGTGTTACTGCAACTGTATATTTTTTTCATGACTGAGGATGGCTTTGACCTTTAAAAGATGATAAGAGTAAGATAACTGAAACAGCTGTGTGGTGATTTGGTCTATTGAAAATTGGAGGTGAATATTTGTTTGATTTCTACGAAATAGAGCCTTCACTAAAAGATTAAAAAATCTTTTTACTACTGATATGGAACCTAACACACAGCTGGACTATGAGCTCATATTGGAAAAAATTCTGGAAGCCACAGAGGATATGAACTCTTACTTCCAAACTCTTGACAGATCAAATTATAGGCCGAAAAACAGTGGAGAAGAAGCAGACTGGCGCTAAAGAGATTAGTGAGCAATATGTACAATCTAAAGAGGAACCATGTCAACAACTCAACTATGAAACTACACTGAGAGAAACTGTGGAAACCAAGGAACAAATTAACTTTATACAACCCCAAACGCAATCTATGGAGAAGCCTGATGATCAAAGAATAACTTTAACTGAGATGTCTGAAGCATTAACATCAACAGAGACTGACACTCAGATACAAGTTATTGAAAATTGTGATAAGGTGGATAAACAACTGGTAAACATAACACGGAATAAAACGGCTTTTACCATCCTAAGGCTATTAGAAGAAAGGAAAGAGAACTTCGACCAATTTGAAGCGTTAAAGAATACTGACTTTCTAATATTGTGGTTTGATGATGCAGGAATTTTATTATGGAAACCGATATGGCACAGAAAGAAACCTAGAGTTAGATTTAAAAATGTATTTTAAAGTTTTATTTAATGGGTTTAAAAAGGCTTTGACTTTTTGACTGATTTAATAACTAACGGAGCACATGAATTTTGTAAGAGGATACCCTTTGTAATAATACTTTGTCTTAGATATGATAATTACTGGAGAGGTAAACTTTATTTACTGGGTTAAAAAGATTTTTATAGACATAGATGAATTGATAGAATATATACTTAAATTAGATAGAAATCTATTTGTTGGTTTGATATTTTTATTCTAAATAAGATAATTATTTTGTAATAGAAGAAGAATAAGAGGGATTGGTGATAAGAGAAGAAATGGTATTAATGAAGAAAATATAAGAATATTACTGCGGGAATAATATATTAGATATAATCATTATGTAAAAAAAAAGGACACCCGAAGTGTTAATAATATGTCTATTTAAGGCTAATTGGAATATGGTAACTGTAAGTTAGTAAAGCTTAAAAAACAGGACCTGGATCTTTATAATTGAAATGTGAGTGATATTTGATAGGATTGTTTGAAGCTTATGTAGAAATGTATTAATTTGAACATGCAAGACTATATGAGGGAATTAGAGAGGGAATTTTAAATGAATTGATTTGGGCTATATATTTGTGATTGTTCTTTTTTGGATGTTCAATATACCCACCTCCACGGTGTTTCCTAAGCACTTTGATGTAACCCTTCTACCCCTACAAAAATCCAATAAAATATATTTTTTTTTAAAAAAAAGAGATTATTGGAATTGGAAAGACATGATTTAAGATTTGGATGCCAAGGTGGTGCCAAAGTTAAGCTGAAGGTAGAATTCAAAAATCATTTTACAACATGCCATATTGAAATGATAGTTAAACCAACACTGTTAATTTATGCTGACCTGCTGAATTTTTTCAAAGAAGAGCTTAACTTAAAAACAACAAAAATTGTAGTTGGAAGGATTTAGATGCCATTGGTTTCCCTAAGTTCAGCTAACAGAAAGATTTAAATTAGATAAGAATTATGAATTTGAAAAGGGTAAAACTTATTTGATATTGAGCTATGTACAAATGATGATCTTATTATTGCTAAGATGTATAAAATTTATTGAAAATGGAAACAAAGGATGAAAAGTTAAAGACTGTATGATAAAATGGGTAAAAAAAATGGATACAATAAGCAGTTGGCCCAATGGGAGACTATGTGGAAGAAATAGTGAAAATTTACACTGAATTATAATCTTGGAAGAGATTTTTTTATATAAATGATGTATCATTGGTAAATGACACTGGATGAAGTAAAAATGTACGAGGGAATTTTGAATATTTGTTGGAAATGTAATCAAAACAAAGGAACATTTTTTTCATCTTTGGTGGGCGGATAACAAAGCTAGAAAATATTGGGGATCAAGTATTTATTTTGATGAAGAGGATTTTAAAAGGGAATGTACAATTGAAACCATAGGCTTTTTTGGGGGGCTTAATGGACAAAAAAATGGAAACATCTTATGGAACTTTGATCTTATACAGGTAGTCCTTGACTTATGACCACAATTGAGCCCAAAATTTCTGTTGTTAAGTGAGACATTTGTTAAGTGAGTTTTACAACCTTTCTTGCCTCAGTTGATAAGTGAGTGACTCAGTTGTTAAGTGAATCCGTTTTCCCCATTGACTTGGCTTGTCAGAAGGTCGCAAAAGGGGATCACATGACCCTAGGACACTGCAACCGTCATAAATATGAGTCAGTTGCCAAGAGTCTGAATTGTGATCACGTGACCATGGGGATACTGGAAAGATTGTAACTGTGAAAAATAGTCTTAAGTCACTTTTTCCAATGCCGTTGTAACTTTGAACGGTCACAAAATGAACTGTCGAGGACGACTTGTACATGATTATGGCAGTGAAACGTTTATATGCTTAAAAAGGGGAAGGATTTACAAACAGCTACAATGGAAGAATGGATAGTGAAGCTAGTAGAATTGGAGATAGTAAAATTGATAGCCTTGCTGAAAGATAATACTTCGACAAATTTTATTTCTACTTGGGATTTATTATAAGAAACTAAAAGAAATTAAAAGTTAATTTTGGGATCTGATGATTAGAATTTTATGGGACTATGGAAATAAGGTATATAAATGTAAATCTTAGAGTAAGAGTTTGATGTATTTTTCTACTTATATCTGTACCAAAGAAAATTAGAAGCCATTGTTTTTCTATTTTTCCTTCTTTTCCTTTCCTTTCTTTTCCTGAACCTTCAGTTTTTTCTTCTCTGAACTTTTAGGTTTTTTTAATTTTTTTATGTTTATCTTTTAATTTGTACTTTTTAAATAATCAATATAGTTATATATTTAAAAGGAATGTATTCAATAATTATTGGTAAAGATATAATGAATTCCATAGTCCCATGCCCTCAGGATTTTTAAGCATGGCCTTGATTGTCCAAGGGTTGCTAGGGGTCATCAGCTACTACTGAGGTTGCAAGTCAAGGTGACTGTAATGTTACCTTGCTCCATTGCCTCAAAGAATACCTCAACCCGTAGGCTGATGTGGACAATTACCAAATAATTTTCAAATAATATGATTTTTATCAGCCTCTTCTCTCATGTGATACATGAGCCCCTCTGTCATCTCTTTATGACAGAATGTAGTTTTCAGCCAGACTGTGAACAGATGGCAACCAGGAGTAAACCAAGATATTTTGCTGCCCAAGCTAAAACAATCACATCTTCTCACCACTCTAGATTCTGGATATTTTAAACTAACATAATTGGCAATTGCATCTTATTTCAGCATTGCAGATGGAACAGTTGTCCTCCACTGAGGGAATTGACTGGCAAGTCACTCTGCCTGGGATCATAAACTTTTCTCCTAATTCCTCAATACTATTGAGGAACTATTCACTTCTCATTCCCTTAAGTACAGCTGCTTAGATCACAAGGACACAGTGCATGGACAATGTATATCACAACGTATGTCATGGATGATCGTCATATACCTGCTTGCTCCATGAAAGACCTTTCCCAACGTCTTTTTGATCCATTAAAAAAATGAGCAAGATGACTTTTGACAATTTTCAGCTATTTAATGTAACTTTTCCTGACTAAACAACAGGAATTAATTTTCTTCCATTTTAACCTTATGAATGGAAGAAATGAAGCTATTAGACAAACCGAGACAACAGATATAAGTTTCTCTGATTTGATCTCCAGGCCTGTTGTGACTATGTAACTTCTGTAATTCGAATCCCAGCCACTCTATGGAATTCTAGGAGTTCTAGACACAGCACATTTGGAGGATGCCAGCTGGCAAAGGCTTATGTAAGAAAACCAGCCACTGCCAAGCTCTTACTACAAAGAGAGACACTAGTGACTTCAACCAGCACAAACATGTTCTGAAATAAAACCTCAAACATATATGATTGAAAAGAAACTGATTCTCCATAATAATTCATGCCCCAAACATTGCAGTTTCTAAAAATGTTTCAAATAATAGCCTACAATCATGGTTATTTTAAAGATAAATACTTTTCTCATAAGTCTTGTTTTGTTTGGCAACTTCAAGTGCAGGGTCCTTGGTGCTCTCTGAGCTTGCTTGTTTTTTTCAAGATGTTTCATCACCCACTGATGATGTTACCTAGTTTGGGTACTGAAACGTCTGCAAAAAAACAAGCAAGCTCAGAGAGGACAAAGGGCCCTCATTTCAACCCTGAGCTGCAGATATTCTCCTTTACTGGTAACATTCTTGTGCATTTTGACCAGCTCTGGCTCTATAATCACTTCAAAATCATTCAGCAAAAGTAATTAACTACAGAAGTGATTTGTCACCCTCCAATGTATTAGTGTGGTTGCATAACATATAAGTTGTGTTCTCACTCAGCTGTACCTCTGCATAGCTTTCTATCATCTTTAAAGCTCTTTCCATATCCTTGCTTGCATTTACAGTGGTAATCCCCTTCAGTGTTAATGCAGCTCCCCATGGGACCACAGATGGAAACATTTCTCTTGCACTCATCAATGTCTGCAAGAAGAAAGTAGTGCTAAATGAAACATGGCAAAATGCCACAACCGATTATGCTAGCATCTTCCAACCTGGGTATTTATTCCCCAGAGGAGAAAGGACTGCAGCTCCCGGAATTCCCCATCCAGCATGGCCACTGAGGATTATACGAGCTGAGTCCACCTAACTGAGGAAGGCCCAGGTTGGGAAAGCTGTGTCGTAGCAGAGAAGAAACTGTTTACAGCTGCAAAAGGCCAAGCCATTTCCCATGCAAACTCTGCAAAGCAACATGCTGTAACATACGTACTTGGGACAAAAACTCTGAAGTGGTGAACTGCATGGGCATTGTGGCTGAGGCACCATACTGTGAGCAGAGAAAACCACTTTATTCCTTTGATTTAGATCCTACCGTTCTATCAATGGGGCAATCTAAAATTTGTGTTTTTTAAGAATAAAAAAGCAGCTCCAATTATTATTACTACAACCCAAGGGACCTAGCTGAAGAAGACAGTCTTTAACTCTTGAAAACAACTCTTCCCCAGCTTGGGAGCAAGGTGGGAGAAAGGCCTTCTTCTCCCGATTAACCAATGGGCTCTGAAAGTGGGTTTCTTGCCTGGTGACCTACATACTCATGGACAGGCACAGAGATAGGTGGCCCTTCAAATGGCCAGACCAGAAGAAATGTAGGACTTCAAATATTAAAACTAACATTTCCAACTACTTTTTCAGCGGAAATACAACTTTGTCTAACACTAACCCCAAAGTCTGGTTTGCTACTGAATGACAGTACTTCTGTCTTGTCTGAGCTTATTTTTTCATCTTGTTCACTTTTACCCAGCTCATCCTTACACTCAGGCAACGATGAAGGGAACTGACCATTATTTTTGCAGTTAAATGACAAAGAGGACCAGATCTGAGGGTTGTCAAATAAATTCATTTTGAACGTCACTATTTTAAGTAACTGAGAAATCTCCTGCTTAAAAGAGGGACAGAATGCTCAGAAAAAAAACAGCAAGTCCAGTTTTCCAAGTAAACAGAGGTTCAGTTCCAGTCATGGCAGCAACAGATAAAAGAAAGAAATGAGGAGTAACCAAAGCTTCCCTCATCCCCTCATCATCAGGCATGTATTAAAAATGAAAGTGAAAGGATGGGGATGATGGCCAAATGACCCTGTGACTATATTTCCCTTTCCTGTACAATAATGAGTACTTTTCATTCCATTCATTGCAAACCCAAAGAAAATGGATAACTGCAAATGCTAAGCATTGGAATGACATTCTGGTCACTTTATCATGAATAACCAGTGAGATTCTTAATAAATCCTCAGACCCAATTATTTAATTGGATTCAAAGAGCTCTGCCATGGATACAAAGACAGCAGAAACGCGAAAAGGGAACAAGCGCCTTTGGAGAAATTGCATTCTCTTTTTCATTTTGCAAGAAATGAAGCATAGTAAAACAGATAATGGTCCTATCTGTAATAGCAAGATCCATATTCTTTTCCTAAAATGAAAAAAGACCCTGAATTTAAAACCATGCCCCCACAAATGATAAGACTAGGAAAAAAAGGTAAGCCTAGTTTAGAGTATTCTCAACAAACTTAAAACTATTCCCTTGTCCAAATGGAAAGGCACAAGCAAATATCCATTTTAAGTTTAAAATATACAACATATTCAGTTGCAGGTAAAAAAAAAAAAATAACATTCAGCTGCTGGGAGCCAATCATAATAATAATATTCTGACGTTTTCTACAAATGTGCAGTTTAGTAGCATTAAAATAAAAAGATCATTGCCTTCTAGCTTAATATTGGCATTGTGTTTACTCCAATTACATTTAACATATGAAAAAAGTTCCTTTCTTAATATGTTCCTAGAATGGCCCATTTTCATGGATCACTTGGCTCGGTTTGGTTGATTCTGAGAAGTAACTCTTGTAGGTCAAGACATCCATACATCTACATGCAGCAAGTCAGTGGGAAATTCCAGGAAAAGAGCTGAGTTTGGAGAGTACCTCCAAAATAAGAGTACATAAACCGTAGGCCCTGAGGGGCGCATAGAGCTCACAAAAATCTTTTGGCCGCTTTATAAATTGCCAATTATAATTTTTAACAGAACAAAAAGAGGAAGTGAGTAAGCACATGCAAAGCATTGTGTTAATTTGTAACAATTTAATTAGTTGAAGATCGATTAAATCAGATTTAAATTTTGTCTTGGTTTGCATACTTTTTGGAGTGCAATCCACAGCAGATCAAAAGCTTACTGAACAATTGGTTGGGCCCACTACCAGATCTCAAGGAGTCACTGATGGTCAGAAACAGATATTGAAAAGCTTGGTTACATGGACATACATGGGTACAAATACATGATAACCCCAAATGTTTGAAGCAGTGCAAAAAAAAAAAAAGGTGTTGGTGGGGAAAATACAGATGGCAGGACAGCAAGTGAACTTCATTCTCTTTGGCTATGATGCAAGAAACTCTTTCCTTTCAGTGCTGGGTGGAAAGACATAAGTTTATTGAGAGTTTGCCACAGCCATTTCCAGTTGCACAACAGTGTAACATTACAGACTTCTGCCTCTGCAATAACTCTCTGCTCATGTGCTATCAGTGCATTGCCTGGAGTAAGATCATGTGCCATGCATAAAGAAATAAGAGCTCCAGAAAGCACTTACCTTCACAATTATCTTCATTCACATTCTTGAACTCACTTCCCCCCTTAGGTAAGTAAAATCCTGGTTTGCACTGGCAATAGAAGTCTGCACAGTCTCTCTGACACATACCATGTTTTCCACACTGTTCACTTTTACAGGTATCATCATCTAGAAGACCATTCAGGAAAAGAAATAATTTGACATCAGAAATACATTTCTCCACTGGGTTTAAAAATAGACACCAATCTCAAGAGGCAGAAAAGGAAGGGAGTCTAATCAATCTGTAGAATCAGACTGAGAAAAAATTTGAGGGAGATCTTCCCGTTAATACAGGGTGCATCCACATTGCCAGGATGGGAAAAAATTCTCCCTTTTTTGTTTTTATATTATGTTTTTTTCCAAATTAGAAATAAGAGAGTTTGATCTTTGCCATATGAAAGTTGTTCTTGCATTATGAACCCTGTTGCCCAATCATTATACTGGACAATACATTTTTTTCAAAGGGTTTGCTTCCTGAAAAATTATAATTGATAATGAGATACAAATCCCTTCAAATTGGACACAAATATAATTTCAGATTGATATCAAATTAACTTTTAATGACTATAATGCAGGGGTTCCCAACCGGGGGTGCGAGACGATATTCCTGGGGGTGCGAAAACTTCTGCATAGTGTATATGCGTAATTTATTGCCGTTATTTTGAACTTTTGTAAGGGGTGCAAGAATATATCAGAACATTCTAGGGGTGCAGGGTATAGAAAAGGTTGGGAACCGCTGCTATAATATATTTAATAGTATAATGTTTCTGACATGCTGCATGAGCTCAAATTTGCTTGTACTCAGTGTCCGATGCATCTCACTGTAGTTTCCAACAATAGTCAGCCAGCATTGATGAATTTCAGTTGCTCTAAATACTGTTTTTCCATTGTAGTAATGTCCTACTGTAGTAATGTCCTAATGTTCATCACCTAGTTTTTTTTTGGAAAAGTCCAAGTGAGAATGCAAAAAATGAATCTTCATGGTCTTGTATGCTGTAAGAAGTTTGACAACCAGCTGGATTTAGTTTAGTGCTCTGTAGTTGCCACTAAGAAAATTCTCAACAACATACTTGAATGCCTTCCAGGAAATTTTTTGTGGCCCCAACAGATCTTCAAACCACCTGTCATTGATGATGTATCTGAACTGTGGACCAAAAAGAGTGCCTTCCTTGATCTTGGCATCAGTTATTCTTGGAAATATCTGTCTCAAATATCAAAAACTTTCACCTTCTTTGTTTATCATTTTCACAACATTTTTCATCAGTCTGAGTTTTTTTGTGAAGCAGAGGCAAAAATATCTTTATTGGGTCAACAAGTGATTAATTTGCCATATTTTTCTGTCCTAGAACCAAATTCTTTCAGAGTGACATTTCTTTCTAATGTAATGCAATTCTCTTGCACGGCTGTCCCATATGCATATGTAACAATGGTACTTAGAATATCAGGAGTCCCTTCCAAGCAGCCGAGTCACTACTTTTACATCTCCACAGCTATTCCAGTTATACAGTATACTGGATGTGCTTCAGCAACAATTCTATGTTTTTCTATGTTTCTTTCATGAGTGTAGCATCGCCAACAGGTACTGAAGGGTGCACATTGCCACTGTGTTAAAAACAGATGATTTCTATAAAATGGTACCTGATATGGCAAATTACAGGTTATTTTCATGATTAGCAACCAAAATTCTATAAGATGCATCCAAAAGTGTTCAGGAAGCAAATTCTTTGTTGTCCAGTTTTATGAAATTGTGAAATGTTTGGATTATGTCGAGTTATTCTGACCAGGCAGAACTAACATTGGGCACTTCCTATTTTAAGGTTGAGTGTTAGAGACCAAAGTTAAGGTACCATCGCCATATTCTAAAGCAGGGGTCCCCAACCTGTGGGCTACAACCCACTAGCAGTCCATGGCCTATTCCCAACCAGGCTGTGGAGTGGCCGGCTGCTGCGCGCATGTGTCGCGGGGGCTCACGGCCCCACTCGCCTGAGTGTCGTGGATGCTCGGGGCTTCATTCACATGAGTGTCACGGGCGCTCCCGGCTTCACTCGTGCAAGCATTGCTGGCGCTCTCAGTTTCACTTGCCCACGCATGCTCACACGCCTGCCCCTCCCACAAAACCGTCCCCTCTTTTCCCCCTCCCCCCTGCTCCAGGCCACTAACCCGGAAAGGTTGGGGAACTCTGCTCTAAAGAACTGTTTTTGTTTCCATCCTATCCTAAGAAAATCCTCTTTAAGCTGACGAGTGACAATAGGAAAAACAATCCCATTTTAATTGACCTGTGCATAGAATATCTTCAATTCAGAGTCTCCAAAAACTACAAGCTGTGTGTGTGTGGAGGGGGATGATAAAAAATCTGCAGATTGTAATCATGATGCTGGCAACAGTTTGTCATTGCTGCCCTCCCCCTAACTTTAGCTCACTCCCTTATGGAAAACAAGAAGTCAATTACCACAACATTTGTCAGTATCACCAATGCACGGCTTATATCCTTCCTTACAGTTTTCTTCTTTTGGGTAGCTGTTGCAAGCTTTCCAGAATATACAGAGGGAAAGAAAGGCATTAGTTAGAACACATCCATGCTCTAGGCCATGCTATATCACGCTTCCTCCAAACTAAATTCTTTCTTTAATAATAACTAATATTTCTGGCAGATTCTCAAACTGTATTTCCATTCAACTGTAATTTTTAAAAGGGAATACAGATTAATCAATAGATACATAGGACATTACATAAGTATGTGCCAAATAATTTAGTTCCAATCAATTTCAATTCAATCAAATTTAGATTTTCTCCTAGTTTTACCTACACTTTGGAGTGAAAACCGCAGCAAATAAAAAGCCCAGTGGGCAATTGTTTCCTAAAATGGATATATCAAGGAGTCACTGATGGTCAGAAATAAACATTAACAAACAGGCTTTCAGAGACTTAATTGGTTTAATGCTCATGGTAACTCTTTTTGTTTATGTGCTGTCAGCATATGAAGGAGGCAATAATTGCCATGTTTAAAGAATGAAAGGCTACATAGAAAGCACTTACATATACAGTCATTTTCACTGGTATTCTTGAAAGTTTTCTCTTTATTTGATTTTCTCCAAAATTTCCTTTGGCAAGAGCAGCTGTAATTCCCAGAGACATTCTTACACAAAGCATTTTTTCCACAGAGATTTAGACAATTATTGCCAACTATAAGAAGAACAAAAGAACATTAGGTGGGGAAAAAATCAGATTATTTTCAAAGTTTTTTTTTTTTTAAATGGCCAATCTGTAGAGGGGAGAAAAGAAATGAAAAAAAGTGTGCCTTGATGCTGAAACCATGTGGTCTGCAGAGTCAAGCAGAGAAGAAATTTGGATGAATATTTTTCCATCACTCCATGTATGTAGTTGCTGATCAATTCAGGATGCATATACAGTAGCCTGTAGGATAGATGGGATGAGGAAATATTGTCCCATTTTTTTTTCATAGAGTGCTTTTCCAAACGTTGAAATAAGAGACTGATTACAGGTAGTCCATGTTCAAAGTTACAATGACAAAAGTGACTTATGACCATTGCAGTGTGACTTTTCACACTTATGACTGTTGAGAGCATCCTCGTGGACACATGATGGCTCAAATGTGGTCATAAGTCAAGGACTACCTGTATTGCATTTTAAAGTTGTTGCAAAACTAACAACACTGGTAATCTCATTTTCAGCTGACAAATGGAATCTTAGAAATTAAAGCTAAGCTACCATTTCCTTATTCTAATACGTGAGAATTTTTATTTTTTTTATTTTTCATTTTTTGCTGCTATTGCTGCTCTCTCTAACAATATTTTTTTCGTACTCACCCAACCCAGCCTCCCGGGTTAGTTGAAGAAATCTTACAGATAGTAAGATGTCCCATGCCTGCCATGTTTTTCATCATTGCCCAGGCAAACCTGATATCCTGAGTCATATGCCTGCATCAGATTGGCTGCAATAGTTGCAATTTGTTTAGAATATACAGAGCTAAGAGCAACATCAGTGAGAAGCAGTCCATGCTATTGGCTGTGCTGTAGCGCACATCCTCCAAACTGGATCCAACTCTACCTCCCCCCCCCACACACAAGGTAGATAGCATCTTGCCTATTTCACCCTAAGTACCTTATATTACTCTTTTGCATAAAGAGTAATATACGAGTAATATATGAGGACATGCTGTTGTCTTTCATCTCAGTCTTGGACAGAAGACATTATGACAGGAGCTATAATTCTGTAAATTTATTTCTGTTGTCTAGAATTTTAAGATAACCCCAATTTTCTTGAGTGATATAATTTGAAATAAATTGACTGTCTTGGCATTCAATGCTTCATGAATGCCCAAAATGTCCGGCAGATCCTGAAAATGTGTTTTGGGTTACAAAAGTAAAATTTGTAGTGTGTAAA
Organism: Azemiops feae; assembly: GCA_023970755.1. NCBI lineage: Eukaryota > Metazoa > Chordata > Lepidosauria > Squamata > Viperidae > Azemiops > Azemiops feae. The sequence continues at coordinate 1,956,725 of JALGBA010004283.1, forward strand.
AAATCCCTTAGTCATTTGAAAGTACATGGTTCATAGTTCTACTGTAAAGAGATCCAAGTTTATCTAAATCGTCCCTTAAAAGCAAATTGGTTTCAAAAGTATATTTCCAAATAGGCTAGCAAATATCTACCCTCACTATCAACAATTTTGTTGCAATTTCTGCATTAACTCTTAAGATTTAACCACATTATGGTAATTGTATCCAGCTCTTATTATTTCATATTGATTTATGCTGTCTTCCCATCTCTAAATGGCTTTAGGCATATTCCAAAGTTATGTCTTACTTGCACAAAGTATTGTTAATTTATAAGATGTAGGCTGTACTTAGAATGCAGCAGAGTTCTGAAATTAGTTACCTGTGCATAAACAGGATGGTATCAGGATTTCTTAACTATGTGAATAGCAAACTAAATGTTGGCAAGACAAGGAAGCATCCAACTTTCCTTCCTCTTCAAAATTAAAACTTTTGAGTCAAGAAGTTGCAATTTTGAATGTATTGCAAAAGCAAAGCAGGCAGATTTACTGTGCCATCTGTTTTTACTGATAGTCCTGTAAAGCATTTTACAAACAGTTTAACCAAGAAGTCTTGATAACCTCTGGAATTCATTATTTGTGCTGCTGCTTCTGCACAAGGCTTCATCTCTGATTCTGTGTTATCAACTTTAGCTGACATGCATCTACAGTATATATCACTATTCAGCTTTCACTCTGGTTCCCCAACTTCTTCTTTCCTGTCGCTCTAAGTAGAGATAACCAGTTCCATCCCAACTGCCTGCAGAAGTCCATGGTTTTCTCCCTTGAAGATGTGTCATGCTTAGGCTCATTGTCATACTTAAGAACACCAGGTATCCTTTTAAAATGTCTAAAACTAAAACTAAATTCCAAGGGTGCATAATCACATGAACTCATCTGAAAAACCATACTTTAACAAGACATACTCCCTGTGTTTTTGCTTTTAGCATGTCTTGGTCTGAATAATAATAATACTAATAATACTAATACTACTACTAATAATAATAATAAAGTTGGAAGGGACCTTGGAGGTCATCGAGTCCAACCCCCTGCTCAGGCAGGAAACCCTATACCATTTCGGACAAATGGCTGTCCAGTCTCTTCTTAAAAACTTCCAGTGTTGGAGCATTCACCGCTTCTGGAGGCAGGTTGTTCCACCGGTTAATTGTTCTAACTGTCAGGAAGTTTCTCCTCAGTTCCAGGTTGCTTCTCTCCTTGACTAGTTTCCATCCATTACTTCTTGTCCTGCCCTCAGGCGCCTTGGAGAATAGCTTTTTTCCTGAATGTGGCTGCACAATAGCTCTTAGCTTTTGGAATTTCTGCATAGTCTATCTACACTTCTCAATATTTGGACCGAAAGTATTCTTCTCTACCCTGATGTTATTTAGTAGTCAGTCCAGGTTTGGTATACCTACTCAAGAGAAAGCAGATTTCTTTAATGACAGTGAATTTAAATGAGCTTTCTAATGCTTCCAACAATTTTTTGATCCGGGAGAAACTTACCTTGATTTTGGAGAAGAACTGATTGGAAAAAGAAAATGAGGAGGCCTAAAAAGAAAGAGAGAATATAGAGTCAGGAAATGTCTTACTCCACAAACTGACCGTCCCCAATATGGCCCCCTTCGGATCTGTTAGACTACTTCATCCTTTATCTCCAATTTGCAAGGCTAAAGAGAGTGAGGTGTAAATATACTTGAAGGGCACTAGATTGCACACTAATCTTTGCTCCAAAGACGTCAATGTTCTTTATCCATGGTGCCCTGGCTTTTACCTCCTCACTGAAGTTCCTCTCTTCTAAGGTTAGGGAGGCTATTCAGTTCCATCTAGAAGCTCTCACATCAGTTTGTTGGAAATTGACCAATTGCCAGAAGCAAATTTATTGTTGCTGGGAATATCAGCGCTCATTTGACTTGAATACCAAACAGATGACAGATATGGGGATTTCACAGATATCAGACCATTTCTCCACATTAGGAGATTATGAATAATGCGGGATCCAAAAAGCTACACATATGGGCCTTATGTATTGTAACAGGTTTTTTTTCCTAAAAGGAATCGTAAATTTTAACTGGAGTGGGGGCAGGATAGGGTTGCCTTATATCAAGAAGGAACTCAAATATTCTGCTAGTTACAATATTTTTGAGGTAGGTAGAACAACATTGGGGGCTGCTGTTTGTTAGTTCCTCTTGGTGCAATGTTCAATAATGGAAAAATTACTATAGCCTTTGTGGAAGGTTTAGAGTATGAAAGATTAATATGAAGAATGGTTGCAGGAATTGGGTATATCTAGTCTAGTGAAAAAGAAGGACTAGGGATAACATGATAGCAGTCTTCCAATATTTGAGGGACTATTATAAGGAAGACGGGGTCAACCTGTTTTCCAAAGCACCAGAAGGCAAGACAAGAAATAATGGATGGAAACTAAACAAGGAGAGAAGCAACCTAGAACTAAGGAGAAATTTCCTGACAGTGAGAACAATCAACCAGTGGAACAGCTTGCCTTCAGAAGTTGTGAGTGGAGGCTTTTAAGAAGAGACTGGACAGCTATTTGTCTGAAATAGTATAGGGTCTCCTGCTGGAGCAAGGGGTTGAACTAGAAGGTCCCTATCCACTCTGATGATGTTCTGTTCTATGTTCTATGGACAATTACTTTATTTGGATGTCAAGACAACTACCTTCTCCCTATATAATCTTTCTAATAATTCCCATAATTTTTAATACATTTCTTTTTAGAGAGAAAATCTATTAAGGATAACATTTGGTATTTGCACAGGTGTGCCCTGCATCAGGACTGTCTATCAGGAAGCATCTTCCAAGCCTTTGTGTTAGGAAACCTTATTAGCTACATTCCTTCCTTCTGCAACCTGTTGCCCTTGTGATGAAATACAACTGGCTTGGAATTCTGGGAATTGCAGTCCAGCACAATTGGAAAGCAGCAGATGAAGAAAGACTAAGATATATTTGTTTACATTAACAAAGCATAAGCAAAAATGTTACAAGGAAGCTATGATTTTATTTGGGATGGTGGCAGTCTGCTGCTTTTCGTATTTACCATTTGGACTTTAATGTTTACAAAAAAAAGTTTGCTAAGATGTTTTCATTTCCTTGTTTCTATCATACATTTCTTCAATAATTCAGTCAACCAAGCACTATATACATAATTTCCCAAATCCATGCATATCCAAGAGTCCGTTTTTCCAAATATTTAAAATTTACAGATGACCACTATGAGAGCATTGTTCCGTTTCTAAAAAGCATTTTCTAGTCTCTGCCAGCAAGGCACTTTTTTCCCCACTTGGGTGTAAAATGCATTTAGAGTACACCATGGCTTGCAAAATGCTTCCTGCATGTTCTCAGACATATTTTCTTCTTTATTATTTCCCAAGTTCTGTTACTCAGTTTTTAAGTGCGCAAAAACTTTGAGCACCCTCTCAAAACTGAGTACATATGGCTCTATTTGCAATATTTGTAAATTTCCCCAATGAAGAAAGACTCTGGGTGGTAAACACTGACCTGAGAATAAAATGATCAAAATAAAAATGCACTTTAACTATGTTATTGCTCCTCTTGGTCCATAATACTAGCCCATTTTCTCCCTCAGTCAACTCACTTATATGTATGAACTAGCAGCACACAATTTGGAATAACTAAGGCAGTTATAAATTAGCCAATATGATCCCCTCCCAGCTGCCCCAAAGGGATAATTTCCTGTATTTTTTTCCCCTGACAATTTTAAAGAGACCACTTTAAATTAAAATAAAAAAAACAAAAAACTGTGTTTAGTCACCTCCACTTTGTTTACCTCCTTTTCACAGCCATGGTGGCCACAAGGGATGTGAAAACTAAAGCGATGTTGCACTCTAATTTTCTCTCCATCATGGCAGGAAGGAAGCTGGCTATTAGCCCCCCCTCACATAAGCTGTTCTGATGACCCAGCTGACCAGTCAGTTTAAGGCTAACCATAACTTCTCAAGGTTGATGGATGAGATCGGATGCCTAGATTATGGTATTCACATGACGTGTTACCCACCAGCCCAAGACACATGGGAACACGGCCACTTCAGTTCATTCTGGATCCTGGCCTCATTCTGTAACTTAAGTCACAGTATTGACACATGTTTTTATGCTATCATCAAGTTTCTGTAACATAGTTTAAAAAAGCCCTCTTCATTCAATCTTCTCATTAATCTCAGCTGTTTTCATCATGTTTTCTCTAGCTTTTCTGATCGTAGTTCCAAACAAGTATTTTGAAAGTTTTCAGATTACTATGAACAAAATGTAGAGTATTTTTACTTTTTGCTATTTTTTTTTGGGGGGGGGGGGAATAAATGCTGCATGCTGTGAAGTATTATGTTGCAGATTAATAGTATAGAACAGTCCAGTACTCAACAGTTTCTGCCAATGGGTCCTTTTCTCTAGTTCAAAGCCTCAGCACTGACCTGCCTCTCTTGCTTGGAATTTGCTTACAGTATTTAGCTAGGCTTTCTCAGATCACATCCTGCTTACAATGCTTCTGGCTTGTTATGCTCAATAGTGAGAGATGGGGTTCAGGCCTCTAAGCTGTTTATGAACCAAGAAATGTTCAAGAATCATTAACAAAGTTACTCCGACTGGACAGGCAATCTTCAAAGTCATGTAGTGAACATCCTCCCTGTGTCTTGATTCAAGTGGACAATATGCTACCCTGTTTTCAGCAACGATGGAATCTTCTTAGCTCCTTAGGTTCTGTTCAGAGTTTCCCTTCCCACGGTAAAGCAAGGAAATTTTGGGCTAAAATACACACTTGGTTAGAAAAAGTGTTAGAGAAACATATAGGTTTTAAACCTGAACTTTTCTTATTAGGTATAGTACCAGAAAAAGTTGACAATCAAAGTGTATATCTAACATTGCATTTATTGACAGCAGCGAGGATTGTATTTGCTCAGCATTGGAAGAAGGAAGAAACACCATCAGATGAAGAGATAATTAAGAAGATATTGGACTGCGCTGAAATGGACAGACTCACGCTGAGGATTAAAGAGAAAGAAGATACAGAATATTTTCAAATATGAAATTTATTTTATCAATGGCTGGAAAAACGGTGTAGAGACTAGGAATATAATTTGTATTATTAAGCGAAACAAAAAGTAACCCAGATAACACAATGTTTATTAAGCACTAATGAAATGTAACAATAGAAAACAAACAAACAAATAAATAAAAAGTTTCCCTTCCCCAAGAACAGGTAGAGAGTTCTTTGCTTCACTAGCTTGCTTTTTGTCAACTGAATTTTTTGTTGTGACTGGTGCAGTCATAACATACTTTAAAAAAATTCCAAATATTGTATGCCAAACAGACTATAAAGTTAAGCCTTGTCCAAATCTACCTGACTGCCCTTTAACACCATCTGAAACATTTCCCTGAAAAATATGGATTTTTAAAAGCATAACTAACATTATTCAGGCTCATACGGAATAGCCTCAGTATCTCAGGGCACTTCTATATGATCCACCCATCTGCCTACAAAGCCCTCCAAAGCTTTTTTAAAGTGCACTGGAGATTGACCCAGACTGCTCTTATTTTCAGAATCTGACTAAACGGAAAACATGAATGTAGATGTTTCTTATACATTTGTGTGCCTTGAGTTTGCAGAGAGCCACTGGTTCCCTCTTTTGACCAAAATCTGCTAACATTTCCTTCTGTTTTTGTGTTTGCCATGGTGACGGGCTTCTGTTATTTTCAAAATGCCCAACGTTGATAGAGCAACAAATCTATTTTACCCTGATCATGCCAGCTCACTCTGTCTGTGTTCCCAGGAGCTGGGAGGCTGGCAAAGCTCAAATTCCTTTCAGTGGAAAGCCAGAATGATTTTTCCAACACAAAGCAACTTTATTTTAAACACTTTCCCATTTCTGAAGCACCAGTAATGGGATACAGCAAAAATGCTTGCGGTTGCAAGGCACAAAATCACGAGATTAATAGCATATGTGTGAGAGTGAGATGTTATCTCTCAATGTGCCATTCTTTTGCAATTTATTAAACTGGGCCAGTTTTTGCCTTTGCCTTTTGACTCTGAAATAATGCCTCAAATATTTTACCACTAACCTCACAGCATCCCTCATTGTGAAAGCTTAATAGAGGAAGTTGCAATGGCAATTATAGTAACTCCTTCTATAGAAACCTCTAAAGAAAAAAGAAAGTCAAGAACCAAACTATGATGCTTCAGATGCACAGTCTGATGCCTATTTACATGTAAGACAGGTAATTTTGCTTTCAGAATTCTCTACCCTTGGTCTGTGAAATAGTTTGTTTCTTTCTTTGTTCTGAGAAATTCAGGGATTTGGGTACAGAATTCTTAAATATGTAGGTGGTTGTTTACACAAAAGTTCAACGATACTTTCCTTTCCAAATAATATCTGAAACCATAAAGACACATTTACCACATTAACCAAAACAAGATTATTTTTACCTCTTCTTTAGAGACACAATGTTACTGTTAACCACTCTGCTTCCTTGATCATTTCCATAAGCTACCAAACTATTTTCTTCTTGCATGTAGCATAGCCAGTCCTGCTTTTCAATATCTAAAGATCTCCTTATGAAAACTCCCACTTTCATTGTTCTGGAAACTTAATGGCTCCTGACTTGACTTCTAATAGTATAATAATCCCTGTCTTCTAATAAAAGAACCAAATTTGCCGAATCTTATAAAATAGATAATAGCACCACCGATATGCATGAAACAATTTTTTTTTAGTTTCAAGCTTGAAATAAATTTACACCTTTCAACCATTATGTCAATAAGACTCAAATTTTTCAAATTCCATTGGAATAAAACACAAAACTGAATGTTCCAGCGGAGTAAAATTCAGCATTCTACTTTAAGGTATAATGCACCTTCCTTTTTTGTTTTTTATATATACTACTTAGCATTATATAAAATCAGCCATGGGACCAATTTAAAAATAAATAAACATTTTAAAAACCTTACACCAAATAATAAAAGCAACAGTTAAACATGTTTTTTGTAGCCTGCTTTGCAAACACTCTCAGAACTAATCCAACAAAAAAAACCAGTGTTAGCAATAAATTCACTTCAATCAGTCTTTAACAATATAATCACACAAAAGCACATTAGTCTCCTTATTGGCTTGAGTCTCCAATATATATTCGCACACTGCACTCTTTTCTATTTGGCAGTCTGCCTGCTTAACTCAGCGAACAAATCAACATAGCATATTTGATTGTCCATCTGAAAATAAGGCATTCACACATGCAGAGAACATACTGGGATCGCCACATTACATTATAAAACCTGAACCCTAGAGTCTCCATAGAAAGCGCTTAAAAACAACAATGCATTTGTATATCAGGTCCCACATTTTTTTTTTATGTTTTGCTAGTTGGGCATATACATGGAAGTTGGACAGTAGATGGATTTTAGTGGTCTGAGAATGAGGAAGTGTTATCTTTATTCTCTAGATATTCTTCCAGTGGCAGGAGTTACGCAAATTGCTTCATCACATACTTTGAAGCATTCCTGTTGCTTGGGATGCTGGTTGATTGTCACAAGGAACTACTGCTGAATTTGGCTAGACCTGAATGTTGGTAACTTAAAATATAGCAGATTAGCTCAATTTCTTCTATCTTGAAGGGGTAGCACAAAAATATTGTAGTTTGCAATATCCAAACAAGAACCAGCAGATGTTATTTTTCTTCTCCTTGATAAAGAACCAAAGGGTGGGAGGAGATGTGTTTGCTAGGAAGAAGCTGGGACTTGATTGCAGCTATTGAAGTGGACTATTTTGTTCCACATTCTAGCCTCTGGTCTCCTTTTCTCTGCTGAGGGCATCTCAGCCTATGCTCCCCTTCACCCTTGTTTCACCCAAGCTTACCAAAACTAAATTGGCACTTTGAGGCAGTACACAACAGTCCCAATGCTTTGGCCTACCTTGGAATCCAACTGGTTCTTGGATATCCATGGCTTTCACAAGAAAGTGGCTGAGGGTAATTCTTGGTTTGACCCAACAATAAAGCTAAGTATAATCAATAAATGCATAATAAAGCTGAGTAAAAATCAGCATATTGCTGGCACCTCACTTTTTCCTGACATGTTCCTTTCTTAGTAAGTGCTTGAGTAGGACTTCTTGACCTTTTGGTGCAAGTTGCCTGTCGAAATTTCTCAAACAAAAATAAGCCTAAGCAATAGATCACTGCCATTTTCCTGAATGATTTATTTATTTCTGCCTTGCCTTGAAATTTTGGCCATTTTAAATGAGAAATAGGATGTTTTCTTGGCAAGTTCTTTTTATGACAACACTGACAGTGTAGTTAATCTGATGTTCCCACTCTTCTTTGGATTGCTACAAACCTTTCACAGAAAAGGAGAAAGATGTTACTTCTCTATGGAAAGCAGTGGCGAGAGCAAGAATGAAGGAAGAGGAAGTATAAGTGATTCCATCTTTCATGGAAAGAGGGTTAAAGGATTATTTTTGTTTAGAATAGATATTTGAAATAGCAATAGCACTTAGACTTATATACCATTCCATAGTGCTTTACAGCACTCTCTGAGCTGCTTACAAATGTCAGCCTATTGCCCCCAGCAATTTCGGTCCTCATTTTACCGATGTTGGAAGGATGGAAGACTGAGTCAATGTTGAGCCGTTCAGGATCGAACTTCTGGCAGTGGGCAAAGTTAGCCTGCAATGCTGCATTCTACCATCGGGGTTCATATAGTTGTTCAGGCACTATGTACCAATGGGTTTGGGGTTAGTTAGCTGATTTCTAGCAGGGCAGAAATAGACAGGCTGCTCTCAAAATGATGCAGTTAGCAAGAAACCTTGTCAGTTAAGCTAAGGTCAGCGGGAATCATATGCTCATTCTGATTCCTCCTTTCTTCATCTGCTCCTCTGCAGATTCCTTCTTACTATAACACATGTCTTTCATTTGCTAGTTTGGGCCAATTGTGATATTTAGGCCAGGCATGTCAAACTCGCGACGTCACGTGAAGTATTGTGACTTTTTCCCCATTGCCGACAATGGGGTGGGCGCGGTTTTAGTATGATGCATCCGGCCCGTGGGCCGGCAGTTTGACATGCCTGATCTGGGCCATTTGGCACTTAAAATAAAAGTTTGAGTTTTCCTTCACAGATTTTGGTTTATGGATTTATTGAGGTTTATGGATTTTGAAAACACATGCATTTTCCCCTTAACTCCTTCTTCTTAGCTTTCTTGGAGACTATTCCTGGTATTGGCTAGGTACAGATGATGCAGGCAGGTCAAAAGTGGGAGAAAAGGGTTTCTCCACCAGGGTGAAAGGCTATAGATTTGACCTAGAAGATAGCAGTTACCAGTAGCATCACTAAGGGCATTAAAATCTCTGTGTACGGAGAGGATAGGAAGTTTTGAGGTTGAAGTTTGATAAAATGGCATCGTTCAGTTCTGCATAGGAGTTTCAGTCTTTTCATACAATTTCGAAATCACCCTTTCTATCTAGGGAACAACAAATAGAGGGAACAGTAAAGGAAGCTGTGGTAGTTGCAGAATTACTATGTGAAACCAAGTTAGAAAGGCACTTTATTTCCTGAACAAAATGTGAAGAAATAACCAAGGTCTTTCCCCATCTCCAAAGCATAAACAAATGTCACCAAGGAAAACTAAGTGTCATATAACCACAGGGCCACTTAACACAGAATTTCTAAAGATTACCATTAAGCTGCTTTATAATCATATAATGAAAGGCCAAATCTGGGTAAGACACAACGAAGCATTGCAAAGGTTCTATGAAAAATATATAAGGATCAGAATTGGATTATAATGTTCTTTCCCATAAGTCTTTACTCCAGTTTACATCAGTTAAGGATCTAGCACAGCTAACGTCTTTTCCCCTCTCTCGCGTGAAGTACTTCTTCCAGGAGAGTCAATATTTTGATCTCCACAAGAAATAACTATCTACATCAGCAACTGAGATTACTTGTCCCCCACACCTTTGCGCTTCATAGTTATTTAACTTAATGTTCAGTATCAATATTCAGAATTGATGGAAATTTCTATAATATCCTGTTTTCAGACTTCTTGTAGCCATTCTATTATGTATGACCTGAAATTATTTGAAGTAACATTATGAATACATTGACACCTAAATTCAGATGGGAAGATTCATTAAGAAAGTGTAAAACAATCAGAGCAAAACAACTTTTTTTTTGCTATGATGCCCTGGAAATACCCAGCAGCTTTTGTCTCTCCTTTCTGCATGACTAAAAGACCAAGACTCTGTTCTGTGAAGTCAAGATCAAACTCTCCCACTCTTAGCTACATGGATGTTGATTAGAAGCTGCTATTATAGGACCTACACATTCCATACGAGCAGGTGTAGCAATAAGTCATCATTTTTGGCACTGGATATAGCCTTCTGGAGGGCTCCCCTACACCAGCCCTGAGTGGGAGTTCCCTAGTCTTATAAATAGAAGAGGAATTAGTCTAGATTCTTCATGTTTTATGTCTGCAAGATATGCAACTAAAGAACAACTGTGGCTACAGATATATATTAAATACAAGGTGCAGTTCTCTTCCTAATTTGGTGATCCAGAAAACAGCCTGATTAGAATCAAACCAACTTGGATATCATCTGGTTTGTTCCGTGGTACAAGAATAAAACAGCTTTTATAAAAGGTCAAGCGGCAGCATCCTGATATAATATGAAATAGTTTCCCACTCTTTTTCTTTCTAGGATAAGTAACAAAATCTATTCTGCTTTCTATTTATAGTTTATCTGAGACCCTAGACTACATTTTCTAGGAATAAGTTCCTAATGGGGTAATTGTTGTTGTTAGTTGCAAAGTCGTGTCCGACCCATCGCAACCCCATGGACAATGTTCCTCCAGGTCTTCCTGTCCTCTACTATCTTCTGGAGTCCATTTAAGCTCATTCCTACTGCTTCAGTGACTCCATCCAGCCACCTCATTCTCTGTCGTCCCCTTCTTCTATTGCCCTCAATCTTTCCCAGCATTAGGCTCTTCTCCAGTGAGTCCTTCCTTCTCATTAGGTGGCCAAAGTATTTGAGTTTCAACTTCAGGATCTGACCTTCTAAAGAGCAGTCAGGGTTGATCTCCTCTAGGACTGACCGGTTTGAACGCCTTGCAGTCCAAGGGACTCGCAGGAGTCTTCTCCAGCACCATAGTTCAAAGGCCTCAATTCTGGGTCTGAAATATTCTTGGTTTTTAATTCGCATTGTACCTCTTCAATCTAACATTTTAGCACCAATTCAGAAATTAAGGAAAAGATAATCAAAGGAAAACAATACTGCATAGTACAATTTTTCAGAATGAAGGGAAAGACCAATGTGAAAATTTTAGTTGGTTGCTATTACAGTATAGAATTAATATGCATACTATAATATAGATTTTTCCACATTCTGTGAAAGGCTGTGCTGCCTAAGTTTTGATAGAAACTTTGATTTAAATGTCAACCCTATGAAAGAGACTGGGCTAAGGCAGAATACTGTATATGATCTTGGTGAATATCTTTAATACAAGCTCACTGTGTATTCAACTAGGGACACGACTATAAGTAAGTCATGTAGAACCTGAAAAAACAAGTCCTGAGGGAAGTCTATATCCAATGGCAAGAGGGAAGCCATGGCTAGGACAGCTGATAAAAGTTTGATCAGAGTTTACAGCAGGGGTCTTCAAATTTGGTCCTTTTATGACTTGTGGACTTCAACTCCCAGAATTCCTCAGCCAGGCACGCTGGCTGAGGAATTCTGGGAGTTGAAGTCCACAAGTCATAAAAGGGCCAAGTTTGAAGACCCCTGGTTTACAGGGTTAAAGATTGGAGGGGATGAGGCAGATGGACCTCTGGTGTGACTGTCATCGGAGCAGGGAAGAAATTGACATGGAAACAAACTACAGTATCTGTCAGAAGTGAACTGGCTCAACCAGAGGCTTGTGCAAATCCAGTCATTTAGCAAATATAAGCCTAAGTAGCTATGACAAGAAAAGAAAATAATTTGGCTTTGGGGGAGAAATTTGATAGACAATTCCACAGAGAGTCCAGAAGAGAAATCAAAATAGGTTTCCAATCAATCTTGTTCTCTTGTTCTCTTCCTCAGTATTAAGCAAACATACATAAACATCCTTTGCTTTTACTTTTGTACTTCTCTCTGGCCTGGGCTTTGTATATTTGAATCTTCCAAATTCTATTTTGATTGCACCATCCTTAAACTCACACACACTATCCATTTTTTTTTTTAAATGGCAACTTCTAAATTTTCCTGTTTGAAAGAGAAGGTTATGAAGTAAATATTGATTTTTAAAAGAAATAGAGAGGGATTTTGTTTTCCTCAGACAGCTAGGAAAAGGAGATCTTGGTAGGATATTGTCATTTACTTATTCCCCAGGCTGGGGGTGGGGGAGACTTTACAGTCAATACCAATGGGATTTCACCATTTCCAGTCCAATAAGGCAATTCTTATCAGATCAGTGAGCACAAGGATTACATTGGATTATTATATCTCATTGAAAAAAAAATGTGTTAAAAACTCATCTCCCATATAACTGGTGTTTTTGCAGAAACTGTAATTAAGTTAAAAAGCAGTATCTAATCATGGTTTTTAAAAAATATCAAATCAAAATGTTAAGCCAATTGTAAATCTTAGGGTTTCCCCCCCCAAGAAATGATAAGCACTGTTTTACTGTTTAGACTAGGATATGGAAAACTGTGATTAACTGAAGATACCTTGATTTGTTCTTCTGCATTAGAAACTGATGCAAGAAATCTATAAGCATGGACAAAAAGTTTATTCACCTCTCAGTTTATTAAATCAAGCTATGTTTGTCTAACTCAGCTACCCCATCATTACAAGTTAAGGAAAGCTTGACATATGAAAACCATCTCTTCAAATCTCACATGTACATATACTGTAACAGAGGTCCCCAACCTTTTGGGCACCAGGGACCGGTTACGTGGAGAGAGGTTTTTCCGTGGACCGGAGGGTGCGTGGTTTTGTGTGCTGCCTGCATCCCGTGGATGGGGCTTTGCTTGTTTGTGCAACCCGGTTGCTGGCATGCCGCGGCCCGGTATTGGTCCATGGACTGGGGGTTGGGGACCCCTGCTGTAGAACACTTAATATGTTATATACAGGAAGTCCTCGACTTATGACCACAATTGAGCCCAGAATTTATGTTGCTAAGTGAGAAATTTGTTAAGTGAGTTTTGACCCATTTTATGACTTGTCTTGCTACATCTGTTAAGTGAATCACTGCAATTGTTAAATTAGTAAGTCAGTTGTTAAGTGAATCTGGCTTCCTCATTGACTTTTGCTTTGATGGTTGCAAAAGGTGATCACGTGACCTCAGGACACTGCAACCATCATAAATATGAACCAGTTTTCAAGCATCTGAATGTAAATCATGTGACTCTGGTGATGCTGCAATGGTCATAAGTGTGAAAAATGGTCGTAAGTCACTTTTTTTTCAGTGCCGTTGTAACTGAATGGTAATTAAACAAACTGTTGTAAGTTGAGGAGTACCTGTATTAGGGAAAACTTTGTCACATGCACTTATTGGGAAAAGATGCATATGAAAAAAGTTATTTCAAAAAAATAACTCATAGATATTTTAAGGGAATGGTAAATAAATAAATTCAACACCAATCTGATTTAATCTCTTTTTTGAACTTTTCTAGCAAGAAGCATGAGGATGGATTCTTACAAGAGAAAAAGAGCTTCAACGAAGCACAAGGCTAGACATTCAGTCTCCATAAACACTTAGATTTAGAATTTACCATCTATGTGTTTTGCAACTGAAAAACAGTATATTGCTAAATCACATTGATGTCATCCCTACTTCCCTCTAAAAAGTCACTTAAGAAGTGGAACCAGGGTCAAAGAATGTATAATTCCAGGAAGTTGTCAACATGATAAATATTAAAATATGTCTTAAAATTAAAAATATAATCTTTCTGCCTTAAATCATGACCTCTTCAACTGTTTCCAAAACTACAAGTCTTCTCAAAGAAGGGTAGTGACCAGAAAACTATGATGGAGCCAATGAAAAAAAGAAAAGGATTCTTAGCTTCTCTTTTATATTCTGACAAGACACTGAATTAGTATGGACTATAGATAAGGCCATTATTTAATTTCTTTGCCAGCGTCCTGGGTGTCCTAATATACCTGAGTGGTATATTATTTGTAGCCTTTGAAGACCTTTCACTATAAAACCATATATATGGCCTCCAAAGTCATTTGAAAAGTTTTCTCTGAAGTGTAAATCTTAACCTGGCAAAGGTGTAACAATATTAACTATATTGAATTAAATCAAACTTAGCTCCGACACCTCTTTCGGATTATACATGGAGTATACATGGCATCCGACTCAAAAATTAAATCTAGATTTTGGCCCAAAATATCTATATGGAAAAATCCTACTTTATATGGTGGTGATGTGTAAAATAGTAATTGGTTAAAACTTTTAACTGATAAAAAGTTAAAAATGAAGTGCTATGGAAACTTTACTCTTTTATTACTGCTATTGTTATTAGAGCTGAGCAAAAATCTGAGCAAAAAGTGATCCTTACTGTAAACAGACAGACATGCAGCACCTGTTCAGACATGTTAAACTAAACATGTCTTTGCTCAGAATTGTTTAGGAAGAGTTTGTTGATACAAGAGTCTTTTGATGGGCGATCTGGGTCCCATTGAGCACTCTGAATTCATTCTGGATTCTCCTTCGATCCTAGTTGTTATTGACTGGTAGTTAATTGGTATACACAAACTCACGTAAAATATTTTTGTATGCTAGTAAAGATTGTATGTCCTTCCTTCCTTCCTTCCTTCCTTCCTTCCTTCCTTCCTTCCTTCCTTCCTCCCTCCCTCCCAGTGTTGACTCCTGGCAATTTCCTCAACAAGTCCCGGCAGTTTTCTTGCTAAGATTTCAGAAGTGGTTTGCCACTGCATTCTTCTTAGGGCTGAGACAGCATGACTGGCCCAAGATCACCCAGCTGGCTATGTGCCTAAGAAACTGGTCTATACCCAAATGGCTCCTCGTCATCTTAAATGTAAAGATAAAGTACCACCTACTCCACTAAAACATATGTTATTTATAACTGATCAATTTCTATACAGTTAGTCCTCAACTTACAACCACAATTGAACCTCAAATTTCTGTTGCTAAGCAAAACAGTTGTTAAGTGAGTTTTGTCCCCTTCTCCCCCCCAGCCTTTCTTGCCACAGGTGTTAAGTGAATCACTGCAGTTGTTAAATCAGTAACAGTTGTTAAGTGAAGCTGGCTTCTCTTTGACTTTGCTTGTCAGAAGGTCACAAAAGGTGATCACATGATCCCAGGACACTGCAACCGTCATAAATATGAACCAGTTGCCAAGCATCTGGATTTTGATCATGGGAATTCTGCAACAGTTGTTAAGTGTGAACAACAGTTATGTCACTTTTTTTAGTGCTGTTGTAACTCTGGATGGTCACTAAACCAAACAAGCAAGGACTTCCTGTATTTTTACCCACAGAAGCCAGTATGATTTAAAGGCACAATAAAGACAATATCCAGTCTAAAAATATAAATATTAAAAAAGAGGCAGCCAGGTTAACACTGACTCAGCCATGGTATAATTCTAGGTTAAAACACAAAAGGGCTCTCAATTCCTCAGGAAAAGCTTTCTGATAAAGCCATGGCTTGACCCTGTGACATCAAGACAACAGACTGCGAAGCCGGCTAGCCAAATGTCTGTGACCCAGCTCCAGAAGTCCTGGCCAGTGTGCTTTTGCAGCTCTAAAGAAAACGCACAAAGCAGCACCTCCAAACAGATTGGAAGAGGGTGGGAGAATATTCTATAAGAATAACACACACAAGTAAGTCTTGAGCTCATGCCAGGTATAATAGTATAATCCTATATATAGCCCCTGCAAAGTAAATCCACTATCAAATCTGTTTAAGATTGTAGTTTCATGTGATAAATAGATTTGAGAAAGAAAGAAAAGCTGCTCGTTTTCCATTTTTTTCCTGAAAGAAGTCTTTAGCCTGACCTCAAAATTCCCTCTTTTCACATGACATGCATATTAAATAAATCATGTCTTTCTCTATTGACCCAATTTTTCTGTGTTCACATCACATACATGAGCCAGGTTCACACAATATATGCTAGACTAAAAGTATGGTTGGCTGTGCTTCAACATTTTGGATAAACAAGAGTTTTTGTGTTGCCTTGAGCTCCTGTAAGAAAAGGCAGGATATACATAACATAAATAATCATGAAAGAGCTTTTCACTGAAACTTGCCAAACTGCAAACTGAAAAATCTTATTGTTCCTGCTCCCCTCAACCCAGGAGAAGGAAACGCAGCCTTCACCCTGAAGGGAAAACTTGGTTTTATTGTTTTAATTTACTAAATTTGTTCATAAAATGGTCTAAAAAGCATTCCTCCCATCCTATTTCAAAAGGAAGTATCACATTTGCTGCTCCACTAAACAGCCTCCTGTCCCTTCTGTCATAACTATTTCTCAATTTTCTTTCCATTCTCTCTTCAGAAGCTAAGCCAGCTTTTCTCACAACTAAGCTACTGTAGTAGACAGGACCGAGATGCATTGTACTATTATTCCTTGGTTCATAAACCAATTCTTTCCACCACCCAACTTTTCACAAGGAACTGAACATCTGCAACCCTCCTAAAGATTGCACAGGTTTCTTTTAGTTGTTCCAATTGTGCTTTTAGTTTCTTTTTTTCTCATATTTTCTCAAAAACTGGGCAATTCTTGGATATGCATTCTTTTCAACTCCTACTTGCAATAACCGCCAGATATACATATATACATACTAAAAATGAAATATTGTGTTCATGTTTGTTACATTTATTAGTATGATTCTATTTCTTTTGATCTAATAAATCCTGAGTTTGATGTGTGATTTTATTTTTCATAATTTTAGATGTCCTTCCCTTGTTCTTTCACTCTGCTACTTCAGCGCTTGGTATGTGGTCTTTTAAGAGGCATCAAATTCTTCTGATTCGGATTGCACAGATTATGCACACTTTCCAGGATGAGCTGGTGCTGCAGTTTGTTATTACTACAGAATTTGTGTCTCCTTCCTCCCCTCCCCCCACCAAAGTGCAAGTAGTGCTTGATACTCTTAAGGAAGTAATTAACCATTTGCCCTTCTCAAAACTCACAGCTAAGTAATATGTTTTTCTTTTCATGGTGGTATTTATCACCTTGCTTGAAGAACTTTAGACCTGCAATTTTGTGACTCTGAATAGTAATCCTAATTAATTAAAGACCAGACAGATTCAAGTCCCTTGAGCATTCAGCCCTAAAATTTCACAAACGATTTCGACCAGTTACCCTCTCTCAGCCTACAATAATCCATTTTACAAGGTTGCTATGAGGGTAAAGTGGAAAGAATTACGATGTACACCAGCGTTGGTCCCTAGAGGAGAATGCTCCAGAATCCAGATGAATAAATATCGACTGGGGTATCCCTAGCTATTCCCACAGTTTCCTTACATTCCCCCCCCCCCCCGGGATATTGTATCAACTTTTAAAGAGGTATGAAAAACGATTTCCATTCATGCTTCTCCGCCGCGTTTCTCCCTAACTTTGGGGCGTGGCGAGAGTTTTTTGAGAAAACAAAGGGTCGGCAGAGAAAGGGTTAAACGGCCTGGAACAGAAAAAGCAATGCTTTCTGTCCCGCTGGATTAAAAAAAAAAAACCCGCTTAGGAAAAGTTTTAAATCAGTTTCGCAGAATCTTGATCTAGCGTGATCGGGCAGGGAGTACCTGGTTTCTGTTACCAAGGGAGAAACGAGCCGGGCACTTTAACGCAGGGTTTAGCATTGGGGAAAAAAATGTCTGATTTGACCCCACGTTTTTCCCATCCCGTAGACGGGAAGGCAACACGGGAACCTCCGCTTAACTATTGAGCCTTTTCGCCCTAGCCCTAGCCGCAAACGCCTCGTGCGAAAAAAGCAGAGGGACTTTTAGGAAGCTAAATCAAATCAAATCAAATAAAAAAAAATACCTAGCGGCGTGGAGCCCAGCTGAGACGGGAAGCGCGAAGTAGCACAGAGGGAGGCACTTACCCGTAGCCAGAAGCTGCCAGGGGGTGAGCTTGGCCATGCTGCTAAGAACGGGCGAAGACTCAGGTGCGGAGAGCGCCAAGGCCGGTGGCGCCCCAGCCAGAAGTTCATAAGGGGGTTGGGGATGCGGGGCGGCCCCTGTTGCAGTCAGAACCCGCCCAAAGAAAGGAGGGCCGGCGGCCGAGAGAGGGGGCGTTTGCTGGGCCCCTTCGAAGTCTGACGTATCTTGGGGTGTGGTGTGGCTTCCCTCAGCAGAGGTGCGACGACTCCGACTTCTCCTTTTTAACGAGTAGACGTGGAGTTACCGCCAGGAACCCAGAACTCTGCATTGTCTCACGCTGGAGACTCCCAGATTCGGGTCTTTGTGTGGCCAAGCGAGGAAGGCGACTTTGTTAATCTTCGACGGAGGTTTGAAGGGACTACAGTGTTTTTTTGGGGGGGGCGGGGGCGGGGGGAAGGGTCTCCTGCTTGAGCTGGAGGTTGGACTAGATGACCTCCCAGGTCCCTTCCAACTCTGTTATTCTGTGACTGTTATTTTTGGTCCTTGACTTTAGTCAACTTTTCTGATGCTGAGAAGATTTGGACTTTGCACCATATGTTTGGAATTGCTGCCATAGGATTCTTTCCTAAACCTGTTTTTTTTTTTTTTTCACTTTTCACAGGTGTTTAATAGCACTTCCATACTTCCCACTACTCCAGATGGCACACATAAAGAAAAATAAAACTTAATTCACAGAGTCAAAATTAAAATGCAACCTGGGTCTGTTGCCCACACCAAGAGCCAGACCATCGGAAGAGATTGGGTTTCATAGCTGGTTTGCAAGCAAGATGAGGCTTCCCCATATATAAGGGGGGAAATCAGTCCACGTTGCATTTAGCCGCCACTAAGAAAGTGTGCCTCTGAAATTTAACCCACTTAATTTTACGAGAGGTGAAGACCTTGAAATGAACACAAAAGTTATACTGATTGCGCTTAGGAGATACGATCCTATAAGTACATGAGTGCCAAGCTCAGGTCCAAGATGCCCAAGAGTCAATTAGGTGAGATGGGCATGTAATGAATGCATGAATGAGCGAACAAGCAAGTAAGCCCTGTAGGGCTTTTAAGATCAAAGCCAGCACCTTCAATTGGGTCCTATTGGAACAAATGAAGTGACATTGAGTCTCCTTCCTCCTGGATGGAAGTTTTGGGGCTGCATTTTGAACCAACAATTTCTAAGTTGCCATCAGTGTTCAGAATTTCCAGTAGTCTAGTCATGAGGTGATGGTGACATATGTCACTGCTGCAAAAGTGTCTTGGTCTCCAAAGGCCCGCAACTGGCACACCAACCAAAGTTGGACAAGGCCCCATGACTATGCCTTCTTCTCTACTGCTTGAGCAGTAGTCATGGCACCAGGAGATCCCCAAATCATCAACCTGCTTTTTTTAGGGAAGCCCAAAGCCAAATTGGTAATTGGAATCAAGCCAAATTGATCAAACAGCTACACAGTCTTGCAGATATTTAATATGAGTGCTTAAGTCTCACCTGGCTCCATGTAGCCTTCTAAAGCTAGGGTAGCATGATGATACCTCACCCCAAACTAGCAGGTATTCTATCTAGAAATTCTAGATAGAAGCTAAAAATCATTGGGGAGAAAGACAAGCCGCAAGGCATTTCAACCTGGAGGAGCCAGGTATTACCTTTTCTTCTTGTATGCTGACCGATACTATCTACTTAGGTGAGATATAGTGTTGCCACTCTAGCCCGTGCAGATGGTTGATGGGGATGCCATGGTTGATGATGCTGAATGCCAAAAAGCAATCCAGAAGAATAGAAGAGAATAGAATAGAATAGAATAGAATAGAAGAGAGAAGAGAAGAGAAGAGAAGAGAAGAGAAGAGAAGAGAAGAGAAGAGAATCTGGAAGGGACCTTGGAGGTCTTCTAATCCAGCCCCCCGCTCAAGCAGGAGAACCTATATCATCTCAGACAAGTAACTGTCCAGTCTCTTCTTAAAAACCTCCAGTGATGGAGCGCCCATGATTTCTGGAGGCAAGCTATTCCACTGGTTAATTGTCTTCGTGCTAGGAACTTTTTCCTTAATTCTAGGTTGCTTCTCTCTTTGATCAGTTTCCAATCATTGTTTCTTGTCCTGCCCCCTGGTGCTTTGGAGCAGGGCTTTTCAACCTTTTCACCGTTTGTACCACTTTTAGGATATGGCAATATTCGAGTACCACCTAGCAAGGTGTCAAAAACGTGATGACCAAAAAAAAACCCTGTTCAAAGTTGCAATTGCACTGAAATGACTTATGACCATTTTTCACACTTATGACCATTGCAGCATGCCCAGGGTCATGTGATTTATATTTGGATACTTGGCAACTGATTCATATTTATGATGGTCGCTGTCCCAGGGTCATGTGATCCCCTTTTGCAGCCTTTTGACAAGCAAAGTCAATGGCAGGGCTGCTGGTGGCCAAGTGCTAAGTTCCCTCCCTCCCTCCTTCCCTGCCTCCCTCTTTCTCATGCCCACCTCCTTCTGAAGGAAGAATTTGAAAACCCCCCCCCCATATTTTCTCTCTTCCATATATTCATCAAACAAGGAAAAGCCTCCAGAAACAGAAAAGACAAACTGCTGAGTGAACTAGCTTAAAAAGGCACATTCCCCTTTAAGAATTAGCTATTGGCTAGAAAGGAAAGTAAGGAGCCGGCAGCCCGCACTTAAGGAAGAAATAAAATGTAATAAGTATTGGCTGCCTCAGCTCATGGCCGACCTGCTTGATTTGATCTCCTCTCCCCCCCACCCTCCTCCTCCTCCTCCTTCGGTGCAGCTAGAGCTGACTCCACCTCCTCCCAAGGCTTCTGCTTTTTTCTCTCTCTCCCTCTCCTGCCCAAACTGCCTCCTTTTATAGGTCTCCACCCCCCTCCTCCACCTTTCTCATGGAGGAGGGTGAGCCAGAAGTGAGCCTGGGGCCTTTGTCTTGCCCAGCCACTCTGCAGCTCCAGAGGACTCTCTCACTGTAAGTCCTTGCCTGTGCTGGCTCTTTCCCTCCCCTACTACACTTGGCTAGGCAGGGCTGCGTACCACCTGCCACTTGTTAATGTACCACAGGTTGAAAAGCCCTGTTTTGGAGAATAGTTTAACGCCCTCTTCTTTGTGGCAGCCTCTCAAATACTGGAATACTGCTATCATGTCGCCCCTTTTCTTTACACTAGCCCAGGGGTAGGCAACCTTGGCTCTTTTATGACTCATGGACTTCAACTCCCAGAATTCCTGAGCCAACATGGCTCAACTTGGAAACTCTCCCTTTCCTCTCAGCGTGGCTGGCTCAGGAATTCTGGGAGTTGAAGTCCACGAGTCATAGAAGAGCCAAGGTTGCCTACCCCTGCACTAGCCAAACCCAAGTCCTGCAGCCGTTCTTCATATGTTTTGGTCTCCAGGCCTTGGGTCATCTTAGTTGCTCTTCTCTGAACTTTTTCCAAGGTCTCAACATTTTTTTTGTAATATGGTGACCAGAATTGGTTGCAGTATTCCAGGTGTGGTCTCACTAGGGTTTTATTAAGTTCTGATATAATCAACCAGGGCATCCAATCTATTTCTGGCCCATGCCTGAATTCTAGATATTCTAACAATACAGAATATGAGCTGATTTATTTCTAGGTTTATTGATATTGTATTCAATTTCTGCATTTCAAAAAAAGGGGCACAGTACCAAGAACTCAAACCACAATTTTCAGTTGTCATTTGAACTCTTGGTATAGCAAAAAGCTGGGTATTCTTTCTTACATTGTGTGGCAGAGGGAAGGGAAGAAAACAAGCCAGAAACCAACCATCTATAACTCTTTGAGGGAGAAATGCAAAACTTCAAAGCCCTTTGTGACCTGACAAATATTAGACTGATTGCTAGTCTGTGTTCTGTGCATATCAGTACAAGTTGAGTGCAAGGGATAAACATCAAAGGATGTAATAGTTCACTTTGACAAGTACCTAAATTCTCTTGGGCTTCTTCATCTACAAATTGCTCATCCTACAAATTGATTTATAAGAGGTTTTTTTTTAAGCCAGTAAGAATTTTCAGAATGCTTTGTTCTATGGAACTAAATGATGGAATGCTATTAATAACTGGATCAATTCATTCTGATCCAATTTATTTATAGAATATAGACACACATACCTTATCCTTGTTATAACTGCAAGAGCAGATAATATATTTTCACTCAAAATAGTTGCTGTAAGACTGAGTCATGCTCTTACACAAAAGACAGAAATGAAGAATATGTTAAACTGGATGAAATACAGCTTCTTCAGATCTAAATCCTAATACTTTAAGAGCTTCCAGTGAGTCAAGGCAAATCAATGCCCACATTTTTCTCTGCTCCACAGATGCAGGGGTATTATACCCAAAAAAGCAGCTGGATATCAGATCCAGATTGTTGAAATTCTCTCTAGAACAAAGATCTGGAGATTGCCCAGTGGATATATTAAAAAAACCTACACATCCCTGTTGAAATGCCAGGTTTTGAGATGTAAGGGGGAAAAACAGGCTACATCTTGGAATTTTTCCCACCTTTAATATAACATATAACTACAATTCAATTGAAAAACAATTTTTAGGGGGGGGGGACAATAGAAATGTACAACAACATGGTTGCATAAATATGCACAACCTCTTATAAATAGGGATGTGGCTGTGTTTAGAATTAACCAATCACATTCGTTTTTATGTTAAATAGCAGTCACTACATATCTGCCATCAATTAAAGTGATTCTGATCAAATTCATATAAAGTTCAGTTGTTCTGGAAGAATTTTTCTGACATTTACTCAGTTGCCTCTTACAGCAAAAGCCTTAATCTGCAAAGAACTTGCAAGACATCAAAGGGATACCATTGTTGGAAGGCTTCAGTCAGGAGAAGGGTACACTTTTTCCCCCTAGCATTGGGTATTCCATGGAACACAGTGAAGACAGTCATCAACAAGTGGAAAAATTATGGCATGACAGTGACATTACCAAGAACTGGATATGAAAAAGAAGAAGAAAACTGGTTGGAGAGCCTGCCAAGCGGTCAAGAAAACATTAAAGGAGCTGCAGGAATTTCTGGCAAGTACTGGTTTTGTACTACATGTGATAAAAATCTCCCACATTCTTCATATATTTGGGCTATGGGGTAGGGTGGCAAGATGAAAGCCTTTTCTTACAAAGAAAAACTTCCAAGCCTGGCTACATTTTGCAAAAACATACATCAAGTCTGACAAAAGCATGTGAGAAAATGTGTTATGATCCAATGAGACCAAGGATGAACTTTTTGGCCATAATTCCAAAAAGTATGTTTGGGGCGAAAAAAACTTTGTGCATCACTAAAAGTACACCATGTCCACAGGGAAGCAGGGTGGTGGCGTGCTTGGGAGCTGCTTTCCTTCAAGTGGAACTGGAGCTTCAGTCAAGGTGGAGGGAATTGTGAGTGGTTCCAAATATCAGTCAATTTTGGCACAAAAACTTCAGGCCTCTGCTAAAATGCTGAAGATGAAGAGGATTTTCATTTTTCAACACAAAAATGAACCAAGCGTACCTCCAAATAAACAAAAGAATGTCTTCAGCAGAAGATCACAGTTCTGGAATGGCCCAGCCAGATCCTGGACCTGAATCCAATTAAAAATCCGTGAGGGCGACCTGAAGTGGGCTGTGGGTAGGAGATGCCCTTGCAATCTGACAAATTTGGAGCGCTTTTGCAAGGAAGAGTGGGAAAAGATTCCCAAGGCAAGATGTACCATACTGATAGCTCCTACCCCAAAAGACTGAATGTTGTCATAAAATCAAAAGGTGCTTCAATGAAGTATTAATTTAAGGGTGGGCACACTTATGTAACCACGTTATATGTTTTTATTGTTATTTTCCCCCTAAAAGATTTCAGTTTGTTTTTCAGTTGAATTGTACAGCTTATATGTTATATTAAAGGTGGAAAAAATTCTAAGTGATTTATCTTGATCTGATTGTTTTTTTTAACATCTCAAAAACATGGCATTTTAACAGGGGTATGTAGACTTTTTATATCTACTGCATGTAGTCTGAACAGCCGATTTTTGTAAGTAAACAGATAGCAAAAATCAAAGTTTTTGCAGCTGCTTGCAATAAGCTGGGAAGTATGGGTTCCATCATACTCTGAGTTATGAATGCAGCCTTTCATAGACTCAGTGTTTGACCAAACCTCTCTTTAATGACTTTGTTTTATTTTTTAAAAAATTTCCTGTTTAAGATTGAAAAACCTTTGGAACCACAAGCCTACCAGTCTCTGGGAGAGTTTCCCTTCAATCCATTTAAAAAGAAAGAAAATTACATCTTTTCAGCTTTATAAGATCTTTATTTTTTGCCACTTTTGTGCAATATACAGCAAAGGAGTGGCTTTAGATTTGTTTCAGGAAAGATTCTAAGATTTAAAGAAAGACTTTGAAAATTAATTAGAAATATCTTCTTACGTGGTGAAAATCTGTCTTGTTTACATTTCAAATGCAAAACAAGACTTTGAAGGTCGATTACCAAAGCATATATGATGGCTATGTTAAAGAAAATGTTGGTCCAGAGTTTGTGAAGTGCTTGAGCTTTTTAACTCTTTACTGGAACCAAAAGTTGTTACTAAAGATGAACAGACTCCTTTGAAGATAATCCAAATGGACTTTAAGATAAACTTAGAAACTACAACTGGCAAGAAAGTCGTAGAAATACTGGATTTACTAATGGAATTGGATTATCAAAAGTACAAAAGGACAAACTAATAATGTATCAAAAGAATGGCGTGGACTACCTTTTTAAATTGAAATACAAAAGAGTTACTGGAGTTATTTCATGGAAATTATAAGTGGACTTGGATAAAAATAACTTTGAAAGAAGAGGCAAAGATAGTAGAAGAAAACAGTAGTTAGAATTTTATCTATGGGGCTTAAGGATGGCTTAGAAAAATCTAAATCCCAATACTTTAATACAAATTAAAATATGCTTTACAATGCTCAATATAGTTAAAATATAAAATGTCATAATTATCAACTGAAATTCACACTAAATGAGTAAAAAGCACAGTTATCTGAACCTTTAGTTAATAACATCAATCTCTACCTTTTCTCAAACTAACTATTTTATTTTCTTAAAAAAACAAGCTTGTGTAAGCTGTAGCTCACTTCATCAGATGTACAGAGTGACTACTAAGGTAAGATTTAAGTTGGGAGTGGGGAAGAGAAGACAAATTGGTTATGCACATGCTGGGTACCTGTGACAGATTACAAATACCTTACAAGTATCTTAATAAAACCCATTGTGTTATACACACTCTTGTCTAACATATCCTAATAGCCACTCCAAACATCTGATGAAGTGAACGACTACCATAGCTCACATTTGTAACTTTCAATAACTTTTGTTAGTCTGAAAAGGTACTACCAGACATTTTTGCCTCCCATAGATTCCAGAGTTCCCCTCTACCATCCCTAGCTTTTAGTTTGGGGGGGGGGAGGATGGGGTTACCAAATACTGTAGTAAGAATTGTTTCTAGATTTCTGCTGACAAAGGCTGCAGACTGAGAAGCTCTAGCATCTGACACACCAAAGAAGTTCTTCACTAAAAATGTCATTCCAAGCAGTAAAAATATCCTTTTGTAAAACACAAACATGAATTTATATGTATTTGTAGACCCTCTGTGACAGATGGAAAAGAACTGCACACCTAAAAATCATACCTTGGCTCTGAAGCAACTTATAATTGTTCATAAAGTTCTCCTGAAATCTGGTATAAAGACTTTTGTTGCCTATGGCAAAATACAAGATGGCCATTTTTGCAGTTTCATTTACTGAAGCTTGATGGGCTGGCATTTAGATCTTGAACGTTGTCCTTCAGACTGTCTCGTCCCATTTTTTTCATTTATTTATTTATTATTTAACAAATTTAAACATTCCCCATACCCCTATCCTAGTGACCGTCATCATTTATAGAATGTTTCGGACCCATGTATCAGCTGTACAAAGATCTTCCAGTTCCATGTAGAGAATTCTGATATATTAATAGAATGTTATTAGTTACTAGTACAAGTTTGCTTGGGGCTCCAGAGTGGGTGGCAAGACCTACACAGTCCTCTGCACAGAGGAGAAAAAGCCAGGAAATTCAGGAAGATCATCTGGGAAATTCCACCCGCCAATTCTGACTCTGCCTGATGGCTCTTTCCTCCCTTTTTTATTGTTCTACTAACAAAAGAATTCATGAAATGAGAGATGGTAGCTGGTGTGCTATTGCATTTTATGGCTTGGGATTAATTAATATGTATTTTCTTCCTTTGAGTAGGGAAATGCATTGCAGTACAGAATTGACATGATCTGTAGAATTCCCTGAAGTAGGAAGAGAGAAGAATTCAGGAAACCACAGAAGAAGGACAGTTGTCTGACAGCCCTGCCCATCCCCCACCAGCGTGGGACCATTTTCTCAGGAGAAAATGAACACATGAGAAAGAGAAGGCTGAAAATGTACAAAAGTCAAAAATAACTGCATAAATTAAAAACATGCTTCTTTCCTTGAAGCAATCCGAAAGAATCCCTAATTTTGGATTATTACAACAAAACCAGGAAAACAATGGGAATAAATAATTACTGCAAATGAATGCCTGTTCAGTTAATTCTGATGCTTAAAATCATCCTGCATTTAAGTCTATTTATGAAAGACAAGTTGGCTTAACTAAATTTGTCTCTGTATTCATTGGGTTGAGGATTTATGCCACATGGCAACATCTATTGGAAACATGTTTGAAACTTGATATCACAGGTAGACTTGACAACTTTACGAATGAAGGCAAATATACTTTGACCCAGGATAGTGTTGCAGGATCCAATTTGGGTCTATCACCGGGACCAGAGGCTTAGTCTTCCGAGCTTTCGGAATTTGTGCTGGAGCCCATCCTCGGGGAACTTCTCTCTCACCCAGAATGTGCCAACACATGAGGGATTCTTTGCCAACACATTCTGGGTGAGAAAGAAGTTCCCTGTGGATGGGCTCCAGCACGGGTCCGAAAGCTCGGAAGACTAAGCCTCTGGTCCTGGTGACCAACTCAGATTGGATCCTGCACAGCTTTATTTTTTACATCAGAATGCATTTTCCTAAGCTTGGTTGGAATTTGTTTTCACAGAATTTCAGCTTTTTCGATATACTTTCTTGAGGACCAGAAGGCAAAAGCAGAATGCAAACATATTTTTGTGTCTAGAAAACATGCTTGCAGAACCCAGAAGTTTCCTGAACAGATGGTAGAATAGCAGCCAGTAGCGAAGGACTTGGTGGAAGTTCTCAACCAAAACTGCAGTTCAGGGGCAAGAAAAGTGTGATTATCAAATAGCTTAATTTTTGTATTTTAAATCAAGTAGAACTGAAAGAGGTTTCTGCTTGAAACCATGAGCAACATCTGCCAGTTATTGTAGAATAATTTGGGGGCTTTCCAGATACAGCATTTACATTCTAACATATATTGAAAGCTCTGAGTTGAGGAAATCTGATGGTGGTGAACTTATGGTAAATCAACTTCATTTGATGCAATTGTATCCATGCCAACAGTGTCTTTTCTATCAACCAGATAAAAAGAAAAACTAAATACAAACTTCAAGATACCATCATTCAAGAGACTATAGAGTCAATTCACCCTGGGAAATTCCCTTACACAAAATAAAATTATTGGTCTAGTTTACTGCCTGCTTAATGTCCTTATGTTTATTTGGAAATCTCATCTGTGCATACCACATCTAGCAGATAATCGACAGGAAATTGCAAAAAGTTAAAGGTTTCTATCTCTCTTTTCTGTTGTCTTGTGGGCATATGGGGTTTTGCACCCTCAATATGTTCGCTCTACATCAAGGAAAAGCAACTGTGGTTTGCTACAGTCACATAAAAGGGAGAATGTATCACTAATATAAGTTCTCTTATTATTCTCATGAGCTGTACCTGCCAGAATGTACCTTTGGTACATTCTGGTTAGGTAAGAACCCTGCATTTTGGCTAGCTGGAGATAAGCTGTCCAGTGTCTTATTATAGAGTGAAATGGATGGCGTATAAATTTTAAGTAAACAATAGTCTCAAGAGGGAAGGTGCACTTGAATAAAATATTAATGTGACAGTATGATGAATAGGCAGAGATGGGTTTCTGTAGAGAAAAGGGCTGGATTTATGGATAATCAAGGGGGAAAGGAAAACCTGGATTGGTGTGAAGGACCTCTGTGCAAAAGATGATACTTAAACCAGCCCTCTTTCTCCATCTTCAAGATTTGTTGACTTGGACTTCAGTGGTTTAGAGTGAATTTGCCACATCTATAAGATACAAAACTTGTATACATACAAAATTCAAGAACCTCCATTCAAAGCATTGCTAACATGTCATTTACATATGAAAATGTAGACAAATTCACTATAAATTGGTACAGAGAAGGAGATAGGTGGTTAAGAAATATAAAATACAAATAAATAGGTGGGTGGGTGGATAAGTAGATGCATTTATTAAAGGTTCAGCAATTGTTGATAAACACAGCCCACAAAATGCTTTCATAATGCTTTCATAATCATTCAACTAATGCAAATACTAGAAGCTATTTTGAATCAGAAATATTTACAGAACACAGAATAAATAAATTTAACCGAATTATCCGCTAAAAACCAAACTCGGTCTCCTTGCACTTTTAATTTTTTTATAGCCCTGGGCTTTTCCTAGCTATTTAAAAAAAGTCATTCTCCCTCATTTGACATAGGAGTATTTAAAAACATACTTTAAATAGCTTATTTTAGTTCACTATTTTTGCAATGTGATTATGTGCTTATTGTTTTCACAGATTGTATATATGGTAATACTGGTATTTTTAACTTTGCCCACACATTCTTAAGGGATTTTTGCCTTATAAACTATTTTTTCACATTGTCTTCTAATTAATGGCTTTATTTTTTGGATCTCTTCCTTTCCTTCAAGTGGAAAGTTAACTCTTAAGTACAATGTTTTTCTCCCCAGAATCCTTTCTTCTACATATGTTGCATTTTGATATTGTCATTTCTGAGAAATTCAGCTGTATTTACATCCTGGATTTGTTCCCATCTCTCACTTAATAAAAATTTAAAAGTGACTCTCCAGGCCTAGCACCAATAGAAAGCAATCATACGTGACTGTGAGAAATGTTTGTTTACTGCCCTAAATGTATAACTTTCTTCATAAATCTACCAATCATGAGTGTGATAGTTATTCTTCTAAATCAGGCATGTCAAACTCATGACGTCGCGCAACATATTGCGACATCGCGCAACGTATCGTGACTTTTCCCCCATTGCCGGCAATGGGGTAGGCGCAGTTTCGGCATGACGCATCCGGCCCGTGGGCCGGCAGTTTGACATGCCTGTTCTAAATTATTTAGCATTAGAATTTTGATCAACCTCCAGATCTGGAAAGGGAAGAAGAGCATATTCACCACACCCACATCTTGTTGCATTATTTTTGGTTCCTCAATCTTTAATACTTTTTCTTTTAATGATCTTGTAATCCCTTGTTTTGAGGTCAAGTTGGGGCAACTGGGTGGAGCTGAGCATTTACTGACTGAATATCTTTCCTGAGGCCTACACAGAGTTTGCCGCAGCATCTGTCGCTGCCTAGGATTGAATGGGAGGCTAGCATCTTCACCTCTAGGCCACGGCGCCATTCCCTTAACACCTACATGTGAAAAAGGGTACTATGTGCATGTATTTTAGGGAGCCTATGGAATGTTGAAATAAATGACATGATGCTGGTATTAGGCCAGGGGAATTTGCTGAAGTGACAAGTGAGCAAATGTGGTCCTTCTCATGTTATTTCAAAATATATAAATTAGTTTTGCAGCACAATCTTAATAATAAGAATTTTAAAGGGAATTCTAAGTTCTAGATTGTAGCCCAAGACAACTCCAAAGAAACATTTTATTTGGTAAACCAGATCTTCTATCGATAACAATTACAATTTTGCTAATCTTAAAATTAGCCAACCTGAATAATTACTGTTCTGAAACTACCAATTTATTACAATTTCTCAGCCAAACTAGTCTCATTGATGGCCACGAATATCATAAGATAGTCTTTCCCAACCCAATGATTTCCAGATGTGATGGATTGTAGCTCATACCACCTTCTACCAATAGTCATGTTCAAAAGGAATTGAAATCCATAATATCTGGAGTGCACCAGGTTTGAAAAGGTTGCCTAAAAGGCATTGCAGATGTAAATTGTGCCTCTAGAACCTGATTTATGTCCCACCGTAAATGGATTCCCAAACATATGTTTCTTTGGAAATATCCGTTTGTGTCAGAGCGCGCAGTTCTATCGCGTGCGACAATCCAGGAGCAGACACAGCAAAGAGTGGTTTGTAACAAATGGTAGTTTATCTACAATATCTACAATGCTATACAAATATCACTAGGAACAATATACATACATGTGCTACGAGCAGAATCCAACAAACAGCAAATACAGCAGGAAAAGGAAAAGAAGAAAAAGACACACTAGCAGAGCCTCCCCTTTTTTACACAGGCTCTTAAAGAGACAACAGCCAAAGACCCTGGTGACTCATTCCAATGATTGCATCAGCTGGTCAGCTCTTAAATCATCACCTTGACAGTTTGGTCCTGCTTAATAAATATAACAAATGTCAGACCAACATCTAGTGATAGAATCAATCCGAATGCAAATTGCTCAGCTGAATCATTTTTTTTTTTTCAAACAGTAGCTACCTTTGTTGAATAAGCACATAGGCACTGACTCATGCACATGCAGCTTTCTGTAATTCTGTAATTTAAAATTAAATAGTCAATGGGGAGTCAATCTAAATCCCATAATTGGGAGGGGGAAATAGCTGATTTTATATGATTGATGGCAAATATTAATATCTTCAGCACAGTAAATGGCCATCACAGAATCCGTATGTGTTAGATTATATACTCATGTCTTGTAAATAGTGATTGTAGGGAAGAAGCATGGTTTGGTTTATGTATACTTAGTATAACCAACCTATAATGGGGCATTAAGACAGAATGGGGCATTAAGACAGAAAGGCCCCGTTGTGGCACACTTGGCTTGAACATCTCCTTGACAAGGTAATTTAGGATTCTTCCTTGTAAATTGAAGGGTAAAATATCTTCTATTTATATACTACTAAAACTCTCATTATCATGACATGTAACTGGGCAAAATGGTGCCTCATAGGGCAACCATTTTTGAACCAATGTACCTCAAATGCGCTAACTTACAGAATGTGTCTAAAATCTGGGATCCATGACTCCCAAGGGAATGAATTTTGGGGAGCTTATGGCTGCTGCTGGGCTACTGGTGTAGTCCTGTGAACTTCATTTCCAACATTTTGTGACAGTTTCCCAGCCAATCTCACAATCCTTCATTCCCTTACCCGCCCAGCAGCAGCTACTTACCTGCCTGCTGGGATGGGATGGCATGGGAAGGGAAGGGAGAAGGGAAGGGAAGGGGGAAGGGAAACCAATAGGAAGTCAGAAGTCACTCCTGCTTTTTTGCCTACCCTTGGTCATTTTATTTCTCTGTTATTGGGAATTAAGGAAGGAAGGATGACCCAGGGCACAGGTTGGCTATTAAAAAATTTTTTTAACTCCCATTTAAGTGTAGCTGTAAAATAACCTCTTGAATTCTCTCCTGTTTATTAAGCATTCAACAAAGACAGAGAGAGACATTTAGAGCCCATTCTGTACAATTAGCATGTTTCACCCATTGAATGCTATGCTCTCTGGACTGCTTCCTTTCTCTGGCTTTGTACAACTGATATTTAGTACTTGTCTAGCTGCTTGGTAGGGGCCAGCCATGGTTCTATGCAATGCAGAGGATGGCCTTTGGAGAATAACTTCTCAGGCCATGTGCTGACTTTCAGAAGAACTTTGGAAAAGGAACAAGGAAGTCATACATAGCTTGTGACCTTCCCATGTGTTATCCACATTACATGGCAGATGAAGTCCAAAGCAATATATTTCCCAAGAGAGAATGTTCCCACAATGTGCCACAATGTATAAATTGACCTTTGGAGATAATTGTACAAATTCGCAATTCATACCTTTGTCCAGATTGCCTCACCATTTAATTTGCTTCAGAAAATTGTTATGATGCTGAAATTCCAGTGTGATAATCCTGGAAAAAGGGACAATAAGAATAGAAAAAAATAAATAGAAAAAATAGAATTTTACATGATGGACCCAGGAAAGAGCCTAATGAAGAATTATCCCAGGAGTACTTTAGAGATGGATAAACCTCACATTCTTTCTTGCTTTAGATCTATGCTTTAACAGTTTATAAAAGTTCATCTGCCATGTAATGCGGATAACACATAGGAAGATCACAGGCTATGTATGACTTCCGTTTTAAAAAAAAAGTATGGCAGTTCTTTATGAAGAGGACGAGAAAGCCACAAGAAAGAGAAAAGCACTTTACAGAGATTATATTTTAAAAGGGGGCCCTGAGCCCTCTTGAGAAGACTTACCCCTGCTGATGGTTCATAAATAATTTCAGCCACTGGGGGCCATCCAATGAAGGGGTGTTTGCATTCATAAGTGTTATTTTATGTTTGCCTTTCTCAAGATGAGAAATGTGATTATAGGGTCAAAGATGATGACCCCTGATTTAATTTAAAAAGCTTTTTACCAGCAATCAGGTCAAACTGTGGGAAAGAGAGAAAAGAAAATGTTGGAAAGGTAAAAGAGAAAGGGAGACAAAGTAGTGTGCCAGGGGTAAAAAATGGCATCAGAATGGATGCTCTGAGTGATCAGCTCTCAACTGGTTACTCCTGAGCAAATAAGGCCCTGCCATTATGCAGCCAAGAAGCTTCAGTTAAACCTAGAATCTGGGCATCTGTCTCATCCCTCTGTTTTGTACATATCCTGGTTTCTATCGAAGACCCAGCCTGTCTACAGTAACCTATGAAACTCTTCAGCACAGGATATCTTAAAGCTACTTGTTTGTAGTTAGTTGCCATTTCAGATCACACTCTTAAAATCAGTTTTACTTTTTCTCTCAGTGCCCCTGAATTGTAAAGGAGGGGATACTAATGCAACAGAGCCCTTATTATTAGGATCATAGGGTTATTTGGTGTTTACCATAGTATCTCTGTGTGTGCGCGCATAAGTGTATGGCTTAGCATGTTATGTGAATACAGCTCATTTTAGCTTATGAAGGAAAAGATTTAATTTATAACTAGGTTAAATGGATCGGGTGAACATAGTCATAATTGCATTTGGGTTACTCATTCACACCCCCTGGTATACAGATTGTATCATTTTGTGAAACATTTAATGTCATACTGATGTTTCCGTTTCTGCACTCCTGTCATCAGAAAATACAACCCAAATGATTTGTCCTTCATTGCAGAGGGGAGTGGGAGAAACAGCCGCCCACCTGTAGTTTCCTATTGCTGGGTCAGCACTAAGTCCATTGTCTGGCGTACTGGAGACAGGAGTGCCTGCTGTTGTGTCTGAACTGTTGATTGTGCATTCTGTTGGGACCAGTATCATCCTATTCACAACATGTTTGACTCAGAGGCACAATCTGTGCCATGACCTTTTCCTTCTCACTTCCTTTCCCATTAGATAATGAGAGACAAGGATAAATATACGATGGATTCAATGACTGGGACTATGTGGATGATCTCAACCTGTTTTAGTGATAATATGAAGATTTAAAAATATGCATATCCCTCAAAATACAAATCCAGGCAATCTCTTTCCACGAACTGGTTCAGTGGCCTATTGCTTTTTTTCCCTCTGAAAAAGTGATAGGATGAGACATCTAAATGTTGTATTTCAATGCTTTTGCTCCCTTTGCTTGTCCATCAGCAAGTGGATAATACCAGAAGCCACTAAGAGAGTTAAAATACTGCTAGAAATAGATAATGAAGAATTGGTTTACGTGCATTTTATTATTAATAACAATATTGCCCAATTATTTAGAATCTGAAGAAAATAGGTCCAGCAAGGACTCTGCGGGATTGGCACCCCTTGACCAGGTGGGATTTCCCCCCCCCCTTTATTGATCCATTTGTCAGATAAGTGGCATTTCCCATGGCCAAGCCGGCTGGGACGTACAGGATTTAGAGCCCAGCACATACAGATCAAGAAGACTGGCACACATGGGATATGTTGGATAGCAGACCTGAATATAAAGAAGAAGCCCACCAAAGCAGATCCAGCTGTTCAACATATCCCTTCACTACAACTTAGATCAGGGGTCTTCAAAGTTGGCCCTTTTATGACTTGTGGACTTCAACTCCCAGAATTCCTCAGCCAGGCACACTGGCTGAGGAATTCTGGGAGTTGAAGTCCACAAGTCACAAAAGGGCCAAGTTTGAAGACCCCTGACTTAGATAAAGTGCCTGCATGCCCATGAGAGGGTCAAGGCCAATCAAACCACACAGCCAAAGATGAATCAGCTGTTTCACAGCTGATGCAGTGTGCACATTTTAGGTACGTAAATCTTGTTCCCAAAACTATCTTTAAAAAGTGCACTTCTTCTTTTGGGTGGCACCACACTGTCCCTTCTTTAGAAAAGCCATGCCTTTGAAAGGAGGAAGGCAGAAAATAGAAGCCTTTAAAAGCCTAGTTCTTAGGAAGGAAGCAGCACAGAACCACAGGCATGGCCAAGAGAAGACCCCGGCTAGTTAGTCTAATTGTTTTGATGAAACCATAATTATTTCTTTGGTGGAAAAACAGCATTTGGGTGTCTATCCTAAAAAGCTCTTTTAGAGCACTTTATTTTAGGCTATCTAATTAATCTGTGTGTTCATATATGAAAAGCTGATGCTCTTTGGTATTTGGATCCAGGAGTTTCACCATAATTAAAAGCAGAGCCTCAGCCATTAATAGCTCTAGTAGTCAGAACTAAATCCTAACTATTTCCTATTTAATTACAGCAGAGCTTCTTTCCTGTCTGAGAGCTTCAAGCACAGCACAAAAGCAGGAAGGGCAATTTATGCACATCGGCCTCCTATTTTTTCCTGCCCAAAACTAGATCCTGCTTCTCTCACCTTCTGTGATGGGAGCAGGTCCTTCTCACCCAAACCAGAAATCACACAGTGTTAGTGGGTCTGTGGATGTGTTTGTGTAGTTCATATTATACCTTGCCCAAATCCCCCGTGTTTTTCTCTCCTCAGCCCCATCTGTCCATTGACTTTGCTGATAAGAAGAATGTCTTGGTGGAAAGCTGTTTCAGAGTGTTTATTGGGTCAATCTTTGTGATGTACAACATTGGGCTTTCCCTTAGTGGTATGTTTAGGTTCACCCTGAACAAATGACAGGTGGGTAGTCTGGGATCCTAAGGATGCTTGTATCCCCATACCTTGTTTACCTTTTTTCTCACAGCAATTGCAACAAACATTGCTATTTAACTGTAGAAAAGTGCAGAACCTGCCTACCAATCTCTTCCCAGAACTAGAGAAAAAACAAAACCACTGTTTAAGTATATCACAAGGACCATTTACATTAGATCAAAGTTTGCCTATATGTCTTTTATTCTCCTAAAAAAATGTTTCATTCAGCCCTTTACTATTCAATATTCGATCATCCTGTACAATTACATATTTAAATAAACCACAATTGCTGGATTCACAACAATTTACTGGGTTTTTATATCCCTAAGAATGTTTGCATATGATCACACCAGCAAGTGCTTTTAAACATTTTTAGTATATGGTCGATGATACTTTTATATAAAGGAGTTCCAAAATACACTGATTTCTGATAAAAAGATAATGGGAAAGCTGAAGTTATTTGGGGTTATACTCAGTGGTGGGATTCAAAGATGTGAACAACCGGTTCTCTGTGTGGATGCCGCTTCCGGAAGTCCATTCTGGGCCTGGGCAACAAAACATTAGCTACCTGTTCTGCTGAAGTGGTGCGAACCAGCTGAATCCCACCACTGGTTATACTCCTACTTTCACTTTTCTCCCTTTTGTTCCTGAAATCTCCTGCACTAACTGTGAGGATTACTAGGGATCCATGGAGGACAGCCTTGGCAGCATACTAAGCCAAAACCAAACCAAACACAGGGTATTAATATAATGAATGAACCCAGGCTTGAAGTTGTAGTAGCTGGAAGTTTTCTGTCTAGTGAACCTTCTAATTTTCTCATACAGCCAAGTCAAACTTGGTTGAGACAAAACAATCTGCACAGCACCCCTCAACTGCATACTTTTCATTTGCACAGGCTGATTGAACAGTGATTGCACAACTGAATGCCCAAAAAAGAGTCACTTGCAAACCAACTGAGAACAGACACAGCCAAATGTTGAAACTGAGTACACATCTCCTCCTGAAGAACACTGGATGGCCTAAAGATTGCTGGGGAGAGGTGAACGCTCAGACTGATTTTAGGGAGCAGAGGATCTTTGACTGATAGAGTGTGGGGTGAGGAAGACTAAAGGTATCTCACTATAAAACCTTCTGACAACTGTAGCCCTGTGATGGCTGCTTGAAGAACATTACTATCTGGGATGTGAATGAATTCGGTTCTTATAATAAGTGGTCTTTCAGATTTCAGATAGCTACATGTTCATAATTCTAGGAAGGACTACACAGATGTTTCCATGCTGAAGAACATTTTTGTAGTCAAAATGTCTTAAAAGAAGAGCCATTGGAGTATATGCATATATGAAATATATTTTTTCTGTAATTAAGTGTATTCCTTTTTTAAGTCTTCACTGAGCAAACATGCAGATAAAAAAATATACTGTATGTACCCTGCAAGTACAAATTAGTCTTATAAGTCTATTTTTCCTTTCCTCCTTGCCATTTGGTGCTATGTACAAACTAATCTGGGTGGTACCACTTGCCCAACCATAATTTATGGTAGTATGAACTTAGTCATTGTGGTTTGGAATGGACTTGTCTACTATGCCTTATTCAACAAAATATAGGTATAATAATAAAGCCTCAATAACTTTCTTTAATTTTGTAAGAAAGAGAATAAAGAATATCAAACACATATTTAGTTCCTTCACAATGCTAACCTATCTCCACATCCTTATTTCTATAAACACTGTTTTCAAATTATGATTTCTCTTAACCCAAAATAGTAGCTACACGTTTGGATGTTTAGTCCACTTAAGGAAGCAGTTAAGATGGCAACACACACACATACACACACTTACTTATGCTAATCCTCTAAAATAGCTTATTGCAATTTGGGAGAGTTTTGTCACTCCCTCTATGACACAAATGGGTTAACCTCCTATCTTGAAAATATTTCCCCCCCTTAATAATCTTGATGGTTTGCTGGCTCACTCTTTTAGTTCCCACAAGTCAAGATACTATGTTTACATTGAGTTCAGACTTTTATGATTTTGTAATTCTTTGTAGCTTTACCATAAAATGAGCTGTTATTTCTAATGGCATTTCCATCTGGCTCCAAAGAAAAACACATGGAAAAAAAGAAGATATGTTACCCAACTCTGCCTTTTCAAAATCTCTACTCTGTACATAGGTCTCTGCTAAGGCATTATTAGCATTAATATTTAATATCAATTGTTAACTTAACATTAATGTTAATAATTATTATTATATAATTATTAGCATAGTATTCCAAATGCTAATATAGCACAGTGAAAGACAGAGCAAGTTGGACTGAAACTACAAAAATATTAGTTAGACCTCTAGTCTTGCTGAAATGTGAACTGGAAGTCTGTGCTTATTTTGGATTTACCATATTTGAACCGAACCACTAAGGTTTGTAAAATATAGTTATTCCAACCGTGGTTCATGCTGTGTCATTGGTTAAGCAAATCATATCTTAGCACACCCTATAATCCCAGCCATAATAGGATCTTTCCACAGGGCCATTGGCTTTGTCCCCAACAAACCATTCCCAACATTTTCATGCCACTGCATGGGCTCGTGGGGTTCTTGTGTGTTGTCACTTCACCCTTTTGAATTGCTGGGGCTTTGTTCACTTTTAGCCTTTGCTAAGAGCAATAGCTAGCTAGCCCACTGCCTCTTTCTTCTTCCCCTCTGGAGTTGGCTTTTTCTTTCAAATTCTTCCAGTTGGCTACTGTAGAGATACACAATGTTGCCATCCTCCAAAAGAGTCAGAGTCATGATGACAATGGCAGCAAGGAGCTGTTGCCCCATCAGTTGTGAAAGAAGGTAAATTCTCACAGAATGGACAAGGTGGGAGTTCCTGCCAATTGGAAACCACATGCCTCACAGACACAAATCCACCTTTGCCATCTTGACTTTCCAACAGCAGCTGGAATGATGGACCATCACAGGTTGATTCTGAGTATGAACGTAGGGTAGAGCCTTGATTTCCTTGGTGAGAAAACTATGCAAAAAATAGCCATAGAGAATGGGGGGAGGGGGGGAAGTCCAGACAATAATTCTAATCTGGCATGAACTTTCCCCCTACCTGGAATTGTTTTTATTCCCCAGTGAAAGATTAGTTATCTTAAATTATCCTGGAAATCCTGCCCCATCCAGCTTCCAAGTAAAATGAGTTACTTGAGTTAATTCTGGAGAAATGGTTACACTGGGCAAGGTTGATCAATATTTTTATATATGCAGTGATCCCAAAGTAACAAATATATTTGCAATTGGTGGAAAGGGAACATCAATACCCATAAGTGCATAGTTTTCTAGCTGCCGGGCTTGTGGTATCTTCCACATGTTTATGGATTTTAAATCTGGAACAGCCTGTACTGAAGAGGCAGAGAAAGTTAAAAAATCTCCCTATTTCAAACTGGAGTGACTTACTGCAGTCTTTCTCAGCCTGGACTCCTCCAGATTGTTTGGACCCCAGTTGACATCACCTCAGCAAAATAATATGGTAGTGCTGGCTGGAGACTATAGTAGTGTCCATTTGTAGTTTAATGCGTCTGGACAGCACAGAAAAGCTGCCTCACACCTTTCAAGCATTTAAAGAAGAAAGTGCAGTCCATTCTGAAGCTTGAGAAAATCATCTGTTTAGGGACACTCAAAGAACACCTTCAGATCTGGGAGAAGAGCCATGTTAAACTTGTCACTTTGGTCTCCAACTTCCAGAAGGTCTTCCCAGTTGTTCAAGGGATCCGGTT
Organism: Azemiops feae; assembly: GCA_023970755.1. Classification (NCBI taxonomy): domain Eukaryota; kingdom Metazoa; phylum Chordata; class Lepidosauria; order Squamata; family Viperidae; genus Azemiops; species Azemiops feae. The sequence continues at coordinate 1,995,857 of JALGBA010004283.1, forward strand.
CTTCGCAGAACGGAGTTCTCACATACTCAGCCAAATAAACAGCCAATTTTTGGTCTTTATTAAAAATAGCTTCAAGCCCATCTCTTCCATCTGGGAACCATCTGCCACGAGGATGCCTGAATGTTTGTGGCCAGCAACTTGTAACACATGCTCCCTCTTTATTTTTAAACCCAGGAAGAATTATGGTGCTAATTTAAGAAAGAAGTTCAGCATTCTAAGACAAAAGTTATAGAGGAAAATGCTGCCCATAACCTTATGTTCGTATTCTTAGTTTCGTCTAACATTTTATAGCTCAGTGGAAAGGTAACTGATCTTTCTGATAGTATCTCCTAGCTAATAAGAATTCGGCATGATTGTGTGGGTGGATATGTTTAAAAAAAAGTTTTTTTTTTATTAGAGAGAAACAATTCAGGGACTGAATCCAGGTCACTTGATGTTTCCTTACAAGGAGCCACTGGGTATGCCAAAGAAAGAATAGTACTAAAGGTGAGCACTTTACACTTTCCAGAGCATGTGACTTACTCTCACCAAGTAGGGGGCCATGTTGTGAAAGTTTTTTTCCCATTTGATTCTGGGTATGACTTTATAGCCAAATATCTTTATGATTAGTTTGAATCCCCTATAAAAGTCATAGGCCTGCCTGCTTTTTCAAGAATGGAAAGAAAATGTTAACAAATATCTGAAATTCTGTAGGCAAAAATCACAAAAATGTGTCTAGCTTATTTTGGCCATGTCACGCAGGGGGAATTTATTGGAGAAAGCAATTATACTTGGAAGTGTTAGCAGTAAAAAGAAACCAGGCCACTAAAGAACGGGTTGGCTGGGCACCATCACAGCAGGCACCAGCCAGAGCACAGAACAACTCAAAGAAGAAGTACAAGATCGGAAGAAGTTGAGAGACCTGGCCCGTAGAATTGCCAAGAGTCAGACATGATTGGATGGATAACAACACCATCATCATCATCATCATCATTCAAATATCCTTTGACCTAAGGTCAATTCATAAAACTCAACATTGTTCCCAGATATAATTCAGCCATAGGGTGTATTGCTAAGCTTAATTTACTCTAAATTTCATCTATCTGCATCTTGTTTTATCTCACTGCATATTTGTGTCCCTGGTTTTTTAAAACTGTTGTTTTTTACATTGCTCAGTGGATATTTATGTGAAGAGTGGCAGAATAGGATTGTAGCTAAACTAAAAAACCTGATTTCTCCAACTTGCAGTAAGCGTGCTTGTGTTCCTTCTAAGACTGGGCTTCATTAGTATTCACTACAACCAGAATATAGTAGCTGCATTCTTGTTAATCACAAGCCAATGGGGAGTGATTTCCTGGCCAAATCCCAACTACATAAAGATTTAGGATATTGGCAGTTTAGCCAACATGAACACTCTCTTTTCTGCAGTGAATTTCAGATGAGACTGAAACATTCATGATGGGATCTCATGCACTATTTGCTCTCATTATGAATGCAGGTGAGGGGTGCAATGTAATTCATATTTGACTCAGGGTCAAAATACTAGATAATTTGCTACCCACAATGCAGTCTTCATTTCTTCCCCATGCACTTCAAGATGGTATTTGCTCTTGTGTGGGAAATCAGGAAAGTAGCTTGTAGGGATGAAAAGGGGAAGGAAGGAAATATATCTTCTAATGTAACCTTTTTTTCAGCTTAGTACCCTCCAGCCTTCCACCTCAGCAAATAGCTATGCTGGCTCAAGACTATAAGAGTTGTAGTTCAATGTGTCTGAATGGCACAGAAAGGCTACCTTGCAGCTTTCAAAATGTTTTAAGAAGAAACTGCAGTGCAACCTTTTAATGAAGTGCTGAGAATTGCCTGTGTCCCATCCCCTCTTACAGCTGCATTTACATCAGCTGCATCATTACAGAGTAAGTTCCCTCTTGGTCATCACCTGCAAAGTAAAATGGAGCTTGTTCCTCACACTACAAAGATGCTTTACAAGGCCAGAACCACAGAGAACATATTGTGGCAAAAGCAGTTATCACCACTACCACCATCATCACGGCTAGATCTACTATCATTGCCATTATTATTACAGCCACAAATTCTACGTTTTGAACATGGTCTAAATCAGTGAAGAGTTTGGGCATGTGGCTCAGAGCTCCATTCTGTGCCATTGCCAAACTACCTCATGAGTCTGTGGTATGAAAAGGAGAGGGTGGTAGAAGTTATGCTGAACAGAGCTCCCAGCCATATGAAGGGATTAGAGTACCAGATTGGTATACGCACAACATAGATGCAAGATTATTAAAATGTGGGGGTTGGCACATGACCTGGAGTCTAGTCTAGGTTACAACCTCCATCATCACCTCCAAATTAGAGCGGATCATAATTCTGTCTTTGGAAGGTTCCTGACTCAAGGACATGAGGCTTAATTATCCCAAGACAGGATCATGCATCAGTGGCAAGTTGTGTGTTTTGCAAGCAGAAACTTTTAAGAAGGAGAGCCAGTTTGGTGTAATGGTTAAGGTGGTGGCCTAGAAACCGGGATATTGTGAGTTCTAGCCCTACCTTAGGCATGAAAGCCAGCTAGGTGATCCTGGACCAACCCAAGAGAGAGTTGTTGTTATGGGAAAAACAGGAGGAAGGAGTATTACCGTATGTATGCTCCCTGTCTTGAGTTATTTATAAAAATAATACAGATGGGATTAAAAAAAAATCTTTAAAAGTTGCTGGGTATCAGTATGAACATTAAATTAAACAATGGTCCAAAGCACTGAAATACCGTACGATTGATTAGTTTGTATCTCAGTGTCATATGTGAACCTAGCCAGCATAGTTTATTGTTCAATGTATGAATCCAGCCAATTACATTAATTCAGTAAACCTTAGTTTAGTGAGATGCAGGTTAGTATCCAGTGAGAATTGAGCCACTCTATAGTGTATACAAATCTTGTGGCTAAATGATTTATCTGATTGGGGAAGGAATAACTACTTTGATAAAAGATGGAAACCGTTTAGGGACTTTTTGTTGAAAATGAATAAAAACGAATTGATGATCTTGGGATTTACTGACTAAAAAGGATTGTTTATAGGAAAAAGGGAATCAAGACTGGGAGGGTGGAAATGCTAGTAATATGTTTATAATGGCTGTAAAGTAGATCGGAAGGCACTTGTTTAGATATTTTTTTTTAATCCCACCTTTATTTTTATAAGTAAGGCAGAGAACATATTTAATAGTCTTTCCTCCTCCTATTTTCCCCACAACAGTCCTGTGTGGTAAGATGGGCTGAGAGAAGGGGAAATGGCCCAAAATCACCCTGCTGGCTTTCACGCCTAAAGAAGTGAGACTAGAACGCAGTCTCTCCTGGTTTCTAGTCTGGTGGCTTTTTTTCTCTTTTCCTCTCCTTTTTTGACTTTTATTGCTTTTCTCTTTTCCTCTCTTTTCCCCCCCTCATTCTTTCTTTGCATTTCGGTAGTTTTTAATTCTGTACAATTGTCTTCCCAATAAAAGCTCCATAAAAAATACAAGAAAGAAAACACAAATCTTGCAGCACAGTTGGTTGCAGTTTCTTTTCCTTTTTGAATCACAAGGGCATTTAGTGGTTCCTTCGCTCTCGTCCTCTGCACGTTCCCCTGAAAAGAACCCACCACGAGGTAAGATACGTAAGGAACGGGAGTCAGTAAACATGCATCAGGTTCCTTTTTTTTGCCTCAATAGTATGTTCAGAGACAGCTGAGCAGGAGGTTAAAATCCCTACAAAGCAGCCCCAGGGAAGAGGCTGCTCTGCGTGCTTTGCTAGGAAAGAAAAAATGACTCTATAGAGATAGCTGTGGAGTAGGTAGAATACAGCAGCTCCTTGCACAGAGGAAGTCTTAAGCTGAGGCCTTTCAGATATTCTTGAACTACAACACCCAGCGTCCCTTCCCTTTGACAAGAGTGCCTGAGGAGTCTGGGAGTTAACAATGAGTAGCCACAGGATCACCTCACCCCCAGCCTTGTCACGGCGGTGGCATTCCTGAGCACAGCTGGAGTTTTGAATGAGGACAATGAAGAATTGTGGTGGGTCTCCCTAGGCGGGTGGCCAGGGTAGCACACCAGCCTCTAAGTCCAGGCCATGGTTAGCCTGGCATGCCAAGTTCTCCTGTGGGTGTCCTGCAGAAAAATCGGTGGAGCCCCCCCTCCACAGGGTTCAGCATCCAGATGCTTTTTTCCCTCTGCAGCTCCCCAACAAGCTAGAAAGAAATCTTGCAAGCTAGAAATTTTTTGACAGTTTGACTCCTTTACGAACACAGGGATTTGCCTTATTATGAACCAAATTGTTGCCTTTCTAGTTTGGTGGGTTTTTTTCTCCAGATTAGCAGTATTACAACTAAGCTGTTGAGGCCTTTCCTGATCCAACAACTGGGAACCTTTATTTGGGCTGTACCCTGAGTTGTGGCCCTTTCTCTACTTCCTACTTCTTGTTTTCATCAAAGCAGCAACTATTTAAAGCTGTGAAATGGGAACAGACTCTTGTCAAATTTTCAGTTCTTATCGAGACAAAACAAGGCAAAGTATGTTTAGCCAATTCTGGCCATTAAAAAAAAAATTAGAACAGTTGCTGAGAAAACAAGACTATTCTCAGATCTTTTTTTAAATCATGCATGTTAGAACACAGTGTTACATTCAATAACTGGCTTCATCCTTAGAATGAATACCCTGACTGAGGCGTCGTTATTTCAGTACCAACACAAGGATTTGGCATGTCTTAGAGCCCCCAGAAGAATGATGTTAGACTAAATTGTTAGTTAAGAGTCTTAAATCAACCTTGGCTTTGTTCTCCTGAACAAATTAACACTGAAAAAAAATTCACAGCCACCTAGAGTTCCAAGAAATTGTATTTCCTTTATTATTTTAATTTTTTTGTAACTCAACAAGTTTCCATTTTTTTAAATATTTTTAAAATTTTCATTATATATTTTTTTCTGTTTAATGCACTCGACCCAAAATTGGTTTGGCATGTTGAGGGGAAGGGAAAGGAACTGAAAGACAGAGAAATGGAAAGGAAGAAGAGACGTACTAGACCAAAGCAGTGGAGTGGAAATAGAAATGGATCAGCACCATGGGGAAGAAGGGGAAGTGAGGGACCAAGGTGGGAGAGCACGAGTCAAACTGTTCCCCACGAGCCCTGACCTCTTGGCCCAGGCCTTCCTTCACGCTGCCATTCAAAAGGCACGGCTTCACCGGTAAACCTGGAGGGAAACTGAACTGGGAAAGCAATGGAGGCAGGGAAAGGGCTGGGATGGGACAGCTTCAACGAGGCAGTGTGGCTTGAACCGGAAACTAGCCTGATTCTCTCCAGAGTGTGCCGCCATCATCTTTTCTGCTGTCACACATCCTCTCCCTGTCCTAGTGCAAACACTTCTCTTGCACTGCTGTGCTTGCTTGACATAGAAATATTTAATGCAACCTTCCCCAACCCAGTCTCTTCCTTACAGTGTAAGTCTCATCATCCCCAGCCAGCACCACTGTTGGGGTAGACTAATCTACAGACACAAGAGCTCTCACTGGAACCCCTGGTAGTCTTGCTTTAAGGGCACCCCAGCACACACAGAGAGGCACAGGCTGGTGCATAGGACCTTAAAAACAAGACCAGTTTCAAGTGAGGAGCTGCTGGGATAAGGAGTCAACAGAAGACTCTTCCTCATCAAATAATAGGAAAACGGACTCCCCTTAAACAGAGATCCTACTGGAGCACCAGTCTTGTTCATGTAATTTGAGAAGGATGAGCAGTTCTCCACTTTTGAGAGCTGCTGGTTGCTGGTTCAGGCTTTGTAGCTGTCCTCGCATGGACTTTGCAAAATAATAACCCTTCAGCCTCACACATGAAGAGTTTGGAAGCAGCCTGAGAGTTCCTAGCAGAGAAAGAAGTGCATTTCACTCTCACACAAAAAGGGAACAGAGCGTGTGTGCCACTGCTTCCAGTGATTAAGCTCAGAGTGATTTTTAGAGCAGCAGAGTCTGAGTTCTAAAGTTGCCCTAGAGGTAGTGCTGTCCTGAACTAGCTTATGCATATGTGCCCCTCATGTTGACTTGCAGACAGCCAGTTTTAGAGAAAACAGAGATGGCCTTGAAGAGCAGACAACAGTGTAGCTGGTGAGGGCTGACTTCCCCACCCATCTTCAGAAGAATGGAGAATATAGACCATATGTTGGCCCATATCCTCCATGCTATGCTGGCCTGAAGGCCAGAGGGGACAATTTGGATTAACTTGCACATCTGGTTGCATTGCACCAAGGCAGTGATAAGAAATGGCTCTGGAAAAGCTGAATGGAATACTTTTGCTAAAGTGAGTGGAGCTCACGGATTTGCATAAGTCTTAGACAAAAGTGTAGAGAAAGAGAACTGCAGCCCAGACCCTTCAATTAATGGATTGCAAGCAGAAATGAACGCCATGCACAGAACAACCAGAGACATTTAGAACAATTGTTGAATGGGAAGCTGAGCAGGCCCTCGTCAGGAATCCTATGCCCTCTCTGGCTATCAGCACGGACGTAGCAATTACTGTCTCCTAAGCACTCACGATGAGCAATACCTATCTCCTGGTTTTCTTCTTCAAACATTTGATATTTTTCATTCCTTCCTGTGACCTCCAGAATGAGATTTCAGTGTTATAAAATAAAAGACAAATATAAAGAGGCATCCTGTACAAAGACATGACGATTCAGTATCTGTACTATATTAATCTGCACAAGACCTAAGCTAAAGACACTCCCCCTGACCAACTCAATCCAGGACTTCAGAGAGAATGACACTGAGCTTTTTGAAAGCAGCACAACAGGACTCGGTGGTGCCCTTCTTTAGTCTATGTTGCTGGAATGAGGCGAGGGCATCTGAATGATGCAGTCCCCAGGAAAAATCTTAAGAGGCAAAACTCTATACTCTCCCAATAAATGCTGTTGCCATTTTGAAGGAAGTAATATCATTACTGCAGAGAGAAATTATATTCACCCACCAATTCTCAACAACCTGTTAACAGATCTGAATGACACACACACACAAGGTCTTGGATTCAAGGTGGAAAGTGCAATGGTATCAGCTTTGCTGTGGCAGTAAACCCCACCCCTCACTCCCAGCAACTTCAGTGTTAGGGAGCAGCAAGCAACATGGTGCCATTCTACAACCTATGGTAAAACCCTATTTAGAGCATAATTTTATTTTGGATGCTTTTATGTTCCTCCCCTCCCCCCTCCCCAAGAGCTGTAAGAACAAAGAAGTGGGAAACTTCAGAAGTCTGAGGAGAAAGATTATTACATGTGATTATAAATAAAGAGGCGTAATGTTTAAGTGTAATTGTAGCCCAGGCATGTTATCTTCTGAAATGTTGAGTGTGGAGGTGTCCTCCATTTAAATTATAATAAGTTCAGTCTGCTCTGAGAGACTAGCTTCTGCAAATCACATATCTGGATTCCCACAGCTTGTTGTTATATTCCTTGGGCCTGCACTCCAAATGCAAAACAAAACCATTTTAAAAAAAATCTGCTACCGGGCCATTAAACTAGAACTCACCATTTGCACTGCTTTGTTACATCAGGGATATTGTGATGCTGTTAATCCCCTCTCCTCAAACATTCCTAGATGAAACTACTGTAGCCTTAGACCAATATTTCTCAACCTTGGCAACTTTCAGATGTGTGGACGTCAACTCCCATAATTCCCCAGCCAGTATGTTATGCTGCCTGGGAATTCTGGGAGTTGATGTCCACACGTCTGAAAGTTGCCAAAGTTGAGCAGCACTGTTCTAGGCAGTCATATTGAGTGACATACTATTCCCATTTATTCCATGTCTGCTTATAGCTAGTTGTGTCTCTGTACTCATTCCCATTAATATACAAAACTCTTTGGGGCTTCTCTCTTCAGCTTAAATTTAAAATACCTGTCTCTGTGTCTATATAACTTACTCAAGTTCAAAATAGTAGTGTTTTGCCTAGTGGCAACTAGCATTCAAAGAACAGGGCAATGTTAAATTCCAAATTTGAGAACAGGAAGAAACTGCCTCTCCGTATAAAACTGACAATATTTGAGTTGATTCCAAGATTTGGACCCTAAAATCCTCTTATTACAACTGCTACCAATAGAGTTACTCTTCCCACATTTTTTTCCGGTACCAGGAGAGCACATGAAATAACACTGATATTAACTCATCTGTCTGTCAATTTCCTCCTTCCTCCAAGTTTCACCAGCTGAATGGACCTTGAACACCTAACATGCAGGAAAGTGCAAAGCTTTGTGTTGGGCTGCCAGAAACTCAATCCTCATAGCTTCAACTCTTTGCAGGGAGAACAAGGGCAGTCTTTGGTTTCTTTGTTTTCATTTTGCTTTTAATGCGAGGTTTCCACACGGAGGTACCTCTTGGTATAAAAGCCAAGGAGGTTCCCGAACCCAGAGCCTTCCTTGGATCAACACAGCAAAGGGAAGTGGGGTGAATAAGGCCATTTGGTATTGGAAGGGGACCGATCAAAATCACAGGTTGTGGATGGAACAGGGAAATGAAAACGGGACCTTAGTTTTACTTAATCACACATTGACTTGGGGGCAAAATCAAATCTGTGGCAGAAGGAGTTTGGACTCAGAAGAGTTTGCTAGCAACCCTCTCCATTTCTTGTGCCGCAATACCAATGAGTAATATAATAGCACAAAGGACAAAAAGCCCTGCTATCCATTTCCTTGTGCCCTGTGTACTCATGATCTGGATATAAAGCAAAAGCTATTTGGACACCTTTTAAAAGTGCCAATTTCATTGTGACTAAATGCAGGAGTGTGGCTATTACTGTGAGCTGGAGAGGCAGGAGGAAAAGGTTTTATGCGGAATATTCCACCTAATTTTACTATGCAGAATTCCTCTTGATTCGAAAACACGCCAGCTCAAGCTCTGCACCCCAGAGAACTATCCATTTATCCTTAGATGTAAAGCTACGGAATGCAGTTCACCTACATGTTTTGTTGCTGCTGGCAGATAACCTTTCACAGTATTTGGGTTATTGGTCAAAAAAGACATGTAGCATGGTTTCTCTTTCCCCCAAATTATTCAAGGACAGTTTGGGGTGTCCCAGTGTTTGTTAGAAAGATCTAGTCACGCCACACTCTCAAGGAAAACTGAGGAACTGAAAATGCAAATGGATCAGGATTAGATTTGCCTCCTGGTGAAATCCAAAGCATCTAAGGATCCTATATGGTAATTTACCGGGGAGGGGGTTGGTTCATTGTTAATATTGGCAGTGAGGTAAGAGACAGCGGGACGAGACACTGGAGGATGGTTCATCTTTCTCTCTGATGCTGAGAGAGAAAGCCTAAGCTATCTAGAAAGCTTACTTAAAAACAGCCGATTCTCTGTTTTAGCTTTGAACAGCCATCGATATACCAGCTCTGAGGGGATCGAAAGCCAAACAAAATGAAATCAAAACACTGAATGCTTTGAGGCTCCGGCCAGTGAAACCACACACCAGTTACCTTCTTTGATAGAATGTCACCTGGCAAATGCTAGCCTGGATGTTTCAAATAAATACGCACAGTGTGGCTTCTTAAAAAAGGAAGTGAAACCCTATCTGCCCACCCCTGCTACTAAAATTTCTAAAAGCAAAGGATTTTCCTGGCACCTACAGCATTGCAGAACTACAGCATCTTTGGGTCTTGCGGTAAAAACTTTGAATTCCCCCCCCCCCGCCCACAGTTGCAAAGTGTCAGTTAATGAGAAAATAACCAACTTCATCAGGATGTATGAAAAAAGTACCTCATCTGGAAGGAAAGGGAAAATGCTTCAAGGTCACAGAAATGACGCAGTATATGTTATATATTACATAAAAATTGTGCCAAAATGTTTCTTTTTTCCTTGATTGTAAAAATCTGCTCTTGGTAGGCTCCCCCCCCCATTGTCTTCATCAAAGAAGGGTTTTTCTTTCCCCTTTAATGCTCCCATATACACATGGGGCCAGAGCAGAGCGGAGTGCTATATATCTATATATATTAGGATATAGATATAGATATATTTCAAACCCAGACAGAAAAGTTCCTTGGTTTGTAGTTTTCCTTTTTCAAGTGAGTAAATCGATTCTTGGTTGTTGTTTTGAGGATCTCCTATTTACAGCATTTCAACTGATATCCCTTCCCCCTTCCCTTAGACCCCGTTCACCCTGCCCACCGCCCGCCAGAGATATGGTGCCTCTAGGTGAGACCGGTTCCTCCTCTAGCTCTCCTGGGACAAGAGCTGTTGAGTAAAGTCGGAGTTGTGCTTGAAGAGGGAGATTTGCTATTTCTTCCTTTGGGGGAAAAAGTGCAGTCTGGGTTAAGTGTTTTTGTTTTGTTTTGTTTTTCTCATTTGTTTGAAAGACACAATCCATCCAGTTTGGGGAAAAAAAAAAGAGTTCAACACTCCCGTTTCTCCCCATGCAGTCCCAAATATGTTCGGATGGCAGCCACATTTGCATTGCAAGTACTCCTGATTTTTGCTTTTGCTTCTTCACAGGCAGGAATGAGACAGAAGGAAGAGGATTCTTCTTGCATCACTACTAAATGTTGGAGAAGGAACACAGTAGATTGGGTGAGGGATTGACCCAGCTGACAGCTGCCCTCAACTCCATCCCTCCTCATCTGTATTTTGTATGGTTTCAAGCTTGGTGGCCACAGAAAAGAAATGAAAAGGGGGAATGACCATTAAATGTGGCAACAAAAAGTAAAGCAAAAATGAAAACAAGCCAGCTCAGTGCTACTTTCTCCTTCTTCCCCAGAAGCAATGCTGCAGCTTAAGTACATCTATGTAGCTTTAAAAAGACAAAGGAAAAAAAAGGAAGATCATTTTTTTTTTGGCAGTCTTGCCACTCTGATGCAACAAATAAGGAGCCAATAGAAATCCCACTGATAACCTGTGGGCTTCCCAACAAATACTGGGAGGCTAGTTGTGGTCTTAGCATCAACTGAACAGCTCTTTCCTTTCCCCCCACGTGTACCTTTTCCTATGACATGGGGCAGCGCAGTGGCCATTGGCTGCATCTAAACTCTAAGAAGGCCATGTGCCTTTTTGTTCGTGTTTTCTTGTTGCCTGAAAACAAGCCAATAAAGTCATGGGGAAGGGAGGGTGGAGAGTGGGTGCAGGGTATTTCTCCATGTGCCCCATTCTCTGCACATGGCACCCTCATGGCTTTGATTATTGAAGCAATAAAAATTAATTTTCAACTTTCAAACTTTCTCAATCTATTGTTCCTCCTCCATTTTCTAGGAGGTATTGTCCTAAGTCTGATCTTCTTGCCTAGATACTGCTCTCTTTCCTCCATTGCATTTGCCTGGAAAAGGAACTGAGATCTTCTAATAGGCAATGTCTCACTTTCTGTCTGGAAAACTAAGTGGATGGAAAGATAGCTGGATAAAATGGCTACCCATCCCTTTGGAGAAGACCTCTGCCTCCACTCTTCCTTCCACCTTCTCTCTTCCACTCATTCCCCAGCCTGCTCCATTCTCTTCTTCCCCACCATTTCTCCAGCAAAAAATGAAAATGTTCAGGTCACAGCAAGGATGCCATGTTGGGGTTAGGAGGTATGGTCCCTTAGTCCCTTTTCAGCCCCTCAAAGGCTGGTCACCAGCTGCATTTGGCCATCTCCCTCCACTGCAGGGTTCTCTAAGCTTGCTGGGACCAAATACCCATCATTGCTGGGTCTCCGGACTTGGTAGTAGGCCTGGAGCTGGTTGCGCTGCACCAAGGCTGGCCGGTTGGTATAGTAGATCTCATTGATGGCTTGGGCATGAGGAAGCACTTCCCCAACTGCCTCAGGGCTGCTGTCCGGATACGGGGAGTCCCTCAGATTGGTCATACTGGTGTATAATGAGTCCCTGTTGGGTGAAGGAGCTTGGCCGTCACCCCCCTCTGTCAGGTCAGCTGTGCAGCTTTCTGACTCCTCCAGGTCGCTCTGGTAGAGGATGGACTGTGCCCTCTGAAGCAAGAGTGGCTCCTCTAAGGCCTTATACATAAGTTCAATTTCCATGTTCTCCTCATGTGTCAAGGAAGGGGCATCAGGCACAATGGCGTCATCCTCATTGTTGGTTCCCCCTCCCCCTGCTACTACATTGGGAGGGGGAGGAGGCCCAGGGGGGTTGGAGGTCTCAGTGGAACCCCCACCTCCCTTGACTGCACCACTGCCTCCCCCCCTCAAGTTGTTATGCACCAGCTCAGAGATGATCATTTTTTCAAAGGCCGCAGCATCACTCAGGTTTCGTCGACAATCAGCCATCTTGGTACCCTCGGCGGAGAAGTCACCACTGCGGAGGGAGTAGCTGTTATTGAAGTTGCCATTGAGCGGGAGGGTGTCCATGCCACAAGCGTCTCGGCTGTTGTTCAGGGGGTGCTCTGTAAGGGGCAGCACAGATAGGGGCATTAGTGGCAGAAAATAGGAGGGAGGCCCTGCGCACTTTCTGGGGGCAGTGGAAGCAGTAACTCCAAGATGTACATTAAAAGGCAAGCTGTTCACTGGAAACATATGAAAGACATCTGAGCAGCATGAACTCATGAATGTTTAGGCACACAAGCGCTATGAATGTGTTTGTGCTGGGACAAAGGAGAATTGCCTGGGTGGGAATCGTTTGGGATGATTCCCAAGGCAATTGGCTTGTGTTCAGAGAAAGGAGGTAGCATCAAATTGACTCCACCTCTACCCCCTCCATAAAAAAGCAAAGAGAAGTGAATCTAAAACTGCTGCTGGAAAGACAATTTGCGCTGAACTGAATTGGCCAGCACGTTTCGGGGGGGGGGAGGGCTTATTTCAGAGTTCTATACAGTCTCCTTTATTTCAACAAGACGCTTTGAAGATTTGATCTAACTATTCTTACAATCCTGTGGAAGAGACAAGGAACCTTTTTAACCAAACCCACTCCTGTTAAAGAGAAGAAGGTGATGGAGAAGAAAACAGCCATATGGGAGATGCCAAATGGGTTTTTACTGATTTGCTCTTGGCTGAAGAGCCTTCAGAGCAGGGTTTTCGGGCACAGATGCAACAGACACCAGCTCCCCAAAGGAAACAGGGCTGGTTAACCACATTTAGAAGTATTCATCTAAGGAAATATTCTCTTCCCTCCACCTCCCAAGAAATCCCCAAAGTCCAGAATATCAAGTTATATAACTGCACCACTGAGAGAGAATTGTCATGCTATACCCAATGTATAGTATAAGCTTTTGAGATAACATTAAATTATCAAGATAGGGAGTTGCTTTCACTAAGTAAAGGAGTCACTCCCTAAATAAGCAAGGCTCAAATATTTCCTGAAGTGTTCTAAGTGATGGCTGCGTGTATGAAACAGCATCTTACTTTTTCCCTTGTCTCGGCCTCCCTATTTCCACAAGATTTAAAAACCAAGCATAGAGTCACTTTGATAATTTGACAATTAGACCCCAGCATTCTAAAGCAAAGAACAAACATGTAGAGCTGTTGTCATTGAGAAGGTGTATTTCCAAACAAATGGGGAACAATTTTGATTTTCTTTTTCATTGAGTCAGTATCTGCAATTCACTTCTCTTTTGGTTGTGTGCAAATTTTGACTGTGTGCAAATAGCTCAGGATTCAAGGGCCCGGGATTTTAAAATGCTTGTGTTAGAACAGCTGCATCTGTGAGCAATGCCCACTTACATATGTTAAATGGCTTTGTTAGGCGTAAGTGTGTCCGTGTGTAGAAAAGTGTAATTGCGCATAAGTTATAGGTGATGGAGAAGAAAACAGCCACTATGGGAAATGCCTAATTTAGCCAAGCACAGCCACATGCATTATGCAGTATGGATGCCACCTCTTTGCCCACAGAGGAAAGATGCTGAAAGGCAACAGAGTGAAGCAGATACTTTAGGTAGGGAGCCCCAGCCAGATCACTGGGCCCACTGCTTTAACCCAGCATGACTGGGAGAGTGGCTAGGTTGGGTATTTCTGAGCTCTGTGGGTGCTACTTGCTCCATCTGGTGCCTACAGATAGTACTGCAAAAACCATATGGCTTCCCCACAGATAAAGAAATGGAAAAGTAAAGCCCGAAGAGTCCCTCCCAGAGCCAGCACTCCCTGCAGCCAACAGATAGAATGGCACACGCTTGCCCATGCCTGTTGCGCACCCACCCCAGCCTGCCAGTCAAACTAGCAATGAAGGAAACATTACTGCGAAATGGAACTGGAAAGGAGGGACGTACTGGACTCTCGGAAGCTCCCTGGAGGCAGCATCGATTAGGAGAGAAAAAGGGGAAAGAAAAGAAAAGAAAAGGGAGTTACCCAGGTGGCCACAGCGTTTAGTCGAATATTAGATATGATCCATAATCTTCATATCCCACTGGTCTGAGTTTGGTGGAAGAGCATGTTGTTTGCATGGATAAAGTCTCAAATTCAACCTCTGCAGAGTTGAAAAGGTTGCGCTCCCCCAATGTGTACAATGTATGTCCTGTAGTCCGGATTTGTATAATGTCCCTTCTATTTACTAGGTGCATGGATGCAGAACCTTTTTCCAATCACAAACTCAGAAATGAAAAAGAAGGATTCTCCTTCTAGATGGTGACTATCTTACCTGGAGAGTTGAAGACAGGGGGTGAGGCAGGGTTGAAGCCCACAGACTCAGCAATGAGTGTGTTGTAGGGACTGCTCCCGCCCCGTGTCTGCAGCACGGGGTTGGTCAACAGGTGGTTCCCCATTGTACCTGCAAAGAGAGTGTATGCACAAGTGTTAGGATTCTGCAGGACACAAATGTCTGTATCTGGACAAGAAAAGGTTATGGTGGGTGGTGAAGAGTTGTAGACCAGGGGTCCACAACCCCTGGTCCGTGGACTGGCACCGGGCCACAGCATGCCAGCAACTGGGCCGCGCAAACAAGTGAAGCCCCATTCGAGGAATGCAGGCAGCACACAAAACCACGCCCCCCTCTTTCTCCACAAAACCGGTCCCTGGTGCCCAAAAGGTTGAGGGCCTCTGTTGTAGACAATAGGGAAGCTCTTTGGAGGAATATAAGCTAGACTGGAGCTCTATCATTTTCTTGAGAGGACATCCGGAGATAGCTAGGAAAGAGAAGGCTACTTCAGAAGAAATTGATGCAAAGCATTAGGTTAGGAGTTGAAGAAGGGGCTTTGTGACTGCCCGCTTAGGGCAGGAGATCTTTTTATTCAGCAGTACGGATCTTCCTCTTCACTTGTACGGGTGCAGATTCTCATTCTGGTTTAGGATAGGTTCATTGGAAATGAGGGATGGTGACCACTCACCTCGGTTAAGTGTCGGAGTGCTGTTGAGATCACCTGCCATGAAGCTGGACTCTGTCTGTTTCCTCACAGTATCATTCCACATTCTCCGGATTCGGCTCTGAAAAGACAACCCCATTCTGGATGAACCCCATTCATCTTACATTCATGTCCTGGTCTTCTCAAAACCTTTAGTTTGGCTAAATCCTCTAGATTTAACTAAATCGTCTGTTCAATGACTGATCTGCACTAATCCCTGCCAGACTTTACCTGTGTCCCAGAGTAGTAACGGTTGTTGCTGCGGATAGCCGAGGTCTTGAGGGAGCCTAGTGTGGCACCTGGTTGGCTCCGGAGGCAACAGGATGCATGTCGCAGGCATTTGCTGAACTCCCGATGCACCTAATGCGAAACAGGGGAAAGAGAAAAAAAAGGAAAGGGAGAAAATGCATTGTTCCATTCAGCTTTCAGACAAGTCACTCATTGTACTCTGCTTTAAGAGGGGTCCAATTGATAACGTATTGCACCTGGAACTTCCTTTGCTGCTGCTTCTGTCTTTTTCACTTACCACATACATACAAGCATTAACAAGAGAAACACAGAATACTTACACAATATCCTTTCACTTGTGTGGATAAGAACACTTCCCAGTAACACAAGGGCTCTTCATGCTGTTCTGTTATTTTAGCAACTATTCCTAGCTTTTCAGAAACAATCTTTACCATCATGCAAAACTAGAGAGGGAACATTCGTTTACTTGCTTAAATAAGGAAAAATGTATAAACTAAAAAGGTGCCTCACTTTGTCAGGAATATTTTTTTAAATAAAGAGTACTAATTACAAAAAAAACACCCCAGGTAACAAACACTGTCTGAAAAAAGTCAAATATACTTTTTCTCACAAATCACAATGAGTTGTGCATGATTTAATTCATCTAAGTTCAAAACTAGAAATTTTTATTCATATACAAAATCTATGCCAATCGGATATCTTAATCAGCTAATTATTAAGACTAGTATCTATATTCTACTAAAACTCCTGTGTCTGTAACTCTTAACTAAGCAAAACGGTGCAAAACCTTTTCAATCATGGTACCTCAAATGGGCTAACTTAGAGAATGTGTCCAAAACCCAGGACACAAGACTCCTCTGGAACTGGAATTTGGCAAATTTTATAAAACATTTTGTGACATAAAATTATTATAGAGCATTTTATGACATAATACAAAATGTGATAAAACATTTCCCGTGATCAAACTTCTGACGTTTGAATGTGTTGTACACTTCAACATGGGCTACTTTCAAGGCATCTACATTTCTGAATATGTCTCCTGAATTTTAAAGAACTGTTCAAGTACATTGTTAAAGACATTGAGGGCTCTGGTAGGGAAATATCTCAGAAATGATGGCCCAACTGTCATAGGTTGTCTATAACTGAATGAAATTATTTCATCAGACAGTTCAATTCATAACTAGTCAATGTAGATTCAAAGTATCCTACAGTCAATGCTGGTTTTCTGCAAAGAAGCCCAGGCCTCTGACTAGGAAGCCCTGTTGCCTTTATGAAGTCCCTTGATCAGCATCTTGCAGCATCATCTTCACTGGTTTTCCTCAACCTCCCATTCTAACCTGTGTCATGTTCTTCAATACCAGAACTACCCACCTTTTTCTGCAGTGCACAATGAAAAACAAAGAAGAACATGCCCTGGAAAGCATTGAAGGTAGTGAAGAGGTAGGCCATGACAATAGATTCCTTGTTGATAAAGAGGAGGCCAAAGGCCCAGGTGAGGCCCAGGAGAAAAAGTAGAGTTATGGCTCCAAGTGCCCAAGACCTGTAGAAAGAGACACTAGTAAATTCAAGATAGGCATTGATTCCCCTCACCTGGAATATTTATTTAATTTAGTATTCATGATAAATAGGGATGGGAAAGCTTATAACTATTTGTAGACCCACTATATAAAGGGGAGGAGAATCCAGCTGGGGTGGATTCTATATGTTGGATGTTAAATTTATTTGATACTTGGGTCATTTTTTTCTTTTTTTGAACACCATCCTCTTTTCTTTGTTGTTGTTGTTAGTGCTGGATGTATTTTTGTTGTTGTTGTTTTTTTGGTTTTTTTTGTATTTTACTTTTGTGGATAAAACAAAATAAATATATTATTAAAAAAAGATGAGCATTGATAACCTTGGGGCTTCACTACTCACATCTTCCTCCTACCTTCAGAAAGTGGGTTCTTCAACTTTGTACACAGGGCAAGCTGCCTTGAGAAGGTGAATGTGGTTTTTAAGGGATGGACTCAATGCTTGATGAGATGGAGCTACTGGCTAGATGGACCAGAATCTGCCTGTGCTGCACATTTTATGAAAAAATACACCAAAATGCCCGTTTACACAACAAGCCACAAGGCGAGGGACTGGAAGGACCTTAAGTGAGATTCAAATGTCATATAGCCTGAACAGCAGCCTAAGACAGTGATTATAAAATCCAAGGTAAGGTAAAAATGGCAGGAACACATTATTACTTCTACAGGGGCAACTCACATTCCCAGGCCTTAATGGCCCTGAAAGTACTGTCTTCTTCCTTGCTCTCTAAGAAAGAATTTATTAACTGTTTTTCATGGCTTTTCTCCCAAGGGTAAGTTTAGGAGTGAAGGAAGAGAAAGCGTGTTTGACTGAACATTGGGATTCGTTTTTCTGTATATATAATGAAGGGAAGAGTTTCACTGTGATGTTTGCTGATGCCAGAGGGTGAACCAGAAAGAAATGGGTGAGAAGACATGAGATGAGAAAATAAAAAAAAATCTCCTCCAGTTCTCTGATGGGGTTGTGTGTCAGATGTTACTAGTCAACAAACTGCTTAGTGGGCTCTGTTTTCTTACTCATCCTTATCAAATCATGCTGACGGTTATAAAGCTTCCTCTTTTACTTTTGCCCTCTGCTATTACCCTCTGCTTTTATTCATGTATTACAAATGAAATGGGGGGGGGGGGGGGGAATATCGTATCACATTCCCCATTCACAGTTCCCTGCAGTTCTCTATCCTAAATTTAGTTTGGCAGTCATCTTGGCGTTCTTTTTTCTCCTCTCTCTCTCAAACATAGCAATATTTATTTTAATCTTCTGGTGTTTTAAAATATCAAAAGTATGCCAAATTTAACACACAAACTTTTTTTGCAGTATAACTATGCTCCAGCCTAGCCCTTTCTAAGGTGGCCTCACACCAGAAAGCCTGAATAATTAGATATTCAGCTTTGTTTCTGAGCACACATTCATACATTTATGCTCTTTTTAAAACTTTATTCTACTGGAACTGATATTATTGAAATTAGTAAGAAGAAAGTTCCAGAAACTCAGAAATGGAAGATACTTTCTTTAGATTGAAGAACATTCAATTTTCATTAAAACAATGGGTTTTGCTACTCTTAGATTCCATAAACATGTTTGTTTTCAGTCGAGTTTTTTTTAATAGAGGAAGCTGAATATTCCCCATCATATAGCATCCATTCTATCCATGTATCCTACAAAGAAAGAGCTTCCTGGGATAGGAATCGTATAACAAGACATGGCCTCGTTCTTTTATATTCAGAATATTCTTCATATGATTGTTGTCTTCCCTTATTCTTCCCATTCCCAATACGTTCTTATTTCCCAATAAGTTCTTTTCAAAAGGGATTTCTCACTAAAATATCCCTGCTGTACAGAGTTGTTTCCCATTTCTGGGTTTTGCAGCAAAGAAAGTCCAAATCATTTTCTTAGTCTCTACTTTTTATAGCGATGCTAATAACAGGCACAGGATATTGCCACATAATGGGAGAGTCTAACATGATTGCTTTGGGGTGGGGAAAGCCTTGGTCACCTGTTATGAGCTACTCTTAGAATCCAAAGTATCTTCAAAGAAGTGGCCTCTAGTTTTAATTATATTTTTATATTATTATTAGCCTCAATTCCAGAATCATACATGGCTTGAATCAACCTTAAATCATTTTGATTCTCAGGTCACACACATACTACTTGTTCTGCCTCCTGGTTCATATGTACCTTCAACAGGAAAGCCTTCTCATGTATACATTTTTTTAAGCACAACATAAGTGCTCCCCCCGTTGTGTGACATATGAAAGATAGAATGTACATGAATTCTCTCTCATTGACTTGATATTTACACCAGCAGTCCACTAATGTTGAATGCATGTTCTTATAATTGGGTGTTTGGAACAATGGAGGATTTCTGTTGTTATACCACTTTCCTTACAGTGTAGTATTCTTTTTTCCTGGGCTGGCTCATCAATTTGGGATATAGCATTTATATAGTTTCATTTTGGATTAGCTCAGGATTTGATCCTGTCTGCCATGCAACCATGGAGAGTATCAGTTAGTATTTGGTCCCATACATGAAGATGTCACTATTCTGCTCAGATGGTAAATAAGTGACTGGAGGGTAGAGAAGCACTATATAAATTTCACTGTCATAGACAGATCATTATATGGTTACCAGGCTAGCCATCAGTATAAATATCTGCACAGGTTATGGACTAGTCAAAGTGGTTTGCCCCTAGTGTCTAATGCAGGGGTGTCAAACTGCCAGCCCGTGGGCCAGATGCATCATAGTGAAACCGCGCCCAACCCATTGCTGGCAATGGCAAAAAAGTCACGATACGTCGCGACACATCACATGATGTTGCGAGTTTGACACCCCTGTTCTAATGGATTTGATTTACTGAATCCACTTGGGGATTTTCCTATACTGGCTGATCAGTGGAACACAAAAACAGCATGGACAATATATAAGACTGTCCCCACCTGATTTGACAGGGAGCTGAAACATATGAAACAAAAGGCATGACAGCTTTTTGAGAACAGCTGGAATAAATCTTGGGATCAGTCAGGACATCAAAGGTTCAAGTTGATTAAGAACATTATTCCATGGCAGCAAAGACAGCAACAATTACCTATTTTCCACTGCATCTGTTTTTCTATCTCCTCCCGCAGGATGCTGGGAGTGTGGGATGAGAAGCTGGAAGACTTTATGCCTCACTCTAAATAGTTGATACTATTGTTTGCAAAGGAAGCATCAATAGTTGCATTTTGATTTGGACTCCATTGTCAGAGCAGGTATGTTGTTGTCCCTTTGGGAACTACTTTATTCTGTTGTTTAATATGCTCAGCTTGTGGATACTGAAGATCTGAACAGACTGTATGGAGAAAGGAGCCCCTACCACTCCCACCATATGTCCCTCTGGAATGAGCCAATAAATACCTATGAGACTGTTACAAGACTTATTTCTGAGCAAACATAGGGCACAAATATCCTCCTTTCTTTTACAGACATTCATGTATTCCCGCTGCGAATGCTATGTATTTTTCTTCTTTTTATGTCCTTTATTTATCCTCATTTAATGTCTGTTTGTATATTGTTTATTGATGTATTATTATATTTTTGTTTTGTTATTTGTATACTATTTTGGGATGATTACATGAGAAATATATGACTGTATACATAAATAGCCATTACAATTAATTCTTTTGCTTTTCTGAATAAAGACAAATATCAGGAATTGTCAATTTGTATGAAATATTTAAAAACCCTAAACAACATATTGACACATTGAGCTGAACTGGAATCCAAAATAGACATAGCTGCAAAATCATACCAACAGTGAATACATTCTTTGCAATTAGACAAATTGGAAAAACAGAAGAAAAAATCAGCATGAAAGAACTGAACTGTTTTCTGAAAATAATAGTTGTACTCTTTTGATAACAGTATTAGGAAAGAGAAAGTATTATGTCAATTCCGTCTATAATCCAAGGTGGAAACCTTCCATCTATTGCTAACTACAGATTCCAGCATCCCTTCCTAGCTAACGTACTAGAGCAGTGATGGAGAACCTTTTAGAGACTGAGTGCCCAAACCGCAACCCAAAACCCACTTATTTATCGCAAAGTGCCAGGGCCACATCTGCATTGTGGTGCCCTCGGGGGGAAGGGGATGGAGGGGTGTGGCCCACTGGGTGGGTGTGACTGCAGTGGTCACGGCAGATTGGGTGGGCATGGTTGCAATGGGCGTGGCCACCTCAATGTTGCTCATGGGGGGGATCCCTGTGGGTGCCGGGCAGGGTTGGGGGAGATCCAGGGGGTCTCTGGTGGGTGGGGTGGTGGGCAGGAGGCTCATCCTAAGGGGTGAGGCAGGGGGCGGGTGGGGGTGCCATTGCCGCAGGGCAAGGCAAGGCGAGGCAGGAGCCGGGGCGGCTGCTGTCTAACACCATCAGCCCCTGCATAGAGGCCAGCGAGTGCATGGGGGCCAATGGTGTCCATCAGCAGCCACAACCTGCCGGCCCCTCAACCAGTGCACTCTGGAGCTCCGCAGTCTGCTGCCAATACGGGGCCAGCCCTCCAGCAGCAGGCGGAGTAGGGGAGGGGAGAGGCATGTGATGCAGACCGCTGGACGCGTCTACTCCGTCCCATCTGTTTTTGCTTACGGTTGGAGAGCAGGTCGCTGCTGGTCATCTTGGTCCCCTCACAGATCTTGCCCTTGGCCCGCACATGGAGCCTGTTTCCCTCACGCACCCGACACACCTTGGCCCTGCCTTGGGCCGCCATGGTGGCCTAATGGACCTGCACAAGCTGCTGGTGGCGGCAGCGCGCGTGCCCACAGAGAGGGCTCTGAGTGCCGCCTCTGGCACGCGTGCCATAGGTTCGCCACCACTGTACTAGAGTTTCCATTTAATTAATACCTGCAGAGCTAAAGTTCCCCACTACTGAATTCCAGGTTTACAGGATTCTTAAATCATGTGCACATCAGGGCCATACTATATAAACTAGGTTTATTGGATGCCTTCTGTTCAGTTTTCATGCATTGCCTGACTGAAAATGGAGAGAACCCAAACACTGATTTTCATCATGATAGTTAGAGGACATTCTGGGAGCTGCTAAAGAGGGTATTCAGGGATTGCATTCGGCTTCATTCTTGGAACTCCTAGGGATTATCAGCCTCTCTTGGACACGTTTGTTCACTCTTGCTCCAGCTACCCTTAAGCATGGTTCTGAGCCACTTGAGTTAGATTAAGGAAGGTTAATGAACTCTGCATTTCTCAGTTTGGTAGATGTTAAAATGGAACTATTTGTCTTAACTTAGCAACAAGCAAAGTGTGTTCTGCCCACCAACTACAATTGGCTGGATTATTCTGTTATGAAAACGAGTATAAGATGGTGTGAACTTGTGAGTAACACATGTGTTTTGAGAGTTTGTCATTTGTAAACTATTTGCTGCAAAAAAATCTTTCCCAATTTTCTTAATGAGGTATGCTTTTCACTTCATTTGCTGTTGAATAAAACAACTCTATTTATCTATGGGAATTCCTTTTATAGAGGTATGTAAGGTTGTGCTTTTTGAAAATGAGGGAATGACTTCAAGAAATCTTTGCAGGGTGTTGTTTTGCAAAAACATCAGCTGTCCAAAGGCCTTGGCTAGAAAAATGCTTCAAGGAATCATCCTGTTTCTCAGCCACCTCCAAAGCTCAGCATGCTGAACGGACCATTTCAACTCTTCAAACCCCTTTCTCTGGAACTAAGGTTTTCATTCCCAGCTGTGAGTTGGTAATGAGATATTGCTGGACTCACTGACGAGGGCTTTCTGTCCTGTTGTCTTGAGAAAGGTCCTACATTTAAACATAGAGATGCCTACTTTGTCTGGGCTGGACATGTTTTGTTCCAGTGTCCTACGTTTGTTCAGATGACAACAGAATTAAGCTATTAAGATAAGTAGGCGTTTTAACCTACATCAGAAGATGAAAAGGAATCAAAAGAGAAACTTACTTGATATTGTCCAGTCGGCTGGAGTCAGGCTTGAGGACAGAGGTGTTGCGGATCATCTTGTGCAGAGTGATCATGAGGAACACAAGGTTGATCTGGAAGATATGTACAGATGGATGAACGAAGGGATGTGTGTGATGGGAATTCTTTGCCTTACAGTTCCCCCAATTAGAAACCTTTTTCTGTCCCATTCTGAGATTGGCAATGAATTCCCACTGCATTGTTTGGAGTTAGATGTGCATCACAGCACATATTCCGAGCTTTGGGAAGAAAAAGGATATTTAATGGATTGGGAAGTGTTGGAATAAGTACTCTACCCAGGTTTAGTTTGAAGTCTTGAATTATAAGACTGAGGGGAAAATCCAACCTCAACTACGCTAAACAATCCTTCAATGACTCACCCCAATAACAAAAGAAACAGGTCCAATGAAACTCCAGATGAAATAGTTATCAACTCGAAGCCAACAACTGCCAAAAGAGAGCAAGACATGTTTAAACAGAGACTCAAAGAACAGTGGATATCCCACACCTTCACTACTGCATACAGTAGCTTGACTGGCATGCAATGATAATTTCACCGAAACTTGCTTGGAAACCTAGATTAATTCCTTGTTCATCCAACTGCTTTGGTCTTCTAGCATACTTTTCCTTTTGGTATCCCTTGTCTTATCTCTAAATTTTTACTTTTTCTTTCAATTAAAATCTAGTATTTCTACCACATCTCAAAGGATAATGTATTTATCCTCTTCCTTAAATTTACACATTGGATCTGTGATTAAAAACAGAACATCATTCTTGTTCATCCTCCACCAGCTGTGGCCCCTCTACTTACGCCTTTTCAGTGCCATAGCTGCGGTAGTCAATGGCGGCAGCAATTCCCACTACTAGGGCAGGAAAACAATAGCCACCTAGATAGTAGTATTTTCTGCGGGAATACTCGCTTTCAAACACTTCAACCAGCATGAGGTAAAGGTGAATGGCCTCCAGGCACATCCAGGAGAATGCTGCCAGGAAAAAGTAGTGAAGCAGCCCAGCAAAGATGGGGCAGGCAATCTGGGGTTGAAGGGAAAAGAATACCAGTTAGCATGGATTTCTGTGTATCTTTGGGAGGGGGGGGGAAATATAATGATTTATTTAAAATCTCTACATCGTGCTTCCAGTTATGCAACATGCAATTTATATGTTGTTGATATTAGAAAAAGAGAAGGCTGTCTTCATCTCTACAAATCACTCTGTGCACCAATTGCTGCTCTTTAAAGACTGTCCAAATTCCAAACTACAGCTTCCATCAGCATAGCCAGCCTGGGTAATGGTGAACAGTAATGGAATCTCTTTGTAACAATATACGCAAGGCCACAAACTGTTTCCATTTGTGGTGTATATTGCCCCCCTGCAACAATATTCTTTCATTAAGTCACCCTACTTCCACTCATCATGTACTCTAGGACAGGGGTCCCCAACCCCCTGTCCGTGGACTGGCACCGGTCCACAGCATGCCAGAAACCAGTCCGTGCAAACTAGCAAAGCCCCATCCGCAGGATGCAGGCAGCACAACCATGCCCCCTCCAGTCCGCGAAAAAAACCTCTATCCAAGGAACCGGTCCCTGGTGCCCAAAAGGTTGGGGACCTCTGCCCTAGGACTTCTTTAGGGGCAACTGAATCATCTGCAGGTTTTGGTTGCTTGCATCACAGTGCTGAACTGTATTTAGTGTTTGCTTCCCCAGTCTTAAATATTTCTCCTGTCACTTATAACACAGAGATTCTTCTCTGAATTTTGATAAGATGAGATTATGCTATTACAAATGCTCTTGAATTCCTAGAAGGATCTATTAATCTCTTCCTCCCTGTTCCCTCTCTTTGCCAACTAATGAGAGCAAGCTGCTCAAGTTTATCTTTTTTATATATATATATATATATATCTTATTCAGATGGACACATAGCCTAGAAAGACAGGCAGATGTTTTCCCTACTCCCAAACCCTCATAAATGGGTGATGTGTACTATTCCTGCTATGGTTATCATCATCACCACTACACAATCATAATCAATGCCATAATCTTAAGAGTATGCTGTTGCACTGAGAAGGGGCAGCAGGTAACCTTCCTCCATAAAGAAGATGCTTCACAGAGAAAATAGAATTCTACTTCCAAGCTAAGTAACTCTTATTTTCATATATTTTTTTATTGAAGCTTTTAAACAAGAAGATAAAAACTAATATAAACTAGTACAAAGTAAGGAAGAAAAAAGCAAAAGCAAAAAAAAAGTCCAAGAAAACAAAAAAATGTTGAAGAAAACTAGAAGAAAAAAATAAGATATAAAGTGGCTTCTTCACAGCAGTTATAAATATAAATATATTTTAACATCTCTCTCCAAAGAATATATTGTATTATTCTTTCTGTAATCTATCCTACAATAACCTCTCACTTTTGTGAATTCTACAAATAAATATTTGAAAACGTGTTATCTGAAAATCTTTTTGCAGTCTAATATTTCTTTAGTAATACACAGAGATCCGTGAGATCTTCAGTGGAATAACAGTCCAAGGGACTTATGCAGGCACAAACATATTTACACTATTTTCTGAATCGAAAAGGCTTATCAATGTCACCCTGAATTTGGCAAACCAAATGAAACCTAGTGAGAGCCCCATCCTAGCATATTCTACCTCATGCCCCCAATGTGCCTCGCAGATCCCACTATGCAGAGGAACAATCCATGGTGGCTTTGTATATAATAGGAAAGGAAAACCATCACATACCTCATATTGTGTCTTGTCAATTCCAATAAGAAAAAGGAGCTCAGTCATGAAGAGATTGATGCAGAGGTTCTTGTGGATGGTGTTGCGGTCAGTTTGCAACCCACGGAGGAAACAAAAGGTGGATATGCAAATGGCCAAGCAGACCAGAGAAATCACAATGCCTACCCATGTGATGACAGACAGCAAAAGTTCATTGATGCGGCCCTGATACTGCAAAGAAAAAAAAGGAAGAAGCCTGGTGAGTGTGGTTCCCCTATCCCCTTAGCCGCATGCTAAATTTTATACTGAACTTAGTAATTAGAACAATGGTCTTCACTATTGGGTAGCCGTGGTGTGCTCTGGTCATTTTCCAAATACTGCGAAGCCATTTCACTTTTATTGACATCATAGACTGACCATCTTCTTAACATTTGAAGAGTAACAGCTGCCCTGATTTTACATATGACCCATACAACAAGATAAAGGTTCAGCATGCATTAAGAGTTAAAAGGATGGCCCCAATGACCGGAAACCATTTCCCTCCACCTAACACGCTGTCATATTTTCTCCCGCCCTTCTTTAGGTGAGGATATGCTTACAATTTCGCGGTGTGCCATGAGGACAGCAAAATTGGTGAGATGACTGCAAGCACAGGTGGTGTGGGTCTTGTTGGTCTCCATCAGCCGGCAGCCCTGTGTGGACCAGTATCCCATCATGGAACGCTCCGAATAGTTCCAGAAAGAGCAATTGGCATTGAAGTGATTCTTGTCCTAGGTGGAAACAGAAATGGGTCTGGGTGTCATCAATAGAATAAAAATGGGGGGGGGGGAAGGGCACTTCCTGAATACAGATAGTTCATTATACCAGGAAAAAATGTATGATTTGGTTAAAAGTGAATTTATACATGCTCAAAACATTAGCAGTGAAGCCTTTACAAAGTGTAACTTTGTCACTGTTGTAGTTTAGTATAGATTACAAGGCACAAGTACCAGGGTATGGGATTTATTGAAAAACAGATAGAACGATCCCAGGAATTATGCTTATCTCACCTCCAGGTGGGAAAGAGTAAAGATGACAGGGTCCATAAGGAAGACACGACTAGATTCCTTGTTGATGGAGGCAGCGATAACTTGTGAATTGACAACAAGTGAGGGGCTAAGTGGACCAACTTCACTTCCAAGCTTGATTGTGGCATTCTCAGTAGAAAGGAAAAATCCCAAATTATTGTAGAGGATGAAAACAACTTTGACAACCCCTATGGAACAAAGGGAAAGGAGATCAGTCCTATAGCCTGGAGTGTAATAGACAGGATCAATTATTGCTAGAAAGGGAGGAAAAGAGGTAATTGCATGATGATGGTCTCCAAAA
This sequence comes from Azemiops feae, assembly GCA_023970755.1. Taxonomy (NCBI): domain Eukaryota; kingdom Metazoa; phylum Chordata; class Lepidosauria; order Squamata; family Viperidae; genus Azemiops; species Azemiops feae. The sequence goes on from JALGBA010004283.1 coordinate 2,022,953, forward strand.
TGTTCCAGGAAGATGTTTATCAAGGTCCTCCCCAAATCTGGAATTCCTTCTCTTGCTCACCATTACGACTGTTTTGCTTGATTGTGTTGGCTGATAGCTGGATTGAGTTTCTGGTGGTATATTCATGTGGGAACACAATATCAGGCACTTGCCCCTCTGTATTTAACACAGAGACCTCCAACACTACAATGGGAGAGAAGAATGGAATAGGTTAACACAAAAATACGGATCAAACAATAAGAAGCTGTAGCAATTATCCTTCTTTGAAAATTTGGTATCTAAAAATTTGCATGTTTCTGTATAGATACCGTATGTAATCTTCATGTTTCTCCATGTTTAGACTACCAGAGTAGAAATGGGGTGATTTGGTTTCAATCTCTCTCTTGTCTTGCTAAGTTTATACTATGGTCTTCAAAAATACTTGGTAGATGTTAAATGATCATATCTATTTTGCTTCCCTTAATACTATATTTTGTTATAATCAGTTTTGCTACAATCATATTGCAACAGTTAAACTATGTGCTAAATGCAAGAGTTATGTCTAGGCAACTGTACCGTTTCCGCTTATTCTGATCTGTTTTCCACTCCATTGTGGATGGTTGTTTTCATTTTGTATCTAAAGAGCTGGAGCCATTTTACAATTTTATTGCTTGCTCTATTGCTCTGAGGTCACTTAATCCAAGCAGCAGTGACACACCAGAGAAACCTGGCAGGAGACCAGGGTTCTATATTTATTATTCAAGAGCTATAGGTTCAATCTGGCACCAGACACAAAAGGTAAGTTTCTCCAGGTTGCCTAGGCAAGTTATTAATTTATAGTTATGCAGAACGCTATTGTGAGAATTTTTTGCACACAAGGAAAATGGTTTGCAAAACTGACTGGATTTTCTGATATATATTTTTTGGTCTAGCTAGCATCACATAATATGTCATTTCTGTGTAATGAAATGGCTTGGACTACATGGCTAAAAAGTTGGCAATAGCTTAAGAATGGATTTGACCTCAAGAACAGATAACCACTGCCTGAGATATAAGAGGGTACCTACATTTTCCACAGGGCAGGATATGGCCAAGAGACTGGATGGGAAATTTCTAAATTCTACCTCTCCTAACCCTACTCTTCTTTCTATTCTCCGGTTTAATACTCTATTCTTTTCTACTTGTTTTAACACCACTGGCTGCACTTGTACTTTCTGCCTAGAAAAAAAACATTTTAATGCGGCATCTAATACGTAACCATGTTTGGTATGATTCTGCCCATGGCAGCACCATCTTGTTCAAGAGAAGAATCCAAGCACCCTTTAAAGTAGCAGCCTGGGAAGTTGTGAGTCTATTTCTAGATCACTGTAGAACATGACAGACACGTAAAGAGAAACATCATATATTATGCGTTATGGCTGTTAGTTCTATAACACAAAGCAACCTGAAAAGCATTTTATAAATTTCTGTGTTATAATAATCTTATATTATTACTTTATCATTGCAATAACTTTGTAAAGCAGGCCGACTGATGATGCTTTGACTGAATGATGAAAAGATATCCTAAAGCTCACTTGATTAAGTGAGATAATGGTAACATGCTATCATCCTACCCGGGGCTGTGCTAAGCAGACCCAGTCTTGTGCCTGACCAGTGAAAACCTTTCTCTTGTTTTTATCCCACAGACCTATTTGTACCAGGCTCCTGAAGTAAGGAAGTGGGGAAGCTACAGATATTCTTTCCTTATATATAATGAAGAATAAATGAAATTAATGCTGCTTCCATGTAAGAAACCTGTTTCTCCAATGTGTTATGCAATGGAAATACAGATCACATTTCTATGGATGCAACGGAGAAATAAGGACACTGCCAGGAGGTATAACTCAAGAGCCTTTAAAAAGTAAATAGCACCTTCCTCTTTTTTGACAGCCTGCATTTGATAAAGGCTCCCTCCTCCCTAGGTTTACAAAGCACAGGCACTGTGTACAATAATATTCAGTACACACATTTTGAAGAAAGAATGGTTGGTTGCTTTAGAATTGCTCCAGAGAGGCATATGTCTGCTGCACCCACACACTCTGTGAAGTTCCCTTCTTCCCAATTGACTTCTTCAAGATAAAGCAGACAGACTGATGCTTACCAACATTATTCTTAGCAGTGACAAAACGGGCTGGTTCTTTGACGTTGTCAGCCAGAAGGAAAGCTCCCTCTTCCAGGATATCAAGCAGCATGGTGGCAGTGTGCACTTGCTCTGTGGCATTCATGTCCTTCCACGATTCCAGTGCCTCTGGACGCAGGAGGTTGTCCACCGTCTCCACCACAGCCTAGAATGACATTGAGTTTTGAGGAAATGGATCCACTTCTCATAGTCCGTTCCCTTCCAACAGTTCTTCTGCTCTCGCACTTTCCTTTTCTCCTCTTTGCCATTGAGCAAAGATGGCTACAGATCCATTCTTCATGCTACCACTTATATTTGACAGACAAAAGATATGTATATTATTAATCTTTATCCATGACACCCTGGGTGTTATGCATTTTTTAACCCTCAAAACCTGGAGGTTCTGAGATTGTCATTTTGCTATTGCTAATTAGGTGCATCTCCTGAGTAGAATGGGCCAATTCAAATATGCTACCATTTATGGAAGTACTGTAGTAACTGTGTATTCTCTCTCTCCTCCCCCCCCCCATTTTCTTACCTAACCTGCTTATTTTCATTGGATCAAAATTCTTGTATGGATGGAAGCAGCTTTTCAATTTCTGAAATACTAATTCTGTACTCTAGGCACAGTATTTTCTCAAAAATCCACAACTAGAAAACAATTCTTCACCTCAGTAACTACAGGCATTGCTCATCATTACTTTGTATTATAAAGTGGGCAAGTACTTTCTACAAGCAACTATAAGATACAATTACTTTGCTTGCAGGGTGAGAAGTAGCATAGCTCCCATGTTTAAATATTTATTTAATTTATCACAGTTTTTGAAAAGTCATTTCTCCTTTATTTTTAAATGACTTTTCCCTCTCAGGATGTATCCTCCAGATTTCTTGGAAATTCAGCCACCATAGCTAACATCTTTTATTTTATTTAGTCTAGGGATTGAAGTTCAACACAATGGGATGATGCCAAGCTGAGAAGTTTGACTTAGAATCTCTTTTGTGTCACTCAGTTCAAAAGCATGCATTTATGACCCTATTCCAAATAAATGATCTGCAATCTTTTATTTATTAATTTTTTTAAAAGCCCCACCAAACTTTAGATTATATTAAATCAGCCACACTGGCATAATTTTTAAGTAGTACTAGTAGCAGTAGTAGTTGACACATTACTTGCATAGTTATTTGTATTCTGGACAACTACAAATAGCTTCCTACACAAAATTAAAATAATATAGGCTTGGTGGAAGTTTCTATGTATTGTTTCCAATGTTAAGGTTTTTACATATGGCTATCTCATGTGGGATGTTTTGTGGATATCCATATCAGTTGTATAGCCAGAACAATTTAATTGAGGACCATTGTTATACAAAGTACTTTTCCTGTGTAATTCATGTAATTAAGTGAAATTCATCTAAGATTGGACAAGACCAAAGAACAAAAATATTTTTGGTAGCAAAGCATGTCCTTCCTTCCCCAAAAGATTCTCTTGTCTGTTTCCTTATAATTTCCACAGGCTGCTGAACATTTTCATATATACTACTAGAAAGTTATACAATATGAGTATATCAGGTGTGGGATATAAATATTTTAATAAATATCAACAAACAACTTTTTAATGCTGCTCTAAATTTAGGGTACTTCTAAATGAAACACTTTCTTTGATGTAGAAACATGCAGGTCTCAGAGAAATGTCAGCATTTCCCTGAGAACCGCAGATGTTTGACAGGTTACTTCTTGCCCATAGCTATTCCTACCTGAATTTAGAACATTGATGTCCTCACCTTGATATAGTCTTTGCAGGTCCTTTCTCTCTTATGCATCTGTAGAGTACAGCATACAAGCCCAGTGTCAATGATGGTCCATATACCAAAACAAGGAGAAAATAATTAGAATTCCCCAAAGGCCTCACTCTACCCCAATACATTTTATCTATGGGTTTCCTTGAAATGGTTTGTTCCGGTCATAAAGTCACCAGATATCAGGCAGCAGGTAATAAAAAAAGAAATATCCTAAATGACAATGTGAATCCAATTTTAAATTTTAATTTACTGGTTGTTATTCAAAGAGACAAGTTGAATTTGATAATTTTTTAATTGTATCCATTTTTTTTACCTTTTTTATTTCCTCACATTGTACATTTGATCAAATTCTTAAGTTTTTTTATTTATGCTTTCAGGTCTGAATTCAAAATTATCTCCAGAATTGTCAAGTTGTAATCCTAGACACTTACATAGGATTAGGTCATATTAACTCAATAACACATTAGCTATTCTTCGAAGGCATTCACATGATTGATCATTATTTCAACATTCTGCATTGTTATCAGCAGAGCTAATACATAATCCTATAGGAAAACCAATAAAACATGACCAGAGACTCTATATAGCAGCAGCATCTGGTAGACTGTACCACAGAATTAGCCATCTAAAGATATTTCTTCATAACTATTCTCATATCAAAGCTAATAATCAAGAGGCATGGAAAACTAACTTGCTAAGTGTTTATTGTAAGGCAAAAAGAAAAAAAAAGGCATGCAGACGTATAACATGTATTTGTCCAACCACTGGATGTTTAGGCTGCTAAAAGGTTTACACCAAATTGCTATTCTGTTTCAGCGGTCCAGAAAAATGAAATATAAGGTCAGGACACAGAACCTGCTGAGAACAACCTCCCAGTTAAAATATCACCATGCACCTTGTTGTAGTTTTTGCCAGCTGACTCCCTCTCTATTGGACGCAGTGCCTGCAGTTGAGCATCCAAGATATCTAAGAGCTGCTCCATTAATTTGACAGAGGAACTAACATCTCCAGCGTAGATGGCGCCACGCGTATGTCGGGCAAGCTCGGTAGCAATGTTGGCTGCATTCTCTCCGCTCTTGATCTATCAAGAGGAAAGAAATACAGACTAGCCTCAATCCAGCAAAAGAGTTATGCAGGCATGAAGAAGCCTGATACCCATTGTGAAGATGAACTGTCTGATTAACAACCAGGGAGGGCAGGGAGAACTTCTGGGAAGAAAACGATACCTTCTGGGCCACCTGGTTGACCCAAGGACTTGTGCAGTTGCTGAGATCAGGCCCACGTGGGTTCCAAATACCAAGGGCAGCAAGGCATTGGAAAGAAGCAATACCTGTGGGTGGGACAGCAAGAAAGACTTGTTAATCAATTTCAGCTGTCGTGGTTTCAGCCTATCATTCCTATCTGTTCCCACTATAAAAACAACCCCTTGTTAAAGGTCTCTGAAGAAGCATTATTAAGTTTGTTGAGAGCTGGCTTCCCAGGTAGATTCTTCCCTTGCCCTTAATTACCCTACAAATATGCTCCAGCAGCATCTTTATCCAGCCACATCTTCATATTGCTGTTTTCGTCACATCCCAAGCTCACAATTGAGAGCTACACCAGTAGCTCAGTGGTGTCCAAAGACAGCCTGAAGGTGTATGAAGACTGAAATCAGGTAGTCGCCATAGAAAGGCAAGTTGAGAAACAGGAACCAGGCCAGCAGATTTCATTCCAGTACAGGTTTTTGCCACCTCAAGGCTAGCACTACAACTTCTAGCTAATGGAAGAATTACACCCTGCCTGAACCCCAGCTTCTTTCATTTGGATCTGGTAAGCATCCAAAGGCATTCACCTCTTCAATAAAGACCAGAACAATTTGCCTAAGGTTACCCCTGGTGAAGCTGCTTATTTTTACCTCTCGTGCCCTTAGGGCAAGGCCTTTCCACCAGCATGCCTTGTTGTGTGGCTGGCCACTGGACACGCCTCACCTCCTTTGCCTCACAGAAGAGCTCTGGAAAGATGTGCTGGTTGTTTGCTGGTGGACGGCGGGTACTGGGCATTACAGCAGTGACTGTGTGCAGTTCTGTACCCTTCTGATTTATGGCACCTATAGGGTGGGTTGTAAGGGGTGGCTGCCGAGTGGTTGTAACAGCAGGTGATATTGTGCTGGTGACAGTGGTGGGATGAATAGTGGTTGTCGTGCTGAGTGGTGTTGAGGTGACTGGGCCTGTGGGCAGAAAGACAGTTGGGGACAAGCAATCCTTTCCATACACAAAATATCCCTCCCTTCCCATTCAGGTCTTCAGTTGTAAAATTTTAATTTTTAAAAATGCCTATGCTTATACAACTCCACTTTCAGTGATGTTGCTTTGCATTGATCCAATCTTATGGTACATCTTGATTTGCAGTGGATCCCTAAAATTTTCAGCAGAGTCTCTTTTCATGCCCTGTATTGCTATTTCAGTTCCTTTACCCTAAAAATATCAAGAGCTGTACTTAAAACTTTGCACATGTAAAACGTATGTTCCCTTGCTGAGTTTTCACCACAGTATTATTTTAGCCAGAAAATCTCATTGAATGGAATCATCATTTAATCATGATCACATTTGTAACAAAAGATGCAGTTCTCCAGGTTATAAAGAGTCCCAGATTTTCTTTAGTATCACAAATTCTAGTTGCCATGGTTGCAAAAATATTTTTTTTTTAAAAAGGGGAGATAGTGATTACTAAATGTCCAAATGCAGAATATTCTGAAAAGGAGCTAATGATACCAAAAGAATTATATGTATTCTTTCCTCCTCTCTATTGATTCCAGCCCAAATTTTCTGACCCTTGTTTTATTGCTGGCAAATATTCCATGAGGCTCGGTATACAATATATTCCTTTATATATCAGTGTGTCTGGATCTTCCCTGTGTAGATTATATAAATTGCAAAAACTCATCAAATTTCCAAGTTATATTACTTTTTGATTTCAGTATATCTAAGATGGTTAATCTGGACCAGCTTCCTCATATTCCCTTAGCCCACATACCATTTATGATAACTTCTGTCAGATCTTTCTTAGGAATATGAAATACAAACCATGTCTTCACACTGAAATTCTTTTTAATTTTAAAATATAGCAAACTGTAGCATTCAGTGCTAATTTAAGTAATTTAAGTAATGTCCCATCCCATCTAAAAATATTCGTGTGACTCCTTCAGATACAACTGATCCATTATTCTCACTAAGGCTAAATCCCATTCATCCAGCCACAGCATGGGGATGTTAACTGTGGAAATGCTCAGTTTCAAATGCCATTCAGACAGAAGCTGTGCAACTGGGATGAATGGAGTATGTATGAAAAACAAATTAGTGGCATATTGGAATAAACAGATCTGAATCTGGCCCTATACCAGAGCATGACTAATCTTGAACCTCTTTTATTCAAAACAAGACTGAATTTTTCTCCTTCTGCCCAGCTTTAAGGAATTAGTTTTGTAGCCTCTAGGCTTCTGCCAAATACTGAACATCAGACAATCCATCTCTCAATTTAAACTCCATGTGATGTTAACTGTCAGAACTTCAGGCGGATGCTGACTCTGTTGGGGTCACAGTGAGTTTGAATTGAGGTGAATAAACTTTCCAATACTTACTGTTTGACTGGAGCCTGAAGAACTGCTTGCAGCAAGTAGCACAATTAAACATATTTTAGAAGTCAGTGCAAAAATTTAAGCCTTTCTTTTTAAAGTGATATTGCTAATACATGCTTGAAAGATTCTTGAAATATGATTATTGTCCCTCATATCAAATAGTAGAAGCTGAGTTGTCTCAAAAACTTGCAATCACTTGTAGAATATGCAAAATATATGTTTGTTTTATTTAATTTAGCTCAAGTAAAGAGATAGCCGTCAAAAGATATTTAGCTGAAGTCAAAAGATAGCAATCCTAATTCATATGCAACTGGGGACTGGTGATATATAAGCTTTAGTGTAAAACATCTTCTGGAACCTGGTGCTCTCCAGATGTGTTAGCCTACAAATCCCAGAATTTTCAGCCAAAATGCACATAGTAATTCTAGTGCTCCAACCCAGCTGGAGCACATTGATTTAAAGAAAGTTGGTATAAAATGTATATTGAAGAATCTATTTTTAAAAGATAATTTCATAAGATCTATGTGCCAAATTGTATAATTAAGAAATTCATATCTATGCAAGTTGACTCATTCTTTTTGTCTCCAAGTATTTTTATCAATACTATAAAAATTGGAACAAAAATCCCCATAATTTCCAAACACTGACAGCTCCTTTTTTCCCCACCCAAACTTTTATCTTAGGATAATAGCTCACCAGTGCTAGGATCGGGCGGACCAAACTCAAGAGAGTAACGCAGAACAAAATAATTATTCCATACATAAAGCTGATTATCACGGGGGTTATAGTCAATGGAAGAGATGAACTGGTAAGGATTAGGGAAGGTCAGAGAGATCGGTTCTTCACGATTCATATTAGTATTGAAGGCATAGTCAACACGGTTCCCTGCAGCCTCACTGTCGTCATCAACATAGACTGTCCGTACCACATAGAGGACTCCACACACCATGAAAGCATTGGATGCCGAGCGTTTGTCATAGCCAGTTTCCCATGTGCCTTCAAAGCGTAGCGTATAAGGATTGAGCTGGCTTACCACTAACCGTCCATTGTTGCTTTCAGTGGCATAAATGACCCATAGCCCGTTTTCATCAACAGCCAAGTCAATGTCAGTCTTGCCACCCCAACGGTAGGGTGAAGTGTCATGATAGTTGGCTGTATTGATAACTGTTTCTCCACTTTTAATCCGTGTCCGCAGATCATACTTGATAATGTTGCGTGTCCGCTCTTTATTGTAGAAGACTGCTCCATCGTACACCACAAAGCCAGTGCCATCGACTCTGTTGGGCAAGCGATATGTGGTGGTATGTCGGGCACTTACATAGTCTTCCCATGAAGCATACTCTGTCAGGGTGTCTGTCCTGTATGGGATCCAAGGCATGACATATATTCGGTCTCCAGCTTGAAGAGGATCCTTGCACCAAGCTCCAGACTGGTGGTCTGATTCATGGGCCGAGGTAGGTTCCAGGATCTTGTGCAGCGTCCCTGGGCAAACGAATACTAGGGAGGGGATGTAAGGGAGGAAAGGATGTTTGGGTAAAAGGGGAAGGGTGAAAATTCAGAAAGAATGTGACAGAACAAGGAAAAAAGAAAGAGAGAGAAAGAAAGAGAGAGAGAGAGAGAGAGGATAAATTTGTAAAAGGTTGTTGGCAGGAGAAGTGAAATCCGCGCTGAGTTTTCAGAGCAGCTGCAATCATGACACTTTTATCTGTTATTGAGCTGAGATGGCTCAGTGAAGTTAAATAATGGGAGGGATGGGTGGGGAGCATCAGAGGAAATCAACACTTTGTCCAGATCAAATTAAAATGGGAATATAAGGATTCCAAACCATCCTCCCCCACTTTGCTGTACTTTGAAATTTAGCAGGGAATGTTAAATTGTTTCCCTGCCAAAGTCTAAGTAATATCATTTGGATAACCCAGAAATATGAACAGGAGTACTGGTGAACTTACAGCTACAACCCCATTCCCTGACCGTATGCTTTACTCATTCTATGGAGGTCAGAAGAGTTAAAAGCTCTGGAAAAGCAATTACAATGAGCTAGACCTCACAAATCCTCTCCACTGGAGATACCTAGGGGATACATCTAATGGTATGGAAGTTAAAGCTTCCACATCACATCTTTGAAATTAAGTATGGAATTGCTGCACTGTCTATCCTAAGGAATGAACTGAGTAGTGTGAGGAGTAGTGTTGTTGGATTTATAGGATTGATGGTTCTTTATCTTCTATGGGTATCTCTAGAGGAAGGACACCTTTTTTTTTTAACTTTATTGGATACTTATAACGTATTGGTTCCAGTAAATCTTGAAGTGCACTGATCAAAGGATTATAGCACTCATAAAAGGAATTTGCTTCACCAACTCCATGGACCAAGATTAATCTATGCCCGTCATCATGCCGCACCTAAAGCCAAGTTTTACATTGGCATAACCATCAATAATAATGAGGCAGAAAGAAACTGGACCCATTTCTGCATCTACAAAGGCAATTATTAGTGGTCTTTCTTTTCCTTGGGGTTGCAGTAATTAGCTAGAATATCAGAGCTGCAAGTTAGCTCAGTGCAGTTCCTAAAACAGAAAGTAATCATGCATTTAGAAGCAGAAATTAGGAGCCCAGGTTTCAAACTTCCATTGCTTCAGACTCTTTTATCTCACACCCCTCCGAGAGAAATGTTCTTCTACATCTTATCACTGTCTTCCAAGCAGTTCTGAGAAAATGCCTTCTAATGGAAAAAGAATGAGGGCCTGCCAGCCTGAAATATTCTACCATTATTAAACATTATTGAATGGGCAATGGGAAAAGAAAAACAAGCACAAAATAATCCAAAGCTTGGCTGCTTAGAAGCCCACTGAATATAAAAGATAGGGTGTTTCCTCTTCCTCTGAAACAGACTACTTTTAAGCCCTGGGGACAGAGAGCTGTAGATTAGCACAGGGACTGTCTCCCTTCTGGAAATAAGAGCTTACAGAATCATAGCAGAAGGATGAAAGTACCCAAAGCTTCTGCTTCCCATATCCTGGGTGCCATTGGAGCAATTTATCAGCCAGGTTTGATTCGGAGTGGCAAAGGACATGAGGCTAGTGCACATGGCAGGAGGTGGAGGAGTGAAGTGACAGTGGGGGGGGGGGAAGGAGGCTGGGCAGAGGGGGAAGGAAGCCCCTCCCTTTCACCCACATCCCAATTGGCCGCCCACCCGTAGTCTTGGGAAAAGCCAGGAGGAAAAAGTTTGAAAGGAAGACAAAAACAGGCCAGCATTCTGCAAGTATCTGCCTCTGGTTAGCTGGAGCAAGGCTGGGAGGAAAGAAAAGCATTTAGTGGTGGAAGGAGGGGTGGAGTGGATTGAGGAGAGTAGGATTGCAGCAGAGAATTCACCTGTCCATTATAGCGCAGTGTTACTAAGCAGCTATAGAGAAGACACTGGAGCAGTCAAACCAAATGCAAATTGTAGGGCTTAAAGGCTGCAAGATGTTTTCATTAAGACCCAGGACTGTACTGCTCTGGTGTACAAGTATCGACACACTGGTATAGGGCGAGGAGAAATTGAAGTGTCAGCAACCAAGTTACTGCTGGGTAGAAGCTTACAATTTCCACTGTGAAAGTTATTTTTCTCACTCTGCAGCCTCGATGGCATTCAGGCTTTGTTATAGCAGCCCTAAAAGGGTCTGGCAGTAGGTTTTGTGGATGCACTAGTGAATTCTCTGCTCTCCCGTTATTACATCTGCACAGTCACTATGAAATACCACATCACTCCAGATGTAGCAAGTCTTATTGGAGTTGGGCATAACTTAGATTCCACATCAAATTATACCACCACACATGTAGATGAGATACACCAACAGCCCTAGAAATGATTCACAAATAATCCAGGAAGGAGACTGGCAATAGTCATGGAGGAAAATAGCATTTTTGTCAATGCCAGCTCTCATAAATATTTACAAATACCCTCCCCTGATTTCCCAGACTCAGGCAGAGCTACAGTGCAAATGGACATATCCATTTTTGCATAAAGGTGATTAGGTTAAGATTCTGAGCATACACTATGCCATAGTTTAAAATGTTTAAATTTCCTCGAAATCAACAGGACTTATATGAGCTTAAGAGTATGATGGATGGTTGTTTTCAATGGTCACAATCTCTAGATAACTCCAGAGGGAGCAAGCAGGGCTGAGTCAGCAACCTGGTGAGTTCACTCTTATTCACAGTGTTTGGGTCTCCATGGAGATGTTGTGCTGCACCCTACTTAGTAATAATAAATAATTCTGATTAATAAATATTCTGCCATTCTAGCTGCTGGCAAATTCTGCCTCCTGAGCTCATTTGGAGAACTGGTACATGGAATGGAAAAGAGGTATTCACAGTAAGCAATAATGACTTTTGAAGAGGGCTGAGCCAGGGCTTTTTCTAATGTACGAACCGTACTTTTATTTTATTATTATTTTGTCTATGAAGGCTGCAAGGACTATAACCAATAACACTGTGATGATATCAGAAATGTTCAGCCTGATTTTGAAGAATGAAAGAAACAGGCTTTATTAGAGCTGAAGATGTCTTTTAATGCCCAATAAATATGTTGGTTTTTTCCCGGAGGGTTAACATATCTATTTTCCTCCTTCCTCTACTGTAAAAAAATGCTGATGAAATTCAGTGTTATGATCTTGGGGGCTCTAAGGGAAGGAAAAATGAGATTGGCCCAAATGTTGTCTATCCCCTGTTAAGAATAAGGATGCTGGCTACTATAAACCTAACTAGTAAGCATTATTCTTTCCTTGAAAAATGGAGATAGTTCTCAAGGAACCAGGATGAGAGAGCTAATGGTTATTTGGAAGTTACATTTCATATTACAGCTATAATGTACCACAGTGTATACATTTTAACTTTTTAAGTACTCTAAGTAACTCATGCAAAGATTGCATTGATATAGCAGGCCAAGGAAGACCACCTGCAATTTGTCTATTCACTTTTAATTAGGAAGAAAGAGAAGTTATTTTGTCTCATTTACCAGATGCTTGAAGATCATCTATTTAGTCTTCTTGCATACAACAGAGCTATTATTTGATGTATAATACAGTGGAAATGCAAAGTGATAAATGGGTTTACCACTGTATGGCAATGAGTCAGGGAGGAGAGAAGCCAACTAGCCTAGATGTTAATGACAAGGTCTGTTAAAGATCCCTATAGTGTTTTCTGTTGTGAATCACCAGACAAGAACCGCTTAATGTGAAGCAGTTGGATTTTATAGCACTGCATGATGTTCCTTGTATTAGCTGTCTATCTCTGTCTAATCCATGATTTTCAAACCTTGTCATAGTGAGTCTCTCTAAAGTCAAGAGCAAACTCATTCAAGGCTCACTAAGTGTAAATTATGACCATTTCAGAGGTTTTGTCTTTGCTGACATGGGGTTCAAGACTTAATTCTTAGGACCATGTTGGTGTTGCATCAATTTGGCTGAACACAATTTTTACTTTCATATTGATGACACCTGTATTCTACAAGCCACTTTTTATATCTTTCAAGCAAAGATCAGTTTTACTTCCAGAAATGTTATTGATTTTTTTGATATTTGTGTCAGGGGAAAAAAACACCAACCCCCTGGAGCATAATGTAAGAAATAACTGCGTACATCGCTCCTGTTTGTAAACTAAGCCTAGAAATAAATGTTAGCCATAGAGAGGATTCCATAGCAAGGAATCTCAAGGTGTATGACTTGTTCAAGTTATCAATCACTGATCATGATACTTTCCTCCAATGTTTACAATGGATTGTTCCCTTTTGGTAAGGAAATTGTTTCTCTGCTTATTATTGGGAGGGGCCATGTTGGATTTCTCAAGCTGGAGAAGTCCCTCCCCTACTTATACCCCCAGAAGATAAAAGCAATCACATGGTCAGGGATCCCTATCATGCCCAAATCCATCCAACTTTCCTGGAAAAATGATGGTCATGTGTCAGGGAAATAGTTCATAATTGGAAATGATGTCATAGGTGAAAAGCCAGAGTCTGAACCTGTGAGCTCCAAATGCCGTGTCTACTGACTATTCTAGCACCTGAAATCTCTTGGTACTTATTAATGGAACTTTATGAGTATTTTTGTCTATAGAGTAGCCTTCTAAGTGATAAATTCAAAGGAAAGTTGCCTTTAGCCTAGCAATTCCTAACCAGCCTTATCTATTTCGACAGTATCCAGATGTGTTGAACTTCATTTGCTATTGTTCTGAACCAAGAAGGCCCTAGGAATGTTTGGCTGGTCTACATCTAACTATTTAAATATTGTGTCACTATTCTGTCATGCATTGTGCATTGTGTTTTTCCTTTCTTTTAAATAAGGCTGTCAATTATGGGATGGAAACGGGCAGATTGCCTGGAGCCATTCTCTGATCCTGCTTCTTCAAAACATGCAGCTAAGCCCAAGAAAGGGTACTACAAACTTGAAGAAAAAAAGGAGCCTCAAGACCAGAAGTACTACGAATGTCATGATTTACAGTACATCAAATTTTATGCTTTTCTATAGAGCAATCATGGAGATGGATACACATCCTTATATCTATTGATGCTTATAAAAACAGCTGGACCATATTTAAAAGTATACTGCCTATTTAATGAAGCTTATGGTTTGTGTTTCTTGTGCATTTGTATAAGATATTTGTTTGCACATGTGTATTTTTACATATATGCAAAACATTCAGACAAATACACACTGAAACGCATCCAACTATATTGTCCTTAATGTAAAGATATCTACATGCCTCTGGTTATGTATCTACATGCCCCTGGCTATGTAGGTATCTACAGGTAGTCCTCAACTTACAATCATTCATTTAGTGACTGTTCAAAGTTACAACAGCATGAAAAAATGACTTATGACCGTTTTTCACATTTACGTCCATTGCCGCATCCCCATGATTTTGTGATCAAAATTTGGATGCTTGGCAACTGGCACGTATTTATGACACTTGCAATGTCTCAGGATCATGTGATCACTTTTTACTACTTTCTGACAAGCATAGTCAATGGGGAAGCCAGATTCACTTAACAACCAGACTAACTTAACAACTGCAGTGATTTTCTTAACATCCGTGGCAAAAAAGGTCATAAAATGGGATGCAACTCACTTAACAACTGTCTTGCTTAGAAACAGAAATTTTGGGTTCAATCGTGGTTGTAGGTTGAGGCCTACCTGCAAGTGAATGTGCTGCCTCCACTTTTTATTTTCACCCATCAGACTGGAGATGTCAGCTACAATATAACTTGACCTGAGCAGTGGTTGTTTTACATGAACATCTCTGCCATTTTCAGTTTCTTGACCCCCATTTTGAAGCTAAGGAACCTTAGATGGGAAAGGATGGTGACAGGGAAGAGGTGGGCAAGATTCAAAGAATTTCAGGGCTCTAATCTTGCCTCCCTGCTCTGAACACTTGCTTGGCAACCTTGCCCCGAAGCAGCTTCCTGGACTTTCACAGGTTCAGCTCAACCCAGTTTCCCATCTGGGTTGGTGGGGTGGGATGGATGACTCCTGGCACAGGGAGGAGAAACACACCATTAAAGAATGAAGCGCTGGAGAGGGAGGGGCAGCACAAAGCGTTAACTGGTTCCGATCCCTCATGGATGGGGTAGTGCCGACTCAGCCTTCTAATTCGGGATGGGGACAACTGTGTTCTGGGGTTGGGGGAGAAGATGTCAGAAACAGAAAAGGAAACGATCAGTAAAAAAACCACATCCAAAACCATGGAAACCTGTGGAAAAGAAAAGTATAAGTATATGCCTCCATCCCCAATCTTGGGAAAAAAATTCCAAACTAATATAGCGGGGGGGAAAAACGTGCTTTTAGAACAAACTAAACAGAGAGAAAGAGAGGGGAGAGAGGGAGAAAAGAAAGACATGGTTTGGGTAGAATCAAGCCTGGCTTTTTAGTTGTACTGCCTTGCAAATAATTGGTTGAATTCCTAGATCTAACTTGACAGCTTGTCTCTTGTTCAAAGAGGCTCATTGCAATTGTGATTTCAGATACTTACATTAGGTTAATAAATCTAGTCAATAAAACACATTTACTGACCCCCTTCCTTCATGCACCATCCCCATCTTCCCCCAATAACAGACAGAGTCAATGATCATGACTGCAGCTTTCTTTAAATTAAAAAAAAAAGCAGAAATGGAAAAGAATTTTTTAAAAAACACAAAATCACCCAGGATTTGATCAGGAATTAAGAAAAAAGAAAGGAAGGAAAGAAGGAAGGAAGGAAAGAAGGAAGGAAAGAAAGAAAAAGAAATATGTACAAAAATTAAAAATGCCCACATTGAAGTGGTTAGTATATCAGAATAATTTACTTCATACATATCTTTACTTTCGGCCAGTGGTGGGATTCAGCCGGTTCGCACCACTTCGGCAGAACCAGTAGCTAATTTTTTGTTGCCCAGGCCCAGAATGGACTTCTGGAAGTGGCATCCACACAGAGAACCGGTTGTTCACATATTTGAATCCCACCACTGCTTTGGGCTTATCTAATTTCCATATCATCTTGATAGGTAGAACTCTCCAAAAAGAGAAAAAGGCTTTTCAAGCCGACTCTGAGTATATTTGCAAGGAAAGTAAACTCAATTTGAGATACAGCTTGGGAATTCTCATCAAAGAACTGTACAAGCTTTGAGTGAAATTTCCACTGAAAGATGGATTACAAATGAAGTCATTAATGCTCAGCTTTAGCAACACATGATTCACTTTGCTCGTCAGAGCATGGCGAAGGCTAAGTTTATCCTTGCTTAGGGTGATGTCACTTAGTATGAGCATCTATTCCTTAGGTAGTATATTACTAATTGTAGACTTCCCCAACCTGGTGGCATCATGACTAAATTACAGTTCTCATCGTCTGCAGTCACCATGGTCAGGGAGCTGTCAATCAACACTTCTGGAAGATGGGGGAAGGTTCCAATGTGTAAGAAGCTCAAAAGAACATCCCCATTACATCCAATAGTGGATATATATATATATATATATATATATATATATATATGTTTTCTGAGGTTTTCACGGGTGTTTGTATGTAGGTCTTTGGTAATTCGGGTTTTCTCCCGTGTAAAATTGGAAGTGTCTTGGCGACGTTTCGACAAAGTCTCATTCGTCATCTTCAGGCTGGTGTCTCTTCGGCCTCGTGCTTCTAGAAGCAACACTTCCAATTTTACACGGGAGAAAACCCGAATTACCAAAGACCTACATATATATATATATATATATTAAAAACCCTTTCATTTCAAGAGAGCACTTTGAGGCTTGGGAGAAGGAAAAAAGGCCCCATTGATTGCAGGGCATCTATTTTTGCTGAATATAGGATCAAAAGGTATACATATCTCCTGGGATCTTGTTGAATGTCTAAAACCAAATGGCTTCCATAATGGTAACAATGATTAATGTATGCATGTAAAGACTTTTTAAAAATACACAGGAAGCCCTGGAAGAAATATTTGAAATGCCCAAACTGCAATCAAAGTGTGTGTGTGTGTATGGGGGGGGGGGTGAATTAAATAAAAACAAACCACCTATTGTCCTTTTGTAATTTCAGAAAATTTTAAGCATAGAAAGAAAGAAAAAAGAAAAGAAAGAAAAAGAAAGAAAAAAAGAAAAGAAAAGAAAAGAAAAGAAAAAGAAAGAAAGAAAGAAAGAAAGAAAGAAAGAAAGAAAGAAAGAAAGAAAGAAAGAAAGAAAAGTGGTTGAGGTAGGCCAAGGTACCCAGTTGGTTGCCATGGAAACATGAAGAAAGGAGCAGAGAAAATCAGTTGAATGATAAAAGACGCAGGCAAGAACGGTTTGGAAAAGTGTATTTCCCCTGAAGGAAGCAAAACCAGAGAAGGACAGGCATCGCCCAAGCATTCATGGTGCTTCCCCTCCACATGTGAGCACGGAAACATGGAACGTTTGGCAGGGCTGTTGTTAGATGATGGCTTTACCTCCTTTATTTGCTGAGTGGCTGTTTAGTGATTGGCAGATTTGTTTCTAGAGAGGATGCCAATTGGAATTAGTGAGACCAAAGAAAGAAGAGGAAGGGAAGCCAAGGGGAGGGCAGGTGGGAGGTTAGGAGGAGAAGGGGCAGGGAGAAGAGGGAAAGGAAGGTCACATTAAATATGGCCACAGAGAAAAAAAAACAAGGTGCTGGGTTAGGGGTGGGGTCAGTGGTAATGTTGTTGTTTACCTTTCTGTTCCACTTCTACTTTATGCATCGAAGGGAGAGAAGAAAAAATATATTGAAAAAAAAGGTGCAAGAAGGAAAAAAAAGAGAAAAGAGATTAAATTCCTTTTGTTTCTCCCCCACCCTAAAGTAGCCATTTTTTTCTTCAACTGTCCATCTCCCATCCCCCCAATCTTCCCGCCAGCAGAACAAACACCAGCCCCTCCCGCTTTGGAGTCACATCAAGGCAGAGAGCGTGTGGGGTTTGCTGGGGGAGGTCTCCCCTGGGTCTCCCCCTCCTGACAGCATCTGAACAGTTTGAGGTGTGCAGGGTCCTCCTCCCCACCCGCCCTTAAACTTGGTGCCAGCGACATTGCCCTTCAAAAGAAAAATCAGAAATCAAAGCCAACCAGGAAGGATAACAAAAGAGCAAAACACAAAAGGGGTCTGCTGGGTGGAAAGCATTTGCAGGAGAAAAGAGCAGAATTGGGGAGAGAGAAAGAGTAAGCAGAAATATGAAAAAGGGAAAGAGTAAGACTTTGAAAAGAAAAAAAATACATTCCCCAAATCTTTACTTAATGTCTAAGGAAGGCATACCCAACCTGACCACACCTGTTCACCTACTCTAAATCCAACCAAAACTATTCTTCTGTCAATATAAATCAATATATATATATTTCTACATATTAGTATTGTTCCTATGTCTCTCTTCCTCGTGGCATAGGTCCAAGACTGCCAGTCAGTTCTTAAGATGAGGGGCAGACTCTATGGAGCATTTTTTATGGGTCTCACCGCAAATACATCAACAGCAAATTTGTTTTGTCCAAGGGAAGGTCATACTACAGAATATATTGCAGCCACCATTCTTATTAGTCCCGAGGAAGGGGCTTAAACCCCTTCTACCTGTACCTCAATGTTGACTCCTGGTGACTGCCAGGACTAGTCCCTGCAGTTTTCTTGGCAAGACTTCAGAAGTGGATTTGCCATTGCTGCCTTCCTAGGGATGATAGAGGGCTCTGCTCCATGTTCACCCAGCTGGCTTCATGCGTAAGGCGGGACAAGACTTCACAGCCACCCAGGTTTTGCCTGATTCCTTAATGTCTGCACTAAACTGGCTTTCACCTGTAACTTTTAGAGTAATTTTAAACTTCTGAGTTTAACCCTTGTTTTAGAATTTTTAAACCGTTTAGAATTATCTGTTAAATGTGTACTTTTTTGAAAGTCGCTGAGAGCTCTTGGAGTGGGCAGCATTTAAACTTATAAGTACAACTATAAATAAATACATTTTCTGCAGTTTTGTAGATATTGAGGTGCAACATTCTGCAGAGTCTAACTAATGTTCGGCTAACTTGGAAGTAGCTCTGAAGACATTTTAGGAAGATCTAGCCTTTAATCTAGGACTTTATGAAGACATTCTGCCATTCAGCTACAGTTTCTCAACTTCATATCTAGATTAAAATCTCAAATCACAGGTTCATTTTCAAAATTAAAGAATGCTAGTTACTAGACATTCCAATGCTCACGCCAGGTGTTTCTGATAAAGGGCTTAGAGATTCTCTATAAGTAATACCCAATCTTCAATGGACAAATGGAAGATTCCTAGGACTGGCCCCAAATAATAGAGATATGATAGATGGCAGGTGAATAATTTAGAAGGTAGTAATATATGAGTTAAGTAATATATGAACTAAGACCCTGATGCAGCTGAGGCATAGCGCTAGAAACTGGGAATCTGGGAGTTCTACCATCAAAGCCAGCTAGGTAACCTTGGGCCAATCACTCTCTCTCAGCCCTAGGAAGGAGGCAATGGCAAATTACTTCTGAAAAATCTTCCCAAGAAAGCTGCAGGTATTTGTCCAGGCAGTCTTCAAGAATCGGACACAACTGAATGAAATACATACATATGCATATGCATATACATATATGTATTTTCTTTCCCCTTGTTGAAGAAAACAACAAATACAAAAAAAACAATTCAACTGGTAAAAAACAACACATATCAACAATTCAGATTTTCAAGAAATATGGACAGATTTTCTGGAGTTGATCAGTTTATAACATAATTTTCCAGGCATTTTTATTGTCATAATTATAACATTGCATTTATATTATATTGTTAATATCATAGTGAGTATATGGTTTTCTATTAATTAGTTTAACCTCATTTCTTTAGATACATTTATTCTCCCAAAACAAGATCTAAAGCAACATATATTGGAGTGGTGATTTCTGAATAATCTACAGATATTGTAACTGCAGTGTTACACAGGACAAAATTAAGAAGATATGCAAGAAGGAAATGTCAGAGGTAGCATGTCTTGACTCTCTGATGGAATTTTTATAATAAGAAGCAGGAAACAAAAACAAGGATATAGTGTTATAAGGAGAGCTGTGGTTTGAATGAAGCTGAAACCTTTCTGAACTCTATATAAATTATGGCATACAGTAGCAATCACACCAACTCGTGTTCTGAGCCCAATGGCAACTTGTGTCTAATTTAAGCTGCAGTTCAGAATGTAAAGGGTAGCTCTATAGTGTGGTAAAGGCAAGACTGGACAACACAAATTCATAGAAAATTTGTCCCAATTATCTACTAGTCATGATGTCTAATTGGAACCTCCACATTCAGAATAGGGTTTCTCTAAGGTTCCTTTGCTCTTTTTTTTAATATTTGACTGTGACCTTTATGGAAATATCTGTCTGCCCACAATATGGAGACAGTGCTAAATTATATCTTTCTGTTTTTTTATAGTTTATTATCAATATAAAATTTGAGTAAAAAGAAATATCAGAGTAATAAGGTTACTGGAGGTGAACTTCGTCTTCAACTGTAGAAAGATGCATAAAGAGCACTTTCATAAAATTAACAAAATTAACATAAATACAATGGTATATGTATTTATACCATTGGCATATGCAAATGGTATAAATACATATATACACAGGAACACAATGGAAATTTTGCTAAGCAAATTCATGCTAGTACTATCCTGGGAGTCCATTAGGACATGCTCAAGGCACAGACTAGAGTGAGAGGTTAAAAAATAAAAAAAAATCCCAGAAGAAGGTAATGGCAAACTACGTCCATGGGTTACCAAGGAAACTATATGGATATGCCCATAAAGTCAACAGAAATTGAAGGAGACTTTACATTTCACAATTCAAAACTTTGGGGAACGCTGTATGGTCCCATATGACTTGGCAATAGAATAAGATAAATTATAAGTTCATAGTATCTTCCAATTCTGTCTCTATAATTCTCCAATTTTATCTTTTGCAGGGATTAATTTGGAAGGGTTGATCTTAACTTTTCAGTGCCTTTAGCATATATTAAAATTAAACATTAACAGATAGGATATTTTTGTTTGTCAGTTAGTGAGACTCTAGATCAGCCTTTACCTGTCTGATGTCCTCTGTAAAAACTAATAACCCTAGCTCATATGACCATTGATGGTACATTACAGAAGATAGGAGTTGTAATCCATTGCATCTACTGGATAGTAACAACTCTCTGAATTGCTAAAAAATACACCAATGCTAATGTCAGAATCAGCATGTGCAATACATTATTTACTGATCACTTACATAGAATTTGGAGAGAAGAAAGTAAGAAAGACTTTGCAGCACTCTGTAAGCAGTTTACAGAGTCAGCCTATTGCCCCCAACAATCTGGGTCCTCATTTTACTGACCTCGGAAGGATGCAAGGCTGAGTCAACCTTGAGCCAGTTAGGATCAAATGCCTGCCAGTGGGCAGAGTTAATCTGTAATACTGCATTCTAACCATTGCACTACTGGGGCTCCACATAATATAAACAGGTTTGCCAACAAGTTTTGTAATTCAGAAGATTAGAATTTCATCCCATAATTTATTAGAATGCTTATTAGATAATTATCTATTATCTATTATTTATGAGCCTTATAAATACAAGTTTCTTGTATATAAAGGAATGAATCTAAATTGTGGGAATATATGTGTGTAAACAAGAATATAGGGAATGATGGTAGAACAGCTGAAGCCAGCAGGATCTTGAAGCACCGAGAAACTGTCACTCAGACGAGTTTAAAATTAGATGGTTTGTACTAAGCCTATGGAACAGAGGGTCTCCAAAATTAAAAGACAACCCTTTTAGGAAGTCAAACAACAATTGACTGGCACTTGGCTAACACTGCAGATTTCTGTAAGAAAAAATATGCCTAGACATTTAATTTTGTCGCTGGAATCAACTTTCAAGAAGGAGATTCCAGTTATAGATTATCAAACCAATGAAAAGTGTGGGGGGGAAGGGAAGGTATTTCTGCTCCATAGGTTAGCCATTAACTAAATTAACACCATACTTTATTGCCTTTAAAAAAGATTTATATAACCACTTATACATTTTATATGTTAAAAACCACACAGCATTGGGGTATTAAAAGGAGTTCGTGTAGAAGAAATTCCTAAGTTCTTACAAAAGAACGTAGGATGCTAATATAAGATTCATATTTTCTGTCCTCTCAAGGGCAAAGTGTAATGGAGTCTCAGGTAAGATGGCAATTGCATAATCAGTCGCAAAACTCTACACTATTTGTCAGCTCTATTGGCAAAGGACATTTCAGGCTAATTGGGCCCAAGGTTGATCTATGAGAACTACTTCCCAGAGTTTTCCAAGAACCACGCACCACCAGCTCCCTAGTCAGAAATACAGTTGGAACATCAGAAGTCTAGAAGAAATGGTCTGAGTGAAGAAGACCAGGATAAAGGAAGACTGCATCTGCAAGTGCTCATAAATAAGGACAAGTAGATTGCAGCTACAGAGACAGCAAAGGCCTCCAATTTTGCCAACACATATATGTGAGCAGAGAATCAATGAAGAAAAAAATAGAATGATGAAGACTTGTTCTATTAAAATAAATCAAGGCAGAGCTCTTTAAAGAATCATGGAGTCTGCAGCAAGTCCTAAAACTCTCCTCATATATCTAGTCACTTTGTACCTAAGCTATTGTTTATTTCAGCAATTAGTTCCTTTGTTAGCTGCTCTTGTTACTACAAGAACATTCCAGGACTTCTATTGTACCACCATAAATCTACTGCTTTTAGTCCTACTCTCATTGGCCACAGCAACTATTATTTGACATTCTATGGAATTATCGAAGTAGCTGAAGCCACTTAAAAGTCCATTTCATCTTCACCTGTTTTAGAACACTAATAGGCAATTTGAGCATACTTCCTTTCAATTCTTTATTACCTGCCTTGATCTCTTTTTCTCGTTCTTTTTTTGAAAGTGATGCTAAAAATTGAACATGCTCCTAAATCTAATGGAACAGTATAAGTATTATTTCCTGATCTTTGCTAACATATTGAGCCAAAATAATTTTTCTAATAATAATACTGATAATAATTAACTTTTTTTTCCCTTTGAGTTCAATCTAAACCATAGCACAGCTGGAATGACTACATATTTTCATTTTCTGCCCTTCAGATATATATATTGAGTCAGACTTCATGACTCTAAAGCAAAAAAAAAAAAAAACCTTTCAGAACTTATGTCTCCAAATAACAGAGAAGGATCTTTCAAGACATATGCAGATCCTTATTAAACATTTTACAGACATTTTGGGGGGTAGCCATAATTATTACATTATTTAGGACAAGGAAAAACAGAAGCTAAATTGGTATTTACTAGTAGACCTTAGAGTGATTTGCAGTAAGTTTGCAGTGTCTTCCAATTGTTTGAAAATAGCTACAACTGTAAGATTTTCTTCTGCCTAAATCTGTTACTGAAATAATAATAATAATAATAATAATAATAATAATAATAATAATAATAATAATAATAATAATAATAATAATAATAATAATAATAATAATAATAATAATAATAATAATAATAATAAAAAAAAACCACCTTGGAGCTTGCAAGAATGGACTTTCATGTGAAATAACTCAGCATTTAGTTCATTCAGATATTGAATTCAGATCCCCAGGTTTGTGCCTAGAGATGCCTTCATTTTTAATTCCATGTATGTATCTTTATTGGTTTTACTTGGTTTTATTCCTGTGATTCTAGAAAAGAAAAATTAAATAGAACTCACAAGCCTGAATGTAGCCACTTCTGGGTTATGGAACTGACTTCAAATGAAAGAATATGATTTTATTTATTTTGACAGACAGCTAAAGGCAGTCTAAAAGGAATTTCATTTCTTGATGTGTTTACCTATCCTATTTTTGCCTTCAGTAAACAAGTTTTGTTGATTTGTGTATGCGCTTTAAAATCTCCAAAGTCTGTTTAAAAATAGATTGAAATATGTAGCCAGGTACATCTTAGATTAGCAGTATCTCTTCCTTTTTTTAAACTACAACCACATATGGAGACATATGTGTTAAGAAAGAAGGGACATACTGTGCAAAATTAAGCAATAAGGTTGTCTGAATTCAGGCTCAAAATTTGTTTTTAATAGTTTCTGGAATTACGCCTTCCAATTCCTCCTCCTCCTCCTCACAAATCTTGATTCCTACTGCTCCTCATAAGAATTCTGTACTGCTCTGAAAGCAGCTCTGGATCTCTCCAATCCTATCATGCTGGCAGCATTAGAGAGATGAACCAATTTATTTCTTGCTCAAATACAGTGTAGGTGAAATTGTAGGAAAACTGGTATTTTCTTTGGCAATACTGTGAAATGCTGTGACTTCACAGAGCTTGTGAGCAGTACATTTCCCTAGTGAAGGGCACTCCTGCTTCACCTTGGGTCCGGCTCTTCGATGTAGGCTGCCCTAGTATGTCCTTTAGGGAAAATGATGGCTTCTCCACTCCATAATAAAGTCTTTTTTTTTTTTTAAGTGCCCACAAAATCACACATTTTGTCCAAGAGCTGACATTACTTTAGGAGGCCTCTCCTCCACCTATCCCCACAACAAGACAGTTGTCGATTATCAACCATTCAAGAAATTTGTGGTTGAACAAGGGCTTGGACATATCTCCTGGCCTAAGCCCAACTAATAAATTAGATTATTTATACAAATGGCCAAATTCAGAGGAAGTAAGCTCTCACAGATTAAGAATAAATAACCTGTTGAAAACTATATCATACATTCACCTAAAAAGTCTGAGTCTTCTGCAAAAGTGTGGACAATATGAGGGTTTTCATCTAATCTAAATCTGCCCAATGTGAATATAAATATCTAAATTACCAATAGGGACTACTAAGATCAGGCTCCAAAAACGTGGATCCTTGAATATTCTTTCTGGCATAACCCCCAGTTTTATTAAGTGCTGCATTCCCTGCAACTTCCTGCTCTTTGCCTAGTTTTAACAAGTCTTGTTTGGCAACTCAACAACTTCAATCCTTTATAGGACAGAATCCAGATATTGTACAAACAGCTACTTTCCTGGGTGAGTGGTGGCATCACTAGTTGCTTAAATATCCACATCCCAACATTTGAAAGATTCCTCAGGCAGAGAGGGACTAAGTACCCCTGGTCTATGAAAAAGCAAAGGAAGCAAGCAGCAGAAAAAGGTGGAGTGAAAGAAGAGAAAGGATAGTTGGGAGGAAGCCAAAAGAAGGTAGGGGAGAGGGAGGTTGTGTTTAAAGTATATATATATATATATATATATATATTGACACCATAATAAAAATCCACTTAAAAAATCAAAACCAAAAAATAGGACACATTAAATGGTTTTATTTTTCCACATGACAGACTGGCCCCTGAGGAAGGAAGATTGGTGTATGGTTAGAGTGGAAGGAGCTGCAAAGAAAGAAGCAAAAGGATCTGACAACAGAGGCCCCTCTCATCTCTGCTCTCGCTCTGTGACCCATCTCTCCCCGCCACAACTCCAGTTTTTTGCTTTCCCCTCCCATCACCTGCCCCAGTCCTGAGCCCAGCAGAAACAGCATTGGATCAAGCTTGCCCCTGTTTAAAGAAACAGGATAGAGCAACCAGCAGAGAATAGCAGAAACATTGAGACCGGACAAGGTGTAACAAGATCAGGAACTGAATTCTGGTTCTACAGAAAGCCCAATATGACCACAAGGCATTCTTGATAAGAAGAGACGATGGCTTCGCTTAGCCATACTATATCCTTGGCTTCACAAACTGTGTCTTGGGAATTGTTGATGTCCACTCTATATCTGTGTGTGCATCTTCTAGCTTGAGATGGACTCATTCATTAAATGATTTTTATAGAAACCTTTGGTTTAGCCTAAGTCAACATCTCTCCACACCAAGACCAGAATGTGAGAAAAAAGGAGGGAAAAGGGGATCATAGAAGAGTTCATGTTAAAGTGCTTATCCACAGTTTCAAAAACTTGGTGGATAAACGCCTAAACAATACCATGAAAAGTCTTCATGGAAAACTATATATGAGTAAATTAGCCAGTGCATTTTCGTAATACGTATAACTTGGTATGGAATTCATAAATAAACATGAACTGTTCCAAGAAATCTCCCTTGCTGTCCTTGTCCGCATCCATACAGTACATACTTCTTTATGTACACTATATTACATATATAAAAATATGTGTATTTTGTATGAGATTGAAAAATGGAAGGGTGTTTGTGAGCATATGTGTATGTACACATACACAAAATGTATGCATACAAACATTTTAAATTATGGAAATATACATGTATGTAATATTCATATGACTATGTGTAAAACTGAGGGCCAGCTTGGTGTAGTGGTTAAGGCCTCAGGAATCCGTGAGTTCTAGCCCCACTTTAGGCACAAAGCCAGCTGGGTAATCTTGGCGCAGTCATTTTCTCTTAGCCCCTAGGAAGGAGGCAATGGCAAACCACTTCTGAAATTCTTTGCCAAGAAAATTGCCGAGATTTATCCAGGGGTTCTCCAAGAACTGGATATGATTGAACAGAAAAAAATTGTGTAAAACTAAACAAAAGAGTTTGTAAATGTACTTATATGTAAATATTATACGAATAATATACAAACTGCGATGTATGCAAATGGATGCAGTGGGTCATTTCCAGGCCCTGAGGTCACCTGTGCTGAGGAGATAATTATTTCTACAGCTATGCTCATTGGCACATTCACCCATGCTGCTTTCCTACCACAATACCATCTGCATCTTCTCTCCCCTTTTTATAAACCAATAATTTAGTGCCCTTTGCTGGTTTGGTGCATTCTCAGTGCTGTTAACTCTGAGGGGTCAGGACTGGTTACACCCTGAGATGAGCGTTGATTGATTTGTTTCGGCACCATCAGGTAGCTGGAAGGAAAAGGGGCAGGAATGAATGTTAAGAAGTTAAGAGGCCACGTCTGCCCTGCATCACTCCATTTCATCTGTGAGGAGAAACCAAAGGGGTATTAGCATGGAGGGAGGGGGATACACCCTGAATGATTATCCCTCCCACATGGACCCAAGCCCCAGTGGAGAGTGGATAAGGTATGAAGCAAGGAAGAGCCAACCTCTCCACACACCCCAAATAACAGATCAGGAAAGGAGAGGGTGTATCAGTTGCTGACCCAGGGAGGAAGGACATCCCAAGCTGGCAGTTCAGTAGCTCTTATTAGGATTGCCAGATGAGACTTACTAGGCTTGGTCAGGATCCATGATACAAAGAGAAATAGATTTAAGTCAGGCTCTGAAATAAAAAGTTTCTTCCTTGATCCACCGCCCAACATTACAGGATCCAGTTTTAATTCAGATTCCTCAGCAAGTCCTAGTGTTGAAAAACTAGTTCAGGGAGTGGCAGTTATACCACCATCACCCCTCCCCGCTGCAACTACTCAGTTTGATCCATCAATAGGAATGAAAAAAAATGGGTTCCAGGAGACAGGGGCAGCTTGTAATAGAAAACTGTCCTATTTCCAGATTTCACAATTATCTCACAAGCCAGAAAATCAAACTCTCCTTAAGCGCTCTTTGTTAGCATACTTGTATTTTTTTTAAAATCACATGTTCTTTTTGAGAAAAATAATTGCATTATCTTAATTTTTTTTAAGGGATGCCTACCTTGATTTCCTCTTTTTCCAAGAAAGAGAACAGTTGTCAAGTTTTATTTTAAGTATCTTAGTCTGGATGATGGTACAAGCGCATACATGGCCACATTCAATAAATATGCATAGACATACTTATAAGGCCACTGATATATCACTCACACCATGTGGGCTCTCAAACATACACTCAAAACCAAAATGTACATATACCCAAATGGCCATACACCCAGCTGAGCTTAGCAGCATTCAAAGCATATGTATGTATGTATGTATGTATGCAAACACCTTAACCTCGGTGACTGAGGACAGCCATGTGGCAGAGTCATTTTCCACTTGCCTGTCCTCTAGGAAGAGGCAGTACCCTTCATCCTGCTGCCATGGCTACATTTAAAACAGGTTCCCACCTCCCACCACCCAGATGATTTAGCTCTAATACGAAGCACACAAAACCACCCCCAAGCATACACCGAAACATTGAGACATGCATGTGTGTATACAGAGTCATATGCATGCACACCAACATGGAGATAGCCGTATACCTCACTGCACCATCCATATGGGCATACAGACCATATATGCATGGATGCAATGCATATATATATATATATATATATGTATATATGCAGATCATATGAAGCATGAATATGTATGTATGTATATCCATATGTCTATATAGATATAGACAAGATAGAGTGTGGGTATATCCTTTAAATGGACACTCACATAAAGGTTAGCTAAATGCTATAGATTCATACGTTATGTACAAAAACAAATCTACAACAATCAGAAACATACAGTGCATGTTAGGAGCATGTATTTCAAACCCCTGCACCTTCCATATGCAGTCATGGGTGGCCTTATATGGGAGGAACATTTTTCCCTGAAGGTCTGTTCTGTGATGAATTTTTATTTTTCTTAAATTCAGCTTCAGGAGAGGCGGATTGAAATATGATCCTGGAGAAGACCAATGTTAGGCAATATTTAGCTCTAAATGCTCAAAGGTGATGGAGGGATCAGGTAATAATATAAAAAGGATCTGGTATTCAACCTTCATCCAAAATCTGATTTAAAAAATTAACTTTTTGCTCAAAAATACTATCCCCCAAATTTAAAACTATAGACCCTTGGGCCCAGTCATGTGCTTGGCACCCAAGGATACAAACTACTGGATGACAAGAAAAGGTGGAGAAATGGAAACAGTGATCATCCAAGACAAGGTGAGTTGACAATGGAACAATTAGGATTCCTCTTGCCCAGCTTTCCAGAACTAATGCATTAGATTCAATTCCATTCTTAAAACTTGGGAATTAGGTGACATTTATTATTTTAGCCGTTGAAATCCCCTGGCACAAGAGGCACCATAGTCAAGACTTGTTTCTTGTTTCATTGCTAAGTAGTATTTTTCCTAAGTAGATCCCCTGCTTTGTGCCAGTAGGTGGGTGTGCCAGCCTGTGGAATCTCTCCTCCCTGGGTCAGGCGGGGATCTCATTTGGATCAAGAACAGAAACAAGACGATGCATCATAATACAATGAGAAATGAACTCACTGTAGGGGACACAGTCGTATTGGACCTCCAGGTACTTGTAGGTGCCAGGGCAAGGGTCTGGAAAAGCATCTGAGCCAGCTACCACTACACACTGTGTCCGATTATTGCACCTGAAAGAGAAGGGAAAATGAGGAAACATTATTAAGGCAGAAACATAATGCAGTTCTAAGGGAAACCACTAGATGGAACTGACTGACACTTTTAATTGCACTTGCTTTCCAGAGCTTAAAAAACCCCCACTGCACCCATTATTCAAAGCTTCAGATGCAGGTGGTAATCTCAAACATGAAGCTGTAAGCTGGGATGGGAGCAGGTAAATCTAATACTAGGATAACTTAATTGATATGTCTACCCTAATGTACACATAGGGAGTCCTCCACTCATCCCACAACAGAACTGGTCCGCTGAAAACTTGTCAGAAATCAGAAAATACTCTTCCCTGAAAGTAGGATTATACAGGCCGACTACTGTACTGGCTGGGTACAGTCTGAGAGGCAGATCTCAACACAGAACATCTCAAACAAATTCAAATAAAATTCAAATATTGAAGTTTAGTATTTAATGCTTGTCAAGAAATCTATACATGCACCTAGATGCTTGAGCTATACTTCTTTCCTGTCAAGATCAAACATGTATTTGTACAAGTCCTGAAGAAGATGCATAACTCCTGTATAGCACTACCATTTAGACATGGATATTGTCTTATAGGGGCAAAATACAATTCAGTTAGTTCCTCCCTTGCTGTTGGATAATAGGCCCATCCGGCCCAATATAAGAAATGTACTATAAAAAATGTACTGTAAGAAAAGTACTATAAGAACATATTGAACTTACTACATCTTAAAAACAAGCACAAAATGGGGAAAAGTGGGGGAGGGGGAGTGTGGATGAGCAAATCTGATATGGTGCATTTGGGGATCAGGCAATAATGAACATTATTATCTGATCCCCAAATGTAACCAGCCAAATTTAAAAATCTGTATATATGATTTAAAATAAACATTCCCTAACCTATCCTTCCAGATACTATCTGACATTTCAAGGAAGCAGTCTCCTCACAGCCTATTGCTAAATAATTCGGATCTTTAGCAGAATGGAGGTCCAGAAGGAGAACTAAGAATCACGGTCTCCTTATTTCCCACTTCGTTAGCTCCTGCCACCTGCTCTCCTCAAAAGGCTGATGCAACAGGCAAGAGAGGTTGGAGGGGGACTCCCAGGGGCTGTCGGCTGCCAAAGCAACTGGAGCCGGTATCAGCTTAGGCCTTCTGGGACCAAACAGGCACCACCTGCTTTCACTGAAGCTCAGTTTACCTGTAAAATAAGTTGGACAAGGTTAGGGCAGCGGTGCTACCAGGCCTGCACAGCCCCATCAGTCACTATCTAGCCAGGTGGTTATATCATTCTATTTGGAAAATCCACAAACTATGTCCCTCATCTCTGAATGCTTCATTCAAAGGGCCGAAACGTGAGATAGGAGGAGTGCAGTTCAGAGAAAGATTACAGTACATCTGACTGCAAGCTTCGGACAGAGGTCAAGATTAAGAAAAACCTTGTGGGGAAAGAAGAATTGAGGAATTAAACACAGTGACAAAATTGGTGGTGATAGCAGAGGCAAAATTAAGCAATAGACAACTTTCTTGAATCTATAATGAGGTCCACATCTGTTTCTCACCAAAAACTGTGCAAGAGTTGAGAAGCTCTTTCTCTCTCCAAGAAAGCAGAGGGAATTTTGTACATAGAAAAAATATATATACATCAGACTAAAAACTGGCTATTCAAAGGAATTTTTTGACTGTATATAATGTTTATGAACTGCTCACATGGCTCCTTTCAGTATTAGAATTCTAACAAAAACCACAGTTTTAAAGAGCAAACCAAATTAGCTTGGTTAGGAAAACTTTCAGACAAGGCCTATAGGCATCAGAATAGAAGTACCTTGAAAATAGTTTCTGATGTATTGTTTGCTAACACTGTCTTTGAGTTTTGCAATTACTGATGTTATACTTTGAATTATCCCATTTCTTCATATAGTAAGCCATTTCAAGATTGTCTAATGGGGAAAACAATATTAGTATGCTATTAATAGCAAAAGGGAAGTGGTATTGAGAAGGTTGGGACACTATCTGGGAAGTGAATCCTACTATGTCACAATTGTAAAATGGAGGCCAGATCTACTGTCCATAAACCAATCGGAGTATGAGAAAGAACTGTACTGGAGTTATTAAAGAATAATAGTGGGAAAAGACGAAGGAAGCCAAGAGCAAAGTTCACACATTATAACTGGATGGAAATGCATGTCACAGGAGTTAAAGTGCAGGAATAGAGCAAACAATTCTATTTTTAGTTGTTATTGTTGTTTTTGGTTCCTTGAAGTCAGTGTTGATTCTTAGTGACTCCCTGGAGAGGTTCCTGCAGTTTTCTTGGCAAGATTCCAGAAATGGTTTGTCATTTCCTCCTTCCTAGGGCTGAGAGAGAGTGACTGGCTCAAGATCACCCAGCTGGCTTGGTGCCTAAGGTGGAAATAAATGTCATAGTCTTCTGGTTTGTAGACTGGTATCTTGATCCCACACCAAATTGGCTGTCTGTTTTTAGTTAGATATTTTTAATTGTTTAAAATTTTAATTGTTTTGTCAGGCAGGATTGGAAGTGCACTTACATTTCTTGAATCATACAGTGTAAGGGTTGGGATGTATCATGGAGATCCCCTAGTCCAGTGGTGGCGAACGTTTTAGAGACCGAGTGCCCAAACTGCAACCCAAAACCCACTTATGTATCGCTGGGTGCCAGGTGGGTGTGGCCTGCTGGGAGGACGTGGCCTCTGCTGCCCAGATCTATGCCATCAGAGCGATTTCGCGCCCCCCCCCCACGGCCAAGAGAGAGCAAGAGCGCAGGTGCATATGGAGAGGCGGAGGGGAGCAGCCTGGCCCTGCCTCCCTCTAGGGCAGTGACGGTGAACCTTTTAGAGACTGAGTGCCCAAAAACCACCCCCACGTCCCTGCTCCACCCTGCCCGCTGGGCCACCCACCACCTCCACAGCCTGCCACAGATCACCCAGGTAGCCCAGCAGCGCCATGGCAGCCACGCCCTCTGCCCGTGCCCCGCAGCATCATCTGTGCATGATGGGCCGCTGTCCGGCTACCATGTCCTTGGCTGCGCTGCTTCACATGGGCCACGCCCGGGGGCGGCTCTCATCCGGGGGGGCTGCTGGTGAGGAGGGGGCCGTGGAAGGAGGCGAGGCTGGGGCGACGGTACGTGTGCCCACAGAGAGGGCTCCAAGTGCCGCCTCTGGCACGCGTGCTATAGGTTCGCCACCACTGCCCTAGTCTAAGTTTCTGTCCAGTGCAGGAATGCACTGCCACAGCATCTCCAACAGATGGCCATCCAGCCTCTCTTTAAACAATTCCAACAGAGGAGGGTCCCAAGACCGCCCCGATCCCCTGTTGAACAACTCTTCCCTCTTGGAAGTCCTTTCTTATGGCCAATCAATATTTACATTGTTGTAATGTAAATAATTTTTGTTCTGTCTTTTGAAATAACTCTGCCCAGCCTTCTACATGACAGCCCTTAAGATACTTGAAGACAGCTATCGTGTTTCCCTGCAGTCTTCTTTTCTCCAAATTAAGCATACTGCCTAATGTTCCTCCTAAGATTTCCCTTCCAGGATCCTCATCATTTTGGATGCTCTCCTTTAAACACACTTTCGTTTGTCAATGCCCTTCCTAAATTGTAGCACCCAGAACAGGACACAATATTCTAGATCAGTGATGGCGAACCTTTTAGAGACCGAGTGCCCAAACTGCAACCCCAAACCCACTTATGCATCGTCGAGTGCCAGGTGGGTGTGGCCCATTGGCTGGGTGTGGCCCATTGGGTGGGCATGGCTGCGATGGTAACGGCAGACTGGGTGGGATTAAAAAGTTCAATCAATCAATTCCAACTTTGCAAGATCTTTTTTTTTCCCGTGAGAAGTTGAAATTGACTGATTGAACCTTTTTTTTTTTTTGCACACGGTGGCGGAGGCCTAAAGTGAAAAGGTTTTATAAAACCCAGCTGAAGGCCTAGGATTGGGGCGACGACGCACGTGCCCACAGAGAGGGCTCTGAGTGCCGCCTCTGGCACCCGTGCCATAGGTTCGCCACCACTGTTCTAGATGTTGTCTGAACTATGTAGAATAGAGATGAATGATTACTTTCCTTGATCTTAGCATTTTACTTCTGTTGATTTTAGCATATAATAACATTTGGGGTTTTTGGCTGTGGTATCACACTTTTGGTTCGTGTTGATCCTGGGATCCACCAAGACACTCAGGGTTTTTTTTTGCATGTCCTGTTGCTCAGTATGGCTTCTTTCATCCTATACTCATGCTTTTCATTTTTCTTACTCCAATGAAACACTTTACATTTGTCCCTGTTGAAATGTATCTTGTTGCTTTCTCCTCCAACTTGTGAAAAGCCTTCTGATTTGATACCATCTTTTAAAGTGTTTGTTGTTTGTCTGTCTTTGGGTTGTCCAAATATAAACATTATATTTATATTTACTAATTGCTCCTCCAAGTCACTTATAAATAAGTTAAAGAGTGTAGAGCCTAAAACAGAGCTTCACAATACGCTGTTCCACACATTCTTCTAGCTTGAACACCTGACGTATGCTCATTGAGTATGATTGCTCAATCAGTCTGTATCTAGCTAGCTCAAGGGTAGGCAACCTTGGCTCTTTTATGACTCGTGGACTTCAACTCCCAGAATTCCTGAGCCAGCTATAGCTGGCTCAGGAATTCTGGGAGTTGAAGTCCACGAGTCATAAAAGAGCCAAGGTTGCCTACCCTTGAGCTAGCTCATGGCAGTACAATCTGGCCCATATTAAAAAATTGTAATAAAGTGAAAAATGTTTTGACTGCATATAATGATTATGAACTGCTCACATGGCTCCTTTCAGTATTAGAATTCTAACAAAAACCACAGCTTTAAAGAGCAAACCAAATTAGCTTGGTTAGGAAAACTTTCAGACAAGGCCTATAGGCATCAGAATAGAAGTACCTTGAAAATAGTTTCTGATGTATTGTTTGCTAACACTGTCTTTGAGTTTTGCAATTATTGATGTTATACTTTGAATTATCCCATTTCTTCATATAGTAAGCCATTTCAAGATTGTCTAATGAGGAAAATAACATTAGTATGCTATTAATAGCAAAAGGGAAGTGGTATTGTTCTACACTTTTGCCGGGGGGCCCCTCCGACCAGTCTGTAATTATTTGGATCCTCTTTTTTTCCATCTCATTCATTCAACTTGTAACCTACTGTAATATTTGAGGACTCTTGGTGCTTAATAATAATAATGCAACAAAAATGCCCATATAATACAAATAGGTTATCCATAAACAAACAACAATATTCCAACCAATCAAAACAAGTTATAAATAATAAAATAAAATAAACCAAATGACACCTACTCAGGCTATAAAAGCTCTTTGGAAGAGTTTAATTTTCAGCATTTTCCAAGAGCACACCAAGGGGGGATAGCCAGATCTTAAATAGGACGCTGTTCCAAAAAATAGAAGTCCCCCACCCCCCCATGGGGCACTACCAACAGTTTTTCCTGATCAAATGAGTTGGTCAGTTCAATTCAGGCTGGAGAATGTAGTCTTGGAGGTATCTAAGTGCTAAATCATATAGGAATTTATAAGTCTGAATCAATAACTTGAACTGCACCCAGAAGCCTTTTTGAAATTAATGCAGGGCCTTGTAAAATATTCCTGATGATGTGTGCTACTAACAAGCAAGTGGCTGCAGTTTGAACCAATTATAGTTTCTAGATGGTCTTAAATGCTGACCCATGTAGAGTTCACTGCAGGTGATGAAGGCATGAATTACGATAGCTAGCAACAACATTTGTTCTCTTCCAGTCCTCTGGCTCTACACTTGTCCTCAATGATTTTTCAAAGATCAGAAAAAGGCATCCTGAAATGAAACTCCTTTAAGTAGTCTTGGATGCAACTAATCCACTTTTGGAAATTTCAAATATTAAATTGGCTGATCTTTTATCACATTTTTTTTTTTTGCTTATGAGTGACTATTTTGAAGAAAAAGCTTGGAAGTTGGAAGACACCAGAAAAATATGGGTTCTAAAATAAAGACTGTAAAGATGATGCTGACGATATAAAAGAAATGAAAAATTGCAGTATATTGAATAACTGCAGTATCCTGTCACTGGCAAATGGGGGGAAAAAATAAACATTCTGAATATCTCTGTTCCTAAAGAAACAATCCTAACTCCCAGGTCCACTAATTGGGTGAATTCAGAACCTGGGCGGTATCCATGGCAAACTGAAGACTTTTTGGATCCAAAATCCCTTCATGTTCTGAAACTCCCAATGTGAGATTACTGCCCGCTGCTCACCAGTCAAGAATTGCTAACTTATTCCCCTCTTAAAATTGCAAAAGGTATGAGCAAGAATTGGTAAGGAATTTCCTGGGGAAAAATATTGCCCAATTATGGTCTGCTATGTAAATGTGTGTGTGTGTGTGTGTGTGTGTGTGAAAGAGAGAGAGAGAGAGAGAGAGAGAGAGAGAGAGAGAGAGAGAGAGAGAGAGGGAGGGAGAAAGAGAAAGGGAGAGAGAGAGAGAGAAGGAGGGAGGGAGAGGGAGAGAGAGAGAGAAAGAGAGGGAGGGAGAGAGAGAAAGAGAGGGAGAGGGAGAGAGAGAGAGAGAGAGAGAGAGAGAGAGTTCGTGTGCACCTTTGTCTGGACAAATCTCTGCACTTTTCTTGGAAATGTTTTCAGAAGTGGTTTGTCCATGTATTCTTCCTGGGGCTGAAACAGAGTGATTGGCCAAACTCACTCACCTGGTTTTATGCCTAAAGCAGGACTTGAACTCACGGTCTCCTAGATTCTAGCTGGATGCCTTTAACTACTACTGCAAACTGGCTCTCAAACAAAATTATATATTTCATATATTGTAGCAGATATTCCACTTAAGCACATTTAAAAAGAACAAAGAATTTAAATAAAGCCATGGAAAAGAAAGAAAGTAAAAGAAAAGTTGTGTTGTCAGAATTCAACATCACTTGCCCAAGTTTGCACTGATGGTCATGCTGTATATTTTACAACCAGATCTAAATTTCACTTGGTTTCCGTTTAGGGAAAAGGAATGACAGATGCTGCAGCTCACTAAATGGACACTTCATCTCTCACTTGCCTGAAGACAATTGGGAGCCTTATGTTTTGACCACATGTCATCCTGCTACACAATGCACTAACAATAGCAACTAGATGCGTCCTAATCTCTATGGCAATGAAAAAACAGTTGCTAACCATCTTCCCTTTGGCACCTTTTGTATACCTAAATACTGCTATCTTGTTTTTTTCTCCAGACTGTCTATCCCAAATTCCTTCAATCTGTCCTCATGAAAGTTATGTCTTCAAATACCTGTATCATTCTTGTCATTCTCCTCTGGGTATGTTCTAACTTGGTGGTTCCCAATCTGTGGTCCGTGAAGGCTTGAAGAAATGATATAACTTAAATCTTGAGTTAGGTCTTGGTGGTCCGTGGCCATGATCTGTGGCCACAAAAAGTATTTAAAGAGAGTCTGTGGTGAAGAAAATGTTGAGAACCACTGTTCTAACCAGTCAATATTCTGGAAATGTAATGCCCAGGACTGTACACAGTACTCCAGGTATGCTCTAACCAGTGCAGAGCAAAGGGGAATAAGATCTTCAGGCATCTTTGAAACAATGCTACTTCTAAAGCAGTCCAGAACTGCATTAATCTTTTTAGTTGCCATATCCACACTGGTGGCTCATGGCTTATTGTCACTGATCACACCCAAGTCATTATCTGACATACTGCTTCCAAGCCATCTTCTATATGTCCACGGAATTTTCCCTCCCTAAATATAATACCTTATTTTTCTCCCTGTTGAAGGACAGGGAGTCCAGTCTTCCAACCTGTGCACATTAGATTGCAATTGTTTCCTAAGGGTTGACCAGACCTCCCAATGTTGTTTCTTAAATGAATTTGAGAAGTAGCCCACCAATCCTATTGCCCAGGTCATTAATAAAAATGTTAATAGTACTGTCTTGAGACAAATCCTTGCTGGTCCTGCCTGGCTACTGCTCTCTAACTTGATCTAGAGCCATTAATACTGAGCGCAGTTAGCCAGCCGGTTCTAGAGCTCCCTTGTCTAGTGCCATCCAAATCCCACTTGTCATTGAGAATGTCTTGGGAAACCTTGTCAAAAGCATTGCTGAAATCGAGATGGATTCTATCCACACTATTTCTCATTAAAGTAGTTACCTTGTCAAACTACATAGATGGAAAGATTTCCTAGAAAGTCTGTGAATACCTGACCTGTATACATAATGGAATATGTGGAGACTTCAGGGAATTTTTAATCAGGAATAATAAATAGAATAGTTGATGGCTTGTATAAACTTGAATTATTTTAGGGTCAAAACAATGAAGGTAGACTGGCTGAGATTTGAATAGTTGAGCAGTTGTCATTTTCAGTGCTGTGAATTCCAAAGTGTCCTTTGTAATTTATTCTGTTTGAGGTGACCTACTCACCCACCCCTTTCTGCTCATTTACTTCAAAACATATGCACGTTCTGTCTTTTATTAGCTTCTCCTGGACAAAGTGGGCTCGGGTATCTATAATGAAACAGATTTTCAAACATCTTCAGTAAGCTGAAGATTGTTAAGTGGATTTCCTTTTAATTTCATGCAGGGTTCGTTATGTGAAATCTAGTTGCAGAAAAACCTTGCTAAACTGAACCAAACACAACTAGCATATGACTGTAGCTATACTAGATGATGATGAAGATAACAACGATGATGATGGTAGTATTAAATTCCACCTTTACTTTCAAATGATCAGGAGGCATATAGAATACCCCTTGGTATTGTAAGGTTCTTCCGTACAATAAAGAACAGATTCCTTGCATTTTGCTTCAGAGAGTCACCCTGAATTCCAGTATTGTGTGAGAGTTAACAAAAGTCCATGTGCCACAATTTTATCACTGTACATCAGTATAATTATACTCCTCACTGTTATTTTTAAGTCATTCAATTGCAAAACTGCTCAGATTTTGCTTTTTTGCAACTTCTCCATCTCTACAATATTATTTTTTGTATTTACTAGCATGACAGAGAGAAAGATTATGGAAGAGGGATTGCTCCATAATATTTCCTGGAGACCTATGAAGCCATTTACCTTTGGGACATGATTTTGAAAGCGTCCGGCAGATAGCACTGGACATTCTCCATCTGGAAGGGGTCAGCATCACAGATCTTGTCATCTGTGCGGCCATAGTTAGCATTCTCCACCATGATGACATCACTGCCTGGGCAACGCAGCTCAATAGGATAGCCCTCGCACGCCAGTTCCCGCCGAACTAAACCAAAGGGTAAGCCGGCACGGCTTAGGCCTGCTGGAATAAGAAATGAGAGAGTAAGAAAACAGGTTAGTATGCAACTCAGTCCTGAAATTCGATTCCCTCTCCTGATTGCTGGCTGTAATTTTCTCCCCTGCTTAAGTATTCAATGAGACCAAAGCCTAAAAAGCCTATGGTTATTTTCCATGCTACACAGAACAGGAAATAGATAAACCAGAAATTTATTTTTCTCTTATAGTTTCTCTTATATTTTGCTTGTGACCTGCACCATCTTTCCCCACATCTTTTGTTTTCAGTTTCAGTCCTTGATGAGAATACTAGGGATCTGGAATCCTTTATACCTCCACTGTGGCACATCTGGGTAGGTTTTAAATGTGAAGCTATGTGTGTCCTTGCACCACCCAAGAAGTAAAAAGAAAAAGAAAAACCACTGGCTCCTATTTGTGGGGCTGAGCTGCATATTCCACCTAAACTCTACAGATTCAGGCAGGTATGTCTTTAAAAACCCAGACATGTTTTTCATAAAGCTCTTGGCTTCCCACACCACCCACTTTAGAGACAGCAGCTGAGAAAAGGGTCTGAGAAAATTCTTTACAATCCTTTTGAATCCTGCAAGGTTTTGTGAGACTGAAGAGGTGGAGGTGGGAAGTAAACAAGAGGAAAAACCATTTGAAGGCCAAACATGCCATTAGGAAAGTTTCCAGAAAGATTCGTGCTAGATGTTTGTTTATTTTTGTTAAAGAGGGATGGGAAAAGATAACAATGGACACTGAGCTGGAAGTCCACCATAGCTGTCTCAAAAAGGAGATGACTCGTTGCCTCTTCACAGATGATCAACAGGTCACCTTTTTGCACTATAGTTCTCTGTCCTCTGAATGATAAACTAGAAGGATGAGGTAGTGTTACTTCTTAAATGGCAGGTGCTGCTGCTCTCATTTTTGGTCAGAATTGCTGAAAGGTAAGATGCAGCACTACAGTATGCATTCAATCAATCAGAATAGAGCTGGAAGGGACATTGGAGCTCAAGCAGGAGACCCTATACCATTTCAGACAGGTGATTGTCCAGTCTTTTCTTAAAAACCTCCAGTGATGAAGCATCTACAACTGCTGAAGGCAAGCTGTTCCACTGGTTAATTGTCCTCACTGTTAGAAAGTTTCTCCTTAATTCCAGGTTCCTTTTCTCCTTGAGTAGTTTTCACCCATTGTTTCTCGTCTTGCCTTCTGATGCTTTGGAAAATAAGTTGAACCCCTCTTCTATGTGGCAGCCCCTCAGATACTGGAATACTGCTATCATGTCACCCCTAGTCACCCCTTCTTTTCTCTAGACTGGCCATACCCAATTCCTGCAACCGTTCCTCATATGTTTTTGTCTCCAGGCCCTTAATCATCTTAGCTGCTCTTTGCACTTTTTCCAAAGTCTCAGCATCTTTTTTGTAATGTGGTGACCAAAACAGGATGCAGAAATCCAGGTATGGTCTTACTAAGGATTTATAAAGCAGTATTAATACTTAATGTAATTTTGATTCTATGCCTCTGTTTATACAATCAAGGATTGTATTAGCTTTTTCATAATCCCTTCAAGGGATGACTAACAAGGACAAATGCTTGACAAAATGGTAGGATAGCAACAAAACACTTGTATGACTTAAAACACTTTTGCATGTGAACTGATGACTACATCATGGTTTTCCACAGCATCATCCAGGACGAAATGCCCCAGTTGTTCAGAGCTCTATTTGCTTTGGCCTACCTTCTTTCCAGCTGCTTTAGCCTCCATAATCTGTCTCACATTAGCTAACATGTCCATTTTCCTCTCTCCCAGTCTCCCAAGCAGAGGGTAGGAAGATGATAGTGCATCACCAGGTAAAAAATGGCAGGAAGAGTTTAGCAAGGGTTGCTTGGGGGCATGTTATGGCCCCATCTGGCAGAACATCTGCATTCCTTTTGGACTTATTTCTTCCTTGCTGGTTGTTCTAATCAGCCAAGAGGTTCCTGCATTTGACTGCAAGGACAATTGTCAAAGCTTCTAGTGGGAAGCACACATTAGTGGCACTCAGGACTTCAAAGGGAAGATAAGAGAGGGGGGCTAGAAAGCAAGCATGTCATAGATGCTCTTTGTGTAATTTTTCCTTCCCCCTTGCTGGGTTAATGGAAGAGCCCCGTGGAGGCAGTCTGTAATTAAACCATTAGCTGAGTAACTAACTAGTACAGCCTGGCGCTGGTGTTTGAGATGCGGGGAGAGCCCAGCAGACAAGAGAAGGTCGGAGCTGGAAAAAAAAACCCAGGGCAACTGAGAATAGTAATACCAATGGAAGACATTAAGTGAAGAAGGGATGAAAGAGCTGGGTTCCAGTAGAAAATTAGATGTCAAAGCCATGAATTTTCACACTGGTAGCCTAGGGAGAAGCTCTCTTCAATAAAGACCACAGCCTCCCAACTGCATCTTAATGTGTTTGCAATTGCTAAGGCTATGGCGCTGATTTGGTTTCAAATGGCAGAGATGCCTAATTGTGGGTATCAGAATCACCCCCAAATAATTGGCAAGCCTGAAGTGAAGAACAAGATCCTTCCCACCCACAGTCTACCAAACAGAGGCTGGCTTGCAGCTTCAACACAGCCAACACAACAATGTCCTCTGCCGCAGTGGAGAATTAACAGGCTAGCTTAAAGGGATGGTATAGTTAATGTCTGTTCTCCAGCAATTCACACTCACTCCCCCCTCCATTGGTCCTGGTAGGTGTGATCAGAGCCTTTGCTAAACACTTCATGGGCATCATATTGTGGAGGAACCTTTCTTTCCACCTCCTCATTCCATTAGCTGCCTTTACTACAGGTTTTTTGCTAGATGGCTGTGATTTTGAATAGAAAGATGATCACAGAGTTGGGTACTGTTGCCAGCTCAAAACCCCAAATATCTGTGTCAGAAGCTTTAAAGGCTCCAGCAGTGTGTGTGACAATGGTCTGCAGTGACAATGCCAGCCCTCATGCTTCTTTGGTCTAATTTCCTTTCCTTTCCTTTCGGCCTAGCTGGACTTTTGTTTCACTTCTCCACAGCAAGAATGAAGGATAGCTAAAATGACAAATATGAACAAATATGAAGCGTCTCTAAGTGGCAGATTAGGATTTACTTCTTCTTCACATAGGCTGACTCTTCCAAGGTTTGGAGTCCTAAAGAATTAACTTTCATCTCCAAATCTGAACCTGACAATCCAAAGGGTGGTGTGCAAAGATATGCATATTTTTAGTAACTGCTTTCCAGTGATTGTAACTTCCCTTTCTACTCTTACTCCTTCTCACCATTTCTAGCCTTGCTTTTTCTTTCCCCTTCACCACAACGTTGCCATCTATCTGATTTAGCTACAGGAGGCTGCATTTCCACTCCAGAATGCCTATGCATGCTTAACTCTCACTGTGGACACATAAGAAAAGATATACCAGAATCGGAATTGGGCAGAAAGGTAGAACTGGACAGGAAGATGGTCAGGAAGATTTAATTGACACGAATTGACTCTATTCATCACAGAATGCAAAGACCTTCATGCTCAAGGAATCACCCATACCTTGGTGTCTTTATGACTTGCTGACTTTCAGATGATGGATGACAGAAATCGTGGCCATTCGGGATTATTTGTCCAAGATTATTTATTTAATAAAAATGGGGGAAGAATCTGGATTTTTTTTGTTTGTTTGTGTGAGCTCTACTGTCCTCCTAGGTGCCAATTATGTTTCTGTCCACTGTTGTTTTATGTGCAACACAGATGGCCATTAGCTTTTTCTATTTGGGTCTCAAGATCAGTCATGCAAATTATGAGCCAAGCATTACTGCACATCTGGTTTTGTTTAGAGACACACACACAGACACAGACACCTCACCCCCACACATACACATACACAAAGGATAGGTTTGGCTTTAAGCACCTTCCACGTGCCAGGCTGTTGTCAAAGGGCTGTAAGAAATGAAGTACCAAAAACAGCCATCACTACGGAACCATCCTTGAAGTGAAAAGCAGAGAACAGAAAAGCCCTGATTTGGGACAGTTTGGAAGATTTATGGTGAAACCACCTCCGCTAGAACTTTCTTTAGAAAAGCAGAATGCTCACATCTCACAACAAACTGGGTAAGACAGAAATCTCATTAGCACCGTCTGCTTTCTTGCAACAGTACACAGGTTATTTTTTTGTGGTTACATATTTGTGTACAGTGTAGTTACTCACTACCTCCGTGTCCATTTCAAAGTGATGGTTATTACCTTCAAAGTTCTCCACAGCTAGGAGCATGCTTCCCCCAAAGGTATGCTTGGGCCCAGCCGTTGCATTCTGCAAGGCTGCAAAAACTGCTTTTTCAGCATAACTTTGGTTACAGTTTCTTTTTGGTTCTTTTATACATATGAAGTGATTTTAATTTGGTTTGGGACTTTCTTCTTTCCCCTTCTATTGTTTCAATTGTCTTTAGCTTTGTTTTATTGTCTAGCAGGCTTAAGACTTGTAGTTTCTTAAGGCAGCCATTTTTGTCACTCAAACTAAAAGAAAGTTGTGGCCCCAACCCATTCTGAAAGAGATGGTCAAGATTTCTTTTAAAATTAAGGTCTTGCCCTTGGTCTGTTGAACTAATTAAAATAAACTTGTTCATACACCACATTGAGTTACATGCTACATTTGGATAGGTTCACATCTCTTGCT
Organism: Azemiops feae; assembly: GCA_023970755.1. Classification (NCBI taxonomy): domain Eukaryota; kingdom Metazoa; phylum Chordata; class Lepidosauria; order Squamata; family Viperidae; genus Azemiops; species Azemiops feae. The sequence continues at coordinate 2,066,203 of JALGBA010004283.1, forward strand.
CAGTGAATGCCAAAGAAATTTTTTTCTGATAGCAAGAGGAATATAAAAGAAGTTTTGTTTTAATCTGGTTATAGCTTTATATACTAAGCAAGGATCTTGATTTAAAACACAGGCCTTTGAGTCCATGATTCAAGGTTTCAAGAGTCCATGATTCAAGATTTAAGGTTTGTTTCCAAAAAGATTTCCTGTTTTAAACTAAGTTAAGGTTCTCTTTCTGATGCATGGGAGAAGGGTTCTCCAGGTTTATCTCTCGTTTAAAATCTTCCATACAGAAACCTAAGAAAACTCACAGAGTTTGAAAACTCCCACAATAATCTGATATTTTTTTTTACAGTCCCTTCCAACTCTGTTATTCTGTTATTCTGATAACCAGGATTCCTGTTCTTAATATCCGCTGTACACTGATTGTATATCACATGTATGAGCAACATGTGAGGGTATTTTGGAAAGCAATTAATATCTAGCCAACAGTTGAAATGTATTAATAATCAACCTATTTTTTTCCCCAACTTTATCCCATTTAGGATCTTTAGATGTACTGTAATGGACTACAACTTCAGTCATCCTTACCAGAATGCCCAACATATGTGGAGGGTGCCAAATCTGAGAAAGCTGCTCTAACCATAATGTGGGGAAAATTTGTATGACAGGATGAACTAAAGTATTTGTTGATCTTTCATTTGCCAAGATGAAAAGAAACATGACTGGAAGGCTCAACAAGCATAAAAACAGAAGATAGGCATCAGCTGAGGAACAACATTAGTTATTTTTCTCCCCATCTGCCTTGTCCAAGATTTGATAAAAAAAAAAACTTGGTCTCTTTTTTTCCTCCAGATTCTCTTACCAGACAGTTCTTTTCAGCTGTCTAAAAAGGCTTTGGTTGGAAACTCATTGCTAGACAAGGTTTCCTTCACTTTTTCTATACTTCTTACAAGTAAGAGATGCCTTCCAGAAAAAAAAAAAGATAGCAGTCACAGTAGTTGCTAGAAATGTCCAAAAACCTTCCAGGTGTATAAATTCAGTATGAGCACCAAAATAGCCTGCTAATTTTGCAGAAAAATGTGTTACCCCACAATGAGCATATCTAACCATCTATTACTAGAACTGGGTCTCCCCAAAACAGCTTCAGGTTATTTGCTTACAAGATTTATAATGTTAGCATGCTCATCCGTTTTGCTGCTCATGTTTTCCCACCCCAGGACCTTAGAACTGGAATTCAGTAACTGTCCAAACAGCACTGCCATGGTACCAGGATCTCCTTTGCAATTACTAGAGGCAAGTAGCCTCTTCTTACTAGTTAGGAAGATGTGATATTAAATACAATTTGATCAGGTATCTATATACAGGAGACAAAGAGACAGAAATTTCAACTGTAAACATTGTGCATTTCTAAATAAAGCAGTCCCGTTTTTAGTACTTAATTAGAAAATATTTTGACATTGTCAAGGGAAGTTGCTAAACACTATTCTAAAATTATTTTTACTGTTCATTGTGAAAGGAAAATAAAAGGTTTTATTTCAGAAATTGCAAGAGAATTCACATTTTTTTAATTTTGTCTAGAAAAGAAAATGTCTCTCTTTCTCAGCTTTTTCTAGCATTGGGTGGCGCAGGCTCATGAATTAATTCATTGCAAGGCCTGCCCTGTTTTGGAAGCTGCCCTCCTTCCTGAGGGATGTCAATCGTCTGTTCCCCTTACCTTGTGTGGCTGAGGTGACAAGGACAGTGGTGATGCACAGGCTCCAAAGGGCATGGATGAGCTGGGCCATCCTGCAGTGAATGCTGGAGTTGTCAGCGACCAGGAGCCCCTCTGTTCATCCCCAAGGAGGGTAAATCACAGCAGGCCTGGCAGAAAAAGAGAAGACTTGAGTCAGGAATTAGCACAGGGGTGAGTTATTACCTCCTGTCCTTAATCTGCCTCCTATAGAAATCATGCTAACATTATTTTTCCTGCTCTAAAGGATACACCTTGTGGTCCTCAATCAGCCTCTCCATTCTCTGGCCCTTCAGATTAATATATCTATCTCTTCCCAGAAAAATTAGAAGTCTTTTATGAAACCCTATCTATTCTCTCTAGAAGAGGATATTTCAAGAATCAAAAGACTGAACCGGAATTACTGTTTTTATCCAAAGGACATGTACCCCAAAAGAGTAGATTGTCTCAAGAATACTTTCATCAGAACATATTGTGCAATAACGTGAAACCAATATCTCCAGACAGAAGTAGCTGGAATCCAAAAGAATTCGTTTCTGGCCATTGCTAGAAAATGGTAAAAACATTTGAAGCAGATTCTCCTTATACCTCTCTGTTTTCCAAAAGAGAACTTGTTTCTCTGCAGGGGGTTTTCGCCCACTTGCTCATTCACACATCTCAAAACTTAAGACATCCCTGCAAGGAGTCTTCAACAAAACACAGCTATTTATACTCCTATTTAATTTCAAAAACCACGGCCACGTAAATGTATCCTCCATTGAATGCCTCCAAATCAAATGTTTATCAAAGACTGATGTTAGTGAGAGACGCGTTTCCTCTGAGTTCTTGAAACAAAGGAACAGTGAGTGGTAAGGTTTCTAATATTTGAAAACTAAGGTACTTTTACTGCAGTGGTTTTCATTTTTTAAAATGACATTTTATTAAGAATTTGAAAAAGAAAGAAGAGAAAAAAAGCTGAGAAAAATTCAGAAAGTTAAAACAAGGAGTTAGTAAACAGAATTTGTAAGTGTCACAAATAAGATTAAAATTTTCAATATTTCATTAATTGGATTCAATGTAATTCATGAGCATATTATATCATTTAAAAAACTACAGATGGTTATTAAAATCCAAGTAATACATAAATATTACCAGTATAGTAAACAAAAGTATATATCTTAAGATAAGATTTAAAGTTACTGTAAGTTCTATCCAAGCTTTTGAATATTTATTTTGATTTAACAGATTCTTTAGAGCCAGAATATTAAGACTTTATGTTAAGGGAAACTCAAATTTTGGATAGGATACAAGCAAATATATAGAGAAGTATTATTGAGGTAAATTTTGTCAGATTTGCTTTTGAGATACAAAGTTACATTGGACATTATGAGATATTCTATCAGAAAGTAAACTGTATTTCTGCCTTTCATCTCTAGTAGATAAAAACAATCAAAAACTGTTTCAGAGTTTCCCTGTCTGCCAAGAAATTCCTGTACCTGGGACATGGAAGAAATGGGAAGAGGCTGGATGCATGAGAGAGCATCAACCTAGTGCATCCATGACACATGCAAGAGTTTCTGGATCTGGCAGTCTCCCTGTGTGAATTGAGGAATACGCCAGGGACAGTTTTGTCCCTGAATAAAACTGAATAGCTTCCAAGGAAACTCAGGATCCTACAAAACATCATTTTCAAAGTCCTCTTCAGTTTGAATTGTGCCTTCATTCCCCACCTCCCAAGATAATTTGGGTCAAATCATGTTTTTTAAGGACTCACCTTAAAAAAAAAAAACACCTCCCAAAGCACCTCACCTCCCCAAACCCCTGAAAAGTCTCTTCAGTACTTCAGCATTATTCAAATATTACCAGTAGTAATATTGCTAATATTTGAATAAAAATTGAAAATAAGGATTTTTTTTCTTTGCAGGCCTTCTGCATATTCCTTCAGTACGTTATTCCTTCAATAAAGGAATGGGCAAATTGAACTGTGAGAGGCTATGAAATCCATGTTTTGGCTTGTAAAATTCAGTGGCATGGTTGCCAAATTATGCGGCATGGTTTTCCATCTTTCTGAGACAGGAATCGCTGTATACCTGCTTTACAAGCTCTAATATAAATGTAACACCGTTATACCTGCCATTCAACTGGCTCAAAATTTGAGAGAGGGAAAAGGATAAATCCTGGCCCTGGGCGTGACAAGACCTCACCTATCTGGGATGTGATTAGACATAATAATAATAACAACAACAACAACAACAATAATAATAAAGTTGGAAGGGACCTTGTAGGTCATCTAGTCCAACCCCCTGCTCAGGCAGGAAACCCTATATCATTTCAGACAAATGGCTGTCCAGTCTCTTCTTAAAAACTTCCAGTGTTGGAGCATTCACCGCTTCTGGAGGCAGGTTGTTCCACTGGTTAATTGTCCTCACTGTAAGGAAATTTCTCCTTAGTTCTAGGTTGCTTCTCTCCTTGATTAGTTTCCATCCGTTGCTTCTTGTCCTGCCTTCAGGTGCTTTGGAGAATAGCTTGACTCCCTATTCTTTGTGGCAACCCCTGAGATATTGGAAGACTGCTCTCATATCACCCCCAGTCCTTCTTTTCATTACACTAGACATACCCCAATTCCAGCAACCGTTCCTTATATGTTTTAGCCTCCAGTCCCCTAATCATCTTTGTTGCTCTTCTCTTTACCCTTTCTAGAGTCTCAACATCCTGGCAGCCTGGTCAGTGGCCGTACCAGTATAAGTCCTGGCACAGGAAAAATCAACATGCACATTTGACTGTTCATGGTCCTTAGAGCTACCATGTCTGAGTGTCCCAAAGATGCTTTTCAAAAAGCAACTGGACTTTCTTGGGTTTTTTCCCTTGAAAATATTTCACTTCTCACCCAAAACGTTTCTTCAGAACACTCCCCACTATACAGCCAGAACTGAATTGAGAATCTCCATAGACCAGGGGTCTTCAAACTTGGCCCTTTTATGTCTTGTGGACTTCAACTCTCAGAATTCCTCAGCCAGGCATGCTGGCTGAGGAATTCTGGGAGTTGAAGTCCACAAATAATAAAAGGGCCAAGTTTGAAGACCCCTGCCATAGACATTTACCATATCTGGGCTGCAAAAAGTTAGATTATCACTAGATGGCAGCAAATAGAGTTTTCTGCTGGTTTCCCCCCCCCCTCCTATCATCTAGTGGTTGTCTGGATGTTTGCAGATATGGTGCCCAATTCTGCCTACACATATACTTGAAGTTATGGATTAGCATTAATAAATATGCAAATATATTCCAAATTAATGTGTCCTGGTTTTATTTTTGGAAATTTGGTTACTCTACTTATTACCTTCCCCGACCATGCCCACTCTGACCCTCCCCTCTCTCTCAAAGGTTGAGTATGGCTCCTTTCACCAAAGAATTGCAAAAATACCCAGCAGAAAATTAGCAGGAAAATATTTCATGTCACAGATATGAAATTATAGGAGAAGCTTCACCTAATACAGTTTGGCTTGTCAGACCATTCTTTAAGGCAACTGGAGCTCTGTCAGAAAAACACAACTCAGTCATCTGACTGAACAAATAACACTATCAGCATTTGTTATGTGTGTATTTCTCATATCAGAGCACAAATAACTCCTTAAGGAAAGAGGGTAAGTTACACAGAAGACCCGAAAAAGAGATCAATAATGACAGCATAGTCTTTCACCGCAGGATTATTCTGTCCAGCTTCTCAATTAGATGGCTTTTGGTCCCCGCTTTCAGGGGAATCTGGTGAAGCCAAGCGTAGGAAAAATAAGACACAATGTAAGCCACATCTATATACTGAATAGATCATACTCCCCCTTTTCCAGATGTCATTTACTGGATTCAGCTATAGGAGGATTCAAGGAACAGGCCACACAGGCTACCATTTCATATTTATAGCAGATTTTTAGACTAGGCAGTTGTCAGCTGCCAGCCTAAAGGAGTCTTACAAGGACTCAAGACTTGAAGTATCTGTCAGTTCCAAGACTGTAGAACTGCTTCAGGGACTGTCTGCGGGGAAGCCCAGAATACATGGCCATTCTGCCATATATCTGAGATGCTTTTCTCTCTCCTCAGTGACTCCTTTTCACATACATGTATGTGTTTCACTTTGAGAGCGGGCAGCTAAATTTCATTTTTGATGTGTGCCGTTGTGCCCACAGTAAAAAAAAAATGACAATAAAGGTTATCTTATCTTACATGTGCTGTAAGATTGCCAGCAACTTTAGCATTAGCATTTTCAGAGAGCCAATGGCAAACTGTTTTTCTGCTCTCCTCTGGTTTTGTTTGTTTGTTTTGTTTTTCTTCTTTTCAAAGCTTTACGTATTGCTCTGGAGTCCATTCTCATAGCCCTTGGCTATATCTCTAAACTTCAGATGATGTGCATCCTGTACCCAGTGACCCCATTTCTGACACCAACAACTAGGTCTCCGCAAGACCATGGATCTAGTTGCATCTAAGAGTAAAAATGAGGTCCATTAGAAATAGCTCATTTTAAAGACACTTACTGCACTTAATTAGGCTTTCAGGTATTTGGTGAGGGAAAAAAAAAGATTTCTTTACTTGTTAAGGGACCGGTCATTTTTTGACAACTGGAAGTCATATATTTTAAATTATTGTCTTTAATTATAGGAAAGAGGTAATCATATGAAGCGGGCAAGGCTGACTTTGGAGATATTCTGCTATAGCATATAGTATCAGCTAAGGTTTTCTATAGGAAATCAGTCCTATTCAGAAAACATTCATGTATACAACTAAATGTTATGAGCGATAGTGCCCACTGTAAAATTACATTATGACAACTATAGCAATCCAAGAGAAAGATGTTGAGATTCTAGAAAGAGGGCAGAGAAGGGCAACAAAGATGATTAGGGGACTGGAGGCTAAAGCATATCAGGAACGTTTGCTGGAATTGAGTATGTCTAGTTTAATGAAAAGAAGGACTAGGGGTGACATGATAGCAGTATTCCAATATCTCAGGGGTTGCCACAAAGAAGAGGGAGTCAAGCTATTCTCCAAGGCGCCTGAGGGCAGGACAAGAAGTAATGGATGGAAACTAGTCAAGGAGAGAAGCAACCTGGAACTGAGGAGAAACTTCCTGACAGTTAGAACAATTAACCAGTGGAACAACCTGCCTCCAGAAGCGGTGAATGCTCCAACACTGGAAGTTTTTAAGAAGAGACTGGACAGACATTTGTCAGAAATGGTATAGGGTTTCCTGCCTGAGCAGGGGGTTGGACTCGATGACCTCCAAGGTCCCTTCCAACTTTATTATTATTATTATTATTATTAGAACACAAAATTGACTGCAATAGGGAGCTTTCATGTGTACATATAGGCCTGGATGTGGTACCTTCACTTTGTAACTATCAAGCAGGTTCTTCGGGAGCTTCACTAATGTGACTTGAGAGACACTGGTTTCCTCTACTAGCATGGTTGGAAACTGCAAAAAAGAGGGCTGGGCACAGTGGTGGGATTCCAATATGTGAACAACCGGTTCTCTGTGTGGATGCCACTTCCAGAAGTCCATTCTGGGCCTGGGCAACAAAAAATTAGCTACCTGTTCTGCCGAACTGGTGCGAACTGGCTGAATCCCACCACTGGCTGGGCACCCATATGTACTGCAAAATATTGGTTATTCATCCCTATATTATGGTATAATAACACAGGTTCCTTTTCATTATGACTTACAATTAGTTTACTTACCCACAACAAACTCTGATTTTTCTGAAACACTATCTTTGAACATCCTGACCTGGGGTATAGAACAAACAAGTATTCCTCATCCTGGGATTTTTTAAGGTTTTGGAATCAATTATTTAAGTGGAATTTTTTCCAGTTGGTAAGTTCATTATGACAACTATAGCAATCCAAGAAAACACAAAATTGACTGCAGGGTAGAGTTCATTTGCCATGTCAGGGTAGAAACTGCTTGTTCAGGCCAGTCATCACAGGGGAGCCTATGGCAAGCCCCTCATCTTTATGATGGGGCCTTATGATATAAGCCTTCTCACTGGCACTGTTATCCTATGGAATGCTCCCCCCCCCCAAGAGATACAAATGGTCTCTGCCTTACTGGGTTTTCTAGCAAGTGTTTAATTTATTTTGCTCAATGATTTTAATAAATTATTTTGGATTTTGTCCTTGTTGTATTCCATTCAGAGTCAGTTTGGAGATGTGGGCTGAGCTATAAGGACAATGAAAAGATATATGTATTATGCAATCAGGATGGCTTCAGGGTTGTTTTTTTTAAGTGATATGGAAAAAATGTAGATTACTGATTTCTAAATAACATAGTAGAAGAAACTGCAAACACTTATTTTTGTAATAATTCATCAAGAATCATTATGTATTGTACTAATTTTTAATTATAACTTTTAATTAAAACTTATAATGAAATATATTATTATATTTATGTAATGCCTCTTAAACTTATTTTGAAATGGTTATTTTTGATTATTTTTTTAAAATATCAAAACATTTTATTTTAAAATTTCCTAAGCAGATTAGTTTGGTTTGCATATGAATATTTTCCAGTTGAATATTTCCTTTTATGACTAGAAATGTTCACCTTTGTTAAGACTTCTGAAGCAGATTGCAAGTGGGATCTATTCTGAATTAGAGGAAGTGTAGGATCCCATCATAGCTGATAATTCCTTGCATCAGACATGGAGGTCGCAGGTTTCTTGATAACATAAATTCTTTAAAATTAAGAAATCATCTTTATCTTTGTAAAGACAGTGTCCTCATCCCATTCTCAAACTTAGGATAATAGATTTCATAGTAGGTTTTTAGAATGGTTCTGTACTGTAGGTACAAATAGATGCTACTTAATGTGCTATGTTGAGGTGATGCCTTTACAATATTAGGTCAGTCAACAGCTAAAGGATATTGTGTGAGTCTTCTTTATGTTTGCACTGTCTGCAACTTAGAATTCATCTAATAAAAGTATTGGCTAGTGAGGATTTTTTTTTATAGAAAATTCTCTTTTGTAGCCAACAGAACTACTTTGGCTTTTTGCAACAAAGTACTTCACCGTTTCTAAACTGTGCAAGTGCTTTTCATTTTCCAATGACATTTACCTTCCTTGGCTTTGTGCCATGTTATGTAGAATGTAATCCTGTCCATTTGGTCAAAAACACATTTCTCTTTGTTCAACCAGCATGGATTCAAGGATCCTAATCAAATCAAATGCTGGGCTTTTTGTAATGGTTTCTCTTTTGTATGCATGAATTAAAATGCTGCCTATGAAGACAATGTTTCCTTTTGTATTTCCGTGGCCCTCTCGTTTTTTTCGGAAAAACTTTGGGAGTACGTACTACCGATGGGAGAGTTAAAAACAGACTCTCTCAAAGGGTGTGATAAAGGTAGTCAGTTTAGCCCTCTGGTTGTCAACAGCATTTTCCAGAAGCCACCTGGGGCATACAGCCTGGAAAAATACATTGACTTCTGCCACTTGTGAGAGAACAGCTTCTATTAATGGAAATATATGCTTTTAAAATGTAACTTTAAATTTCCAGAACTAGACGTATGCATATTTGGTACAACACAGGCATCACGTTTTTGTTAATTATGCAAGATTTAAATATTTATTTTACAAAACATAGCCTGCCTTTTTGTTCACAAGGCACTATTTTTTTCTTTTTTCTAGAATCATTTTCACTTTATAAAGAATGGAATGAGGTATCCTACAGGGTGTTTGTATCCTCCATGGTCTCACATAGGTTTAGAACAAAATATTCGGAGTCATCCTTTTAGCCCCTTCTATTTCTCCCAATTTTAGCAATCCTATTATGGAACTGCTTCACAACGGAGGAAGCTATCTAAGGTTACAACTCTATTTTCAAACTAGCTGCCCAACAAATTCTTAAATGTATGCAATAGTGAGAATATATCTTTGCGAAATGAAAAATTGGCTCTCTTCTACTGCTGTGGCCATTATCTGAATATATGAGGCCCAAGACATTGGTATGATTTTTTAGAAAACATGTCCTCCCTTAACTGGGAAATGGTTCATAATAGCTAAGGGAATGTGCCTTGTTGCTTCTGAATGCTGAGCTATGTTTTTCTGGACTTTGGTAGAACTGTGACTGAATTCTGAAAATAGCTCCTGCAATATTTATGGAATGCAGGCGATCTCCTTCAAGACCTTCTCTTATTGTCCTTAGATGCTGATCAATTCGCAGAGCCTTGCCATCTCTATGGCTCTGCAAAGAATTAAGCCCTGTATTAGCAGAAATATCACAGGGAGACTTTTGTCAAGAATTCCAAGCATCAATTTCCAAGGTGCCTCTCTTTTTAAATTAGTAGATGCACATTTGGACTACTTTTTAAAGCTTTAACAAATGCTTCGACATTTTTCCATGCTTCTAAATTCTCTGGCCTTTCAAAGATGACATTCCTCTCAGGGTTGATGGGACATCAAACTTTAGCCAGAAAATTCTTAAAATTGGGCTTATCTTTAACAAAGGGAAAATATTAATAAATGCTGTGGGTTTCTTTCCTCATTGTACACAAGAAAAATGTATTGTGCCACCCATTTCTCCTTGTGGAGCTTGGAGACCGGAGCAAAGCTAGCAAATCTTTTCTTCCATTAAGGCTAAGACACAAGATTATTAAAACTGAAGGCTTCCGATGTAGGAAACAATACCGTATTCTTTCTCTAATCAGGAAAGTTGAAATTTAAAGCAAAGGCACCTGTACATATCCTTTTGTATAAGTCCTGGAATGTTTAACTGTACAGCTGATACTTATCAGACAATTGTGGAAAATCAAGGTGAAAATTCTTCCTAAAATAAGATCTAAACATTTAGAAGAATGAAAGAAAATCCTTCTTACCTTTTCCCAGAAGAGAGGGAAACCTGGAAAATGTGGTCCTGATATGCATGGCATAGTTCACCATTACCTCCCCCCCCCCAACTATTAGTACAGCTCATAGCTACAAAAATATTGTCCACTTAGACTTGACTTCTAAACACACAGTCAAAAAAGAATCAGTGGACACACCAGTCAAGAACTAAATACTAAATTGTTTTACAACGCTATTATTCAGATGTGTCTTTTTGTCCTATTTCACAATAGCAACTCCTCTTTAAAAGAAATGTCCAGTTCAAATTTGGTTTAAAGATAATCATAAAATATAGAGCAAACCTTAGTACATGGACAGCATACTGAATTATGTCTGGTATTAGTCTTCCTAACTCAAATTACAATAATTCATTCAAAAATCTGAAAATTTAAAGTTTATGCAAATGCACATGCTCCTCATTTTTGATGATGCATCTCCTCCTTTTCTCCATTTTTGAAATGAAGAAATAGCCTAAGGTACAATTAATGCCCATGCTACTTAATAATTAGAATATAATAACACTATCCAAAACTCATCCCACCTTGGTTAAATTAAACACTGAAGACAATAATTCATCAGCACAAGTCAGAAAAAGGAAATAAAGTCTATTAGTCCAATGTCATTATTACAAAACCCTGAAAGAAGTCATATCATACATAAACTATTTTCTACCTATCTTTTTTTCTCTTTCCCCCTCTTCATCTCCATCTTTCAGTTCTATCTGAAAATACTTCTTGGATTAATTTAAAATATTTAATCTAAAATCCAGCATCCCACTTTACATTATGAGTAGCGAAATAACTCCAGAAAGCAATAGTATAAGAAAGGCCTCCATCAACATATCTGGTAGACAGAGGTATACTTTTTATATACATGCAGGCTTCCCTAAATTATTATCCCTCAGGAACCATGTCTAATCTTCTTTTAAATCTACTTAAACAAGTGGCCATTAACACATCTTGGGTTAGTGACTGCACAACTTAATTATGTGGCAGGAATCTCCAATCAATTAGATTTATTGGTGAGTCTCAAAATCTACTATGTTGAGGTGTCAGGAAAAAATGCTCTCTGTTTTCTCCATACCATATAAATTGTGCTCCCAGTCTTAATTTCTCTAAAGTTACTCTCACTACTTAATTGAGGACTTTTAGCCACCATCAGGAAAGTATTTCTTCATTGTAGAATTACATATGGTTTAGAAGACACTGTAAGTCATCTAGTTGAGCTCCTGACTAGATAAGGAATCAGTTTAGATATCTCTAACAAGTGATTATTCAGCCTCCATTTGAAATCTTCCAGCAAGAGGACTCTACTGTTGTAATAGGCAGACTGTCCCACTACTTTTAATTTTAATTTTAATCCGATAGTCTTTGTCTTCCTCTTGGTTTCAATAGAGAAGAGGCCTCCCACTTTTTGGATGTGAAAGCTGTATGACTATCTGAAGATTACTATACTATCATACCACATTATTATTTTCTTTTTTGCAACCCAAACATTCCAGCTATTTTTATTGTTTCTCTTGACCTAAGTTTCTAGACTCTTTACCATACTCTTTATATCTCCTTTCAGTCTCCAACATCACATCCTTTTTGAAGTGCAATGACCAGAAAAAAGTATTGTAATCAGTATGCAGTCCAACCCAGACAGAATATAATCAAACAACTACTTTCTCTGATCTAGATATGAAGTTTTTGTTAATGTAGCTTGATATCACATTAGCTTTTTTAGTTACTGCATCATATGGATTGCTCATGTTCAAATACTGCTTGACTAGTACCTTTGGTTCCTTTTCATACACACATTGCTGTTAAGTCTTCCCAATCCTGAATCTTAATAATGAAATTTTATTATGTGGACACAGAACCTTAAACTTTCTACAATTGGATTTGGCCCAATGGTCGAACTTCTCAAGGTCATTTTGATATGTGTTTAAGGAACTGGCAATTTCCCCAGCTCAGTGTCATCTGCAAATCTGATAAGAAACCATTTCCTCTGGATTTTTTCCCCCTCATTTCAGTACAGTGGCAACTCATTGAACGTATGTCAGCATTTGATTTTTCTTTATTTCTTTTCTTACAGTTTCTCATATTTTTTCTTCTTGGCATTTTTCCCTCAAGTGCAGGGTCTACTTTTTTCAGATCAACCGAGTATTTATCCATTGGTTGCAATAGGAATTGATTGACCAACTTCTTGCTTGAACATGACACTGGGGACATTGTTATCCATCTGGCTTTCAAATTTGAGGTGGGACTTAGAACACACAGTCTCCCGGTGTTTAGCCTCGTGCCTTAACCACTAGACCATTTTGATATTATCTTTTTCACTGATGCAATAGCTAAGGTTTTCTTTTCCTCCCTTTCTTCTGAAATCAAAGATAGCCCCGATCCCATTTTTATATAAGGATTTTATTTTTTTGCCCCATTTTATATTTACTTATAACAAACCTCACACACCATACAATTGTCCATTCATAGAGTTTAGAAATTTCTAATTAAATTCAATGGTCTAGGAACTTTCCATCCTGAATAATCAGAATTTTTACACAAAACTCACTGCTTTCCTTGATTCTAGATAACTTATGAACACCGAGTGTCTCTTCGACTCCCCCCATTCTGTTCTACAATAATTGCTCATGCAAACCAATGGAATAGTTCAATGAAGGGAAGGGGAAACAGCTCACAGAATAGGAGGGATGATTTTCTGCCTCTCTGAAGCCTTCTAGGCATCATTAATATCTGTGAGAGTCCCTGAAACCTTCAGGTAGGATGCTGAGGGCATATGGAGGCTGAGGGGAGGATGTCTCTGTCTACTCAGGAAACAATGAATTGCACTCTCTGTTCTCTCTGCTGTAGAACAGATTTCTCGGTATTTCCATCAATCTTCCTTTTTCCTTTTTTTCCACTACGCAGCTTCTCTGCCCTGTCATCTCTATTGCCCCTTTTAAATTTTACATCTCACTAAGAAAAATGCACATACAGGCTATTCGGTGGAATAAATCAGTTTTGGTGGGCATTGGAATATAGAGGTTACTGCATCGTAACCTGGAGAATACCGAGGTCATACTGAAATAATTGAAGTAGAAGTAGAAATACTTAAAAGTAAGTCATGATCAGATACCTGCACCACACCACTATAATGTATTGAAGACAACAATAAAAAAAATCCAGCATATCATCCAGGAAGTTCCCATGCCTGAGGTTTTCCATCTCCTTAATCATTATGCCACATATTTGCATCATCATTGGTAGATAAAGATTCCCTTTCATAAAGTGCAGTGAATATAAGTGAGACAGAACTTTGATTAATGGACTTTTCAAGTTTCCAAGACAATGGACCTCTAGAAGGCTTTATCTGTGCTATCTTAGTTTTAGAGAGATGCTGAAGTAAAGCTTGGTTAATGCAGACCCAATAACCATCAGAAGAACATGTGATTGCTTTGCCTCTCAATGCACCAACATCTGAAATTGAATATACTATTAGAAAATCAAACTGGACACAGGGGTTCTGATCCAAAGCACCATTTAAGCAGAAGATTTGATCAATGTAGGGTTGACCCACAGCCCTTGCTTACTTAAAGGAGGGTGTAAACATGGGATTAAGTATCTCTAACACAGAAAAACAATAACCCGCTCCTGAGCCTTAGTCCCCCCTGCTGTTAGACAGATGCTGCACCAACTACTTACTACTCAATCGCAGTTGAGCTCTAACGGGGGTCTTAACTGAATTAAACACAATGGCTCTTTCTTCTCCTGGGCCACCTCCTGTGCTACGGCTCAGAACAGAATCCCTTTACAGACTATGACCAAAGGAATGTCCACTCAGTAATGGAACAGTACACTATACTGTCAAAAAACCCAAACAAAACTACACCTCTTTCCATTGCCTTATATGGGAATTGATTTGCATTCCCTGACTTGGAAGAGTAATAAAGTGTGTATTGAAGAAAGACTTTTGGAAGCTGATTCTAGGAAACCCTTAACAATAAAAGAGACAGCACAAGCTAGGAGTTCTCAGGACTTGTGGGTCCTATAAAGGAGATCCACAAGCCCAAAGCTCTTTCACATTCACTTGGAATGTGAGTTCTGCATATGAAAAAGGATACGCTTTGTTGGAGCGAAGCATAATAAATCACTCAACATTTTCAATGAAGTCTACAAAACTAACTAGCATTAGACTGCTGTTTCCAGTTTCTCTCACATCCTAAGCCCTCTGCTATTCTTCCTACTGTGTTCTTCCTACTAGTTCTTCCTACTGTGGCGGAAAGGTATTGCAATCCCTGTGGGAAAGAGTGTTTGTTCCTGAGCACTGTAACTCTCCCCAGTTCACTAATGTGAAGGAGAATGCTGACAGCTACAGCACAAGGGAATGAGAAGATACAGATGTCCAAGTCTTGGCTTCAGTGCCTGGTTCCCTGGCACAGAGCCCGTGATTCCCCATAGAAGCTGAGGACACAACATGAGCGAGCAGTTGTAAATTTTCTCACAGAATAGGGTAGTAGGAGATGGGGTAAAATAGGACCGTATACATCACAGCCAGGGAACGTTGTGTTCTGAGCAGGACACTGAGAGCTGAGGCAAAATCACTTCCACTGGCATCTTCTGTGTGCCAGCATGGTGACTATTCAGATTTTGGGTAGCCAAACTTGACTGATCTTTACAAAAGCTCAGCCATATTAGACTTGATTAGTACCTTGGGTAGGAAACCATCAGGAAATCTCAAGGCTATAATGTAGAACCTGGAAGAAGCCAATGACAAATTGCTTCCTTATGGTTGAAACTACAAGCAGCTCAGGTTGACATAAGAGGATCTTTATCTTAAACAGATGTTCCTCCAAACCCTACATTACCTACAGTTAATACGAAGAATAATTTACCTTCAAAGAAGGCTCTGCCACACAAAAGGAAAGATGTATACGCCTGACTTGTTCAACAGATGCTGCTTTGTTATTAAATGCACTTTGCAGGGCACCCCAAATTTCTTCACCCAACCCTGGTGGACATTCTGAATCTTGACACAGAATACTTGTTCCACTGAAGCTCTATACCCAATCTTTTTTACTCTAATAAGATCAATAATGGGGTATTAACTTCTGTCAGAAGTTTAATCACAGCTAAATGCCATGTATCTCTGTGGTGTAATGTTTCTATGATGGAAGATGATCACACAAGCTAATTGAATAGTATAATACATACACCACTGACCAAAGTCCCTGCTATTAATTTTTCCAAGGAAATAGCTGTCCCAAACTGCCAATATTCAATATTCAGATTTTTATTATCAGGCACCAGGTGGGGTCAGCACTCATCCCAAACAATAAATGTGACTGGTCACACTGATGACAAGAATTTACAAAGTGCTTCAGGGAACTGTTGTGGTTTCAAAATGGATCCAGTGAAGAAAAGACTTATCCCACCAAGCAGCCTTAATGTCAGGCCAGTGCGTAAGGATGGTGCAAGAAAGCACCATGGCTCAAACCTCCTTCCCTCTTTCTTTGCAGTGCCTGGCTCTTGACCAATTGTGTCAGCTCTTAATGATGGGAGAGATTATCCCTGCAGAGTCTTTCATGTTAATTTCCTGCTCTGCCAGGCAAACTGACTCACACCATCCCAGCTTAAGCTAGAGCTTTAACAAGCGGGCGGGCGGGAAATTGTTCCCCTGCCTGCCCTTTCCCGGAGCTGAGAGAAAGCTATTCCTCTACTGGGCCTCAAGTCTTTGTCCTTGAGTTTAGTGACTGGGCTTTCTGAAACATGACCAGGAATACACTTCCCCAGGCAGGGCAGTGTGCATTCAAGACACTTTCAGAAACCTCCCCTAATTATGGATTTATCAACTCTCCACAAGGCTGCTCTCTTGCTTGCACTCTCTTGGGAAAAGACACGGCTTCTTAAGAAACTGCCTAATTACATCTAAAACTGCCAAATTATTGCATTACCCCCAAGAGGGCTGCGATGTACATATCTCTGCAATGTACACCAGGGTGAGACAGCAGCCAGATGTAGGCCCAGAAGAGATGATTATGCAGGGGGAGCAAAAAGCCATTTGTCGTTGCGTGTTGAGCAGGTGCCGCATGATCCAGTGGTTGAACACTGGAGTGGAAGCAAAGACAACACAGCTTTTGCCCTTCACTTTTAATGTGTGGGTTTTATTTCTGTGTGCTCGTAAGCAGATCTTCTCCTTTAGCTTATTTAAACCGCATGTTCAACAAATGGGTTCAAAGCATAACTCATTCCTTTGTTGGTATAGGCAGCATCTGGAGGACAAACAGTTGACCTAGAATAAAGCAGGTTGGTGTCCACCCAAATCGTGACAAAAATGCAATAGCATGTGAGGATTTCCCAGGAAGAAGTATGTTTTTACAACTCCTTTATTTCCCAGGCAGCAAAAGGTTCCTGGAATGGGAATTTTGTTTAGCATTGACCTCCCCATCCTTGCTAGACCCATGGCTAAAGCGGCTGGATTCTGAACTCCCAGAACTAGAAATCAGATTCATACAGGAGGGACATCTTTTTACATCTCTCATTAAACTTTGTGCTCTTTCAAGCTGTGCCTCTTTATTTTATCTAACTGGCTTATGTAACCCTTCTGCAGACCACCACCTGGACCATTTGATAGATCATTTACCCCAATGTTGGCCATACAGCAAATATCTGATCTACAGTAGCTCTGTTCTTAATTTGGGGATGTGGAGGAGGATGTTGACAAACAAAGCATGTGCTGATGGGAAAAGGAGTATGCAATGTGTAAAGAGGAGACCTACACTGAAACTGCCATGAAGAAGCTAAACAGGTCTTGCCCTAGTCATTGTTTGGAGAGAGAGAGGAGTTGCCCTATGAAAGGCAGGATATATGAAAAGCAGGATGTATGTTTGCGTGTAATACGTTAAAATTGTTCAGTAGCTTTAGTCAGCGTTGAGAAACCACATTCAACACTCCAAATAGCTATCCATGAAACCACTAGCCCAGCAAAGTCTCACTGCCATTTTATATTGCAGTTTTAGTCACTCTTAAAAGAAAATCACTTCCTAGCAAGAAAAGATTCATATTCTACACCGGAAATGAACCACTATTCCAAATTGATAATCTGAAATACTATAACTTGGTGTATTTATTAATTATATATATTTAAAGTATACCGCTTTGTAGCTTTAAAAACCCCACAAGGTTATGACAGTAATAAAATATATGTCAAAACCAAGACACAACATACATTTAATTCAGTAATTCTGAACAGAAAATGTCTCTACACATGGAATGCAGTATAGGAATTTGATGGCTCAAAAGATGATCTACTACCATAACTTAGCTGATAGGCTATACTTGTTTTAAAGCCAAACTTATGAGCATTATATCAATATCCTAATTATTACATCTGATTTCTGAAATAATTGCCTTACATGCCTCTGGTTTGTGCTAATGCAAAAGATACATTTCTTACAGAGCTTCTTTAAAAGTTGTCTAAAAGAAAACGCTCCCCTCCCAGTTCTGCCAAGTTCGGCTAAGTAAAAGCATTTAACAATAACCCCAAAAGAGGTGCAAACAAGAGAGTCCAGGAGTGCTAACAGAGACCAGCACCAGTGGATTTATTGGCTGTCAAGAGGACTAGATTCCACTTCTAAATACAAAGGTGCCCTGGCAACTTCTGTCATTAAACTCCTTTCCCTGCAGTGTATCCTGTGCTTTTATAAGCAGGACCACTGTTTTTATAAGTTCAAACAAAAGCCTTGTGAACAGAGAGCTGGCATTGGAATGAGGATCTCTCTACCTTCTATGGTCAGTAGTTGAAAAGTAGGAGTAAAACTTATTGGTTAAATAGAAGAAAAGATGCTGGGTATCCTTGGTGCTATATGTAACTATTTCTGCAGCCCATCCGGTTCAACTCCCTGCTTACCATAGAAACCAAGATCTTTTCAAAATTATTGGAGGAAAAAAAAACAATTACATAGTGCTAGGGAGCTGGTTGATGAGACATGAGGACAAAAAAGGGCCACATGAACTGAAGGGCAACCACGGAGGTTGTGTTGTGGGTGGTACAAGGGGCATGACTGCTGACTAGATGACAATATTTAGCACACAACTGAGTGGTCATAGTCAGCCAAGAAGGATGTTATAAATCAGAAGCACCCATGTGTTATGTGAATCCAACTATCTAAGAGTTTGTAGCTTAACAGGTTTACTAGACAGCTGTGGCTTATGATGTATTACTATGGCTTAGCATGGTCCATGGGGCCAGGTGGAAATAGAATACATTATAGGCTCTGAGGAGCCCCAACATTATGAAACTTTACACACTGCGGTGACATTTTGTGAGAGCTTCTGAATGTTCTCATCCCTTTTCATTAAGACTTGTAAAACTACAGATCTTGCTGGAGGCTGGGTGTCACACAAGTATACACAATGTAATATCTTAGTTGAGTTTAACCTTCCTCTTCAAAGCCAAATGTAAAGAAAAAATATAAGTTGGTTTTAGTCAGGCTAACACATTTGAAGTTTTAAGTGTTGAAAGGAGCAAAAAAATTAAATAGCAATAGCACTTAAGACTTATATAGTGCTTTAAGGCACTGAGTGGTTTACAAGGTCAGCATATTGCCCCCAACAATCTGGGACCTCAGAAGGATGGAAGGCTGAGTTAACCTTGAGACAGTCAGGACTGAACTCCTGGCTGTGGACAGAGTTAGCCTACAATATGGCATTCTATCCATTGTACCACCACAGCTCTGGGTTTCTGCTTTAAAAAAAAAAGATACAGGAAAGGACATTCACACAGCTCTCCATATACTGCTGATATGAATTATGAGATGGGCGGCATATAAATTTAGCATATAATAATAATAATAGATATATTTGGTCATCTCAGTGTGGTCCTGGATAAAGGAAATCACTGAAAGATTATCTTTCCCTGAAAACTGATCATTTGCGAGAATTTGTTCCACATCTCCCCTCTTCTTCCTCCCCCAAAGCACAAGGAGAAGCCTCTCCTCTCCTTTCAATTTTGTCAGAAAAACACACATTCCCAAAGTCAATGTCTACTTCGCCTCAAGGCCTGGTTTATTCTTAAATGTGTGCTTCCTAGGAAATTACTTTATCAATAGGTTATTACTATTTTCTTTCATCAGACGAGAGATTTATGTGAGTTGTTTAATTTTATCTTAGCATGTGGTATGAACCTAGGCTTGCCTAATTACCAACCATGGCTCAGTGCAATGTATAAACCTAATATTAAACCTCACTATACGCAGTTTTTTTTAAAGTTTATTATGGATGATTCTGACTCCCTTAATGGTTTTAATGTTCTGAGTTAGATTGATGATTGTATTCTTTTAATGTAATGATTTGAATTCATTTTAGTACTTTAATAAACAAACAATTTAGTTTCCGAGCCTGCTTTATAGGAGAAGATAGTTGAATCTTATGCACGGTCACCAAGCAGCCAGACTTTTTTTTCTGTTAATTGCATCTATAAAAGTGGAAAATGCAATATCCTTTTACACAAATATCTCAGCTGTTTCATTTTGTTGAAACTCTGCAAATAGAAGATACAGAACATTTATGTGTACCATAACGTGTGTGAAATGAAATGTTTCATTCTAGCATACAGATCATATATATCTATGTTGGGTTTGATCTAACAGATAGCACTTGGTAATTTATCTCTTAACATGAAGTGTACAGCAATACTAGCAAAACTTGATGCTGGGAAACTTTGGCATACTTGAATTTCTTACCACAGATGAGCTTATCAATTCCCCAAACAACCTCAGACTTTCCTTCTCTCTTTACCCATCATCCTGGGCAGCCTTGCAGCCACTGCAGCTTTCCTGGGGCAATCAATAAGTCCTAAGAATCTCCAGCTTTCTCAACCTCAGGAACTTTAAGCTGTGTGGACTTCAGTTCCCAGAATTCCCCAGCCAGCCATGGGGAATGGATCCTATTTGGCCCCTATTCCAAAACAATTGTCACTAGACTCATCTTGGAAAATGATTTCTTTCCATGCACACATAGGCTCTTTACCCAATAGGCCTGGATGTTTAATGTTTAACACAAAGGGGGTTGATAACTTCAACCTTGTAAAATAACTACTAAAGAATTATTGGGCTGTTAAAGCATTAAAACAATTTTTAGTCACAATTAATATTTTTCTGTTTGCAGAAATCAAATACCATACGGTTAATATGGTATGTATCATGGAGAACAGATCTGTTTAGTTTGAATGGCAATTATTCTAAATAATACAACTTGGAGCAAAACATCTGATGGAGATAATTTTCCTTTTCCTGGAAACACCAAAACGAAATACACCCCTCCAGAAGCCCCTCACATGGCTTAATCCTGAACATCAAGCCATAGTCTGAACAGCTTTCAGATTTGCATATCACACTCTTTCCTCATAGGCAGCCCTTCCATTCGATTGGGGGGGGGGAGGTTAGAAATTTCCATTTGTTTGCCATTTTGTCTAAACTTATAAAATCAGGGTTTGGTCTGCATAACAAACACAAACCATCACTTTTTTTATTCAAACTGTAAAAGCAACTGAAGTGCTGCTAGAGCCTTCGCAGTCAGTTCATTTACAAGTGTCAGAAAGAATAAAAAGGATCCCTGGCAGAAGTGGGCACAACATTCACCAGAGCATCCTCAGTGAAGGCTACCAAGAATATACATTGTTTCATATTTAAACAAATTAAGTGTTTCTCAACCTTGGCAGCTTATGGACTTCAACTTCCAGAATTCTCCAGCCGGCATGATTAATCCCCTGTTTCTCAACCCTGGCAGCTTTAACATACATGGACATACATGTTTGATTCCCCAAACATAGAAATTATGAAAATGGGTACCGATAGTTCTTGACTTATGGCCACAATCAGGACCAAAACCTCTGTCACTAAGTGATGAAGTCACTAAGTGAGCCATCACAGGACTGCCCATTTTTATGACCTTTTTATCATGGTCATTAAGCAAATCACCATGGTTGTTGAGTGAATCTGGCTTCCCCCATTGACTCTGCTCGTTAGAAGTTGGCAGGGAATGTCACAAATACCAATCAATGTGACCCCAGGACACTGCAACCATCATAAATGCATGCCAGTTGCCAAGTGCCTGGATTGCGATCATGTGACCATGGGGTTGCTACAATCGTTGGAAGTTCAAGGACCTGTCATAAATCACATTTTTGCAATATCATTTCAAACTATTGCTAAACAATTGGTTGTAAATTGAGGCTACTTGTAATGATGTCAGGAGTTCTTTTCTCTTAGCAGGAGAAAGAAGAAGAAGATTTGTGGTTCAACAGCACTTCTTTCCCTCAGAGCTGAAGAAGCTTCTTGGATGAGAAGCGAAATGTTTTCAAAGAAAAACAAGGAAGTCCACTTGTCTCTTGGGGGGGGGGGGAAGCACCTTTGGGACAACCGTGACCTGGATGACTGAGAATCTCCATAGACACTTCCTTCCTTGTTTTCCTTACTTTATGTTTTCAATTATGCTTACCCTCTTCTTTATCCTCAACTTTGTGCTCAGAAAGAACAAGAGGGGAAATCCCTATTTACCTTTATTTACTATTTACATTTGCTTCCTAAATGCATCAGGCCGTATCTGTGTACTTCCTGTCTTTGCTCTGAATATGCTGAGCTCTTTTAATCACCCTTATTTAATCCCCTAAAATCCCTTAATCATTTTTTTGAAATTTCTCTAGATCTCCTCTCATTTGATTACCATTCTGCCTCCCTCAATTGGAAGTCCAGGCTATCCCAGAAGCCAACTGATGTTGGATACAGCGTGTGCCTTGTCCTTGATGGATGAATACAGACACTTGTTTGATCCTTAGAGGGTTCTTCACGTTTTTAATCTCAGTACTGAACAATCACCACAAAAATCTGAGTTTTCTGTTTTCGCTTGTTCCTTGAATAAAGATTCTGGCCTATGAACAACTACTAACAGTTAAAGAGAAGGGGGATTAGCAGTAATCTTATGCAGAACCAATTTGATCCAATAACAATATGATTTTTTTCCCTGATTCTTACAGTGATATGAGACCTCAGAATAATTAAGTCACTAAATACAACTTGAGATACAGCAACTTTTTTTCTAGCTCCCAAGGATCTCCTACATGAGAACCAATTCTGCCTTCTTATAATAACCATATTTTCCTCTTTCTCCTTCTTTCTACTCTCCCATTTCTGCCTATTTTTCGCTTGAAGACAAGCACCCGCGGTCTATAGCAGTCCAGCGCCTGCTGCCATATGAAGAGCAAGAGACTGGGAGGAAGGCTGTCCCACAGGTGAGTGGGATGCTCTGGCCGTGGAGTGCAGAAGGCAGAGCTTTTTTCTAACTGGATGCAACCTCTCTTTCGCTCCTGGTGCACTTGATGGTTGAGCCTCTGAACTTGAGTGTCTGCCTGCCTGCCCTCCGGTCTGTCTCTCATATTCTCCCTGTCATTGTAGGCAGCAACTGGGTCAGGAAGAAATAGAAGATTGGGTGAGGTTGGATGAAATCAGGCAGAGGGGATCCTGAAAAATGAGACAGGCAGAAACGAAGGGATATGTGCTTTCAAATAACTAAAAGCCATCCCTGAAACTTTTGAGTATAAAAGAGATTCTGGGAAGACAGGCAGGCAAGCAGACCAGTAAGGCGGCTACTAGGGCAATAGAAGAATCCAATCCAGAATATAGCCCTTTCCAGTCTTGGACTCTCCTCCCAAACTTCCCTATTCCTGATAACCTGGGCTGGGAGGACTCTGGGGCAGAGGCTATTTTGTGTTCTGCATTTGTTCACCGCCTAGCACAGCATGGCTTTAAGCCGAAGCAGGTCTGCTCTGTAATAGAAACAGTAATGTCACCATCATGCTGGGACTAATTCTCACTCCCTCTGACTCTATTTGCACAGGGCCACGCACAGATCAATAGAAGCCAATGCTTTTGCCAGCTGATAAATTATCCTCACACAGCTTAGAGCAACAGCCAAGGTGTAACCCTTTATCCACCTAGTGCGTTGATCTTAATCTGGATCCCGGTCTTCTAGCTTTCGTAAGGAGATAGGATTCAAACATTCAATTAGTTGCTGTTCACAAGCATCGGGTTAGCACAAGCTAGGTTCCCACTCCTCTTTAAATTTTATTGAGTTAATAGTAGAAACAATAACCAGCAGGTCAAAGCCTAATTCTTAGTCGGGCAATCAATAGCTGGGCAATCCAGGTTTACATTAAATCAAGGGCAAACTATATAGTGCAAGCTTAATCACCCCGTTTTCTGTTTCCTTAACCCATTGTAATCTTCAATATTTCTCATTATTATTTGTACCACAAGGCTCACATATCATGAAGCGAACAGCCAGACTTCTGTCTTTTTATGATTTCCAAATTCCTCTGATGTGGCTGTTCTGGGTAAACCGGTACTCCAGAGATTCTGCATCACCCAAGAATCCATTATGACATTTTGTCAGCCAGCCAGGAGCAAAACTGAAATGCACAGATTTGTCGTCTTTGACAATTAAATGTCATGACTGTATGCATATCTGAACAGTAAACTTACTGTGTCCATCCATGGTCCCTCTAGACTTATTTTTATTCCTATCTATGGAACTGTGTAGTGGGAAAGCAACATAACCAGATATTCCAGTTCCATCAATCATAGCCCGATTCTGTCAGCCTACAGTTTGGGATCAACATCTGCAAGATGAGAGGTCTACCTACCTTAGCCTCAGATTCCATCTTCCACAACTCTATCGGTGCTTTTAAAGAAATTTTATACAATTTTCCATCATCATACCTAGAGTATACCTATCATGAATTAGAAAGCCATTTAGATTTATGAAAAATTTTAGATATCTCCAACCTCCTCTACTTTCATTGTCTAAAGAAAATAAGTTCCCTTTAGCTTTCATCTGCATGCCACACAAGGTGTTGAACTCTACGATAAAATTGTTGCCCCTGATTCTTCAATTTTCTTTTGGAAGCAAACTGGAGTTCACATCCACTCGTCTACTATATAGCTGATAGAGATGGAAATCTACATCTGCTAGAAAACATTTTACAGTACCACAAAGTTCAGCTGAGCTCCAGTAAGATATCTGCATTTTGATAAGAATGGGAATAATTAAATGAGAACGGAAGTCATAATTGGATTGGGGCTATAAGGTCCCCATTATTATTTTTTGTATTATTTTCTAGCTGCTGCCTTCTCTTCCTCCTTCCCTTTTTAATATCACTGTGCACATGCTGTTCGCGTTTTTCATGAGAAAAACACATTGCGCAACATTTCCAGGAAATTATGGAAACTATTCCAAGATTTGTTCAACTGAATACAAATAGCTCATTAAGATGCCCAATAGGATGTAAGCAAAGTGGGCGTTATTATTATTTTCTTCCTCTATTAATACGTGTCATTTTGCAAACTGGGACTTCATGTTGTAAGGATGAAGCTAGACATGACATGAAGTTGCATCTCTTTGTTCCAAAGATCTGTGGGATTTTTTTTCCATTTTTTTTTTAAAACAAAGAATAATTTCTAAGTCTGAACAGATAAACAAGAGAGAGAAAGAGCTAATTCTTCTGTTCTTGATTGCCAAATAGATTTTCTTTAAAGAGGAAACGATCAAAGCTCCTGTTTTTCTTAAAATCAGGTAATATTTCTACATTTGCTTTGGGACTCTTTGTTGGGAGCTTTGAATGCATATACATCGTTGCGCACTCAGACTGTTATACACACGTTCATCTGGAAAGGAAAGATCTCATCCCTTCTCTTCTGCAAGCAACTCTCTCTCTGGCAGCCTGTCAGGAGCACATGCTCCCCTCTGGGGGGGAAAAACATGTCAGCACTTTACACCCCAGCCCACCAAATCAGTTGCTAGCTAGCTACTGAGGGCTACATAGGCAAAGGGTGGACAATAAGTGGTCCATCTGTGCTTTGAATTATGTAACTTATGGAAGAAGAAGCTCAGGGCAAACCATCATATCTAGTTTGGTTCTAAGTACTCTATAAACTAACATTTAGATTGTTACAATTGAATTAATGGCATCGTTGAAATTAGACAGCTGGTGCCTCCCTAGATTTTGCCAGTCTTTCTTGAAATATGATCCAAGGATCCCTGGGGGGGCATCCCTTAAGGTCCCTCACACAGGTTTGTGAAATCAAAATTATTTGGGGATAGTAAAGATATCAAAAGAATTCTTCTCATTATTATTTCTATTTCTTTATAAAAATAGGATTTTTCAGGAAAAATATTTTATGTTAATATCTGTTGGGTTTAATATTGTTATTCTTGCATGATCCAATCAATATTCTACAAATCAACAGTTTTCATTTTTAATATGGTAAATATTGATAAATTTAGCTTACACAAATAAAAGCTCTTTTGGGGTCCTCCATAAGTTTTAAAAGCGGGAAGAGGTCTCAAGAGCAAAAAATTTAAGAAACACTTTTACATACAAATACATATCCTGCAGATAGGAAAAAGTTATAGGAATGGCTGCCCCTGAAAACTGGAATCTGAGAATAGTTGATTTAGACATCTAAATCTGACTAGATTTATTTCAAATGTGTTTCAATAGTGCCAAAAGTCACAATCGTGGGCAGTTTTCCAGTCCTTTTATTATCTTAAGCCAATATATGCCCATTCCACAACATTCCTCCTATAGTGAAGGAAAATAATTTTCTATATTTAAACTTTGGACTTTATTATCTAAGAGTTTTTCAAATTCTCCACCTAGAGATTGAAACTGGCTTCTACTGACTTGATGGCTTTAAATACATTTCAAAGGATGCTCAACAATAGTTTCTTTGCTTCTTTGTTCCAGCTATCCTTGGAAAAACCTGGAGATAAACTGAAACCATCTCAGTGTCTAGCACAGCAGAGACAGGTGATCCCACACCCCCTGGTATGTTGTTCAAAAACTCTGGGGGGCCATCAGGTTATCTATTCTAGTAGTCAGACATAATTTAAAAATCTACAGGCTTCTGTCATATTTCAAGGCTGCCTAAAAGCAGTTTCCGCATGGTAAATACCCCTTTCCCTTCCTCCTTTTTCTTCAGTTTATCAGCCTCCCTGATAAAAAGATCTGGAGAACTTGAATAGCACTTAGACTTATATACCATTCCATAGTGCTTTACAGCACTCTCTGAACGGTTTACAATGTCAGCCTATTGCCCCCAACAATCTGGGTCCTCATTTTACCAACCTTGGGAGGATGGAAGGCGGAGTCAATCTTGAGCCAGTCAGGATTGAACTACTGGCTGTGGGCAGAGTTTGCCTGCAATACTGCATTCAAACCAGTTTTATACTTTATATGGTTCTTTAGAGTTATGCTGAGCACTCTTTCTCAAGGCAACATACCGTTTCTGGAAGGAACCAATATGCCATATAGTACTTACACCAGAAATCATTCCTAATGACTGGCTTGCATCGGCAGTCCCAGACCAGAAGGAAAGCTGTCAGACTACTGTGAAGCAAGCAAGGCAAGAGTTGAGATGACAATTTTTCTTTCCATCTTAGCCCAGAGACTGGTCAGATGGTGATAGCAGAAGGAAAGCATTTTCCCTCCAACAATAAAATCTGCCTTTGGGAAGCCACCTTTTCCTGCAGAGCCTGCCTTCTCTTTGCTATGTTGGGTGACTTTGGGCCCAGTCACTCTGCCTTAGTGCAACTCACCTCACAGGGCTGTTGTTGTGGGGAAAACAGGAGGAGGAAAGCATTGATGTTTGTGACCTTCAGTTGTATAAATCTAAAAAAATGTGGGATAAAAGTCTTTGAAAAGGAGCCACAAAGCAGCAACGGAGGAGCAAGGAGAGAAGACAGGCAGGAAAAAAAAATGTGTGGGGGAGAATTTTGGAGTATGAAATTGTTTGAAATGGCTGATAACAAGGGTAGATGGCATTTTTAGGTCATCCCTACTTACTCCCCTACATTAAATTTCCTTCCAGCCCATCTTTTCTCTGTATGTTTCATATCCTTGTGATTCCTTGTATTACATGGCCGTGGTAGTAAGAAATAAGTTGTCATGACCTGGATATTTTCTAGGTTTCTCCAATGATTGTTTTGCCCTCATCCAGGAAGTATCAACCAAATAGAGAAACAATGGAAGAGAAGAGGCAGATCTGTGGCTGTTGATCTCTCAATAATCTCAAATCAGATCTATATCCCAGAAAAACATCCCAAAGAGGCAAAGGATCATTATAAGCTCACCTATCTACAGGCAAGCATGGTACATACCTGTTGTAATAGATGCACATACATGGCTAGGGAGGCAGTATTGCAACAATTCCCAAGTATTCTAACTCATGTTCTGATCCTGCTCCAAGGGGACTAACTCATTTCAGTCACTTGTATCTTGTTCTCAGCATTCAGGTAAAGATGGGTACTATCGATGCATGAACTGCTGTGCTGCCATAGTTGATCTCAGGCATGAAATGACATCTCAAGATTTTTGATTTTGGGAGATGCCAAGGCTACCTTGACAGGCACAGCTCGGGCTTTCATGGCTTCCTCGCTTTCCCCCACACACACCAAATTGTCTGGAAGCATATAAAGCAGGTTATATCCTCAGTCTGATTTTAGTTCCAGAGGACAGTCCAGTGTACACGGCTAACAAATGAGTGGTGAATGTGGTTGTCACAGGAAATTATGTAGTAATGGATAAAGGTTGGTCCACTCTTAAGGTTAATACATCCCATTGTATTCCAGACATCTCAGGGAGATGTTTCTCAAACCTGACTGCATGTCTGAGGGCAGAGAATGAAATAATGAACCCTTCTAGGCATTTGACATGGTATCTCCTAAGCAGCTCCATCTTGTACTAAAGTCAATAGCACCCCAATATAGAAAATGAGTGATGATAGCACACATATAAATACTGTATGACTGAATTCAGTTAGCTGAAAGTTCAGGCTGGATATTTTGAGAGCCTTCTAGTATCTCCAGGTTATCGGCACTAGATGTGAAGAGCAAACCAAAGCTGAATTTAGACAGGATGAAGTTTTTGCTGATTCTGGAGGTTGCTCTTAAGTAATAGATTGGTAAATGTACTCTTGGTTCTTGCTGCTAGACAACAACATCAGTGATAGACATCTGTGATGCAGCTGCTCTCCAAGCTGCATTACTGCAATATGCTCTTTAGGGAGCAGCCTTTGAAGATACTCTAGAACAGGGCTTTTCAACCTGTGGTACACGTACCACTTGTGGTACATTAACGAGTAGCAGGTGGTACGCAGCCCTGCCTAGCCAAGTGTAGTGGGGGAGGGAAAGAGCCAGCACAGGCAAGGACTTACAGTGAGAGAGTCCACTGGAGCTGCAGAGGCACAGAGGAGAGAAGGAGGGAGGGAGGGAGATGGAGAGTGGAAGGATTCTTATGTGCTTTTGTGACTTTGAAGTTCTGGGATTTGTGCAATGTGGGCTTTGTGTTCTTAAGGAGTGTTTGGCAATTTCTATTTGGCTGATGGCTGATGGCTGATGTCTCGTGTTAGCTTCAATTGCTCTGCTATTGTTAGCTGTAAGTTTTGCTGCAAGGGATTTTGAAGTATTTTTCTCCTGAATGGATTTTGCCTATAGATTCCTTTACTTATGAATGGAGCCATTTGGGGAGGCTGCCTTAGCCGGCAGCCAATACTTACTACATTTTTTTTTCTTCCTTACTTTCCTTTCTAGCTAGTAGCTAATTCTTAAAGGGGAATGTGCCTTTTTAAGCTAGTTCACTCAGCAGTTTGTCTTTTCTGTTTCTGGAGGCTTTTCCTTGTTTGATGAATATATGGAAGAGAAAAAATATGGTTTTTTTTTTTCAAATTCTTCCTTCAGAAGGAGGTGGGCATGAGAAAGAGGGAGGCAGGGAAGGAGGGAGGGAGGGAAGTCCTGCCTTAGCACTTGGCCACCAGCAGCCCTGCCATTGACTTTACCTGTCAAAAGGTTGCAAAAGGGGATCACATGACCCTGGGACACTGTGACCATCATAAATATGAATCAGTTGCCAAGTATCCAAATATAAATCACATGACCCTGGGCATGCTGCAATGGTCATAAGTGTGAAAATGGTCATAAGTCATTTCAGTGCAATTGCAACTTTGAACAGGTTTTTTTTTTTTTGGTCATCAAGTTTTTGACACCTTGCTAGGTGGTACTCGAATATTGTCATATCCTAAAAGTGGTACAATTGGTGAAAAGGTTGAAAAGCCCTGATCTAGAACATAGAGGTCCCCAACCTCTATGGCTTGGTGGCCTGGCAGATGGGGGGGAGAGGGGAACTGGCCCGCACAAGCAGAGGGCCTGAGCATGCGGCCCGGTTCTGAACAGGACTGGGTTGCGGCCTGGGGGTTGGGGATCCCTGCTCCAGAATATGGCAGCACAGGTGATGAATGGCACCCGGAGATGCCATATCCCTTTCATGTTGAATTATAGTTACCCAATCTATGTCCTTTTGTGTACAAACCTTCACATACCTTTGGCTGAAGTTATTGATTGCAAGATCAGTTATTCCAATACAGTGCCCAAGGTACTCAGATGTTTGGTGGAACACTTTTGCAGATGCTGCTTAGGGGTATTTCTAACATCAACAGTAAATTCTGCTTTTTCTATATGAAACAAGCTAGCCAGAACATAGAGATATATTTTTTTGCTGCAAATTGTGTAATTTTAATGCATGCATGCACACACATACACACTACACATACACACAGTGTGTGTGTGTGTGTGTGTGTGCATGTGAGTGTGCGTGTATAGAGAGGGGGGGTAGGGGAAGAGAAGGCAAATTACCCAAAGCAGGTGACATATAAGTTCACAGATAAATAAAATACAAGTGATGAATACCCTAAAACTCTTGCTCAAAATAGCTCTTGCTATTTTTAAGTATTTTACTATTTCAATCCTAACTTCTGATTTCTCTCACTTGGGAAGCTGGTATTTTGGAACCTTTTTAGTTGCACAGTGCAGTTTTGTGCAGTTGGCATTTTTACCCTTCGATATTAGTGAAGAAATATAACTAGGTCACAGGGATCCATACACTGTGAACTGTTGTATGCCATATATAGACTGTCTTTGAAAACTATAGTTCAGAATAAGACAGCTGGTTTATGTTATTATTATTTCAAAAGTATTTTTTAAAAAGTTGGAAGTAGTTGAAGGAAATACATCACACAAGTCAAAACAAAACAAAAGCCATCCACCACCACTGGCAGATGGTCCATTTCTAGGAAAAACGCAAAATGCTGTTGCTTATCAGCCTGGCTCTAAATGATTTCAGACTGCACTACTTTAAAGGTTATCTCCTCCCACCTGGATTTCAACATCATCCTTGGAATCCCTTCTCTTTACACCCCTGTTTTCAGAGCTTTCAGGGGTGGTGCTACTAGGGAAAGTTGCTTGGGTGTGGTCTGTACTTTTAGTCCCTCTGGAGAAAACTTAGGTGGAGTCAAATCTTTTGACATCAGTTAAAGACTTTTTAATTTTCTAGGTCTTTCAAAGTACAAGTGAATTTGGTTTTATCTGTTTTTGCCACTTTATACTTCCATAGTCCTGTTGTTTTATTGTGTTTCTTTTGATTATCAATTTTATTGTTTTAATAGGGTTTGTTTTGTTGACTGCTCTGTAAGCAGTAATTCTGCACAAGGTAGGGCATTACCCACATTACATTGCACCCATCATCTTCAATGCCAGGATTTAAAATCCATTATGTGGAAAATTATATCAAATCCACCCCAGGTTTCATTCTCAAAACCAGAACTTAGAGTTACCTTCTAATAATTAAAACCTGAAGTGGTTCCCTTTTGTTCTATAAATTCCTGTGACCAAACAAAGGTGCCTCTTTTCTTTTGTCATTGCTACTTTGTAAGAATAGATCAAGCTAGAAAGACATTCAACATTGAGGTCTTTAAGACCATTCAAAATACCCAGGATCCGTTACACCTGAAGACTAAAGGCATTTAGGAATAATGCACTCTCTTTAGATGCAGTATTTAGGAGTCCAATTTTCTGCAAAGTAAACATGATATTGGAGCAAGAGAAAATGACTGTATTAACACACATACGCACATGATACATTGTTTTGAGCTTGAAGGACATCCAGACTCTAGAACAGGGGTCTTCAGACTTGGCCCTTTTATGACTTGTGGACTTCAACTCAAGTTGAAATCCACAAGTCATAAAAGGGCCAAGTTTGAAGACCCCTGCTCTAGAAGCAACCTCTGCAGATTTGAAATATTTTCATTTGAAAATGCTTGTATGTGAGTCATTTTGCACATCACATATATTTTAGTCCTTTTAAATTAAAGATATAAAAATATCTTGGGCCTTTTACAAAGCATGCGGGCCTTTGTACATGTTCTATTCTATTGACGACAGAATTTTTCTTGATGGTTCTTCCCAAAGTTGTAAGCATGTAAATGAACCTATTCCCTCTGGGTTGAGATGGGGAAAGCTTGACAGAAACATAAGCACAAATCTTGAGATGATACATTACCTTGTAGGATTTAATACATAACAAATGATGAGCAACTCTCCCCATTCTAAGGCAGGTTATGACCTCAGAAATTGCATCCAGATGTCACACTGCAATCACCTGCAGTGAGAGCCCACTGCATTCACACAAAAGTTCCTATGTGAGGGGAAACTTAATTAGTATGGTTCCTGCGCATGTGGCAAATTCTGCAAATATGTAAAGCAGGGGTCTTCAAACTTGGCCCTTTTATGATTTGTGGACTTCAACTCCCAAAATTCCTCAGCCAGGCACACTGGCTGAGGAATTCTGGGAGTTGAAGTCCACAAGTCATAAAAGGGCCAAGTTTGAAGACCCCTGATGAAAAGGCTCCCCTCTGCAGTCAATTATGCCATGTCTATGGAGGCAGGCTTGTCAGTGATGTCACCAAAATAACTTAGGAAGCAGAGGGACTGCTCGCATTTCTTCTGCACCGAGACCTACACAGTGCAGTGTACTGTATTGCCCGAGCTGGGCTATAGGGTACTCCAGTTGTAATCCTTCTACTATAGATATGAGCTTATATACAAAGGAGTTGAAAAAAAAATGCTTCCTTTTCAGACCATGGAATGAAGAATAGAAAATTGGTTTCATTCTTTAAAGGCTATGGACCATTGCACACATCTTTTTTTTTCCCCTATACAGATATAATCCTAATATGGGGGGGGGGCAGTATTACATTGTCATTTCAAATCAGGCGAGTGTCTATTTCGCTACAATTATGCTTATCTGGAAGCCAATGTGACTACCAAAAATACATATTCAGAAAAAATAGACAACTGTGTAATTCTCACACAATGGTGTAAACAAGTAGCCATATTTTTCCTTGTATTTTTTCTTTCCTGGGGGGTGGGGGAGAAAGAGACATGACCCTAATTGGTTTGCACATGCATTTTTGTTTGGGGTAGAAGATCTTTGACGATCTTGAGGTTGATTTATCACTGTGCACAGGATTTGTCAGCATGAAGGATTCTGCCTGAGGAAATACCTTTTTTTCCCCCTCCACATAGATGCTGTTGATTTATCAGGACATCAGGACACCCATTTCTTATTAAAGTAGGCTCCTTAGAGAAATTAAAGAGATGGCCATCAAACAAGGCCCTCTCCCTGTACATACGTGATGCGTTCCTTTCCTTTCTGGCCTTTGCTGACACCCAGGACTGCTGAAGGATGTATTCACAAAGGCTCCCTTTGAGAGCAGGCACTTTCTGGGCTGGGCAATGCTCTGATTTAGTCATCCTGGGCTTAGGATGCTTTTCTGTGGAGCCAGACAGGCCTTTCCTTTACCCAAGGGCAACGCTGGAGTTTGTCTTATCCTGTTATTCTTGGCAGCTGCTGCAAAACCCATTTCTTGAAGAAAAATACTTAGTGACAGACATAGCGCTACATTGGTAGAGGCAATCTAAGCGATTTCAAGGCCAGCCTAGATAAAATGGGAGAAGAATGTTTCTCAACAGATTCTGAGTGAAAAATGCATCCCCAGAACAAGGGTGATGAGAAATCTACCAGGGTTGTTGTTTTGCTGTTCAGTCAGGAAAGCAGTTTTTATGGACAGTTACAGTTTTGGAACTTGCCATGTCTGTCACTCACAATTTCTCCAATTTTCTTAGAAATAATACATTTGGAGACCAAACTCCCAATAAAGAGAAAATTTTAAAATCTTCCCCAAAACTGGGATAGTCAAAGGCAACAAATCTCTCTGTTGTCGTCCATGGATACTTTCTACTTAAGTGCCGAAAATCAAAAAATTGGCTTCCCACCATTTTGATACAGAGAAAAACAAAACACTGAAAACAGAACACAAAGCCTCAAGTAGTCTTAACATAATTTAAGAGCAAAAGTTACCCTTCCCCAAATTCCATCCACATGCAGGCTGTTTTCTATTATTACCCCATGCCCCACAGCCCTTCTCTCTCCCAAAAATGTTAGTGTAACCTCAAGATACCATAAGCTCACAGAGTTCTTTCTCCTGAAGAAAATAGCTATCGAGAACCAGAACAGTACAAGAAATACTAAATTTATCCTTAATAAAAATAAATGATCATTGCATTCAGCAAGAGCTAATAATGATATGCTAGCAAATTTGCAAAAAGATGAACTAGCGAAGACACGAAGAACAGAGTTAAGCACATATCTTCCCCCTCTCAACCATTTTTTTTTATTCAGAATTGCTGGACTGATTTAATGGAAAGTAAATGGGTAAAACCTACTCCCCACTATTCCTCTATCCCTATTAGGAATCCTGTACCACTTTTCAGTCTACCTTTGCTTTTTACAGGGAAATTGAGTGTATTTTGAAGTAAAGCAGTCATGCATGATTTTCATTTTCTAAAAATGTCCACAAAACCCATATGGAACCCAGAGATATTCTTGGAAATATAATATTCTATATAATTGTCCATTTCCCAGCTTGTTAGCTCAGGGTTCCCAGGAAAAGTCTGAGATATTTACAGGTGAAAATATACATACCTCCCCCCCCCCCAAAAAAGGGCATGGCCAAGGAAAAATAAACACATAAATTGAATTGAATTTGAAAAATATAAATAATTACTGGTTAAAATGGCCACATTCACCAAGCCAATTGACCCTCATATGGATATATCCAACAATTCCCTCACACGTAGACATTTTACTTTCTCCTTCAAAAGAATCTGGAAAAAGAAAGGGGGAAACAGAATAGCAGATGATATATTCTGTTGAAAAATGGCTGTGGTTGTGAGTTAATTGGCATCTAATGTACTCCCGGTCAACTCATATATCCAAATTGCAGAATGCACACACACTGCTCAGAGCAGCTAGCAAAAACAAAAAAACCCACCATAATTTAATGTTTATTTATTAAACTTCAGCAAACTACAAAACAGTTAACTGGCAATACCAGATGCTAGTGGTATGCTCTAGCTAGCATTTAAATATTGCAACTCATCTACTGTCTCCTTCTCTCTCTCCCAAACCTCTGTAGCTTTTTGCTCCACTTGATAGTCCATAGTTATTACAAATC
Source organism: Azemiops feae (assembly GCA_023970755.1). Taxonomy (NCBI): domain Eukaryota; kingdom Metazoa; phylum Chordata; class Lepidosauria; order Squamata; family Viperidae; genus Azemiops; species Azemiops feae. The sequence goes on from JALGBA010004283.1 coordinate 2,101,195, forward strand.
AGGCTCTGCAATTGAATTTACTCCCTTTTTACCTTCAGAGATATATGTATAAGCTATGCATTTAAATAACTTCATGTACCGTATGGCCGATTGGGTTGCTCCCATTCCATAATCACATAGGATTTTGCCTCCATTTTTTGTTGATAAAATGTTTTGCAGATAAGTAGCTATATTGTGCTTTTCCACCAAAAATCTTTTGTATCAACCAAAAAACACCTTATCGTGCTTAACAGGCTTTTTCCATTTTGCTCAGATTTATTGCCTAATATTCAGAAGTTGTGAGTGTACCATCACGAGGTTTTTAAGAAGAGACTGGACAGCCATTTGCCTGGAATGGTAGAGTGACTCTCCTGCTTGGGCGTGGGGTTGGACTAGAAGACCTCCAAGATCCACTTTGTTATTCTGTTATTCTTCACATTTTGTGCCTTCATTCTTCAAGTTCTCCTCAAATTCCAGGATGCAATAGTCTCCCCCATTATCATACCTTAATAACTTGATTTTTCTGTTAAACTTGTTTTCTGTATAAAGACAGGACAATTTGATTTTTTTTCTAATCTTATTGGCTAAGAGATGGGTGCAACTATGCTTTGAGTTGCAGACTATATGAGCATTACAAAGTAGTTTTTCCCACCTTTTATTTTGATTGGCATGGGATCCCATAAGACTGAAAATACAAGTTCCAATAGCTGACAGCCTTATTTGAATTCAGCCTTGGGAAACCTGTTCCTTTTTCCATTTGCTTTTAAACAACAGTCACATTTTGATTCCTTTGTTTCTTGCAAGGACAAACATTCAGTCCAATTGCTAAGTCCTTATCCCTTATTTTCTTCATAACAGACTCATCTCTGGGACTAAATCTTCTAAGCCATATTACAGGATTATTATTATGTATGCATCCTGCTATTTTGTTTGCCTTGGATTGCATAACTCCAGAAAATTATTCACTGTGCTTTTCCATCAGCATCAGTTCATGCATCTTTGCAACAATGTGACTTTATTTTTAAGCACAAATTTTATAGTCACATTACATAAAAACATAAGCAAGTTTCATACAATTCATGAATGTAATATACTTCTTGAAATATTTCTCCTTTCATGATGACCTATTAGGCATTTCAGTTTAATACTATCTTTTCCCCACCTATCAACATTCAATTTCCTAATTTAATTTTTCCTTGGTAAGGTTCATCAAGACTTATAAGCCCACCTTTGTTGCAGATATATTGACTTGATGCACTATCTAGCAGAAAACATTTTTTTCCAAATTCAGAATATATCCAATGTCAAGTAAGCATTTATTTGCTGTTTCTTTGCATCTCATTATCTTTGCAATTCCTAGGGAGGCTTGACTTTTCTTTTATGCCATTTGATCCCATTATCTCTTCTATGAGTCTTAGCTTTGTAAAGTCTCATTCTCTTTTAATATGTCTCTTTCTTTTACAGTAATGATGGACGGCATTTCTTCCTTTTTTCTTGTTCACAGAATTCCCCTCAGGTTGCATCTTTCTAATCATGCTAGTATGCCTCCACCTTCTCATTTTCTATTCTCAAAGAAAAAAATTATTAGGAAGGTTGATTAATTTCCCCATGTATTTGTACTTTTCTGGTAATGAAATTAATATCAATTCCTTGATTAAATTATCAGAAAACTTCATTCTATTTTATTGTCTTCTGAACAGAGAGATATTCAATCATATATTCCATTGAACTTCCATTCCCGGATAATTTTATATTTATGAGTTTATTTAACATTACAGTTGCTCATTTCTGAGCAGAAATATGTCAGATTCAGCCATAGTTTCATTCCATACAGCATTAACCTTGCGAACTCTCAAACTTCCTCCTTGCGTTATATATTCAAGATGGACAGTATTTAATATTTATTTGCTATGTATATGTAGGGATGTGGGTCTCTATATATGTTGTACATAGTATGTTTAGGTGTGTGTCATGTATATGTTTCACTTTGAGAGCGGGCAACTAAATTTCATTTTTGATGTGTGCCATTGTGCCCACAATATAAAAATGACAATAAAGGTTATCTATTCTATTCTATCTATTATTTCATCCCAGATTTCCTTTTTGAAGCACTACTGTAAATCAACTCACGGTTGGTCAAGTTCAACCTCAGAATTATTTCATAGTTCAGTAATCTATCCTTTTTCATCCAAGTTGTCCTGATTTGGGCATATTCTGGACAGAGCATTTCCAGAAATTCTGAGAAGTCCACCTTTCAAATAGTGTCTCCATCTTCATGCTGGAGAATAAGTATTCTTTTCCATCTTCAAGAACAAGATGTTCCCATTGCAATGTCACTGCAATTTTCAAAAGCTTTATGCTAGTTTTGTAGGTGAAAAAAAAGCGCTCCTGGATTACAGCGTTTTAAATCCTAGTAATTTATCCATGAGGAGTGATCCCTGAGTGCTGATTTAGGATATGCTTGACCAAATGCATGAAAATAGGATGGGATGTGTTGTGCCTATGTTGGAATACTTTGAGTACACAGAGTTTAGTTCTATCTCCCTGCTGAGCCCATTGCCTTTTTTCTTGACAAATTATGACGGATAATATCCAGTTTAGCTTGCACCCAGCACATTCCCAGTCAGTCCCTGTATCTAGTTCAGCTAGCAAGAAATACAGCTTGATATTTATTAAACATCAGCAAACATCAAAACAGTTAAATGACACAATCAAGACAAAAGGCAGGCAAAACAAGGAGAGGGAGGGGGGAGAGACAAAGAGAAAAAGAGACAAACAAAGAGAAAAAGAGACGAATAAGCAAGAATTCATAGTATACAGCTATCAAAAGATACAGAACTTTCCAGAGCCACAGGAAAGCATGAAGAATGCCGAAAGGAGTGGCCTTTGGTTGTTCCAGCTTTAACCCTTTGATGTACATAGCAGAAGCAGTACAGAGGTGAAAAGTAGGCCACCAGACAATGATCTTTCCCCCCAGACAAATCTCTTTCCCTCAATTAACACCAAATAGTCAAGCAGAAAGTATTACCCTAATCAAGGAACTACCAAGGAGAAACCCACACCCCCACCAAAATTGGCACGGCAAGGTATTGTGTATTGTTTAAACAGAAACAAACCCAACACTCATTCTCACTGATAATATTACATAGTTGGGTAACAAAACATCTGCAAGCAAACGACCCAGCTCAGAGAGCATCAATATATTCTCTTCTCTTGGGATATCTCTTCTATTCTGCACCATACAGGGACAATTTGATAGTAAAGGATGATGTTATTCAATAGATTCAATGGGTAGGGAAGGTAAAGTGGGAAACAAAACTGGATGCAGGGCAGAAGAGACAATTGTGCAGAGAAACAAAACAGTGAGCAGCACCATTTCACAAAGGGCTAAATTTCAGTAGGGAAAAAAATCCTTCCTAAGCAAAGATTGATTTTTAGGTTAATTTTCAAAGGCATCTATATTTTTTTCAAAACAGATGTCTGAAGTCATTTTCAGAATCTCCCTACACGTTTGTTTTCAACAGTCTCTATTGTTACAATAAGACAAAACATTATATTCTATGCAGAGAAACACATTGGAAAGGGATGCTAATGATTAGAACATTAAACCAAGATTATCTGTACTAATTAATGAAAGACTTGGATATCCGTAGAATGAGGTAGAAACTTAAGAAACTATACATGAAACAGCTTTTGTCTGCTACAGTAAGTTGAAGAACATGGAAAAATCAAGAACTAGGACACAACTGGGAAGCTTGGTCCAATCTGTATCTGATTTGATAGCTCTCTTACACAATGTAAACCGAATCTTAAACACAAGTTTGGCATCAACTGCGTTGGTATGTGTATCAAAATTTCTAAGAATTCTAGAACAAGTAAAAGCATTACTATGGGTAAGACTATAGGCAATAAAAATATAAATGAGTAAAAAATGTAAATCCTGAAATTTACAGCTAGGTTCCAAGAAGGTTTGCCACTCATAAATCTATGTATTTATCATGTTGCTAGCATTAAAATATAAACATTTTAATGCTAGCAACACAGCATGCTGGAACTTTTGAAAAATGAAGGATCACAAAGTGATCAGCGTAGTGCGGGTGCTCTCACACAAATGTCAATTTACCAGTGGGAGAAAAATATCTGGGGATATTCCACCTTTAATCTTGGAAGCATTGGTACTTTCCCATTCAAGGGCAGAGGGGTAATTTGGGAGTCATCCTAGACTCACAGGTCCTGCTTGAGCAGGTGGCAGCTGTGGTCAGGAAAGCATTTGCACAGCTTCATCTGGGGTGCCAGTTGTGCCCCTTATAGACAGGTATAGATAGTTTTTCATGCCTTGGTTACCTCATGGCTTGACAACTGCAATGCAATCTACGTGGGGCTGCCTTTGAAGACCACCTGGGAACCTCAACTGGTTCAGAATGCAGCTGGAAGGCAGTGATAGGCATGTCTTGGTATCCTCTGCTTTGCAAGTTGTACTGGTTATCATTTTACGTCCGGATGCAATTCAAGGACCTGGCTGTCACCTATAACATAGGATATGGCTACTTGATGGATTGCCTGTCTCCCATAGTATCTCCCTGGCTAATCCAATCTGGCGGGGTTGGCGCACTCCAGTGTCCTTCACTTAAACAGACCTCAGAAGTGTTCCTTGTCTGTAGCATTGTTTGCCCTTTGGAGTGAAGTTCCACCAAGATTTTAACAGCCCTGCCCCTGCTGGTGGTTTGAAAGGCCTTGAAGACCTGGTTCTTCCCTCAGGCCTTTGGCAAGCATGATTGGTTTTTTCCCCTTTTTGTACCACCTGGTTTTGTCATTTCTGCCATCTTTTTTTTTATTGTTCCCTTGTTTTTAACAATTTACAAATAGTCCAGAGTCACTGGTAGCCAGGCAGCATATAAAATTAATAAATTATCATTATGATTATCAGACTATCCATGTCCTGTGTGTCCTCCTTAGGCTGATGTCAGAGTATCATTTTGGAAAGGATCACAACCAATAGCTTGCTTTATGTATCTAGGACACTGAATTGTTCAGAACATCGGTGTGAAATTGCTATCAGTTTCTCCCAAGATCAGAGGGCCTTCCTAAAGCCTCTTTGTTTTCAGTCCTTGTTTCCAGGCTCCAGAACTATCTTCTCCCTCTAGCTAGTCTTGTCCTATTGGTTCTCCTCACCCAATTCCTTATGAAAAATTGAAAGTGGTTTTTTTTTTTTAGTTTGAGCCTGATAACAATAGTACTTATGTTTATATACTGCCCCATAGTGCCTTACAGCACTCTCTGGGCAGTTCACAATGTCGGCATATTGTCCCCAACAAGCTGGGTCCTCATTTTACCAATTTTGGAAGGCTAGAAAGCTGAGTCAACCTTGAGCCCTGTCAGGATCAAACTTCAGGCTGTGGGCAGAATTTGCCTGAATACAGCTAGGATCCTTCCTCTCTACCATCTCTTTGCTAATTCCTAGACTTTGAGGACTATTTTATGTTGGATCCGTTGTTAATCTGCTAGTGTGTGTATGTGTAAACAGAATAGGAAAGATTTAAAATAAAAGAGAATAAAATGCCTATTTGGGGAAATTCATATTGGGAGCTCCAGAAAGGATGCCAGGAAATAATTATAGTCTGCAGGCAAATTTGAGGTTGCTATTGTCCTAGACATTTTGCAAATGCTGGCAATAGAACCATAGAATCAGTAGCTCACACTGGGATGGCTCATCTCCTAGGCAAAACCTTTGCCCCTTTCCTCCGCTACAGGAGAATTAGGAAATTGTTTTCTGTGTTCTTTTAATCCACAGCTTTAAAATGCTGAGTTTTGCTGCTTTGCCCCTTGAGTTTTTCCTTCTCCTTTCCATTGTGTTTATTTTAATGAGATTTTAGGTAGTAAATAAAGGACAAAAGAGAGAGATGGTCTCAAATCAATTAACCTTAAGCTTAAAATGGCTCTAGCAAGTCAGGATTTAGGACTGTAATATGAGAGCTAAAATGGCAATACCTCTGCAGGTAGATGTTTAGAAGCACATGGCTGGGTGGGAGATCCAATCCAACCTTCTTCTCTCAGAAGAAATAAGGGAAGCCCTGAAATGGGATGGATTGAAAAAAATGGGATACAGAGAAAAGATAAAAGCTATTGCGGTCGATGTCCTTCAATTGCCCAAATGTCAACTCTATGCTCTATACCTGGTTTTGTGAGAGGGCAGTGAAAGAAAGAGGTTAAAACCCTTTTTATTTCTTTCTCCCATTCTCATCATGGTAACAAGATGGTTGTCATGCTAGTTTAAAGTTCATCTAGTCCAGAATGCTGTTGTGTGATACTCGAAACTATGAATATGTATGTTCCATTTAAATAGATCCTTCTTGTTAAATCTTCCATGCATTTGTCTTATTTAGCCCTCTCTTTTAGCCTTCTGAGATTTTCCAACCATGTTGAACTCCATAGCCAGAATGACCAGCAAATTAAAAATGTTGGAGCTCAGCACATTCAGAGGGTAGCATAATGGCTAGTATAATCTTTCCCTGATATGATGATGATAATTGTAACTCACATAATGCATTTTATAATTACACACTTCTTTGGGGCTGTCCTAATATTTGGAGAAAGAAATTCATATAATTATATAATTCCCATCACACCAACTTGCTTTTTAGCAGAAACCATACCTATCTCCAAATCTAGCTTTTCCATATGGCAGAGGAGCAAAAGTGACTTCGCCATCTTAACCCATCTTCGTCATGTTTCCCCTTCTTCCTTAATTCACTGGATTGCTCATACACTTGACTTTGTAGTAACAGCAGGAAGGAGAACAGAAATCACTAAAGACTAGTGACAAGAGAGAGAAATAGAGAGCTAGTCTATCCAGGTTTGTTTCCCTGTGCCTGCTAGATTAACAGCCGTTCCATTGTCTATTTTGGTCATGAAGGCTTTTTTTTTTTTTTAAATGTGCTGGAATCTTCATCAGAAACAATGTTTCTTGCAAATGATCAGATATGAAGCTATGACATGGCAGACACTAATTTCCTTGTCAGTTTAATGACACACTTGTTGTGGGTGACATGGCGCTATCTCAAATTGGTTCTTGCACAAAAAAAAAGGCATTCATTTCCGAGAAGGTACTAGAATCTCAAATCCACGGAAACCTTATAGCTCCTTAAAACTAGAATGGCAAATTATGCATTGTTGGAGAGTTGAATGGCTGCTTACTGCCAGGCTCAGTACACTAAGAGAAAAGGTATAAGTCATTGCTAGTAGACCATTCCTGAAAAGATGAAAACTTGGAGGAGACACTATCCTCCCTGGTTTTGATTCCTAAGGAAGTATAGACTCATTGCTAATTTTGACTCTTTATTTACTGGAAAGACTGGGAGCTGGAAAGGAAATGATTCTGTAGCAAGATCTCAGTTCAGATGCCAGCAAGACAAGACAGGGAAGGAAAACCTATGAGCAAAGGGTTCGAAAGATGGAAAGAGAAAGAGGACATGTGTAGCCATCAATGTTATCTCACTGTGGGATAAAATTACAGATCATAAGGATCACAATAGGGCACAAAGTAAGGATCACAATAGGGCACATATTTTTTATGGGGAAGGTCCTAGATATAGTCCTGGCACCTCTAATTAAAAGGATCAGATGGCAGATGCTGGGAAAATAGCTACCATGAATCAGAACAGAGAGGACATTACTAGGCTGGATAGAAGACAAGTTCAATTTGAAATAAAGTGACCATCCATATTCCTATATTCAGAAAGAGTCAACTGTATATGAACTAGCACCTTCCTTAGACATCTCACAAATCAGCCTACATTACTGAGAGCAAAAAGATGCATAGTCGAATAAGAAAAGCATAACAGAAAACCCTTACGAACAAATAAACAAATAAACAAATAAATAAATGTTTATATAAGAAATCAATGGGTCACATGATGGAAAAAAGACCACCACCAAGGACAGCTTATGAAAAAAAAATCTGTTTGTGACTCTAAGTACAACATGCAGAAAATATCTAGTCAAACAATAGATTTTGTTTACTGATAATAATGAATATTAAACATTAAGCCCCTGACATCTATCTGCAAAAGCATAAAGTTTAGGCAAGTGGACAGCCTAGGATTGTATTTATGAAAAGAGTGGCCATAGTCACTCCTGAAACAGTAGAGCAGCCAACTAAACAACCAACCAACTAAATATAAAGCAAGTAGTATTAAAAACCTACTTAGATTTTTTTTTCTTTTTTTGGTCAGGTGCCGCTAATTCTTTTCATTCTTCCCATTTAAAATAAATGGCCCACATTTCTGCCATTATTATAGTTGCTTCTCTTTCTACTTGTTTCTCCCAGGAATTAATCTCATCTTGCACTTAGGTGATGAAGAAATTCTATTTACATGGGCTTTACTAGGTCCTAATTCCAACTGCCATCTTGGCAGCTCCATTCTATTTGTGGTCCAATTTTCCATCACAGAATTTAATCAAGATACTCTATCATCTATCTGTCTGTCCGTCCGTCCGTTCATCCATCCATCCATTTATCATCCATCCATCCATCCATCCATCTCCATCCATATCTATGCAAACTGGTAATGCAATTGCTGTAGGGCTGCTCAGAAATGAGTCTTAATTACAGCAGAGCTACCTACCTGCTCCCCCCCTTTTCCTAACCAATAGAATAATCAATAACCACTTTTTCTAGCCAATAGAATAACCAATCCCCAACCAATAACCAATCCCCAACTTTGCCTATCTGACCTTTGTCTAAATGCCTCGCTTTCAGAGCCTGGCAATTTTTATTTTGTCCTCAATAATTTTGTGTTCAGTGGCCACTGGCCAAGATCCCTATTTCTTCATCTTAAACTGCTGAATATGAAACACAGCTTCCAAATCCACAGAAGAGCTGTATCAAGAGAAGCATACCAACCTGTGCTTCCTTTGTACAAGGAAGGGCTGCTACACCTATTATGTACCTGAGGTACATCTAAAGTTTTTCAGTGTTCCTTTCGAATGTTAAACGTGTGATAACTTTATGTATCAGGCTCAGTTTTCAGAAAAATATGGCACGCTGCTGACCTCCTCGCTGAATGCATAGTCTAGGAAACTTGTCATTCTCACTGCATAACGTGCAAACAGCTCTTGAAACTTTGGAGGGGAAAAAAAAAACCTTAGTGACACTGCAATCTACTGCAGGTTTTCTCAAGAGCAAGTCCATCTTAGATCAATGGGAACCAACCCTGTCACCTGTAGTTTTATTCTAATGAAAAGCCAACAGCAAATATGCACAAAAGCTCTGCTTTTGAGTCTGCAATAGGTAAACAGCAACAGGTAGAAAGAAGCATGAAGTCATATGAAATCTCTGTTTCCTTCTATGAAACTGAAAGCCGAAGCTTGCTACTTTTCAGAGTATAGAAAGAAGCCAACATGTTTGCACGTCTTTGCTGGCCGGCTCCAGCTGTTGTGCAAGTAGACCATTCCTGCAGGCACCACTTCAGTACTAATACACTTCTGGAAACTCAGGGACAGCAGCCATGCAAAGCCAAACCACCAGCAGCCTGCTATACTATGTATCTGTGGCTGGTACTGGACCACTCAAGGCAGCAACCATGGAGCTAAACAGAATAGTCTCTGATGTAAGGAAACCTCCATTGCAATGAAGGCTCTGGCTTCAAATAAACAGGTCAGAGAAAAGTTTAAATCAGGGTGGGTGGATAGGGTTGATCTGGACTGCTACGTTTTAAAATGCAGAATGATCCCTTTAATAGATACAGTCTACCACTCAGCCAGGTGCCTGATCCAAATCAGGTCTGTAACAAACAGAAGATCGATCAAAATGAAGACAATACCACTCCCAACAACCGAGCGATACCTTCTAGGAAACTCCCATCACCAACTGATCCTCTTGAATCTTATAGACTTCAAACATTGCAAGGTAACCTCACCTCTTACCTATACTTATTCCCTCACCCCCTACACCCCTTTCTGAATGGTAGCCTTGAGGAAGCCTAGCAAAGACAAGGGACAAAATGTCTGCAGAAACCTTGATTAATACCATGGTATTCATTTCCCCAGGCTTGGAGAACTGGACCAAAGGTATCTAAAGACTCCTTTATCTGAAAGCTAAGGTGGTACAAGTTCTGCTCACAGAGACCTTCATGCAAATGCCATCACTTGCCTCTTTCTGATGCTACTGTCCCCGTTCCTGAAGCCTTGATTGCCTGAGGTCATCAGGGGGAAGAAATCCAGTGGCAAGAAGCTCTCATGTTTCCCTCCTGTCTCTGAATGCAGGCCCTGAACTCATTTCTCCACTTCAAGTGACGTGAAATGCAGGAGGAAGAGGCAATGATTTTTAGCAGAAAAAGCAGATTTTGGGAGGAGGCCAACACCAAACCTTTCCTGCAGTTTCTATCCTCAGTCATTTTGCCCCCAGCAAGGCTCCATGGCTCAAAATCTGAGCTGCCTGGGGGGAAAAAATCAGCTGATAAGGAGCTTTGGGGAAAACAGCAGAAAGAGGAAAGGTTTGGCACTACCTTCTATTATATTGCATTTTCCATTCAGAAATTATCTACTTTCACCTTGGGCTTTAGGGTCCCCCCCCCAAGTGCTCTGGGGATGTCTGAAGTCATAGGAGTACATTTATAGCAAAATAAATTGGATGTTTGTAAGCATGATAGTTGTAAATAAAGAAGAATCTGGATCATAACAAATAGCATGAGGGAACTACCACAAGTCTGCAGGATTTATAGTAGAAAATCCTGGCTTGGCAACTTTAAAATGGCATAGTCAGTGGCATATATACCATGCTGTGATGCTAAAAACAGAAACATAATGAGAAACCAATTGTAGCTAAAGCAAATTCTCCCTTTTTGTAACACCTTTACTAACATGTTGGAAAAGGGCCAACTACACTACATTCAACACCTTGGATGAGGAACATTACTTGATTAGTAATCTCTTTTATTTATCTGTAAACAATTATGTACAGCACATTTAAGGCTTTTTAAATATCATTCTCACTACAAATATCTGAGGGGGATACTGTTACTCTCAGTTAACTGCAATATGGTTGATTACAGCTAAAAATGTCAAATAACTACCCAACTGAGTTTATAGCTAAGGTATAACCAGAACACATGTTTTCAAATCAGAATCTCAGCCTAATGCTATAGACCCAATTTAATTTCCATCTTCCACAATATTTTGGCCATCAAGTGCTCAAAATATTAAAATAAAGGTAAAAGGAAAAGAATGGGATATGCATATATCAGTCCTAAATACACAGAAGTATCCACTCCAAGACTTTAATTGTTTTTATTCCAGTACCATTTATCTTTACTGGTACAAACCAGTGCAGTGTAAAAATCTAGTAACATAAATTCTGTGAAAAAGGATTTCATGTTTCACACGTTGAACAAATAATACTCTAATAAATCAAAGCCAACCCCTCTCCACACGTGCACTATGCATGCAACATGCATACAAAAGGGGGGGGGGGGCTTTGATTGCACAGTTGCTGCCATTATCTTGATTTTTTTTTTTTACTCAACTCTCGCAGATGCCCCTGGCTTTGCTCAACTTGTTCTTTTAAATGTTTTAAATGCTATTTTATTTAATATTTGTTCAAAGAAGCTGGCATGCTACAAAAGGAATGAGTAACCTTTAGTGTCCTTTTATTTACAAAGAATGACTCTGAAATCTGTAGGCACTTTCTTAGCAAATAAAATTGGAAAGGAGAAGGGCAGCTCACTGCTTTGTTTAGAAGAGGTCCACAGACCCAGGAAAACAGAAAGTAAACTGGGGGGGAGGGGGGCAATCTCACCACTCTGCTTATTGGCTAGATGTATACTTGTTATAGCATATAGATGGGATATACAGTGCTTCCTCCTCTTATTTTTTCACCACAATAACCTTGTGACATACAGTAGGGGCTGAGACAGGTGACTGGCCCAAAGTCTCCCAGGGAACCTCTATGGCTGAACAAATGCTGGTCCAGCACTTGTACCACCACATTATCCCGGCTCTCTGCTAAATGCACAGTTCTGTGAATGACTCTACCATGAACGGCCACCATTTTGTGAACAGGCATAACAGCCCTTTTGTGAGAGCACACCGCAGACTCTCAAATATCCCACCAGCCCCAAAGGTTGCCTGTCTCTGATCTTCCCAAGCTGGCTGCTGTTCTCCATAGTTGTAGACAGGGAGCTTTCTTTGCGCTGCTTTCTGACATTCTTTTGACTGGAAGTGTTACGGGAACCAAACTTGATAATTTCTGTCTCTATTGATGAAGCTTCTTTTTCTCACAATAGTCCAGATGTTCAATAAAGGGTGTTATCTAAATTCTAATAATTAAACCAGCTACAGTAAATATGATGGTCATGCCGTTTGATCGCACACTGATCTGTGCAGTTACTGTAAACAGAAGTCAAAGAAGTTTATATTTAGTTGTGCCTCTTCTCTTATGAAACTAGGCCTGAAAAAGACTTCTAAACTATTTATAAAAATATATTTATTGTATTCGTGTACTTATTGCAATATTTGCACTCCACCCTTCTTCCTAAACAGAGGCTTCCAAAGCAACTGGTTAGTAAGTGAAAATGAATGGTGTTAAATATAGGTTGGGACTACAGTACATTTCTCAGGAGCTCCAGTGTAACCGGGCTATTAGGAAGGAAGCTGTTAAGTATTCCAGCTGTTGCACTTTAGGTATTCTATACAGTACTGATCAAGTAGAAGACTGCCCTATAACCAAGCTGCGAATCACTCAGGTATTTTAGACTCTGAAAGCAGGACAACTCCTCAAAAAGTCAGCTACATAGTCTCCAATTTATGCACCACTGTCATAAGGGACCATAATGGAAAATAATGGAGTCTGCTCACCATTATTCAGATGCCATGAAATACAATTAACTTTGGCCTTGCAAATTCCTCTCTTTCCTCTCCAACCAAAATCTTGGGAAGGCTTTGGTTGCTACTGCTGCTATTTTAGGCTAATGGAAGTTTAAGCTTTCCTCCAAAACCTAACCATGATTCATTAAACTATGGCTATTGTGAAACCAGCCAGTTTCAACTCCATTTCAATTTGGCTTGATTTCATTTATCAGAGAAATCACTACTTGTCTTAATGAAACTACAATATATCCTCATGACATGTGAAGCATTAACACAGAAGTCAGGTCTGCTGCCAGATACAATCCTGCTTCCTACTTCCCTTAATTCATTGAAACCAGCTTGCTATCTGCAAAGATAACATTTTACACACACACACATACACACACAAATTACGTGTATGCACATTCTCAGCTATATTTTGCAGAAAGAGAAAATCTTGTCTATCTGTAATATTCTTGTTCTCTCTCAAATTCCATTATGTATAAAGATTTTTTTATGTAGCTCTATCATGTATTGACGGTGTCTCCTCCTGGTTTATGAAGTACTCATATTAGTTAATTAACAGAAAATTTTCCTTAACAGTAACAGGTTATGTCTTCAGCTGGTACCTCTTACGGGTTACTTTGAAATTCAAAAGTTATTCAGCAATACTTTCTGTTTTGATAAGAGTTCATGCTGAGAAATAGAAGGAAATATATGAATGTTTTGTATCAATGCATGTTGTTCTGAAGCTGAGGAAGATGGGAATCCAAATGTATCCATCTATATTCAGAAAATCAGCTTTCAGAGCAGACTGCACTTCTGGTAGCCACGTTCCCTAGGAAGTGTGAGGGGTTGTTTTCCCAACACATCTGGAATGCACCAATTGGAGAATGACTGGACTAAAGACCCCAGAAAGTAATAATCTCAAAGCTGATAGAATTAGTGCACATATAGATCCCTGACAGATTGTTTTAAAAGAATTCCCTTTGAAAGATAAAATAACAATAAAATAGGAATGGAACAGAAAATAAACAGGAAGAGCCAAAACACAGCATTACATAACGCCCATTTCAACTTTTACCTGATGGTATTAGAGATCTGAACTTCCCAATATGTCCAGAAGGAACTATAGTACTTGTTTTTAAAGATATGGATTTTCACCAACATGAATTTTCATATTATTTTTGCAGCTGTGGTTATAAAATGCAACAAGACATACAGTAGTTGCAAATCTTCTTTTTGCCTTTCAAGAAGTCATCAAGGCATCCTCAAATGATTGCTATCTTAATGGCTTTGCTAGCTGTAGGGGTGTGCCCTTTGAATGGTCTCTGGCTACAGTGATTGATATCTTTTGTGGCTTGGCTGTTATTAGTAATTTACATCTTTTCTTAACTTTGTTGCTGCCTAGAGACCTTTTAAAAATATTCTATAATAGTTTTTTTTTTATTTCCAAGTGTTTAGATATGTGAAGACTAGAACGGTCAGAGAAAAAGGGTGAAAAGGTAACCTCTCAAAAACAGTCAGGGGAAAAAAAGCTATTGTGTATCTTTGTGTCTTACTGTTTTAATGGTCTGATTATGCTGTGCGCACACTTTTGCCCTTTACGAAGACATAACAAGGCATTTAAAACACACCGCTGATCTACAAACCTGTAGCTCTATGGCAGGAGAAGGGCAATAAATTGGTGTAATAATTGTTTAGCACTGCAGAACAAGACACACAAAAACAATATGGGCAAAACTGTTACAGATTCTCACCACCCTTGTATAGGAGTCAGTGACTTGGTACAGACTTAGTCACTCCTAGACCAGACAGGCTAAACCAATGGGATTAAAATAATTTATGATTGTCCTATTGATTTCATTTGGTCTGCTCTAACTCTGGATCCAACCCATGGAGAACAAGAAAGCAGCTGGCACGGATATAGCTGTACCCACCAAATCTGCCATTCTTTGGAAACACTTGCATGAAATGTCATTGTTTAGTACCGCAACAGATTTCAGTGCTTCATTCTCTAATTCAGAGGCATTCTATCAGCAGGACTAAGCTTACTCCCACTGTGGTCTTAATTCTCATAATTTGTCATCTGGTTCTTTTCTGCTCAAAATCTGCTTGCTGTGGAAGAAAGCTGGAATATGTTCCGCGGGCGCAGAAACAAAAGGACACATAAAAAGTCTGAATGGCTGTCGGAAACGTTCCCACCCCTCATTCAAATGTGCGTGTTGGTGGAAGGTCACAGTTCAGGGAAGTAATCTATTCTCTGTGTACACCATCACAGTATCAGTCTCTGAAATGTAAATGGATCTCAAGTAATAAAATTGGAGAAAGCCCCTTCCTCAGGATGTCTTTGGTGGTCATACCTAATACCTTTTCCACTGTCTAACCTGGCTACAGCTGATAGGAACGGAAATCCAACAAATTGGGGATGGGGCACCATGTTACCCACCTCTGGACCAGTAACATGATTCCGTGTAACCCAGTTAATGGACCCTTTTAGTGGGTGGTCCCTAAATGACATGGCAAACTATATTCACTGCATTTTAACCTTCCCCTCCTTTCCATCCAGTATCCCAGCACCCTTTGCAGCATTGCCCATAAAGATTTCCAACAATTGCAGAAAGTGAAAAACAAAAGGGAGAAAGCAGAGATGCACTTCTAAAAACCACAGTAGTTTCTTCTTCTTTGTTTACCCAAAATAGTGGCTATGGTTGTTTAATTTAGCAATTAGTCTGGGTTTAAAAGCTACATTGGTTATAGAAAACTAGCCTAGAATAAACTATGACTTCAAATGTTGGTTAAGACACACTGAACCACAGTTTAAAGTACTGCCTAGCATTATAACTCATACTACAACATTGCTTAATGCATTTTATGAACCATAACTGAAAAATAAAGGCAATCTAATAGTGGAGAAAGGAGGAAGATATATTGGCCAATTAAATATTCTAGGAAGCCCACCATGAAGATTTGAATGCCAAGTTACCCTTTCTTTTTTGTATTGGTGGGCACCATGTGAATGGATGCACAATGTGGAGGAAATATAAAACCAATATAGCAAGATATAGCCTTGATTAGTATATATTAATCTCCTTCTCCTACATGATTTAATTCCCTTATTTAGCTATTCTGAATATCACCACTTCCTATGGTAACAAATTCCAATAGCTCAATGGCATTTAATGATCAGCATTAAAGAACAATCCATGAAATAGGAATTGGTGTGTGGATGTAGTGGAAGCAACAATATTTGCAAAGATATGAAGATATATAGAGATATAGTGAATGGAGCTGATATAAATTAATTTTAGCTGTATTTACTTTTGCTTTTCTTTATCCCGTGCCTTTAACTTTTTGGCTTGCTATTTCTCATACACATTTTTTTTGGAAGCTGCATAATGTAATTTTAAAAAATAGATGGGGCGGGCAGTATGATGGGTATGTATGTACATGCTGACCAGTATCAGCTAAAAGAAAATGTAGGTCTTTGAAACAGGGAGTGACCAAGTGTATGTTTCACTCTTCTGCGGCACACACATGCATTGCCTAAAATCAAAGTTTTGCTGTTTGTTTTAGAACAATTGCCTAACTCATTTGCAAAATTAATTGAGTAATCAATTATTTAATCAACTAAAACTCATTATGCTTAATCAACTAAGATCTCTTTAATTGGATGATAGCCTAATTCTGAAGAGATGGAAGACTGAGCAGCCCTTTCTAGCGCCTTGTCACTCAAACTCTACAGGTAGGCAACATGAATGTCTTTATTTTTATTTTTTAATTTATTGTTGGGGTTTATAGGCTGTTTCAATCCAGATGCTCTGATTATAGTTAAAAACTATGAAATGGAAGAATGATTCTCCAAGGAGAAGGTCTTCTTCTGTTCTTGGACTTGCATTTATCCCATCTTGAACTCATTGCCAAAGGAAAGGAAAGGAAAGAACTACATTATTTTCAACCAACAAACAGAGGAAAATTAACATAACATTGGTACTTCAACAGCTAAATTTCAGGGTAAATTTCAAGTTTCTAGGCATCTACTCGAACAATAGCACAATTTAAGTCCCCCCTCCACCACCCCCTCCACCCCCCATCTGGAAGCATTTACAGACTGAGATAAACTCTTTCTCTTTTTCAATCCTTGGCAGGAAAGGTATAGAATAGGTATCAGTAGATATATTCTGAGATTTATGAAGGTGTGCCTATGAAATGATTTTATGTAAAGAAATAATATGCAGTTTTATGAGTTGCTCACCTTCATATGTTGGTGTTTCATTTAAATGATATTCTTGTTCAGACTTGGCTAATGTACAGAAGAGGGTCACAATAATATATACTGTATAGTCTAACACATCTATCACATCTATCTGCATTTTCACATGCACACATGGATATATTCAATTATACCGGTATGTAAACACCAATTTTTATCATATTGATGAATAAGAAAAAGATGATTTTTCTTTCATACAATATGCATGTTTGTTTGGGGGGAGGGGTTGATGCCTTTGAGTCACAAGCCACCAATGAACTCTTGGTGACTGCCTGTGATTTTCTTGCAAGGTTTCTTCCGCAGTGGTGTGCCATTGCTTTCTTCCCAGGGTTGAGAGAAAGTAAATGGTCCAAGGTCATCCAGTTGGCTTTGTGTTTCATGTAACATTAGAATTTCAGGGTCTCCCAGCTTCAAACCTGATGCCTTAACCCCTGTACCAAACTAGCTCTGTTTTATGCATCCTCCATAAGTCAAACGCTTAACAAAAGTGCTCGTAATTCCAGTCTGTACTAAAATACATAAGCACTGCCAGCATACAAACTTGTTTAGAGTGGGGCTGGCACATGGGAAAGGCATGTGTCAGGCTAGGCTGGTGATGTTCATTTACATAGCCTTATACTCTTTGCTGATAGGTCTAAGAGCAGAAATGTTACATCTCTTAAAATCATGGTGCCAATGGATTAAGCAAGCAATGCATAAGGCAAAGGAAATTCGATAGCTCTGCTGCTATGAAATGAATCTTATCCCCCAAGATTCCAGTGTCAGATTCCCACTCATCAGCAATTCCAGCAATCAAGGTCAGGACACAGCTGGAACACTGCCTCTTCTAAAACAGTAACCTCAGCTAGGCGCAAGGTAGCAATCCATCTGATGGCCTCTTCTCATAGGCTACAATTCTGCTACCTGCAACATTGGGACAGACACTGTCTACTATCCAATGCCCTGACTTTTATTAACAGGCCTTCCAACATCCATTAGTATGAAATTAAAAGCAACTACCACAGCCCACAGAGCCAGTTTATTCGGGGAAGAGAGAACTAAGAGGAAAAACTCCATTTTGCCCAGAACTACACTCCTGAGTCTAAACAGGCTATCAAGTTCTAAAAGAAAAACTTGTTCATGGATCTCTTGTATCACATCAAGTGTGAACTTAAATCAATCTCTTCATAATGCTGCCTGCCCTTGGACTGGGCTGCTTTTAGCCCTTAAAACCACGAATTCCTTCTGGGTGTTCTGAGCTCCGCTAATGTGTATTCAGTGTAGAGGATTATAATATAATACTTAGCGCGCTTTATGTAGCACTTTCAGATATTCAAAGGATTTGTATATTTAGCTTGCTCCAACTTTATAAGGCAGGCCAGCACAGTTTACCTATCTACTGCAGATGGGGTTTGTCTAAATAATTGACTTGATAATTAGTATCTCCATTAATGGCAAAGGACTTGAATCATAATTCATATCCTTAGCCACTATGATGCACCAACTCTAGAGCAGTTTTTCCAGCCAGGACTGATTTGGAAGAGTTAGAGGAGAATTCCATCTTCTCCAATCAATGGAGCTACTGAGGGTACTGGCTGGGGTTTACAGGAGCTCCAATCCAACAGATAATATAGGTTATATAAGCTAAATGGAAGCCGAGTGGCTATAGTTCTAAATGATGAAAGAAAGAAAGAAAGAAAGAAAGAAAGAAAGAAAGAAAGAAAGAAAGAAAGAAAGAAAGAAAGAAAGAAAGAAAGAAAGAAAGAAAGAAAGAAAGAAAGAAAGAAAGAAAGAAAGAAAAAGAAAAGAGAAGGATTCCAGTGTAGACCCTTTCCAATGACTATGGATTCTGGATCCCACCTTGTTATAGCTTCTTTATCTCTCGTTAATTCTTACTGGTAGTGGGGGGAGATCCAATTAGTTTTCTTTCCTGAGTTCCAAATGATTTTTCATCCCTGTAATTAATGGGCAAGTCGGAGCGGAGCTGCATGGCAGGCAAATTGCTGGTTCAGGGGAGGGGGGTAATTTTCTAGATATGATAATGAGGGTTGCTTTCTTGCTTTTAAATAATGTATTCATTATTGGGAGGGTTGCAAGGGGGAAACATCCAGAAGTGTTGGATTCTTGTTTCTTTATTGAGAAGAACCTAAATTGTGAATTGTGCTGTAGTATTGGCATACCTGATCAGCACTCCTATCTAGGTCAGTGATAGAAGCCAAATTCAGGAGGAGCAAAATATAGCTCACTCTCCCATTTTGTGGCACTCACAGGAGGTGAAATTCTGATCAAAGGGGGATACACACACACACACACACACCACACACACATATAATACACACACACACACACATATATATATACATATATAGATATAGATAGATATGTATCTTTATAGGCTGCTGGGATGGTATTTGATTAAAACTTCTTCCCCCCCATACACATATTTAGCAAAGCCTTTCTTAGATTGACAGCAAAGGTCCTCTGCCTTGCTTAAGTCAAGACTGAGATCAAATTGCAAATGCTTGTATCACACATTGAACTGCAAACTAGCAAACCATAATTTAGCTAATTTTGCTATCAAAACATGCTATTATTTATGGTTAATTTACAGTTCACTGTCACTCAAGAAATTCACTTGATTAAGCCACAAGCATAAGTAAGCATGTCAAGCAATTTTAGTCACTATCTAATAGACTCAACTAAACTTTCATTTGGATATGTTAGTAATTAAAAGTTATGTAGACCTTTCTGTCCTACCCATGTAGACAATTTCATATTCAGGAGAGTTAAATATTCAGTAGGGTGGTGCATGTTTCAAAATTGATTAAGAAGAAGAGCTTTGCAGCTCACATGATGTACTTCTCTTTGGTATTCATTAAAGCAACCTTACTTTTTCAAGATTTTGCAGGAACCTTGAGGGGAAAAAGAAACTGCTCTTTTAATGCAACTTTTAAAGCAGCAGCATCTTTTTTTTCAGGTTTGCATAGAAGCCTGGAAAACAGCCTGTTGTGATGAATAACAAAGATGCTGTCTTCCCATAAAGTTCAAATAATTTTTTCTAAACCATTTTTGAAGCATGCAGAGCCCTATTTAATATTTAGGTAACGTGCAGCACCTAGTTAGCTCTGTGAGAAAAAGTAAGAACAATAGATTGTTACTTATAAAAGCTCTCAATCTAATGAGGGCCCTTTTATCAGCAACTGAGTGACAGCAATTGTATGTATGAGGATCTGTTTTGTGGAGGATGGCCTTCCAACCATGGCTTTTGCCAGAGATGCACTTTTTGCTTGCAGCTTTGTGTTAAAATGAAAGGAATGTGATTGCTGGGTGCTGTGATTCATCAGACGTTGGATGGGAATAGGGAACTGGCAACTATAAATGACCCAATTGTCAATTGGTGCATAATATATAGCATTATTTGTCAACTTTATAGAGCAATGGAGCATATTCTTTTAATCATGTGTGATTCCATTCTCAGCTGTGATCCTTAACCTTTGTAATCCCTCTCCCCTTCCTTTATCTTATCTTATACTACCCATTTAATTCAAACTGTTCCTGTAATCGGAATGAAACTTCAATTAAAGACTGTTTGTAAATCCCGTGATTGGGACCAGACTTCTTTTAAGCATACTAATTAAGACCAGCCTTCGAGAAGCATACAGGTGCCCTATGAGCTTGATAAGAATGATGCATTTAAGCCAGGATAGCACTATGAATTTCTACCATCTGCAGATCATCGCAAGAGGGCCAAAGGTCAGCCTTCAATACAGAACTTTACACATGGACAGTCCAAGGCAAAATCACCCAAAATTTATAGGGCAAACACAAAAACCTCAGTTCAGGACATCACCACAAAGGCATATAAACTCTCTGACCATCCATGGGATAGGAAAACTGACAAATATATCAAACTGGTCAGCCTCCAGGTCTTCCCTTGTTATCATCTGTCCCCTTCTACTCATTCTTGTCTTATATTCAATTTGCTACTCCTTTTCAACAAAGTTGGAAGAGTTGTGTAACCAGAAAATTAAGGGAGTTCTCACCCAATGGGTAGGGCAGACATAGCCAGATTAGAGGTGTCCTTATGGAGTGGAAAGAACTGATTAGGCCAGGGGTGTCAAACTGCCGGCCCGCGGGCCGGATGCATCATAGCAAAACCGTGCCCACCCCATTGCCGGCAATGGCAAAAAAGTCACGATACGTCATGACACGTCACGTGACGTTGCGAGTTTGACACCCCTGGATTAGGCTATGTGTGAACTGATCACAACTGATATTGAGAGAGAAAAAACTTTCCCCTTTCTTATCTTTTAGAAGAACTTACATGTCATTGTCATCTCCAACCCTATTAAAATATTTTATTCATCCAAATTAGTCCTCAGAATTTCCTCCTGCTGTGGAATATTACTTCACTAAAAGATTATTTCACTGGTGAGTGGGTTGGAAGAAATGACATCTCCCACTCCCCTCCCTGTGCTTATGTCTCAGCAGTGAATGATATTATTGACAGGAAGAGAGTGATCTTATTAAGAGTGACAGGATCGCAGATAGTTAGAAACACACTGCAATAGACACACTTCCCAGAATTGCTCTCACTGACATCCAGTCAAGTTCTAATGTGGAGAACAGCCAAACATAAGTTTCATTTCCAGAGGTCAAGCCTTTTGCCCTGTATGCAGGCAAAGATGCTGTTTCTGGTGCCCAAAAATGTAGATCACATTGCAGAACCCAAGCTTTCGCAAAAGGGAGCTTCAATTCAGCCACCTAAAGAAAACAGAAGCCGGAGAACAGGCTAGCTTGTATCAAGACAATCCATCTTCATGGCAGCATGTGTACCTTCTCCTTGAGAAAATGTCACACAGACCAAATGAAGCTCAAGATCAAATCACAGCCAAGAGAAAACTGTTCTACAACACAAGGGCCTTCTTTTTTTAAAACAACAATAAAGCAGAGTATGAACTTATAAAAGGCATATGAAAAGATGCCTGGCATCGTATGTAGAAGAACAAAGGAAGACATCTTCCTTCTTGCTCACGTAATATTAGAATCCAAGAAGTTCAAGGGAAATAAAAAAGAAAGTTACACTTTTTCAAACTATGCATAATTCAACTGTGAGATTTGCTACTGCAAGATAATAGTGGCGATCACCAACTTGGGACACCATTAAAAAGGGATTATTTAAACTCATGGAAGATGTTCCTACTTATTAAAGCTGCACACACTTCAAAAATGATTTGGAGGAATTGCTTCAGGCCTGGGATTAGCACAGCACCTCGGTGTGATTCAGTAAAGCACCTCAACTTTTTTTTTCAGGCTTCTGCTGAAACCGGGATAAATATATTAACATTTTTAGAGTTCTACTGGACTCTTTTTTTTTCAGGCTTGTATGGAAGCCTGGAAATGTCAAGTTAGTTTACTGCATAAGAGAAAGGGGCAGTGTTCACTTTTTCTGAATCATGTTTAATATCGTAGAGTACTATCTCCAATATTTGACATATATATTTCTCAGTGGTAAATAGTTTGGTGTAGTGGTTTCAGGTACCAGGCTAGAAATTCGGAGTCCATGGAATGTAGTTTCACCTTAGGCGCAAAGCCACCCGGGTGGCCTTGGGCCAGTCACTCTATCTCAGCCCTAAGAGGAATGCAAGGGCAAACCTCTTCTAAAATCTTGCCCTGAAAGTTTCAATGATTTGTCCAGTCGCTTAACAGGAGTCAAGACTGACTTGAAGGCACAGACATACATATTCCTCAGCACCACTTTGCTGGAAAACACAGATGGGAAGGTGCTATTATGCTCATACCCTATTTATGGTATCCACCTTATGGACTAGAAAGGATCTGAATAACAAATTCCTCAAGCGATGGCTAGCTCCCAAATGAAAGGAGTCAGCACACCATGGCACTAAGTTGAGGAGGAAGGCAAGACTGCTGGAGGTAGGCTTGTAACAAGCTGGTTTTGTTCTGCAGTCATGCATAGATTGCTGTATCCCCACCTTCTTCCTGCTGTTTGGACACCAGGCGAAGTCAGGGGGATGAAGAAACTCCACCTCTTGCACTACCATCGCTCTGGCTTTCTAAGGCTTTTTCATTTGTATGCTTGCTCAACCCCTGCATCCCCTTTGTGAAAGGAGAGGTAGCCACCAGTGCTTGCTAAAAGCAAGAAAATATCTTGGGGGGGGGGAGGGATTATTATTCTGTCACCCAGCAGCAAGACATAATGTCACATCCTGCCCTGCAATTAAGCTCTTAATCTTTTGAAGTCTGAGTGATCATGACCAGTAGCCATCTCCAATTCCACTGTCACTCTATCAGCTGTTCTTGTAATCGCAATATTCATCCATAGGGTAGCAAGTGAAGGGTAGGAGCCCATGTGTGGGAGTTTCCTTTCAGAAATTAGTGTGCACATATGTGTCTTTCAGTGAGATGTGATTACATATTTAGGAGACTTAATGTTATCCTGCAGCAAAAAAAGAAAGAAAGAAAGAAATTATAGGAAAGGTAGTTCAGAATAACTTATCTGCTATGACTTGTCCTTGAGAACAGTAGATGTATATATTTTAGCAGTAATTGCTTGAACACATATTGTATATGAGTGACTATCACACGGTCAACGAGTGGCCCTATCACATGGTCAATGAGTAAGCAATTAGGCTAGCAAGGTCTATAAAAGTAATCTCCACCCCCGAAACTTCACTCTGAGGACGCTGGCAGGGGACCAGCGAAAGCTAAGTTGTTTTAATATTGTAAATAGTTGTTTTTATTGTTTTAAACTTTTTTAACAATAAACAGCTGGTTTATATTTCTCCCGGAGATCGAGGACTGTGTCACTGAACACACACACACACACATACGTGTGTGTGTGTGTTTTCCTGAAAGCCCTAGCTTGATTTTGGGATGGGACTAATATAAGTCCTACTCCCAAAATAAGCCCTAGTTTTGGGGTGAGGCACACACCTAAAAATCAAGCTATGGCGGGGTGAGGGTGTGGAGCTGCCCCATGTGCCCCGCACCTGCTTACCGTTGCAGCCAAGCCTCTCCTCAACGGCCACTTCTTCTGCAGCATTCCCAGGTCTGCATTTTGCAGTCAGAGGCCTTTCCGGAATACCACTGCAGCCGAGAACCGAGTATGGATTGAATCCATAGTTCGGTTCTCAACTGCAGAGGCCTTCCGGAAAGGCCTTTGACTGCGAAATGCAGGCCGAAGCTCCATTCTCAGCTGCAGAATGAAGCTGCTCCTTTGGCCACAGAAGAAGTGGGCTGGCTGGGTGGGGCTGTCGGTGCTGGAGGTGAGTGGAAAAGACACCCCCCCCAAAAATAAGACCTGGAGGCAAAAAATAAAATGAAAAATAAGAGCGGGTCTTATTTTCAGGGAAACAGGTTATGTATGTATGTATGTATGTATGTATGTATGTATGTATGTATGTATGTGTATGTATGTATGTATGTATATGCTTTACAGCCCTCTCTAAGCGTTTTACAGAGTCAGCATATTGCCCCCCCAACAATCTGGTCCTCATTTTACCGACCTTGGAAGGACGGAAGGCTGAGTCAACTTTGAGCCAGTGAGAATTGCTGAACTGCTGGCAGCCAGCAGTCAGCAGAAATAGCCTGCAGTACTACATTCTAACCACTGTGCCACCACGGTATTCCATCTCCCCTTCTCTTTCCATTCTACTGATAAATATATATCGATTGCCAAAATAGATTGCTGCGCAGCATTTTACACTTTTTGTTTCAGATAGCTTGCACTAAAATGTATCATTCAAGTTTCTTTCCATGCAGCTATATTAGGACAAACCAGTTGTTCCGAAAGATATGGATGGCATACTGCTCTTAAATATATTGATCACAGCGTATAATCCAAATAGTGTCCTGTGAACAATTCAGTATGGAAAGTGGCACTACATAGCAACTCTAATTAAAAAGTAAGAACATTTACGGTAAACTAGAGTTACTGCCATTAAGAAGACAGACATTACATCGAAGAGGCTGAGGTTTTCTGAAAGCCAAGGCTCTTGTGAGAGAAGGTTAGAAGTAGGAGATAAAAGGGGTTATTAAAACAAAGCTTTAATAAAATTCGCCTTCTCTGTTTCTCTGAGCCTATTCAATGCTGTCTGCAAGGTGTGTTGGGATCCCCTGGTGACAGGCAGCCAGGAGATAATTAATGCTCATTAATCTCCATAGCTCCTGCAGGGACCATTCCTGGGAACACTTAGTCAATGTTTACAGTTTGGCTTTACAGTTTTCAGTCAATGACCCTCATAGTATCACACGTAAGAGCGGAATGAAATGAATGTAAGAGGCTCTATTCCATTGACTGTAGAGCCATGAGCTGAATGTCAAGGATCCTGGGCCCTATTCAAGATCCTGTATATGGTACTGAGTATCAGAAGAAACAAGAATGTTTTATGGAAAAGCAACTTTGATCGTAATGGGCCCATCCCCTCCCAAACCCCACCACTTTCATTTCCTAAAAAAACAACTAAGAGGAAGATATTTTAAACTACTCTTCCCACAACCATTTACTGATTATTATGCTAGCTGGAGGTAATGAGAGCTGAAATCTGAAACAGCTTGGGATCATCAGCTTGCCAGTTCTTGGATTAAGTCCTGAAGAATTATTTAACTGAATTGCTATTTGTCAAAGAGGTATAGAGTTGTTTTTTTGAGCCCTATATCATTTTCTTCATCATCAAGAATTTCAGCCAAGAAGCACCTCTCCTCTTTCCTCCGGCAGGAATGTGTTGCTTTGGACAAAAGCTTGGTTTGAACTTTTCCCAAACACTCCAGGTCCTTGACCAGATTAACCCAGAATGCTTCTCCCAACTTGGCTCTCACCTTTTATCACATAGTCACATCACTATGTCCAATTATCAATTGCTGCCTTATCAGAAAACTGAGTGGGAACTATGGATGGGGAAAGTGCTAAGAAAGAGTGTGGATTGGAAGGAAGGTAGGAAAAGTGGTGGGAAAAAGATATACGTTGTTGTTTAATGTGAATAGAGAATAGCCATTTCTGTTTATGCAGAATTAACAGTCACGTTGAGCATATAACTGTCAATACAGCTAACATATATCTTGGTCTTGATTTATATATTTAGAACAATGTATGTTCATCATCAGCCATTCAGCTGTGTCCAACCCTTGGCCACTCTATGGATCAGCACTCTTCATGACCCCTCTGTCTCACACTGCCTCCTTCAGATCCACCATGGTCAGCCTGGTGTCAAGGAAAGCACGAAAGGTCAAATTGAGGACATTTTCTCCCCACATAGGCCCCTAACAGTAGGGGGCACATATGCTATGTCTACTTTTTATTATTTAATTATTTATATACTAAAGTGCACTGACCAATTTTCACACCAGAAAATTTATTGTGTATGGAGACAATGCACGTCCACAGTGCCAACTTTGTACATGCATCAGATCAAATTCTTCTTGAAGCAAAATTGGAAAGAACATATTGAATTATATGAAAGGTTGTTGCAATAAACCAGAATCTCCCCTAAAGGAATGAATAATTCTGAGTAGAATTCATATTGGATCAGAAGCACAAAATTTTCTACAAAGGAACAGTTTATATATCCACCCACCACTGCACCCACATAAAAAGGGTGCAAAATAAATAACATAGAGATATGGGAAAGAGGAGAGAGTGGGAGGCAAAAAAAAATAGGACATAGGTTTATTCTTCCTACCATCTTCTGTCTTTCACATTTTTACTTTCAATACTTAGTTAGGTTTGAAGAGCTCTGGCAAGTACCTGTTTTCAGTATTAAAAGAAATTGCTCATGAACACTGCTCAGTTTTATTTTTGAGAAACAAATGCAACCAGCTCCACTTAATGTGATCAGCAGAAGAGGCTATTTTTTTAAAAAAAAAATACCCAGACTCTAAAAGTGGATTAAAATCTTACATTGTAGTGGACATTTAGCAATTTCAGAAAAATAAAACTGCCTGTACCTATAAAAGAGTCACTGAACAAATTCCTCTGCTTTATAATTTAGTCTCCCCAGATGGGGAACAGTCCTCATATAATGGGCTCTCTCCCCATTTGCACTTAATCAAGATGCAATCATGTCCTGATAACACCAATTTTCTCCCAGCATTGCCCTTATCTTGTTCCTAGCCTTTAACTGAGACAACTTTTCATTGCCCCTAGCTCTATTGATCTAAAATTAGTATTTTCCCCCTTGTTCTAACACCTCC
The DNA here is from genome assembly GCA_023970755.1 of Azemiops feae. Classification (NCBI taxonomy): domain Eukaryota; kingdom Metazoa; phylum Chordata; class Lepidosauria; order Squamata; family Viperidae; genus Azemiops; species Azemiops feae. The sequence goes on from JALGBA010004283.1 coordinate 2,128,478, forward strand.
CAGCAACAACATCAAAGGGTCCCTCATCTCACTACTTCTCTTTTTTTTTTTACACCAACTTCTCTCCAGGTATCTGACAAGATAAAGGAGAGAAGAGCACAACTCCCTTACTGAGTTAGAGAGGAAGAAGAGAGGCAGCGTTTGTTCTAATCTGCTTTAACTGATACACCTTTACCTTCAGATGCAACAGCCCCATTTTTCTTCATTACACTGTTCAGAAAATTTTGTTGCTGATTTGCCAGGTCCCCTGTATTTGACACCTTCAATCATTTCTTTCCCTCTCCTGGCCTCACCTCCTATGAAGTAAAGAGAGTGGTTATCTAGCATCTGGTTGGCTTCGCATTTCCTGAACTCCAGGACCACCTAAGTAGTTACAAATCTATAGGTCCCAAATTATGGGGCTATTTCTGTCCTGGTGTCTTTGCATAATAGATTTGCTTCATATTCATTTAAGTTGAGAAATGCCACTCCGTTCCTACCTCAATGCTAGTTGGTGGTTTTCGTCACTAGCTGGTGATGTGTTGAAAAAGGACGGCAGCAAAGCTGGAAGTGAAAACCAAATCACTTGCCCGTAATGAGTGCCACATTCCACAATGAGGACATTATTTGGCAGTGACTCAAAACCAATGCAATAGGCAGGACAGGGATTAGCAATGGGAATAATAAATTTTATGGGCGGCATTTCTCAGAGTGTATGTTGACTTAAAGGTGAGTGGGTAGTGCTTTAGCTCACTAGTGAGGAAAAGACCATTTTTTAATTCTCATTATCATCCAGAACCCAAATTCCAACAAGATCTTCCAGAAACAAAATTACCGCCATGACTTCTCCATTAGCCAGCACTGCCACTGTATAAAAGACAGGAGCAATCTCAAACTGCCCTCCACACTATGCTTTGGCAGCCAACTTGATCAACTGATGAAACAACCTGTAAAACTACACAGCTGGATGAGAAGTGGAAAAAAATATAAATGCTGAGACATAACTTTTGCCAGCTACTAGAGCAAGGGTCTTCAAACTTGGCCCTTTTATGACTTGTGGACATCAACTCCCAGAATTCTTCAGCCAGGCACACTGGCTGAGGAATTCTGGGAGTTGAAGTCCACAAGAGCCAAGTTTGAAGACCCCTGTGCTAGAGTGTGCAGCATGAGGACCTCCCCTAGCTCAGTGGGTTGCCTCTCTATAGAGGACTTTCCCTATTACTGAAATGGAAGCATTGGCTAATGGGATAAGAAGAGTAGGACTAAAGGCAATCTCATAGTATACTGTCACTGGGGAGAACCATAAGATCTTCTATCTATAGGATGAGAGTTAAGGTTGGGGTCTTGAGATATGAAAAACTGCAAGAATCAAAACATAGAACAGTATCAGAGCACTAGGAGTAGGAGCTTTCACTTTTAAAAATCGGGCCAAAACTAATGGCAACACAAAGCCCTGAGGGTTAATGGGAATAATAATGATTGAAAAAGCAGTGTGAGTCTATGCACATCAAGCAAGGTGCCTAAATGAATATGGTTCATGATCTACATTCAAAAGTGTGGAGATATCATGGTTAATTAGCCTCACTCATAATGGACTCTTTTATTCTGTCCATCAGTAAACAAGAACCTAACCCATTCTCTTAGGAAGTCAGAGAATATGGCTTGGCATTTCTTACAACAAAGTGATTTTAACCATGGCATCCAGTGGCTAGAAATAGCCTAAGGCAAGCCAAGAATTCTGGGACCATCTACTACTTACACTTGTGAAATTGTCTAAAGAATTACCTTTGGATGTACCTTTGGAGTAGAGTACACCTTTCATTATTTCATAATCCCCTTTCTTTCAAGCTGAATGCATTTTTTTTCTAGTTTCTGGCAAAAGGACAGCCATAAACTGATTGCAAATCTACTCCTAGCTCTGAGCAATTTGCAAGAGTTTCTGATTTCCAATTGTCATACATTAACAGCAAAGAAGTTTTCTTTACACATATCTTAAATTAGGCTTCTAGAACCAGAAAGCTTGGGAGAAAGCCAGAAGTGGATTTTTGTCACGGACTTGAAAGCATCCTGTTCTTAATTGTCAGTGCATGTCTATCCTTTTGAGCACCTTTTTTTATACATGTTCATCAGGATTCTTCAAGTTTCAGTAACATAAATAAATATAGATTCCAGTTTTGCTCTTGGGGAATCTTTTACAACTCTCTTCCTCTTAAATAAGATTTCCCTCAGATCCTGAATCCAGATCTTAAATCTTGGCTAGTCAAACCTTGTTTTCTATTCAATTTTCACCAATATTCTACCAATCAATTATCATTAGAGTCTGCATAACTTCAATTTCAACTGTGCCGCACAGGTGTGTTTCTAAACACCAGACAAGAAGCCATTTTAATTTTGCATGCATGATAATCAACACATGCAAATGAACACTTATATGTTTCTTTTCTTCTTCTTCTTGGAATAACAACCACCCTCTCGTTAACGAATAATCTTTTGACCTGAAATAATTTTCTGGTTTGCCTGAAGAAATGCATGGAAAGTATGGAATAGGTGTAGTTAACTACACAATGTAAATGTGTCAGCAATTCCAAATGAGGTATATGACTTACAAACGATAATGAATGGTGTTTTTATATATATAGTACAAAAAGAGGATATTGTGATTCCACTCTATATAAGTCTGCATTGATGTGGCAAAAGGTAAAGTTCCATCATAAGGCTAAATTCCTATCAAGGCCTTAGTAAGATGAATGATCTTGTAGTCAAGATAGATATTGCATTAGAAGTACCAATATAGCAAAATGCAAACATTAAATTGAAAAAAATCGTTGATTGGTGGCATATCCAGTGGGGATGCAGATGAGCCACAGAAGGGTGGCTGAGGACATTGGATTACAACTCCTAGCAGCACCAACCAGCTGATAGGTTAGTGGGAGTAGATATCATAGATGGAAGGATATTATATTAGAAGTGATTGCTGAGGAACGTTCTGATGCCATCAAAGCCAATATGATGCATAAGTGTTCCCACTTTCCCAATCTGCAAGATTTTAAGAGGGCACCTCCAAGGTTTGAAGAAGCAGAAGACTAGGCATAGGGCTAGAGAAGATTAAAGGCAGCAAGCATAGAAGAGATGTAGGCTTTCAGGATAAAGCCTGAATTTTCATGGATCAGCCACAAAGATGGACAGCTTAGTTCATACATAGGTACAACATTTCTAAGATGTGAAATGAGAACAAACAGAAGAGACTTTTCAATGAAGGACAGAAATTCATTGTACAGGCACACCTTGTTTTATTGCACTTTTCTTTACTACACTGCACAGAGATTGTATTTTTTACAGGAACCCCCACTAGCAAAAAGATTATGATTTGCTGAAGACTCGGATGATGATTAGCATTGTAGCAATAAAATATTTTTTTAATTAAAGTGTGCACATTATTTTTTTTAAACATAATGCTATTGCACACTTAATAGACTACAGTATAGTGTGAACATAACTTTTATATGCATTGGGAAGCCAAAAGATTTGTGTGACTCGCTTTATTGTGATATTCAGTTTATTGCAGTGATCTGGAATATCTCCGAGTTATGCCTGTAATGCTTTATAGTACTTAGAACTATTACTACAAATAACACAATGGTCAAAGGGGCATGTCAAGATGCCAAAATTCTATGGTTGGATGATTTATCACACCAGCTCAGAGTATGCCTGAAATTTAGACAGCCTTGGTTCTAATCAACTTTCTAGATAATTTAGTAGTCCCTTAGGAGGGCCTGAATATCAATCAGGGAAGAATTATACCCTTTCTATGAAAAGTAAAAATCCTCCATGGAAATCGGACACTGCCTAATCATGCATTTATAGTGAAAGGTGATAGCTTTTGCACACAAGGAAACTTATGGCTGAATGCTGGAAAAGAAAAACAGCATGAGGTTTGAGAAGGTCCTGGACAAAAGAAGCCCTCAGACAAACCCTCTCTCCTATCAGAAACAGCTAACCTGGTTTCCCTGGCTTAGTAATAAGCAACTCATAGGCAGCATTAGCTATGAAGAGACAGTGATACTTAAATAGTAAGTTTAACCACCATTTCCCATACTGCCTTCACTGCAGTACCTCTATGGGTATTGTTGGAAATCAAAACAATGGATCCTGGCCATTTTTAAGATAGGTTTGCAAGATTTCAATGTTGGTTCTTCCTGATTTATTTCTTTGTTTGTATACTACCTTTATTCATTTTTACAAATAACGCAAGGTGGCAAACATATCCAATACACCATCTTCCTCCTATTTTCACCACAACAACCTTGTGGGGTGGGGTGGACTGAGAGAGAATGAATAGCCCAAGGTCACCCAGTTGGCTTCCAGAAAACTAGAACTCAGAATCTCCTGCTTTCTAGCCTGGTGCCTTAACCACTAGACCAGACCAAATTGGGGGTCCAGGTGTTCTAATAATGGCTCCATTGAAGGACTCTGGTATGGGAGACAGGCAGAAGAGGTTTGTTCATTAACATAATGCTTGAAATGCAATAAAAGCAATGGAAAAGAATCTGAGAATATGCTTCACCCAAACAGAGTTCAGCTGACTGCCCTTCCCTAACCATCCTCAACATATTGCTTAAAATCCTTTCAGAGTTGCTAAGATTGGGCACCCCAATCAAAGAAGATAATATAACAAAAGGGAAAGTATGTGTACATGTGAGAATACACAGGCATAATTATGTATAAGAAAATAGGGTTGCATTCACCATATAGGGATAGATGGATGCTCAGAGCACAGATGACAGAACACTAATATATTCAGCACTACATAGGGAGCCTCTAGGGAAATATCCCCTCTCTCAAAGAAGGAACAGGTAACACAGCTTGAGATACCTACCCATTTCTTGACTTCTTAAATACAGCAATTTTTTAAGAACTGTATATATAAACTAAGAGGACACTGACACTCTCTCAGACACACATCTCTCTACCATACATAGAGAGTAAATACATTTTAAAATGTTCTCCCTCCACCCCCCATGAGCCAAAACTAGTGGTTAGCTTGCACACAAATCCTTAGGTACACAACTGCCTTCCCATCTCTTTTGGAAAATCAAGACATTTTAACTCCAACAAAGCACTCAATAGCTTGCAAATGGCCGAATTCTGTTGAAATTTGGATCCCACATTATAAGAAAGGTTTTTTTCCCAGTCATTAGTGGTTCTGAATACAAAGGGACATGGATACAGACATCCAAGACCCCCTTGAGCTTAGGAGCTGTGGAGAAGTCTAAAGCAAAGTTGCAGCTATTCTGAGAAATGTTGATTTAGATTTGATTGAAAAACTCTCTGCTCAGAGGCATTTTTTCTGCTGCTGCTGGTCAATTTCAGAAGATGGGGTTCTTTTTTTAAAAAAAGGCTCATATAAGTGAAGAATCTGCCACAGAATGTGCATGTACCACAAGAGCCATAGGACAAATGTGTTTGGCAAAAGGCTGCATACCTCCAGCTGGTGTTAAGCAGCATAGCGCCCCTGTGTTCAAAGAAAATAATGCCAATTTACATCCACCAGGAAATCCATCTTTATTGATTCACGGAAAATGAAACCAAGCAGGGGTCTTGATCTACTTGCACAAAACTCCTAAGAATTGCTTCCAAAACTCCTAAGCTTGCTTATGCCGTAAATGTTCCATAGATGTAACAAATCTGGAGGTCCCAAAAGTCAGAAAGGCAGCAGATGCACTTGTTTGGAGGAAGAGGTCATATCAGCTAGATCTCCATGTCTTACATCTCACTTCAGGAATGTATGCATTCAACATATCCGTGAGCTGAAAAAAACTCACTGTCGTGGAGAAACCCAATGAAAAAGACAAGAGACAGCAACACAAAACAATAATTCTTACTTTAAGATTCAGAGGTTTATTTTGCTAATAATTTGGAACATAGCAAACATAATAACACATCACTTACATTAATAACCCATTGCCATGAGGTCCAGTGACATAGCACTTCCAATAAGGACAGCTTTAGGCCAGTGGCCATGAGCTGATCTTGAGCTCTGTCTTTTATACCCTTTTCCTAACGGCCACCCACAGATGGACATTATCTTGCAACATTTACGAAATCAGTTCCTTGTTCTTTCTTGCTGACCATTACTTTCCACATACACCCATGTACATCTGAAACCTCCATCCACCTGCTACTTTCAGTTCCCTATTTCCCACGGTTACAATGTTCTTGTTCCAAATATACTTATAAAACTATCTACTTTGCAAATTCATATTGCACAAATTGCAACAGCTCAGCAGATTACAAATAGTTCTCTTGCATTATGAAACCATCCTAGTTAGAGACTTTTTGGTTCAGGTCTTCTCTGTGGGGTCTTCTTTATGTTATTTAGGCCTTATCAAATCTAATGAATTGATGGGCTATATTTTCTGTCTCCCACATCACTATTCAAATGAAGAAAATGCAGGTCCTACAATTTGAGGTAACAGATTCTGCTCTCAGCATTGTATGGTACTGGAATGGAACAATGAGTTAATTAACTGAGGAAGGAATGGCTGTATCCTTTAGCTCAGGGGTGTCAAACTCGCAACGTCACGTGACGTGTCGCGATATATCGCGGCTTTTCCCCCATTGCCCGAGCTGGGGTGGGCGCGGTTTCGGCATGACGCATCCGGCCCGCAGGCTGGCAGTTTGACACCCTTGCTTTAGCTGGTGCAAACACAGCCAGAGAATCCCAATCCCACATTTTGCCACTGTGGTTTACCTGACCCATAAGCAAGCTTAACGTGAAAGATTGTATGTTCTTGCAACAAAATTCCACGGAATTCATGGTTGTAATTAATGAACACTGTTTGACCAGTGTAACATTAATTCTGAACAACCTCAGCTGTGTGAAACACATCCAATTTACAGAGAAGAACATCCAGGAAGAACTGCCTGGGCACCCAGTTATTAAACTGAACAGTGGATCCAAAGGCAACAGTGTTCAGTAGCAGTAGATTCAATCGTAATGGATCCCAGAAGGTTTCCCCCCCCCAAATCTTCCTAATCCTATTAAACAGATGATATTCCTGCCTCAGCACTGAGACCATAAACCATTGTTATTCTTGTTCTAGAAAAAAGGAATAGGTTTAAATTCTCATTGTTTATAGTATATACTGCCTTTGGTTTTGCTGTTGCAGATCTTCTATGAAACTGTTAAAGCCACCCTTGCTTTGCTTTGCCTTCTCCTCCCTCTACCTTGCAAAAATGCTCCAACAGGAATGGACTGGTGCCCCACTTTTCCACAACAACATTCCCTCAAGCACAGATGGATGGGTACTGGGCACAATCTGATATATCAAAAAGATGGTAAGGAGGCTCTACATTATCTTCCAAGATAATGAGTCTTCCAAGTAATAGGAGGCAAGCATGAGCATAAGGGTTAGACTGGACAGGCGTAGGGGAGAAGGGAGCTAGAGAGGATTCAGGGCAGAATGAAGATATTTAACAGAAGATATTCTTCTTATCCCTTTATCTCATCTCCCCAACTTGGAAATTTCAGAAAAGGCCAGCTTCTGCTTCCTGGTGCCAACTTTCCCTTTTAACAGTCCTTGTGGGCTGCTGATATTCCCCAAAGAACTATTGTTTGACACCTTCCAGTTTCCTCACCTTTGCCAAGCAAGCCAAGTCAATGCTGAGAAAAGGCATTTATGGTTCACAAGTGTTGGTGGTGGGGGAGGTAGACTATTCAATTGCCACTGAAAGCAGAAAGCTACCACAGGAAATTGGGGAATGGGGGAGAGGTCTATGCATAATAAATTTGGAGAGGGAGACGAAGCAGGCATGATTTCTAACCATTTCTTTTTCCGAGCTTCTGTTTCCCCTTTCTCTACATTTCTTTTGGTTTATTGACATTTGTATTCACCCTTACCATTTACCAATCATTCTAGCCAGTCCCTCCCAAACACAGAAACACACACAGCCCCCTTTTCCCAGTCATTTCATTTTCCAACACTTAAAAACATTAATAATTACAATTCCACAGCCTCTATATTCACCAAATTAGGGAAGAACTCAGGGCACAGTAAAACTGAATCTACTCTCCTCCTTCTATCTCTCAGCCCTGTGAAGAATTTTAAATCAAACTGTGTTGCAGCAATCAATCTACCATCTCTGTCAACCTAATTTTGGGAATAATGATGGGGGAAGGGGGGCAGAGATAATTTGATCCCATCTCCACTCCCATCCTAAAATCAGTGCAAGTCTAATAATCATGGTTGTCAGCTAATTGAAGAGGGGGGGAGGGGGAAAAATAGACTTGAGCGGATGCAATAATTTTAATCCAAGTTTCTTCCAGATAGCCCACCTGCCCCCCCCCCCCAATTCTCTGCCAGCCTTTCTTTCTTGTGGGGCAGAGAGAGAATCAGGAGATATTATACAAGATACCAAAATATGTGTTTGTGTGCGTGTGCGTGCATGCGCAAGCGTGTGGCATTCACATCCACCATTCACTGAAAACCTTTCTGTGGACAGATCAAGATCAGGCCCCACTGCTACTGGATTAGATTCACAGCCATATTTTCAGCTCAGGGACCCTGTGGCGGCCATAGGGGAGCTGCTTAGGGAAGGCCTGGCCTAAGGTGAACTAAGGGGCACATTCACTTACCCCTACAGAAATGCACTGAGGGTGGGGTAGGCACTGAGGGGAGTGAATGGCATAGCTCCAGAGCCATCACAACAAACCCATGCCCCCCCCCCAATTAACATTCCCAATTAACCATTCTGCCTGCATCCTTCTCCTCCCCATCTTGAAACTGTACGTGTGGGGAGGGGGGAGAGATTCGCGCGCGTGTGTATGCCGGCCACCTCCTCTTCCTTTAAAACCCGGTTGTTGCATATAGACACGTATCAGAGAAATTTGGGGCGGGGGGGGGGTAATTACAAGAAACGGAGCGTTGCCGCGATACTAACCAGGTTCCGGGTCCCTTTCCCACCCCCTGCAGCAAAATAAGCCCGGAGACGGGCTGCGGGGAAGAGAAGAATAAGCCTAGAGAGAAAAGATCGCCAGAAACTGCCCTACCCTCCTCTTTGTGCATTACGGTATTTTGACGGCAATTTCCTTTCCTCTTCCTCCCCCCCCCCTAACATATATACAAAATCGAGGGGGAGGAAATACCGCAGTACCGGCGACGAGGAGCAGGGTAATTTTTTTTGCAGAGGGCTTTGTCTTGGGCATCACAGAAACCGAACGGAGGATAGGCGGCCGCCTCACCCGTAGGCGAAAAGGACCCTCACTTGCAAACCCCCCGACTAGATCGCAAACCTCCAGAGAAAATGAAGGGGGGGGAGTAGAAGGGAAGGGGGGAGGAAATGGTCCCTTCCTCCCAGCCTCATAGTTCAGTCAGCAACACCCCCCCCTCCCCCGTTCAAGTCTCACGGCGCAAAGCAAGCCAGTTCATGAGAGACGCTTATCAAACATCAGGTCCAGCAGTATCCAAAGGGGAGGGTGGGGGGCAGAGAGAGCCAGAAGAAAGCTCAGGTAATGATGACGATGATAATATCCCATTTTCTCCCTCATAATAACAATCACCACCACCATCATCTTGCCAAAAACTACCAGCGCCCTCTTGCAAATAGACTCGCCACCCATCCGATTTATTCCAGGTGTTCGAGGCCAACAGAGCCGCTGATGAATGAGGGGAGAGGTACAATTCGGCAGTGCAATTTCCACCAACACACCAACCCCGCGCGTACCACCCCCCCTCCCCACCCGCGAAAGCAAGCCTCGCTCTCCTTACCTTCTGCGATCCAGTCCTCTCGGGTTCCTCCATTCAGAGATCTCTAATCCATCCTGCCGCCGGAATGGCAGGGCTCGAGCCCCCGCAGATATTAGGAAACACGAGGCAATCGGATGCGTGATCTCGATCTTCTTCCGATCGCTCCCCCTTGGGGCGTCAATTTCAGAGAAGGGGGGGGAGGGAGGGCGAGCACACACACACTGAGAACGACGCGTCCGGATTTCGGGTTGTTTTTGCCCCCGGTGGGCCGGCGAGTTAAATGGGGCGGGCAAGAAAGAAAGAGAAGGGGGCGTCTCTTATCAATCGACTATGTCCCTATTATTATTATTTTTTTGTTGTTTGTTTGCAGCCGCCCCCTCGGAAAATAGCAGATGGGAGGAAGGAGGGAGAGAAGGACCAAATCAAAGCCCTCCTTCCTCCGAGGAGATGTCACTGGCGGACGCCTCCACAAGGCGATGCCCCTCGCCTAGCTTTGCCAAAGGAAACCTTGAAATATAGCCATCCGTATGAAGCAGTCTGGGCATTTTGGAGTCGGTGGAGGCAAGCGAACCAAGATCCACCCCCCTATCACACACTCACACGCGCGAGCGCAGGCGACGGCGGCGGGGTGGGGGCTCTGTCTGCCTGCTCTGCCCGTCTCTCCTCCGCTCCCCCGCCACAGTGCACACAAACAAGCACGCGCGCGCTCCCCACGAGCACCCACCGCGAAGAGATCAGAGGGGGGGGGATTGGGGCTCTAGGCGGCCGGGCACAGCTCTGGCCTCGCCACCGCTAGCTTCCGAGCAGCCTCCCCCCCCCCCCCGTGTCTCCCCGTGGACTGAGGGCTCCAGCTGCCCGCTGCCTTCCCCGAGGCAAAACACTCTTCCCTTTTCTCTGCTTGCGGTGGACGCCCCCTCCCGGCGGACCCGCTCGGGCAAGGCGAGAGGGGGAAGTAGATGCAAAAGGAAGGTGACTGAAGGGGGAAGAAAGGGGGAGGGGGCTAGGCCGGAGGCGATCGACGGCAGCGAGCGCGCGAATCCCTCACGTGCCCCTGCGCGAGACCCTCAGCCAACAGAGCCCGGGACTACTAGCCGGGGGTGCTTGACGAAAAAGCGAACTGCTTGCTTTGCTCCCTAAGGACCGGGAGGCAACGGCAAGACAGCCGGTGCTATTCAGGGCTGGGAAGGCGGGAGGGAAAAATCGGAGCGGATTCCAGAAGTGACGGATACACCTGGGAGGCGTTCACAATACATCACGTAAGGGAGAAAATCCGGAACGGAGTTTGGAAAGGGAGCGGGCAAGAGAGAACTTGAGTCTGGAAAGAAGGAATACCTTGGATGGATCTGCAAACGTGTAAGGAAGCTAGATGGAAGAATTTGAATACATTGGGTAGTAAGGGAATATTTCAGGATGAAGCTGCCGATGATATCAAGCAGGACTTTATATAAGGTCCTGGAGAATTAATAACAAAAGGAGGAAGAACTGCAGTGTAAAACATCAGGCATCGTGGTATCCTGAAGAAAAAGGTGCACAGGTTTGAGGGGACTTATAGGAAACATCTTTTTCCATGTAGCCTTCCCAAATGGCTGCTTTTCAGATTTGCTTAATTCCCAAGGGTTTGGGTTGGGGAGTTTCCAGCCCCTCCAGAATTATGAAAAATGGGAAGAAGCAGGGAGAAAAATGGAATTGTAGGTAGGAGTCAATCAAGGTAAATGCTCACAAGGAATAGGTCACACCTGACTACACTTAGAAGGCATTCCAGAGTATGGTTAAAAAAAAAAAAAATCAAGATGGTGCCTGTGATGGGGCAAAGCTTGACTCATTTTTGTATGTGTGTCACAGGCAGAGTTTTCATTGGATCATCACGCCATCTTGACTGCTTTGACTATACAGATACCCTTGCTGGAGAATCTGGTTAGGCATTTTCGATATATCTAGCAAGAGTGGATTGCAGGCCCAAATCTGAGTGTTTACGTTTCAATGTTGCACAGTAACAACTTTGGTTGATTAGGGTTGCTGAAGGAATAAAAAAACAAAAAACAAAACACACTCTTTCAAAACCAAACTTGTACGCCCCAAACTGTCGCCACCACCAACCACCTTTATCTATACTTTTCTATTTAGCTCTGTTGAGGTGGGTGATTATGTGCCCATGATGCCCATTATCCTTATATGAGGACTTTGAAGCTTTAGAATCAGTTCCCAATGCCAGCATCAAAGGGGAGAATTGAAAGAGTAAAACAAATGCCCGAACCAAGATCTCTAAACTAACACGATTCCTGAATTCAAGTAAGCCTTCTTTACAGCTTTCTTAGGCATTTATAGATGCTGGCTTACAAGTTATCTTAAATTGGCATTTGTATTTTCAGATGGAAACTAGGTATATGTAATCACAAAAGCTGACTCATACCAGCCTCATTTTATTAATTGTGTATTATGAGTATGCATGTAACCAGAAAATCTAGCCCATGAGATCAAAAATAAGATGATTGGCAGGTGACATCACTACTGCTCAGCATTTGTTATACAACTATACAAAGATTATTTGAACCTTCTTTAAGGGGGGGAAATATTGTGGTTTGTCCCCAGTGTTGTTCAAGTAGATTGTGTGGCCTCCATTCTGTAAATTAGGTCTTGGGGAATTTTTACCCTTCATTGCACAACTTTATATACAAACCAAGCAACCACAATTTAATCCAACTGGTGTGTTTATTACATCGCATACAGTTCAAACCCAGAAACCTGAGTTATCTAAGAAAAACATAAGTTTGTCCTATATAAGCACAAATATTGTGGTTAACTGTCAGTGAGCAGAACTATCCAGTTTTTAGTGATGCTGACCATACCTGTGAAAGACTAAATCCCTTAATCTTGATGGGTACATGGTGGGCTAGTGTGACATCTGGAAGTTTAGGATAATGCAAATGCATGTAGGCACATTTTGTAGGTCATTCCTGGAACAAAGCAGATTCGATTCCTAAATAAATAGAGAAAAAACCCTGGACCTTGGGGCAGAATAGATGTGGGGCATACCATACTGAAAGCTTGAGGTTTGGTGTGGCATTGCCAGGTGAAAAGGATCCAACAGCAGCAGGTGTTGGGAAAGACCTCTGCCAGAAAGGTCTTGTAAGACAGAGGGGATGGCATTAAAATAGATGTCTCTATGATCTGACCCAATGGCTCTATGGCAGTGGTGGCGAACCTATGGCATGCGTGCCAGAGGCGGCACTCAGAGCCCTCTCTGTGGGCACGCGTGCCGTGCCCCAGAGATAGCGAGGGACTGGCCCCCGCTGCTTTGGCCCCACCCACCCAGTCTGCCACGACCACCGCGCCCACGCCCACCTGGCACCCGGTGATAAATAAGTGGGTTTTGGGTTGCAATTTGGGCACTGGGTCTCTAAAAGATTCGCCATCACTACTCTATGGTCTGATCTGGTAGGTGGCAGTTTCCTATATATTTTTTTGAAGATATTGACATATTTTCAAGTCATAGTATTAGAAATTCACCATCCATGTGTCAAAACACACATACCTGATTAATTCAAACCATACAAATAAAGGTATATCACAAGCAATTGGAAGAAATGTTTGCCGGTGGAGCAATAATTTCAGTGAGATCAGTTCATTAAATAGGGGGGAAATCAAGCCTTCATCTGTATTTCAGAGACAGCTCAAATCAAAACTGCAGCTGAACAAAAACTCCCAGCAGCCCTCTTCAAATGTGTCTAAGATGAAGGATGCTGGGAGGTGTAGTTTAGCTGCATCTGGAAAGTTATCTCTGTTCTATTGAATGGCTCATATAAAATAAGTCTTGTGATAGAATTGTGTTAAATTGTATCTTCCATGATTATACACCAAATTAAAAACACAGGCTATTTTTGCACAACTTACCAACCCCGTGGTTTACTTCAAAATAATTTACTGAATTCATTGCTTGAGTTTGCACAGAACGCCAAACGACAGCCTTCTCCTAAGATCTATAAAATGGGAATAAAATTATGCCAATGTGCAGAAGTGGTTTATAAATTTCTATTACATTTATTGATATGAGGAGATGGGACTTAAGGCCACCCTCTCAACACAGCAGCTAGAAAATAAAACTCTCTAATAACCCTGGTATACTGAATTATTTAAAATAGACACTGCATATGAATTCATGCAACACAGACTTTAAGATCATGGCACCTTTAGTGCCATCTGGTGTGCATTGTTGATCCCAATTGACAAGATAAGAGGGGTCCTCTGCTTCTAAAACCTCTGTGAACAAGAGTTGCAACCTCTTATGTGTGATGTGAGGATAGTATCTGCTGTTATACATTGCTACTCTCATGGTAAAACTAAGAAATACTAAATGTGATTTTCACCGAAGCTGCATTTAAAAAAACCTCCAGTTCCATTAGCTTTTGTTGCAGAACACACTGCAACAGAGACTACCTAGCCACATTTTAGAATTATGTGTTGTGCAGTTCTAGCCATGTGGCTGGTTAGTTATGCAGTGGTTGGTAATCCTTTGTATTTGAGGAAGCTGCTAATTACTCAGTATGCTGTGTTAATAAAATAGGGTTTTTAAATAAACCATGATTAGGTTAGGTGTGGGTAAGCATGTTGGATGAACACAATCAATGATAGATTGGGGAAATTATCTGTTATATCTAAAGTTGCTTGCCTGGCAGAGATTTTTCTCAGCTCTGCTGTCTAAGATTTGTTTTTTTCTTTTATTCTAGAAATTTTGAGGACAATTCATAAACAAATGAAGTCACTGATCTCTAGTCCCTCACATAGACCTGCTATTGAATATGTCTGCACACAATCCTAACTGTGAATCCCAGATTCACAGAATACATTTGAGCCATAAATCATGCAACCTGTGCTAAATTCACACAATATCTTTAGGCTACAATACGGTCTGCTAGCTTGTTGTTCCATATCTTGTAAATCCAGCCAATGCTAGGTTAAGGATCTAAAATTATTTTGGTTGGAACAAATAGTGTAAAGAGAATTGTCAAAATAATTTGCTGATCTTCTGCATGTGTATGTTAAATAAATGATGTTTGTAGGTGCCTCCAGTACAATGGGATAAAGAACATACTTCTTCCAGAAGTTGTTAAGACTATAGTTCCATTATACTGACTGGGATTCACGGGAATTGATATCTAAAGCAAGGCCACAGCTTCCTCACTTTTGTTATGCTGTATAGATTTAGAAAGCCAGGAAGAGAAAAGTAAAGCAAGCAACCAATTTATTTCTTTGTCCACAAACCCTCACAAAAACTGATTATCTGCTCCATTGTTATACATGTCCTAATTAAAACATATTAATAAAGCAGTGCAATAAATAATAACATTTATAATGTAATACAGAGGTAAACAATACAAAATCAAACATAGTATTTTGTAAACTAAATCTTCACATGAAACCAAAAGACCCTAAAAAGAAATGTAACCATTCTCTTAACCATCCTGGATACTCAATCGGGGGAAAAAACAGTCAATTTTCTGAAGTGGAGACCAATTTATATGGGACTTCAATCTACTTTGAAAGTATCTTCTGAATAAATGGACAATCAAATGGAGTTATATGGGAGATCTTCTACCTACTTCATATTATAGTGGTTAAAAAGATAAGTGATAAAGAACTGTGGAATATCTCTTCTGTAATATAGCTGTTGTATACAAGTTTCATAAGTGAGATGTGTCTAATAAAGAAAGCTATACTTCAGTCTCTGGTTTTTTATCTTTTATCAAAAGCTTATCTTTGTCTCCTTCAAGGAGAACAAATCATCCGGTAAGAACACGTCTCTGATTCTCTATTTGAATTGTATCTTTGTTTGTACATTATCACATTTGGAGAACTATGACTTAGAAAACATTTTTGAAATAGGTTTTAGAATTTTCCCAACCTGGAATTATTTGCTTGACAGATATAAATCTGGTCCACATAGTGTAGTTTAGATAATGTACGTTCATGCAGGAACTTGTTTGCCCTTAGACCAGGGGTCCCCAACCCCCGGTCCATGGACCAGTACCGGGCCGCAGCATGCCAGGAACTGGTCTCCGCAAACAAGCAAAGCCCCATCTGTGGGATGCAGGCAGCACACAAAACCACGCACCCTCCGGTCTGTGGAAAAACCTTTCTCCACGGAACCCGTCCCTGGTGCCCAAAAGGTTGGGGACCTCTGCCTTAGACTGAGAAGATCCAGAGAGTCCACTCCTCTTGTGGACAGAGAGAAGCTATAGAAAAACTCTTTAGAGTAGGCATGTCAAACTCGCGACGTCACGTGACTTTTCCCCCATTGCCGGCAATGAGGTGGGTGCGGTTTTGGCGTGACACATCCGGCCCATGGGCCGGCAGTTTGACATGCCTGCTCTAGAGAAACAAGCCTGGAATATTGCTATCATAATTGTGCTTTCAAACGTGGACATATTTTCCTAAGGCCATTGAGCACTTCTGTCACTTGACCAAGAGGCAGAATTGAAAAATATTACTATTC
Source organism: Azemiops feae (assembly GCA_023970755.1). NCBI lineage: Eukaryota > Metazoa > Chordata > Lepidosauria > Squamata > Viperidae > Azemiops > Azemiops feae. The sequence goes on from JALGBA010004283.1 coordinate 2,144,693, forward strand.
CAAGAAACCAAGGATGAACTAGTAGCATGACATTGTAGGGGAGAATCATGTTAGTCTATGTGGCAAATAATCAGGAATTTGATAGCAGTTTTTCTGACTAACACATTTTATTAAAAGGCATATAAGCTTTCACTGCTGCTTACACTAAAACATGTTAGTCGGAAAAAGTGCTACCAGATTTCTGCTTTTTTTTTTTTGCCATAATAATTCTCCAAAAAACAATCCTAATTTGGTTGTCATTTCATCTACTTTTAAACCTTGGTGAACATTAAAAGAATGCCCATATGTGAACAGACTATTTCCAAACCCCAAACTGGTAGTAATGTACAAGGATATTTCTAATGCTGTACATTAATGATGTTTTTGGGGAACGAATAAAGTCGTTTCCACAGGAGAGAGCTTTGAATCAGTGTTACAAAAACATAGTAAGTTGAAGTCTGAGGAGATAATAAACGTTTGATTTTTTTTCCCCAAGATGATGAAAGCTTACTTTTTGACCTGCTCTACCTATCTATCCCTCAGGAATGAACTCTCTCTTTGCCATTAACAATTTTTTTTGGCCAAGCACTTTGTTTTCCTAATCAGGGTTTAACTGCTTTGGGAGTTTCTGCAAATCTCTACAAAGAGACTGTCTATGGAATCTGAAATCAAGTGTTCTGAGGCTATAGTTTGTGCATGGAATATCCATGTTAATCCAATGGAATACATTTAGGGGGGAGGGGAGGAGAATCTGTATTTAAAGGTTCTCTCTAATATAAGATTGTATGAAAAATCAGGCAATATTATAAGCTTTCCCAAACAAAACTGTTTGAAAAGATTTGATAAAACCACACACACCTGCTTAGGAGTAAACTCCATTGACTTTAGTGAGACTTACATCTGAGGAAGTAAGTGTGCAGCATTAAATGATGTGAGTTATTTTCTCCCATTTGGCTGAAATAATCAGATATTATCAATGTTGTTCATTCCTGTCAAGGGATAACCAGTCCAGTTTTTGTTTTCCACCTACCAGATATCAGAATTTGTTTCTCTGCTCGTTCAGCACTCAGAAATCCACCCCAGTTTTGTCCCTCAACCCGATCTCCTTTTTTCTGTCATTTGGATTCACCTTTTCAAGCTTTTTTTGTGCTGCCACAAAGGTTAGAAATTCATTTTGTTTTAAAAAAAATGAATCGGAAATGCTCATATAATAGACTTTGTCCTCCAAAGATCTGGACTAAATAATGGCTATCTGCCTTGGTTAATCAGATTTTCTATGTGAGTATTTCCAGGAATGAACATAAGGTTTAACTAGAGAAAAATGTAAGCCTTCTGTACTGTAATCTGGAAAAAGGGAATGAAGGATATTGTACAAAAGCTATCTGTCAAGTTAACTGCAAGTACAACCAAATCTGTGGACACAGGCAGAGACTATTCTTATGTGTGCCACCAATTTCGACTCATCTTGTGATTTGAGCTAATAGTAAGTAAAGTGAGCCATCTGGCTATGATGGGAGGGAGGAATCACAAATTTTACTGAAAATTTATCATGATCCTCTATCCAAAGGTTCACTAGTGACCTCTTCCTGCCTCAAGCAATCATTGTCAGCTTGGTGGGAAGTTACTAGAATTATGGAAGTTGCAATCCAACACATCTGGAAGGTTTCAGGTTGGAAAGATTGCTTGAAGGCTGTCTTACTTTGGAAAGAGCTCTGATGTTTAAAGCCGATGTGCCTAAATCTACCACAGCTTCTGAAGGGAATAATTTTTTAGTAGTCCTGTCAGCTATACCCTGTGGCTTCGCCATCTATTCCAAAGCACACTCTAGCAGCATATTCCTTGGAGATGACATTTCTCCAATGCAAAAACAATACAGGTTTTTATTGATCAGTCCTTGGCCACAAAATACTTCATTCTCTCTAAAAACCATTTCACAGGTTTTCTCTCGAAAACATCCCTCTTCGTGCCACTCTTAGTATACAGAATTCTTGATTGCAGAATTCTCCTTGGCTGAAAGGATAAAGTCTCTTCACATTCAGCAGAAAAGGGCATCATGTAGCTCTACAAAGTTTGAAAATTCCCATCTGAGCTAGCATGGTCCCTGGTGAAAGTTGATGAGAACTACAGTCCAGCAATAATTTCCCAAACATGATGCTCTCTAGATTAATAGAGGGACTACAGAAGGACTATAACTTCCCATTGTTCCTTGCCAGCAATGGCCCATATTGTTCCTACCTTTCCATTACAGTGGTGTATACAAATATGTGGGAAGGGATTCAAATATGTGAACAACCAGTTCTCTGTGTGGATGCCACTTCCGGAAGTCCATTCTGGGCCTGGGCAACAAAAAAATAGCTACCGGTTCTGCCGAAGTGGTGCAAACTGGCTGAATCCCACCACTGAATGTATAGCTATTTGTATTTAAGATATAATAGATACCAATACTACTGTCTATTTATAAGAACATGAGGGTCATGTCTCCTTCCAAATTCTTTTAAAATCCCCTGTAATTTTCTTGGTTATTGTCAATTCTTTTTAAATGCATTGCTCTGAAATGATTATTTCCTTTCCTCATGCCGTTGGCTGCTCAACTTGCTCTTCCATATAGGCTTGTGCATTTCCTATGATGTCCAAGTTCAAGGCAAGGGTAAATACCAGTCTTCTAAGCATCTACAGCTGATAAATTAAGCAACCACAATGCATATTTATTTTTCATTCACTGAACATCTTAAGAGCCATCAAAAATATGCCACCCTGGAATTAATTTGATGCTTAAGCAAAATTGTTGTTATTGCTGATTGCAAATATCACAATATAATTGATACCACATTCAAATCTTATATCAAATAGTTGGCATAGATTATTCAATATATAACATAGGCCTGTAGATATGAATGTATGTATAAAGGGGCATTCACAAAGTGCCTGATTGAATTCCGATTCAGCCATTTAGAAAGCGAATCAGTGCAACTTGCTTTTAAGTGGTTGAAAAACTATCCAGTTCAACTTGAAGGTCCAATCTACATATGAATTTGAAAATCTAAAGCATTGGGTCTACCACTTACTTTTATAAATAAATAGCTGTAATGTTTTGTTGGTCTTTAATTAAATTGGATGAAATGTTGTGGTTTTTTTTTTTAAAGGAACAATTGATACATGTTTATCTGTTGGCAGAAAGGGGTGAAATTGCATGAAGTCTGGACAGTTTCTGGATCTTTCTGGATCAGTCCATTTAGCAAATCAAATATGCAAAGCTTTAATTATACTGGGAAGAACTTTTCCAGTCTGAAGGATAAATTGTTTCTGGTTAGCAGATCACAGCTTCATATCAGCAGTGTGCAAGTTCCTCAAAATACCATTGCCACCGGGGGCCTGTAACGTCATGGTGAGGAACATCCAAACACTCCAACACAATGCTACATTGCTCTCTCTCTCTCTCTCTCTCTCTCTCACACACACACACACACACACACACACACACAAAGGGGGGAGGGAGGGGGAGAGAGGGAGGGGGGCTCTTATTGATCAGCTTCATCTCATGCTGGAAAAACAGAAAGCATCACCTCCAAAGCTGAAGAGGGCCTTGAAGGAGGGTCTCTTTGAGGACCTGGCTTTGTTTACAGCGTCAGGAAATTACCACTTCAATTTGGTGGATGTCCTTTCCAATAATGTGCTGGGACAGAGCAGGCTTTCAGGAAGATGCCTTTAAGTGGCCTTCATGAGCCAGTTTTGGGACATTGAAAACCAATACCACCTCACAGCTTAATGGTTCCCCTTATTCTTTTTTCTTTTCTTTTTTTTTATTAGTAGATCCACATTTTAATGCTCAGAGCTGTGAATTAAGGGCACAACTTTTCATTGATTGGGTTATTTTGCTTCTGGTGTGTTTAGTTTAATAACTAAAGAAAAAAAAAAACCACGAGATAGTACTCTGTCAAACTGGAAGGCAAGATTTTGTTTATTGTTTATTTTCTCTTGCTTCCTTCAATATCTCAGAAACATCTGTTTCAAGATTTGCTAATATGCACATTTATTTAAATTTAATCAATTCATTTACTGATCAGGTAAAAGTCAAGTTTATTATAATGAGCTAACAATTCTTCACTTGTCTGACAGCCCTAATTAATTATAAACCTAAAACATTGGAAATTACTGAGGTGGCACAGTGACCTATCTTAGAAAGCTGAACATTAAGTAAAGATGTATGAGCTTCTGAGAAAACCAAATAAAACGGGAACAACTACAGCAAAGTACCCATTCTAACAGTAGTGACAAATATGGACAAAGAAGAAAACACTGGATGATTACATAGTATGGAAATACGAAATCAGGGTTGAGTGGGGCGTACCTTAGAGGACCAGGTCAATTCATAAAGAAAGCTGGAGGTGAAACAAAAAGGGCTCAGAATAGGAGGACAAGGAGGTTTTTTTTTGTTTTTTTTTTAAAAAAACATGCCAGGAACATAAAGAAGTAGTGGAATTAATAGTCAAGATTGTGTAGGAGGAGGAACCTGATTGGCGTTATATGCAAATTCCTAATTTGTAAGTATGAACATTTCCTTGATTTTTTTAAAAAAAATCTGTGTGAATAAGAACACATGCTCATATTTGTTAAACAAAAGATGAACATAAAGATATATCTTTAAAAACATAACCTGCATTGAGGAGAAAGGGGTTGTGGATGACTTCACACCCCTTGTTTTTCTTCTGAAGCCTTGTGTTGGTAAAGAAAACATTTGGCTATGAAAGGACAGAGTGATTTTACTGGTGAGAGTGACCGATGAATTTTCAGACAAATGGACTTCTCCTGGATGTCAGTGGAGCTACCAATGATGGGTTGCTCAGAGGGCATCTGGAACTAATCCAGGATTGAATATGCATGTTCTCTCGGGACAGGATCCCAGGAGCTGAACCGAGATTATATATTACTGAGTTTTTAATTGAAGATTCAATTGACCAGTTAATCAGCAGCAACAACAGCAGCTTTAATCAAATGACAGCCACTGAGTACAATGATTTGCCTCTTTTGAATTCAAACCTACAGAAAGGACTTCACAGTGTGGCAGTTTTGTACCAATGCTATGAATGTGGCTGGAGTATTACATTTATGAGATCTCTACACTAATGCTCTCTATTCCCTCTATGGCTGCTGATCGTATTATTGTTGGGCTACTTTATTTGTCATAAGCCGCTGTCTGTTTGTAGCAACTTAGCTAATAATTAGAAGAAGGATTTGCTTAAAAGGGTAAGATATATAGAAGCAGAAAGTGAAAATAGTTCAGAGACTGCTTTCCAAAAGGTTATGTGTGGGCTGACTGTATTGGCTGCAAGATTGATTGATTCTGATCCATATAGGAACATCACGTCACTGAGTATCAATACATTTTCTTCCTTTAACAAGGCAATATATATTTCCATTAGGCACCGTAACATGTATAATTAATTGATTAGGAATTTAACATCGATGCGGACAGTTCTTTGCTAATAATAAGTTTAATATGTAATTCTAACTTTAAAGTACTGTATATGCAGATGCAAGGACACACACAAGCATATTCTGTTTTCTATGTGATGTAGTACTTAGAGTGAATCTAGGACTGGAGAGATCAGGATTCAAAATGTATGGTTATCCTTGCTGTTCACTGGATGATCTCAAGCCAGTCAATATTTGTATGCCTACACTAATTCACAAATTTATCAAAAATGGATGGTTGGGTGATGTATACTGCTGTGAGTCTCTAATTTGAGCTGAGTAGGAATGCTGGTTAACTGCCTCTTGTTCTTCAGTTTTAAAAGGTACCCCAGAGAAGTCCTGTGAATTGTATGTAGATCACACACACACACACACACACACACACACACACACACACACACACACGAGCTCTGGTATGTTGCCCTAGGTTTCCTTCTCCATCTGTGATTGTATTTTGTTTAAAACCTCTGATAAACTGTATAAGCGCTCATTGAATTTCATCTACCTGCTTCATCAATAACAATTACTTTAAAAATCAGTGTAAAAATGTCAAGTTGGTATTTTCTTAACCAAAATGGACAGTTTTAGTTTATGCATTCCCTCTGCTACCACCATCATTTGAATAGGAGAAGCAGAAAGTCCCTACTAGTTCATACAGCAGAAAATCCATACTATATTTAGGATCGTAGGATCACACAACGTTTTGCTCTTTGATTCAGGATAAAACAGAATCGTGAGTTCTTGCTATGTCAATTATCAGGACAATTCCCAGAAACCAGGTCACACAAATGAATCGTTGAGGCCAGCTACCCCAAAGCCAGGGATGGGCAATTATGGCAACTTTATGATCTGTGGAATTCAACTGTCAGAATTCCTGAAGCAGCCAGGAATTCTGGGAGTTGAAGTCTCCAGGTCATAAAGTCACTATGATTGACCACCACTGTCCTAGGCCAGCATTATTCCCATTAAGGAAAACAGGAATGCAGACATAGCCCTATCTAAAGTAAACTGTACCTCAGATGCTACTCCCGAGTATTTAAAAGCCCATTCCCTTGCTATTGTGCAACAGTTGCACAGTCCATAGGTTGCCCAGCTATGAAACTACATTATCATTAAGGTTTGCAGAGGGAACCCTTGTGAGACCTCTCAGAACACAGAGGTCTGTGTCACTGGAAATGTAGGAAAATATTTCTCTTTCTTACAAACAGGAATATCTTCCATGAAACTATGAGTGGTTCTCTCTCTTTTTAGATCAGTCTATTTCTTTTTGGATGGGCCTTTTAGAATACTTATAGGCTGTGCTCATGTAACAGGTTATAATAGGCTGGATAAGCTGTAATTCAACCTTTTGTAATAACCAGGCCATATTGTTAAGGCAGAGGTCAATAGTATAGTGCCAGTAAGTGTCATATCAGCCATGGCTACCCCAAATAGCAAATGTGGGGCTCTCAAAATATTTTTTAGAAAGGTTTTCAATGTTCTTAGGCATTAGTGTCACAAGGTGGTAATTTTTTTGGCAAAACTGCTGAAACATGTACTGTACATAGATTCTTTTTTAGTGGTCCACATATGATCACATGAAGTCATGGTTATAGACTTTTGCATTAAGCTACAATGCTATTTAGCTGTTTGGATATTGCATATATTCTGTCACACACAGAGTTTTGTTTTACAACCAATTTTTACAATTTTCCGCGTTATGCATATTTATATTTTATGTATTTGCATGTTTAATTTTTTTAAGAATTAAAAAATCTTGTTAGTATTGCTTTAGTCTTCATGGCTCCCAGCAAAAAGGAAGTATATGAAATTGCTTACTGTGATAAAGTTAGTGCATGTGTATATATTTCTCTCCCTCCTCCCCCCCACTATATTTTGTGAGCAGGGATAGAAAACCTGATATCCTCCAGCTGCTTGGAACTACAATTCTTGTAAGTATCAAGTAGCTTATCCTCCCAAACAGCTAGAAGGCCAGAAAGTTATTTTAAGAATAAGATCACATACATTTTGGTTAACTATTCAATCTCTTTCTTGGAACAGAGATTTGAGAAACTCAGCACCACATCAGACAGTATTGCAGTGATTAGAGTACTGGATTAAGACTGAGAAGACTCAAGTACAAACTCCCGTTCAGCCATACAGCCAACTTTCAGCCTAACCTAATTTGTAAGATTGTTATGAGGATAAAGCAGGAGGATCATGTACAGTGCTGTTTATTCGTCAGATGAAGGATGAGATATAAATAGCCCACAAAGAGCAATGGGCAAAATGGAAGTTCCCTTATCATGCCCAAAATAAGCAGTGAACACAACCCTTATTCCAAAGAAGTGTAAACAAATAAAATACAAGTAATCTTCTTTCCCTGTTACCATCCCCACGTCTATTAATAATATTTGTATTGATACCAGCAAAGAAATATTGGGAGAAAGAGATACATACTGGCAACCTTTAATGAATACTTGTGTTTCCAAAGTTTTGCTAGTAATTTTTAAACATCCAGTAAAGGGAATAGGTACCTATTATCCTCACAACAGCCTGAGAAATAAATTAGGCTAAGTAAGAGTAATAGGCCAAGTATCATCCATTGTGCTCTCTTGTAATGTGGAGACTTGAATCTGGTGTCATCCATCCAGACATGACACTACAGCCACTACAGAATCTTTGCCTGCCCAAATCTGGATTATTTTCTTGGTTAAGTGATATATGAGCCAAGCTGGTTGTGGCTCATTCAGTGAATAGTGACTAAATAGCTTAGCTTGATGTATAAATTCAGCCACTGAGTTGGACCATTGGTTCAGTTCGTGCCATTCTCTGAAGAACAACTGAGGCATAATGCTGCATCAGAGAACAGACATCCCGCTTTTTATAGTGGCTAATCAGATTCCTGTATCTGCCAACTTTGTCTGATTGGCCATGATGGTCAAAGTTAGAGTAAGAGCTGCTGCCCAAAAACCTACCCCAGGAAATCCTCCTTTTTAAGCTTGGCTGCCATGGTAGGAAGCAAACAGAAAGAATGCCAGAGCAAAGCAGATGCTCCTATTTACCTGAGCAGTGGAGAAAGTGCACAGGTGGATGAAAAAATAGGAGAAAATGAAAGTGCTAGCAGGTATGCCACGCTCCCCATGCATATGGATTGATTAATCCCATAGCAGCATCCTGCCTCCTACTCCCAGCTCCTACTAGTTGGGGGTAGCCATAATATGTGAAAGGACCCGAAAGCATGATGCAGTCTAGGGTCTGAACAATTGCTGAGCAGAAAAAAACATAGGAAGGGACAGACAGTCACTGAAGTCAGCAAGGTCATTTACTGATCAAATTTTAAATAATTGACAAACAGGTTGTTATTCTTACTCCCCAAATGGTAAGCTGTAGGAAAATGAAGAATATAAATCTGTGATAATAGGCCAGAAAAATCAAGTTTTAACTACAATAACTCTTGCGTAATTGCTAATATGAATAAATTGGTAGTGGCACCTGGCAAGATAACCAAGCCAGTAGAACAATCCGGGTCATATATTGGGCAGGTGAAGAATGTACAGTGGGCTCACACCTGTCAGCATATTCTTTTTCTTGCACAAGCAGTGCACCTGGCTTCTTACTCAAGGACACACACACACACACAAACACAAAATACTACTTATATTTTGAAAAATATTGCTTCCTGAATCACTGAACAACTCCAAGGATCCAAAACACCCTTAATCCTTTTTTCAGCCCTACTGGAACTAAGTTTAATTTATGCCTGTACGATGAGTATGATCATGTATCTTTACTTATTGGTTGTTATAAAGACTCCACCTGCCTTTTTCTTCAAAGATTTAAAAAAATTATTATTGTTTGTTTGTTTGTTATTGTTCTCCTCTGTTCAATCTCAAGTTCTATGTTTTTCAGATTTTTTAAAGTAAATAATTCTTAACATTCACGGACACATCTATCAGTTCTGTTTAAAAGGCAGTTTCAGTGCTGAGGCAGGATTCACTGTTCTTATGTTTTCCCAGCGCACTCCAGCCATGCTTCATGGTCTACTAGCTACTTCTTTGTTAGTGGGAATTGGTGAAAAAAGAAAACCTTGTGTACTTTTGAAGCTGGGGGGCGGAGGCATAAAACAAAAAAGCGAAGGGAGGGGAAGGGAGAAGTATGGCCAACTGCAGGGTAAATTAGATGGAAAATAGACAAGAAAACAGAAAAAAAGAATCCAAAGGTGTCAAACAGCAGAACAAAACAAGGAAGGACAAGGAAGTAAAAAGGCAAGGAAAAGTAAATAAGTACAAAGAGCCCAATAGGTGACAGGGTCATTGTAGTGGACAAAGAGGAATAGTGGTGGCAGGCAGACTAATAATTGCAGACGAAAGTGGGAGGATGAATAGGATGAATACTGTCATCTCTGCCTTTTACTCATTTGTTCCCCAAGACCTTGATGGCCCCTCCACCAACTGTGCAAAACAGTTGGTGATGATGCTCTTGAATATCAGGTTGGCGAATGAAAAAAATATAATCAGGCAAGATCAAATTCCGTGGGAAAAAGTTGACCCAACATTCATTATGAAGACCTGGTCGGGATGAAAGTGGTGGGCTGAATCTGTCCAGCTCATCCTCCAGGATCTTCATTGCAAAAGTGATAAGGTAGAGGGATAAAGGTCCTATTCAGAAGCTGTTCGTTTGACAGTTATTCTTTCGGAACAGAAGAAATGAGACAGAATGAGATTCTGTTGCTGTGCTGCCCACCCTATTGCCCAACAGCTTTGCTATCTAAACTAGTGATAGCAGAATCCGCTAGACTGGTAATTCTGGGAATTTTAACATCCACATAGAGGCTAAGCTCCCCCTCTCCATCTCAGTACTTCACAGTGACCATAGGAACTGTGGCGACAATTTCAAATGCTACCTGGGCCCGCTCTTTACTTATTTTTTGCTCAGGACAGGAGGATGTCATCAAGCTGCAACAATACGTTTCTTCTTTATATCTAGATTGTATTACTGCAAGTTTATTTAGGATTACTTTGAACTTTTTGGAAATTACAGTTGGATGAGACCCACTCTTCTTGCTTTCCCACCCCTTGCCCACAGCATAGCAAAACTCCCCCCCCCAAAATCTTTACATTGCAATATAAGCACATTGGACTGAAGCTACAGACTTTTTGCTTTTATAAAACTGAACCATCACTTGTTTCTTGTGCAGAGTTTCCATGGACCTTCACTGTAACATAGGAATAAAGGAGCAACTGGTTCCCTTTACTATGGTCCTTATAACATTAAAGCAATAGTGGAGAAAAGGAAGGAAGGAAGGAAGGAAGGAAGGAAGGAAGGAAGGAAGGAAGGAAGGAAGGAAGGAAGGAAGGAAGGAAGGAAGGAAGGAAGGAAGGGAGGGAGGGAGGGAGGGAGGGAGGGAAGGAAAGAGTTTGCATTAGTGTCAAAGGAGATAACCTGAGAAGAGATTGTGAAGGCATTGCAAATATCTGAGAAAGTAAAGGAGAAGAAGAAACTAGTGAAGAGAGAACAATCCTTAAATGAAAATGTAGGCATTTAGAGGGCCACCTGTAGAAGACTATTTATGGATCAGAAGGAAGGGCCAGGAGCAGAGAATGGCAAGTCATTGCAGTCAAGGCCTGCAATGGCTGCAGTTCAGAGGGAGCACCACCCTGGCCTCATCGCCAAACAGGAATTGCTAAAGTCAGCTTCACGAATAGACAGGAGCAGGAGAGGAAAAAAGCTGTTTAGGCTGCCGTGCAGAATTCCCCATAGAAGGTAGTAGATTAATGGGACAGAAGCTAAAAAAAAATCCCTGCAGTCTACATTAATCTGCAATTAATGTAGGAATGTGAGTTTCTTGAGTTAATCAAGATGTCATCATGGCTGCAGAGTGAGTTGAACCATAGGATCCTATTGTAGGCAGACTTCGGTTTCTCTTTTGACATATTGAACCCTTGACAGATAGACAGACCGACCGACCAACCAACCAACCAACCACAATGGGGAAGAAATGCAAAGTTAAACTGGCGCCCCAGTATCATTCTCCCTTTGAATCCCACTTAACTGTGTTGGATTTTATATTTGTTTCATGACATTTTTTGTTAGTTTATTAGTATGCAATAAAAGCTTAAACTGAGATCGGAGTGGTGGCGGCATGCTGTATATTTTGAGGAAAATGTACAGCATTTTTTTTATTTGCTACTTACAGCGTAAGCAATTTTGTGCTTATTTCAAGTCTTCTAATTCCCTTTGTTCATGCCATTCTATTAATATCCTGCATTCTTATGAAAAATCATTTCATTCAAGGCATTTGTAATTATTTTTTTTCACCTGAAATATAGCCAGGGTAAACTCATTTGTAAATCAGCCCTTTTGCAGTATATATTTCTCTGTTTAAGAAAGAGGTGTCATATGCAAAAGCTTTTGAACTTGAGATAATTTTTTTTTATTTAGCTAACACATTGCTACTTTCAACTATTCACAGATCATGAAATAAATTACATATAACTTTTAGTGCCCTCCAGATGCAACTAAACTGAAATTATAATCACTGCCAGCCAACATCATTTGATAGGTGATGGGATTTGTAATCCACTCATTTGAAGACTGGCAAATTAACAAAAGGCAATATATAGGCATTTATAGATTTATAAATTTCAGTAAGGCATTTGACAAATTAGACCACAACCTACTTCTTGGTAAGCTAGAAAAATGTGAGACAGCATCTCCACCAGATGGGTTTGTAACTGGCTGACAAACCACACTCAATATATAGTCCTCAATGGAACTGCATCTATATGGAGGGAAGTAAGCAGTGGGATGCCCCAAGGTTCCATTTTAGACCCAGTACTCTTTAATATCTTCATGAGTGATTCAGATGAGGGAATAGAAGGGGAATTCATCAAATTTGTAGACAACACAAAGTTGGGAGGAATAGCCAACACCCTAGAAGATAGTCTCAAGATCCAGGTGAATCTTGACATACTTGAACGCTGAGCCCTATCTCACAAAATGAAATTCAATGTAGAGAAAAGCAAGCTTTTACACTTAGGGAAGAAAAACCAAACGTACAGGTACAAAGATGATTAGAGGTCTGGAGACTAAAACATATAAGGAACGGTTGCTGGAATTGGGTATGTCTAGTTTAATGAAGAGAAGGACGAGGGGGGACATGATAGCCGTGTTCCAATATCTCAGGGGTTGCCACAAAGAAGAGGGAGTCAAGCTATTCTCCAAAGCGCCGGAAGGCAGGACAAGAAGCAACGGATGGAAACTAATCAAGGAGAGAAGCAACCTAGAACTAAGGAGAAACTTCCTGACAGTTAGAACAATTAACCAGTGGAACAACCTGCCTCCAGAAGCGGTGAATGCTCCAACACTGGAAGTTTTTAAGAAGAGACTGGACAGCCATTTGTCTGAAATGGTATAGGGTTTCCTGCCTGAGCAAGGGGTTGGACTAGATGACCTCCAAGGTCCCTTCCAACTATTATTATTATTATTATTATTATTATTATTATTATTATTATTATTATTATTATTATTATTATTATTATTATTATTATTATTATTATTATTATTATTATTATTATTATTATTATTATTTAGATAGATAGAGAGATGATAGATAGATAGAGAGATGATAGATAGATAGATAGATAGATAGATAGATAGATAGATAGATAGATAGATAGATAGATAGATAGATAGATAGATAGATAGATAGATAGATAGATAGATAGATAGATAGATAGATAGATAGATAGATAACCTTTATTGTAATTTTTTTTACCATGGGCATACAGGCACACATTAAAAATGAAATTCTGTTGCCTGTTCTCAAAAGAGTACACATACATATCACACATATAAACATGCTATATACATACATATGTATATACCTACACCCTTACATATAAATATTAATCACTGTCCGCCTTGAATATTAGAAGAAGGACAAAGGGTTAAATGATAGCAATTCTTCCAATATCTCAGGAGTTGCCACAAAGAAGAGGGAGTCAAGCTATTCTCCAAAGCACCAGAAGGCAGCACAAGAAGCAACAGATGGAAACTAATCAAGGAAAGAAGCAACCTAGAACTAAGGAGAAATTTCCTTACAGTGAGGACAATTAACCAGTGGAACAACCTGCCTCCAGAAGCTGTGAATGCTGCAACACTGGAAGTTTTTAAGAAGAGACTGGACAGCCATTGTATAGGGTTTCCTGTCTGAGCGGGGGATTGGACTAGAAGACCTCCAAGGTCCCTTTCAACATTATTATTATTGTTATTGTTATTGTTATTGTTATTGTTATTGTTATTGTTATTGTTATTGTTATTGTTATTGTTATTGTTGTTGTTGTTGTTGTTGTTGTTGTTATAAATTAGGCAAAACCTGGCTCAATAGTACTAACTGCGAGAGGGATCTTGGAGTCCTAGTAAACAATTCCTTAAATGTGAGCCAGAAGTGTTCTTCAGCCTCCAAAAAAGCCACTGCAATCCTAGGCTGCATTAAGAGAGGAATAGAATCAAGATCTTTTGTAGTGTTAGTACGAAGTGTTATAAGGCCTTGGTACTCCAGTTTTGGTCACCATGATATAAAAAAGATGTTGAGACTCTGGAAAGAGTGCAGAGAAGAGCAATTAAGGTGATTAGGGGTCTAGAGGCTAAAACATATAAAGAACGGTTGCAGGAATTGGGTGTGTCTAGTCCAGTGAAAAGAAGGACTAGGAGTGACAATATTTGAGGAGCTGCCACAAAGAAGAGGGGGGTCAATTTATTTTCCAAACACCAGAAGCCAAGACAAAAAGCAATGGATAGAAACTAACCAAGGAGAGAAGCAACTTAGAACTAAGGAGAAATTTCCTGACAGTGAGAATAATTAATCATTGGAACGAGTTGCTTTCAGAAGTTGTGGGTGCTCCATCATTGGAGGCTTTTAAGAAGAGACTGGACAGCCATTCGTCTGAAATGGTATAGTGTCTCCTGCTTGAGCATGGCGTTGGACTAGAAGACCTCCAAGGTTCCTTCTAACTCTGATGATGATGATGACATGAAAGTTTACAAGATGGAGGTTTTACTGGTCACAAAGGAACCATCATTGTCTTGAAAATGTAGCAGTCTTCAGATCTAGGGAGAAAGACTGGTTACTCTGAATGTCTCAGTGCTGTTAGATCTGATGAATACAAAGATGCTAAGTGTCATAGCCTGACATTGCACATTGCCTGGAACATTACTAATAATAAATGTAATGTTTCCTACAATATTATTTTTGTAGTTTGAGTCTATTTTTCTCTCACAGTGATATGCTGCATAGAAGCCCTCTTAAATGGTATACCGTGAATTAAACCATTGTTAAAATGATTTTAGAAAATTGGAATGGTAGAAGATAAATCCAGCTATTATATCTATTACTGTTATTCCTTCTCCTTCTCCTCTTTATATGTATGTGTATATGTATGTTCTAATCTAAGCTGATGATAAGGATGATGAGGAAAGTCAACGGTTCCAATTCTTTTTTGCTCAGCCTCCAATGTGGGCAGTAGTTTGACACTTTTGCAGATCCATAATGTGAGGAGCTGCAACACAAATAATAACACAATTATTCATTTTTAGAGACATAAATAGCCTTGGTTCTTTTTTAACTGTATCTCTCTCCAGCACTCTTGTCTGCATTGCTTTGAGTTTAGCTGGCTTGATCGTTGTAAAGAAGCAGTCAACACTTTGACAAAATATGTCAGACGCCTTTATGATAGTAGGTGGCTCTCGCTCCATCTGAGCTAATCTTTAGCATTCTCCAAGGTGAAAACAAAAGGGCCACTCAACATTTTTTATTTTCTAAAAATGCCTTTGAGGCTTATACGAGGGCCAGAAGGCATTCTTATAAAGAATATGTTGAAGGTAAAATGCTTTTCGGCATTTCATCTGATCTTCATTTTGTATTTTAATCAGATGGAATCTGAAGCTCGGCAGAGGTCAAGGGAAGTATCCATCCAGATGCTTATACCGAGTTCCACCGTCTGGAAGTCATGCCATGTGGTTTTAGGCAAACATCTTCCCATTGTAACATAAGGAGCCCATGAATTGAACCCAAGGACTTTCTGCATGGAAACTGTGTGCACTCTACAATTTCGTGATTCCCACTCCCAAGTGAAGTCCATTTTTTTAAAAAAAATGTATTTCAGATTTGTCTTTTTATTATAGGCCTGGGAGACAATGATACTGGGAGGGGGGTGGTGGTAAAAGAGGCAGAAGATGAAACACCTGAATTGGTTGTTGCTTAACTTCAGGGTTTTTTTGGTTGCGCTCTTTTTTCCTTCCTTTCAATATACATTGAAGCATATTTCATGAGTACAGATTTGGTTCACTTCACCAATCGTGTAGCAGTAATTCAGTGTGGAGACATGAGAAGTCAACCTACAACTTTGTGCTTGATGGAGAGGCCTGGGTTGCTGAACAAATGTGTGCCATTGCATGCAGTGCCATGTACGCCAGCTCTTAGGAGACTCAGAGGGTGGATCAGATTGCATAGAGGCATGATGTGCACCTGAGAGGTTTGCTCTGATGCGGGCTATGCAAAAGGGTGCAACATGCTCCAGGTGCTGCCTTTTCTTTAAGGTTTCCAAGAATTAATTTTGTTTGGTAGAGCTGCTAACACACTGCCTTGCTGGTCCTGCAGATTCTGGAAACTGCCTCCATAGGAAGTGGGGGGGAGAGAGAGAGAGAGAGAGAGAGAGAGAGAGAGAGAGAGAGAGAGAGAGAGAGAGAGAACTCATGCACAGCAGCCTCTATTTCTTTTTAATTAAACTCTTCAATCAAGCCCCCCCCCCCTCCTTTCTCCAGTCTCCCAAGGCTCTTCCATTAGGGTTTCCCTCCTCATCTCACTAATGGCCTTGCAGGCCCTTCCCTGCTCAAACACTCCCTCCCTGCCCCTCTGGGCTTTGCCACTCTCTCTCCCCCAGCTGTACTTCCCAGCCCACTCCGTTCCAAGCATGATTTACGAGAAGGCCACGCCAATTCCCGTCTGGCAGGAGAGTCGGGTACCACGTTGGCTGTGAGAATGGCGCCGGTGCCAGGCTCAAGGGTGCAGAGGGTGCAACTTCCCAGAAAGGAGGTCAGACGGGGCAGTTGGTGGGATATAGCAGCAGCAAGCGGAAGCTCTGCAGGAGCAGAAAGGCCAGACGGTGGCATCAGACCCCAGAGTCTCTTCAAATTCCTGCCCATCAGTCTGAGACAAGTAGAGAAGGGGAATCCTGCAGACCAAGAAAAGGGCGAGTCACAGCATAAAAGTTCAGTGTGGCTGCTGTTTGAAATCCCATGAGCAAGGCAGCCAGAGCAATGCCCCAAGGTGTTCACTCAAGTTGCCACAGGTTTTTTTTTTTGTTTTTTTTTACTCCAGCTATGGATACGCTTTGTGGCTTTAATGTAGGAGAACCTTACTCTGAAAAGCCTTTTCTCCCATCCTCTTCATACACAAGCATGTAACGGGAAGAAATGCTTTCTATGTTTCTACAAGACACAGGAGTGCTGCCAGATTTTTTTTTTCTTTAGTTGGCAATTCCAGCTAGATTTCATTAGCCTGCTCTTCTTATTGCCTGGAAGAAAACATTGATTGAATTGCCATAGCCCATGTAAGAACACCATGACACAAATTAGGACAGTCATCCCCAGAATTAAGCACTTCTGATGGGAGATGATGGGAGTTGTAATCCATCACATATGAAGATGTTATCAAGATGTTACCAAGGCAAAGTTTTACTTCTTTGTCAGGATAATTTGAAGTATCTCCCTTCCTTCCTTCCTTCCTTCCTTCCTTCCTTCCTTCCTTCCTTCCTTCCTTCCTTCCTTCCTTCCTTCCACCTATCTCAATACAATTGGCTCTGGGTTGCAATACAGTTGGTTGTTTAACTGCAAACAACTTTAAAAAAATGAAGCGAAGAACCAAGATGCTCGAAAGCAGCTTCTGGTAGATACTTTTTATACCTGTTAATATCTCTAGCAATATTAAGCATTCAGTATGCATACTCTTTAAAAACAAATATAAGAAGGATTTACGCTTTTGACATACATTCCTAATACCTACATCCAATTCACTGTTTATTACAAAAGTCATTTTGTATAGGTAGGCCTGCAACGTAGAGACACGCTAGAAGAATATTTGCAAAAGGAGCTGAAAACACAGGATAAGCTGCTTCTTTTGCTTACTCAAAGGGGGGAGGGGAGCTTTTCTTCATATTACTGCAGTTTTTTATGGGGAAAAAGCACGAGAGCTTTTCTTGAAGCCTAGTGTTGACCCTGTACTCTTAAGCTACTCATAAGTCCATCATAAATAGGACAGAGTGTAGGAAAGGCACCCAGTTTTTCAGCATAGCCATTTAATGCCCTCCAGAAGCACTTTATTTTAAAGCAGCCTTCCTCACCTGGTCCCCTCCAGATGTTTTGAGTTGCATCTCTCATCACTTCCCCCCTCGGTGCTTTGAGAAAGGCTGACTATATTATCACCAGAAGCCAAATACTCAGAAGGTGTCATGCTCAGATCTCCATTATCATGGAGAACATAAATTAGACACCACAGATATTCACATTTCTTTTGCTTCACATTGTAAATGCATTGCACATCTATACAAATGCAGTCAATCACAGGAAGAAAAGCAAGTTGCTTTTGTGAGAGATATGATCATGAGGTTCTCCGCTCTGCATGAGGAAGAGTTGGGGTATTCACTGCTTTCCTTAATATTCCTTGGTTATTCTTCCCCTGCTTTTGAAACTATCCAGCTGTACAGTTGTTCCACCATCCATTCATGAATTCTTTGTTATTAAACTGAGCAAAGTAGGGCTCTGCCATGGTAATTATGGACAGCCCCCAGGATTCATGATCGAATTCATGAAAATGATGAATACACATGAGATATCACTAATTTTCTTCCTGGTGTATTTTACAGGGTCATTGTCGAGAGAATTATGTACCTCCAAAGGGGGAACCTCCCAATCTATGGAATATATGCAGCCCCCAGAGAACTCCTAAATTGCACCACCAAAGTGTTTCACTTCAAGGTAACAGAACAGGAGGGAAAAACGTGACTGAAGCCTCAAAGAGCCATTGTCAGTCAGAGTGGCAATATAATAGCTGGGCTTGGTGTAAAGCAGTTCCATATTTTTAGAGCCTTTCAAGCAGGGAGTGTGAAAAATATAACTGCTGTAACTGGGTTTGCAAGGAAGTATAGCGAAACGCTGCAAACTGATCAGGTCCCACCCCCCACCCCCCGTAAGCCACACAGACATCCAGGGAGCTGCTCTGCAATACCGTATTTGCTGAATGAGGATCGTGGTGCCCTGAACCAGACCACCTGATTGATCCCCCAAATGAGAAATCTCTGGTTATGTCCCGGGGGACGCTTGTATCTGGTAAGCACTTCTGAAAATACCGAGTGCCAGCTCCTCCCCGTGAAGAACGAGTGTTTCATCTTTCCTCTTGGTGGAGGATGGCTTCTGGCAGGTGCCCTCCCTCCCCCCCCCCACTGACACAGGCGATAGATGAGTGCTGTTCCTGCTTTCTCATTCAGAAGGGCTCCCACAACCGGGGCTACCCCTGATGGCTGATGCCCAGGATTTCTCTCCAGAGATGCAATCCTGCTTTTTGCATTAATAATTTACAGTGTGTTGTTCAGCCAATAATGGCCTTTCCTTGTGATTAGCTTGCTTAATGGGCTAAAATTGGCAAGAGAACAATGGGGCTTTAATCTTCTTAGGGAGGTGGGAGGGGGAATAAGAGAAGGAATGCATTTCCTAGATCTTCTGCACTTGTGGAATATCACACGCTTTTCTGTGTTTGGAAAGGGAAGGGGAGAAACGGGCTTGCAAGTGCTGCAAAGGCTGCATCTTTGAATGCATCGATCCTACTTCTGTGCTGTCATTCTTGGTTCCCCAGCTGTATGGAGAGAGAGAGAATGAAGAAAAAAAATCTTACAATAATCTTTTCTGAGCAAGAGCCTAAAGCACCAGGAATTTTGGGCACAATTCACATCTGGTTTCTATTGTGCTCACTGGGGCTTGATTTGGCCTGTGATTACCTTAAAAGTTAAAACTACAGCACATATTGCTCATATTTGTTCCCTTCTTAGCAGACCCAAGATAGCTCTAGATGGTGTACATATAGGTGCTAGCTGCTAAGTGATGATTGAAAGCCAGGTCTCCTTTTGCACTGTATTATTCGGTAGTGCCAATATCAGTTTTCCACAATGTGGTACCCTCCAGTTGCATATGTACCTTCTAGAATTCCAAAACTATAGAGCTGTTGGGACTAGGCAATCTAGAAGCTATCATCCAATACATCTCTAGGGTACTTTGAGGTAAACTCATCTAGCAATAGCACTAGCACTTAGACTTATATACTGCTCCGTAGTGCTTCACAGCATTTTCTAAGCGGTTTACAGAGTCACCATAATGCCCCCAACAATCTGGGTCGTCATTTTACCAACCTTGGAAAGATGGAAGGATGAGTCAAGCTTGAGCTGGTCAGGAACAAACTGCTGGCAGTCGGCAGAGTTAGCATGCAATACTGCATTCTAATCATTAAGCCATCAGAGTTCATCTATCCTGCTGGCAGCAAGTCTGCAAGATTTTCAACAGGAGCCTCTCCAGCTTGCATACCCTGCAATTATGCAGATTGCAATTCCCAGAATTCTGAATGATGGTTTTACTGGCCCTGAGAATTTTGGGAGCTGAACTTCGCACAAGTAGAAGGCACATAGGCTGGGGAAGTTTAAAGTAAGAAATGTTGGGGATTCAGGCTGGACTTTTTTGCACTTAAAGCCTGGATTCTACCAAGGAACCCCAGACCCTCCCAAAAGATCTTGTCTGCTGAAGGTTTCTTACTGCTTTAACCTCTGCTCAACAGACGTGGAAAACTGAAACAAAGAAGGAAAGCAAAAAAAATAATTCTTTAGTAAAAATTACCATTTTTTGCTAAAGAATAGGATTTTGTAGCAATCTAAGGTGGCTATTTGGACTTGGGGCAACATCATTCAGGGATATTGTTTTGAAGGAGCAATATTTGTTCTCTCCAGTCTACTAAGTCCAGTATGGTTTTGCTTCTCCCAGTGGTATGTTTGAAATGCTGAATAAGGTTCCTGACCTGCCTTTCACAGGCTTCATGTTTTGGGCTCTACCTCACAGACTCCTTGGCTCTGACCTTGGCTTTGCTTAAGTCTCATTTTAGTTTTTCCTCTTCGCTTGGTTTTCCCATTGGCACTGGCTTCTGGCCAATTCTCTGCATGATATCCAACGAACTCCAGAACCCTAACCCTAACCCTCAATCACCTCAAAAGTCCCAGGTGAGGTCCCATTTAATCTTGCTAAACTCTGCTTTGCTTTCTAAGTTGGGATGGGGGAGAGAAACCAGGATGAAGCCAGCAGTATGAGAAACTCCCTTATTCTGGGTTGTTAAACTCAAATATATTTTTTTGTCTTGCAACACTCTCATCCCACATACACTGGCCAATGATTTTTATTCCATCTCCAACCCAGAGTGGAAGCATAGCTTCATGCATATTTACCAGAGTTTAAATCCCACTGGATTCAGGAGAACTTACTTCTAAGTAAACCTACCTAGGGCTGAGCTAAAAATCATTCTTCTTTACTTCTTTACTTCTCTCTCTTAAGGCTTCTCTCCATTTTTGAACTGCACATCCTAAATCCCAAATCATGAAGATGAATCAGTTCTACCTAGTGACAAATAATTTTACTGTCCTAGATTCTGCTTTAATGCAGCTGTGGAAAAAGAAGTGAAGCAATGAAATGATTGTCTCTCAAAACTCTGTTCTGTCAGAAGTGCCATGAGTAAAAAAAAAATCACTATATTTGCACAAAAACCTCTATTATACCTTTGTACTGTAGCTACATTCTTATGGGGAAAAAAACCCCCACAAACATTTAGAACAGAAAGTAGTTCTGATGTGGGCAGGTTCTGCCTAATACTCGCCACATTTGAAGGTCCTCAAGGTTCATTTGGGACTCTTTTTATTCTGGATATATACTCATGATATATTATGCAACTGCTGAAAGTATTGCAAAGGTCATTGAAAAATGCCTCTGATTCAGGACTCAGAGAATTTTGTAGTGTTTAAGACAAAAGCATCATTTAGTGCTTCTGCGATGATTGGCAAGTGCAATGGAGTTCTACAGAGGAAATTATGGGAAAACGTATAGTGTTAGATGTGCACATCTAGCAGCAAAATATGGAACAGATTTTACTTTGATCCATGTGATTTTCTGGTGCCTTTCAATTACCATCCTGAAATAATATAACACATCCCCCTCCAAAAAAAGCCTTTTCAGAGAAGACATTACATTTTTAATGACAGTCAGAAATGTT
This sequence comes from Azemiops feae, assembly GCA_023970755.1. Classification (NCBI taxonomy): domain Eukaryota; kingdom Metazoa; phylum Chordata; class Lepidosauria; order Squamata; family Viperidae; genus Azemiops; species Azemiops feae. Next base: position 2,166,480 of record JALGBA010004283.1, read on the forward strand.
TTTTTTTAACATTCCAATATCAGTAGCTAAGCATGCTTCCCACATTTGAAATCCATTTGGGATGGTTTTAAAGACTATCTCATATCTCACTGTGGCGATGATAATGAGCCATAAAGCAATAGGTACAGAGAAGAAACATCCAAAATCTGAGAAATAGATAGCAAAGATTTAATGTATAAAGTACGAACGAAGGCGTCCCAGGATATCCAGGAATGTTCCAGTAAAGAGAAGTTCCCTGAGGATAGACTCCAGCAAGAGTCCAAAAGCTCAGAAGACTAAAACTCTGGTTCCGGTGACTGACCCAGATTGGATCCTGCAGTGTATAAATTATACATTCTGTTATTTCAGTACAACTATATCTCAGTTCGAAAAGTTTAATATGTTGCTTTGACATGAGGAAATTGATCCTTTCATAATACAATATGTGTTGATCTATTAGGATGTCTGATTAAACCACAGATGTGAGAAGTACATACTTTCTACTGATATCACCAAGGAAGACTTTCAGAAGTTGAATCAAGACTTGTTCAGGGTTGTTTTTTTTGCTTGCTTATTCCATCTCAGCTATTCCAAAACTGGAACCTGATGGACCATCTGAAATGGTCTTGTCCAATGTGAAGTGTGGAAGCTTTAGTGGAATTTACTCTGCCGTATATATCTAGCATGTGATTTTTGAAGGCCGCAGTATAACCTCTTGGCCATTTGGTGGTTGTAATGCCATGGGAATTGGCGGGCCTGAATTATTTTGGCTTATCTTTTGTCAAGTTGAGTGTAATCAGTGGGGAGAGAGGGGGACAAAGGCCATTTCCATCTTCATATTTTACTTCTTGAAAACTTGAAAAAACAGCCCCAAGTCATGGCGTCAAATATGAAAAGTTAAAATTTTAATAGCAAATGTATGGTTGAATTTAGCTGAATTTCATTGGAAGATTTATGGCAGTTTTTTACACTTGGGGCAGGGGATGGTATAAGTAGGAACTGGAACAGTTTGGCATCTAAAGTTCTACTCCCATTCTTACCTTTGTTTTTACAACTAAAATTGGAGGGGTGGTGGTGTTTGTGAGCTAATTCCACCATCAGAAATCAGTCACTTTACAGCCAGATTTTGGCTGTATGAACTTGGGAGGTTGTTGGCTGCAAATTAGATGCTGTAGAATAACAGCCATCCTGTGAATCAAACATTGCCCATTTATGAGGATCGATGTGGGGTTTTATCTAAAAGATATATAAAGGACCATGTTAGAAATGTGTTGGACATTTTGGACTATTTGGATCAATGTAATAAAAACAACCTACATTGATTTTCTTAGATGGAGAGAAGACCTTTGACAGCTTGAACTGTGCTTTGCTGTTTCGAAAGATATGAATTTTGGATGGAATTTTATAAAAAAGGTAACATCATTTTATACTTCCCAGAAAACACAAATAACTGTTAATGGTGACCTAACAAAACCAAGGAACAAGACAGGGATGCCCACCATCTCCTCTCTTGTTTATTTTGGTTCTTGAAATATTATTTTGATTGATGAGATAGAGATATAAGAGATATAAGACAAGATTAGAGAATATATAGAAATATAGAGAGAGATACAAGATGAGAGAGCTGTGAGAATAAAGGTTACAAGTTAAGGGCTTTTGCAGATGACTTGGTGTTGGTTCTGAAAGAGCCTTTAAAAGTAACTAAAATATTAATGGGCAAATTAAAAGAATGTGGTACATTAGCAGGTTTTAAGATTAATAAACAAAAGAAAAAGATGTTAACAAAGCAGGAAGATAGAAAATCAAACAGAATTGATGAATACAATGGATTTTAAGATTAAAAAGAAGATAAAGTAACCAGGTATCACTATGACAAATATAAATTGTATGTTATTTCAACATAATTATGTTAAGAAATGGAATGAAATTTAAAAAGATCTGTTAAGATGGGAGATCTGTCATTGCTGGGGAGAATTTATGTGATAAAAATGAATGTTTTGCCTAGAATGATGTTTTTCTTTCAGACAATACCTGTTTTGAGAACTGATGCACCATTTAAACAGAAAGATTTGTGTGGCGGGGGAAAACCATAAGTTATAAATTTAAAAAAATCATGGATGTTTGTTTTTATACATGATAACCGCATCAAGATTATTGTATACACAAAGATGGAAAGAGTCAACATTATCCACAATGAAGAACTGGTTGGTAAAGATTTGGTATTTGCTAAGATGTCTAAATTGACTTCTTTGATCAGAGAAAAAACAATACCTACATTTACTGCTGACTGGAAATCCGTTGGTTGTAAACTTTCTGTGTGAAACAGAAAACAATGAACTTACGATTTATGGTTTTGATCATTCTATAGAATAGATTATAGAAAAAGAGTTATGTTGTAACCATAGAGTAAGAGGTAAATTTATAATTGTATTTGTAACTGCTGTAAAGAAGATCAACAGCTGTTTCTTTGTATCTCTTTTCTTTTAGTTTTTTTCCTTTCTTGCACTTTTAGCTTTCTCTTTTATTTATTTCTTCTTTTCTTCTTTTCGCTTTATATTAGTTTGTATTAGTTTTTAATCTTGTTTTTATTTAAAATCTTTAATAAATGTATAAAAATATAGGGAAAATGCTATTTGCTGACCTAGTTCAGAAAGCAGTAGTTGGGTATATCCTTTAAGGGGGAAGAATCTCTGGTTCTCTTTGACAGGGACTCTGGGAACAATTTCCTGATGCATTTTATCCCTTAGGAGACAGAAATATTTTTGTATGGAGTTCAAGGGGTACCAAAATTTCACAGATCTACCTGCCATGTGCTTAGCAAAACTAAGGATTGATTTGTTTTGGCATTAGCTGTCCAAACAGCAAGAAGTAGTTATTGGGTAATCACAGTTTCCAGCACTTGCACATTTTCTAAAATATGTGTTCCTCATCCAACACAGCAATGTTTTCAGTTAAGGTATTTTCAAGCTTGGTTAGGAAAAAATACAACTGAGGTCAGATTGTCCTTAGGGAAGGCAGCAAAAGGACATTCTGCAGCTGGAGCAATTGCACAATGCACAGGTATTCATCTCTTTGCTGCAATAACATCCAAAATCAATATATTCAAGAAATAACGGTACTGAATAATCACCAGACACCAATCTAATCACCAGAACAAATTTTGCTACATACAGAAACTTGCAGGCAAAGAAAGAAGCTTCTTAAGAGTTAGGGTGGTTGTTTGATTTAAATCCAGCCAGCTCACTCGTTTTTAATTTCAGGTTAGGGAAAGAATATCTCCTCAGCCCTAAACACAGCTTCAGCCCAGTTAGCTCTCTCATTATTTGCAAATCTTTCTTGTTTTGAGTTTTGGGAAAACTGCTTTCCCTGGGCCAGACACATGGCTTCAGACCCAGTTACAGTTAGTCCTCGACATACAACCACAATTGAGCCCAAATTTTCTGTTGCTAAGCGAGACATTTGTTAAATGAATTTTGACTTTCTTTGCCACAGTTATTAAGTGAAGCACTGCAGCTGTTAAGCGAATCTGGCTTCCCCATTGACTTCAGAAGGTTGCAAAAGGTGATCATATGACCCAGGGACACTGCAACCGTCATAAATACATGCCAGTTGCCAAGCATCTGAATTCTGATCACGTGACCATGGAGACGCTGCAACAGTTGTGTGAAAAACTGTCATAAGTCACTTTTTTCAGTGCCATTGTAACTTTGAATGGTCACTAAATGAACTGTTGTAAGTAGAGGACTACTTGTAATAAAGTTTTTTCCCCCTTAAAAATCAGTCTTTCTAGGGATGAAGGAACATAATGCATGTAGAGAGGAAGACAGAGAAAATTGTGAACAATTTGTTGCTTTCTCACTCCGATACTGTGTTTCCCCGAAAGTAAGACCTACCCCGAAAATAAGCCCTAACTTGATTTGTTTGGGGGGTGGGCCTAATATAAGCCCACTCCCAAAAAGAAGTCCTAGTTTTGGGGCGAGGCACAAACCTAAAAATCAAGCTAGGGCAGGTGTGGGGAGCTACCCCACGCGCTCCGCACCCACTTATCTGGCAGCCAGGCCTCTCCTCATCAGCCCACTACTTCTGCAGTGTCTTCTGCAGCCAGGCCTGCATTACTCAGTCACAGGCCTTTCCGGAAGGCCTCTGCAGCCGAGAACCAAGCTCTGGATTGAATCCATAGCTCGGTACTCAGCTGCAGAGGCCTTCCGGAAAGGCCTGACTGCAAAATGCAGGCTGGAATGCAGCTGCAGAATGCAGCTACTCCTTCAGTCAGAAGAAATGGACCGGCTGGGCGAAGCTGTCGATGCCGGAAGTGAGTATAAAAGACACCCCCCCAAAATAAGACCTGGTGCCTCTTTTGGAAGCCAAAAAAATAATAATAATAAGACCCAGTCTTATTTTCGGGGAAACAAGGGTATGTTGACCAAGATGGAAGGAATGATCATCAGGAGGATCCTGACTGACTTTCCAGCAGATCTTCTCCGACTTTTACCATGCAACCTTTGATTGCCGGATCACTCCTGCTGGAATCATGGTGACCAAAAGGACAGAGATGCCAGGAAGGCAGGAAAGGAACATTGTCTGTTGTTCTGCATCGCCAGTCCAACAATTGCTTCATCACTGGAGATGAAAATAAATGGGCCTTTTCTATTGCTGAAGGAAACCCAAGAGGCAGGGAGGGAAGAGCGAGAATAAAATAATGAAAACTTATACAGCCGATTACACAAATGAATGCCAACTGGAACCATGACATGGCATGAATATTTTAAAAGTGCATATTTAGGAAAGGTTATTTGTTTTATAATTCTTCCCTCTGATATTTTAAATGAGTAAAACATACCATTCAAACTATAGATTCATCTTATTCCAATTGGGTGACCATTCACTATAAAAAAGGGCTGAATATATCTAAGTTACATTTGATATTAGACTGCTTTTTTAAAAAGAAGATGAGGAAAAACACTTAACCAGGTTTTCAGGGAGAGTCTCCCTGAAAAGTTCCCTGGAGAAATGAATATTAAAATCAGCAGGCAGCGGTACAGTTGTATGAGAAGAACATTTCTTCCGTGTTGATGAATTTATTGAAGTCTGCCCTCAGTTCTGCCTTAAAACTTGTGCTGTTTGCACGAACACCCACCCTTTCTCCACTTTTAGGATCAAAAAACACATTTGGGATTTTGAGAGTATCACTATGGATACCATCAAGGAACTGTGGGCATGGATACCCATTTCACAGAACGGCTGCCATTGTATAAAGCCAGTAGCAAAGTCTCTAAAGAGCCCAAGGAAAGTGTCAGCTGCTACCTTATGCTTGCTTGTACTTCGCTACTATGCGGTGACGGTCTGCCCTGAACTCTGTGGAGGGCGGATGGGAGGGTGGATGCTTGGGGGGAAATGAAAGTGACTGCTGTATCTCCCTGAATCGCTGCTTCAAGGTCACCCGGCTGGGAGAAGGCACCTCAATACCAACCTATGCTTGAAGTGATAGTTCTGAAAATATCTTGCTTGTTTGGCCATGGTGTGTGTGTGTGTGTGTCAGTGATGGGAGGCAGTTAAGGGAGGGAAAAGTTGAACTTTGGGATTTTGGCGAGTAATTCTCAGTTCTGGCTATGCTTGATCACAATAAACTTGACTTCTAATAAAACTATTCCTTTCCCAACAAATGGAGCCAAGGATTGTTTTTACATAGAGGTTTAAGGAGTGGCGGGTCTGACGGAAAGTGTCTGCAGAACTCCTGGTGCCCCTGGGCACTTCGTTGTAGAACCCTGGCCTGAGAAGAGTTCATAGACTCACCAGTGGACTCTGATATTGTTTGCTCTGAGGAAAATACATCCCACATTTTGATCGGGGATCTTTAAAGTACATCGCAGAAATTACCCATAATATGACATTATCAGATTAACATCAATATTAATCTCATCATCAATATTAATGTCATCATCAAGCTGAAAGTACACAACTACACGGCGTTGGTTTAAATACCTGTAAGGAAAGAAAGTTTATTCATAGAGACTAAAGAAACTTACTTCTTCAGCTGAAAAGGTAATAAAGAATGAAATCAGAGCAAAATGCAGGAGTGATAGCACTGGGGATATCTCTGGTGCTAAAAATGCCAGAATAGGGAAGACTGAGGTTTTGCAATGAATCAAATAATGTCACTTTTTATCAAAATGTAATCATCTAGCAGTATCTAATTAGGCTGTGAAAAATTTAGAAAATAGGCTCAAAGAGTAAATGCTTCTATTTCCAAGGGGAAATTTCTTTTACAATACAGAAATAATAGAATGACAATGTTCTCTGTGTGTGCCAATGAAAGACACACGATGCCCATGACAACTGACCCACTCCCAGGAAACGACGCTCTGCTTTACATACAAAAAGTGCAAAATCAGGCTCCATGCTTCCTGTTTAAAAAGGAATCCAGGTTCAAGGACTATAAGGGATCCAAGTCTGGGATCAGACAGGATGGCCACTCAAATCAAATTTACTTCCACTGCTATTATCACCATAACCATAAATACTGGTAGCAGCTGCATTGGTAGAGTATGTAGCCTAAGCAGGTGGCACCCCCTAGCCCAGTGATGGCGAACCGTTTAGAGACCAAGTGCCCAAAAACTGGCCCCGCCCCCACTCCCACTCCACCCCCTGCCCCGCCCCCGCTCCATCCCCACCCCACTTGCCTGCAGGGCCACTCACCACCTCCAGAGCCCGCCGCAGATCGCCCAGCAGCGCCATGGCGGCTACGCCCTCTGCCCGCGCCCCACAGCATCAACTCTGCACGATGGGGCAGAGACAAGAGTCTTGTCTATGCTGCCTGGCTGCCATGTTCTTAGCTGCACTGCTCTGCGTGGGCCACGCTCGGGGGCGACTCTCCTCCAGGGGGGCTACTGGTGAGGGGGTCACGGGGGGAGGCAAGGCTGGGGCAACGGCACGTGTGCCCACAGAGAGGGCTCCGAGTGCCACCTCTGGCACCCGTGCCATAGGTTCGCCACCACTGCCCTAGCCCACTTTGAATGATCTTGGAAGCTGACCAGAATTGACCTCATTAGCCCTTGGATAGGAAACTAGGAAATTCATGGCTGGGAAGTTGAATATAAAATCCCAATATAATAGAAGGGTGAACTATTATGTTAATACTGCCAAGAAAGTTGCAGCGATGTAGTCACCAGGAATCAAAAATCACTTGTGGGTGTCATTATCTTAATAGTAGTATGATATTTCAATCTTGCTTTCCAGAATATTAAGTCCAACTACTGTAATGTCAATCAAAATGACATAAAAATAAGGCAATTACTGTGCAACAAACATTGGAAAGCAGGAAACTGATGAACGCAGGGTAACTAAAACTGAAAACTGTTCAACCTATGGTGGAAGAGACATGAAGATAGCAAAGCGCTTGAGCAGTAATTGTAGACAGTACTATACTAGGTGGATCAGTGGCTGAAATTCAAAATGGGACGGCTTCATCTGAGTTTGTTTGAGGTGGAAACCATTTTTAATTAATAGCTATGAATTTTTCAGGGTGTTTGCACTTGCTTGGGGCAAGCGAATTCAATGATGCATCTCTGGTGTTTGTATAGCATATAAATTGAAATAGGTATCATCTGCTGAGAGTGATCCAACATCCCAAACCCTGGGACTCTGCCACTATTGTTTATCATTGGTCTTCTCCTCCCAAGCAGTCCGCCTGCAGCAACTCTCTTGCTCCGTGGAAAATGGCTTAAGGATACCTTTCACTGATATCACTATAGACCAGTGTCTCAACCTTGGTAACTTTAAGATGAGTGGATTTTAACTCCTAGAATTCTGGGAGTTGAAGTTCAAATATCTTAAAGCTGCTAAAGTTGAGAAACATTGCTGTAGACTATTCACAGACAGTGCCGCACTGTTAGAGAGGGCTGACTTAGAAGCTTGGTCCCAATTGCAATGCCCTCAAATAATGCAGGGATGATGCATTACAATGCTTTTGGCTGACCATAGAAAAGGTTATTTAAAAGCTGGATTCTAGTCTCTGGAGAAGAGAGTCGGAGAGAAGTTAGCCCATCACTCCCAGCAAAAGGCTGCAAAATTCCCGATGGCCCCTAGATGCCAACAGGTTACAGAAAACTTTTAATTCTTCTTCACTGCCATCTGGTCATCCCCATATTTTTGCAATTCAGATTTGGTAGACCTGCCTAGTAGCAATAGTCTGTAAAAATCTGCATGGGCAATGAGGCAAAGAAGTTGTAGAATAGCTCTACTGACAACACCAAGTGCTATTTTATAATCTTGTGGAAAGGGAAAAAGTACTTCTCTGTGATCAGCTGATGCAAGTGGAGGAGTTCAGGATATGTGGGAGGAAACGGGCTGGGCTGGGGCTTTAAGAGAGATGATTGAAAGGCTGAGAAAAAGATTGGATCTCGGTAAGGATCTGGAAGGGGCCAGAGGTAGAAGTTATATAGGTTATAGTGATCCCACGAGTCCGGGTTCCTCATCTTTTCTGCGAGAGGTGCTTTCAGTGTTGGACTTGTTTGGCATACACGAAAGCAAAGTTGACCTTCAACTATCAAAATTCAGTGGATGACTTTGAGTCAGTCATTCTTTTTCAGACTAACCCTGAAAAGTTAAGATAGGCTCAAGATCTAGAAGGATCTCAACAGACTTGAACACTGGGTCCTATCTAACAAAATGAAATTCAATGGTGAGAAAACCTGAACGTAGATGCACAGGTATAGAATAGGCAGTACATGGCTCAGTGGCAGTAATTGAGAAAGGGATCTAGGAGTTCTAGTGGACAATCATTTAAATATGAGCCAGCAGTGTGCTGCAGCCACCAAAAAAGCCAACATAGGCTTAGGCTGCATTAATAGAGGGACAGACTCAAGATCACATGAAGTGTGAATGCTACTTTATGATGCCGTCATAAAACCATACTTGTCTGCATTCAGTTTTGGTCGCCACAATATAAAAAAGATGTTGAGACCCTAGAAAAAACGCAGAGAAGACCAACACAGATGATTAGGGAGCTGGAGGCTAAAACATATGAAGAATAGTTGCAAGAACTCGGTATGTCTAATCTAATGAAAGGAAGGATTAGAGGTGACATGATAGCAGTGTTCCAATATTTCGGGGGCTGCCACAAGGAAGAGGGGGTCAAAGGATAAGCAGCAATGGATGGAAGCTAATCAAAGAGAGAACCAACCTAGAACTAAGGAGAAGTTTCCTGACAGCGAGAACAATTAACCAGTGGAATGGCTTGTTCCAGAATATCCATCATTGGGTATTTTTAAGAAGAGATTGGACAGCTGTTTCTCTAAAATGGTATAGGGCAGGGGTAGGCAACCTTGGCTCTTTTATGACTCGTGGACTTCAATTCCCAGAATTCCTGAGCCAGCCATGCTGGCTCAGGAATTCTGGGAGTTGAAGTCCACGAGTCATAAAAGAGCCAAGGTTGCCTACCCCTGTAGGGTCTCCTGCTTGAGCAGGGGGTTGGCCTAGAAGAGCTCCAAGGTCTCTTTCAACTCTATTATTCTGTTATTCACCTCTTAGGTTTGCTGCAGGAAAGAATGGGAGAAGCACACACTGAGTGCATCACATAGTCTTATAAAGGAAAAATGGGACACAACTGGAATGAATTTGAGTTTTCTGCCTCATCCTTTGCTTGAACTTGGACCCTTAATGGTGAAAGAGCCCCAGTTCTCCCAGCCTCTTCAAGCCATGAGTTTCAAATTCTCCTGGGCCTCAAAAACAAACCTCTTGTTTTTGACCTCTGCATCATAGGTAGGGAATTCTCTATCTCAGAATGGCTTTCTCCCACATCAGCAGAACTGGCAGGGAACTTGGTATGGAATCTGAGCTTTTCCCCAAATAACTTGGGGGCTGGGAAACAAACAACTTGAGGGGGCAAAATGGTGGCTTCCCTGTTAAGATTTAGGATATTCTGAACAAAGCTTATTTATTGAGGCAAGCTTTCCACAAATGAATATGATCTAATAGTATGTTCTGCTAGTAATGGTTGAAATTCTACTACTCATATTTTTTCAATAGTTTTGTTTTTATTGGATTTTCTTTTTAAAAAAGTAATACTACAAACATTGCCAACATTTGCCTTGAGTAATCCTGGGGTAGTTTTAGAACAAAATTAATTAATAAGCAATAGTTGCCTGTTAGTTCTTAGTTCTTCTAATTCTCAATCATTTTTAGCCATGCTGGTTGGGAATATTGTGAATTATAGTCCAAATGTATTTGGAAGTGCCAGATCAGGGAAAACTACCATGAGATAGGAAGAGAAAGACAGGAGGGAGATGCCATGATCTGGACATCCACACAACAGATGCAAGGGGAAGCTTTAAATCTTTTCTGCCATTTGAATTTATGCAGCTCAGGTCTGGTAGTCCTTGTCCGCAATTTTGGTGTTGTACAAACACATCTTTGATATGGAAGAATCCAAATTAGTAAACTCTTGAGCATTAAAGTTTCTCTTCGCTTTACACCTCTCCATTTATTTCCTTTGCCAAATAAAAAGGCAGACATATGTTTCTGTTTTGGGTGTTTGTTCATTTGCCAGTTAATATAACTATGGGTGTGGTGTGGTGTGATGTGGTAGTGGTGTGTGTGTAGATAGATAGATAGATATTAGATGAGAGAGAGAGAGTGAGAGAGAGTCCATATAAGCTATACTCAGTTTTGTATCCATTGTGCAGTTATTTTCCTGTTCTCTTGCGCATATATGTGAAAGAGCTGAGTTTGCTTCCATTTTTGTGTGGGAACACTGCCTGTATGTCACACCCTCAACAATCATACCAGAGCAGTACAGGCTCCCATAGGAAACAGGGATTGGATTCTAATGATGTCAACACAATATAAATAACATGAGGCTTGGGGAAGCAGGAAAGGGGGTGTGTGATACCCTGATGTGTCCCTCCCACCCCCATTCTGGCACCGTGACGACTGTTGCTAGGAAGCAGAGAAAATTTAGTTTTGCAACATTCATCTGCCTTCTTACAAGTACCTCCTCCTGGCTTGAAGGGAGAGAAGACAAAGGGGACAAAAGTATTAGCAACTAGGATGCTGAGCTTTCTATGGGTCCCTCCAGGATTACACATTAGGTACCCAGGAGCTGGGGACTGCAAGGTCCAAGATACACAAAATAGAAATTCACATCCTCAGGAGGGATGGGCCTTAACAGATACAATTACATCCTGCCTTGAATACCATGTGGAGTAGATAATACAGGGCCTTCCCCAGGCTTGGGACTTCAGTTCTTATGACTTCCTGTAAGCTTATGTGACAAAGCACTGTGGGGATTGTAGGCCAATATGTCTGAAGACCAACCTACTGTTTAATCTCGACCAGTAGAATACCTCTGATGCATTCTTACTGTGATATTTGAAGTCCACGCTTAGAGGCAGAGCATACTGTTTGAAGGCAAAAGGTCCCAGGCCAATCTTTAGCATCTCCAAGGAGATCAAGGAAAAGCTGAAACTGCAAAGAACTGTGTATAGGCAGAGTTATCCAGGCTGAAGGAGATTCTCAAGGTCATGTATCAGAAATGTAGAGAGTCCTAAAATTCTAGAGTCTCTGAAGCCTTTAAAAAAAAAACACCTTTTCATGTTCTCTTAAGTGCCTAGAGTTCTATAGCTACACCAACAGCCAATGATCCGTGCTGACTGCAGGTCAAAATGAAAGATCTTTGCACTCAGGGAAGCTCATGTCTCCACTCTTTCTATAGGCAAAATACTTTATGCAAATTAAACAGCTTATGAACATTTGATTTACACCACCTTAGTTCCCAGGCATACAGCTATAGTTGGATCAAAGAACTAATTTCCTCATCAGCAATGCTTGGCTTGAAGATGTGGGGGTGGGGGAAGTTTACACACATCTCAGACAGGTTTGGCATCACTCAGATGCCAAATACAATCTAAAGAAAAACACATTGTAAGGTTTACAGTTTTGCTGTCTTTTCTCAACTTAGACTGAAACCCCCAGTTTATCCAACATATCTTCTAGCTGGAGAAGATGCCTTTCTTTGTTAACAGAAATCCTGCATGCGCATTTGAACAAAGGCTAAAAAAGCCTAGCCATCCCAAATAATTCCGCTAAATAAATGGGACAGCTTCTTCTGATTGAGAGCCAAAAATGTCATGATGTGGCAGAGACAATACTGGAGATGGCAGGATAGAATTTTTGGCTCTGCCTTTCAGTTTTTGGATTTGTTCTTCAAATAAAATTGGAATATTAAACCTTTGTACTTATTTTAAAATAGTGGGAATTTTGGTAGCATCCTTTTTTTTCTTTTTTTTTGGCCAGAAAGAGGGGGAGGGTTAGAACTCCATGAAGTCCATGGAATGCAAATTGCTTATAATTCTGCTCTAAACCTTTGTTCCAATGCATCAGAACAGCCTTCTCTCGCCTGGTGATACCTAAATGTGTTTTACTAGCTGGACAACAACAGCATTGTAAGGCACCAGTTCTGGAAAGATTGAATTATATTCTCTTCAGGACCATCTTTGACTCACAAACCTACTAACATACCCTATCCATGCACACTGGATTGTATTGACTGTGGTCATCCATATAAGCTTTAACCTGTTCCTCTGAGGCTAAAGTCTTTCCCCTCCCTTAAGGTCAATTCATGAAGTATATTCAGCACTGCTCCTAAGAAGGTCCTACATGCTGCCACCCTTCTCCAATTATAGGTAGTCTTTGACTTACAACCATTCGTTTAGTGACTGTTGAAAGTTACAGTGGCATTGAAAAAAGTGACTTATGACCCTTTTGCACATGACTGTTGCAACATCCCTGGGGTCATGGTGTCGAAAGAAAATTCTTCATCAGGGTCCAGTCCAAGCTGGGAATAATCAAAATGGAGACTGCTTTAGAAAGAAGGTTGCAGTTTATTGAAGAGGAGAGCCAGACAGAAAAGTGGCTCTGGGAAAACTGACCACATGTAGCTGGGAGTGGTGGGTTTTTATATTTTCTGGGGCTCTTGAGGTTGCTTCCTGTTCCTGTTTGAGGCTTTGTATTTCCTGTGTCATGTACTTTGACCTGAGTTTGAGTGTGCCCTTTTGGTATTGGTGGATTAATCCTATTATGTCCCCAAAGGTCATGTCTTTTGGAATTTGGGTGGGGTATATAGATTTTAGGTGTCTTTGTCTTCCTAATCTCTTCAGTTTCTAGCTGGAAGGCTCCAACCTTTCTGAAAGGATTATTGAATTTGCATTTCTAAAAGCTGGCCTCTGCTGAGTTTTCTGGCTGGGGGGTAGGAGAAGTTTCTGCCTTTTAAGATCTTCTCCATTATTCCTTTGGGGAAATATATTCTGCCTTTTTAATATTCCCCAAAATATTTCTTTCTCTGGATTCTTCCCACAATGGGATCAAAATTTGGGCACTTGGCAACTTGCATATATTTACGACAGTTGCATTGTCCCGGGGTCATGTGATCACCTTTTGTCACCTTCCCAGATAGCTTCCTCAACCAAAGTCAATGGGGGAAGCCAGATTCACTTAATAATTGCATGATTCACTTAACAACTGGGTGATTTGCTTAACAACTGTGGCAAAAAAAAGTTTACAAGATGGAGCAAAACTCACTTAACAACTGCCTTGCTTAGCAATGTAAATTCTGGGGTCAATTCTTGTCATAAGTCGAGGACTACCTGTACCTGATAAGAATAGTTGCCCATTCTTAACCACAGGGATGCCAAAATGAGCTATGTGACACTGCAATGCAAGGCTCACTCTTTCCTTATGCATCCTAACATTATGCACAAAAACATGAGGGGCAGTGTCAGAACATACGTTTCATCGCTTGGGTTGTGAAGGACTCCAGCCTGCCTTTTCACCCAGCAAGCTCACCCGCAGATCTGCTCACAATGAAGAAACTGGTTCCTTAGTACAGAGTTTCTCACAAAGTACTAACATGTTTGTTCCCGAGCTTATTTGGGCTGCTGCTGGAGGATACAAGTGTGTACTTAACATTCTGGCAGATGGTGAGAGAAAGGCAAGGTGGGATAAGGCTTTTGTTCTTGGAAAGATACAGAATGGTACAAAGCCAAGAGATTGATGCATAGTGTTAATGCAAGGATGGGCCACATGGTTTGTTAGTCTGCAGAGCCCTCCCCCAAATTCAGCAATGTCATAACCCAAAATCACTGCCCCTGTTTCCTACCTTTTGGGGGTTGAAATGATGAAAGCAGCAGCAGCAGCAGCAGCAGCAAAAAAACTTAAAACAAAGCAAAACATCCAATCCTAAACCCCTGGAATCGAAAAATAAGTGGAAAGGCCAGGACAACGCACTATATATGATATAAGTTTGCCATTTTGCATCATAGTCCTGTTTACTGCACTTTTTGCATTCGGGACTGAGCTAGTTTGCCAATCTGATTCTAGCAGGTCAAATGAAAAGAATGCTGGCTTTCAGGGTCTGATCTGAAAATCTTTCCACAGCAGAAAACCAGGCCCTTGAGGTGGCTTCGTTCTACTTTGTCTTGACTTTCAGTGCCATCCTAAATGTTTTGCAACTCTGTTTGGTGAAGGGAAGAGCATGTCATGCAAACAGCAAAATTCCATGGGCACGAAGTTAGTGAGGATTTCTTTTAGCCCCCCCAAACATTATTCGGGGCTAAACAAACCTTTCTCAGTCAACTGTGAGCGGGAACCAAAAGGATTGCGGGCAGGGGATATTTAATCCTGCTGCCTGCACAGAGGAAAAGAGTTTCTCTGCAAAACAGCCCTAAAACATCCTGCTGCATTCTTCTTAACGCTACTCTCCTGCTGAATGAAAAAGGGTGGGAGAGAAGAAAATGGCCCATTGGGATGCCGAGTCCCTTGGCACCAAAAGTCCTATTCTCCCCTCATGAAGTGGCAGTTGAAGAACCAATTTTCTCTACTTCCCCTCCCACAGGGTTCAGGGTTAAAAGTTGCACCCATGTGGTGAAGTTGAATGCAGCTTCACAGTGATGCTGATAGCTGCAGACACACCACTCTTCTGCCAGTGGCACAGTTGGGTCTTTTGCCAGCAGGCCCATCGATGTATTCATAAATAACTTTTCTATGGGGTTAGAGTACAGGGTTAGAATATTGGTGCATTTGCCCAATAAGGTTTGGTGTCTCAGCTGCAAGAGACATGCCAGTGATCTACCAGACGATCTTTGGACCCATGTGAAGAACATCCCTCTGTGGTCTCAGCACTGTTGTCATCTGAGATATGGCAGATGCTGGGCTGCAAAGGAAGCAGCTACTCAGGCTGCACCCCTGGGGTAATATGGACCTTCCATGGAAGGAAGTGGGTGGTTTTTTGGGCCAGGAGTACTGTCATTCCCAATATCCCTCCATCTCTCTCTTTGTTGTTCCTGCCAACTATGGGGTGGAAAGAAAAGTGGGACTGCTTAGCTGGGTTGAGAAAGGACTCTCCTACTATAAGAAGGTGAATGGTCCTGAAATGGAGGGTGAGGGGCCAGAGAGGAGATTGAATCCTCAGGTGGCCTATAGGAAGAAGCAGCAATGAAGAAATGGCTGCTTTGAAGGCACTGGTTGAAGAGGTGCATGTCCTTGCCTTTAATACATTGTAGGGCATCTCTGTGTTGGGGCAAAGGATAATGTGGACAAGGTCAAAATCCTAAAGTTGCCATGCACAGATGTGATTTCTCCTAATATCTCCACAATAGTCCTTACTGTGAGTCACTGAGTCTAACAATCCTTCCTTCCTTCCTTCCTTCCTTCCTTCCTTCCTTCCTTCCTTCCTTCCTTCCTTCCTTCCTTCCTTCCTTCCTTCCTTCCTTCCTTCCAACAGGATAGGAAGTGACTTTGCTGCAGCTTTTGAGACTACCACAGAGGACATGGCATCTCTGATCTTCCACTCCTGGAGATTGGAATATGTATAGCCCTATGGGAATAGGGGACTGCCTCAACCACTTCAGCCAGGGTGTTGTCTGCATGGGTGGAGAGAGGGATATTTTCAGCATGCAGGCTGATTGATTAATGATGAGTGGCATATCTATGCTATCCTTTTTGTTAGATATATATCCATCTGTCATGTCAATGTCAGCCTGCTTGGGAATTACAATCCAAGACTGGCCATATGAATGCACTCCCTAGAGATTTGGGCAGAAGAAGTAGTAGCAGTTTACTCACACTGGCCCTGCAGTGGCAACATGACAGCTTAAGAAAGAAAGAGGGCATGTTTGGAGATACGGAAAACAGCAGGAAAAGGTATAAATCATGGCCTGGGTACAAGACAAGGCTGGTATCCTGGGATCAGGGAGAAAAATAGGGGTCGCCAGGTCACTCCAGTGGTGTTATAAATCAGTAATGAAGAAAACTCTGAAATGGAGCATCTCTTTTCCTAGTACGGAAGAAAATGAAAATGAAAGCAAATGCCAATAGGAAAGAAGTCAAAACTCTCCAAACACAGAGACAAATAGATGGAAAGAATCTGAGAGAAAACTGAGGACCAAGAAAGCGCCACCCAACCAAACAAGTTAAAACAATCCTGAACCCAACAGGGTCAGTAGCTACAGAATGTTGAGGATCAGAACTAAATTCTAGAAAATGGGGGTCATGAGGGGGCAGTGGTGGGATTCAGCCAGTTCGCACCACTTCGGCAGAACCGGTAGCTAATCTTTTGTTGCCCAGGCCCAGAATGGACTTCCAGAAGCGGCATCCACGCAGAGTGAACCAGTTGTTCACATATTTGAATCCCACCACTGTGAGGGGGATGCAGTAATTTTCAACTCACCCTTTGTAATTTTCCCCTCACCCTCCACATCCTGGCACCCTTTGAGTGGCAGCATGTATCTTGGAAACAAAGCGCAGCCAGACTAGTGCAGGATGGGAATGGGAATGGATGAGAACTACCTAGGAATTGGGAGCCGGGGGCAGTGAGGCTAGATTAGGAAGTTGAAAAATATTGGAAAAAGGCAGAAGCAATCCACACAGTACTTTTTGCCCAGTAAATTGTATTGTGATGCCTCTGAAGTCAGTAGGGGTCCAGCTCTTATTGAAGGATATCTTTTTAAAAAGTATCCTACAAAAGGATGTAGCTGAATGGCAGCTCTTCTACAAGGATGTGCAGAGCAGTGCAGGGTATAGCAATTCCTGGATCCCAGTCCCCCCTCTCTCCCTCCCTCTGGGACTGCCCGCTTGGGCCTTTTCTTCTCACTTTTGCACACAGAAACATGCCTTTCTCCTCTCTGGCTCTTTTTATCTGCTTGCTCCTTCAGGGGTGCTTGGAAACTCATTCACACCTGTCTCTGAAAAGCTTGGGAGGAAGCCAAGGTAACAACAGTCAATGCTTCTGGCTTCGGCTATTAAGAAAAGTCCCTGATTGAGAAGCTAGCACGCTCTCCTGCCGCCTGCTGGTGAAAGGTAAGCAACTGGTATCCCTACCCACTCCCTTCCTGACACCCTGACCTTCTTGCATTGAGACAAAACACGGGGCTGCCTCACCTGGCCTGGGGAAGGAAGAATACACACATTCCCACTGCCAGAAACTGATCCAGGAAGAACAGGGGCACCCCTTCAGCATCAAGCAAGAGAACTGGGAGCCCCATATGCATTAGTGGGTTGCAAAAATGAAGGCCTTACACAAGGGTCACCGTGGTCTTTCCATGGACTGAAGAGATTATTGCGAGACTATTGATTCATGACCATGTGAACCTCTTTCTCTCTCTCTCTCTCTCCCTCCCTTTGTTTATATTCCAGTGCTTATGTCCAGCGATTGTGTTCGCATAAGTGACTAAGCTACAAGCACAGCCAACTACATTTTAGCTTAAGGCCAACCCAATCCATGTGGTTAGTTTATGGTTCAGCATGTTGTGCAAACCCAGAAAATGTCATTAATTCCCTACAATTGTAATTAAGTTACCCATGGGTAACAGAGCACTGCCACAGCCATCACTGTGGATTCCTTTTGATGCTCAGACTGCTTTCCAAAAAGCTTAGCATCTGAGCTACTGTTACTGTGCATGGGATCTCAATTTCCCAAGCTTCTCCCATATGTAAACTTTTAGTTGAGCACAAGAATAACTGGTGGAGTGCCTCATCCCACCACTCAGAAGCAGCAGTTAGGGCCAAGGTGCCACTACCTGGAGTGATTTAGGATTACTAGGAGACAGTGGACTCAGCATCAGCAAACATGGAAGCTCTTGAGAAGGTTGGAATCACAGCAAAGATTTGTCAGTCCGACACCACAAGGAAGAAGGGGCAGGAAATAGACACTCAAGGAGAATGGATGAGCCAGAGCTATGCGTGGCAGTAAAAAAAAAAGAAAGAACCCAAGACTGATGGGAGACTCAAGGTTTCTGGAGGAGATCAAGCCTGCAAAGAAGCATGCTTGAGCTTCAAGCTACAGAGTAAGCCAAGGTCAAGACTGGGCTGGCCTTAGACATGTACTGTAGATAGCCAGAAAGGGTCAAGGAAGTGCCAATCCTGCCCTCGGTATGCACCTGAGGAGCAATTGGATGTCACAGCCCTTTCCTGGTACTCTTGACAATTCACAGGAGCTCTGTTGGAAAAAGCTGCCTATGCGGAAAGCAGAAAGTTCAAGCTTGGCCAGCTCCAGCAGAATGAATCCTGCCAGGCTAACCAACAATTCTTCTGGGAAGCCTGAGCAGTCCGCACATACTTTTTTCTTCCTGCATCAGGTCAGGCAAGTCTTTTCTATTCTAAATCAAACCTTTCTTTCATAAAAGACAGTGTGCTCATTTTGGACTGAGCGTGAAGGCAAGGAATCCAGCGCTTACTCAGTAGAGAACAGAGTTGCCTCTTAGCTATTCCATGTTTGTCTGCATCCCTGCTAGAAGAGGACTAATAAATGTAATGGTCTCCTGGGTATCCTGCAGTAAAAATGTTTTCTTTTACCATAGGTATTTCCCCCAATATATATATATATATATATATCTGTGCCTTGTCCCTGCATCTACCATTCCCCTGTCCTCTTTTACTGTTTATCCACATTGCATCTGTACATTTAGGTTTTTCACACACACACACACTACAATCACTGTGGTTAAGTTTTATTTGGTTGATTTCAGCTCAGTTCTCCACTTCATCAAGTGCATTCATTCTGTGTGAACCCACCCACGTATCTGCAACCTTTCCAGTTTTGTATCTTTTGCTGGCTAGATAAACTGTCTCCCCTTTTATCATCCAGGCTATAGTGAGGATGCCACGGATTGATTGACCTGAGCCAAAGTAGCCTCAGGTTTGTGTGGTTTGAATCAACTCCCATTTGGATGAAAAGAAAAAGAAAAAGAGCAGCTTCTGCTAATTTATGAACCATTCAGAGGATGGGATACTTTCACAAGCTGGCTTCAGTGTGGGCAAGTTCTCAGCAGAGGATGATGTGAACGTGTCCTTTATTCTCTCAAGTCAGTTTTCCTAAAAGCCTTGTAACTGAAAATGCATCCAGTAATATTTTTGGTAGCGAAAAGAGCGGGTGGAATGTAGTGGGAGATGATTTTAACACTTTTTCAAAGCCAGAGTGATGGTACCATCTGTTAGAGCTCTAGGTTAATTAATCTTCTTGCTCAGGCAAGGAAGTGAGGTGATAATGAGGCTTTCAAATTTTACCATTGGTTATGACAGATAGGCTTAGAGGGGGGAAAAATAAGGAAAATATGTGGAAGATTTCCTCCCAACTTCCATCGTTAGCAGTTAACATAACATTTCTCTGCAAGACTGCATTTCCAAAAGATGCAACTGGCTGAAGACATTTAATTTTGGAAATGCTCAAGCTGTTTCAGAAGCTGATCCAAAAAGATGTTGAGACTCTAGAAAGTTCAGAGAAGAATAACAAAGATAAGGGGTCTGGAGGCTAAACCATAAAACAAAAAATTGAGGGAATTAGGTATGTCTAGTCTAACAAAGAGAAGGACTGTAGGGGTGACATGATAGCAGTCTTCCAGTACTTCAGGGGCAGTCAGAAAGAGGATCAATCTATTATCCAAAGCACCTGCGGTCAGGACAAAAAATAATGGGGGGAAGATCATTAAAGTGAAATCTAACCTAGAATGAAGGAGAAATTTCCTGACAGTGAGAACAATTAATCAGTGGAATGGCTTGCCTCTAGAAGTTGTGGGTGCTCCATCACTGGAGGTTTTCAAGAAGAGATTGGACAACCATTTGGCAAGAATTGTATCGGGTTTCCTTCTTGAGCAGGAGACTTGGACTAGAAAATCTCCAACATCCCTTCCAACCCTATTATTCTATTTATAACAACAACAACAACAACAACAATAATAATAATAGTAATAGTAATAGTAATAATAATAATAAAGTTGGAAGGGACTTTGGAGGTCATGTAGTCCAACCCCCTGCTCAGGCAGGAAACCCTATACCATTTCAGACAAATGGCTGTCCAGTCTCTTCTTATGTAAGGCTCAGTATGGTTTTGGTGGAATTCCTCTGAGTTAACTATGTATTAAATTACAATCGTGGCCTGTAAATATAACTGGATGTGTGAAAATGGTTTGTCTTATTTATTTTTGATTCCCATGTCTTTTATAATAAATAATGTTTGATTATAAATACAGTAATAGAAGAAGATAGTGGGGATTTAACTATGGAGTCTTCTCGAGATTTATGGCTGTGCAATCAGTCATAATAAGTTGCATATCAGTATTTATGGCTCTACCACTACAAATGACAAAACAAAGATAACATTCTTGGGCGCTAGGACAGTGGCTCTTCCTTCCAAGAACAGAATACAAATAAACTCTGTAGGATCTCAAACTGATACAGATCATTCAGTTAACTACCTTAAAAAGCCTAGGCATCTTGTCGTTCAGCCTTTCTAAATTGATCAGTGTCCTCAGAATGCCTGGAAACGTTTGGAATGAGATGCTGGATTAGGTGGTCCAAGCATCAGACGATGCCTCCAAGCTTTATTTCACGTGGTGTCCTTTCTGCTAGAAGCGGAATCCCAGGTTCCTATTTGCACTCTCCCTTTTTGCACTCTCCCTCTTTTGCAAAAGGACCAATAATCCATCTCTCTATAGAAGATTTGCCTATAATGGATTTCCATTAAAGCTAGGATTGATGACGATCTTTCTAAATAGGTACAGAAAAGCCAGAATCACCCTCGTCTGTGAAGTGATATGAGTTCTATTAAGAATTAACTCAAATCGTTCCAAACATAATTCAAATCTGATTTGCTTTTCTTAAAAGCAAATAAATAATGATAGGAAACTACTACTACCTGCAATTGATAATCAAATTACAGGCATGTAACTGTCAGCATTTCATTCAAGGAAATATTGCCTTTCCGTGAAGATATGAGATGAGTCTGCTGTCAAATGTGCAACATGCTGTGATACACTTAGAAAAATAAGAAATGGCCTTATATGAATTGTACATTAGTCTAATAGTGTCAACTCTGACCGGTACTAGTTTTCAAGAATTTCAGTCATAGTAGCCATTCATATCACATCACTTGCTGCTTGAGATTTGTTTTGGTGATGGGGATGTGGTGGGGATTTGTATGATGGTTATTTCTAATCAACATCTGTGCAGGCTGGTTTCACAGGTCTCTGAGACAGTCCTTATACCTATTCTACTCCCTGCAGCACACTGCCCTCTAGTGGCCACTCCTGTTCCACAACATAATGGAGGCATACCAGAAATGAGTGTTTGAAAAAAGGGAGTAGAATCAGGGCATAGTTAGTGAACCATAAAAAATACTAATGTGGAGACATGTCCAGGATTTTAAAAACCCTCGAAAGAAATAGAATAGGAAAATATTCTGAAGAAGAACTGAAGTCAGCTTCCTCCTCCAAAATAACATTTGGATCACCGGGTTATGTAATTTCTCTGCCATCAGATCTAGAATGGATGACAAGTAATCTGGGGGTTGCTATGGAATTAAACAATGAACATGTAAATACTCCGGTATACCAGAAACCCAATGATAGTTGCAGATGCTTATCTGTTTCTTCTTCCCCTTGAGCACAGCTTGTCTGTTCTGCCATCAAGTTGTATAATGCAATCTTGTGTATTGTGACCCTTTAGGACATTCAGAACTGCAATTTTATACCCATTCATTTGAGATTAAAGCTTATTGAATTCAACAAACTACAAACTATAAAAGACATAAAACTCATATCTCAGGGGTTGCCACAAAGAAGAAGGAGTCAAGCTATTCTCCAAAGCACCTGAAGGCAGGACAAGAAGCAACGGATGGAAACTAACCAAGGAGAGAAGCAACCTGGAACTAAGGAGAAACTTCTTGACAGTTAGAACAATTAATCAGTGGAACAACCTGCCTCCAAAAGTTGTGAATGCTCCAACATGCTCCAAGTTTTAAAGAAGAGATTGGCAACCATTTGTCTGAAATGGTATAGGGTTTCCTGTCTGAACAGGGGTTTGGATTAGAAGACCTCCAAGGTCCCTTCCAACTCTGCTATTCTATTCTATTCTATTCTATTCTATTCTATTCTATTCTATTCTATTCTATTCTATTCTATTCTATTCTATTCTATTCCATTCCATTCCATTCCATTCCATTCCATTCCATTCCATTCTATTCTATTACCTTTCAGCAAACCTATATACTAACCTATCTCCATATGGATTATATAAATAGCATTATCATGCCTGGCTGTTATATGTTTTATTTTTATTTTTTATATTGTGTTTTTATTTATTTTATTGTAAGCTGCCCATTCATGTAAAAGTGAGATGGGCAGCCATGTAAATTGAATACATAAATAAATGTCAAAATCAAGACCACAACAAGAACTTATTTGCTGCTCATCTTTCCAACAGGATAAATGCAAATCCTGTGGCAGAAGTGCAATTCGGGTGCAGCACAGGACACACTGGATAGTCCTGTGTAAAATAAATCTGACATCAGATTTGGCAAGATGCCAACATCAGTAGAGCTACTTTCCCTATCCTGGATGTACTTCAGAGGAAACTGGGCAGTTCCTTGCCATAGCTTTCTCTCCTACGCAGCTCCCAAGATGTAAAGTTTTTATGCCAACTTCAGAAATGCCAATCTGGATTGAGATAGGTTGGCAACAAGGCCAGGCTGGTGCTTAGTTGAGACTGGCCACCACAAGGCCTGATTGACCTCTCCCTCCCCTGCTTCTTCTAGCTCTTCCCACCCATGTAGGGGCAGAAGACTTGCTGGCTGGCTCCTGTGTGAACCAGACCACCAGAACTTGCCTCTTCCTTTTAAGGACAGTTGTCCTCACATATCAGTCCCTGTGCCTCTTTCTTTCCAAGATATCTGCACATATGGGCACCCAAGACCCTTCTCAGATTATCTCCTTTCACCCTAACACAATTCCTCTCTTTCTCCTTTCTTCCCTTGTTGTTGCTCTGATGCTAGAGCATAAAACAACAGAACAGGTTGTTCTTTCATTCCTGTTCTGTAAATCTGGAGAAAGTTTGTAGCAAAGAACTGATACCGTAGTTCAGCGCCACAGAAACAAAGCAGCAATGTTCCGATCACTGCAATCTAAAACACTGTATGTTTTTAAAAATAAAGGTAGAGGAAGGGAAATTTTCGGAGAACTAAGGCAAGGAGTGAAAAGCATGGGGAACAGGTCACACTGAGGCTGGGCAGAAATGCAAAGGGTGCCATGTGGAGATGGAAGGACTGAATGGAGCATCACCTTCTAGAGTTGAAGATAGTTCTGACAATTGCAACATCATCATTATTTTTTTTAGAAAAGCAACTGCCAACCAGCAGAGGACACCAGCCTGGCAACCCAGGACAGAGTGGCTGCCCAATTCAATAATTTGTTGCTGGAGGGGAGGGGTGTGACAGGCATTGCAGCCAATTGGAACTGGGCTGCTATTAGAAGGCAGTCAGGAGTGTCCGCTTGAACACTTGACAGCTTGAGTCAGAAAACTGCTGCTCTGAATCCAAGCTGGAAACATGGACATGGCTGCATTGGGCTGGAGTGGAAGGACAATGTCAGCGTCCATTCCTGCATTTAGAAAGTAGTGAGTAACTTGCATTGATAGTGATCAAGCAACAAGTGAAAACCTGCCCTTCAGTTCTTTGAATATCCCATTTATGTCAACAGCTCTGGGAAATTCCCAAATTGGAGAAAGAAGCAGGGAGAGAACTTTTCCCGGCACCAGAATATTCTACTGTTAGCCATCTTAAACTAAGAGATGGTGGAGTGAGTTACACCAGCTCATGAATGATTTCTCTTTAAATGGTTCTGAATAACAATAGTTTTTTTCCTACAGGTAGGGTGAAAGTATTGATGGTGCCAAGGATTCTGCAGTTAGAGAGAAATCCTGTCCTACTCTCCAAAGGAAGGGCAGTATTTTTGTTGTTTTTCCTCTCCCTGCTTACTTGAAAGAAATCCTTCTCATTGCTTGTGATGGAGTGAAAATTATGACAGCTCTAGAGTTGGTGTTAAAAAAGTCTGGAAGTCTGGAAAGGCTTTGATCCTGTCAAAAAAAAGTTCTTCCGGCAAAGCCATAGTCACTCGTTGATCTTCCTCATCTTCTCTCATTCTAGCTTGCTCAGGTTATCAAAATTTCCACAGGGATAAGGAAGGTTAAGTCCTTAATTGGATTCTTGTGTCATTGACAGGGCATCCTTTGGACATTCCCCCATTGATCATGCCATAGTATTTCGCCTAGTGGTGTTAGTTTACACGACAGTGCTAAAATAATTTATTATCATCAATTATTGCTGCTGTAAGGAGCACTCATTTTGCATACATGTACATTTAATTTAATGGCTATTCTTTGTATTTTTTTGTGTTTCATTCCTCTTAACTCTGGCTGTTGCTTTGTTCCCTTTCTGCCTACATGTATGTGTACAGACAACTCACACAAAATATCAAATATCAGATGAAGTGGATTCCAGTCCATAGAAGTTTTATAATAAGGCATGTATTCATCTTTCATGTCTCTCAAGATTGATTCTTGTTTTTTGCTGCATCAAATAACATAGCTGTATTTTTGAAAATGCTTTGCCCGTGAGATATGGGCAGCTTCACAGATGGGGGTAATCTCCGGTCCTCTAGGTTCCAGTCGCTTGTATGCTGACCAACCATAAGACTACAATATAACTTATGACTACAATGGGGATCCAAATTTTCCTTGCTAAGCAAGGTGGTTGTTAAGCGAGTCACACCCAATTTTATGACCTTTTTTGCCACAGTGGTTAGGCAAATCCCTGTAGTTGTTAAGTGAATCTGGCTTCCCCCGTTGACTTTGTCGGAAGCCATCTTGGAAGGTCGCAAATGGAGATAACATGATGCTGGGACACTGCAACCATCACTGGTTGCCAACTGCCTGAATTTTGATCACATGACTGTGGGGGATGCTGGGACAGTTTTGAGTGCGAGGACCAGTTGTAGGTCACTTTTTTCAGTGCCACTGTAACTTTGAATGGTTGCTAAACTAATAGTTATAAGTCAAGGACTACCTGTAATGAAAGCTGAAAATCAGCATATGAACTAGATTCAGAGTAGGTGACCATTAAACCTATGAAAAAGTAGTCTATGAAATTACACAGCATTGTATCCTGCTTGTGCTGAAAAACTGCTTGAGGAAAACGGTCAGAAAATGTCCAAAGAAATGTTAAAAGCAGTTTAAACAAAACATTAAGGAAAGCTTCCGTATGGTTGACTTGCTTGCTTGACTATCACAGATTCTCTTTTCTTGGTGTTTTTAAAGAATTTGGATGGCCACCTTGTGGGGAGGGACTAAAATAATGGACATCCTACTTAAATAGAGGGGGAGGTTGGTCTAGACTCTAGAGGGCTTCCCAGGGAAGTCTTGCCTCTGAGATCCTATGAATAGGAGCCAGCTCCAGGCCTTGAAGCCTAGAGCAATTCACAGAATGCATTCCCACTTTTCTGGATCACCCTTCCGGTGTTCCAGAGAGGCCAACTTTAAAAACGGAAACAAATTATGCAGAAATCTCCTTTGTGTGCCTTTTTGAATGCATGTCTTCTTTCTCTTGCCAAATGCATTTGAACTTCAGAAAGCCCAGCATTCCTGCTCTGCCATACAGTATTTCCTAGAGAGGATGTGTGAAACAGCTCTGGGTTACAAAGGCCATTGAGCTTCGTCCCATTATCTGAGGCCAGGCCAAGCAAAGAATGACGGAGGAGGAAGAGGAGGAGGAGGTGGAGAGCACCCCCTGCCTAGCGTAGAGTCGTCCCTATGCTATGTCTCTCCAGTTCTATTTATACCAGCACCTGGGGAGGCTTCTAATCGGCTAAAAATCCGGTCTGCCTTCATTGTAATAACTTTAAACCAGGTTGCTTTTCCGTACCAATTACAGGTTAGGAAGACTGGTTGCCACAGCAACGGCAGCTGTGAGCACCCCCGGTGCCGCTCAATACCTTGATTCTTTTATAAAAGGGGGAAAAGACAAAAAGGTGTGTGTATACACACACAGAGATAAGGCCTGCTTAGACTTAAAGGGCCAGAGGCAGCTAAGGCCTTACTGCTAATGTGGCAGGCAAGACTACACAAGAATAAAGCAGAACAGACTTAATTCCGAAATGGGCGGCTGTCTCTCACCTACCATCCACCCCACTAATCCTTTCTGCTGCGAAAGAATATCCTGCTGATGAATCTGAGGCTGGAATAAATGGAATAAATGTCATGAGAGGTGGGATGTGGCTGCTGCCACCTCACCCATTAATGTTCTAGTGCTGCCAGCCTTTTGGCTGTCCACACTTTTGCTTAGGCAGCAGTTTGATATGGAGACCCTCCTCAAGTGATCATATTTACCCTTAGGCAAGGAAACAAAAATCTTTTCTGATTATGTCTGCCCACCAGGTTTAGTGAGTGGTTATTTAGCAGGTCAGAAGCCTAGGCGGTGTCCATCAGGTACACAGATACCTGTAACCACGTTCACTTAGTGTGTGTAATTATACAAATTGGAGAAGAGAGCTTGGCCATGTGGCAGAGAATGAGAATTCAGGTTTGCTCCTCTAGGGTCTATGCAGGTCCAGTTAGACAACGATTATGCCTGCCTCATGTTCTGGAGATTTTCTTTGCGTTCGTGTTATGAGGGTTTTTTTAGATAGTTGTTCAAATCCATATGCATTTCAAATTTCTTAGCACCCAGGACTTTCACTAAAAGGAGAGCAAACTTGTCCTAGCGCATCACAAGCTCTACCTCTTTCATACATGTGTGCAATTCCCAACATACATGGAAAACGGACATTTGCATCACTTTGGCACAATGCTGGTTTCTTCCTTGGCCTCCCTTTGAAGGCCAGTCTGGATGCTTCTGAGCAGCCAAGATGTCTTCCTAGAATACTCCAAGCAGGCCTTTTACTCCTATTCACTGCAAACTGATATTGATAGGCTTTCAGTCTCAGAGACTAGAATTAACACATAGCCATCATAAGTGGCCATTGCTTGCTTCACCTACTGTATATGCATTTCTTCAAGTCCCTTTCAAGGCAGTCCAAGTTGATGGTCATCACATCTTGTGGTCTTGAAATTCATTGATTCACTAGAAGATCTGCATAGGACAATTTTTGATCTATTCTGGATCGTTTGCTGTTCAGCTTAATTAGTTGATCCTTGATCATCCACTACACTGAAAAGATTTGAACTGCAACACTCAACAACATTATGTCGATCCTCTTATACCCTCCTATAACCTCCTTCCTCTTGTGTAGCTGGTAATATTTGGGTCACATATGTCAAGGGTCACAAAGTGGATGAGACAGCATCAGATGTACAGATGGATTTGGAGGAAATTTGGAGTCTTTTGTTTTAATTTGGCATGTGCCTATTTTAGAGCTAGTGACACCCTTTCCGTGTATTGTATTTCCCCACTTCAAGAGTGGGGATCTCTGCTGTCTGTTTTCAACAATTTAGGTTCAGGGGGGGTGTTTGAGGGCCACAAAAATGAGACTTTAGAGCCACATGTAGCCCAGAGCTGGTGAAGAAGACAATGATATTTCTCAACTGACCTATCAGAAGAAAGGAAATGACTTTGCTTCCTTCCCCTTCCTTACTGCTACAGTCTTCTTGCATTATTTCCTCTAAAGGCCAGTGTGTGTTCTCCTTTCTTCTTGCCTCCCGCCTCCCAAAATGCAGGCAATAAAGGCAACTGCCTGGAGTGAGCTAGCAAGATCAATGTGGCTTCAGTGAATGCCACATGGCAATTGTTTAGCCTCAGCAATTCAGCACTATTTTCCCAAACAGATGTATTTATAAAAGCAATAAAGAATGCATGTGTGAAGGGTTATGATTCCAGGAAGATACATTTGCAAGAGCTGCTGTGAGAGGACTGGAGCAAGGCAGAACCAAAGAGGCATCAGGAAATCTGAGTGGGAGATTTGGTTGGGAGAGATGTAGCTGTCAGAGACACTTTGCAGGGCTGCAGAATACATGTGCAACATTTAATAAACACATAAATGTATAGGAATGGGAAATATATGCCAGCTTTAAAAGGAATCCACTGCCATAGAAATAGACTTCTTGTGTTGGGCCCAATCTCCTCTGCCCGTGATTCATCTTAGCCAATTTACCCAATAAGAGACCACAGAAATTTTGTGTTATTCTGCAGAAAAGCATAATTCTTAAAAAGTACTTATCTTAGATTGGTCCATCTGAAAAAGGTATAAAGTTATGCATAGGCTAGTCTTTTGGGAAAGTGTGTATTTAGTAGGAATGGGAAGAAGGGATGGATGAATCACACATATTGATATTAGTCATATCTACACGGGCACACAGGAGTTGGAGAAAGATTCTTAGGGATTCTCATGTCTTGTGTGGAAAAAAAACCTGTGGGGCTGTTATTTATGCTGCAGTGTTAGAGAATTGGGGACAGAGTTTGGGGGAGAAGAAGGAGAAAGCGGGCCCTAGAGCCATGACAGTAGAGATTGAACCAGAGAAATAAGCAGGAACATCTTGAAACCTCCCAAAGCTATAATAATATTCAGATGGAAATTCCTCTATTATTAAATTTTCTCATGGAGAAATCATTGACAGAAGACTTTATTGAGTCTGCTTGAATTTGCAAGAAGGCCACATGCTGTAACTGCATATAATTGACTGGGTGAGGTTGATGTAGCTAACTGTGGCACATGGTGCAGTCAATTTTGTTCTTGGCATTGACACATGGAGAAAAATGGGAAGATATTCTTGACAAGCTCATGTTGCTCTTAAGACAGCGATGGTGCAAGCAGATTTTTCCTGAGTGTCTATGCCAGTTTCTTTGATAACAAGAATACAGTATGAGGTAGGGGCGGAGGTGTTTTGATGCACTAATTCACAGCATCCAACCCTCACAAATCTCTCTATACCCTTATGCTCATTCTCCCATTTTCTGCACTGCTAGATATAACCACCCAGGTGGTGTAAGATAGCAGAGAAAGGACACAGAGAATCTTTTAGTTCATCTGTTGCTTCTGGTTAGTTACAGCAGAACAGAAAAGTGTTTGGGGAAGTCCTGGACAGATGTACATAACTATGAAAAGGGGGAAGGGAAGGGGATTTAAACAGGCCAGCATACAAATATGTAAACATGACAGTCATATAGGCATGAGACAGGTAGGTAGACTTCAGGTTTTTGGAGAAAGCTAATAATTGCTAAAACTATAAGCCCATCAGGTGATGACTATGGCTTGTTGAAAATTTTGAGTGGAAATGTAAGCAAAGTAAATGATGAATTACTGGGTGAAATGAAAAAAGAAAGTAGATATGTGGTGTTCCTGTGAAGTTAGGAGGACAATGCAACACATCTGAATGATGGTGGTCTGATCATGTGGAGTTTTATTGAATACATGCAGGGAGGTGAAGCTGGAAATTTTAATAATGAATGAAAGGGTTTAAAGTAAGTCAGAAAGAATGAATTCAAATCATCTATGTTATTGTGGGTGAGTATGAATATACGTAGGAATCAATAGGTTAGTGATAGTGGCACATTACTCTGGCATAAACAGAAACAGACAGAAGTAGCATGGAGATGATTCTCTGCCAGAATTGTGCAACATTCTGGATGAATGTCAGCAGGGCTGGGAAAAAATTTCTGGCAGGTAAATGCACAATGGAAATTCAACAGAAAAAAAGTTACTGAACCATTCAGGGACTCAGTAATGACTAAGAATGGTAATTGGCAAGAATCTGCTTAGAAAACAGCCTGTTTGTTTCAGATACTTGAACTAGGCATAAACCTATTTCTACATACAGTATATATGTACATCTAACAATATGCTTAATTTGATTTGATGAGATTAGGAGAATTAGTGAAAATTACTAAGGCATTGAAAAACCCTAAATGTGAAAGAAAACATTTTTGGGTATTATCAAGAGCAAATCTTGAAAAAAGAGGACGCAGAAAAGAAAATAATACCAAAAAAAGAATCAATCGAAAAATGAAACCAGCACCCTAGATGGAAATTGGCTAATTACATTACTTTACTTATCTCCTTATTTCAACAAGAATTTGCATCAGAGGTAGGTATAATATCTTCCTTTCAGCACTTTAATATGGGAAGTTCCTATATTTAGTTAAAATTGCCCCTGTGGTGCTGGCACAATTGAATCTATCCTTCACAGATTGTAACACTGCTCTTTTTATAGTGACACTTGAAGAAGCTTTTTTCCCCTTTGTTATCACATGCTTCAGGCTAGTCTGATGAATTTTATGTTAATCTTCTTTTATTGGGTATGACAATTCTTATTAAGCCTAACATTGCAAACTTTTGTACTTCAGCTGTGAATATCCATAAATAATTCACTTCTGGTTTACTTGAATAATATTTTTATTTGAATCCTTTTAACTAATTTCACCTGCTTGATATTTATCATGCTAACTATTGTTATACTGTCTATTTCTGATCTTTGCAATAAAAGCTATCTATCTAAAGTGCTAGATAAAAATGTGGAGTTACATTAATGGGAAGTGTGAAAAAGGATACTTGGTGAATGATGAAATACAAAAGGCTGTGGATGAGAGAAAACACACATAAGGGAAAGATTGTGGGGGGGAAATGAGGATGAGAGAAATTTAATGTATATACAAAGAAAAAACAACAACAGGAAAGAGTATAAAAGAAGCCAAGGAATAGTAAAAGAGGCAGAGAACATTCAGAATAATTTTGATGGAAATTAAAAATTGTTTTGGAATAGATGAAGAAGGCTAAACAAGGAGCCTTCCCTAGAATGAATGGAATCAAAATAAAAGCAATGTAATTGCTTGGGATGAAATTTAAGTAGGCGAATCCTGGAAAAAGTGTTTTTGAGATTTGCCTAAGAATAGTGCTTATATTTTGTACAGTGGAATTGAAACAATTGCTACAAATGTTAAAAGCCAAACAGCAAAAAGATTAAGAAGTTAAAATGCTGTGAGAATGTTGAAACATGATAAGGCTACAGGCAATGATGGGGTAATTGGAGAAATCTTAAAATATAGATCTGATTTGCTTCTGAACTGTGTGATTTTTTAAATTGTAAGTGTAACGTCTACATCACTGTCTATTAGAAAAATGCTGTTAGTAGGGAAAGTTCTGCAAAAACTATAAGGGGGTTATTTTTTGTTAACTGTGTCTTAATAATAATAATAATAATAATAATAATAATAATAATAATAATAATAATAATAATAATAATAATAATAATAATAATAATAATAATAATAATAATAATAATAAAGTTGGAAGGGATCTTGGAGGTCATCGAGTCCAACCCCCTGCTCAGGCAGGAAACCCTATACCATTTCAGACAAATGGCTGTCCAGTCTCTTCTTAAAAACTTCCAGTGTTGGAGCATTCACCGCTTCTGGAGGCAGGTTGTTCCACTGGTTATTGTTCTAACTGTCAGGAAGTTTCTCCTCAGTTCCAGGTTGCTTCTTTCCTTGACTAGTTTCCATCCATTTCCTTCTTGTCCTGCCCTCAGGCGCCTTGGAGAATAGCTTGACTCCCTCTTCTTTGTGCAACCCCTAGATATTGGAATACTGCTATCATGTCCCCCCTAGGTCCTTCTTTTCATTAAACTAAGACATACCAATTCCAGCAAACGTTCCTGATATGCTTTAGCCTCCAGTCCCCTAATCATCTTTGTTGCCCTTCTCTGCACTCTTTCTGAGTCTCAACATCTTTTTTACATCGTGGTGACCAAACTGGATGCAGTATTCCAAGTGTGGCCTTAACCAAGGGCATTGTAAAGTGGTATTATACTTCACGTGATCTTGATTCTATCCCTCTGTTAATGCAGCCCAGCACTGTGTTGGCTTTTTTGGCAGCTGCAGCACACTGTTGGCTCATATTTAAGTGATTGTCCACTAGGACTCCGAGATCCCTCTCACAGTTACTACTATTGAGCAAGGTACCCCCTATACTATACCTGTACATTTGGTTTTTCTTGCCTAAATGTAGAACCTTACTTTTTTCACCATTGAATTTCATTTTGTTAGATAGCGCCCAATGTGTATACGAAGTTGCATGGTAGAATTTGTATCAAAAAAGACAGAAGTGACAATATGACAATGAACAAAGATTTGGAAATACAGTTTGCTTTTTTGCCAGGCAAGAGTTACACTCTTCAGAAGTGTAACTGGGAAATATATGAATACTATAGGATAAAGAAAGCTTATTTTATACTTGCTAAATTACCTATCTGATTGCTAAGAGTTGATAATGACTTGACGGTACACAATCAATCAACCAATTAATCAATTTAGAGAAAGGGCATAATAATATCAATAGATTTGATTTACAGGTTTGTGAACCCTTTTGAATTTTCATTATTTCTGCATAAATATGACTTAAAACGTGGTCCTGTCACGTCTAAAAACTAGATTAAAAGAACTCAAACAAGTAAGTCAAAGATATTATGTTTGTTTGTTTGTTTGTTTGTTTATCTATCTACCTATCTATCTATCTATCTATCTATCTATCTATCTATCTATCTATCTATCTATCTATCTATCTATCTATCTATCTATCTATCTATCCATCCATCCATCCATCCATCCATCCATCCATCCATCCATCCATCCATCCATCCATCCATCCATCCATCCAAAACTACATATTTGTGTGTGGCAAAAGTATACAAATCTCTAGGGTTATCAGTTCATTTCAAGGGGGAAATTAGAATCAGGTCAGGTGTTTCAACCATTGCCAGGCTAGTCAGATGTGAGTGTGAAAGGTTCTGCCTTATTTAAAGAAGAAAATTCTGGGTATTCACTATCAAAGTCTGATCTTCTAAATACAGGTATGTGGAAGTGTGTCATGGCTCAAAGGAGATTTCTGGGGATCTCTAAGAACAAGATGACGCTCACCAGGCTGGAAAAGTTGAAGAAATCTCATATATATGTGAAAGATTTTTAAAAAAACAAAAGTCAATTTGTGATCCCAAACAAGGATGAAGGAAACAAGGATGGTTTGAAAGAATAGAAAGGAATGGAAAAATGGCTGATGGTATTAGTGTAAACAGATTCAGCTAAATTTCTAATCTCATGCCTTTAATTCCTTTGGCTTTTGATTTTTTTTTTCTTCCTTGTGCTTTCTATAACAATGCTCATCCCCAAAGGGACTCTTTTTAAAGATTATAACAATATTTATACTTTATACAGGCATGAGGTATATTGCACATGAAATTCACATATATGCAAAGAAAAACACTGATGCAGGCATTTTAAAAATAGGAGGGTTTTTTTTAAACCAGTAACTAGGACTATTTCAGTGACCATTTGTACATTCACATTAACAGATTTGTGCTCATATAGACCACCATTTTGAATTATTTCCCCACAACTGTATATAAAATCACGGACCACCAACTTGAACTCGTTCTTTAATCACCACTTTGCCCAAGGATAGTAAGATGAAAGCCATCCTCACGTCCTTCCACTTGTTTTTATAGAACTTGGGGAACTTTCATATGACTTGCTGACAGTAGATTGGAGATGCTGTAGCAACCATATTTAGAGAACATAAACTGATATTGTCTTCAATTCACTCGTGACCTGCCAAGAAGTACATCTGGAGTTGTAATTTCTTGTTTGTTTTAAATCTGTGTGGTTCATTGATGTAATAAAGATAGAGTCCTGAGATGGTTCTGAGTCTGGTGACAAGGTCCAAGAGTATTGATCAGAATAATCTGAGCATTGGATGACCGGACAGGCATCCCAAATCTCTGCTTTGGGTATCTCTAGCAACATTGAGGATTACAAGGATGGGAAGCAGAGTTAGGAATAGGATTATAATGTCAATGGAGTCAGTATTATGGTATCAATTGAATCATCCAGCACTGTAACTTTTAGAGTTTGTGCACTAATATCTTTTTGTTACCAAAGCTGATGGATCTGAAACTGAACCATTGAATCCAGAATAAACTGTTCATTGGAATTTTTGCTTGTTTTGATTGATTTATATGCCCACTCATTTTGCAATAGTGACTGGCTGGCCAACAATCGGTAGAAAATGCAATGCAGTATATATAAAAATAAATCATACTAAAAACATGGCTACCAAGGACATGTAGGAATGACCTTGGGAGGCAAAGGAAAGAGCTACAGCCAGGAGAACAGCTGGATAAGAGGCAGCTTAGCCCAAAGAAGGAATGTGGGTATGGCAAATATGTCAAAGAAACCCTCCCTTGTTTCTTGGGCTGTAAAGGCAATAGAGGGAGGTGTGTACTTTCAGACTTGCAGGTTTCTGTTAATGTAACCTTACAATAAAGTAGAATTAGCTCATTTGGGCACGCTTCCTTTCTGAATTATCTTGCAAGGCTAACAACTACACCTGGAAGCACACTGTGTATGCTTGGCCTCTTGTCATCTCTGTAAGGTTGTCCAGATTGGGAAACCGATTCCACAGGAAAAATAGAATAATTGAGACAGGCTATATAGTAATAAAATATTGCAAGTCTGCCTCTGTTTTCACTTCCCTCTCTCTTATAGCCCAGGAAGCCATGGAGGAGCCAGCCTAAATCTCTTTCTAATACTTTCCCACCTCACTGAACATTCCTCTGCACCTGTTTTTGTCTTAGCACTTTCTTGATAGCTTCTTCAAGGTTATTTTCAGGGTTTCTTCAGCCTCGTGGTATTTGGAATTATTATACCTCTCACCAATATGTTTAAAGTGTGCCATCTTGAAAGCCAATATGTATAGTTGATGAAATGTGATTTACCAATCATTAAGGCATCAACGTGTTTGAAGTAGAATATTCTATATAGATTCAGTGCAGAGATTAACAGAGATCTCAATGATTTTCAAATGGGTGCTAACCTAGATGTGTCACAATGGAGATCAGACTGACTTAGTTTGATGGGCCTGATTGACACTGATGAAGATTTTTCCTTCAACACCTTCAACTAAAAAAAAAAACTTCTATGTCCACAAGGAAAACAGAGCATCCCTGATGGCATGGTTGTTGAGCCAAAAATTGTTTTCAGTTCCAGAATTGAGACTCATTTTCTTTTCCCACAAAAAAATACATGTACTTTTCCAGGAAGCTTTCTTTTCTTTTCTTTTTTCCTTTTTTTTTTTCCAGAGCAGGGAGTGTGGGGTGGGATGAGAGTTCTTATTATTTAGCCTTCAGGAATTAGTTATCCTTGTTAATCTAGTGTAAACCATCCAGAATCAAATAATAGATCCAAATCTATCTTCTGCTCGCCTCTTAATGTAAAGTTAAGATGTTGAAATGAAGCATGCAGTGTGTGCATCCTGTATCTCTTCGGCGTGGCTTTTTAGAAACTCCCTCTTGCTTTCCATTCTTCAGTAAACTCAATATTAGTAATTGACACCTACAATAAAGTTAGGGCACTCTAGCTAGGCTCACTGGGCCTCTTTTGAGGTTGGTCTGAATTAAGAACTCTTTCTAAGATCTTATCATGAGGGATTTTTGACAAACTTCTAAATTCAGAATTCCCAAAACATAGTCTGAAAACTTCCAGAATATATATACTTTCATTGACCTATGACATATCCATTAAATTTTGCTAGCACAGAGTCTTCCCGTTTACTATAATCCATGGAGAGCTAGAACAATTTGCTTTAACTTTTGAGTTTTGCAAAAGCAAACCAGGGTTAATTGGAAAGCAACTTTGGTAATATTACCAGTGGTTTTTTTAAAATTATTTTTGTGCTTTACCCAGAATGTTAGGAATATATTTTATCATTGGAACAAACCTGAGACAAATTTGTCTGAAGATTGTTAACAGGTTTAAATGTCCATGGCTAAATGGAGGATTTGAAGTTGGGTCACTCCAGTCTTAGTCTTACATAGAGATGCTATTGGATTTGTGTTGTTTTGGAGAACAGTCACCACTGCTGCTTGTCTGCTTCCTTCCTGTCTGTCCTCCAGGTCTCTACCCTGTTTCTCATGGCCTAGCCTTGTATCTGATCCTGTTTTTGAACTGCTATGCCACACCTGCTCTTTTTTAAAGCAGGAGCTGCTAGTTGGTGTAACTGACCAACTGATTTCTTGCTAGAGAATAAGGCAATAAGGAGGCATTCAGACATTATTATGATACATTGGGCCTTTAACATTACAGTTGTTGATTAAAAGGAAGTCCCATCAAACTAGGAACTAATGTATACTACTGTGCAACTGCTTTGAACCAGGGGTTAGTGGGTAACTTGATGCATTAGTTTACCCAATGTCATGATGAGCATCTACATTTCAACCATTCCATCAGTATTTATTCACATGAGTGAAGAAGGTGAAAACTGAGAAGGGAAACACGGATAGAAGCTACAAGGAAAGATCTGAAATAAAACTGCCTGCACTTTTTGAGATTACAATTTAGGTTATTAAAATTATGTGTTCCCTCCATAGGTCTCCAAGTAGCTGGCATGAGCTTGGCCCACATCAAGTGATGGAAAAGCAGCTCTCAGCAACCCTCTTTATTGATTCATCTGCCATAGGCTTTGGAACAAAGGGGGGGGAGGAATATGCCTCAGTGAACCTCTTCCAGTTCTTCTACACCAGTTCTTCTACACTCTGCCCCCAATTCCAAGAGATGGTGAACCTATGACACACGTGTCAAAGGTGAAATGCCATATTTTGAGTGTCATGCCAGCATTCACCAACACTTAATATTGTATAGTTGTTCACAGTGGCCTAAATGAGAAATGGGGGGGGGGGAACTGAAATTGTTTCTCTTTGATTTGTGTGTGTGTGACACATGCCAGCAAAGTCAAGTTAGGCATTTTCTGAACTTTTGATATGCCAAACCTAAAAGGTCCACCATCACTGTACTAGAACTTGCTTGCTTACAGACTTAAACTGCACTGATGAATCCTGTAACACCGTGTCCTCTGAAATCCTCAATTTTCCTCCTGCCATCTTTGATTTCATTCTTGGTAGTTTGGTGAGGCAAGTCCATGTCACAGAGCCCTTAATATTTTGGATGCCCAAAGAAGGGATGATTCAAAGAAGAAAAAATTGAGTGCAACAACTCCCTAGAGATTGACAAATTATTACCAAAGAAGAGAGAGAAGTATAACAAAGGAAAAGAGGCAGAGAGAAATAAGAGATAAACTCTATATTGCTTTAATACTCCACATTATTCTTCCAGTTTTTAAACTGAAACAGCCACTATGAGTTTAAAAAAAGTCTTTTTCAAAGTGAGTATAATTTTATATGAAACATGCCTGTCCTCATAGGATATCATGTCAAAATTAAGTCAGAGGAGTAATTTTTTCCCCCGAAAATGATTCTGACAAGGGAAAAATTATTTAGGAAACTTGATCCTCTTTGTTTCTTCTTCTAATTCCTGCCAAATGCTACATGCTGATAAAATCTTTATTCAGAAGTACTTGGATCCAGGACAACTTCTAAAGTAGGTCAGCAATTCTAAATAGCCTTTCCCCAAGCTGGTATCTCATGGATGTGTTAGACTTTAACCTCCTGAATCTCTTGGCAGCATCTGGGCTAGCTGGGGATTATGGGAAATGAAGACCAACACAGAGAGCCTCAGGTTAGAAAAGTTGGCAAAACTCTTTCTCCCGTTAAGAGAATGGACCGAATACTTTAACTAGTATTGCTAAAAAACAAGATTTAGATGATTCAGTCTTTAAGATCTTCTGCTGTGTAGACGATTGCAAATAATTCAGTTAATTTATCCATAATTTCCCTGTCCTCTTTCAATATTGCTTTCATACTTTTATTATATATTACCACAGTCCAATTGTCTCTAGATAGTTGTCTCTGGCGTATAGATAGATATTTATGCATTTTATGATTAGTCTATATTTCTTCAAATAATTCTCTTCTCTGTTTCTTTCTTCCTTTAGCTTGGCTTATAAAGGTATTTTCAATATATTCCACTGTTTCTGCTTTTTTCAATTCCTCCCCTCACCCACACTCAAACAAGATTTCTATTTAAAGGCTGTCTTTTGCTTTTTCTAGCCATCCAATCTTCTGGAGAAATAAATGCTGGTTAAGACAAGAAATATTGGCATATGCATACATTTTATATATATAGTCTTTGATTCATCGCTTAACTGCATTGGCATTCTTTTGGACTTTAATGAATACCAGTGAAAACAGATAATACAGGTAATTCTCGGGTTTTGATGGCAATTGGGACCAGAATTTCCATCACTGACAAAATGTGGTCATAAAGCGCAATGTCACATGACTGTGTCACTTAGCTAAAGCAATTCTGGCCATTCTGGTTGCTATTATTAAGTGAGGACTGCCTGGGTCAACGACTCGCTGTAATGTCATAATTACAAAGCAGGCATCAAGTGCCCAGATCATGATCACATGACCTCAGGAACCCTGTGATGGCTAGAACTCTAAGAATCGATTGTATCATTTTTGTTCAGTGCTGTGGATCTTTTGAACGGTTCCTGAACGAATGGTTGTATGCTGAGAACTACCTGTAGTGGCGTATAACTGACTGCCCAGGTTATCTTTAAGACAGCCTTAATGAGAAAAGCACCAGCCTGGGAGTGTTCCTCCCCTGTTCTTCCCAATTTAACCACCTTCCACGCATCCTAAATTCATATTGTGAGTCACAATAATTAGAAACTGTTTAGAAGCATCTTGGTCAATACACCAACTGTCTATACACCAACACACAGAGTATGAGGAATAAACAGGGTGAATTAGAAATTCAAGTAAATGAGGGCTATGATATTATATTGTTGCCATTACGTAAACTTGGTGGGATGAAACCCACAAATGGAACACATAGCTAGAGGGATTTAAATTATTTAAAAGAAACAGACCAAATAAAAGAGGAGGAGCAGTTGCACTATATATAAGAAATAACTACATCTCTATAGAAATAGAGCACAACAATGATGAAAACTGTCCTGAATAAATTTGGGTCAATATAAAAGGGGGGGAAGTGACATTGCCATAGGTATACTATATACTATAGTAGGCCACTCAACCTAACAGAAGAAATAGATTAACTTTTTACTAGTCAATTAACTAAGGTATGTAGAAAGCACATCACAATACTGTAGTAATGGGGGACTTTAACTACATCAACTGGGAGACAAATTCTGCACCAAGTGGAAGATCAAACCGGTTCCTGACAAACCTAGCAGACAACTTTGCCTCCAAAAAAAGTAGAGAAGGGAACTAGGAGATCAGCTATTTTGGATTTAATTCTCACTAACAGAGATGAAATGATAGAAGGTATTCAACTTACAGGGACCCTGGGGGGGAGTGATCATGCAATATTGGAATTCAACATTATGCAAGCACAAGCAATAGAACAAAGTCAAACTACAGTCTTGGACTTTAAGGGAGCTAATTTCAATAAACTTAGAAAGAGTTTGGGAAGGATTCCAAGCTCAGTCTAGCACAATACCAATGAATAAGAAAAATAACAGCTCTCCAAAGAAACCAGCATGGTTGCATAAAGAATTCTCTGATAAATTGAAAGACAAAAAGGACAAGTATAAAAAGTGGAAAGAGGGGCACATAACTAAGACAGAATATCAGCAAATAGACCCTGCAAAGACTGAGGAAAGCTTAGGCTCAAAATGAACATCTTTACAGGATGTTAAAGGAAAAAATAGTCCAGCCTATCAAAAAACAGTACTGTAAAAAACAGATTAGAAATACAAGTTAAAATAGACAAGAAAATGGTAAGTGAGCACCTGTCCACCCTAGACGAGTTCAGATCACCAGGACCAGATGGATTATATCCCAAGGTTCTGAAGGAACTGGCAGATGTGATCTCAGAACCACTGAACTATATCTTTCAAAGATCCTGGAGCACTGGGGAACTACCAGAGGATTGGAAAAGTTTCCATCTTCAAAAAAAAAAGGGGGGGGGATGATCCAGGAAACTACAGACCTATCAGCCTGACCTCAATACTGGAAAGATTCTGAAAAAGATAACCAAGCAATGAATCAGCAAACACCTAGAGGCAAACAAAGTCATAACAAAAAGCCAACATTGTCAAAAACAGATCATGCCAGACAAATCTTATTGCATTCTTTGACAAAGTGACAAAATTAGTGGACCAAAAAATACTGTGGATATAATTTATTTGGACTTCATTAGACCATAACCTACTACTTGATAAGATAGAAAAATGTGGGTTAGATGGCATCACCACCAGATGGATTCGTAACTGGCTGACCAACCCACTCAACATGTAGTCCTCAATAGAACTGCATCTACATAGAGGGAAGTATGCAGTGGGGTACCCCAAGGCTCTGTTTTAGGCCCAGTACTTTTCAACATCTTCATCAATGATTTGGATGAGGGGATACATGGGGAACTCATCAAATTTGTAGATGATACCAAGCTGGCAGGAATAGCCAACACTCCAGAAGATAGGCTTAAAATACAGACGGATCTTGACAGACTTGAACACTGGGTGCTATCTAACCAAACGAAATTTAATGGTGAGAAAAATAAGGTTCTACATTTAGGCAAGAAAAACCAAATGCACAGGTATAGCATAGGTGGTACCTGGCTCAATAGTAGTAACTGTGAGAAGGATCTTGGAGTCCTAGTGGACAATCACTTAAATATGAGCCAGCAGTGTGCTGCAGCTATCAAAAAAGCCAAAACAGTGCTAGGCTGCATTAACAGAGGGATAGCATCAAGATCACGTGAAGTGTTAATACCACTTTACAATGCCTTGTTAAGGCCGTACTTGGAATACTGCATCCAGTTTTGGTCACCACGATGTAAAAAAGATGTTGAGCTCTAGAAAGAGTGCAGAGAAGAGCAACAAAGGTAATTAGGGGACTGGAGGCTAAAACATATAAAGAACAGTTGCTGGAATTGGGTACGTCTAGTTTAATGAAAAGAAGGACAAAGGGTGACATGATAGCAGTGTTCCAATATCTCAGGGGCTGCCACAAAGAGGAGGGAGTCAAGCTATTCTCCAAAGCACCTGAAGGCAGGACAAGGAGCAACGGATGGAAACTAATCAAGGAGAGAAACAACCTAGAACTAAGGAGAAATTTTCTGACAGTCAGAACAATTAATCAGTGGAACAACCTGCCTCCAGAAGCTGTGAATGCTCCAACACTGGAAGTTTTTAAGAAGAGAACTAGACAACCATTTGTCTGAAATGGTATAGGGTTTCCTGAGCAGGGAGTTGGACTAGTAGACCTCCAAGGTCCCTTCCAACTCTGTTCTGTTCTGTTCTGTTCTGTTCTGTTCAAGGCTGGACCTGAATTTAGAAGAGAAGCTTAGTTCTGCATTATATTTTCTAAATATAGGTTCTACTGTTATTTATCTTAATTGCAAATAAACAGTGTCACCACAGGGCACTTCAGTGTGTGGCCATATTGCCTCTACCATAAAATGTAACTGTACATATGGAGTCACTTCTGGGGATATAGGCAACTATATATATATATTTGATAATTAAATAAATAAATACTAAATTAATTTTCAAGAGTATGCGCCAAAAGTGGGTATCCTCTAGAGCCTGCCGGCTTTGACTTCTACAAGTTATTTTTCAACATATCTCAACATTATCAGCTTAGGAGAAGTAGCTGAAAATTCATAACTCATGAACCTTTCTGTTCCCTGCAAGTTTAGATCTTCTGCCTGCTTTCCTTCTTCCCAGTATAATTCATTCCTCTTGGCCGGAGACATTGCCAAATAAGAAGATTTGTCTGTTTCCATCATGGAGGGTTTCCCTGTTGTTCTAGAAAGAGACCTGTTGCACACAGTAGGAAACTTCCTAATGTCTGAGGAACCAGGCATCTATTCAGAAAATGTAAAGGAGCAGCTTTTCACTTTTTTTTCATACCCCCACACAGGAAAGGCCAAAGGGCAGTTTCTGCTTCCTGCTATGTAACTAGTGTTCCCTGTTATGCTGACATAGTAATCCTCATTCTGGAGGAACTTATTTTGGACTCCAAATCTGTTGTGTATGAAGTAAAACTCCTATACCTGCATGAACTTGGCTGATATCCTCAGTTCTGCCTCAATATGCTGTATTCTCACACTGTCTGGGAAGTTCTGTATGAGCGAGTCTGTCTGTCTGTCATTTGTCTTATGGTTATGAATGTCTATCTGTGTGGCAGCAAGGCAGGATCGGCCCTCTGCCACCCTTGCTGATAGATGGAGTGAGGACTAGGTAAAGCTTCTGCATACTTGAACAGCTAGGGGAGTATTTCTCACCCCGGCCTCACATGCCCATCATTCATCTCATTGATCAAATGCCAAGGGCAGAAGCTCAGGGGGCTTCAACCGAGTCTGGCAGAGTTGGGTGTTTGAAACTCTGAATAGTGGGCGCTCCGAAGCTTCTTGGTTCTGACAGCTGAGAAGTTGGCAGCGCAAAGACATCATCAGGAGGGGAAACACAGAAGGGGGCCGGGGCCGGGTGGGACAAAGAATCTGGCTGAGAGGCTCCCCATGTCCAATCCCATTTGGGATCCTCACAGTCTCCCTTTGAACCAGGATTCCACGGTAAAATGGCCTGTGTACAAGGCAGCTTCATTTTTACGCCCTCGTTAGGAAAGCTGTAATTTGTGACAGGAAACCCTGGCTTACCATGTGTGAACTAGCCCTCCTTTGCAGTGAGAAATAGAAAGTTGTTTCCAAATCCTAGTCTGAATTGGATTTAGTTTGGGTAGAAATGCATAGACGTTTCCTGTGTTTCTAGATCAGTATTCTAAATACTAGTATGAACAAAGAAAGTATCACAAAATGAGGCATAAAGCTCTGTACGGTTTCACACATCAGCATCTTGCCTTCTACTATATGAACTGAGCCATCCACACCTAACATCAGTGCTACCCTCTCTGGGCTGGAAAAAAATCCAGGAAACTGCTAGATGGCAGCAAAGAAATGGCATAAACTATCCCCTTGCTGCCATTTAGTGGTCATCTGAGTCATTTTGTCACCCAAATATGGTAGCCTACACAGAACAGTCCCTGCCTTTGTAGCCTAGGCTCAAGTAGCAGCACAGTTTTGCCTATGACTGGGTTGCATTTTCCCCCCTACACTTAACTGAGCCAAAATGAGCCTGTGAAGGAAACATGACCTTGTCCTTTGAAGGCAAGTCCTTAGAATCCTATACAATGTTCCTCTAAATGGACTGAAGTGAGCTTACCTACTTTGGAACATTTTCTCCCCAGCATGGGTTCCTGCTAATGAATCAATCATCTCTCTGGAGGACTCTCGTGTCCTTACACATGCGACCCAAATAAGTATTTTATACTGTTCTCCAGTAATTCAGGGTTTATTTTATGGTTCTCTCTATTCTCTATCCAAATTCTTTAGTGTGTGAAAAGGTTGTTCGCTCAGTAATTTCCTTCACAGAAAAGGATAAGAACCAAAGCACCAAGTCAGATGCTACCATTGGCTTGCTGCTTCTGTTTGTTCCCCCTTCGGGCCAGGCATTGGAAGAGAAGCAGTTGCAGATTGTTTTGCCAAAGCACCTTGAAATGCCAAGAACTGAAGAAAGGAAAGGTGGGAAGACACCTAGAATGACAGTAGCTAAGAGCTTCTGTTTTCCTTTCATAATTTAGCCAAGTTGTATTTTGGGTTTAATGGAGAGCCCTCTTTCATGGCTTGAGGCTTCAGTTGCGATGCCAGACTTTTATGGACAGATGGGTTTTCTTTTCTCCTAGACAAAGACTAGTATTCTGAATGTATGTCTGAAATGGTATAAGGTTTCCTGCCTGAGCAGGGGGTTGGACTAGAAGACCACCAAGGTCCTTTCCAACTCTGTTATTGTGTGAAATGACTTCTATGAAATTTTGAGAAGTTGGCCCTCAATGCCAGAAAAGGGGCCTTAAGTTTCAGGTAGCACAGCAGTTAAAGTTTCTTTAGGGAGAAAGAAACCTTTTCTCTTTTGACAGGGAAGGGGCTGCACCCCATTCCATAGCCTTGCTTTAGGTGTAGTGGCTGCTGCCGAGATCCAGTGATGCCACATGTCACATCAAAAGAGGTTAATGGCGAACTAGGGACTGAAAGCCCTGACCTTCATGGTCCCAAACAGGGGGGGGGGGAAATACAGCAAGGGCAAAGAATGAAAAGAGAGTACAAACAAATCCTCAACATTCAGATGTTATATTTTCATTCTAGTGAAGAAGCCTGAGGATATGTTTGAAAAGAAAACTATAGAACAGAGTCCTATAGACACCCTGTAGTAAGTTTCCAGGATTCCCACAGATCCCTCTATCACCTAGAGTCCCTGCTCCAACTGATTTAATTTTTTGAAAAA
This sequence comes from Azemiops feae, assembly GCA_023970755.1. Classification (NCBI taxonomy): domain Eukaryota; kingdom Metazoa; phylum Chordata; class Lepidosauria; order Squamata; family Viperidae; genus Azemiops; species Azemiops feae. Next base: position 2,211,014 of record JALGBA010004283.1, read on the forward strand.
ATGTTTAAATTTTAAACAATGGGAAGGCAAGCTACGTCCCAAATTCCATTATCATTGCTTATTTACAAGGATGCCTCTGGGCTTAACTTGCACTTACACATATTGACAGAAAAGAACAATGAGGCTCAGGGTGTTGTTTGGAGGTGTGCCCCATGCCCAGGCCCAAGTAAGCGTCTTGGGGTGCTATACTGGAGAACGGAGAGCAAGTTCACAACATAGCAATTCATCTTTTCCATCACGGCAGCCACCATAAGCCCGAAAGATCATTTATTCACAGAATAGAGGAGCATCTAGAGTAAAGGAAAGCTAAATACAGGGAAGCAATAAAAAGAAATTTCTAAAATTTTAGCTCCCAGCCATTATGTTTGCTACACAAAAGTGGAAATGGAATTCTGGGGTTTTGAATCGTACATCCTTCCTCTTGGAGCCTTTAGGTTCCAGTCTATTTTCAGATTCAGGGAGAGAAGACGAACTCACATCTTGTTTCTCTCCCACATTCACATTCTAGCAGTCCCAACGGTTTTCCTCCCATGGATATTCCTTTCTCACCTCTCCCTCCCTCCCCCTGCAAAATCTTGCAATGAAATCATATCAAATCAAGAATGAAATTAAAGCTTGGCAAATACAGCGGTGATGGCAGCCCCAGGGTGGGCAAGTTTATTTATTTCTCTTTGGAAATGAATTTCAGTTCCTCTTTCCACCTCCCTCAAAACCCTCCAGGAGATGCCGTTCATTCTGTCTCATCCATCATCAGCGGGAGCATGACGGCTGGCGGGTGGTGTGTGGGACATGTCAAACCCATAGGCATTGGGAGCTGCCTCTCCTCTCCCATTTTCCACCCCACCCCAGCCCAGCAGACTCTTTCTCTTCCTTGGGAAAAGGAATTTCACACCCATGCAAACACACACACACACACACAACTCCACCCCACCCCCCACACAAAGAAAGACTGCATGTAAAAGAAAGGAAAGGAATAGTTACTGTTGCATTGTCTTAGCTGTTCAGAATAAGCAACTAAGGATTTGGAAAATGTTCCGGAAATATGCAACTAGTATAGCTGTCAGCTCAATATCAGCAGCACGTAGCAGCCAGAACTGGTCCTAAAAACCATGCAGGTCCCTTTTCTACTCTAACCCATTTATGCTACTGTATAGCCTTACCCTCAACATGCTTGGGAACATGGAAATGATAGAAGGGTGATGGCTGATGACAGAGCAAGAGCAAGAAGTGAACAAATACAAACCCGGTTTTCTAAAAAAAAAAAAAAAAATGAAATGCAATTAGCAGACAAAAAGAGTGCAAATCAAATGTAAGTGTGTGTGTGGAACAAGTGTGAATGAATAGAGACTGCCATGCAATGATTCTGACACAACCTTTCCATAAAAGCAAAATAGTAACAGACAGAGGGGAAGGGAAAACTTCACACCACAATGCTAACATCACATGAATTTTGCAGAAGAACTGCATGAACATTACAGATTAGGACTGCTATAATGGTTTTAATTCTGTTCCAAATGTTAATGTTTTTTTTTTCTCCGTGGATGGTAAAATTGTTAGTTTTTGTTAAACTATTTGCTATCAAAATAATTTATGATGATATGGAAGCTGCCCAGAATCATTTTAGAGTTTGGGGGGTGCCAAAATAGAATCAAATAAATAAACATACAATCTCTGTGGCATAATGCATGTATAAAATGTGTCAGAATGTACAGTAAAATAATCAGTGCTTTTCCCCCCAGGAAAAGAAATATGCATGGGGTGGATAGAAATCAAAAACGTCATATTTTCATCATGCTTAGGTTATTGTATCTAAGTGCTTGATGTAACACTTTCCCTTCTATGAATGAATATACATGTGAAATATTACTTATGCAGTTATTTGTGCTAGAATTGTCTTTGTGTTTTCATGGGCCTGTAGTTAAGCTTTTGTGAGCATTTTAGCACACACAAATAGGTTTGCTCAAACATGTTGTTTCCTTTCAGTTTTCTTCTCCCACCAGCCCCAGAAAGGCTGAGTGTGGTTCCAGTGCTATTTGCTGACTGTGTGGTCTGTCTGCTGGCCTGGATTCATGAAGCCGGGTTCCCGGTGTGTTTGTGTGTGTGTGTGACAGAACATAATGGCGGCAGATTGCGGTAATTGCACACGGTCTCATTTCACAGCACTGTTTGTATGTACCAAACTCTGATCATGCCTCCCTCATCAGACTTGTAGCAGGGAAAAATGATGTGCTAAAGATTTTTTTCCTCCTTTCAGTCAGAAGTGGTCCTTACAGCCTGAGGCTAGAGGGTTTATAAAAAAAAGGCTGGAAAGCTAGCTCTGTAGCAATGGGGCCATTGTTATTCCCTTCTCAGATGAATATGGTACAGGGAGCTCGAAAAGAACGCTTGTGCCCTAGCACTTCTGAAGCCTCCCGCACCTCTGCGGTTCTGAGCAGGGTCAAAGCACAGTTTTGAAAGGCATGGAAAAATATGCAACACCTGTACCCAGGATCCCACTGGGTGCATGCAATGCTTCAACTCATTATATGATTTTTTTTTTCCTATTTTTAATTCCAAAATAATATTTTCTACATTTCTGAAGTTATACTACAGCCACAAAGGAACACTTCGGGCATTACCCTAAAACACTCTGATTCTCTTTTGATATTTTAATTTAATATAGCACCTAGCCTGAAAAAAGGGTTGGGACAAAGTTTGCTTGGTTTTTTTTAACTCCTTGGTTGGCCTAGATATATATTATCCTATTTGCTTTTTAAAATTTTAATAGATCTACATGTTAAACCACTTAAACAGTCCACTTTACATTTAATCAATACTTTTCTGAAATTTGTCACTGCAAAGTTATGAACTATCTCCTCCAGTGATATTTTGATAGCAAGATGGGAGGGAGGGAGGGAGGGAGGGAGGGAGGGAAGGAAGGAAGGAAGGAAGGAAGGAAGGAAGGAAGGAAGGAAGGAAGGAAGGAAGGAAGGAAGGAAGGAAGGAAGGAAGGAAGGAAGGAAGGAAGGAAGGAAAGGCACAATAGAATAGTGTGAATACAGTTTTTACAGTGCAGCTTGAGCAATATAAATTTTATAGACCCTTACCCTGAACTAAGATTTTAGTCATTAATAATTTGGTCCTATCAAATATGGAATTGTGGGCTGAGCCAGGGATTGGGGTCAGAGCTTTAAAAGGCCTCTTCAAATTCTCTGAAGCCACTTCAGCCTTCAGGTGAGCCCACCCCAACAACATTGGGATGTGTTGGGACAACAGTGACCAGTGGCCAGAAGTCACCAGAGTTTGAGCTCCGTTTGAAAAACACTTTATTGTTATGGATGGGAAGCCAGAGATGGCACTCCTCATTTGGAGCAGCCAAAAGCTACAATAGGTAGACAACACAATGTCTATTGCCGCTGAAGATGTTACCTAGCCTGGTAAACCAACCCACAAGCTGGGAGAACGAACCTTAACCCTGACAATGCGATTATATCGTTCAAATGGTAAGACTTCCATGATTTTGTTGTTTTTTTTCTTATTTCAGTGAACTCTTTTTGTTGTTGCTGTTTTAATTCTTAGATGTGTTAAGTTTAACCAGAAATACAGAAACCAGATTTTCTTTTTAGAAAAATAATGCAAAACCAGCCCATGGTTTCTTGGCAGTTTATGATCAAAAATCAGTGACACAATATCTGGGGACTGAAAGACCCAGATGCATCCTGCAGGCCTGAGTTGCTCATCCCTGAACTCAAAGAGTTCTAATTATGTAAAGATTACACATGCCCGTTCTTCTGTTATTTAATAAATTCCTGATTACTAGACACTAATTAAGTATATTTTATTGTCAATTTCTAGCATTTGGCTGCTCCTCCGCTTCACCTGATGATATTGGGGGAGGGGTAGCTGTCATTTGTTTATTTTTTGCATTATTGCATCTCGTCCTAACAATATTTGATTCCCAATCCTCTGACCTCCAACAGTATCTGCACCCTATCCATCATCTGACATTTGCTTTATGCAGAACAAACAATTACTCCAGGATAGACAATTAGGGAAAATAAAACGAGAGCCTTGTTTAAGGAGGGTGAGGAAAAAGGGAATCTCTTCAGGCAGCCAGAATTGCCTGAACTTACAGTGCCCCCAGGAATATCTTTTCCTGGACAGAGGCTATTTTTAGCTTACCTCCTTCCTGCAGCAAAGAGAACACCAGGTTAGACTGGCTAGAAGATAGCAAGGATGTGCCAGAAACTAGTGATGGGATTAATGTAAAGTCAGATTGTTTTGCAATTGAAGCATTGTGGCAATAATATGGCTCAGCTGACAGCCTTTAAAATCTCAGGTTCTGGGATCAGACCATTCCCTAGAATAGCATGAATACAAACTGCTCTTGGAGGGGGCAGGAGCACTCTCTCCTTGTGACTGAAGGAAGATGAGAAGCAGAGGCCAATAGACCCCAGCTGAATGCACAGAAGCAGGATTCATTGTCCTTGAATCATTTTATCATGGCCTGCAATGCTGAAATACTACAAAAGCCACGATTTCTAGTAGAGGACGAAAGTTTCAGTAGGAGATAGATGCTGCAAACTGGCTTTAAATAAATTGTCAGATAACATTTCTCCAGCAGAGCTAAAGTATAACAAGACAGCTGAATGCAGCTTCAGCCTTTCTGACTTGGAATCTATCTGTAACTCAATTACAAAAAGAAACAACTTTAATTTGATTTAGTTTTCATTTGTTAGCCATAGATGCCCTCTTTTTCTTCCGCCCTCCCTCCTTCAATGTTTTTTTAAAAAATACTGAGCAGATTGTGTGTCTGTGTGTGTGTGTGTATAGCCTCAGTGTGTACTAGATGCCCCTTAAAATGGAGCAAACCCCAGTTCTGAGTCACAATCTAGAGTTAAATGCGAGCTCCATTTATACCAACATTAAAAGCTCCTCAACCTATTCTCAACTTAGCAAAAAGTGAACTAGGATATGGAGATTTAATCCATGTTCCAATAATCACCTTTTGGGATTATTGTAATGCCTTTGAAGGTTGTTCGGACAATTCAGTTTAGAAATTATGGCAATAGAAATCTTGATGGGGATTATAACCCTATTACTGTATATTAGCTCTTCGGGGGGGGGGGAGGGTTGCGGGGGGGAATTCAGTTACCGATTTTCATCTAAACCTAATGTCCTTTATGGCTTTGGACATTGGTAGTTAAAATAGCCTTTCCCAACTTGGTTGCTCAAAATGTCCTGGGACAACAATTCTCAGAGCTTTGCTTCACTACAGAGACTGAAAATTCTGGGAGTGGTTGACTAAGATTTCTGGAGGGCACCATGTTGAGGAAGGCTGATTATAGAATCAGAGTTGGAAGAGATAATTTATGTCACTAAGCCCAAGCCTCTGATCAATGCAGGACTCCAACTCCAAATTAAGGTATCCCCAAATAGAGGATTGTCTTGTCCAGCCTCTGATTCATCCACTGAAGGGGACCATAACACTTCTCTTGACAAATGGTTCCACTGTTAAATTGATCTAATGGTTATGAAGGATTTTTCTAACATTCTATCGGCTGTCCTGTAAAACACATCCATTATGCTGCATCCAGCAATTCTGGAACAAGACCAAACAGGTTTGGCCTTTTCTGAGTGACATCTTTTTAGATATTTGAAGAATGCTGTCAAATCCTCCTCATTTTTCTCTTCTCAAGGCTAAGCATTTTCAGTTCCTTCAATCTGTCTTTATAAGACTTAGTTTCTAGTCCCCTAATGGGAAAAAGTGAGCTTATCTGAAGTTGTCAGGACAAGCAGTTTATAGGAAAGTTGCTACCAAAAGAAGAAACTGCTCTGGCCTCAACATAAAGTAGCTGTGTGTCATGAAAATCAAGCAGAAATGTGATATAGCTCTTTTTTTCCCCCAAGGCTAAATATACCTACTTCTCTCCTTCTCTTCTTATGAGAGAGAGTTTCCAATCCTCTGTTCATCATCATTTCCCTATTTTTCACCTGTTCTTTCTTAAAATATGGTGTCTTAAGAAAATGAACTTGGCATTTACTTTCATTATTCATTCTGTTCTTTCCAGCCCACTTCTCCATGCTGTCAAGATCATTTTGAATTTTGTTTCTGGTTTTTGTCTCAGCAGGTGGCAGCACCTGGCCAACCTTGTCTGAATTTAAAAGCTAAGAAGGTTCAGGCTTGGTTTTTACTTCAGTGGAAGCCTACAAGGAATATTAGGGCTGGAAAATCAGAACACCTCCTGAAAGAAGACAATGACATATCACTTCCACACAGTTGTGGAGAAAAGGACATATCTTTATATTTCTGTCATGTGGAGCATTTGCTATCTCATCCAGTTTTTTTTTCCATTTACAAATTATGTATCTCTTCATTTAAATAATTAATAAAATGCTGAAGAGTACTGAGGACTGAACCTTATGGCATCCAAATTGACCTCTTACTTCCACTTGAGTGGAATCCTTCATTAACATTCTGAGTACAGTGTAAGCCGACTGTGATATATGTTAATCTGTTAGCTGATGAGACTATCAGAATGCATTGGCAAATGCTATGACGAAGTCAAGACATATTATGATCACCACAACAATCCCATAATGTTCTAAGATGTTACCTGATGAAATAATGAATTAAGATTTGTCTTATAAGATTTGACCTTTACAAATCCACGATTTCAACATGCTTACAAATTTATTGTTTTTTGATCTGCTCTAGAATCTTTCCAGTCCAATTGCTGATATCGGGGCAAGAGGTCAGGCTATTAGAAAATCTGTTATGAGATTGCCCGAAGACTCAGTCCTCTCCCCTATCCTATCTTGAAATTGCCAGGAGAAGTTATTCATTAGTTTGATATGAAGTATCACAAACTGTATTGCTCTACCCAAGACCAATAGGAAATGTAATAAAAGAACTGACCTAGTGCATGGTGGGTATTTGGGGGAGAAACAGGCTCAACTAAGCTCAAGCAAGACAGAATGGCTGCTAATTCAGAAGCCTGCTAATTACAGGATTGTGTCACCTTTGACTCTTAGTGGGGACTCTAGCTTCTAGCTTCACAGTGCCTGCTAGAAGAATGGATGGAAAGCCTTTGCCCAACCTCAACTGGAATGCCAGTTGTAGCCTTACTGAAAATAGGAATGCATTGAGGATAGTGACTCTGCAACCCGCCACTTGTATTACTGTGATTTACTGTGAGGCTACCCTTGAAGGCCCCCTGAAAAGTCAGACAGTCCAAATTCAGTGGTCCTTGTTTATATATCACTGCTGCAGAATGTTCCCCAAGATGAAGATGGCCCTCACTCTCTTGGCCTCCCATGAGTCGATAAAAAACCAACTCTTTTGGAAGGAGACTGATTGTGAAGACTTCGGCACCATTATTTTGTTTGTTTGTTTGTTGAATTTGGGTACCACCTATTTCACTCACAGTTACTTTGGCAGCGTACAATAAATACAATTGTACAGAACAGTATTGGTTTTATTGTACCTTTCTGCTTTAATGTTTTTAACTATGTTTGAATTATTATTGTTATTTACACAGAGATTACCAGATAGTTCTGATTGGATTTGATATTTTTTTTACTATTGGATCCTTCCTATTGGTTTAAGGTAAAGATACCTTTGTAATTATACAAAGTAAGAATTTTGTAATTGATGCATTGAGAGAAAAAAATTGTAATGGATGAATTGATTCATTTCTATCATTTTCTATTACTTTCTATTCTAGTGCTTTCTCAGATGTTTTTTTTGGTTTGTCACCAAGTACATCAACTACTATTGGTACCATTACAGCTTTCTTTTTCACCTTTTGCTCAAACTCTAGTTGAAGGTCTTTCTATTCCCTGTTTTTTTATAGTTCTTTCTCATTGACTCGTCTCTCTTCACCTAATGCAACATCAAATAATCATACTTGTTTCTTTGTAAACACATTCATATTTGTCTTATTATGGACTAAAATGTCAACAGTTTGTATTTGGAAGTCTCATAGGATCTTAACCTTTTGTTCCCAGCTACAGTTTTCAGTACTGTATTATTATGATTCCAGCAATTCTTCGCTTCTTGCTGTTATTTTATTATTAATACAGTATACCTCTAGAGCCAATTGAATTGAAGCAATTAATAAATTGCATAAATAAATAAGTTAAAATATTTTAATTTAGCTATAACTGAGTGAGAAAGATCTCTGAGTTACAACTCATTATGAGGTGCCTGAAACTTGAAAGGGTGAAGATTATTTTTTTTTAAAAAAATCATATATTAGCTGATTTACCTGATACCAGAGAATATTTTTATCGATAACCACAATCGTATGAATAATGACAATTCAAACTATGTCACTGTCTGCATTTCCAACATTTCATTTCTCTTCGATTCACTGTTAAGATAACCAATTGTATCTCACCCTGCCTTATTATATAGCATCCTATATACCATGTCTACAAAAATCTGTTGCTCAGGGTACCAATTCATGTAGCTGACAAAATGGGCTGTAATCTTTAAAAGTTTATGCCATTAATTTAAATGTGATAGCATTTAAAATGCAACAACATTCATTTTTAAAATGGTGGACTTCTCACTGCTTTAGCCCTGTGACAATTCCACATTTGTTGTATACCATGAATTGATACGAATATAGTTGTTCCCGTGATTTTTATTGCTTTCTATTGCTTGCTTGCTTAATACTGCTCTCAGCAACTCACGAATATAATAAATAAACAAATAGGGTAAACAGGAGGAATGTTAGGACCTTTAAAGGATGAAAAGGAGCCAGTGTAGTAAATTCTTTCGGGAACTAGAGTGGGGCCAGTGGTTTGAAGGGTGGAGCTGCACAGATCATACCACTGCTGTGTTAATCCCGCTGAATCAGAAGCAGGGTAGCTGTCAGTGTGCAGGAGCCTGCTGAGATAATGGGCTGCCAGTTGTGCCCCAGGCGCCAGCCTGGCGAAGGGAAAGAGAGAGGACTATGAAGATGGATGAGCCATGGGTGAAATGGGGAAAGGAGAGAGGGAGAAGACCATAGAGTGAGGGGAGGCCTTTGTAGGTGGTACACTGGCCTGTGGCAAGCCTTCCCCGAGAACAATCTCATCCTTTTAGCAAGAATACATACAGCCACCCAGGCAACCATTCAATAAGCCTAGTCCAAAACCTTCTTGTCCCCTCCAGTGCCACATTATTAATCCTTCTGCAGCAGGAAAACTGGCACGAAGGACTCTCCAGCTGCTAAGGCATGCCCTGTCTCTCCCTGATTGCCCCTAGGAATAATTATAGCTCCAAATGCTTTTTTTATTCCCCTCTTTTTCATCTTCCCTTCCGGTCACTTTCTCTTTCACACTCACACTCACACTAAACAACTCACAAAGGAGGGGCAAAATCCAAAGGCTGGTGCTTTCAGCCACCCTCTTCTCCCTGTCTTCTTTAACAATAGGTTTCCAAGATGGTCCTTGCTGGTTTATGCTTGGCCAACAGACAGCTTTTCCTTTCTGGGGATGGCTTATTTCCAGCTAAACTGGGAGATGAGACATTAGAAGAATAACATACTTGGGGTGCTGGCAAGCCCTCTTCTAATTCCAGAAATAGCCAGGCAACCCACTCTTGCTTTCTATGATGACTGATAAACCCTTCAAGGTTCAAGTATCCATTCCACCTAATAGTCTATAATAAAGGATGTTCCAAAGAGGAAAGAGGAAGAGTTGGACAGGATAAGAAGAAGCAGTAAACATCATCATCAAACATTTGAAAGGATCTCATATTACTATCGAAGCAACTTTGTTCCTCTTGCTTCAAAGAAAGATCTGAAACCCTGGTACAAGCTATTAAAAATAGACAATATTGAATGGTCGTTGAAGATGATGGAACTTGCAGAGATGGCTAAATTAACTTCTTTGCTTAAAAAAAACATTTATGGTTGACTGGAAAACCCTTATAGGCTTTTTCCATAAAATGGAAAAAATGCACTTAAGATCTGTGGTTTTGATGGCTAGAAAAATGGATAATAGAAAAGAATGAGCTTTCTTTTGTAATCATAGAATAAGAAAAAACTTCTCAATTGTTCTTATATTTGCTACAAAGAGAATTGAAGCTTCTATTTCTTTTTTTCTTTGTTGCTGTACTACTGTATTTTTTCTCTTTTTCTTTTCACTCTTTTCTGCTTCTTTTTATTAGTTTGTGTTAGTTTTGATGTTCTTTGTAAAACTTTCAATACAAATTTATATTAAAAGTAGGCAATATTTAGAAAAACTTTTAGTGGTTCAAGCTGGTTTATAATGTAACAGAGTGCCTCAGAAGGTGGTGGGCTTTTCCCTTTTTTGATAGACTATTTATTTTACTGATTGTTTGAGTATGTTATATTGTTGTGGAATTTCAGCAGCAGTTGGGGAATTTAATGTCAAATAAGCATGTGCTTTATCTCTGAGCACTTTTGCTAAGTACCTCCAGCTTCGCTTTTGTTTTGTTGGTTTGGGGAGGGGCAGATTTTAGTCTTGTGCTCAGGAAGGTATTAAGTATGGAAATACTATTGTTTAGCTAAAAAGTGAAGAAATTGAAAGCAAAAGCACAAAATTAAATTCTGCAAAGGAAGGGTTGATTGCTTCTAATTAGCATCAAAACTAACCAAGAATAGCCCATGCCTCTGAGTTCATTCATAACTAGAAACCATTGTTAGCCAACATTTATGAACCATCTTCAAATTATAACTTGAGTGGTATATTGATAAAAATAAAAGACAATTGTTACCAGGGATAAGTTCTGAAGTTTCATGATAGCACCATTTAGCCAAACAAATCTTGCAAAGTTTATCTTAGAGGTCCCAGTTTAGCTGCTGTCTAAACAAAACAGAACCGATGTCCCTATATTCTTCATTTCTTGGTGTATCTCTGTTCCCCTCCCTATTACACTTCTCTCATCTGCATTGCTTCTTCTAAATAGAGATTTCTACTCGTTTCAATTTCACAGTTCTTTCTGTTTCCTGTTTGCTGTGCTCTTTTGGGCAGCAGGGACCGGTTCTGTGGAGAGAGGTTTTTCCACAGATCGGAGGGAGCATGGTTTCACGCGCTGCCTGCATCCCATGGATGGGACTTCACTTCTTTGCGTGGCCCGGTTTCTGGCGTGCCGCGGCCCAGTGCTGGTCCATGGACCAGGGGTTGGGGACCCCTCCTTTAGGGAACGGTATACTGTAGACTATTTGACTCTTTTTTTTTTCAGTGCACAGTTCTTTATTGTGAAATAGTTTAAAAATGAACTACTGAACAAATAAATGAACAAAGGTTCTGTTTTTACTCATTCAGTAATTAAAATATCCATTTTATTATATTACATAAAAATAAAGATATGAGCAAATATCTGTCACAGGCTTCAGAGTTGCTTCTAGTTCTGAGAGGACAAAATCTCCCAATAGGCATAATGCTAATTAGTACTTCTTTAGATTCCTCTGAAATAAAAGATAGCCAGCTTCAGTAAACACTGCTACCTGGTCAACTGTTTCCTTTTTTATTGGCTTCCTTTTCCACCTGCCCAAACATTCACTAAGCCCTGCACATTGCATGCAGAACTCCAAACCATTAACCTCTTCCCTGAGTCCCTTTCCAGCCCATAAGTCATGACTACTACAGATCAATCTAATCTAATTGAAGTACCTGTAATAACCAGTGCTTGGCCAATATGGCCAGGAAATGGTAGCTCTAGAAAAGATTGGAAACAGTTGACACAACTGAGTTTCCTGAGTGTTTCAAACATTTGAGAAAGAGTCACGTGTGACTGATGTGTGACTACAGTCAGGGAGAGAAAGGAAGAGCATGAACAAGAAGGGGCTCTGCTATGGACCTGAAAGAATAATCTGGTTCTAGGACAGACAAAACTGAGGAACTGAAGAAGTATTAGATAACTGGGCAATCAATAATTTTATCCAGAACAGTCAAAATCTGAGGATTACATCTGCAGTATCAAAAGCTGAATTCACAGACTTATATACCTCTTCGCAGTGCTTTACAGCCCCCTCTCTAAGTGTTTTAAAATGTCAGCATATTTCCACAACAATCTGGGTCCTTATTTTACCGACCTCGGAAGGGTGGAAGGCTGAGTCAACCTTGAGCCAGTGAGAATCAAACTGCTGGCAGCTGGCAGAATACTGCATTCGAACCACTGTGCTCTTATATTCTTCATAAATGGGGATACAGTTGTCTAAGGATCTTGCTTCTATATTCCCACATTCCACTCCAGCCTTACCTCTCTATACACATACACAAATATCTACATATGATACTCCAGCCACCTCTACTTTGTGAATCTCCCTTCTCTGTGTCCCAGTAGCCCAATAGCCAGAGTTGTTGAATTAAAGACCAGCCAGGGGTCATGCTCCTTGCACCTGAGCACAAGGTATGCACTCAGAAGACATTCTATGGTGACCCTGTGATCAAACTATTTTGATAGTAATGCAGTGAACTTGCTTGGTAGTCCTGGGCAACGGGTGCTGAGAACAGAGGAGAAGCATCTGCCATCAGCAACTTGACATGGAAGAGTGTGTCTGCCTGTCTATGAGAAGATGGGAGCATACAGATACTGTCACCTTCTGCCTGGGGGAGTTTTTCCATCCTCAATGGGAGCAGGCCATGCCACTAGGGGACAGATGGCTATGATGGGGTGAGCTGCTAAAGATCTTCTTGACAATCAGCATGCTGATAGCAGAGTGCTGATTCAGCTAATTTATTCATCCCAACCCCTGATGCTGCCTCAACACCTGCTCCATATACAACCAGGGCAAGTACTTCATTTAGGAATATTTGGAGGACATGATTAGAAGTTTTGAAAAAATACTTTGGTAAATGCAAAAAAAAAAAATCCTTTCAACCTTTTTTCATCTACAAATATTACTGTTATTGTCAAGTACAGAAAGAATAATATTTTGTTTATTGGCAGTTGAAACAATAATAGATGCCAAATACTGGGGGGGGGGAATCAGTCTTGCCATATAGACGGGGGAGTTATAATGAAATTGATTATTGTTCAGCTATAGAGAAGTTTTAAAATCAAAGATACGGGGAAGAATCTTAGCCTTCTATTAAGTCAGAATTCAATCTTTAACAATATTATTGATGGTTCAGTCTATGGAGCTATAATTCATCTACCATTTACGTACCTGGAATGAATGAAGCAGTTTAAAGCAAATTGATGCGATTAAATATGTAAAAATAAAATAAAAATAAAACAGAAAGAACTAAAAAGAAGAGGAATTTATTGTCAGACTGAACTGCTGCCAAATCTCTGATCATTGCTAGAAGAATAGGAAGCCTTTAATCCTTGCCAAAAGTCTGGTGAGTCATCCTGAAACAGAGTTCACTTCAAGATATTTCTCTTTTGGAATTCAGCCACAATAACACGTGAGATGGGCATCCATCTTTTCTACTTTACGTTACTGGACTGCACTCAGAATTTCAGTAGTAGTGGACTCAGGAATGCGTAAGCAGCCATGTCTGCACGAATACTTCATTTAAGGAAAGCTACATGTCCTCTTATTCCTACTTTCTTTTTACTGTGAGGAAGGGGAAGAGGGGGAAAGAGAGTTAACCTCAGACATACACCAATTTACCACATGGGCCAGATAATGGAAGTGGCCTCACAGCATCTACCTGCCAGGCATGGTCATCTTGTTATAAAAGATTTATCTTCCTCATCTGAGCTCACAAAATCTAAAGTCAAACAAGCTGCCCAATAGGGGCAAAGCACAATGTACCTATGAGCAAGCAAAAGATCCCAAAGCAGTTGCCTTCAACCAAGCTGTGTGAGACCCTTCAAAAAGGACAGTTTCAGCTTTTGTTATCACAGGAAGTATGTTTTGTATAACATTCACTTATTGGAAATCCACAACTGCTCTAAAACAACCAGGGCATGGGTCTGTGTTTGTATGCTTGGACTATAATTCCTATTACTTAATATACTCAAAAGGGTGCCCATTGAGAGATAGACAGATTGAATGAACAATGAATTTCTAGAGGGAATGGGTAACATGGGGCAAGAAAAGGTCATTGCCTTAATAGAACAACAAAGGTCATTGCCTCTTGTGGAACAACAATATAAAAGGCAGCTGCTGCCCACTAAAGAACATAGCACCCCATAGCTCAGAGCAAAATGGTGGCACATCTGCTGGAGGGGGCGTGCCAGGTGCTACAGCCAATTAGAGCCAGGTCCATGTGGAGGAGCAGGCAGCTTAGAAGAATCACAAGCACCTGTGTGGCCTTCCTCTCTTCCAATCTGAGTCTTTTCCCTACGATCAGTATAGCAGAAATGTCTATAAAGCTGCAACTTGAAACAGGTATGGGAGGTATGTTTTGAAAGCTTTGCAGCCAGCAGTAAAAAAAAAGGCATGGAATAACATAGAATAACAAGGTTGGAAGGGACCCTTGGAGGTCTTCTAGTATAGTATAGTCTACCCCCTGCTCAACCAGACCTTATATCACTCCAGACAAATGGCTGTCCAATCTTTTCTTGAAAACCTCCAGTCACGGAACACCCACAACTTCTGGAGGCAAGCCATCCCATGATTAATTGTTCTCACCATCAGGAAATTTCTCCCTGAGTTCTAGGTTGGCTCTTCATTAATGATCTTCCACCTGTTACTTCTTGCCCTGCCCTCAGGTGCTTTAGAGAATAGGTTGACCCATTTTTCCCTGATAGCCCTAGATAGTACTAGAAGACTGCTATCATGTCACCTTTAGTCCTTTTCCTTGTTAGACTAGACTAGTTCCTTCAACCGTTCATTGTATTGTTAGCTTCCAGACCTCTTACCATCTTTGATGCTTTTCTCTGTACTCTTTCTAGGATATCCTTATGTATTGTCGTGACCAGAACTGGACCCAGTATTCCAAGTTTGGTCTCACTAATGCAGTATAAAATGGCACTATCACTTCATGTTATCTTGATACTATCCCTCTGTTGATGCAGCCTAGGACTGCATTGGCTTTTTTGGCAGCTGTAGCTGACTGCTGGCTCATATTTAAGTGGTTGCTCACCAGGATTCTGAGATTTATCTCAGCTACTACTAGAGTCAGGTACCATCTACCCTATTTGTGTGCAGCTGTTTTTTCTTGCCTAAGTGTGGGACCTTATTTTTCTCATCACTGAATTGCATTTTGTTGTATAGGGCCTAGTGTTCAAGTCTGTCAAGATCCTTCTCAGTCTTCTGCTCTGGAGAGCTTAGTTTCTGAAACATCAAAGCATAGATAAGAGGTACATTTGCAATGGACTGGAAAGGTGGAGGATGAAATTATTGGTCCAAGAAATAATAGACGGCCTATAGTGGTGATAAGAAGAATAGAAAGTGGAGATCTGTTTTAATGCATAATGTTGGCAGACTATTAAACCAGCAGTTTGGGTGCTTTTTAAAATGGGGATATGGGGAGAAGCAAATTACAGATGTCATTGACAATTATATTGTATAAATGTAGATTAAGGTGTTGATTTCTAAAATGAAAACTCTTAGCAGGTGGCGAATGAATTATGAAGGAAATGCCCTTGGGAAAAATAACATTGTATTTTCTTCCCATAAACTCCTCTTGGGATTGTACCTGGTGCCCTCCAAGACTTTTGGACTTCAGTTCTCATTAAGCCGGAGCCAACATGTCAATGCCAACAGATTTTTGCTAGAGGCAAAAATATTGGATAGGGACCAAGCTATGTGTTGTATCCAGTCCTGCCTTAAACATCATTCAGAAAATTCACCTAGTTTGGAAAAAGGCAAGATTTTTGCTGGGGATTGGATGATTTCAACACTATGTATAAACTTTTCATTAGCTGTACTGTCTTCAAGAGTTAGGAGGTCACCGGAATGGTTACTTCCTTTTCCATGTGCTCAATCTAGCCAAGCCAAACCCTAAAAAACTCTCCCAAGAAGAGTTGTGTTACAAAGCCATGTAACAATTGAACGTCAGGGAAATTGTCTTTTGTCTTTTGGCATCCTATTCCAATTTAAGGAAGAACATTTTGTACATCGCTTTTCTTTCCCTCCCAGGAGAACTTTAGATATTTCCAGACTTTTAGTTTGCCTTCTCTCAAATTAGAGATCTGCTGTATACTTTTAGCAGTGCTATTATACCTTCAATATTTATCCTTCTTGACATGTTTATGATGCTTTATATTACTTTTTATTGTTTAGTATCTTATTGATAGCTATTGCAGTGTTCTGTAAATAGGTATGCAAACTTAGGGATACACTCCATATGACTTTTATGAATTTACTTTGGGAGAAAGACCAATATGTAGTATTCATGTAGCGTTCATATGAAGCCAAGACAGTTCTGCCTAAATGATTTCAACAAGGAAATTGAAAATTGCTAATTAAACTAAAAATTCACTATTCTTTATGTAAGCTATATCAACAGAAGGCACTTTTGCCCACTTTGACTATAAAAAGAAATATTTAGATGACAAGAGCTGGCCACTATTTAAAGCAACAATATGATTTCTGAAGTATACAAGAAGTCAAGAAGCTCCTGGCCTCTTCATTCCCCAGCCTTTGTCACCCTTTTCTTTAGAGAATTTGTCACTGGGAAAATGAGAGAGACAGACAGAGAGACAGAGGGAGGGAGGGAGGGAGGGAGAGGAAGAGAGAGAGGAAGAGAGAGAGAGGGGGAGAAGGGGGAGGGGGGAGAGAGGGAGAGGGAGAGGATGAGTGTGTTTTGGTCTAGTGGTTAAGGCACCAGACTAGCAAGTGGGAGACCGCGAGTTCAAGTTCAGGCTTATCCATGAAAGCCAGCTGGATGACTTTTGGCCTATCTCTTTCTCTCTGCCTACCTCACAGGGTTGTTGTTGTGGGGAGAATAGGAGGAGGAAGATATGTTGGATGTGCTTGCCCCCTTTGTTTGTAAAAATAATAAAGGCAGGATACAAATAAATAAATAAAATAAACAGATGAAGCACTGCGCCTCAACATTCAGTTAAATATTACTTTTACATGATAGTTTGGAAATCTTGAAAATAAAGCATCTGAATTTTGAGGAACTGCTAATATGAAAGCTGGGAGAAGAAAATGGGTTGCTTATACTGTAGCCAGGATTCTTGGGGAGGACCTATAGGACAACACCTCCAACACCTTTTTTAGGGAGACTGGTTTTATTAGGCAATGCACTGCAAACTTTAGCAGGGGGCAATAATTGGCTGCTCTTTCTGGGCTTGAGAAAACCAAAGGATTCAGTTCTTTTAGTATTTGGAGGGGAACAGTACGTTAAAGCTGTTGGGTAGTTAGTTCATGGTCTAAAAAACAAAGTTGGTTCTTTAAACCAACTGTTTAAAGAAGTTGAAAATCACCCCAGAAAAAGGCAATGGGGAACTACATCTGTACTGCTGTCAAGAAATCCCCTCAAACGTGTTGATGAAATACCACTTACACTTAGTGGCGTAAGTGATGAAGTTACACAGTGATGAAATTACACTCTTCTTAAAGGAAACTTTATACTTATTCCACAAAAGAATCTGAAGTAAAAGAGAGCCTCTCAGCTCCATGTTCCTGAAGACTTAATTTTCTTCCCCTGCTTCATGCAAAGAGATAGGATGTGAAACTGATATAAGTAGGATCCCTTGATCCATTCAATTTCTTTCTCAAGCAATGGGGTACCTGTGATGGGGGAAACTGCTACAAGAGCCATTTAAGATTCAAAAATCAAGGGTAGGCCCAAATCATCTGCCAATGAACATAAGGTTGCAGGATAGACAAAAGGCAAGGGGTCAGCTGTCTTGTTTGGTGTGAGCCAACTGCTTGAAGGGTTTGTAGAAAACCAGATATTGTTGGGTTCCGATATTCCGGTTAAAGTTTTGAGTAAAGCTCAGTACTTCTTGAACACGATTCTCTCAACTATGGATCCCCTGGAGGTGTATAAAGATTACAGAAGAGTCTGTTGAGTATTATGTGCCTTCTCCATAGCTGCTGCCCCCTACAGACAAAGTGGGTAGTGACAGACAAGGCTATAGGATTAATGTACGTACTTCATTAATTGCTTCCCTTTCCATCCAACACGAGCACACTGGCTTGGTGTAACTTTACAACCAGAATCAGCCACTGGAGCAAGCAGGATATTTTTCTGCTCTGGTTATGGCTTCACTCCCTGACTTGACGGCAAGTACAATATGTTTTGAATGGCACTATCAACTTTTGATAAAAAAATTTTTTTACAAAGAGTTCTTAATCCTAAGCAAAAGACTTCAGTGTAAGGTGTGAAGAGACTATGCCCAAAGGCCTCCTTTCCAGCCTCTGCCAATGCACTCTGCCTAGAATGAAGAAGTGCCTCTCTGACCACCTAGAGATGGATTGTTCTCCTTGCAAAGAGAAATTATGCCCTAAGAGCCACTGTGCATTGGAGATACTTAGACTGGAAAAGATGCAGAAGAGTTCACATAACTCTGACTGACTAAGCTTTTAATCTAGAGCTCTGTAGGTAGATTACAAGATGATTTCAAATGCTTAAAACAGTGAAATCATTAACATGATAAAACAGTAAAAAAAAAAAAAGAGTAGCATGCTATTCAGGTGCTTTCTGAAAAACTGGCATCTATTCATGCTGTTCCCGAGAAACCTCTTTTTAATATTAACAATCTTAGAAAAAGAGGATGAAAAGCATTTTTGCATGTCAAATCATAGGCAAAAAGGTGTAAGTAGCCTTGCATTGATTTAATCTTCCCTCCCCCCAACATGCACTTAACATCTCATAAGCATACACATGAAATAGCATATATTCCCTTTGCCCTCTCTTTCTCTCTGTCTCTCACAAATACCCACACCCACTCACACAGACTTAAATTTTGAAAGTAGCCACAAAGTGCTCAGGATATAGGACCCAGCTGATAGGTATGTTAGGTTGCCAGGACACCATGAGGCACCTACAATCACCACAGTAAAATGTACACATACCTATTGCAGCAGCACTGAACGTGTTTCTGGGGGTTACCAGTGGCGTCAGTTTTTTCCGAAGTGTAAATCCAAACCCCAAAGTGATTTCATTGTTGTTAGTTGCGAAGTCGTGTCCGACCCATCGCGACCCCATGGACAATGTTCCTCCAGGCCTTCCTGTCCTCTACCATCTTCTGGAGTCCATTTAAGCTCACGCCTACTGCTTCAGTGACTCCATCCAGCCACCTCATTCTCTGTCGTCCCCTTCTTCTAGTGATTTCATAAGAGGACCCAAAAACTGAGCCTGTATGCCATGGGCAATGACCTGCATGGCACTGCCCCCATGAAGTCTCGGGGCAGCTGTAGCTGCCTTGTCGTTCACTGCCCTCCCTTGAACTACCAGGAGCCTGACAACCCGACCCTCTCCAGCCTCCTGGGTCCCCCTTAGAATGCAGGTGCCATTTGAGTTTAGTGGGGGGAGGGGCAGTATTCGCATACTCCCTGCCAATTTGTTGTCTCCAGTTGTCATTGTGACCCATCAGGTCAAGGCAAAGTGGGGGGGGGAGGATTGAGTAATCACCACGTAGTAAGCTCCCTGGGCCTAATTGTCTCTAAATCAGGAGTGTCTAAATCTATATGAATCCCGTTGTTAAAATATTTGGGGTGGGGTGGGGAAGAGGGAAGAGAAAAGGAAGGCAGGGCCAAGGCTGGGAGGCAGCCATTTTCTGTGTAGCCAGGGAAGGGCAGAGGCTTGTTGGGAACCAAAGGCTTATCCCTTTGTGTTTTGTTGCTTAGCAGCCTTGGCAACTTTTTCCTTCTTTTAAGGTTGCATATGAATTACAGTGGAAAAGATGGAAAAAGGGCAGAGGAGAGAAAAGAGCTGGCTGTGTACAAATGGGAATCTGGACCTGGAAGGGGACACAGCACTATTTGGATCATACCTCATAACCACATTTGCTGACATGTATTAACACTGGATTGCCTTCTGGGGAGACACAAAACGAATGGCACAGGCTTGGCCTGTTATCCTCTGTGTTTCATTGATAACCTTATGGATCTCTACAGAGATGAAAAAAACTGAGATAGAGTTTGGCTCAAAATTTAAATCTGGATTCCAGTCTGGGAAATGAACCTCTTAGGATAAAAATCATTATTGGAATCTGTTTTCTAGAATGCTGTTTTATTCAAAGAAGGGATACTTGCAAACATGGGGGGGAGGGGCGGTGTGCCACAAAATGAAAACTCCACTCTTTAACAGAGAAGTTTGGTTATCATTAGCAAAACAATCAGTTACATGCCTATTGAGAATACAAGCTTTGCCATTGTGCACACGTACTCTTGCTTCTCCAGGCCAGTTTCAGCACTACTTACTGATTTTGGCATACTTGCCATGATTACATACGTGTGAAAATGTATCATGTAAATGGGCTACCATATTTTTCGCTTGTAGCTCATTATAACAGAGACAGACTTCTGTTCCCAGAATTATTAATAACTGGCTTCTGTCAACTGTACTAAAAGCCAGGTTGAGTGGATTAGAAGTGGAAAAGTCCCTTCTGTTCTGTTATCTTCCCACAAGAAATGTTTCAAAGATCTATGCAAATACAGATTTCTAGCAGTCATTAACTGATTGGCTAAGCTGAGTAAGTTTCTTCTTGGGAACAATTAATACTTACTTTCTCTATTTAAATACTCTTAAATACTGAGCCCTTGTATTGGTAGGGCTCATAGTAACTCTTCCACTGAGAGTTTTGCAAACTCTGATTATTTCAGACTGAGAACATATTTGTACATAGAAGAGATAGAAAGCCTTTTCTAAAGACAATTGGGTCTTACTGAACCAATTCAATAAGAAATTGTGAGTGCTCCATCACTGGAGATTTTCAAGAAGACATTGGATAACCATTTGCCCAGAATCATATAAGGCAGACATGTCAAACACAAGGCCCGGGGGCCGGATGCGGCCCATGAAGTGGTTTCATGTGGCCCGCGAAGCCATCCTGGAAACAGTGAGGGAATGGCCCCCGCTGCCTTGGCCCTGGCCCAGGCCAGCCAGGAGCCAATGTACAATTTTGTGGTGGCCATCTATGCTGAAACGTATTCAGTCTTAGCTCCACAAGCCGTCTGGAAACAGCGAGGAACCAGCCCCTGCCGCGTCGGCCCCGCCCCGAGTGCAGCTGGACACCCCCTTGGGGAAGTGGGGCTGGGCTTGGTGCCACAGGTGCTTGAGGGCCAGGCTGGACGTTTGACCTCTGCTGCCCAGGGCTCCGGGCAGCCCGTGCCACCATCCAGCCCCTCCAGTGGCCGGAGAGGAACAGTGAGGCTCCTCCAGTGGACCATGCCTTGGCATTTGCCCTGGTCCCACCCCCTTCTGCCAGAGACCCTCAGATCTGTCCCACTCCTGCCCAGGGCCCCACAGGCACCCTTGACGCAAACGATGTAAAGCTGACCACGCCCACCCAGTAGGCCACACCCACTCCATCCACACCCACCCAGTAGGTCGCACCCACCCGGCCCCGAGGGCAACCGCAATGCTGATGCGGCCCTCAATGAAATTGAGTTTGACACCCCTGATATAAGGTCTCCTGTTTAAGCAGGAGGTTGGACTAGAAGACCTCCAAGGTTTCTTCCAACTCTGTTACTGTATGCTGTAATAATAATAATCCATCATTTATCAATATGTTGTATGGGAATGGATCCAGATCATTCAACTATTCAATTGTACATTTGAAAATATCACTGAGCAAGAGCTGCTGCAAGCTGACAGTGACAGGACAATCTCATGGGGAAAGGGTTTTCCCCCCCACGTTTTTTACAGAGGGATTTTTAAAAACTTTTCTGGGCACATTAAGCCAACCGAACAATTTCACTTTGTTCCTTTATTCTATGTCATTTGTTTCCTGCCAAAAATTGGTGGGAAGTTATGTCACTATTGTTTAGTGATTGTGTACTTACTTTTTTAGCATATTCTCAGAGACCTCTGCAAGTTGCAAAAAATGGGGTGGGGGTACACACGTTGCATGATTCATGGTTCATCCTTCTTCTAAAGCACCATTCCAACCTGACCTTCTAGATTTATTCCATTTCAGAAGATAATCCAGACCACTGTAGTGTTATCAGACTCAAGGAAGCAAATTGAGACCCCAGGATTCAAGACTCTTTTGATACTTGAGTAGAAAGTGCAATCTTTTACCCCACCATCTTCAAGCCAATACTTCAAATATAATACTTTAGGACAATCACATTATTTGGTCCATTGGCAAACTTTTCACTAGCCTAGAAAATAACAAGCAACATGCTGCCATATATGTAAAAGTGGTGAACATATCTAATATTCCTTCCTCCTCATATTTTCCGCAAAACCACCCTGTATGATGGGTTGGGCTGAGAGACAGTGACTGGCCTAGGGTCACCCAGCCGGCTTTCATGCCTATGGCAGGTCTACAAATATTGGGATATCAGTAATGGCTCTTTGTAATGTTATTCAATTACTTTGGGCTGTCTGAATATGTTATAATTGTGGCAGAGTCACTGGAGTTATATATTGAAAACATGCTGTGGAAAACCTATCCCTATCTCTCAAGTGTCTTTGTTTGATCCATAGGTTATACAATATTGGCTTCCCCTTACATAGGAGCAATCACAATACCTAAAACATCTGAAAAGTTTAGTGCTATAGCCAAACTTCTTGTTGCTTCCTATTTTAATTAATCTAATTTGAAACCATAATTTAAAGTAGGTTTTTGGATCCAGACTTGGCACTATGCCAAGATCCAGATTTCTTTTTAACCAGGCTCCTGAATAATTTAGTTCCTCCATTTGCAAGAAGAGCCAAACAGGATGGATCAGCAGATTGTGCCAAGATGTTTGCTGATAACCACTAGCCAGGATTCTGAAAAAAATTCTAATGCATTTTTGTGCAATAGAGTAACTAAGCAAGTGTGAAACCTGCTTATTATAGTGAAATCAAGCAAGAAGAAGCCATTGAAAAATGTGTTTTAATTAAAGTGTCTTTTGTTTTACTTCTGAAACAGTTCCTGCTCCCAATAAAGCAGTTCATCTTTTCAACCACAAATGTTCCATTTTATGAACATATAGGAAGCAACTAACCTATCAATACTAATAGAAGAGAATATATGTAGCTCACGATTGAACTAGGCGCTCTCAGAGCTTGGTTGCTTGCTTGCAGATGTTTTGTTACCAGTCTAGGTAACATCTTCAATGCAAGCAAACAACCATGTTAGATCTTCCATAGGTCTATCACTGAAATGGCCTCACACTAGTATCTTCGTGCACTAGTGTCTTCATGCCAAGACACTAGTACACTAAGTGGCTAGCCACAAGATTATACCCATTTTGTGGCAAAAAATGATTATCAAAAAATAATCATGAATAAATGTCATATTTACCTAAAAGGAAGATCATCCAAGATGTAAAATGACCCCTCGTCTTCAGAAGATAAGGTAGAAAAGGATTCATTATCCCATTGACTTTATTGTCAGAAAATTTAAAGGCTAGGTAGAGAGTAATCTTTCTTTCATATAAATATAATAAATGGCTCTCAAATATCAGCTTACCACTTTATTCTAATATTTGTTCATACAATGTGACAAAACAGAGTAAAAGGGTAAGGTTTTCCCATTCCAGAATGTTTCATATGTTCAGACTTATTACACATAGAACACTAAATGTCACAAAACTAGCTTTGCCTGCCATTTAAAACTCTCCTTTATAATTTTTCCTTACAGTTATGTATAAAAGAAAAATGACTAGGAGCTGCAACTTATCCAGAAATGGTCTTCCAATTTAGACTGATAAATGCAATCCCCTCATTATGATGTCACTGTGAGAGAGAATTTTGCTACCCAAAGCAGAGCCCGACTTTCTTTTTTTCCTTCCTGCCTGCCTGCCTATCTGCTTTCTGCTTTCCAATTGAGAAGCTTCTCAACTCCAAATGACTCTGGGTGGTTTAAATTGAAATAAACAAACAATAAAAAGAAAGAAACAGATCACAAGCATCCAAAAACCAAACACTAAAAAATACTAAAACATCCTAGAAGGGCTCCACCACTGTTTTGTTCCAAGGCCTGAGAGAACGGCCAAGTTTTCAATGACTTTCTGAAACAAGTAGAAACTGTACTTCCATGCCCATTGGGATCCCCCTAGTAAATAGTTCCTGTTGCCGTGTTCAGACACCAAATTATGTTTTCGCCTGTCCTTCTTCATGGGGTCATCCAAGTCATGTAACTGCAATCACTTAGTGACAGGGGTCGTGAACAAAACAGTAGCTGAAATAAATTCAGGGGCAACTAAACTACATGACGGTCTGAAATGCTTACATTATTAGAGCATGGCGTTCCAGAAAACATCCTATTTCTAAGTAAGAAATGTGGCGTATGGTCAATCAGGAGTGAGTAACCCTAGTGGATGGAACTAGCCAGGCAGCCCAGATCTGAACTAATCTGGAATTTCTGTAGATCAGAGGTCCCCAACCTTTTGGGCACCAGGGACTGGTTCTGTGGAGAGAGGTTTTTCCGCGGACCGGAGGGTGCGTGGTTTTGTGTGTTGCCTGCATCCCACAGATGGGGCTTTGCTTGTTTGTGCGGACCGGTTGCTGGCATGCCATGGCCTGGTATTGGTCCACGGACCGGGGGTTGGGGACCCCTGCTGTAGATATCAAATTGGAAGTGCATTAGTAAACAACAGAGCATCAAAGGTGGAGATCACAACAATGGAAGAGAAAAAGAAGGAGTTCAAATCTAAGATAATGGAGAACAGCTGGCTTTACTTGAGAACATGTGCAGCATTGGATGTGAATAGGGTTAAGGGACAGAGAAGGGAGTAAACAAGATGACATAGAGCAGGGGGAGAAAAAGCAGAATATATCACAAACTCCAGCCTCTTGGTACTATTTACCTTGAATAAACATTGTCCCATCATCTCTGGGGAAATAACCACAGCATTCAGAGTCCAGCAAACCTCAAAATCAGGTAAAGTCTCTAATCTCCCAGTGTAGGGGCACAGGTGCCAAATTCAGAATAGAAGGAAGGAAGTTAAATAAGGTAAATGACAAATGCATAATTTTGTATGTAAAAGAGAAAGAAAGAAAAAGGGAGTGAGGGAGGTAAGGAAAGAAGGAACCAGAATTGAACTCCAGGGATGAATTATCTGTTCTCTAGTAATCTGCAACTCTGCAGATAGAGGTGTGGGATCAATGTAAGTTATTCAGTAAGATCTAAATAGGATGGCAGTGTCCAAACTATACATCACCTGATGGGTCTGGGAGGCACCATGCTGATGATATTTCTTCAAACTGCAATTGTTGCTTACTTGGCTCCTGGCCATGAAAACAACAGAGCTCAGGCTACTTATCCATAGCGTTTTAAGTTTGGGAAATCACATAAAGTGATTACTTATGAACTCTGACCACTGCTGTTTTCTTATTTAGTTTGTTTGTGAAAGCATGTACTGAATTCATTGTTCTGGAGGAATTACATGAAGCTATTGCATGGTGTAGTTTTGAACTAAACCTCTTAGCAAATGTTATGACGGGTTAAGACTACAAATACAATGACCTTTTCTTCCACATTCAGAATCCCTATATCCATCTCATTTCTTCTCCTTTTGCCTATTCACTTCTTTTGAGCTCTCCTTCCTCTCAGTTTATTTCTTCTCCATATCTCCTCCTCACCGTAAATATTTGTAGATAGATTGATGTAGAAAGTATTGCTCACCTTTCCTTTTTAAAGCTAGTGTAATAGCTGCTACAATTAGGCATCACCATCTGGTACAGATATACAGTAATGCTAGGCAAGGGATTTAATACACTATTTTAACTACCAAGAACTGACACACGTTTGGTAAGTATGCTATATCAACAAATAAATCATGTTATGGCTCGTATAATGGGTGAAATAGGATATCCTATCCAATCACATGTATCAATTACAATTAACATATAAACCTGGGGGAAAACAGAATAGTGAGGAAGTCAGGTTAGAATGTCAGGTTGAGTGTGTTCTGTGCCTCATGAATAAGTGAAATATCACTGTGATGTAACAAGCAGGATTTTCCACAGGAACAGACTCAAAGGTTATTATGGAGGGCTGTGTGTTCAGTAAGTACAAAAATGGAGCCTTAAGTAATAACCAATCACTACAATTTATTACATACAATTTGGACTAATGGCAAATGGGGCAAGGTATTCAATAGTTACAACTCTTTGCAAGCTAACACATAGATCTTAGGTTAAATGCATCTTCACAATTCATTGGCCAATGCACTAGGTTGACTCTGGAAAAAAATAAGATGACAAGTGGATAAAACAAGCTTAAAATACCAGGGCAGGAGAGAGGCTAAATTCATGACAAATATTTTTAAAACACATTTATCTGTGTTTGTTGGCTTGTGTGTAATGGAAGCTGGGTTAGCTTCTTTTAGGTTAAAACTACATGAAATGAAAAGAGAAGAGGATTTCTCAGTTAATCTTTCTTTTCCTCTGATTGGCTGGATTGGGGTTATTATTGGGTTATCTTTTCCCTGGAGAAATTAGCAAATTTTAAGAAACAAAACCAAGTTTCCACTAATATCCATCAGTGGAAAATCTCTTCCTGCTCCTTCCTGAGCTAAAAGGACTAAAAAAAAGATTTGTTAGCATAAAGATCAGAGAAAAATAAGATGTTTCAATTATTAGTCTGACCTTTATTTTTCAGATTTGGCAGCATCAGCAGGACTTGATACATTTTAATATTTGAATTACCAATTATTCCAGTATCTCAAGATTAGCCTATTTTTTCCTCCTTAACATCAGCCAAAATTAGAAAAGTATATACAGTACAATCTGTTCTTTCTTTCTGACTTAAATAAGGTTCAAATCAGCACCGATCTTGCTAGGTGACTACTTCTGTGGCTCCCTTAGGCAATTTTACAAGTGTTAACAGAGGAGTGGAAGCATTAATTCAGATTCACCTGGGATTCTTGGAGAAATTCACATACATTGAATGGGATGTGTCTTGCCTGAAATTCAAGAATAGACTTTTCCCGTGCAATCCTTTCAGTTGCAGATTATTTTAAAAAAATGTATGCATGTTTTCAGTCTCCCCCTGTTGTTGGGGGTAAGGATATAAGCATCATGCAACAATATCAGCAGTACAATTGCCAATTGTGTCTAGATTGTAATACTTGGTATTTCATCTATCAAGCCAAAGCTATCACATATCTTCCTATAAACATTTTATCTAGTTAATGTTACCACAAGAGAATAAAATGTAAACCAGAAGGCTATTAAACTCCAGTCAAGAAGCATTTTCTACCAAAATGGATCAACTGCTTCCATCTTGGCTAAAATATTATTGATTAGGATCTTGATGACATGATCAATTTATAATAGTATCTCAGTTCCTAATTCCTTTAGTTTAAGTACCTCCAGCTATAATGAAGAAATAAAAAGATTTCTTTTTAAGGCAAAGAGAGACCGAACCTAAGAGACACCAAATAGTATTTGAATGCAGAGGGAATACATTGGCCAACTGGTACTTAGAAAAAAATACCATATCCTACTATACATATACTACTATTATGAACTTCTCCTGAGAAGTGAGCACCTTGCTGACAACTGTGTTTTAATCTTTCTGACTTATCTCCAGCCTACAGAGACCATGCAAACCTTGGGCCAATTATTGGATATATAAGGGGAAAATATGAAATATGGCCATGAGGGGCCTATAAGACAGGAGACAGAGACCATGGGTCAAAATGACAAATACGTTTGATACATGTTAACACTGACTACACAAAGAGGGAGAATCTGACTGTAGTCACGATCACCATGGAGTAGAATATTTTTTATTGGCCAAGTATGATTGGACACACAGTACATAAGTTCTCAGTGTACATACAAACAACAAAGTGATGTCATAGATCATAAATCATAGTAATAGTAATAGGAGAAACTAGTAGGAAAGATGAGAAGGATAATAGCAATATAGCCCTACTACATGGGTAAATATTAGAAGAGCAACTAAAATGATCAAAGGCCTGGAGACTAAAACATATGAAGAACGGCTGCAGGATTTGGGTTTGGCTAGTCTAAAAAAAGAAGAAATAGGGGTGACATGATAGCAGTATTCCAGTATCTGAAGGGCTGCCACAAAGAAGAGGGGGTCAAACTATTCTCCAAAGCACCAGAGGGCAAGACAAGAAACTATGGTTCGAAACTGACCAAAGAGAGAAGCAACCTGGAATTAAGGAGAAACTTCCTAACAGTGAGGACAATTAACCAGTGGAACAGCTTGCCTTCAGAAATCGTGGGCGCTCCATCACTGGAGATTTTTAAGAAGAGACTAGACAGTCACTTGTCTGAAATGATATAGGTTCTCCTGCTTGAGCAGGGGGCTGGACTAGAAGACCTCCAAGGTCCCTTTCTATTCTATTCTATTCTATTCTATTCTATTCTATTCTATCTTTAGGCATAAGACAGTACTGTGGCAGTTAGGTGTTTAGCAGAGTGATGACACCGGGGGAAAAAAGTCATGATCACCGTTTTGACTGTTTTGATCCCTCCATTGCTGCAGATAACAATATGGTAGAGCACTTGTGTTGATAATTTAACTGCTGTCAGCTGTTCCATAGAATAGCAGTTGTTTATCTATGGCAACATAATGGAGCCTGGGAATTCTATATGAGGTTAATTGTGGGTGCCTACTGTGCCTGCTTTCTAAGGTGAGACTACAAGAGCAAATCTACTACAGAGAGGGAAAAAGTGATAGTCTGAAAGAGTTTGGCTGAGAGAAAGAAGAAAAACCTGGATATATAATTGAGGCGAAGAAACTGAAAGCTTTAAATAACTTTAAATTGAAAGGACTGGATGCTTGATGTTGATGTAGAAAACTGGCAAGGTACTAAAGCAGAGTCTTAAAAATGAGAACAATGAATTTAGCAGAATTGTTCTGAATTGACTGGAGGCAAAGAAAAAACCCAGAGCAGCAACGTAGAGGTTATACTAATCTGGAAAAGAGGAGAGGTTTAGTGCAAGGTTTAAGTGCTAATTATAAAAAAGAAAACATGGGAAACATGTTGAAAAAGCAGCAGCAGCAGCAACTGGCATCTACCAGGATGTGAGAAATGACTAAGAGGATTCAGAGATGACCTTAAGGTTGCAAGTGGGTAGATAAAAGGTATTTCCATCTGTGCCCAAGAAATGCAAGAGTAATAAAGGTTTGAATGGAAAGTATTCATAGTTCTGATTATGATGTACTGTTAGATATATCCTGCATAAGCTTTATTTAGTGTAAAAAATAACATGCTTGATTAACACTGCCCAGAGCCCCTCTATGAGGGAGATGGAGGTTAAGAATGTTGATGGATGGACGGACGGACGGACGGACGGACGGACGGACAGACAGACAGACAGACAGACAGACAGATGATAGATAGATAGATAGATAGATAGATAGATAGATAGATAGATAGATAGATAGATAGATAGATAGATAGATAGATAGATAGATAGATAGATAAAATGGCTTGAACCAAAGTGAAAACAATATTTCTATCCTGCCTACTACTTAGCTATAAGATAGTGAGGAGCACATGGCATGGATTTTGTAATTTGTGAACCAACATAGTTATTTTGTATTTTAATTTGACTTATTTCTTCTCTTTTAAAATAATGTTCAGATTCATTATTGATTGGAATGTAGGAAAACTTTTATCCTATGGTTGTATGGATTGATTAGATAGCTTTCAACATTCCTAAACTGAAAAGATAATTTACAGAAGGATGTCTGGATACTATCTCCTGATAAGAAAAAATTTCTTAGTTTCAACTGGCATCTGGTTATCTAAATTCAAACAAGCTTTGTAATTGATTTATTGTGCAAGGAAGGGTTACTCTTATCTTGTCCAACCAACTTTCCTCTTTCATTTTTCTTTGTTGTATTAACTATAAAAAGGAATTTAAGATGGGTCTCAAGGTTCTCCTTTTCACAGCGAGATCCCTCTTTATAGGGTACCCTCATAAACTGCTTTTAAATGATCTTCCGACTCAGTTGCTTATTCAGCAGAACCTAGGCAGAACCTAGGGTCAGATTTGGCCACCAACAGTCTTCCCTAATCTTTTCAAATGTATAGTTTATTTATTTGTCTATCAGTGTTATATTCTATGGTACTTCACAAAGATTCCTTATGGCTTGCAACACAACAAAATACAAATAGGAAACTTATGTTAAGAGTACAGCTCACAGATCCAAAGACAGCTGACCTGGTCTAAGGAATGCTAATCTCTAAATTATTTCAGCTACCTACATATTGATCTCCAATAGCCTATTATGTCCAGATATGATGAAAAACTTGATAGTTAGCTACTGAATTCTGCTCGAGCTTCCATAACTTATTCAAAAGTGCAGCCCAAATCTTTCCCCAGAAGGTTGCCTAATCTGTTCTATAGGCCATAATGGGTAGTAAGAATCAGAACTCAAGATGCAATAGCTGTTTCCATGCTGAAAAGCTAAGGTTCAGTCCAAGCATCTCCAGCTATCAAAGAATTCCTACTCATACACCTCTAACTAGTAAATATTATCAACATTCATTGGAATGTAACATGCACCACCAACCTATGGATTTCAACTTTCATAATCACCCAGCTTAATCTAGATCAGGGGTGTCAAACTCGCAACATCATGCGATGTGTCGCAACGTATCGCGACTTTTTTGCCATTGCCGGCAATGGGGTGGGCGCGGTTTCGCTATGATGCATCCGGCCCGCGGGCCGGCAGTTTGATACCCCTGATCTAGATGATGCCATTTCATATTTTCCATATATATTGTAATTGTTTCATTCATAATTAAATCTGTGCCCTTCACTTCTTTGCATTATACATTCACAAGATTATACCATCTTTATTCAATATAACCTCCCCTCTCTGAGTTTCATGAACATTCAACATGCCTGCTTTGCATTTCATTTCCTTAGTTGGCATCTTTATTTCCTCTTATAATCCACACTACAATCTTCTATACGCTATGGTCACCACCAAAGGAGCTTCTAGAGGATGACTTGGCAACACATCATAGCCTTGGTCAATCATTTCATTTTTAGTAGCCTAGAGAAAATGCACTGTACATTTGGTTCCAGCCATTGTCACACCTGTGCCATGTACAGCAATCCCTATACATAAAAGTTGATATGCCACAAATGCAAACACCTATTTTTCTTGGCATGTTCATGTTGTACTATGCAAATTAAGATTTCTAACCTATAGACTATATTGCATAGCAATATATTGGTGCCTGCACTCCACCAACTAGCAGGCATATATAATGTAGTAAAATATATTCATGATGCAAACACTCAGGAGAGCTCTTTATGGTGTTTTTTCTTGTTGACAGGTGATGCACACTAGGAGGAGAAATGAAACCAGAATTATCTATCAATCACTTTCCTTAACTTATCCCCACTATAACAGTAAGGACAGTACTAGTTGCTAGATTCATTACTGAGGCAGAAAATGGATCAATGATGAGAACAGCCAATTTTGTGTGCATACTTCTCTGCCAGTTCCTATCAATGGAGGGTAGCATTTTAATATAGCCTTCTGGCAGTGCCCAAAACTAGGAGAAATTTCCAACTTAGAACAGATAATGTCTAAACATCTCATATGTAGTTTTACTACTTACATGAATTGGAATAACATATTCAACACCTAGCAGAAAAACCTTAGATGTCAAAATTGATGGTCAGGCTATTTATATGATTCTGTGAATGTATAAGTGTTTGTGTGCACCAGCATATATCTATTTTAAAACTGTATGGGGTTTTCACAGTAGGGCTGTATTGTCTTCCTCATCAACTATATTTTGACATTGGGTTGAAGTTAATTAATCCCTATTGGATCTAGAGTTATCATTTCAGGGTTGTTTCTTTTCCTTATGACTGACTTTGAATTGGATTTGTGTACTAATGATGAGCATATTATTGCTAAGATATATAAGCTTGTATTGAAAATGGATATGGAAGATGACTGTGTTATAGACTATACGATTAAATGGGCAATTTTTTGAATATAATGTAATGTTCGATCAATGGGAGAATATGTGGGGTAAAGGACTAAAATTTACATTGAACTATAATTTGAAAGAAACATTTTGTAAGCTGATATATGGTTGGAAATTTAACCAATGTAAAAGTACTTCTATTATCTTTAGTGGATATGTAAGAAAGTTAAGAAATATTGGAATCAGATGTACGTATGTTAATTCAGATAATTCTTAAATGTACAATTGAAATCAGAGATTTATCTTTTAGGTTTGATGGATAAACAGACTGAAAGAAAAGAGGGGACTTTGTTGTTTTGTATGACAACAGCAAGAAGACTTTTGTATGCACAAAGATGGAAGGACTTACAAATTTCCTCAATGCAAACGTGAATGGTGAAGTTAATGAAATTGGCTGAGATGGCAAAACTAATTACTTCGATCAAAGAAAAGACTTCGTCAATTATGTTTCTATGTGGAGATCACTTTTGGACTTTTTGCTTGAAACTGAAAAAAATGAAACTTTAATTTTGGGATTTGACAATTGGAACTGTTTATGATTATAGCAACATCATGTATTATTGTTAATCTCAGAGTTAAGAGATTAATGAATTTTATATTTGCATGTGTATTGAAAAAAGTCAGAAGTTACTCTTTTTCTATTTTTTTTCTGCACTCCTAACTTTGTCTTTTTTCTAACCTTTTCTTTTTTTAATTCCTTTTTTGTTTGTTTATATTTTACATTTACATTTATATTTTATACTTTATATTTTACCTCTTACTGAAACTTAATAAAGTTGTTTTTTTTTTAAAAAAATGACTGATTATTCTGTGATTTTTATCCAGCAAAGGCAAGAATTGTATATGCTGAAATTCCATACCACATCAACAGGTGCTTATATGGACAATTAAGCCACATTACTTCCTTATCCCTTCTCATTTGGCTGCTTGCTACTTGCTTGCATGTCTGGCAGCCAGAAATGGAAGTCATTTATACGGTTAATATAAACATAAATAATCTTAGAATATAAAAACAAATTAAACTAAATCATAAATAAAATCTGATATACTGTATACTGAAGAGACAAGGAAAAACCAGAAGCCATAGATATCAGTGCCATTAGCATGAAAGTAATCACATAGGATTAAAATACTTTCACTGCAAAAAGAGATAAGTTGTCATTTCAAAGCCACTATTTCGTACTGTTTCTGTGAAACATTTCCAAATTTAGTACCAGGTTATAACATGTACGCTGCACCTTTGTATAATAATCTCAAAAAAAAAAAAAAAACTCACGCTCTTACTTCAAAAATTGTATTTTCTACATTTCTAATATATATATATATATAATTTATATTGTGCTCTTTTGGCCCTTCTTGTTTAATGTTAACTTTCAGAACGAAGGAAAGCCCACCAAAGCTGCTAGCTAATTTGTGGCTTTTTGATTGGCCTCAATAAATGTATCCTCTGAATAACTGTTCTGTTAGACTGATTCATTTTAATGTGGATGATTCTATAAATAGATCCACTTCATTTAAATTGTGGCCTTTTCCTTTGCAAACTCTTGAATTAGTTCTTATACATTTAACCCCAAGAGACAAGTAGGTAAATGGCTTAAAGGTACAGTCCTACGAACCCAAAAAGGGCATCTGAAACACCACAGACCTTTTCTTCTAGCGAGAAAGAAGGAAGCTAGTGAAGAAGAAAGCTAGTGATGTTTTTCCAGTGGCATCAAGAGCCAAAAGGGAACATGTCAAGAATAGAAGGAGGACATTTTGGAGCCACTGGATACTAAACTAACTCTTTAATTCTTAAGATACACTGGATTCAGGAATAAGTACAATTTTTATTGTATTGGAAATAAGGGGAGGGAATATTTTCAACATGATGTCCTGCACAGGACACAGGAGAATGCGGAAGAGCCACAATTTTTCCGAGACTTATTTTTTCTTCCATAAACACTTTCTCCTTCTCAACCCCCTCTCCCCTCTTTCCCACTGCCTCTTTAATATTGTTCTGTTGCTGCTGTTGCAGTGTTATGTATGCGTGTTTTCATCAAACACTTATTTATATATATTTTGCGCCTGCAAATCTTACCAGTATTTGTTGTAATCAGTGTTCCTGATCATGGGTTCTTAACTGTTCTTTACTGGAGTCTACCTACAAAAAGAACAATGCAGATCTTGAGATGGCATGCTTTACTTGTTCCCTCATTCAAACTACATGTCCTAGTATAACTGCACAAGCACCGCACTGCTTCAACTTTTGTTCCTGACGTTGCTTCTACTGCTCTTAGGTTGTTTATCATTGGCTTTAGCAAACCTCACAATAGCTAAATACAGGTAATCCTGAACTTACAATTAGGATCAAAAATTGTATTTCTAAGGAAGGCAGTTGCTAATTGAATTATGCCTGATTTTAAGACGTTTTGCCACGGTTGTTAAGAGAATCGCTGCAGCTGTTATGTGAATCCTGCAATTGTTAAGCAAATCCAGCTTCCCCCATCAACTTTACTTGTTGGAAGCCGTCTGGAGAGTCACAAACAGCAATCACCTGGGACGGGTTAAACCGTTGTAAATACATGTTGGTTGCCAAGCACCTGAATTTTGATCACATGGCCCTGGAAATGCTGTGGTGGTCGTAAGTGCAAGGATGGTTGTAAGTCACTTTTTTAATGCTGCTGTAACTTTGAACAGTTGCTAAACAAATGGCTATAAGTTGAGGACTATCTGTAATATGTACAGAAATAAGAACCTCAAACATGTTATATTTGGACCCTTTTTTTTCCTTTCATGCTAACAAAGTATGCATGCAAGATAGGCTCTGTTTTATTTCCCAGATGTCCACTTTCCAATAAAGTGCATGGGGACATAGTTTGAGCACTATCTCCTGATGAATTGTGACAACTCTTTTTATCATCTTTCCTCAACCTAGGCACCATCTAATTGTGTATACTTCAGCTCCCAGAATCCCCCCAGCTTGCATAATCATTGCTGCAAATTCTGGAAGTTGAAATCCATATACTGTATCTGGAGAGTCTGAACTGGAAAGGCTTGCTAATTATATTGTAGTTCCATATATTTAGATTCTGAGCTTATAAGCCTTATGTTCCATTGCTTTAGGTGACAATGTATATGGGTGTTTCACTTACTTCAGTCTGTAGTAAGCCATGCCAATGGAGTTTGGTGGACTCCCTACTCATTTTATTGATCAGCATTCTGAATTCTTGACTCCAAGATCCTATCTTCATTTCTCTCAGTACTCAACTGGGCCCAAAAGGAGTACTAGTTCGATATCCTAAAGTGATGTTTTAGATCTTTTTGGAGCACAGGAGTGCCTTAACATTTTCTCTCTCTTTAATTCCTCTCTGGTGCTTTGATTGGGAATTGTCGGCATCTCACCCCTCTGGGAGCTCATTATCTCACTAATTCAAATCAAATAGGGAGGAAGAAAAACACAACGCAGAAACCCTAATCTATTTAAAAAAAGAAAAAGAAAACAACCTCAAGCCCCTTAATGAGATTTTTACTCTTGGCAAAGTCCCTCAAGGACAAATTGCACACCATTGTATTTTCAATGGGAGTGAGACTGTTAAAACACAACTGTAATAATTAATAACAAATAGCAATAATTACCGAACAGTTCAATTCAGACAGATAGTATATATTTTCAACATTAGGGGCCACGTATTGCAGGACCATCTTTAAAAAAAAAACCTAGGAATTCATTATAAAAATCAACTGGATCCAGTTATTACAGTTATTACAGATATATATATATATAAGTTCACGTATGACATACAGAAAGAAAATAATTGTTTTCTTCCATGCCAATTAATTATAAGGTGTCATTATAACTGCTGGTAACCATGAGTGACACTTGTAGGAATTGATGATTCTTGTGGCCAGGATCACCATGTGGTGCCATTACAGTCTTCTTTTAAGAGTTTATGATTATTCTATGTGCAGGCAGGATCCTACTCTTGAATAATGGCAGCTGTTTAGGGAATAAATGGGTCATAATTGATATTATCTTTGAAATTTGCTGCAGATAGAGGAAGAAACATTGATGACCTATATTGCATGAAACAAATGTAGTACCAATTGCTGTCATTGTTTTTACTGACCCACTGTCACCTGGATCATATCTAAGCTATCCTTCAAATTCCAGAATTACAAGCCAGGTCCCAAATTCTAAGCCATCTTCTGGAAAGCACCAAGCTGAGGAAACCTGGTGCCTGCATCCTTCTTCTGCTCTAATACAGGCAAAAACTGAAATCCTGAATAGAAAGAAAAAAGGGTGAGCAATATAATCTACAGCCACTTTGGTGTAGAGCAGGGGTGTCAAACTCGCAACGTCACGTGACGTGTTGCGACGTATTGTGACTTTTTCTCCATTGCCGGCAATGGGGTGGGCACGGTTTCAGTATGACACATCCGTCAAACTGCGGGCTGGCAGTTTGACACCCTGGTGTAGAGCTTAAGGCAACAGGCTACAAAATGGGAGACTGTGAATTCTAGTCCTGTCTTAGGCACAAGGCCAACTGGGTGACTTTAGGACAGTCACTTTCTGCCCTAGGAAGGAGGCAGTGGCAAACCGCTTCCAAAAAGATCGCAAAGGAAAACTGCAGGGACTTGTCCAGGCAGTCACCAGGGATCAATTCTGGCTCAATGGCAGACAAATGCAACCACGTGAAGAGTCACACACAAAGAGTCTCATTTTATTGCTAATCCACTA
This sequence comes from Azemiops feae, assembly GCA_023970755.1. Lineage (NCBI taxonomy): Eukaryota > Metazoa > Chordata > Lepidosauria > Squamata > Viperidae > Azemiops > Azemiops feae. The sequence goes on from JALGBA010004283.1 coordinate 2,247,632, forward strand.
TATTATAAAAATCTTGCCAGACTGACTGTATCCTCTTGGGAATGGCAAGACAAGGCTTCAAGGATTCTGGGAGAGGTCCAGGTTGTGCCATTTAACTGCAGTTCAACAACTCTAAACTCAGGACCCTCTTGACCCCCTCCCTCCAACTTATCTAGACATTCCACCACACTCAGACACCACAAAAACAATCATCTAGAAAGCAAAGTGGTGAGAATAATAACTATTGCTGTCTTTTTCATTCCATATAATGGTTACAACCTGCAACATTACCATTCTCAGTGGGATGCATGTCTTAATTGTTAAATACACATGGCATAATCCAACAGTAATTGCCAAAAATCATATAATGTGTAAATCAGTTGCATCAGTACAAAAGGGCTATTGGACAAAGATGCAAATTCATGATTTCTGATTTGAGGGTTCTCAAACTTAGAACAGAGCACTAATTAATTGGTCATTATTATTTGTGGTTTCTCTGATTCTTGCCTAGTTATAATGTGGACATGTTTTCTAATATCAAAAGGAAATTGTGGGCAAGTTCCTAGTATTCTATACCATATGACCTACAGGCTGAATTTACTTGTTTTGGCTTATTCTATATGAACCAAGTCACTTGGCTTTTAAACAGTAGCTATTAACATAGTATGGTGCATGTGACAAGTCAATTGTGGCTTATTTAATACATCATGGTTAAATAAATCATGACCTAATACAACTGTGAACTAGGTCACTGTTAGAAGAAAACTGCATGGGTTGACTGTCTTGATGGAAACGCTGGCAGATAACTAAAGGCAGTTCTGCATGGAATTTTTGTGGCCGTGTGGAATCAGCTCCAAATCTGTCTGTTCTCATGAGATCAGCAGACTCTGGGAGCTGGGTCAATATATTATTAGCTCTGTTGCAAGGTATATGAAATCCCAGCAAATCCAATCATTATTCTTGAAGTGTAGCAACTCAGCAGAGCTTCTGAGCAGTCTGCTGTCCCATTGGTGGGAATTCTCATCTCATAACACCTCCTAGTTTCTTTCTTTTACAACAGCCTTGTTCTCCGATTTTCAGGTCAACAGACACAAGGACAATGACAGATCCATTGCTTTTTAAAGAACCAAGGCATAGAAAGGATGGCAGTGTCAAGTGCCTGAAGCCATGTTTGTATGGCATTCTAAGCTCAACAGTTTGTGTTACTATGCACACAGGGCCATCTTACCATTCTCAAGCATGGTTCATTAATGCAAACTGAAAGTTTACTGTATTTTTCATATCCTGAGCAGCTGCCATTTTGGATTTTTTGAACCAGAAGTTGAAACTAAGTTTCTTCTAGCTTCTCCTACAAAAACAGCTGTTGTGAGACCTATGTGTATTAAAAATTAAAGCACTCCAAATTAAATTATGATTTTCAAGCTTCAAATCCTAAAATCTAGCTGGTCTTCTAGTGCAGCCAGCAAAAGAGATGTTCTCTCTTAATTAGCAATTGTTCGAGTCCTTAATAAGTGCTGCTAATGAAAGGAAAAGGGACAAAATATTGAGTAAGTATTAGGACATAATACTTAGGACATAATACTTACTTACTTACTTACAAGATCATAATGTAGAATAGATCATTGTTTCTCTTCTTCTTGGCATTTCCATGTGGGTCTAGGACAACTCGCCAGGGCCATCTCACTGCAGGAAATTTGCTGTGGCAATTTCACTGCAACCATCTCATCACAGCCAACTCACCATGGCACAACTTGCTGCAGGACAACCCACAGGGGACAACTCAATGTGATAAATGTTATCCACCACTTTGTCAATGGAAATAATGTTGAAGAAACAGTGGCGGATAACATTTATAATGTTGAGTTATCCCATGTGGAGTGTCCCACAGTGAGTTATTCCATGGCTAGTTGTCCCATTCTGTTTCCACATAGGGATGGAGAAGATTCATGTTTGAAATCTTACAGTAGGAGGTCCCCAATCCATGAGCCATGGCCCACTACACGGCCATGGCCTATTTGAAACCAGGCTGCGTGAGCGGCAGGCTGACACACACACAGGCATGCGCAGCTCAACTTGTGTAAGCAATGGGCTGGCATGTGTGCACACATGAGTGCAGCTCAACTTGCTCAAGTTGAGCTGTGTGCGTGCGCACGCACATGCCAGCCCACCACTCACACAAGTTGAGGCACACACGTGCACTGGGCCACTGTTCCCCTCTCCCTCTCCCTCTCCCAGCCGGGCTGCCAAGCCACAAAGGTTGGGGACGCTGTCTTAGAAGATTGCTACCAATCAATGTAGAGAATTAAATACTGAATTAAGAGGATCTATGATATCAAATAACTTTCTGTGTTCCATTCCAAAGATTTCATTGGAATTGGCACTGGGAAAAACTAAGATATATGTTTTTAAAAATCAATTTACTTAATAAGGACTTTTGATTTTACTCAATTTACATGGCCACTTACCAAGTGATGCTATCCCTGATTATTTTTACCTCCACTCCATTTTCTATAAAAAGTTGTTCAGAGTCATGAAATTGTCATTTTTCCTATGTGTATGACAAGTAGAGAAATTATGAATGTTAATATTATATTCATTGGGTGTGATTCTGAGTTGTGAAATGATCATGGAATGTTATGGAAAGTGTCCAAGCAAGGACCCAGAAGGGAGCTTGACATCTGTAAATGGACATCCTGCAGACAATACATCACAGCAAGAGAGAAGCAATGGGATTTCTTTGGAATGCTGAGATGAGAAAAATGTGCATGCAGATGGTCTAGGGCAGGAGAAAGAAGCTTCAAGCTGGGCTGTATATAACTTTAAAAAAGGATTAGTGGCGTAGAGAACAATATGTGGCAGCAGAACAAGTACGGCACAGAAGTTACAACTGCTCAGATCCCCTTTACTAATGCACCACAAAGCTCCTAATGCACCACAAAGCTCCTATCCCATTGTCTTCCTTTGAATCTGGTTGCTAAGAGTGGAACTGTTTTTAAAGCACATCAGAAATGTGGAGGAAGGCAGAGCTGAATCCATTCCCTGCTGTGTTTACATCCACTTAATCCACACACATTAGATATATTTACATGACATATTGTACCACGGTGGATCTAAGTTTTGCAGGTTGGCTGGCAGCAGTAAATGAGATTAAGTCAAAAAGCCACTCTCCTCTTCCAGTGAGGGGGTGGAATCTAGGCTGGGAGATGCAGCTGAAAGTTTATTTTTTCCCCTGAATTTGGATGGGCTATTGCTCCTGGGAGTAGCAAATACAGCAAGCAGATTTTTCCTTATTGAACCTTGACTAGGATACTGTGATCAAAAAACCTGAAGAACTGGAACTAGTGAGGGAACGTTGGCAGGAAAAGTACAGTCAGAATATCAGGGATGTTTTATTTCTTTCTGGAACTGCTTTGCTCAGTTGGATAATTTTACCTTTGCTCCCACTTTCTGTTCCTTTCTTTGCCTGCTCTGTTTACATGATTGCTAGCTTTTGTATGCAGATCTAAACATACAGCTACCTTATTCCACAAATATTTACTGTGCTGCATCTGTTAAAATAAAAATCCTGTCGTCCTTGTGTTGTAGCACCACACACTTCAAAAACACTTGCCTGCTAGCCTGAGTAACAGGGAAAACTAAAGTCATTTATTGAAAAGCTTAATGTCAAGGAGGAGGAATCTTCTGTTCTGCCCTATCCAGTGGGGGCATCTTCTCATTCAAGAGCAGATGGTGGCTCAAGTCCAAGATGCATGTCTCCAAAAGTGCTGGATTGCTCTTGAGAAATAGCCAGATGTTAATGGCTTTTCTTGACTAGGACTGAATGATGAGGCTTTAAAGATTTGTTTATAGATAAGATATGGGAAGGAGAGACTTTGTTGTATTTGTGGAGAAATGATAAGTTATGGTATTAAAATTGAGAGGAGATGAAGAGAAGATAACAAATTAATTTGTGGGACATCATTTGAAGGCATGAAAGATTAATATTTTTAATTTGTTGTTTCTAGTAGCCCTTAATGGATTTTTCTTGATTAAGTTTGAATGATGAGGTTTTAAAGATTTGTTTTTAGAATGAGATAAGACATCACAAGAAGATTGTTTTTCTTTGTATTTTTAGAGAAAATGACAAGGTATTGTGTAAGGATAAGATATATTAAATTGATTTACTGGTTAAAGTAAATATATATAGTTATTTCTAATGGACTTTTGCTGATTAAGATTGAAAGATGAGTCTTTATTATTTGCCAATAGACAAAAGATGATATATGGGATGAAGAGATTTTTGGTTGAAATATTAGAGAAGGTGTTGATTTATTTAAAGTGTTTGTATCTGTCTTGATGAAGGGAAAAGTCATTTCTTTCTATATTTTCTTTCTTTTTTAATATATTTTTCTCTTTTCCCTTCCCCAGTGTTTTCCTTTTTGCACTTTCCATTTTTCTCTTTTTAATATTACCCTTAGCTTGTATTAGTTTTTTATCTTTGTATTTTTAAACTTCAATTAAAAATATTATGAAAAAGGAACAGCCAGGTATTCTACCAGGGCCCGCTGACCTAAAGTGCTGCAATATGAAAGGAGTTTCAATAGTGCTATTTAAGTAACAGAGCTCCTTCACACTCTGCCATTTGTCTGACTTTGTCTAATTCTCAGAAAGGTAGACATTTCTCTACTATTCTGATCAAGCATGGACCCTGAATTCAGAATTAGCTTTCTTCTCCTAAGCAGCAAAACACTAGTTCATTTGGATAAATGTCCCACCTCTGCAGCAGCTCATCACCCAGGCAAGCGGATCCTTCCAGATGTGTTCTAACAGAATAGCACGTGCCTTGGATGATAAAGGGCTTACTTTTATTAGTGATTAGAAATTTTATTAAAGGGAAACTAAACGGCTACATATTGGGAACAGGTCTGGGCTAATTCATTCAGGATCTCAAGGTGGCTTATGTAGCCCTGCTTGTCCCCCATTTCTCCCCCTCTGAGGTGAGTTGGGCTGAGAGAAAGTGACTGGCCCAAATTCATCCTTAAAGCTTTTGTAGATTAGGATGGATTTGAATCTAGATCACCTAGCTCCTAGTCCAACACTTCCACTTTACACCACACAAAGTCTCTAATAACACTTCATTATAATGCAATAATTGATTAAACAATTAAATAATTGAGCCTCCCCCCCTTTTCACTCTTTCGTACAAATCCATGAGCAAATTAGGTGCATTAAATCTCTACCAGGTTTAAAGTTCCTATTTTCCTTAATTCCCTCAAATGCTGACATCTCCCAAAAGAGCCGCATTTTTGTCTCATCTCCCCAGCAATGCAATTGTCTCCCTGCCATGCCCATGCAGCTATCAGATGGCTATAAAGTAATAAACTCTGCCCCCACCCTTACAGATTGCAAAAGTGTGCTTCACTCAATACTCTGAATGAAAACCGAGCAGGAAACGTCACAAGAGTTTAGTTCGCTTTTTGAGCCCAGCCTCAGGGACAGTTTATCCGTTTTTATTGGAAGGACTCTCCTTTAGTTAGATAAGTTACATATTTTATGCACAAGCATCAACATGTGGCAAGCCACTCCTGCTTATTCTGTTGAGTGGGCCCCCTGGACTTTTGCCTACAAATCCTACTCTAATCCACTACTGCATCTAATTTCAAGGGAGGCCAAATGTGATCCCTAGCAGAATTTTAAATAAAATAGTATTTCAATGAGGCAGGGAAGAAAAAAAGCAGAAATCGTTTAAGGATTCAACAATAAAAAGGTTTTGATAAAAAGTAATAAACCGAATAAACAATACTGATGATGTCCCTTTGCAGCAAGCCTTATATTTCAGTCCAATGCACTTCTCCTCAGAGGTAAGCCCTGTGGCATTGACCTGGGCATACTCCTGGGAAGCGTGTATAGAATCATTTCCTTAACATCAGTGCATTTCTTCCTAGCTTAGAAAACAATCAAAATCTTCAAGGCCCCTGCTATTCAAGAGGAAATACTTGTGTCAGCAGAAAAAAACAGCACCAAGTGACTATTGCTCCAGGCGAAGAGGCATCAGAGTTCCCAGAGTTTTGGGAGGAGAGAGGTGAGGCAGAGTTGGAGATTGGCCTCCCTGTCTTCTAAACCCAGCAGTCAGATAAGAGCACAGGAAGAAAAAAAAAGGCCCTGGTTCCTCCTGTGGATGATCTGTTGCAGGAGTTCAATGCAGAAGTGCAACTGTCCTTGCCTAGGAGATGTTTCATCAACCTTTGATATCACTGGACAAAATATCCTTCTGTGAAGGTTAGGAGTAAGAGCACCACATTACAGTAGCTTTGCTTCTTCCTGAGTGAGATTTCAGTTGGTGATCATGGGGGAGGGCAGGTCAAGCCCTCAGGCACTCCAGCATGAGATGTCCTCGAGGTCAACCTTCTTTCCCATTCTGTTGAATAGCTATAGGAAATTACTAGGAGAGGTCATTTACTGGTATAGGTATAGGATTAAGTAGGATCAGTATGTAGAAAATACATTGTTATACATCTCGGTTCTCAGCTAAACAGATGAGATGATCCAATTCCTGGAAGATATCAGGAATAGTGAGAAATAGTTTCTGGCTTACCCCAAGAAGATGGAATGGCTGTTAATTCAGAAACTAGCCAATTCCAGATTGACTCCAAATGTGATTGCACTTTCCTGAAAGAACAGGCCTACAATGAGCGGCTCTGTGTGTGTGTGTGTGTGTGTGTTTCTCCTGGAAGCCTGGACTCACAGCTTACCTGCATACATAACTGGAGGTTATGGCCAGAAAAGCCAGGAACTGCAAGTGTTCCAGTTGCAGCCTTTTCTGGAACAGAAGGCACCGATTACGGTCACTCGTATCCTTGCCACCTCTTGAACTGATGACTGTAATTTGCTCCATATGAGGATACACTGGAGGGTCACCTGGAACCTTCACCTGATGCAGATTGTGGCTGTCTATATGACATCATTATTGCCATGTTCCATCGCTGCTGGACCACTCTCTTTCTGAGTGCTATTAAAGCTGGTTAGTCTATCTACAATTTTATATTACCTGGGCATCTTTGAGATTGCCTTTCCTGGACGGAACCTGCCTGCCCTATCTATGCAAATAGATTCATTACTGGGAAATCCAGCAGGAGCGCACAAAAGTAAGTATTTGTCCCTCCTTGTGGGGCAGTTTGCCCTCAGAGTCAATAGTAGTCCCTTCCCTTATGATCTTCTGAGACATTGTTAAGAGCTGCATATTTCAGAAAGTCTTTGAGGACTAGGATGAATTAGCATTTTTTCCTGTTTATGATACAGTGCCATGAGTGCTGTAAGGATGCATTATATTGTTGGTTTATCTGCTAGTTTACTGCCATTGTTGAGGGCTCTGTTGACTTGTAAGCCACTTAGAGTCATCCAGAATGAAACAGCATAAAAGAGGTTTTAAACAAAAAATGCTTCTCTATAGTCACTCAGTGTTGTTATTAACTAGCATTCTCTTTACAAAGCATACCCTTCTTCCGATCTGCAGGGCCTGGCACTGGTACAGCACTCTGATTGCCAATATGCCCGTTCGTATGGTCAGGAAAGCAAAATAACGCGACAAAACAAAATCATTCTCCAAGTCCATTGACAAACCAACTGACAATGTGGAAGTGGGAGTAAAAACATCCTTCCTTTCTGTGCCAGTCTGCACACCCTTTGACTTTCCTGAAATCAGGTGCCCGTGGGAAAAAGAAGATCCCAAAGTGCTTTTTCAAAAAGGAAACTGTACTTTTCTGGGGGGGAGGGGGGTTCTTTGAAAATATTTCGCTTCTACTCCAAGAAGCTTCTTCGCTTCTGACTGAATGGTGGGGAATGGAAGGATTTATATTCCTAGCAGTCATCTGGTCATTAGCGCTCTGAAGGTTGGCCTTAGCTCTCTGAGGGTCATTGAGGCCATTTGGAGGTTTATCTGATAGAGATAAACAGATGAGAAGCGAAGCATTTTCAAAGGAAATAAAACAAGAAAATCCAGTTGCCTCTTGGAAAACTGGTTGGGACAACCATGGGACAACTGTGACCTGGATTAAGAATCTCCATAAGCAGAAAAAGAAGATCCCACCCCTTATTATTCAGCAAAAAGAAGAAGTCTGCTTTTGTAGAATTGGGATATACCAAGTGCAGAGATGTAAAGTTAGGATGCATTTTGGCACTGGAAACTGTTAATTATGGGAAACAAAATTGTGGTGAAAGGCAGAGCTGGAAAACCTTAATGGAATCACCAAGACCAAATTTTCCCATCAGTCCAGATTCTATTTTACTTGCAACTTTAGTATTCTAGTTTCTTATAATTAATAGGGTTTCTTTTGGGAAAGTAGTATCAAGAAGGTGTTGCAATTCATCATGGAACTATTCCACTTCCTCTGCAACTGTGATTGGGGCATGCACCATATCTGCTACAGTCTCAATAATTATTTCTAGCTTCTTTCAGTGAATATAATCTACATGTTTAAAAAAAAAATCAGCACAAATAAAAAGATGCTTTTTAAATAATATATACTTTGATCCTCAGTCTCTCTGAAGACTCTTGTCTTCTTTTTCATATGTTAGTTTTGCCTCCTAACCAGTGATCCTCTTCACTGAAATGTCAACAGCGCACAAAGCGTTCACTCACTGAACCATTGACACACTAATTCACATGCTGTGCTAAGCAATGTTTAACTATTTGTGCAACACCGTAAGCCGTACATTTTACAAAATGGCTAGATTTGTGCAATGTGGTAAGCCAAAATCAAGCAATTCACATGATGGCTTAACATAATGTGAGGAGGCTCTGCCATTATGGTAGTTTTTTGCCATTGGATATCTTGACTAAAATGCATTGTTATGTATAGTCCACCCGGCTGTTATTATAGTCCAGTGCATTCAGATGTCAAGTTGGGGAAAGGCTGCATTATAAGCCTTTCTGCACATTGTTGAAGAAAACCCAAACTTTAAATACAAGAAGTCCTCAATTTGCAACCATTCATTCAGTGACTGTTTGAAATTACATCGGTGCTGATCTAAGGGACTTACAACCTGTACACCAAGTTACAGCCAGTGTAGCATCCCTGGGTCATGTGAACAAAAATTGCGCACTTGGTAATATCCCCTCCCTTATGCCTGATTGCAGGGACACTGCACCAGCCCCCCCCCCACCTAATCCCCTCCATCTCACCCACTGGTGCCCACAGACTTAGGGCCTGTTTCGAGGAGCCTCAGGCCCTGTGAGTGTAAGTGTGTGAGTTTAGCAGGTCCTAAAGTGCGGGGCCACTCCCACCGCCTGAGGCACCCCATGCCCCACTTAATGACTCACACACTTAACGATTGCAAAAGGCAGAGTAGGGATAGTGGCTATGAAGTGAGGCAATCATATGCACACCTCACTTAACTATTAACATGACGTATGGCCATAATAGGCAGGCTCCATTCTGGTCGTAGGTTGAAGACCACCTGTAGTTTTAAAAAGAGTACAATACGTAAGTTTCCTATCTAGTTTACTTGTCTCATTTTTGCCTTATCTTGTTCCGGTGTGAATTTAAAAGAATAATGTTTAATTTGTACTTTTGTGAATTGTTTCTGACTCTTTGTGGCTTTTAGCCGAAACAGACTGGAGGAAACGGTATCACCTTCAAGAAATAGCATACCTCTCCTCAGCACACACCTTCTGCAGTTGACCCACTTGCTACGCTGAAATATTTTCCAAAGGGGTAGGAAATTCAAAAACAGAATGTCCTGATACAATTTCAAATATTTATTAAGACCAGTTGTCACACTTAAGGAATGCTTGCAGTCAGGCTGGAATACATTATCAGAGTGAAGTCACGGGAGAATGCCTACCCTGTCCTAAGCAGCCTTGACTTGCAACAGTGTTCATGCTGAAGCCAATTCCGCTTCCCTCCAAGTGAGGGATGAATTAAAGAAAAGCGACCAACAAAGATTGACCAATGGACAACAGTTGTTTATATTTATGCACTGGAGTCAAGGGAGGATCATCTCCAGAAGGCAAAGCTAAGGTCCAGGAACAAAGCAAGACCGGATCAAGATCAGGCTGGGCTAAGGGAGAAGACCTGGAGGGGATCAGTTCAATTGCTGCACACATTGCTTTGTATTTTTTGTTATAGAAGAGATCGAGTTTGAGATTTGCCATTTATGCTCAGAGCCTGATTACCATGCCACAGAACCGTTAACCTCTCCATCCGAATCTAGGTGAACTAATACTGTACATTTGAGGATATGATCCAAGAAAAGTAAAGGCCCACTGATCCCCAGTAGTTCACTGACCATTGTTTAGGTAACAAGTGCAAACTAGGCCTAGAGAGACATATTCAAGGCAGAGTGTGGAGCAGATCTGGATAGTTGGGAATCAAGCTGTGATGCTGTCTGTCTTGATCTAACATAATGGCAGTTCTGGGCTATATGTACACACACATGCACACACATTGGCATATCCTTACCAAGCGTCTGAGTAAAAATAAAAATAAAAATATGGTACTTACTGCCAGCCAGCAGCAAGGCTCCACTGGGAAAGGAATGAGGCTACTCATGAATATCTCATGGCACCTTGCTGGGAAAGGGATGGATGATGCAAAAGGGGAACTGGCAGAAGGTTAGGCTGCTTATGCTTATGCTCCACTGAACCTCATAAATATGCTAATGGCAGGACAGGGACATGACTCTTGCTGGTACATGGTATGGGAAGAATCAAAATAGAACAGGTACAGTAGTCTGCCATATGCCTGCGACTGTACACAAGAAAAACGTTACAGTATTGCGATTCAGTCTAATCCCTACTCCTTTAAGCAGCTGTCACTGCGCCTTTGACTCTTAGCATCTCTGGGATAGTTTGGGAGATACAAGAGCTCTAACTAGACTTAGCATTAAATGGTCTTCTGATTTCAGGTCTGGATTTCAGTAGGTGGTGACTCAGTTCTCCAAGTTCTCCATATTGGGTTACTCCAATCCAAGTGGAGAGCCAAAAGGTGATACCCAAATGTGTTGGGGCTCACTTAGTGAGAATGTACATACGTTCTGGTTACTGTGGAGGTATAATGCATCATCATCACCACCACCACCACCACCATCATCATCCATAGATAGGCTACATGCAGCACAATCTGCAATAGTTAACTCCATAAAGAGAACAGTATGCTGTGGGGTAAACATACACATGTGTGGCCTATTCACCTTCCTGAAAATTGACATTCAAAGCACATTTTCTCTCTCTAGTTAAATGCCTTTGATGAAGCTGACATATAAGGGAAGCCAATGAAATCTTGTATTAAAAACTGACATATTTACTACAGTACAGTATACGCTTTCCTGGACTGTAGCCTATTTTATCTTATACATTAGATAGGATCACGATTGCATGTTTAGATATGTGCAAAGATATATAGTCCAAGAAGGTCAGAAGTAACAAAATATAGAAGGTATAGAATATTATAACTAATTTTAACCAATCACACTCAAAATATTTGGCAAGCAACTTAAAGGCCTGGTTGTTATCTTTACATTCCTGTAATCTATAGTATAATCCTTGTTTAACGACCACTTGTTCAGCAACTATTCAGTGTTATAATTGCCCTGAATGAGGAGAGTTGCAATCAGTCCTCATAGTTGCAGCTGCCGCAGCATCGCCACATTCACATGGTTGTGATTCAGGTGCTCGGCAATCAGCTCATACAATGATCATACAGTCACATGATCACTATTTGCAACCTGCACTGCCAGTTTCCAACAAACAAAGTCAGTGGGGAATCTGGCAGGAGATCACAAAATGGCAATCACACGATGTCATGCAGGTTTTACTTTAAAATGGCAACTGAAATTGCTGGAATTGTTGACATAAGCTGACACGATCATGTGGTATCGCATTTTATGACAGCGTTGCTTAGCAATGGAATTACTGGTCCTGTTGTTAATCGAGAACAACCTGTATGATCTACCAATCTGGTCGTCTAGGAAGCACCTATGAAAAGTTGCTTCCTTGAACATTCACAGAATACGGGCCAGATGGCAGGCCTTCTCTGTGCCCTCTTCCACTTTATGGAACTCTCCCCCTGGCTGTAAGTACAGCCCCAACTTGTTCATATTACAAAGGCAATCAAAGGCTGTATTGTTTCACTAAGGACTAAGCCTTTGAATCCTAGTGATCTGAGTGCAGCATTCATCTTTTGCATTTCGTTTTTGAGGTTGTATGATTTGGGGTTTTTGATATATTGCTGTTTGCCACCTAGGATTCTCTGGGATTGCAACAAGGTAAAAGGATTGTAAAATAAATAAATAAAAAAACCCTGTCTGGTGGCTTCAATGGGTGAACAGATTTGCTTCTCATACAATGTGTTGTTTCCTGCAGCAACCTTGCCTTGCCTGTCTCCTCACATTTTCTTTTCAATAGAGGGAGTAGGGTACATGCCTCCAAACTGTGGTGGTGCCAAAAGATTCTGATTACCAAGAGAGATAAGTACAGTAATGGAAAGCAGCAAGTGGGAAGAAGGACAAGAAGGCAATCTGTTAGCTAAAGGGAGGTCTTGCCCAGGACTGGAACCCATGTAAATCTACTGTAGATGTTGCATTTTTACTTCAGTTGAAAAAAAAAAAGGTAAATGAAGGAAAATATATCAAGTTTTACATACATGTGGATTAAACAAAGCTGAGAAGAGCTGAACAGTAGACTACTGCAGAGCCAGGAACACAGCCTTGATGGCCAATCACAATGGAGGCAGCCAAGGAGAAAGGGAAATGGGGTCCTGAACAAAGGTAGCTGGGTGGGCATCTCTCTGCATTCCTAGCTTCCCGCTAAATCAGGCTGTCCAACCCATGGTTTGTGAACCACATGCAGCCCTGGACAGTTAGTAATGTGAGCCCACAATTTGTAATAAAAATATTACAAAATAAAGGAAGTTTGTTATTTATATACATCAACTATGCTATATATTTTATATGCAGCCCAAGACAATTCTTTTTCACTCACTGTGTCCCAGGCAGCCAAAAGGTTTGACACCCATGCTCTAAATCAGGGGTAGGCAACCTTGGCTCTTTTACGACTCGTGGACTTCAACTCCCAGAATTCCTGAGCCAGCATGGCTGGCTCAGGAATTCTAGGAGTTGAAGTCCACGAGTCGTAAAAGAGCCAAGGTTGCCTACCCGTGCTCTAAATCAAGATGGCTTCCATTCCAAATATTTAGATTGTTTAAGTAGTGCTCTATTTGGGATCCTCCACATTTAAAAAAAAAAACTAGAGAAAATAGCTTATTTATTTATTTATTTATTTATTTATTTAAACAATTCATGTAGCCGCCTATCTCACCTAGGGGTGACCTTAGGCAGCACGTAAATATTAAAACTAAACAATCGTAACATAATCAGTATAGTTTAGTATACGGGGAAACACTAAGGCAAAAATAGCCGGAAAGAGGCGGAAGGCAGATCCTTCTGTGATTGAGCAACTAGTTAAGTCCTAAGAATACAAGAAATGCTGAGCAATCATTTACTTCAAGGAGAAGAAGAAACGACTGGAATTGATAGACAGGAAAGCTGGCAAAGAAATCACACATGTACAGTTCAAAAACTCATTATTTTGTGGGTGCTACAATGAGGCAAAGCAGGAAGATTGTATCGTACAATAAATATTCATTTCAGAATACTGTTAAACTGGAATATCCCCCTCTTCTTTCTCAAACGGAATTGTAGAGCTCTGCTGCCCTCTGTTTTGCCGGAAGCCTAGAAGCCCTTCTGGCATTAGATGTAAGGTTGAGAAGATTGTGAGTATGAACAGAGCACAAGAGACAATGCTAGCAAAGAGAACAAATTGAGAAAAATGGTGAGGACACACACATTCACAAGTGGAAACATCTCAAACAACGTATCTGCAATTACACTTCTAGTTGGTCGGTTGAGCTTACTATCAAATAATGGGGGTTATACTGTTCCCAAAGATACACATCCCCTAAAATTATGCTGGAATGGTGCTAGCCTGAAGGGGAAAATGCATTTATTCTGGAGAAGCTAATGATGATTTAAGCTACATCACTTATAGAGCCCGATCATGGGAAAACACAGGAGACTGATGTTGCTAGAGGACAATTGTACTATGGTTAAATGCAGGTGCCTCCCCTTCTCACATACCGGTATTTGTTCTCAGTACACTTAGAAATAAGCCACTAGCCCAAGCACACTACCTCCCTTCTCCATGTAGCTGGCTTATGTGCACCCAGCAAAATGGTCTGGATTATACACTCTCCCCTTCTCCTTGCCTTGCCTGTATAATTCAGAAAGCAATCTAGGAGCAGAGTCTATCTCTCTGTAACACCAACAGTATTCAATAAATGATAAATAATCATGTCCAGGACTTAGCATCCTAAGAGGGCCTAAAGCAGCTAGAGGGAAACACAGCCACCATATCTGTGACTCTGCTGAAAGAAAACACTATTCTATTTTCCTATTCATCTGCATCACTCTGCTGAATTCAAAAAGGAACAAGCTAAGGAAAGTATATAAAGGGTGACTTATGGAATTATTTCCAATCTCTTAAAAATAATTTTGGCTGGGAAGGAAGATGGAGGGCAATCTAGAATGAAAAGAAAAACACTTGGGGATTTGTTTTTGGGATGTTTTTCTCTGCAACCTCTGGCCACATTCTCTGGCCAACTTCTCCTGCCACACCAAATTTGGCTCCACTCTATTGTGTTTGAGTGTCTTGTTTGAGTGGCTGACAAACAAGCCGAGAGCCAACACCTTTACATAATTTTGTTCACACATAAATCCAAATGTAAACCTGTCACCTTAACTTTCCTTAAAGGCTCTCTGCAAAACTAACCCTAATGTCACTTTTCCGCTCTGACTTCAAGGAAGCTTCACCCTAGTTTAACCCTAACCCTAGTTTAATTTTCACTGGGAATGGGATTTTCTCATGCATTTTACTGTGGTTGACAAATAAGTCCGAACAAAAATTGTCCACCTCATTTTAGTTAGAGAATCTCTATGAATATAACCCTGATGTTAGTTTTCAGCCCTGATTCTAAGGAATCTCCACAAAAAGTTTGAATGTAAAGTTGTCACCCACACTTTCGTTAGAGACCCTCCGCGAACCTAGACCTGATGTCAGTTTTCGATTCTGTCTTCAAGGAAGCCTAATGCTAACCCTAGTTTGATTTTCACTTGGAATAATATTTTCTCAGATATTTTGCAAAAATAAGTCTGAATGCAAAGCTGTCAGCTTCATTTATCTTACAGAGCCTCTGCGAATCTAACTTTAATGTTGATTTTCAGTCATGACTCCAAGAAAGCTTAACTCTAGCACTAACCCTAATCCTAGTTTAATTATTACTGGGAATGGGATTTTCCCATGATTTTACTGTGGTACACAAATAAATCTGAGCAAAAAGCTGCACCCTCACTACCTTAGAGACCCATTGCAAATCTAACCCTGATGTCAATTTTTGACTCTGACTTCAAGGCCACCTAACCCTAACCCTAACTTAATTATCCCTGGGAATCGAATTTTCCCTTGCATTTTACTGGGTCCAAAAATAAGTCCGAACCTACAGCTTTCACCTTCATTTTCCTTTAGAAGTCCCATCTCTTCTCATTGTACCCTCCCCCCACTGATGGGCAACAAGCCTGTGTACAATCCCCAGCTTTGTGTTGTGTGTATTAAAACGTCTATGTGTGCATTTGGGTGCATGACAAAGATGTTGCTGGCCAATCAGATAATGTCTTATGTGTGTGCTCTCTTTGGCAATCTGTTTTTTTCAGGAAATTTCCCCCTCCTTCCATTTCTTCTCCCTTGCACACTCCCTCCACTGAGCTGATGGGCAGCATGCCTGTGTACAATCCCCAGGTTTCTTTTGCTGCCTTTTCACAAGCTCTGAGCACTTTGAGGCTGAGATTGTCTCTCACCTTTTGTCTGCAGCACCTGGCAGAACAATATCAGTGCTCCTAAGGACAGAGGATCACACATTAAATTCGAAATAATGGTGTGATATAGAAACAAAAAGAAAAATGCAATCCTGGCTTATCAAGAAATGCATACCATTGAAGATCACACATACACATGCGCGCGTGCACACACACACACACACACAGAGTGATGGGCAACATGAAGTGCACCAAATGCACCAAGTGTATGTATGTACAAGTATGTATGTGAATGTACCCATTACAATAAAGGAAATGGTGGCGAGGTTTGTCAAACAGGGCCATAGCAACACACTTCATGTTCATGCTGGCCTTTCAAATCAAAGTAGCTTGGAATCTTTGAATTCATAAAACGTGGCCAACCTTATTCCCTTCACAATTTGTGGAACTTGTTCTTCTACAAAGAATGCTGTGGCTGGGATAGAAATACAGAAGAAGAGGAATGGAGGAGGCATATTTGGCAAAGACAGAAATGAAGATGAAAAATGGGGAAAGAATGAAATTACTAAATTTAAACTCACTCAGACACCTTCAATTGTTTCAAAAATTAAGATAACATTACCAAAAAGCTGCATGTACAATCCTTTCTACTAGCTATCCCTTCTTATTCTAACCCTCCCTTCCTGCCAGTTCTCTGAACACAATGGTTGACAATGATTCCAAGATGAAGAACTGTAGGCTAATTGTTACGGTGTATTCCTTGGATTTGAGAAATCAGCACAACCTGAAAGGCTACAGGCCATGCCTAGTGCAAAACAGAAAAACAGAGTCAAATTCACTACAATCTTTCCACAATCCCTGGCTAGTTCTTGCCTACATATCGGGAGAGACTGAATAATTGATAAATTTAATCAAGAATAGCAGAAAATTAAGAATTCATGAACCAAATATTACCTGATTTCATTTTTCAAAGGAAAATAATGTTGGGAACAGCAGTGGAAAAAAATAAAGCATGCAAATATTAATAACCTTACTTTTTGCACCACTTGCCACATTTTGTGCTGATTCAGTATCATTTTGTAGGAAAGTCTGTTGGATCAAAAAAGTCATAGGCAATCCCAGTCACCTTTCCAGAATTCAATTTCTTCCTCTATTTTGGCCACAGAAATGGCTTAATGTTCTATCTGAACCATGTTTACCAAGTTCCTTGATTATTGGATTCTCCTATTTTTTTTTAACCCTTCTTCTTTTGAGAAGACCCATTGAGCTGGCAATCCAAGAAAGTAAGGCATTTCTGAAGGTATCTTTAATGCTAGTCTGAGCATTAAAACCTATATAGCCCATTATTGAGGACCCATTCTTTTCTACTGGAGCCCACATAGCACAGGTGTCAAACTCGATCGCGTCACGTGACATATCGTGACCTATCACATTTTTTGCCTTTGCGGAGCCGGGGTGGACGTGGCCTGCGTGTGATGTATTTGGCCCGCGGGCCGCCAGTTTGACACCCCTGCCATATAGAATCTGGAAACCTGTACTACTAAACTGTACCAATACAAGTCAGAAAACATTATTTTTGATGCGTAGCAGAAAAAAGCAGAGATTATCTTCCATGTCAAATGGGGACAGCTAAGCGAGGTCCTTGAGAAATGAACATTACGCCATACTCACGTTGGATCTGAAACAGTCCTGAGTGTGATGATGTCCAAAACCTGGCTATGCAAAGCCAACCAATAATGAAAGTGATAGTTTGTGATCATTATTATGTAACTGGGCAAACATTTTGATATTCCATTTTGGAGAAACTTCAATTGCCTTCCCTCCACCCTCAACCATAGAAAAATAGAAATTTTTGCTTTTACTGAAAGGCATGAAAAAAGTTATCCTTTTGAAAAATCATACAATTTGAAATCAGGGAGCTTGGAAGATTAGAAACATTGATATTATATGAAAAAATTGTAGCCATTGAGGGAAAAAAGAGTTTCTCATGGATATCTGAATGGGAGAACAGTGAATGAATTAACTAACAGGGTTTTAGGGAATACAGCAATGGAGTGAGGGAGTTTTTATCTAAATCTAATGTTTTTAGATAGATAGATAGATAGATAGATAGATAGATAGATAGATAGATAGATAGATAGATAGATAGATAGATAGATAGATAGATAGATAGATAGATAGATAGATAGATAGATAGATAGATAGATAGATAGATAGATAGATAGATAGATAGATAGATAGATAGATAGATAGATAGATAGATAGATAGATAGATAGACAGACGAACGGACGGACAGACAAAACAAAGTTCTACAATAGAAACAGACAATGGAAACAACATTCCATAAACAAGCCAGACAAGCAGCGGAAAATGCAGTGGATGAGAGTAACAATCAGTAACATGAGACATAGAAGATACTTTGCATTTTTCAAACTGAGAAAGAGTTTTAAAGTCCTTGTAGATGAAATGGGCCCTGAGTATTCAAGGGAAGAAAAAGAGATACTGCAGAATAAGAGAGTGGATGGTGGGTCACTAAAGGGCACAATGTGGCTGCAAGGAAACTACCAGAAGAGTCCTAGTAGTTGGTGATTCATTACTATGAGGAACTGAAACAATTGTATATTGACCAACCCATTCGATTGTGAAGTATGCTACTGCAAGGAGCAAAGACATGACAGAACTTTGAAGACTTATCAAGACTATTCAGTTTCTATTTTAGTTCTCTCCAAAGAAAAACCACATGCTTCACTTGGAAATTATGAAGGGCATAATGAAGGGGGAGGACCAAAGACTGAGATTAATCATAACACGATCAGGAAATATTTCTTTTCCTTGCATTATTTTATCGGGACTGAATCAATTGCATCATGTGGTATTAAAGCAACTGTCAAGCCCAAAACCAAGAATGAGACAAGGTGATTTCTCCAAGCTAAGTTCTTTATTGGTTTCACATCTATAGACAAAATCTTGCCAGACTGAAGGCTCTACTATCTGCATCTAGAATATACTGTTTACTATTAGGAAGGGGCTGTCTTAACCCTCCTTCTTTCACGTGTAACATCCGGACTCAGTTGTCTCTTACTTTTCTGAAATGCCCCCCTTTCCTCCTGGAAATCCAACTCCTTACCATATTCTATCGCACTGACTGATGATCTGACTAAAATTTTCTCTACAGTCTTTAAAAAATCTTGGAGAATTGATGAAGTGCTAGATAGCTGGAAAAGAGCAAATGGTGTCCCTAATCTTGAAATAGCCATTATTTATAAACGGAATATAAGATAGGAGTAAGATGTGGCAACAAATGGAATTTAAAGTTGCACCAGCAGAACTATAATTTCCAAATCATGAGAAATAATGGATCCACTTTGTTCTTCTTTGGTCTGATTCCACCTTACATACCATGTCCATTTCTTAAGAAGGCTTGGAACAGGTTCAGAGAAGGGCAATAAAGATGATAGTGGGACTAGCAAAGTCCTTTGAAGAGAGATTGAAAGAGCCGAGTAAGTTTAGCCTTGAAATAAGATGGATAAAAGGGGATATAATAGAACTCCAAATACCTGAAAGGATGTTATAAAGTAGGTTGAGATCTTTTCTTCTTGTTCCAAGAGTGCAGGACACCAAGTAATGGTTTTAAGTTACTGGAAGGCTATATGCTACTAAAAGAAATCCTAACAATAAAAGCATTTCAACAGTGGAACCAATTACCCCCAAAGGTTGGGATTGGATGTGTTGAAATGGAAGGCAGACAGTCGTGTCCAGGATTCTTTAATTTGGACTCATACAGAGAAAAAGGTTGGATGATGAGCTAAACTGCCCCTTCCAACTCTTTGCTTCTATCAGCCAGGTTCACATATGGTGTCAAGGGACAGGGAGTGAGTAGGTAGATAATAAAATTTGCTTTGCAATATAACTCACAAACCGTATGATTTACATACTTGTGTCTAATGTAAATATGAAATGGCAAGTTTTGATTCTAATATAACACCATGCATTTTGTCATTATTTCATCAGCTCAGTAGCAGATTCATGAGTAAACTCGTTAGCTTCAGTGTCTACATGGACTGCCTTCTGAAGACTCTTCCCATATTCTCTTAGGCCGTAAGCCTGTAGACTCCATAATGAGCTTTGATAGCCAAGACCCTGAAAATAACCATGTCTGTCCTCCAAGCTGTAGATTTTGGCTGTGTCCTATCTATACTGTTGGCAAAGTTTTGTCATAACTCAATTTTAATGAAATTTACAATGGCTGTTTTATTGCATATTAACAACCAGATGTCACTTTCTTGGCTGATGATTCCATGTGTATTGCAGCTAAGAAACTGAAGTTTCTTCTCACACAGAATCTTAGCACATCTGCCCCCCCCTCCAAGTCCTGGAATGCCAAGAAATCTGGGGATAAACGAACCCCATTCTCTGAACCATTTCAGGATGCAGCCCAGCGCTTGCAGACTTTCCCAGACAAGAGGAGGGAGGAAACATTAAAGCATGACGCCATTTATTAAAATGCCTTTCTCCCAAGAATGCTCTACAGTAGTCCTCGATGTATATGACAATTGAGCCCCAAATTTCTGTTGCTGAGTGAGACATTTGTTAAGTGAGTTTTGCCCCCATTTTACAACCTTTCTTGCCACAGCTGTTAAGTGAATCACTGCAGTTGATAAGTTAGTAACCCGGTTGTTAAGTGAATCTGGCTTAACCCCATTGACTCTGCTTGTCAGAAGGTTGCAAAAGCTGATCACATGACTCTGGGACACTGCTATTGTCATAAATATGAACCAGTTGCCAAGCACCCAAATTTTGATCATATGACCATGGAGACGCTGCAAAGGTCATAAGTGTGAAAAATGGTTATAAGTCACTTTTTTCAGTGCCGTTGTAATTTTGAATGGTCATCAAATGAACTGTTGTAAGTGGAGGACTATCTGTATTGCCAACACTTTCAGAACTTGATCATTCTGCTCTGGAAACTTACTTCAGTCAGATATCCTCTCTTCACTGCTATGTCAGTTTTTGAAGCTAACACAAATTTCGATATTAACATTTCCAAAGTACTCATCTTTCCATAAAGTTAAGTATTCAAACCTCTCCTATTTAAAAAAAATGCAAGTATCAAAAAACTTGGAGCTGTCATGGAGCCATATGACAGCTTGGGCCAGCCCAAGGAATTTTGTTATTCTTGCCATTCCACATACAAGCTTACCAGATTGGTAGGTAATTTTACTCCTCCCCATTTAAAAAAATAAATTAATTAAAAGCTCAACCCAGGAGAAAAAACAAAAACAAAAGAAATAAGAAAAACAAAAAGATGAAAAAGAAATGTACAAGCTATATCTGAGTAAAAATGTCAAAGTAATGTTATTGCTGCATGTAAAACAATAATAAAAACCACCATTAAAATCAATATTCAATGGGGAACAATGATAGCCAGTAAAATAAGAACCATTAGTCAGAATGAAGATTAAACTAGAGTTTGTATCCGATATAAAAAGTCCTGTTGTCTGGGACACTACATATCCTCTTCACGACCTGTTTTCTTTGTTACCTTCTGGGAGGAGGCTTTGTGGTATCAGAACATCCAGATTCAGTCACAGTTTTGTTCCATACAGTATTAACCTTGTGATCTCTCAAGCTTCCTCTTTCCGCAATGTCAGGGGTGTCAAACTGTCAGCCCACGGGCTGGATGCATCATGCAGAAGCCGCGCCCACACCAGCTCCGGCAAGGGGAAAAGTCACGATACGTCGTGACATGTCACGTAACGCAGTGAGTTTGACACCCTGCGCTATGTATTCAAGATGGACAGTGATTAATATTTATATGTTATTTATATGTAAGGATGTAGGTTTATACATATGTTGTACATACTATGTTTAAATGTGTGGTATGTATGTGTACACTTTTGAAAGCAAGCAACAAAATTGCCAATGTGCCCACAGTAAAAAATGACAATAAAGGTTATCTATCTATCTATCTATCTATCTATCTATCTATCTATCTATCTATCTATCTATCTATCTATCTATCTATCTATCTATCTATCTATCTATCTATCTATCTATCTATCTATCTATCTATCTATCTATCTATCTATCTATCTATCTATCTTATTTAATAATATATTAAAGGTTTATGTTAAGAGAAAGCCAAACTTCAGATGTGATAGAGCCCATATGAAGAATTACGGTAGGTAATTTTATTTCATCAGTGCTGGTAGCAGGTGATAGTTTTCAGCAGAGAGTAGTAGTTAGGGCTGGCCATTTGATCTCTGGTTTGGATGATGCCTGGTAGCTATGGTTCTATCTCTGTCTCTTATAGTGCACTACCCCAAATCTTTTTTTCCCCTATCTATCTTTGTCAATTACTTATCCATGACCAGAGCTATAAATATTCTGTCATGGTTCCGATAGATGAAACCAATTAAAAGAACTTCAAGGCAAAGATTTCTTCCTTAAAGAACATTTTATTCAGAAAACACTGTAAGTATCGTCACTTACATAGTTGAACCCAAGACTAAAGTTCCCTCCCCAGATACAAAGTAACAAATTGCAATTCCCACCCCAGAAAGGCTGTCATAAATCACATTCACCAATTAATCCAAAACGCAGGCTCTCCTCCCAACTTCTCAGCCCGCCAAAACTTTATCTCACATTGACCTTGAGTTCACACACAGCTGCAATTGTTATGGCTAACTGAAAATGCTCAAACATTCCCCCCTACCCCCCCTTCTACATCCCAAAATCCCAAAAAGCAGAAAGAAGCACAATGAAAGCAAAAGGTAAAATGGCTACAGTTTTCTCAATTGTCGCAGCGCTGACATATTCTATATCAACCTTTTTTACCCTGGTAGAACACTTGAAATAATTTTTAGGTCTCAGGGAACTGCGGCAACTGAGTTGCGGCATGAAAACTTTCCAGCTAAGATTGCACGACATATAAAGCTACAAAACAAACAAATAATGGTTTCTTTTGTAATCACAATCTCTCACAGAACTCTAAAGTAATGCCGAACTCAGTTGAGGAAGGCTATCCTATACATTTATCCTCTTCATCTTTTTTTAAAAAAATATTTTTTTAAATATATATTTTTATTGAAAGTTTAAAAAGCAATAATAAGTAATACAAACTAAATTAGAAGAAAGGGGAAAAAAGAAATAACAGGAAAAAAACTGAAAATGCAATAAAAGGTGGATATAAAACAAAAAGGTGGATATAAAAAAAGGTATAAAGATATAAAGAAGTAGCTTCTGATATTTTTTCCAGCAGTTATAGATATAATTATCTTTTCAACTTCTCTCTTTAAAGTTGCATCACGACTCTCTTTTTATAATCTATCCTGTCTAATCATCAAAATCATAAATCACAAATTCACTGTTTCGTTTTTACACAAAAAGAGAGGTTTCCAGTCACCAATAAATGTAGATGCAGTCTTTTCTTTAATGGAGACAGTGAGCATCCTTGTCTTGTCCCTTTATGAATCTCATTAAAAGGTTTTGTTAATTCTCCACTAATAATTATTTGTGCTTTCTGTGAGCTATAAATCAATTCTACCATTTCATAAAATTATTTCCAAGACTCAAATACTAGGAATCCAAACAAGAATATCCAGTTCAAGTTGTCAAAGGCCTTCTCTGCATCCAACAGTATCAGTGCAATTTGTTTTTCATTCTGTTGCTCAAAATACTCCAGAATATGCAAGACATTTCTAATATTGCCTTGTAATTCTTTTTTAGGTAAAAGCTTGCATTGATATTCATCATAAACTCAAAGCCAAAATTATTCTACATAATTTATAGTCGTTATTCAATAACAATATTTGATGATAATTTCTTGTTGAAGTTATGTCTCTTTAGCTCTTAAAACTATATTAGTTTCTTTTCAGTGATCAGTGATCAGGAACCTTTCCATTCTGTAAAATACTATTCACTGTTTGTTGTAAAGTTTGTAAAAGCTCATCCTCAAAACATTTATAATAAGAAGCTGACAGGTCCTTTGGGCCAGATGCCTTTCCTGTTTTATTCTTTTTAATAGCTTCACATACTTCCCTTATTGTTACAGGTCCATCCAAAATTTGCCTCTGATTCTCTATAATCTTTGGTAACTTTTGTTTATGTAAATATTCATCCCTTTTTCTAAGAAAATTTCTTGACCTTTATATAAAGCAGAATAATATTGATAAAACACTTTTTGCATTTTTGCATTATCTGTTATTCAACATTTTTTCTTTTTAATTTCAATATCGCTTTTTTTCTTTTTCTTTTCACAATTTACATGCCAACCAGTTTCCCAATTTATTTGCAAATTCAAAATTTGTTGTGCTTAATTCGTCTTTATTTCCATCTCTCTCACTAATAAGATAGATAATATATATAAAAGCTTAATTTGATGAGTAATAGTTGTCAGCCCTGGGAAAGTCTGAAATTCTTCCATTTTTTTTAATCTCATCTAAAATCATTTGTATGTTCTCTTGCCTTTTCTTTTCAAGTTCACTATTACATTGTATAAAATATCCTGTTCCAAAAGCTTTACTAGCATTCTAAATCCTTCTTACCTTTATTAAGATTATTCTTAACAAATTATTTTAACTTCTTTTTACAATCCTTCACTACTGTTTCCTATTATAGCAATATTCAATCTCTACCTAAAAGAGCCATTTTTTCCTTTTAACAGTTAAAACTCACTGGATTGTGATCTGAGAAAATCTTTGGTAATGTCTCCATTTTATGAACATTAACAGTCAAAGTCTTAGAATCCAAATCATATCTATCTTGAAAAAGATCTATATCTTTCAGACAGATAAATATATTCTTTTGAGAATATATTTTTATATCTCCATGCCTCAAGTTCCAAATTATTGTTAAATTAAAAATGAACCTTTGGTAATTTACCTTGTGTATTTTTAATATTTTTGTCAGAAGTTCTATTTTTTTGTGGAGCAATCATTCTGTTCCCTCTCCCAGGAGACACCCATTTTTAAACATAAAGTCCAATATTTTGTTCATAGATCCTTTATAAAATGCTTTTTTTACTTAATTTGGGGCATAAATTCTCAATATCAAAGCCTTAACCCCAGTAAATTAGCTTCTACACCAAGATCTTTGCTACAATCATCAGTCAATGTAAATTTTGCATATATTTGGGGATTTATACACAACTCCATTTATTTTTTTCATTCCAGCTGAAATAAATTCTTCACCCACATTTTTTTGACTCAAATATTTTATACATTTTTCCTAATATGTGTTTCTTGTAAACAAATCACATTTTGTTTTAACTTTTTCATATTTTTTCTTTTTTGAGGAGCATATGTTTCATAATATTCCACAGTAAGCATTTATAACCCACAGCTGGGCCACCATTTTAGAAAACTCAATATACATAGTGCCCATATGGAATCATCATCACTAACTTGTATCTGTTGTGGCATTTGGTTAGCAATGCTTGTCATTGTCACTCCATTCAAAAAAAAAAGAATCTCCACAGAATTCTGTCTGAACTTCTGCTGTTTAAAAGTAAAAAATCACCTCTTCCAAATATCCCATCTAAATGTAATCTTTTTCTACTGTTTGTCTGAGAAAAAAATACTCTTCTCTAACATAGCATTCTAATTGGAATTTCCTTAAGTACAATTACATTTGTATTATTAATCTAGTATCAAAGTGCTGCTGCAAAATTTGATCACTAGTCTTCTTCCTGACAAAGCGCACAATAGCAGTAGCACTTACATTAATATACCGCTTCATAGTTCTTTACAGCACTCTCTGAATGGTTTACAATGTCAGCATATCTGGCTCCTCATTTTATCGACCTCAGAAAGATGGAAGACTGAGTCAATCTTCAGCCAGTCAGAATCAAACCACCAGGGCTCAGAGATTAGAATGGGACATCTCTTGGAACATTTCTTAATTGTGCTTCTTTGCTGTTGTGTAAAGTGATCATCTGTGTCCAGCATCTTTCTATATCTATGCTGCCCAAAGTGGTGTCTACTAGATTTAGCAGAGCAACTACAATGACCTTCATAACTTGAGTAACTCTATGGGGAGAAAATATTTTCCATGTACTCTCAGCATTCTTCCTCATCTTTCTCAAAAACTTCCTCCCTTCTCTGATCAGATGCATAGTGGTGGTAGTGGTGGGGAAAACCAAAGAATAAAGGTAACGTGATTGACTATTGACCATGTAGATAACAAACTCCTCAGGCTGGATGGCACTCAACATTCTACAGAGAAAAATTTCAAGTACTAATGATGCAAAGACAGGATTACAATGGGCATATAAGAAGCATGAACATGGAAATGCTCAACAAATAAAAGATGAAATGAATTGACTACATATTGATTTCTTAAGCATCAGCAAACAATGAACTGGAATTGGGCGTTTTCAGTCAGATTGTGTTGTTTTTACTCAAGACTCAGAGAAAGAATGGGATTGCTTCCACATTCACGAATGATACAGCAAAACATTACTTGCTACATTGCAGTCAATGATCAAATAATATCAATTGGATTTTGAGGATAATCCTTAAAGAGGGGTTATCCAACTACTGCTCTAAAAGAAGATGAGGTTGATGAATCAGAATCAGAATAGAGCTGGAAGGGACCTTGGAGTTCTTCTAGTCCAGCCCCCTGCTCAAGTAGGAGGAGATCCTATACCGTTTCAGACAAGTGACTGTCCAGAGTCTCTTCTTAAAAGCCTCCAGTGATGAAGCACCCACAACATCTGAACGCAAGTTGTTCTATTGGTTAATTGTCCTTGCTGTTAGGAAGTTTCTCCTTAATTCCAGGTTGCTTCTCTCCTTGATTAGTTTCCATCCATTGTTTCTTGTCCTGCCCTCTGGTGCTTTGGGAAATAAATTGACCCCTTCTTCCTTTGTGGCAGCCTCTCAAATACTGGAATACTGTTATCATGTCCCCCCAGTCCTTCTTTTCTCTAGACTGGCCAAACCCAAATCCTGCAACTGTTCTTCATATGTTTTAGTCTCCGGGCCTTTAATCATCTTAATTGCCCTTCTTTGTACTTTTTCCAAAGTCTCAACATATTTTTTGTAATGTGGTGACCAAAACTGGATGCAGTATTCCAACTGTGGTCTTACTAAGGCTTTATAAAGCGGTACTAATATTTCACATGATGCCTCTGTTTATACAACCAAAGATTGTATTAGCTTTTTTGGGTGCTGTCGCACACTGCTGACTCATGTTTAAGTGATCATCCACTGGGACTCCAAGGTCCCTATCACAGTTACTGTTTTTGAGTCAGGTTGCACCTAACCTGTACTTGTACCTTTGTTTTTTCTTGCCACGTGTAAAACCTTACTTTTCTCCATATTAAATTTCATTTTGTTGGAAAGGGCCCATTGTTCAAGTCTGTCAAGATCTTTTTGGATCCTGAGCTTGTCTTCTGGGGTGTTGGCTATGCCTGCCAGCTTAGTGTCATCTGTAAATTTGATGAGTCCCCCTTCTATTTCCTCATTTAAGTCATTTATGAAGATACTGAAGAGAGCTGGGCCTAAGACAGAACCTTGTGGTACCCCACTGCTTACTTCCCGCCATGAAAATGTAGTACCATTAAGGACTGCTCATTGAGTAAGGTTTGTCAGCCAGTTACATATCCACCTGGTGGTGATGCTCTCTATCCCACATTTTTCTAACTTACCAAGAAGTAGGTTGTGGTCTTCTTTGTCAAATGCCTTGCTGAACTCTAAATATACTATGTCCACAGCATTTCGCTGGCCTACTAATTTAGTCACTTGGTGACCTTTATAGACAAGTTCAATCTAAAATTGACAGCACATGCAAACAAGATGTGCATGCAGTGGCTGGAGACAGAAATGCCGACTTGGATATAGTAAGGAAGAAAGTGGAGTTGGACTATGAAGCCTACGAAAGGACAATGAAGCAGAATAACATACCTGTTTCTGGAAATTCAGGTCTTTTTTTCATTACTAACAGTCTTCAAACAATCAAAACAATATCTATATACACAGGCATCACCAGATGGAGTACACAAATGCAAATTGACTATATTATTGGTATAAGGAGTAGAAGACCTCAGTTATAACAGCGAAGATGTCGCTGGAGCAGATTGTGGAACAAATACAAACTGCTCGGGTGCAAGTTCCTAGTCAAGCTAAAGCTGCAGAAGAAAGCCAAACAGTTTCCCTGATGTGATCTTCAATACACACACACACACACACACACACACACACTTTCAAGAAAATCAGCAGGAATTGTTTTGAAGTCCTGAACATTCATAGGGAACTAGCAAAACTGTGTAATGAAATTAAAGAAGCTGGTAAAAATGAACGTTCAAAGACACTGCCAAAGACAAAGAAATAGAAAAAAAGCAAACTGGAAATTGCCAAGAAGAGAAGAGAAGCCAAAGCCAAGGAGCTTAAGGAAGAATTTCAGAGACCTCTTATAAGAGACAAGAAGTACTGTTACAAGGATATCTGTAAATGTATTGAAGATGGAAACAGACACAGGAAAAAAAAGGAAAGTCTTCAAACAGTTCTAACTAAGAAGGAAGTTTCAACCTCAAATTGATATGCTAAAGCAAATCAATTTGAATCAGTTACTAACAGTAACTGATTCAAAAAAACAAACAAGGATGGGAAGACTATTCTGAAATTCTATAAGATAGGTGTGTCAATGTCCAATGTAGTTTAAAAATATTCCCTTTATACAAAAACCTCTAGTATTAGAAAGTGGTATTAAATCAGCACTTTGCTCATTACCAAATCAGAAGGCTATGGGAATTTATGAAATAACATGGAAATATGGCAAAGACATAAGAAAAATCAGTAAAGGTTCTATCCAAGCTGTGGCAGTAAATCTGGAGAACAACACAGTGGCCAACAGATTGTAAGAGGTCAATCTACATATCAATACCAAATAAATGAGACTTAACGTATGCAAAGTATTGTACAGTAACTTTAGTTTCAATAAATGCTTAGCATCATTCAACACAGATTAGAGTCTTACATGTAAAAGGAGATTGCAAATATACAAGATGGTTTTAGAAAAGGCCACAGAGCAAGTGACCTTATGGCTGATGAATGCTGGGTAATTGAAAAAGTCAAAGAATTACAAAAGAAATATGCTTCATTGATTGTAGAAATGCTTTTGATTGTGCTGTTCATATCGAGCTGTAGAATGTTTTTAGCAAAATGAGAATCCCAGAAGATCTCATTGTCTTGATGCAAAATCTATATCTCCACAGGACAGAAAGCCATAGTCTCAAAGAAACATTGCAAAACTGTCTAATACTATGCCAGCAAAGGAGTAAGACAAGGATCTTTATTTATTCAGGTGATATGCTGAATATACATATCAAGGGAGGCCTAAACTGGAAAATGAACTTGATTTTAAAATTGAAGAAACACCCATAACTTGCTCTGTGTTAACGATGCTTTTCTGACTGACAAAAATGCAAATGATCTGCATGCTCTAATATTGAAAGTCAAGAAGCACAATAACAAATGGGAATAAGATTAAATATAAATAAGAACAAGAGAATGACCACAAGCCAATAACTAGCCTTTAACTGACACTGAAGATATGGAAATGTGAACAGCTTCTGCCTTTTAAGATGGACTATTGCCAGTAAAAAAAAAAATCAACAATTAAGGAATATATCTCAGACTAGCATTTTGCAGAATAACATTAAGGGGTTTGGAAAGGATATTCAGATATGTTAACATATAATCATGTTGGGAATGGTTTCCTCTCCATTCAAAAACACTGTATCACCAACACTGCATCATGAACATCACCAACATTGCATCACATGATTGCCATCTTTTATTCTTGGATCTCAGACATACAATATTAGTTGCCTTCCAAGATCTCATACTGTCATCATGCCAGATTCACACACACCCCCTCCACACACACACACACACACACACAATTAAGTCAGACACACAAGGTTAATAATTCAGGAGAATATGGTAAAATATTCAAGGCAGTTGAGTGGGCTCCAGTCCAGAAAACCTGGGGCTTATTCATGGCAGATACCTATCGCAGTATGAAAAACTATATTCAGCTCTTTGATTGGTCATCTACTTAATGAATAGCTCACAGGATATGCCTACAAAGCCATCTGGGGTTGTCTACTCCTCACAGGATTATTAAATAGAATATATTATCAAACTAGTCAGGCTGTTTGTAAGAAGGTGGTATGGATATGGACATGTTCAAACATGAAAGCCTTGAGGACTGGGTTCCTTTTTTATTTTATCTTCTTCAGAGGAAATCTACGTCAGGACAGCAAAGTTTTCATAGCCAGAGTTGTCACTGTAGTCTAGACAGTAATGCAGTTACACAGCCATGGAAGGCATGCTGACCAGAGTCAAAGGCTATATTTGCACCCATTTTGACAGATGTGTGTCCTATAAAACTCTTTGCAAGGTTACAGCTACAACACAAATACATATATGCAAATGTGACCCATTAACTGAAAGGTTTACAAGACTAGCAAGAAATGAGCAAAGCAAGGCAACCATCATCTGTGAGACAGGTTATTGAACAAAGAGAGGGAAGTACTAAAAGAGAGCAAGGTTAAGCTGATAGTCAGCCAAACTATTAAAAGAGATGTAGTATGTACTGATACTAAAGGTGCTGGACTAACACCAGGGAGACTCATGTTCAAGTGAACTGTCAGCCAGGGAAAGTCATTGATCATTCGGAATGGGGAAAATGGAAGGAAGGGATACCATGTACATTCTTTTAAGTTCCAGGAGAAAGGGCAGGGTATAAATCTGATGAATAAATAAATCATAAATGGTAGAAAGAGCATTAGCACAAGGCTAGATCAGCCTTCTCAGCAGGTGTGCTGATTGGGACTTGTGGGAATGCATAAAAGAGGGAGTTAATGAAATCCTACAGAAGCCAAATCAGGCCTTCTTATAACTTTCTAAACAAAATAGCTGCAGAATGGAATTCGCATACAACTAAAGTGACCTTCCCTGTAGCATTTGCAGGAGCACCATGAAGGAAATGGGGCTAGGTCATCTCTACATCCGAAGGATCCAGAGTAACTTTACCTTGTCCAGTGGGGTTGATGCTTGAGGGTTCCCTGCAGGGAAAGAAGTATGAGGCTCACATGTAAAATGGTGTGGTGCTTACATCTTCATTATTCTGCAGGATGCTCAAAGTTGGAATCAGCACTCCAGGGCACATATATCTACCGAAGCACAAATGCACACACTGTATTAATATGTGATTTGCAGCTTAATAACTATAAGGTGTAATGCCAGAGCTTACTGCATATCTTGACATTTAGGATGCTTTTTCACATTGACTCGTTATGCTGTTGTTTCCTCTTCTACAGTAAATTTTCTGACAGTAGTTCAGAAGGAAATGCACTTTCGAGCTCTGAAAAAAGCATCAAGCACTCAGCTTGTTTTTTCAAGCACTTAGGAATCATCAAAAATTATAATTTGGGTAAGAAATGTTGATAAGCTAGAATAGATTAAATGCCACCATCATCATAGGACCATGTTAAGGTTACAGGTTTGCCTCAAGTACATGTGGACGAAATCTGATGCTTTCCATTTAAGAACTGAAATAATAATAATAAAGTTGGAAGGAACCTTGGAGGTCATCTAGTCCAACCCCCTGCTCAGGCAGGAAACCCTATACCATTTCGGACAAATGGCTGTCCAGTCTCTTCTTAAAAACTTCCAGTGTTGGAACATTCACCGCTTCTGGAGGCAGGTTGTTCCACTGGTTAATTGTTCTAACTGTCAGGAAGTTTCTCCTTAGTTCTAGATTGCTTCTCCTTGATTAGTTTCCATCTGTTGCTTCTTGTCCTGCCTTCAGGCGCTTTGGAAAATAGCTTGACTCCCTCTTCTTTGTGGCAGCCCCTGAGATATTGGAACACTGCTATCATGTCCCCCCTCGTCCTTCTCTTCATTAAACTAGACATACCCAATTCCAGCAACCGTTCCTCATGTTTTAGCCTCCAGTCCCCTAATCATCTTTGTTGCTCTTCTCTGCACTCTTTCTAGACTCTCAACATCTTTTTTACATCGTGGTGACCAAAACTGGATGCAGTATTCCAAGTGTGGCCTTATGAAGGCATTGTAAAGTGGTATTAATACTTCACGTGATCTTGATTCTATTCCTCTGTTAATGCAGCCTAGCACTGTGTTGGCTTTTTTGGCAGCTGCAGCACACTGCTGGCTCATATTTAAGTGATTGTCCACTAGGACTCCAAGATCGCTCTCACAGTTACTACTGTTGAGCAAGGTACCCCCTATACTATACCTGTACATTTGGTTTTTCTTGCCTAAATGTAGAACCTTACTTTTTTCACCATTGAATTTCATTTTGTTGGATAGCGCCCAGTGTTCAAGTCTGTCCAGATCCTCCTGTATCTTAAGCCAATCTTAAGAATGAAGAGCAATTGTTCTCAAATGTTGATGCTACTCTTTTAATAAATGATGATGTTGGAATGGATGAGCCCACGGGGTGGAGGAGATCTCAAATCTCTCTTAGAAACCCTTTAGATCAGGGGTGTCAAACGTGCAACGTCACGTGACGTGTCGCAACGTATCGTGACTTTTTTTTCCATTGCCGGCAATGGGGTGGGCGTGGTTTCGCTATGATGCATCCGGCCCATGGGCCGGCAGTTTGACACCCTTGCTTTAGATCTTCACCTCCAGCCCCTCCTGCTTGGGTTAGCGGCTTGGTAGCTCCTGCTATGGCCACGTAGCTTAGAGATGTATGATTAGGGGGCTCAGACCTTCCTTCCCCATTCCATTTTGTGATACAGATCATCTCACCAGATATAAACAAAGCCAAACGTATTTTAAAAGAAGAGAAATATACAGCCCATTTTAGATGGAGATGCTGTTGAGTCAATGTTGAGTTCTGGTGACTGCCTGAATAAGTCCCTGTTGTTTTCTTGGGAAGATTTTCAAAAGTAGTTTGCCACTGCCTGTTTCCTAGGGCTGAGAGAGAGTGATTGGCACAAGGTCACCCAATTGGCCTCAGGCTTGACTAGAACATACAGTATCCCACCTGATGCCTTAATCACTATACTAAACTGGCTCTCTTCATACAGCCCATTTTATGGTTCAACTTTAAAGGGCATACACTAAATACTGTAGAAAAGGAGACAAAATGTGGCCTTAATCAGTGTCAACAGTTAAATAGAAAATAAAAAAAGAAATGCTCCAGGCAGACAACATATTATTGCTTTGCTATAAATGAATGTTTTCTCCTTGTGTTAGGAGATAATGCAAAAAAGCTATAAATAAGAAACTGCTTCCTGCCCACTCTGAGGAAAAGAACACAGAATTGAAGATTCTATTTCTTCATTTATACAGAGAAAAAGAGAAGAAAAATTACACAACACCACAGAGAATAAAAAGAAATAAAAAACCCTAATGCAATTTCTTAGCTAGACACCGAAAATATCAACTTTCTAAATCCAGTGTTCATCTGCTTTACCTGGACGTCCAGTTTTCTGGGGAACTTAACTTTAATCAGAGGCTGCTGAGGTGGTGAACTCTCCCTTGTTTGGCCACTCTTCTGGACTTCTCCCCTGTTCATCTACATTTTATTGGTAAAAACAAAAACCCTTCCTATTTTCAGCAGAGGGAAGGCATGGGGAATCTGTTTTTACACATGACCAAGAGCTATGTCTTACTCATGGATCTGGAATGTCCATCTGGCATGAGCTGGCTGGCTGGGAATGACAGACTTTAAAGCAGAGGTCTTCAAACTTGGCCCTTTTATGACTTGTGGACTTCAACTCCCAGAATTCCTCAGCCAGCGTGCTTTAAAGCTTCTACATTCACAGTACACACAAACACACACACCCTGTTAAAATGACAGTAGTAGTAAAAGTTGGCTTGAGACAATTCTGTCTTCTAAGAACACCTCTGAAATAAACTATCATACTAAGATTCAACACTTAATATGTTATGTACAGAACATGCAAGAGGATATGATAGATATACTAAGGGTAGATCATTTCCCCCAAATACTGGATCTACTTTTCCCCAGTTACCCATAGTCCACTGTATTCATTTGGCTACTTCCAAATATTTCCAACTGAGAACAATGCTGAAAATATGTAACTGTTAAATCCCATGTCTATAAATCAGTATAATGGGGAGTAATAGCATGAAAAGAATTGCAACGCATAGTAATGGCTAAACTAGATGGGACATTGGAGATTTGATTTTGAAGCTCTTTAAATATTTTAAAATAAAAGTGATCACCTCCACCTATGTAAGTTGCATTTACAATGCTAGGAAAATAGCTAGCAGTTTTATCAGTGAAAATTGGCCCTCTAGCAGTTATTTGTCTGGTTAATGGAAACTTAATATGTGTATATATAAAGTAAATTTAAGTATCCAGGGTTTCAAGCTCTCCAGCCTCTTCTATGGCTAGTGAGCATTTATGAAATGGTGAACTTTGATATTAGATCAGAGAAAGCAGCTTTCACGGTAGCTTCCAAAGGCTCTGTGGGGAAAAAATTGCATATCCTGTAGACATCACCATGATATGAAAATAAAGAGAATAAAATGTTTCTATAAAACATAGCCAGATATACAACCAAGAGAAATTTCACACCAGATTTCAATTTGAATATAATATCCAAACTCATTTTTTGGTTAGTGGCAGGACCTTGACTCTCCAAAGATGTTGGAAGTCCACCTAAAAAGTCTAGGGTTGCTGTCCAACACATCTGGAGGCATGCTGGATGGGAAGACTAATGTTAAGAAGTGCCCTCCTTATCTATCTATTATATGGCTCAGGTGCCAATCACCTCATTGCTTCTTCAAGTGTTCACTGTTCCAACTTAAATAACTAATTCTCATATATTAGAGACAATGAGGGACACAGGAGCAAATGTGGCTATAGTTAAGAAGAGAACAAATGCATTATCAAACAGAAGACAGGTAAGGAGTGGTGCAACCTCTGCCCACAACTATTATTCAACTGAAATTGGCTTTCTCCTCATCTACAGAAAATACGTTAAAGACCAATTCCCTCTAGCTGGCTGCTGGGGATTTTCTGGGAATTTCAACTGGTATATCATGGACTTCCATTTACTTTGTTTATAATTTTAAGAAGAGAAAGGGAAGAAAACAATGAAAAGAAGATAAAAATTAAGAAAACAAGCCCTACTTATTTCTTGATTACATCTTGACCAGGTTAGAAGATCACTGAAGCACGATTTGCTGTCTCTTCAGGAACACATTTCTTCCTCTTTTCCCTGTAGCTTTTTCTGTTTTACAACCATGAGTTACAACCATGAGCCCAAAATGTTGCTATGTGAAACATTGGTTAAGTGAGTTTGCCCCATTTACGACTTTTCTTGCCACAATTGTTAAGTGAATCATTGCATTTGTTAACTTTGTAACATGATTGTTAAGTGAATCTGGATTCCCCATTGACTTTGTCAGAAGGTCACAAAAGGTGATCACATGACCCCAGGACACTGCAACTGTCATAAATATGAACCACTTGCCAAGCGTCTGAATTTTGATCATGTGACCATGGGGATGCTGCAACAATCGTATAAGTGTGAAAAACGGTCATAAGTCACTTTTTAAGTGTCATTTTAACTTTGAATGGTCACTAAATAAAACTGTTGTAAGTCGAATACCTGTATTATTGCAGTGATAGGGAAGAATGAGATAGAGCGCCCATATTGATCAGGCGGGTTTTTCTTCCTAATAGCTCACTTTTTCTGTAGAATTCTTGATGTTCTGGAACAGAACGTGCCTTTTTCTGAGGATGGATGTATTCCCCACATCAAATGCTTGGCCTGTTTACCTCAGAAACAGAACAGTGAATTCGTTTAATGATATAGTAATAGAGACCTATTACTAATTTATAGAATATTATGGCTATTACCCCATGAATCAGACTACTGTACTGGGGATTTGTTCTATCTACTATTAAGCTGCTTTTCTAAGTTAAATGTCATTCAGGTTGTCATTTTTACTTTAAAATGTCCCCTCTACCAATAAAATACATAAAATAAAAGATATAAGTACAGTTATTCTACAGATAAGTATAATAATGAAGGAAGATAAAATTATCATTTAACACATAACCCAGGATGAGTGTTTACAGATAATGGAGTTTTTTAAAGACATTTCTTCTGTATGTGCAGTTGAATACTGTAAACATTACTGAATGTAATGTAAAACAACCCAGTATGAACAAACCAAGATTTAGTGGACTATATGTGTCCACAAAGGTTTTAAGTAGGTTGGATTGTGTCCTATAAAGTAATTGTATCAAAATGTTTGTCTGTTAATTTTTAGCACATGATTTTTCACACATGGCTTTCCACATTTCTTTGTGGACTATACCTGGCAGTCTTTCTACACACCTTGTTTTACTATGAGTAATAACAGATATTGAGTACAATTGTACAGTACAACTTAAGACAGCATGCAGTTATACAATGGAATGAACACACATATCCCAAGACCAAGTGTAAATCTGCTTTTAATATTATTCACATAACCCATATTGTACATTTTCAGCTTCTGCTGCTGCACTGAGGTTAGACTATGTGGGAAAGCCTTACTCCATGTCCCTGTCAATGTAAATTTACATCATTAGTGGAGGTGAGAGGGTAAATCTTTTTCTGGTAATGCTTGCCTGAATGATTAAGAGTACATCTAAACAACTTATTTTTAGGAGATAATTGCTTCCACGTAGTATGCAATATCCCTAGGATATCTACCAAAACTCCAGGCAGACGTGAACACCCAAACTCCAAATGTTTTCTCAGAATGACTGTAAGGCTGTATCAGATCATGCAGTTAGCATATCAATGTCCTTGGGAGAATGCTTTATGTCTTCTAATCTAGATAGTTACCTCCTACATTTTTACGGGGTGCTGCAAACAATAGGCAATTTATTGCTGTGCTCAAGCCAACCTGTTGAAGGTGAAAGAAGGAAACTTTCACTTTAGGATGAAACTAAGTACTTATACAGGTGTATATAATTTTTGAGATTTACAGATATATTCTTGAAATCAACAGCATTTGTTTTTCTTTTCTGTTTGGCTGTTCACTGTTATCTAAGGATGATTGCTGTAGAAAGCTAGAAAGACCAAATACAAGAACAAAACATCAGATAACAAAAAATAATTTCTTTCTGCTTTCCCAGAATTTCGGGGCTTTTGAACATATTTTTGCAAGCCCTCATAGCTTCAAAAGAATGAAACAAAAGTGAACACGAAGAAGAGAACTGGGAAGACAGGATCTTAAGTGTGGTTCATTACATATGAGACAGGTTGTCATTAAGTATTTCTGCTGAGGTTAGGCTGTTTTCCTTTTGCCTTTCCCCCCCTGCTATAGTATCTCCTAAAAAGGAAATATAAACCTTGAAGAAATGAATGCAGTAGAAATAGAACAGGAAAGCCAAATAATCAGACACATTAACTATGAAATTTTCTGAAACATAAACCTGAACCCTGCTATAGGAGGGAGGAACTGGGAAGAATAAAGTATAACTCCTACTAACTTGTTGAAAAAGAGGACCAGATGACTATGTGAAATTTGAGTGATGGGGTCCATCACACTTCTGTTCTTGGAAACTTGCTATTATGGAGCCTGATTAATCCACATATTGATCTTCTTCTTACCAACATGCAATCAATTTCTTTTCCAAATTCCTTACGCCACGATCCTGCTCATATTGTTTTATTTATATATTTATATCCCACTATTATTATTTTTACAAATAACTCAAGGCTGGGCTGAGAGACAGGGACTGGCCAAAAGTCATCAACTGGTTTTCATTGCTAAGGGAGGACTTTAAACTCATGAACTCCCACTTTCTAGTCTGGTGCCTTAATCACTACACTAAACTGCTCTTTGTTTTAGCTTTGATAAATGAGAACAATAACAGCAAGTAGCAATTGAATAGAATAGAATAGAGCTGGAAGGGAACTTGGAGGTCTTCTAGTCCAGCCCCCTGCTCAAGCAGGAGAACCTATACCATCTCAGACAAGTGACTGTCTAGTCTCTTCTTAAAAATCTCCAGTGATGGAACGTCCACGATTTCTGAATGCAAGCTGTTCCACTGGACTTCTCCAGAAAGATAGGTCTTCACATAATATGTCTAAAGTATGGTAATTTGAGCCTAGTTATTTGTGAAGTAAGATTAATTGGTTCAGCTATACATTTATTTATTTTCTTGGCTATGATATTCTCAGGAGTCTTCTTCAACACCAAAGTTCAGAAGTGTCAGTACTCTCTCTATCCTACTTCCTCAAAGTCCAATGCTATATTATATATCTTAGCCTTGGACTATCCAAAGGATCCTGTTGATGTTCTGTCCCAAGATGCTGTGTGTTAGGCTGGGGAAATAAGGCACATAGAATAATCTGGAGTCAGGCAATCTCTAAATGTACGTACATATCTATGCATCTATGTATATATAAATAAATTTCAATATTTTGTTTGTCTCCTTCGGCAATGAGAACTTATTCTCTTTTTTCTCTTTATATTTATTCTCAGGTGGATTTTATTTTTTCACAGAGAGAATAGGAAAATTGCTTGAAAGGGTAAACATGTTTCTCAATAGGTGAACATGTCCCTGAATTGTATCCATGGATAGGCTAAGACTTAGCTTTATAAAAGCTTGTGTGTACATTCTGTTATGTGCAAGAACTTTTTTCTCCCAATATACAATTTCACATGGATATAGATTTAGAATATACTATCTCACAAAGATAATGCAGCAACATGTAATAAAATTCAACACAATTAGTACTATAAATACATCACATATTTTTTTAAAAAATAGTGCCAATCCAAAGCATAGATGGTATTGTTTAGAAACGAAGGGCAATGAATGCCCTTCTAGCATTACTGTGGCCTACTTTTGTTGGATATTTCTTCTAGCAATGTTGCTGTTTAATTGATGCGCACCAAGGAGCAAATCCAGAGGTCCTAGTAAATGAAAGATCCTTTTGGGCTTCCATTTCAATTATTCTGATTTTCAACTGCAATTTAACTGACAGAAACCTAGAAAAGCCTGAATGCTGAAGAAACCACAAGACTAAATAAGCTGGGTTACTTAGGCATTGATGCATCCTTAATGTGCATGCTTCTGAAGGACTTTTTGCAGAAATCAAAAGCTTTTGGAACCTAATATAGATAGTTCATTTAACTCTGTCCCATATAGTTAAGATGAACATTGGAGAGGGGAATTCTGCAAATAAGATAAAGTGTCAGAACCCTCATTTATTAATTATTCTCTGGGTTTAGGTTATTCGGGTTCTGTCATTCTCCTGTGAGGGAGGGGGGTAACCGGGGGCTTGTAGTGCACGTAGACCGGTTCCTCTATCTGCTTTGATGTATCCTTTATGGGGTGTGAAAGAAATGCCTCGGGTCCATCTGCCTTATCTCGGAGCACAGGGAGGAACTGGAGAAGACCTAACAGCCTTGACAGAGGCACCTTATTGGTTGCTTTCCCACAGCTCGATGTCACCTGTGGATTGGCCTGTTTGAACCGACCGGATGGACAGTTGGGGTGGGGTTATTGTTTCGCGGGTTTAACCTATTGATTCGGGCAGGAAGTCCTCAGATCCTGCCTAGTTTTCCTGCTTTCTGTACCTGCCAATAAAAGTTCCTTTTGAAACGATGCCAGTTTCAAGAGTTCTGCTTTCTTGGTAGAGAAACGGAGGCAGGTCCTTACATAAAGTCACAATCCCAAATATACTTCATAGAAAATAACCACTGAATTGCACTGTATCAAAAAGTTTAATTTTATTGTTGTGATCTGAATTAAAAGTTTTTTTTATCTCAGTAGGATATTAATTTAACAAAGTTTGTATTATCAGTCATAAGCATTGCTTTATGCCTCACCCTGTTCGTTTTACATTTACTTAATATATAGGTAACCCTCAACTTACAACCATAATTGAGCCCAAAATTTCTGTTACTAAGCAAGATGGTTGTTAAGTGAGTTTTGTCCTGTTTTACAACCTTTCTTGCCACAGTTGTTGAGTGTTCACTGTAGTTGTTGTTAAGTGAAACTGGGTTTCCCATTGACTTTGCTTGTCAGAAGGTCACAAAAGGTAATCACATGGTCCCAGGACATTGCAACCGTCATAAATACAGGCCAGTTGCCAAGTGTCAGAACTTTGATCACGTGACCATGGGGATGCTGCAATCATCGTGTGAAAAAAAGTCATAAGTCGCTTTTTTTAGTGCCTTTGTAACTTTAAATGTTCTCTAAGCAAATGGTTGTTAAGTAGAGGACTAGCTTTATTTGTATTATATTATTTAATTTCTTCCCTTTGCATTGCATTCTTTTCTGTCTCTACAGCCATGGCTATGTGTATACATGTACACTCCCGTTTAGTGTTAGACTCCCGTTTCCGACGGGGTCGTTTGCAATACCTGGTGCGGTGGAAGGGGTACCCTGTTATAGAGGCGTCCTGGGTGGGGGGAAGCGGACATCCAAGCCCCCCGACTGTTGCGGCTCTTCCACCGACGTCATCCCCATAAGCCAGGGGGGGGTTAGCTGCATCCTCCACCACGGCCCGTGATTAATCACGTTTCTCCTTGCCTTCCAGGTGGAGCCCTGGTAGAGGGGGCTGCTTGTCAAGCCCCGTGGGCTCGACACTGACGGGAGGGGGGTGGGGGATACGGACAGCTGCACGTCCCGACGAGCAGCTGATCGGCGCAGGGACTTACCAGGCAGCCAGAAGCCTGTAGCGCGTCCCGAAGAACAGCAGAGCAGAGCAGGGAAACCACGTGGAGCCGGAAGTTTGCAGGGTGTCCTGCCTCGCTGCTCATATTGCTTTGCACACCGGATGCTGGTTAGGTGGGTGGGGGGTAGAGCCAGGTGGGAAATGCATATGTAAGGCGCTGGAAGGCGATTGTTCCCAGCGCTAACTTTGTTTTGCTGTTGTG
Organism: Azemiops feae; assembly: GCA_023970755.1. NCBI lineage: Eukaryota > Metazoa > Chordata > Lepidosauria > Squamata > Viperidae > Azemiops > Azemiops feae. Next base: position 2,288,360 of record JALGBA010004283.1, read on the forward strand.
CATGCCAGACTGTTCCTTGATTAAAGCCACCTGTGAACTCAACTCAACTCAGCGTTGTTTCTTGTTGGAGCCAGGGGTAAGGATGACTGACAGTATGTATGTATGTGCCTATGTATAACATACACACATACATATGTATACATCGTTGATACACCTTAGAAACAGAACTCTGCATCGTCCATTAGTCCTTTAAATTATCATGAATCATTGCTTTGGTTACAGTGACCATCAAGATATTGAACTGGAAGTTGTTTCTAAGTGAACATGTACCTGTGAAAAACTCTGTGCAAGTTTTTAAATAGTATTAAATAGATAGTGGACAGATAGACAGACAGAGATTCTTGTCAACTGAAAGTTGGGGAAAAAAAGCTTTCTCAGAAATATTTCCAAAAGAAGCGTATGATTTTAATTCATGTAATGCACAGAGAATCTTTATACATGAATGGGTTTGACATTCAAAAAAAAAAATCAATGGAAATGTGCAGCAATGCAGCCACCGTTCATCTGTGCTGTATCCTCCAAAACGTCTTCGTTGAATTGAGCAAAGATGTACTAACATACAGGTAGTCCTCAACAACTGAGTCCAAAATTTCTGTTGCTAAAATTCAAGCTATAATTAAATGACATTATGGCAGACCAATAAAATGCCAGGCAGCTGCAATATCTTTTCCTAGTAAGAAATACCGAAAAGATTAAAATAATGCAAATCAGCTGTAATTGACATGAACATGAAAATGTGGATTAATTAAATTGTTATCCCTGACATCAGTTTGACAGCTATAATGTACTAGGAGTACAACTGCAAGAAAAATGCAAGTGGTTAGACTGTTTGGAAAATCATTTTTCCTGATGCTTCTTTTGGTTACATTTTGAATGTCCAAAACAGTGTTTCTCAACCTCAGCATCTTAAATGTACGGACTTCAATTCCCATAATATCCCAGTCAATATGTTGGCTGAGGATTTGTGGAAGTTGATGTCTGCACATCTTAAGGTAGCTGAGGTTAAGAAACACTATTTCAAAACATTGAAATATATATGGATGTTTTGAATTATGTTGCCGTGTATTGTTATGAGGTAATGAATTAAGGGGATCCACAACAGACTTGTTTTGGCAAGTCTATTGTGGGTGACAGTACTGTGGAGGGTAACATATAGTATTAACTGTCCAAACCCAAAGTATCCACAGAATTGATTGTCATTGATGGGACACATTCTAAGTAATTACAAAACAGGTAACACTGAGAAGCTTAACATCTAAGATAACTGGGTTCAGTAGCAAATTATGTTCAGACAATTGCTACCAAGGCAGGAAATATGTAATTCTGGATCTACTGTATCCTCGCAAAGAAGCACTCTAAAAAATAAAGAATGCAATGGAGCAATCCTTTTCAATGTATACTGGTCACATACAGAATGTGTGTGCAGGCTTGTGTGTTTTAATAAAAAGAGAACGAAACCTGTTCAGCCACTTTAGGGACATTTTTCTTCAGTTTCCTACCTGCAGGCTGGTTACAGCAACAAGAACAGGGAATCAGTTCAGATCTTCAGTACGTTCCATGTGTTGTGTGAATTAGGTCCACGACTGCTATAACTTGCTTGTTTTTATACATATGGACTCCATTCGGAAGAAGTAATATTGACATGCAAATAATAAAAAAGAATAAAATGATCAGCAGAATTAAACAGTTAGTGAAAAACTTTAAAAACTTTAAAAATAACAATGTATTGGTCTACCATTAGGCACACAGTATCTACTGTGGTGCCAAATCAAAAACGGACCTGAAGGGTAGGGAGACATGGGGAAAGAGTCTTTAATATAACTAGCTACACACCATTTAGATTTAGGAAGACGCCCCTGCCAATATGTCAGGAACAGGAACAGGAACATGACTTGTTCATTGCACTACACACAGTCTGACATACAAAGTTGTGTTTGTTTTTGCTTGTTGCTTCACCACCAGCACATATTCCATCTCTTCAGTCTTAAGAAAATAGGGCCAAGACCAGCCTTAGACAAATTCAAACCAAGGATGATATCTAAATAATGAAGCACACCACATTTTGTCAATTGTCACCCCTGTACGCTATTATTATTATTCTTACCTCAAGGCCATTGACTTTGCTGACACATTCTTCCCACATTACTTGTACTCCAAGCACCTTCCAAACTGCATCTAGCATGTTGCCTTACAATTTAAGATTCGGGGAAGGGGGTAGTGAGTAAGCAGCCATTGCAACAGCAGAGGATTGCAGAGTTCAATCTCCTCTGCCTCCTTTACTACCTCCCCTTGTTTCCTACCTACAGACTGGATGCAGCTGCAAGAATGTGGCTGATTTCCCCAAACTGTTTTCTTTCTCTGAATAATAACTCCAAGTTGAATCTAAAATATACATAAACCCTAAGGCCATAATCACCCCGGCATGGAATTGCATGACCAGTGAAGGTATATGCCACCAGCGGTATGGCTCCATGAATGAGGGTTGGGTTGAAGCACAGTGGAAGGAGTCTATCCCTCAACTTAAGCAAGAAAAACATCTATATAATGAGAGGATCAAAGAAAAGATTCCTTGCCCATATTTTGCTGCTAGGTGTGCTAAGTGGCATGCTCAGCCAACACCATACATTTTCACACCATTTCATTTCTTTTTTGGAAGCCTCAGAACTTCACTCTGCCTGCCAATCATTGCATGGGCATTGTCTGACATTAAAGCCACATAATTCTCTCAGTTTAGTTCAGAATCAGGTACATTTTTTTCCCAGTTGCCTTTTCACTACTGCACTTCCAGCATCTGCATAGCTTACTGTGGTCACATCCATAAGGTAATTCCTAACTATATCTTATAATCTTCAAAAGTGGGCATGTGAGTTTCTAATCACCAGAACTCTGTGAGTGCTGCTGTCCTGAATGAATGGATAAGGTAACTGTCTTTTGCATACAATATCTAGATACATGTTTCTCAGTGACTTCATTTCTGGAAATATCCTACCTACCGTATTAGTTTAGATTTGCTAATGGTGTTTCAACTTTTTTAAAAAAATGTGGAAAAATTTCCAATAAAGGAGAATATTTCTAGCTCAGGATTGAAATGAGTGTCTTGGTGTTCTCTGAGCTTGTTTTCCTGCAGACATTTCATTACACAAACTAGGTAACATCATCAGTGCCAGCAAGGAGTGGCGTTTGCTGTCAGTTTATATTCTAGTGGCTTGCCCTATCTGCGTTTGTGGAAGTAGTCTTGGAGGTTCTATTGCCCCAATAGTTTACTGTTAGCTTGATTGGCAGTTTCTTGATTGGGATATTTTTGGATGATTGATAGTCTAATCTTAATCTTGGACTTAATCTATCCTCATCTGAGTGTTGATCGTTGGTGGAGAGGTGTTTTGGTCTTTTTGTTCCCTTTTTGGCTTGTTGTCTCTTTTGCACAGTATGTAGATATTGCATATGTCTATGTGTCTATTAATTTGTCAGAATGCCAGGCTTCTAGAAATTCTTGAGCATTTTTGGACTTGGCTTTGGCTCAGTGTTCTTAATGTTAAACACTTTTAACATTAAATATGTGCTTGAATTATCTACCTTAGGATATGGAAACATCACAGGCAAGTGTTTCAAAAAATAATGTGGCTCTTTTTCTGGATGGCTGTCCTGTAAAACCTCATTTTAAAACACTAATTGTGGGAGGGCTGTTATTTCCAACTGTCTATTATATCAGAATGTATCATAGTGATGAGGTGCACCATGATACAAAATGAACTTCTGGGATAAGCAGATAGAAATGGCGCCCATTTGGGAAAATGGCATCTCTTCATCTGCCTGCCTTACTGGAAGCTCAACCCCCAGTATGAAAAAAAAAAAAGTAGCAAGCTCTCTAGCAAAAATAGGTGATTTGGAGAAAGAAAGTCCTGGGTTCAAATCCTCATCTGTTCCACAACACAGAAGGGTTGGCAAAGAGAGGAGGGCATTGAGGTCATTCAGAGCAGTCCACAATGGACACTGATGGTATGAAGCAGATCTGATTCCAGATAATGCTCTTACTATACTCATTTTTTAAAAAGATTACATTTCTCCAACTTCTAGCCTGTTCTTCTAGGAATTTATCTAATCTAAAATGGATGAATTTAATATTTCTGTTTCTATCCACCTCCCCAATCATGCTAAGAATAAATCAATGTTTCTGTGTGTGTATGTTTGTGCGTAAACTGTGATAAATTGACTTCATAAAGCTTGCATAAAACTCAGCAACCATTAATCTAGTAAAATCTCTTTACTGATGATTGTGGCAGTATACAATCACATTTAGAGCCTCCCCCCCTTGTCCCTAATCATGGTGCAAACATAACTTTGCAACATCATTTTTTTCTGCTATGTTCCAAGGACATTGCCTTCATCTTATTCCCAGCAGGAGAATGCAACACTACCATGAGCATTTTCCTCTGAATGAATAACCAGTACTATCCAACAGCAGCACCAAAATGTAACATCAGCTATGTTTTGCTGCCCATTACACTTGGAGACATCAAGTGAATAGCAGTGGGTAGGACCTAAGCAGATTGCTCAGCCGGTAATGCTGTAAATACAACAATTCTACCAGATTAGTGGAAGGCTAAGGGGTCATTCACAGAGCAATCAAGGTCACCTCCTTAATATGGGAGAAATTTACTTTAAACAAGCGCCGCCCTCACAGCCTCCCTTCGCCATAACTTTTGCCAATGAAGTGTGTCAGTGTTGTTGCTCATACATCAAAGGAATGTATAAAAGACTTGCATTTAGCTTTCCACCAAATGACATACAGAACAAAATTGCCTTCTGTTCCCTCTGGCAGCCAAAGCTTATGGCTATGGAGACTCAGAGCCCAGCAGCCAGTGGAGAAGGTGGTCCTGCAGTGGACCAACAGCAGTCAAGCAGATTGCTGTCTTCTAAAAGCTCTTCTTCCATGTGACTTAAAATGCCCCATATGGGAAGTTATCTTCCATTTTCCCAAGGAAACTGCTACTTTCAAGCCAGACCATCTGGGTTCAGTCTTCTAGATGGAGTTCCAACATAACCACAACTAAAAGTAAGAGTGGTGTCCTCAAACAAGAGCAAGGAGGTTATGTGAATGAGCCCACAAATAGCACAATAGGAATAAGAGGACCCAACCTTCACTCTTTTGGCTCTGGGACAGAGTACAAAGAACCAGCATGTCAGCATTTCTTGTCTATATAAAGGGGGTAGGAGAAGGAAGGGAATCGTAAGTAAAAGAGCTTTGTGTGACTCCAGCTTTCTTCCTGACTTTTAAAAACCTCATTCATATTTTGCTTATGGTAGAATGTGGTATAGAATGGGTACAAGAGATTAGAGTAGGAACATATAATTCTGGATCAAAATGGCCCTATGATTTACAGATGTTTTTCTCACTGATTGTGATATGCAAAAGAAGGAAAACAACAAAGCCAAAGAAATCAACCAGTTGTTTTGCTTATCACAAGCTGCATATGCAAAATCCAAAAAGCATCATTTGGCGATGAGTCTGAACAGATAGGCAAGATAGAGATTGGAAACGGGGACAGCATACTTGAAGCAAGCATACGTTTCTGCCAGCTCAAGGATGTATGGCTAGCATTTTAATTGAGCAGTGGGGAAAAATTCTGATTCAGGAGGAGGAGGAGGAAACAGGAGCTACTGTAGGAATACAAAGTTAGCCTGCTTTCTCCAGAAAATGCTTGGTATTTCTTTGAACTCTCGTACCAGCAAACCACTGGCAAAGGGTCTTGGATTCATTAGCCCATTCCCCTTGGTCAAGCAAACCACAGCAGCAGGAAAGGCTTAGCTGCTGCAACAGATTAATATTTGGGAGATTTGGCTTTGCTGCCAAGCTCTGGCACTGAGTTCTGTAATAGAGAGGCTTACTATTCATCTGCACTTTCTCTCCAGCTCTTTTTCTTGGAGGACCATTATAGACAAATTAATGACCTAGGTTTCCATGTTCTCACAATATGACTGAATAAATGGAGTTAGTTTAACTCTGTACATGACTAGGTCTATTTTGGTTCAAATATAATACCTTGTGGTTATACTAATAAATCAATTAACCCTTCACTCTACCTAGTTGAGCATGTTATAAAGCTATTGGGTAATGGATATCTTCTTAAAATTGCAGGAACTTGTCCATGCAGTCACCAGAAATTAACTCTGACTTGAAGGCACCAAAATACATACAAACATACATACATACATGCATACATACATACGAGTTTTCTAGGCCAGTTTTTAGGTGGGAGGATTTGGCCTAAACTGTGCTTATTATGACATTCTGGGGAGATAGGTATGAAAATAATCAAAAGCTTTCTGCTTATATTGGCAGGAAATTGTCAAATTTATAAAGCTGCCTTTTTTTGAACATCAGAGCTGACTTTTGTTTAGATAAGTAACTAAAGACAACAGAAAATGCCACCAATTTCACAATAATAAACTCAAGAGATGAATTGCTAATAACTACCAAATCATGAAGCTCCTTATGCACTTGTGGATCCAGGTGTTTGAAGATTTCTGTTACATTACTGCTTATAAAAACATCTGCAAAGATGCCAAGAAACTGTAAGTTGAAGGGGGATAAGTAGGTGACTGAAGCATCTGTCTTGTCTCCCTTGGCTATTCCCTTCCAGCTGGTAGTTGGCATGGCCCAGACACATATACTGCAAATTACCTGCCAGGTGATCCAAAGGATTCTGTCAGAAAGGACATTGTTGGCCACACACAAAAGAGTTTTTTCTGAGGCTAGATTTCCTCGTAGAGATGGGATTGCTATCTTGCATGCAAAATTGATGCCAACAACTCCTCTAATGTGGATAATGCAGTGGAATCAAGAAACTGAGGTAAAACATTTGGATGAGAAGTCCTGAGATAAATGGAAAGGAAGAGAAATGGTTCTGGGGAGTTAAATGTACAAGCTGCCCAGTTTTATTAGTGAGATTGGCAGGATTTCCACAGGGGACCTTGTGCCTAATTTCAAGTGCCTTTGTTGTCCTTTCTGATTTCAGATCAGAATTTCATCATGTAGAAATTGGCCTTCCATCCACTGAAACCCATGTTTTGCCTCAGTTAATCAATCCGTATACTAAGTGGAAGAAACAATCTAAATCAACTTCAGGTCCAACTCTATAAACCTGGCATGAGTCTCTCATTGGAAGCTTTTCCAGCTAATCTTTATTTTATGAAGTAAATACAGAATTGTTATGCATTTCTTGCCTAGTATCTAAATTTCTTTTTTTGCAGCAAAGAAAAGACAGAGTAACAGCATGTGAACAGTAATGACTAATCACCCTGAAAATATAATTTATGGATTTAGTTGCTAACTCTATTTTACATGGCCATTGTAACTGTGACTATGTGGAAGGTAGTAGTTCGAATCTCTGTTGAAAATACTTATATTATAGGAGTATAGCTCCTTTTGCTATGCCTTTCTGCTATTCCTGACATGGATTGCTATTACCCTAAATTTGGCTGTTTTCATGGTATGTCCATACCATGCACCTGGAACTAGATCATGCTGCACTGCTATCTCTACAATTATTCCATGTAACATTTTGAGTGGTTGATGGTTTCTTGCCTGAAATTCAAATACTAAGTATTGTTAACAAATTGACATATTATTGTCTATGGAGATTCTCAATCATCCAGGATATGGTTGTCCCAAGGGTGCTTTTCCAAAAGACAACTGAACTTTCTTGGGCTTTTTCCCTTGAAAACGTTTCGTTTCTCATCCAAGAAGCTTCTTCAGTTCTGAACTGAAGAAGCTTCTTGGATGAGAAATGAAATGTTTTCAAGGGAAAAAACAAGGAAGTCCAATGCCTTTTGCAAAAGTACCTTCGAGACAACTTGACATATTGCAATAGATGGCAGTCAAGAGTTTATCTTTCTTGACTATGGACAACTTAGATACGTACTGCCCCAGATGCAACCACTAAATAAGTGTTCTTGGGGATTGGATGTTTTAAAGGACTTGTTAAGCTGCAAAATAATCTCAGGTAAAAATCTACATATTTTTTTCCAAACCATTATCAAATGGTCATTGATTTCACATATCAACCATTAAGTGGCAGTGAGTGGTTTCTATCTCTTGGTTTCCATCTCTTGGTTGTTCAGATTTGGCAGCTTAGATGCAGCTGCTGAACAAAGGTTGTGGAGCTGAGGTTTGAGAAAATGGAACATGTAGATGGACAGATCTATTATTCAAAGCAATCCGAGTATTCAATTGCTGATTAATAGTCAAAATCTGTTTTTAATTTTTGTTCCCAAGCAAACAGAAAGCCTTACAGCACACACACACTCCAGAGCACTGTACATATGAAAATAGTGAGCTGGAGTAGTGAGTAGTTGTGAAGGGAGAAAGGAAGGAAGGAAGGAAGGAAGGAAGGAAGGAAGGAAGGAAGGAAGGAAGGAAGGAAGGAAGGAAGGAAGGAAGGAAGGAAGGAAGGAAGGAAGGAAGGAAGGAAGGAAGGAAGGAAGGATCTCTATTTTCATTTTCCCTGAAGCCAGAACAGAACTCAGTCAAGAGGCATAACTGAGCCCACTAGCTTTTAGGGATAGTTCCATAGCAACTCTGCCGGACCAAACAAATTCAAGCAGATCACCGGTCCTGACTGCAACTCGAGCTTTTTCCATTCCTCTAGATCACAGATATCAAACTTGCCACGTCACCTGACGTGTCGCGACGTATCACGACTCTTTTTGCATTGCCGGCAATAGGGTGGGCGCGGCTTCGGTATGATGAAACCGGCCTGCGGGCCAGCAGTTTAACATCCCTGCGTCTAGATTGTGGTATCCTGACATAACATGGAAAACCTTTCTACCAAAACATCTAAAGACGTCATTGGGCTGCCTTAGCAGTGAGGTGGCAACAAGATGGAGTGACCTCATGAGGACATATCCTTGGCAAGCAGTGTGTGGTGTTTCTTCATATCACAACAAGGAGGCTGTATGGATAGGTTCACAATCACTACTGTTAGGCAACAAGATATTTGCCCTACCTTTTAGGCACCAACACTGATTTTTTTTAAAAATGGCTTTCAAAGCTTGTCTAGGCTGAATACTCAGTCCCCTGCTATATTTCTTAAGTGTAGGGGCATTAATTTTGCTGGAAGAAAGAGTCATACCAAACCAGACACCCCATCTGAAAACATGCTTTGCTATTTCTTGGGCTTCTTCTTTTTCCTAAGCAATTCCTTTTGTATTTGGTCTTGTCCTAAACCATCTGGATAAGACTTGATAAATCTGTGGCCCTTTAGGTGCAGCTGAACATCTCTCAGCCTCTTTCTCCAGAGTTTATGTTGTGTAGCTGACAGGAATTGTTCAGCCATTATCTGGCAGCACAGTTTCCTTTTCCTGGACACGTATTTCCTGTTTCAGGGACTGACCGCTCTCACATTAATCAGCCTTTCAGATCCACTCCAGATCCTCTACTCTTCAAGAATGATTAAGTGAGTGTAATTGACGGGGCCTTCTTAGTGGTAACGCTGAGAGACTCTCCACAAAGTCCTTATTGTTTTCTAGGCAGGAGTGGAAAACTTCAAAATGTTGTCCTGTTATTTAGTTTTTAATAATTGCTCCTTTCCACAATTTTTTTCCACTTTTTACTGTAAGATTTTTTATGCACAGATGAATAAAGTAGAAGCAGGATTACTATTCCAGTACTACAATTAGTGTTAAATTGCCTCCCTCACCCCTTCCCTTTGGAATAGCATTCCCCTGAGATCTGGATAGCCCCTTCCCAGCATGGTTTCACAAAGGCCATTAAAACCTGACTTTTTCAACAGCCCCTTGGGGGGTGGGAATGTTGTGAGTTGTTCCCTCCTATAATTTGGAGATTAATAAATAGTTTCATTCTTTTTTGCTCTGACATTTGTTTTAGACTCTGTACTTTTTAACCTTATTTATGTAAATAGGATACATAAGCCCCTCATTAGTTACAACATTTAAGCCCTATAAATAAATAAGCACATGTGCATACACGTGCACATGTACACACACACAAAGCAATATGCCTTTCCAGGAGCACCTATCTAATTCAAAACAAAATGCTAAACTGGAATACTGCTACCCTGCCACAAAATACAACAGGCATATGAGAATAGCTTGCACTGGTGCTGGATATCATGCCTTCTAATTATTAGGAAATAGCCTAAAAGGAGAGAGAGAAAAATAAGAAATCAAAGTCACCAATTTAGGTAACCTCAAACCCCCAGCCCATAATACTATTACAATATTATTACACAATATATATATTGCAAGAAAATAAATGATGTCCCACAGTTTAACCAACTCAAACAGAGAGGCTATTAAGAGAAACGACCAACAGAGGAAGTCCAACCATGTTTAACTTAGAAGACTTCCAGGCAACCAATCTACCTGTCCATAATCTTCTTGCTCCAATTTAAACCTCGCTGGATATAAAACTCTCCCTACCATTTCAGGTCATTTTAGAAAGTAGGTCACTATGAGAATATCCAGCAGTTACCAGTCTATCAACCCCAACTCTTTTCACCCTTTTCAGCCAAAGACTACAAGTAGTCCTTAACTTACGAATGTTTGTTCGATGATGATTCAAAGTTATGATGACCTTGAAAAAAATAATTTACCACCTGTCCTTAGAGATTACAACGGTTGCACTACTCACTCAGTCACATGATTGAAATTTAGGTGCTTGGCAACTGGCTCGCATTTATGATGGTTGCAGCATCTTGTGGTCACGTGATTGTGATTTGCAACCTTCCAAGCTGGCTTCCAACAAGCAAAGTTAATTGGGGAAGCTGGATTCACTTAATGGCTGCATGATTCTTTAACAACCACATATTCACTTAACAACTGTGATTTGCTTAATGACCATGATAAAATGATTATAAAATCAGGTCTGGTCATGTGAAGACTCACTTAATGACTGCATTGCTTAGCAACTGAAATTCTTATTCCAATTGTGGTTATAAATTGAGCATTATCTGAATTATTTATTTACAAGACCTTACCACTTCATGGTTGACACCAAGGTAGGGGGGTTCAGCCAGCAAATAACTCCCTGCATTGTTCTATCATGAGTTTCTCACCAAAAACATCCCTATTTCCCTCAAAGAAATACTGGTAGAAGAAAAATAAATCCATCTGGTGGCGATGCTGTCTATTTCACATTTTTCTAGCTTATTAAGAAGGAGGTTGTGGTCTACTTTGTTAAATACCTTATATATACTATGTTCACTGCATTTTGCTGGTCCACTAATTTTGTCACTTTGTCAAAGAATGAAATAAGATTTGTTTGGCACGATCTATTTTTGACAAATCCATGTTGGCTTCTGGTTATAACTTTGCTCGCTTCTAGATTTGTTTGGCTTCTAGCTTCTAGGTTTCCACAGAAACCTTGTCCAGGCAGTCTCCAAGAAACACCAATGACTGAATGAAAAAAAAAATCTTAGATGTATATAAACTGTCTAAATTGTCTTTTAAAAAAACCTGTAACAAATAGCACATCTGTAAACAGCAGAAAGTGACTCTAATTTCATACAGCCACCCCCTCCAAAACTGTCTATGTTGACCCAGAGACAGCCTCAAAATCATGTTGGTTTAAAAATATCTCAGGACAAAAACTTACTCTATCCATTTATCAGGCACCCTCATCACTAAAAAGCTATGGTTACATTATATGGGTAGGGGAAAGAGGGCTTTCCCTGCATGTGTGAGTGAGGAGAGAAAGCAATGGAATCGTCACTGTACTAGAATTCAGCTCAAATTGCTCTGCATATAAGTTGCCCTATTCCTTGTATAGCCTGAAGGGATTCAGCCCTGCCTGGTCTGGCATATGAATTAGCCTCTTACCCTCCTTTAAATTCCATCTGACATCTTTATTTCACCCTATGTCCAATGTTACAGAACTATGGTGCTGGTGAATCCTATGACTAACCTCAGTTGACCTCCCATTACTATGGTCTTTCCTTTGTCACTCCCCCTTCCTTGAGACACTACCCAGATCTAAAAGCTTCATATAAAACTGAGTAAGAATTAATCAATACCAGACAAGCTGGCTCCTTCACTGCCAGGCAGCCCTGCAACCAATTCCCGCACACTCATCTGCAGAACTGAGGGGAGGGGGTCTCATTTCTGCTGCCTAGAGAGAGGCTGGCCATCATTAATTCTGGATAAATTAAATCTGAGGAGGCTGAGCTGAAAGAGTCTTAAGTTCTGCTAACTGGAAATAAGTTGTTTGTATTATTAACTGGTGTAAAAGTGGGGATGATCTAAAGCATCCTATCACAACTCCTGCCCTCCAGTTATGTTGGACTGCAAATCCATTAACCACAGCCAATAAGTGCAAGGCATTATAGCCCATTAATATACAAGCAGTCCTCGACTTACAACCACAACTAGAACCAGAATTTTTGTTGCTAAGCGATGCAGTTGTAAAGTGTGATGTCATGTGACTGCATCACTTAGCAACAGCAATCCCAGCCCTTCTCCTTGCCATCGTTAACCGAATTTCACTAGTAGTTAGCTAAGGACTTACCCCGATCCAAGCCATTCCAGGATTGATCCGTCTCAGTCTCAATAAGATAAGGAATTGCCTCTAACTCTCCACACCTGTCTATCTCTCTCCCATCTCTGTCCTTTTGGTCACCCTGCACCCTGACTTCGGGGGCAGCAAGCAGCCCCAGAACCATTTGAGTTACCTGCCACACTGCAGCTTAAGGGCTTCTTGGCACAGTGCAGTTCTGGGGCTGCAAAAAGCCTCTGAGCTGCAATGCACTGGGAAGACACACCTGTCCCACAGGCAACCACAGTTACCCCAATCAAGTCCCAGCCTCGGCTGTCCTGTGCTCCACGGCCCCAGCTGTCCTTCACCCTTTTCTTACTCCCACTGCTGATGAGGCATGCTGGCCCTGGCCCTTCATGAGGCGCCTGCTGGTCCTGTTCTCCAGATCTCCCAAGGAAACTGCCATGCGCAACCTTGGAAAGAAAGTAGGTGGTCATCAGCAAAAGCAGGAAGATGGCAAAGGCCAGCCAGGATGTCAAGGGCTGTTCAATGCAAGAGGCCAAAAGGCATAGCTGGGGGAGATGGACAGTTGGGGGACATTAAAGTGCCCCTGAGGTCCCAACTGTGGGTGGGCTGGTGACCCGAGGTTGTAAGTCCCTTCATTCAGCACTGTCTTTGCCCTCCTCTATCTCCTACCCAAATTTCTTAGAGCAACATCTCCTCTCTCCAGATACCATCTGTTCAAAAGGGATGCCACTCACTCTCAAATTTCCCAGGGGGATCACATGTGCAGCCACAGCATCAAGAGAACAGGGACTACAACTCTTAACGGAATCCTGACTAAAAATGTGCCAGTTGCAGAGTAGATTCTTCCCAAATGTTAATAAGCACCACTTCTGCATAAGTGATAAAACAGCATTTTTTAAAAAAATAAAAAATCAATCACTCCACCTTTCACTAGCCTGTTACCCCAAGCAGATTTAAATATTATGAGAGGGAGAATATTTCTAGGCATCCATTTGCTAAATGACTCTCTGAAAGAAACCCTAGGGAAAAGCAGAATATATACAGAGTAATTGGTAAACTGTGCTTGGAAAAAATCCACTAAGCCTGTATTCTAGAATAAAAATATTGGTCCTAGCCCAGACTGGAGAGCAGCAGTACCACCACATGGTGCTTGGCCCATTTTCAAACATTCAGCCTGTTTTTTTTCATCAACAAAGTATGGAGTAATGACCATGAGCCAAGCAGGCACATGATTTAACGTCTGAAGGGTCAATTTAAAATTTAGTAAGTCAAGACAGGTGTGGCCGGAAGGTAAATCTGGGCCTACTAATACATTTCTTACTATTTGCAGTAGATGGTTGGGATTTCTGTCCCCGTTCTAGAACTATAACAAAACAAATGATCCTAGTTCAGAAAAAGAATATAATTGCAGAAACAAAGAAAGCTTTTAAAAAAGCATGTCTTGATTTTTTTTTAATGTCAGGATTATAAAGCCCGATTATGGATTTGAAAACTATCCTTGAGCTGAGCATGGATATGCTCAGAGGTACTGTGTTCCTTAATTCTATGTTTATATACTGTACCTATAGAACTGTTTTGCAATGACCCCAACTACTATATCTTGGGAGTCTGGTTAAAAAAAAAAAAGCAATTCCCACAAATCTGAATTCTACACACTGTATTTGCAGAGGATTGTCTACATCGGTTCCCAAAAATACTATAACTGCTACTCATAAACAGCACTATCAGTGGTTTAGAAAGCTTGTACGTTTGGTCATCCAGTAGTGATTGTGAAAACTCTGTGAAGTAAAATGTTATTAGGAGCTTTATATTATTTGAAACTGAGAAGCGGTAGCTAGCTTGAATCTGCCTACTGAGCTTATGACAGAAATGACATTTGTATTGGAGACTCTGCTTTTTATTATTTCTTTAAAAAAAGAGATTCTGGAGAAAGAACTGTTTGAGCGCATGTCACATGTAACTTCGCTCTCAGTCCCTCATTAAACAGTTACGAATTTTCCTATAATGCTTTCATTTGACAATTCCTCCTTCAAAAGACAGACTGGGGACTTCACTGTTAATAGGTGAGTACAGCAGCCAACTACAGATGTGGAGTTTTCTAGTACCTGTAGAGATACTCAAAAGGAGAATCTTAAACAGCCGTTTGCCCGTCACTATGGTCTCATCCTCATGTCCTCCTAACTGCAACATGAGCGTGCCCTGGTACCATTTTTAAATGACATGTCCTTGTGACATTGCCTTTATCACATCCCAGCCGAGGGAGGGAGACAGTTTAAGCTGTTCCACTTTTGTAATAATGCATTATCACACTGACATAGTTTTATGTTGCTGTGGGCACACTCTCTCTCTGTGGCCCTTTTGGCTGTGTTGCAGGGAAGAATGGACAACTGGCTTCCGCAGAGACATTTGCCCACATTACGCCTGAGCAGTGCTTTCCAAAGCATTTATCAGATCTTAGGCAGCCTCTTAGTAGACCCAAATTTAGTGCTTATCGAGAGTGCTAGATCTGTGGTTAAAAATACATTCTTTGTGCTGTGCAGAGTAGCAGAAGTAGCATTTTTTGTGCTGCATAGAAGATTGATTTAAACTGAGAGAGCTGGGTTCTGCCAACTGTATATTGCTAGTTCAGTCACCTATGAGTACACGATGGGATTTTCACTGCTTTCACTGATAAGGGTTTTCACATGGCCATTATTTTTATTGCTTCTATAATGTTAGGTTTGGAGCAACACTCTTCTTATTCCTGTGCCATTTTGTGTACTGCACAGGGTACGTCTAGGAGCTGCCTGCCATGGCATTCATTGCTTTGCAGCAACACTTAAATGCAAAAAAGAGCAGCAGCAGAGTAAAGTACAAATCAGAATAAAATGATCTAAAACCTAAATTGTCAGGTTCTTCTGTCCTACTCCTTGTCCCTCAGCAAGCCAGACTGGAATAATTAACAGATACAAAGAATCCTGGATCTTCTGATGAAGAATTTTATTGTAGAGAAGCTAAATAGACATCCTGAATGAATTCCAGCAACTGCTATGAATAAGGTAAATCCTATAGAGAACTGAGAGCCAGTTTGTTGTAGTGGTCAACAGACCAGGCTAGAATCGGGAGGTCGTGAGTTCTAGTCCTGCCTTAGGCATAAAGACAGCTGGGGGACCTTGGGCCAATCACTTTCTCTCAGCCCTAGGAAGGAGGCAATGGCAAACTAGTTCTGAAAACTTTGCCAAGAAAGATGCAGGGCATCTTGTTTAGGCTATCTCCGAGAATCGAATATGATTGAACAGAAGAAATATATCAGAAGGAAGCTGTGCTTTTTCCAAAGATGCCCCTCCATCCAATTGCAGAAATGATGAAAACTTTTTCCCATTCTCTGCTAGCTGACAAGATGACAAATGATGCCCACTCCTTTTTCTCTTCCCAAAGTCAATATCTCCTCCATAGGAAACTCTATAGGAAACTTCCTTGTCAGTCATTTTCTACTCCCAAGTTCTGGAGTGGGGGAGGAAGATGGAAGAGTGTTCTTATCAACCCCAGATTCAGAGGCAGGGAAGCAGGCAGGGAAGGAGGGAAAGCAATCATTTCCCATCCCCAGGCTAAGCTGGGACACGACAGAATTTTTGTAGGCAGTCGACCCTACACCTCTCCCTTGTGGTTCCAAGGGGTGCCTTCCCCCTTAGTCTGGAGAATCATTAGTGCTTTAGGCAAACTGGAAGATCATTTAGGAAGCTTGGATTTTTGCAGGTTTTGCAAATGGAACATGCAAAGCAGGTGGGGGTGTGGATATTTTCTCTGCTTCCTAGGTCTGTGTATTCCTTTAAGTGGATCAAGTGTTCCAATTTGTTCTTTCTGCATCAGGAATCCAATGTATATCCCACGTCATATTTTTCCTCCCCCAACTGAGACTGGAGAAGAAGATGGGGAGACACAAGTGGCATGGAAGGGATTCAAGGATCAGATATATAAGGGAAAAACAATTGGATTTATTTTCATACTAGATGAAGATGCAGTCAGAAGAAAAGTTCCAGCTGTTTCCCAAGGAACTGATACACTGTCTAAAGTTCCTGTAGAAAATGTATAGCCTCAGGAATGTGAGAGGCTAAGGCAGAATCCAGCAGTAGGTAAAAGCCATAACTTGTCAGAAAATACAATCTGTAAGTAGAAGAATGGATAGAGTTGTTACATGCTAACTCATCCATAAACAGTTGTCTTGCTGGTAGCTTAGATAATAAATAATAATAATAGCAGGCAAAGAAGACAACAAGACCTGGCAATGGCTAAGAGCAGTAAAGTTGAAGAAAGAGTCAGAGGGGCTAATTCTGGCTGCACAAGACCAAGTCTTAAGACAAATGCATACAAAGCCAGAATTGATAAGACAGCAACAGACATCAAATGCTGCTTCTGCAAAGAAGCTGAAGAAACAATGAACCACCTGGTTAGTTGCTGCAAAAAGATCACACAGACTGACCACAAACAATGGCATGACAAAGTAGCAGCAATGGTGCATTGGAAGATTTCCAAGAAATACCATTTGCCTGCAAGCAAGAACTGGTGGGACCATAAAATAGAGAAAGTCATAGAAAATGAAGAAGTTAAATTGCTCTGGGACTTTAGAATTCAAATAGACAAGCACCTGCAACATAGTACCCCAGATTTAACAACTGTTAATAAGAAAGACAAAAAAAAGTCTGGCTAGTGGACATTGCAGTACCTGGAGAAAGCCAAAGATAAGACAAAGAACTGGAGAAAATTATGAAATATAAAGACCTGCAAATAAAAGTAGAATGATTATGGCAAAGAAAACAAATATAGCACCAATAATAATTGGCCCCTTGGGTACAATTCCCACAATGGACGAATGGCTGCAAAAGTTGATGGAGTTAGCAGAGATGGCTAAATTGACTGCTTTGATTAAAGAAAAAAACACAACTACTTTTGTTTCTACTTGGAAACCACTTCTGGACTTTGTGCTTGATATGAAAAAAAAATGAAATTTTGGTTTTGGTTTTTACCCATTAGATAGACTATTGTTATAGAAATGGCTAGTTTATACTATTATGTAAAAGTAAAAAGTTGAGGTTTGATGTTATTATCTTATTCTACTGCACCAAGGGGAGTCAGATGTCAACAACTTTCTTTTTCCCTTCTTTTCTACACTTTCCCCTTCCCTTTTCTCTTCCATATTTTTCCTATTATTTGCTTTTGTATTTTTGTATTCTATATTATAAACTAATAAAAAAAAATAAACCTGAAAAAGAGCCAGGTTACATTTAATAAATAAATTCACCAAGAAAGAATCAGTGTTTTCATATATTGATTGTTAATAGGTTTATGTAAGCAATGTCTACGCCTTGGTTGAGCAATGCATTAATTATTGCTTGCTGGGATACTGAGTCAAATGCCTTTTTGTAGTCAACGAAAGCCATGCACAGAGGCATGGTGTACTCATTGTGCCTTTCAATGACTTGCTGAACAACCTGGATGTGATCCATTGTGCTGTAGCCACTTCTGAATCCTGCCAGCTCCTTTGACTGTACATTTAATGTTCTCAATATTCTTTTTGCTATTATCTTGATGAAAAACTTGTAGATGACTGAAAGAACGCTTATTGGGTGATGGTTCTTTAAATCATCTTGGGCCCCTTTCACTTCAGCATTTTTCCATGCACCAGGTATTTTTTTCTTTTCTGAGGCATCTCGAGCATAGTTTTGCTAGTATCTTGTGTAAACTGTGACCACCAGTTTTCAGCATTTCAACCATAACAAGAGTCATTTCCTGAAGCTTTGCCATTTTTCATTGATTTTATGGCACTTGATACTTCCTCCACTAGGATATCTGGCATTTCCTTTTTCGGTGTTGTTACTTTTGAGTGATCTTGATCTTTGTATAGCTCTGAATAGAATTTTCCAAGTATTTCCAACATTTCCTGTCTTGTTCTACTGTACATACAGGGCCATCTTTACGTTTTAATGCAAAAAAAATTCTTGTATTTATAAGCTTGCATTTTGCTCTATTAATCCTGTTGTTTTCTTCAATTGCCTTTTTCACAAGTTTCATGTTAAACTGATGCATTTCTTCTTGGATACGTTTTCTTATGGTCTTGCAAAGTTCAACATACTCCAGTTTATTAGTGAAACTTCCTGTATTCTTCATTGTCCATCATTTTTTCATTAAATCAATAGTTTCATCAAAGATTTTTGACTGTACAAAGTTTTTTTTTTCCAGTGGTACTATAGATATAGCAGATTCAAGGACATTTTTGAATTATTTGTTCATTTTGGTCCATAATGTTCATCTCTTCCAAATCTTACAATAGACCAAAGCGATTCTCAAAATTGCTGTTCTCCTCTAATAGCTTATCACTCTTTATTTTTGTTTTTCGTGATGACTTTATCATTTTCATATGCTCTTTTCTACAGTCTATCTTCACTTTACCTTGTACCATTCTATGGTCACTTCCACCGTTAAAACGATTGACAGTACAATTGCAAAATATAGTTTTATCATTTGACATGATTTAGTCAATTTTGCTTGTGTATCCAGATGGACTCTTCCATGTCCATTTTCTGCTAGTCTTTTTCTTGTAAAATAGGTTCATGATGTATAAAGTTCCTGTCCTTCAGCAAAATCTACTAGTCTGTCACCTCTATTATCTTGTTCACCACTTCCATATGGGCCAGTCATTTTTTCTCCAGTTATTGGTCTACCTATTCTTGCATTAAAATCACCCATTAGTATTTTTTATCGGCATTTTTCTTTGTCTTGAAAGCGGGTCACATTATCATAAAACTCTTTGACCTCATCATCACTATAGCTTATTATTGGCACGTAAACCTGGATGATTTGAAGCTTGTATTGTTTGTTCAGTTGAATGATGCATTGAACTACTCTGTCTGATATACTTTCAAATTTTACTACAAAGTCTTTCAGCTTTTGGTTGATGAGAAGGGGCATTGTCTTACCTGAACGCCTTTTCTCAGCATGATGAATGGAGAATCCACGAATGGGTTAACTCTGTCTTCCTGCCCAATTAGACCAAGTCAGTCAAAGTTGCCACACCCATCCTGGACTAGGTCACACCCCAGTCTCGACGAGGGCGAAGCTAATGACAGTACGACGTGTTGGCTCCCAGATCCCTGACACTGGACCTGACTGCGCCTAAGGGATGGGTGTGGATTCTCCATTCATCATGCTGAGAAAAGGCATTCAGGTAAGACAACGCCCCTTCTCCAGCATGAAGACTGGAGAATCCACGAATGGGACATACCAAAGCCCTTCTGTCCCTATGGGAGGGAAGCAGCCTGGGCCTGTGTCCCGGCCGTCGGCACTATCTGCTGTAGCACCCTCCGGCCAAAGGAGGCCTCCGCAGAGGCAAACTTATCAAGTTTGTAATGTCTCACAAAAGGGGAAGGCGAAGACCACGTCGCCGCCCTGCAAATGTCATCTATAGTCGCTTGTGCAGCCCATGCTGCAGAGGTAGCAGCACTTCTAGTGGAATGCGCCGTCACATGACTTGGAACTGATAAGGAGTGCGCCTGATACGCCCCTGAGATACAGGCCCTGATCCACCTGCCAATGGTAGAAGACACCTTCTGACCTTTAGAGGCAGGTTGGAATGAAACAAAAAGGGCTTCAGACCTGCGAAAGGCCGCCGTCCGCTTGATGTAATAGCGTAACGCCCTGTGTATGTCCAGAGTGTGCCATTGTCGTTCCAAGTCATGAGACGGGTTAGGACAAAAGTCCAGCAACACGATCTCTTGTGCTCTGTGAAACATAGTGTTAATCTTGGGAATGAATGAGGGGTCCAAACGTAGGACCACTCTGTCTTGGTGAAAGACGCATAAGTCCTCCCTGATAGAGAGAGCTGCCAGCTCCGAGATGCATCTAGCCGAGGTAACTGCAACCAAGAAGGCAACCTTGAGAGACAAGGACCGCAGGTTGCAGGTTCTAATGAGTTCAAAGGGTGACTCGGTAAGGGCCTGTAAGACCCGCGGCAACTCCCAAGAGGGATACCTATGAACCACGGGCGGTTTGCTGCTGGTGGCCCCCTTGATAAAGGAGCGGACCATGGGATGCTGAGCCAATGGGTCCGAGTTGTCACAGGTAAACACCGTGGATAGAACCACCACCTGTCTGCAGATAGTGTTGGCCGCCAAGCCCTTATTAATGCCTCCCAAAAAATAGTCCAAGAGTCATGGAATAGTCACATCCGAAAGAGCCAAGTGGTTCCTTTCGCACCATTGGCAGAAGTTTCTCCATGTGGAGTCATAAATGCGATTCGTTGCCGGCCTTCGGGAGGCCTGAATCATGGAAATTACTCCTGACGAGTAGAACTCCTGAGTCAGGATCCAGTGTTCAAGTGCCAGGCGGTTAACTGGAGCCATTGGGGTTCTGGATGTTGTATGACTCCCTGTATGAGTATTATCCGATCTGGAGGAATCCTCCACAGAGGGGCCACGGAAAGGTTCATGAGGTCGGCAAGCCACGGTCGTCTCGGCCAGTGTGGAGCACTGAATATTACCTGAATATTACCTCTGCCCGTTCCTGCAGTTGTTTCTGATGACTGCCGGGATCAGAGGGAGAGGGGGGAAAGCGTACAGCAGTCCCCCTGGCCATGGATTGCGAAGGGCATCCGCTCTCTCTGCCCCCAGAGAGGGGAACCGGGAGAAGAATCTTGGAAGCTGAGAGTTCGCTGGGGAAGCGAACAAGTCCAGAACCGGGTGACCGAACCTCTCCGATAGCTCCCTGAAGAGATCCGGGTGTAGACGCCATTCTGAATGGTCCACTGTCGACCGGCTTAAATAGTCCGCCTGTCGATTCGCCTCTCCCGAGATGTGTTCGGCCTTCAGAGAGAGAATTTTCTCTGCCCAGGATCCCAGTAACTTGGCCTCGGCCATGAGAGACCTGGAGCGGGTAGCGCCTTGACGGGTCACATGGACCTTCGCCACCACATTGTCCGTGAGGACCAGCACGTGTTGCCTCGCAATCTTGTTGCGGAAGTGGCGGAGGGCCAGATGTATAGCTCTGAGTTCCAACCAATTGATGTTATGCTTCAGGTCTAACCGGGACCACTGGCTCTGAGCCAACTGAGACTGAAGGTGCGCTCCCCAGCCAAACAGACTGGCGTCTGTAGTCAGGGTTAGCCGGACGGGTTCCTTGAACAGCGACCCTCTGGCTACCGCTGGGGAGGTCCACCACAGAAGGGATCCTAGGGTCTGGAATGGAACCCGTACCCTTAGGTTGGAGGAGCTTGTGCCCAGTCTTTGAAATGGGAGCAAGAACCACTGAAGGTTTCTGGAGTGTAGTCTGGCCCAGGGCACTATTGCTATGCATGATATCATCTTTCCCAATAGTTGGGAGAGCATAGCCAGTGTCACTACACGCTCCCTGCGGACCTTGAGGACCCTGGCTCGAATGCTGTCCTGACGCTCCCGAGACAGGTAGACCTGACAAAGGTCTGTGTCTATCACCGCGCCCAGGTGTAGAAGGCGGGTTGAGAGAATCATCTGGCTCTTTCGAAAGTTCACCGAGAACCCGTGGTCCTGAAGTGTCTTTATAGTTAAGGCCAGGTCTGCCTGGGCGGTCAGAGTAGAGGACGACTGGATGAGAATGTCGTCCAGGTAACACTGAATGTGTACCGGTACCAAGCGTAGATGTGCAGCGATTACTGCCAGGATCTTGGTGAAAATCCTTGGAGCCGACGAGAGGCCAAACGGCAGGGCTTTGTACTGATAGTGATTGTTGGAATAGCAAAACCTGAGAAATTGCCGGTGGTTTGGAAGGATGGGAATGTGGAGATACGCCTCTGTAAGGTCTATTGACGTCATGAAGTCTCCCCGTCTGACGCTGGCCAAGATGGACTGGAGCGTTTGCATCTTGAATTTCCGGTATGAAAGGTGGGAGTTTAGACCTTTGAGGTCGAGTATCACCCTCCATCCCCCCGAGGCCTTCAGGACTACAAAGAGGATGGAGTAAAACCCCTTTCCTAGTTGACCGGCTGGAACCTTCTCTATGGCTCTTAAATTTAACAAATGATGAATGGCTTCCCTCATGAGGCCCTTTTTTACTGGGTTCCTTGACGGAGGACAGGAAATAAAACATCTTGGAGGCCTGGTCACGAACTCCAGAGACAGGCCGTCTCTGATGGTGCTTAGCACCCAAGAGTCCGTGGTTGTGGTCTCCCGTTGGTGGACAAAGTAAGTTAGTCTGCCACCTATGGGAGAGGCCTTCCCCGAGTCACTTGGATCTACGAAAGGGACGGCCTCCCCTGCCTCGAAAGGACCGCTTACCCTGAACCTGTTGTCTGGATCTGTCCCTGTAACCGGACCGGTCAAATGAACGGTCCAGGCCGGTAGGAAAGGGCCGGGATATTTGGCCCGAGTCTGAGTCCGGTCCTGACCGAAAGGAATGACGGCGGGCATACGGGAAGAACCGTCGGCCCGACCTCTTGGAAAGGTGGGAAAGCACCCTCTGTTTCTCCCTGTTTTCCATTAAATAGGGAGTCAGGGCCTCCCCAAAGAGACGCCCGCCCTGGTACGAGGTGGCAGCCACCCGCCATTTGTGTTTGGTATCAGCTCTCCAATTCCTGAGCCACAGTAACCGGCGTGCAGCGACGTTGGAGGCTATGGCACGAGCCGAAAATCTGGCAGCGTGTAGAGACGCATCTGCCATATACTCCGAGGCTGCCATTAACTTGGTTAAGTCCTGATGGACTCTTACCTCCTCTGGAGGAATTCTAGCCTGGAGTTGACGGAGCCAGATGAGAGAGATTCTGGCGAAGAATGAAGTTGAGGTGGACGCTCTTATTGCCCATGCCGAAGCCTGGTGTGTCCTTCCGAAGGAAACCTCGAATTTTTTGTCCTCGGCCTTCAACGCCTCCGCCATATCTCCTGGCACCTTGGAAGCCGAAAACAAAGGGGTTAAGGACTCGTCCACCTCAGGCACTTCCAGCGCCTCATTCAGAGCCAGTGCCGTGTCAAATAATTTACGGTCAATTCCCCCGAGGGAGGGAAAAGTGCCCGGCAATTCCCATTGCCCCTGTACAGTGTTCAAGAACATAGGAGGGCAAGGGATCTGTTGGTGTTTGACAACCGGTTCGGAAAACAACGGGCTCATGTCCTGGCTAGGGGCCGGTTCAGAGACCGAAGACTGATCCGGACCGATCTTACCGGTAGCACAAGCCTTGCGGAGCAGGGATGGGAAGAGCGTTGGATTGAATAGACCTACAAGGGGAGGAGGATCCTGAGGAGGTTCCTCATCATCCGACCACTGCCCTTCCGTGTGGCTATACTCCGCATATTCTGAAACACCGCTCCCAATTGAGTGTGGGGGTGAAGCGGAATCCGGGTAGTGAGGAACACCAGATCGCGAGAGGCCCGGTGAAGCCAAGGAAGCCATTGGGGCGAAAGTGGATTGTTGACACATTGTAGATGCCATTGCTTGAGCAACTGCCTGGGAAATCATGGCCTGCAGTTGATCCGTGAAAGATGGTCCCTCCAGAGACCGAAGCCTCACTGCAGTGGGGGTAAAAGTAGTCGTTGGAGCCTGCAGTTCACCCGCGAAGGATAGCCCCTCTTGAGGCCGAAGCCCCGCTACAGTTGGAGTAAATGTAGCCTCTGGTGCTTGAGGGGGTCCTTGAGGCCTGGGATCCTCTTCAAAGAGGGAAAGGTGCTCCTGACAAAACCCAGGTGAAACACCCCGGTCAGGGTCCTGTTCTGGGGACCATGCCGGCGCAGGAGGCTCAAGACGTGGGCCACAAGTTGGCATCGCAACTGTGGTAGGGGGCGGATTGTCCGTCTCCCCTACAGCCAGCTTTTGTGCACGGGAGAATTGTTTCTCTAAAGCACGATGTCTGTGGCTGGCCTGTTTCTCGGCCGCTATGGAGACTCTCTTGTCAAAACTGGTCTTAGCTTTGGCCTTGATCTTAGCAGCTGCCTCCTGGTTAGAGGACTTACGCTTTGTGTGTCCACCCGAGGTGGAAGCCTGTGGCTCGGTGTTATCTGCCATTATAAATCGAGAGTTTTCAGTGGAGTGCTGAAGTATCTCGGTCTGCAAGAGATACGGCTGTGGCCCACCAAGGTGGGACTGGCCTGCACGTGGATCTGTGATAGTCCGGCCCACCGGCAAGGTCGGAGTCACACTTAGCGACGGATGATACGTGTGTCACTTAGTGGTGTTGAACCAGAGTGCAACAGACCTACCGTCAAGGTCAAGTTCGCGTTTAGTGATGGGATCACACGTGTCTCACTTAGTGGCGGCAAGCTTCAAATGTAACGGCCGTTCCACTAGATGCAGACTATGGCAAACAGGCTATAGCTGGCAAGGCCCCAAAAGGTTAAAGCTTTCAGTAGTGATGGTTGCCAGTTGAGAGAAGGAAACAGGTCTGGGACCAATTCTGTGTTGGGCCTGGTAAGTGAGGCCTGTGGATGCGGCCCAGTATTTCCTTATTATGGAGCAAAGGTCCTGGCCCTCCCTTCTGCGCGAGGTTTGTGAAGCAAACAGGTCTCAGAGAGACTGCTCTGACCGGACAGCCTGTAGAACAGGCAGGGCCGTTGCGGCCTGCAACGTGCTAAAGCAC
Source organism: Azemiops feae (assembly GCA_023970755.1). Lineage (NCBI taxonomy): Eukaryota > Metazoa > Chordata > Lepidosauria > Squamata > Viperidae > Azemiops > Azemiops feae. The sequence continues at coordinate 2,313,445 of JALGBA010004283.1, forward strand.
AAAATGGCGGCCGCCAAATTGCTTGGATAGAAAAACAACTGACTTCGCTTGTCCCACTGATTGGAACTATAAGCAATCAGAATTGGATTGAAACTTTGGCAAAAAAACAGCTGCTTTAGCCTTGAGATTGCTCCCCCCCCCTTGCTCCATCTGAAATTCGGGCCTATGACTGCAATCACAGTCAAAAGGGCGGCCGCGACTGTTTCTCCCCTTTTCTAATCCGATCTGGGGGGGAAACAGGACAGATCTACCTGGTCTGTGAGTCTCTGTCGATTGCCAGCTGATGCGGGGCAATTGGAACCAACAGGCACAACAAAACGAGCCGGCAGAATCTAAAGCAGTTCGCCACGCGGCGCCCAAAATGGCGGCCGCAACGATCAGCTGAGTGATCGGCAAGGCGAAGACTACCTAGTAAAAAACAAACTCTCTTTGAAAAAGATATACCGATCTGGGGCAGCGCTGATCCCAGTGCTGACCAGATGGTAACAGGAATAAAGGAATCCACAAATGGAATAAACTGTATACGACCTGCTTTTTTCAATTTGCTGGGAGCCAAATTTGCACGTCCGTTCTGGGCTAAAGACCAAGTCGAGACTGCGGTGTGACCTAGTTCAGGACGGGCGTGGCAACTTTGACTGACTTGGTCTAATTGGGCAGGAAGACAGAGTTAACCCATTCGTGGATTCTCCATTCTTCATCCTGGAGAAAACCAGCTCTGCCACATCGTCCATCTTCAGTACCTCTAGTGTAGAGTAAATGCCCAGTCCTATCAAGTTCAACTGAATTTTCATCTTTTCATCTTGTTTCACATAATCCAATGATATCCCAATATGTACATTTGTTGAGTTTAATCAGCAGTTTTTCTAGTCGAGTGTCTGTTTTCATTGTTCAAATGTTGACTGTTCCTATGTCCAAAGTCCAAAGGCAATCTGATTTAACCTGGTGATTCTTAGCACCCTCTGCCTTTGGGCAGGTCTTCCCACTACCCTGGGTAATTGCCCTAGGGCCTCCGGAGAATGAGGGCCATTTTTGAGGTTGTATTGGCATGTGGAAGGAATAGACCATAATCTGCCACAGTGATCCAATGCGGGTTGGCAGATGTGATCAGTGTTAGTCTGAGTTATCCATCATGGCCTGTTTGCTTTGGGAGACCCTTCTGGACATATACATGTCCGATGACATAGCCCACAATTTCATTTACCCATACAAACCCCTTCATCTCATCAAGGACCCAATCATAGGAGAAATACTGAGAAATAAAGCATAATAACAACTCTCCCAAAATAGGCTATGGATTAAGTATCTCTTTCCAAGATAACATGACTGGCATACCTTGATGCCAGACACCACTGCTGTTGAATAATCAAGTGTTATTTAGCATAGACAGGAGGCTCAACATGGGATGAAATGAACCATCTCAGATACAGTGTCCTGATAGATGGGAGGCCAGTAATAAAATCCAAATTACTTTCCAATTTTTGTGTGAGAGGAGGCAAGGGTGCAGTAGATTGCCAGGTTTCTACATTAAGTGCTTGGAATTGTGGCAGGTGTAACAAGCAGGTTTTGATATCTGCTCAAACAAAAGCCACCAAAAGTTCAGTTGAGCAGTCTTAAATATGCCAAAATGGCCCACTAGCATGCTATTATGGTAGTTTCAATTATTCAGGGAAAAGGGAATACAAGTCTTCCCATTTCCAGTAAAAGCAAGAGGATGGATTTAGCAGAGCCCACAAATATGTCTTGCTACAGTAAGCAAATTCACTTGATGAACTTAGAATATGCCTTCTCATCACCAAGAGTTGCATCAATCAAGCCCAGTAGCATAGATGGGGGGGATAGAGTTTTCAATTTACAAAACAGATTTAGGGACTGGGTTACAGAAAGGGTGGTGCAAGGCAGAATGAAATCAATTTTGGTACGATACATTCTAGTGTTCTCAGAAAATGTATGGTGCTCTAAAGCAGGGGTGTCAAACTGTCGGCCCATGGGCCGGTTTCATCATACCCAAGCCGCGCCCACCCCATTGCCGGCAATGCAAAAAGAGTCACGATACGTCGCAACACGTCACGTGACGTGGCGAGTTTGACACCTGTGCTCTAAAGAATCCAAAACAAGTATACTAAATGCACATTTCTCAAGTTTAGCATATGAGCTGTACTAGCAAAGCTGTTCAATACTATTTGGATCTATTCAATGTGGATAATGAATCTTCTAAATAAATCAATGTATCATCTAAATAAAGAACCAACAGTACAAAATTTCATGAAAAATATTGATAAATTTTATAAAGATTAAAGGGACATAAACTATTGACTGTTACTATGTTCTCAAAATGTATCAAAGGCAGGTAAGAATTTGTGCCACTCCTGCATGCAAATCAGATTTAAATTCTCCAGAGATTTAACTTAGTAAAAATATATCTCGTGTAACCATTCCCAAAATTCAAAAATTGGAGCTAGGGAATCCCTTAAGGAAATAGAATTAGAAGCCTGAAATCATAAACTATTCTGTTTTTATTAATTTTTATTAAAAGTGTTTACATAGTTAAAAGACAAATACAAAAGTATATGAAGAAAAAAGTGCAAAAAAGAAAAATAATTAAAGAACTTCCATCCTTCTGTACAGAAATTACAATCAAACTCATTATCCTTCCTTAACATCCCTTCAGCCCCCTTATTAAATCTTTTTTCAATTGTCACATCAGAAATTACCATCTCCAGAAATCACTTTTTTTTCACTTTCAGTTCACAAAAGGTTTCCAGTCTTTTATTAAAGTACTTATTTATTTTGTTCCTGACCAAACAGATGCATTTTGCCATCTTTACAATCCATTCTTCCATTGTGGATACTTCAACATTTATCCATCTATTAGCATAGATAATCTTGCTGCAGTTATCATATCATAAAAACTCATGCCAACCAAACCTCAGGTAATGTGCTTCTAATTCTAACTTTCTTTTTCTCAGCGAGATACACTCTTGTCATCCAAACCAAGCAGCAGGCTGCAAAATACATTTTAAAATCAGGCAATCGTAATTCTTTTCCTTCTTTTGCAAATTGAAGATTTTTATAGTTAATCTTTGGTTTCGTACAGTGCCATATAAATTTGGATATGTCTTTTTGCCATTGATTGAAAGATGCATCACTTTTTAAAACAGATATTGTTTGAAATAAAACATCTCTCTCGGTAATACATTCATTTTAACCAAAGGAATACTTCCAAACAATGATAATTGCAACTTTTCCCATCTTAATATTTCTTTCTTAATTTCATTTCATACATTATGGAGAGTAGTTTGGTCTAGTGGTTAAAGCACCAGGCTAGAAAGCAGAAAACTGTGAATTCAAGTCCCGCCTTAGCCATGAAAGCTAGCTGCATGACCTTGTGCCAATCACTCTCTCTCAGTCCAACTCACTTCATAGGGTTACTGTTGTGAGGAAAATAGGTGTGTTGAATATGTTCACCATCTTGAATTATTTGTAAAAATAATAAAGGCAGAATGCAAATAAATAAATAAAATAAATACCTTAAAATAATTATTGTGAAGTAACATATAATTGGTATTACCGGTAGTCATAATAACACCAACATATTTTATTTTTTCCCCTCAATCTGACAAATCTGTTTTTGCAATCAATTCTTTTTTATTTTTTGTTAACATCTTTGTTTTCTACTTATTAATTTTAAGTCCAGCAACACATCAAATTCCTTTAATTTTTCCATTAATGTATCTGTTCCTTACATAGGATTTTCCAAAATTAAAACCAAATTGTCTACAAATGCTCTTAATTTATGTACTTTTTAAACCATAATTCCAGTTAGTCTCTCATTTTGTCTGATATCTTTGTTCAAAACTTCAAGTGCCAGAATGAAAAGCAGTGGCAAAAGTGGGCATCCTTGTCTTAACCCTGGGTTTCAGAGTTTTGTCAGTTCACCATTACCTATAATTTGTGCCTTTGTAAAGAATATATTGATTTTACCCATTTAATATTTTTCTCCAAATTCCATATTTTACAAAATTTTAGAAAGAAAAGTCCAGTTCAACTTATCGAATACTTTTTTTGCATCAAGAGACATCAATGCCATTCATTTTTTCATTATGATGTTCCAAATATTATCAAATATTAAGAATATTTGTAATATTGTTTCTTAACTGCCTATTAAGCAAAAAGCCACATAGATCTTCATGGATAAATTCTTGCAAGACACTTTTCATCAGGAATTGTAATTTAATTTCCTGCGAGATATTTTTCTTTCCTGGACACCTCTTTAATTCTTCTGCTTTCATTATCATCTCCATTTTGCTTTTGCTTTTTGCCTTTTCAATTTACCATTTTGCTGTATAAATTGTCCTCCCATAAAAGCGTTACTTGCATCTCAAACTGGGCTTATGTCCAGGCCTTTATTTAGATTCATCTCAAAAAATTATTTTAAATTTTTGCAGTCATCAGTTTTTGATTCTTTTTGTAGCAAAGCTTAATTTAGCTTTCATATGTAAGTTCTGCCTCTACCCTTATAAACTAAAGTCACTGAATTATGATCTGAAGAAGTTTTTAGCAACAACTCTACTTTATTAGTATAAATAACAACTTGCTTAGAAATCTAAAACATCTATTTTTTGAGAAAAATCTGTGCCTTTCAGGAAAATATGTATACTCTTTGGAATCACCATTTTTTGGTCTCCATATATCTATAAGCTCAAACTTGTCCATTATTTCAAAAATAATTTCATAATTTTCTTTGAGGTCATGGTTCCGATAGATGAGACCAGTAAAAACAGAACTCCAAGTCAAGAGGTTTCCTTAAAGAACATATTTATTGGCTACAAAGTATCAGCACGGTCAAAAGTGAAACCAAGACTGGAGTTCCCTCCCAAAGGTTACAATGTTACTAAGTTGAACTTCCCACCCCAGCACTATGTCATAATCACATTCCCCAATTAACTACTTTGGCGGGCTTTCTAACGGAAGGCTCAGCCCTCCAAAACCCAGGCAGCAATGACCTTGGTTCTCACGGGACAATTTATTGTTTAGCCTAACGTTAAAATCACTCATCCTGCTCCCATTACTGTGGCAACCGAAAACGAAGTGGAAATGGCTTCAGCCAAGATGGTTGCAGCATTGACACTTGTATTGATTTAATTCCTTTCAGAGATTCCTTTTATGGGCACACCATTCCATTCTAATCTCCCCCAAAACACTAATTTTCATAGGACAATTCTACCAATTTTTCCAGAGGTCCCTTGAAAAATATGCCTTTATTGTCATTTATTCTCCAATATCATAGTTTATTTCATTCCAATTGATTTCAACTCTTACATATCTGCCATGGTCATTGTTCATTATCAGTTTTGATTGTAACTGTGGGTTTATATAAAAAACAATTCCATTTTTCTTGGTAGTCTCTGTTGACACAAATATTTGTCCAATATTTTTTAAATCAAGTATTTATCTTTTTTTCTTTTTACATATGCTTTTTGTAGACAAATTACATCTTGCTTTAATTTTTTTTAAAATAGAAAACCTTTCTTTTTAGGGTCTCCATTTATACGTATCCATTAGGCATGTAAAGTCCATGTTTATAAATTTAGTAAAGTCTATATGCCAATAGTGCCTAACGTTGTAGATTCTTCCTTGTCTTCTTTCTATGCTGCAAATCTCACCGAGGTGACTAGGCAGCTTGTTCTATTTGTTGCATGATTTTGTCTTTCTGATATAATTGTGCTTTGTCGATCTCTTCTTTGAACCTTTATAAACATCTCTCCTCTTTTTGACTGAGTCGATACCTTTTTTGATTAAAAGTTAGGATTACTTCTTCCAGTTTATCCCAACAATATTGTATCCTTTCTGTTTAAGTTTATCTGTCAAAAAATATATTTGTTTCTCTTGCGTAAAACTCTAGTAGGTATTTCTTTGAGCACAATTATATCTGAGTTACTTATCCATAATTTCGTATTGAAATGTTGTTGTGGAAACTGGTCTCTTGTCTTCTTCCTGATAAAGGATACAAGTACTCTATATTTCTTGGTACTTGGCATATCTTATATTAATTCTGTAAGTTTATTTACTTCTGCATTCATACGCTCTTCATCCCATTCCCAAAATGTTAGGAATTCTATGACTCTCTCTGTAATAACTTTACCAGATTCCTCAGATTTTCCCAGGTTTTTATTCATCAAATCTTCCATATTTGCACATTTTTCCTTTATTTTCTCTTCAAAAATAGTCAGATCTCTTTTAGGTGATGCAGACATTGAGGCAATTATTGATGCTCTACATTCTTCCCTAATTCATAGACTCATAGGGCTGAAAGGGACCTTGGAGATATTCTAGACCAGGGGTGTCAAACTGCCGGCCCGCGGGCCGGACGCGTCACGTAGAAGCCGCGCCCACCCCATTGCCATCAATAGCAAAACCGGCCCGATACGTTGCGTGACGTCATGTGACGTCACGAGTTTGACACCCCTATTCTAGACCAACCCACTGCACAAGGCAGGAGTCCATACAGGACAAATGGCTGTCTAATCTTTTCTTGAAAAACTCCAGTGATGGAACACCTACAATTCTGGAAGGCAAGCTATTGTTCAAATATCCTTTGTAAAGACTCTGGCCAATTAACAATAAATATTGAGCATTAGTCATAAATAAGATCAGAAATCCCCAAGCATTTGGCTATTGGGTACATTTTGAAAATCATAGAATCATAGGGTTGGAAGAGATCTTAGAAGTCTTCTAGTCCAACACCCAGTTTAGTGCAGTAATCCTCATACCATCCCAGACAAATGACTGTCCAGTCTTCTGTCAAAATCTTCCAAAAATGGAGTACCATGACTTCAAATGGTAAACTGCTTCATTGCTTAATAGCTCTGTGTCATGTCAGTTTTGAACCATTTTTCAGATATTTATGGTGGAGGGAAAAATCATTAACGAAGAGCCTGCAGTGGTGTTAATTAGCTAATATTTACTACCATGGTTCTAAGAAGACTTTAAAAACAAGAAAAGGGCCCTACATTTCTCCTACACATGTACATCATATACTTAGATTCCCATGTGCTCACTAATAGATTTATTGCAGCATTTCTGGTAAAATTACTCTAAAATATTCAACCAAAAGTATCTTATATGTTCTAACTACCAAGAGTGGAAATGTGGACTCCTCTTTTATACACCATCACAAGCCAGTTACCATTCTGTTCGCTATAAACTTGGAAGACACTACTGTGCTTATGTCATGGCTTATGAACCTCTTAAGAGTTACCTAGTTGGACACTGTGGTAACAGAATTTTGCCCTGGGTAAGCTATTAATCCAGCTCAGCATGGTGCTTCTATTCTCCTCATAGTGCCCGGTATTAGCTCTGCCAATTAGCACCATTGCAGGCTCTTTGTGAATGATTTTTCCCTCCACCATGAATGTCTGAAAAATGGTTCAAAACTGACACTATTCCAAGCTATTACTGACATTGAAAACATTCTGATTATGTCAGAGTTAATTATATTACAGATTGGAGCAGCCCTCAAGGTATGGAGAAAGCTGTTTGTATGTGTTAAGAGTGCATTTCTGCAGCAATGCAAGAATGGGCTGCAGTCACAGAAGAACTGGGCTGTAGATTTCAATTTTTCATTTTACAGGCCCTATATTTCAAATCAATTCAAGCATGGTAATGAAACTAATTGTTTCCAAACTTTACAGATACATTTTTCTCATAACTCCAGAGCACTTGAATCCCTGAAGCAATACTACAATAGATATTTCTATGCCATGTTTTTTCTACCATTCTGATTTTGCAGAATATTGGTGTTGAAAATTTGGGGGGTCAGATTTTTGGCAAGAATGTATTTTAAATTTGCATTTAAAATCAAATAGTTATGGCAGGGGCCTCTTTTTTTCCAAAATATATAATAATTCACCACAAACTGACATTCTTCCAAAAATCTAAGACAGTTATGAATAAGAAACAAGGCATGGCTTGTGTGTCATGCTGGCAGTTTAGGTCTTTTATCTCATTCATATCCTTTATGCTATCTCATTCTCATTCTTGCTATTAGCTCCCTTCTTTGCCCACTCCCATTTTTTTTTGCTCCATATAAAAGCTAGATAGACATATTTTGGTGAATTACAATTGGTTGGATCTAAATCAAAGCTAAATAAACCACACTAAGGATTAACCTGGGGGGGGAGGAGGAGATGCTTGTTAAGGACTACAAAAGCAACAGGAACACATTTTGCCTCTTAAAATCTCAAAAGAGAAAAAAACAAGGCTTTTTGAGGCTTCAAATTGTTTTAATAGGTGCCTTAAATCCCGGCACTGAGATGCTAATTTTGCCCTCTTAAACGCTCACCCTAGGGATACTCTGGGTAGCACAAATGAGGCTGTGATAACCTGTGGCCCACTGGCTGTGAAATGCCCTCACTTTGGCTTAGTACAATAAGCAGATGCACAATTTAGTATCCATTTCAGCTGGCTTCCAAAAATTAAGTTCGGTGCCTGACTGCAGTTTTTAGCCCTTAGGAAATACGTTTGAGGTGTGTGTTGTGTATTGCTAATGTGTGTTGTGATGGGAATGTATTATATGGTTGTATGATATTGGGAATGTAGGAAAATGCATGAATGTCCAAGAAGCTTCTTCACATGTTACCATCTTATTTGCTGTGAGATATTAATTGGTCTGCACATCTGCTATCTAACCACTTACTGACACATATTATAGGCCTGCAGTGTGTCTCTTTTAGATGGCTTTTAGCCACAAGCAGCTTTGCAAGGCTGTAAGGTTTTGAACCATATGCCTTGTCGCATACTGTTTCTTTTATTTAAATCACGTTAAAAATAGATTTCTAATGTAGCCTTAGTCTATTTTATTCAGTTGAATTTTTATGTTAAGCTCTCCAGGCAACAATTGGTACAGGTGGGGGCTGTATAAATAATACAACAATTATCTGCTACCACAAACACTACAGAGGAATCTCAAGGTTTCTCTGAAGATAAGCAAGATTATTTCGACTATTAACATAATAGGAACACACCACAGGAGGATGCAAATGTGCATATGGGAAGCATATTTGCATGCAAGTGCCTGTGGGCATGAATATATAGAATGGGCAGCTGAAAACATTAGCAGAGGTACACAGAAGCAAGGTTAGTTCGTGTATTGCCTCTATTACATATGTCTGTCTAAATATTCCATCTGGCATATGTTACAATTGTATGAAAACCAGATGGAACCCTCTGTAAACCTTTCCAGTATCCTGCCCTAACTGAGCCCCAGCCCACATTCTGTCTCCTCAAGTACTGTAGCAAGGCAAGGACTCCTTCTGCTCTCTGCTGGTGAGACCGTGAAACTGACTTGAATGACAACGCAGACAGGCAGCGAATAGGAGCCAGACCCATAAGAAATATTGCCTCTGACATGTTTGACAGCTGAGATGGGACACGTGTTAACCCACTGTGGAGCCAGGGAATGGCTGGTAGCAAGTAGGAATTCAAAGTACCCACAAATAAACCTAAATGAAATCAATTAGATGCATTTGTGAGTAAGCAGAATCGGGATTGGATTGAAACTTGCAAAAACCCTTCAATTTAGCACTTTCATGCTGTCACGCTAAGAACTGGGAGTATAGAATGAATTTCAGCAAATGTCAATGAAGCAAGCTTGGTACTGGACAATTCAGCCTGCACATAAGTGTGCACCCATACTGTATATACAGTATACACCACATAAACATATATACTATACTTGCTGGACTTAAGAAGATCAATCTTGAACTTCTTTTAGTTTACAACAGTGATTGGATTTATATATCATGTTAATCTGTGACTTGTTTATCTATGTCAGGGGTAGGCAACCTTGGCTCTTTTATGACTCGTGGACTTCAACTCCCAGAATTCCTGGCTCAGGAGTTGAAGTCCACGAGTCATAAAAGAGCCAAGGTTGCCTACCCCTGATCTATGTCAACTGGAAGCTCACAGATAGTATTAAATCATAAGCTGTATTTTCCAAATTACAACCAAACCAAACAGGGAACATGAAGACCTCGATCTCATCTATTCCTACATATATTTATCCCCATGTGCCCCTCAGTCTTTCATTTACAAATTCTCCTGCTCCTAGATGGCACAGGAAAACAGGGTTTATTTGATCATACTACATGTACATATGCAAAAACACAACAATGGAGAAGGGATGTGGATTTCCTAATGGATTACCCAAACACTGATCAGGTTCTTAAAGACGTCAACTATCAATTGCCATGACAAAAAAAAAATAATCAGTGATTTCTGAAACAGAACTGTTTTTATTAGGACAAATTTCAAATTTGAAGTAAAGCATATGAAAATCCATGTAGAATTTAACAACTGTTGCATTGTTACTTTAAAATAAGACAAATATTCCTATATTTGCAATTTTAACATACCAAGTACAATGTAGTGTCAGGATATGCTAATACGGAATATGCTATAAATGACATACGGTATTAAATATGTCAAGGCCCATGTATTTTAGTATGCTTTCTTTACAGAACTCTCATTTTTTAAAAATCAATCTTAATGATATTCCAAATTAGAGTATATCTAAAGCAATAAACTAGATACATTTCCATAGGAGATAACTGATAAACAGTGTAAATTATGCACTTTTTTTAACACAAAGGACAACTATACCTAAGTCTAGCATGCTGTGCAATCCATTTGTTAATTAATTTAGGATTTGTTGTGTTATACAATTGTGGGAAAACTGGTTGGGTTAAGCCATGCTGCTGTTAATAAAGCTATTCACTGACATGCAATGAGACATCTACTTTCTCTCCACTCAGAATTTGGAATATAAAAATTTGAACAACTGAACACTACTGTAACATCTTTTGGAAAACACAAATCTCACAAGTAACAGTCCACATGCTTTTAGCTCTCCAGATTCTCTTACTTCTTAAGTGGAAGCAGGGAGTGCCTCCACCTGAAGCAGGAGATATGGTGTTTTTCAAACCCAAGTTATGCATGCTGAGAAAAGTATAATCTATAGGAAATGTTTTTCAGGAAAATAAACCTGGGGGTCCTATGTATGCAAGCACCTATAGAGAATAAGTGATCTTTCCTAGAAGCAAAATGGAAAGCTGAGGATTTGGTGGATTTTTTTTAAAAAAGCAGATCACCCACATCATAGCCTTAAGTTTGTTTCTAAGTGTTACCTTATTTACTTGGCTGCTTTCCTAACCTCAGGCATCATAGGATTGCTCCTAGCCCTGAGCAGGAATGAGGAGCTAGATTGGATTTGTCTGACCTTAAGAGTTAATGAACTAAACCAAATGAGATATGGTAACTTAACTTTCATTTTCTTAGCACAGGAAAATGTGCTAAGAAAATGTTCCCTTCAGTGAAAGGAAGGTCCTGAATAAAGAAAGGGACACCATATTTATTTTGATTTGTAACAAATCAAAACGTAACTTATAACACAAGCTGACCTGCTTGATCATATAAGCTGCATTTTGCCAAACCTGAGCTGCCCTTTTCTTGCATCCTGCCCAGAACATCTTTTCTCTTAGAATGAGGGACTACCATCACAGCTTCCTTGTGAAGAAGTTAGACAAAACACAGTTATCCGTAATAGCTGCCAGGTGTGTGGTTCTTCTCATCCCTTGCAGTTCCCCCTTTCTTTCTAGGGAATCCTTTCTTAAGAGCCAACCTTTTGGTTTTGGTTGATATTTAGACCAATCTAAGCTCTAAAATTGACCTCAGGAATGGTGGAAGAAATGGGATCCACAATGAGCAACAACGTGGCAAACAACAGAAGAGCAAAATAATTCCACAAACAAAAAGTTATTGAAGCAACTATCTGACACCAGGAATAGCAATGAAAAGTTAGGGAGGACATGCATGCACTGTGAAATATTAGCTAAAATAAATCAACCTGTTTCAATGATGCCTGAATGACTGTGGTAGGCACAGCATGTTCAATTTAAGTAAACAAAAACTCTATTTTGAACTGCTAGGATATGGTCCAAGGCTAATCTATTCTGAAGAACCTCTTGAGCTACTGAATTAATTTCATCTTGTAAGGCCAAAGTAATATTCATGGTGGTATTGGCAAATAGCTCAAATTCTTTAAACATGTTCTGAATAGCATATTCCAATTCCTGTACTCCCATCCAAGGGAATAACGACTCTGAAGGCAAAGCAATATGGACTGGCCTCTTCTGGAAATGGATTTGAAATGATCTGAAATGGAATATAGAACAATACAAGGCAGTCATCTATTCTAAAGACTGATAATGCACACACCCCAGACCACAGTTCCCCAAAGTACAAGTACCAATCCAAATGAAAGTAAAAATGATTCAAGCCAAAATTCACAAATCCAGAATACTCCCAGAGGTGCAAAAGATGTGCCTGCAAACCCCAACAGAATAAACATTTCTTCTCTTTAGTGGCATTGCATCATCCAAAAATTGAGTGACTAATTAGAAAGGTTTACTTCACTATAATGTTGATCACATTTATGAAGGATGGAATGAATAAGGCATCTGGAAGAGGTACTTACATTTCTAGTTAAATGACTTTCATGTTGTTGTTGTTCAGTCACAATGTCATGTCCAATAATTCATGACTCCATGGACCATAGCACACCAGGCTCTCCTGCCCTCCATTGTCTCCTGGAGTTTGCCTAAATGTATGTTCATTGCGCCGATGACACTATCTGACCATCTCATCCTTTGCCATCCCCTTCTCCTTTTGCCTTTAATCTTTCCTAACATCAGGGTCTTTTCCAATGAGTTCTCTCTTCTTATTATGTGGCCAAAGTATTTGAGCGTCAGCTTCAGAATCTGTCAGGCTTGATTTCCTTTAGGGTTGACTGATTTGGTCTCCTTCCAGCCCAAGGGACTCTGAAGAGTCTTCTCCAGCACAATTCGAAAGCATCAATTCTTCAGCACTCAGCCTTCCTTATGGTCCAACTCTCACAGCAATAAATTACTACTGGGGAAACCATAGCTTTGATATACAGATCTTTGTCGGCAAGGTAGTATCTCTACTTTTTACTATGCTGCTATGTGTGTCATAGCTTTCCTCTCAAGAGCAAGTGGCTTTTAATTTCATGGCTGCAGTCACCGTCTGCAGTGATCTTGGGAGTCTAAGTAAATAAAATGTGTCACTGCTTCCATTTTCCCCCCTTCTATTTGCCAGAAAGTGATGGGACTTGATGCTATGATCTTAGTGTTTTTAATTACAAAAGGGATCATGACCCATAGGATTACCAGGACACTGGATGGTGCTAGCAGGTTGATTTTGTTTACTACAAAGGAAAGCTGGGGGAGAAAACCCAGTACATATGTGAGGTGGAAAAAAAAACAATTGGGAGCATTACCAAAGGGACGGGAATATTAACACAGATTAATAGCATTTAAGGGAAATATCAAAGGGGGTCTTTGGTCTTTAAAAGAGCAAATAGGACTTTACTGTGGGGAAATACAGGAATTAAAGTTAACCCTTGGTTGGGAGGCTGGAGAAGCTTGGCAAGAGGGCAAGGCAGAGGCATGAGAGAGCACATATATAGGAAAGCAGGAGCAGACAAAAACATAAGAGAGTCAGGAAAGGAGAATGAACAGTGTGCGTGTGCATGACAGCTTACTGGTAGGCTAAGGAGGAGACATAAAGCTAGATCAGACAGTTTATAATCCAAAAACATGTACTATCTTGAAAGTATTGAGGGAAAAGCCCAGAGGCTTAGTCAGGTTAAGGTTGAGAACAAAACAAGAGTCAGGGGCAAGAAAAAAATGAAGTGCAAAGCCAGATGTCAAAGTTGCTTCAAGCAATGAAAGGCATTCAATGCATGGTTTAAATCCTCAGCCATTGAGCCCACACTGCTGAAACTTTTCTTGTTCTGTAGTTGCAAAAATGAGGTACTAATTTTGCCTGAAGTATCGGCAGTGTGCCACTTATTCAGAAAGGGCATAGGATTCCATTCCATGATTTCCCATTTCTTGGCACCATGTTGGCCAAAGAGGCATCAGTGCTAGCTGAGCAAAGACTTGAAGAGATATCAGTATTGATGAAGGAAGGAGCTGCATTGATGAAATTGTAGGCACAATGCCTACAGGTTCAAGAACATGAAAGTAAAGAAGTAGAATAAATTATTCCTGACAGAGGGCAGACCAGAAAAGAAAAAAAAACTAAAGTTCAATAATAGAAAGGTGGGAAGAAGAAAATAAAAAAACAGAAAAAGCAGCAGCTTTTACTGCAACGTCATCTAAATTAATGTTTTGTGCTAAAGAAAAATATCCTTGTTCAGTAACAGGAAAAAGAAATGGTAATAGGCAAAAAAAATGTTTCAGGTTATAAGGAAATACAGGTAGTCCTCGACTTATGACCTCAATTGAGCCCAAAATTTCTGTTGTTAAGTGAAACATTAGTTTTGCCCCATTTTACGGATTTTCTTGCCACAGCTGTTAAGTGAATCACTGCAGTTGATAAGTAAGTAACCCGGTTGTCAAGTGAATATGGCTTCCCCATTGACTTTGCTTGTCAGAAGTTTGCAAAACGGGATTGCATGACCTTGGGACATAGCAACCATCATAAATATGAACCAGCATCTGAATTTTGATCATATGCTCATGGGGATGCTACAAAGATTGTAACTGTGAAAAACGATAAGTCATTTTTTTCAGTGCCATTGTATCTTTGAACGGTCACTAAATGAACTGTTGTAAGTCAAGGACTACTTGTAGTAAATGCATTACCAATGCAATGTACAGAGAAACTAAGGAAACCTGGTCAGTTGCATGACAAATGTCAAAAAGATACCTCAGAGTCAAAACAGCCAGCCACTGAAAAGCTCACAGCCAGTGTACAAGTGCAAGCCAGAATTGTTCAGATTCTGCAACCTGAACAGAAACCGTAGAAGTGATGGCATAGGAGTTTAGTATGAAAGTGTTAGTAATAACAGAATAGAAAAAGCATGTATGGCCATCTTCACTAATGAAGGCTGATCCATCTATAAACAGTTCCCAGTCACATGATCATAGAGGAACATCAATAACTTAAGGACAAAAGGTAGGGTTAAGGCTAAAATTTCACTTTTTTCTTCCTCCATTCCTGGACCATCTTAGAGATATAGCATGTTTTGCTTGCACAAAACAGTATCCATCACTGAAATTGTGAATTATTATAGGTAAAATTATGCCATACAGTATCATTCAGAAGTCTTAATTCAATTATTACAATTACAGGCCTAGCAATCAATCAATCAATAAAATCATAAAATAAAAATATCCAAAAAGAAGTATATGCTTGTACAAGTAAAACATAAAACAGTAAAAACAAAAAATCACAAATACATTTTAAAAAGATTTCCATGGTGTGGAAAAATGGTATTTAAAGATTTGGGGAATGTTACTATATCTCCTTTCTGATATAATTGATGCACAGTATTAAACCTACCTGGAAGAAAGCTTTTCAATGTTACAAACTCAAGAGTTAGTTAGTAGGAATGGAATGGAATGGAACTCCAATCATTTTCAAGATTAGATTCTAAGAAACATTATTTCAAATCCAGATTAATTTATTTCACTCTCTTTTAAACCAGATACAGGGTTGATATCCTTACATCTGATAGTATTCCTTTCTTTCTAGCTGACTATTAACTACCCAAGAGTTAAAATGGCAAAAGATCCCAGATAAAAAATAGGTTTTCACCAAAATCTTAAGCAACATAGCCTCAGAGGGTCACATATGAGGCCCTATTACAAGCACAGCAAAGAATTAGACACACCAAGGAGCTGAAAGTATAGTTCTTAAAATTTTGGAGTTTTGCAAAACTTAAATCTTGGTAAGTACAAATTTGAGACACAAAAAAAGCAGGAAGTTCATTATGCTAGTTTTATAGATGCCGTATAGTGGTAAAGACATAATTGCTACCTCTGCTGCCAGCAAACCTTAAAAGTAAATTAATAACCTTGTGACGTTAGCCAATAACAGAAAGCAGAGGATTAAAAAAATAATTCTCAGGTATTTGAAGATCTTAGTTTATTCCATATAAATTTCATTTATTCTCCAACAGCAGGTATAACTAGCCTGCCTTTTGGTTAAACCCATTGCTTTGGTTTTGGAGTAATTAACTTTTTTCTCTCTCTCCACAATATAAAGCTAAAGCTTGGTGGCTTTTTGCAGATAAGATAGCTGCAGCATCCATATACAATATTGGAGGACTGAAAAGGTTTTTTTGGTTTTTTGTATAGATTTTATTAGTTTTTATGGGGTTAGGAATAAGGTGGGGTTGGGGTTGGGCTTTAGGTTAGGGTTAGGATTAAGGTTAGGGTTTTTCCAAATAACATTCTCAATATTTAGCAAACAGCATAATGTCTGGGTTCATGTATTTAACAAACAATAATAGATACTAGTTAATTATCATAAACAATATGTTAATTAATCACTCAATAGCCTTCTTCTTGCTAATATATATTCAAAATTACATATCACATTCCTTTCTCTCTAATTTGTCTTTCTGGCCATTGATAGAAATTATCCCAAGTTCTAAAGTACACTTGTCTTCTTTCTCTTTTATTTTTAAAGTCAATCTATCCATTTCTGCACACTCTAGAATTTTCTTAATTAGTACTTCTTCAGCTGGTAAGTTTTCATTTTTCCAATGTTGGGCAAATACAATTCTTACTGCCGTTAGTACGTGTAGTATTAAATATCTGCAATCTTTCTCATAATTAGCTCCTATTATTCCTAACAAAAATAATTCTGGTTTAAAGTCTATTTGTTTTTTAGTCATTTTCTCCAACCATAAATGTATTTTAACCCAAAATCTTTTTGCTTTAGGGCAGTGATGGCAAACCTTTTAGAGACTGAGTGCCCAAACTGCAACCCAAAACCCACTTATGCATCGTCGAGTGCCGGGTGGGTGTGGCCCATTGGCTGGGTGTGGCCCATTGGGTGGGCGTGGCTGCAGTGGTAACGGCAGACTGGGTGGGACTAAAAAATTCAATCAATCAATTCCAACTTTGCAAGATCTTTTTTTTTCCCGTGAGAAGTTGAAATTGACTGAACCTTTTTTTTTTTTTTTGCACACGGCGGCGGAGGCCTAAAGCGAAAAGGTTTTATAAAACCCAGCTGAAGGCCTAGGACTGGGGCGACGACGCGCGTGCCCACAGAGAGGGCTCTGAGTGCCGCCTCTGGCACCTGTGCCATAGGTTTGCCACCACTGCTTTAGGGCATGTCCACCAGATATGATAATACGTACCTGGTCTTTGTTTGCATTTCCAACAGTTATTTGAAGTATTTTTAAACATTTTTGCTAATCTCACTGGTGTCATATGCCATCTGTAAAACATTTTATATAAGTTTACTTTATATTCCACTGCTTTAGTTAATTTAATATTTCTTTCCCATAACTTTTGCCAATCTTCTAATTCTATATTATATCCAAAGTTTTTTGCCCATGTTGTCATTGTTTCTTTTACTTGTTCTTCCTCCATCTTTAAGTTTAACAGAAATCTATACAGTTTCTTAATCAACTTTTCATGTTTTTAGCAGTATCTGATCAAATTCTGTCTGTTTTTTATAAACCCCCAATGTTTTAACATCTTTTTTATATCTCGTTTGGATTTGCAGATATGGCCACCATGCTAGATCAATACTTTGTTCTTGTAAATCTTGTCTTTCAATTTTCCTTCAATGTCCAAAATATCTTTATAAGTCACAACTTTATCGTAGTTAATTAAATTTGGGTAAGCAAAAGCTTCTATTGTTGAAAGCCATTCAGGTATCTTAATATAAATTTTTTCTTTTATTTTTTCCCATTCTGAAAGAAGTGCATTCCTTATAAAATGGTTTTGAAAGTATCTATGTATTTTATTCTTCCCATACCATAGAAAGGCATGCCAACCAATTTGTAGGTCATGCCCCTCTAGATACAATAGTCTTTTATCTCTAAGCATTATCCATTCTTTAAGCCATGTTAAAATAGATGCTTGGAAGTATAACCTCCAGTCCGGCAGTCCAAATCCTCCACTTTCTTTCGCTTCTTGTAGCATTTTCACTTTAATTCTAGCATTTTTTCCTTGCCAGATAAATTTCAATATTATTGTATTCAGTTCATCAAAAAAGGCTTTCCCCAGCCTTACAGGAATCGTTTGAAATAAAAAGAGTATTTTTGGTAAGATATTCATTTTCACTGTTGCTAGGACTGAAAAAATTTTATTAGCCAAATTCGGAAGTTGGAATTCACTTTTTCAGATCATAGAACTGATATAAAATTGAATAAATGGGAAAAGTATATAGAGCTTTTTTTTACTCCCTTTTGAGAGGGGACTGTTGCACATCTAATTTGCATTTTAAAAATTCATTATATTTCATGATCAGAGGCCTAAATTTCTATCAGTAAACAAGGAGATCTGTTTTGCCCAGAGGCTCTCTCTAGGAATTGAATCAAAAGCTGCTTTCAGGTAAATTAAAGGACATACAGTGTATCTCTTGGATGTTAAAAATATGTTTCTGCTCCATAGCATAGCACTAAATGTACTCCAGTGTAGCACTAGGCCTAACGTAGTTCATCCTGAATTGAACTAGATTTTCAGACAAAACCCTATACAAGGCTGTTCAGTTTGTTAAAATACTTGATTTAGTTTACTGAGATACTTAGAAGGCTCCAATAAAGGAGAATATTTGTAGCTCAGGGTTGACATGAAAGGTCCTTCGTGCTCTCTGAGCTTGCTTGTTTTCTTGCAGACATTTCATTACCCAAACTAGTTAACATCAGACTAGCACTGTAGACTACAGATGTTACATAGTTTGGATAGTGAAACATCTGCAAGAAAACAAGCAAGCTCAGGGAGCACTAAGGACCCCTCACTTAGAAGGCTGACTGGATGGAAATTTGGATTGTTTTTCAGCACTTCAGCTTTCACAGTTACTTTGTCACTAAGTATCCTAGAATTCAGGGCTTTTCAACCTGTGGTACGCAAACCACTTGTGGTACATTAATGAGTGGCAGGTGGTACGCAGCCCTGCCTAGCCAAGTGTAGTGGGGGAGGGAAAGAGCCAGCACAGGCAAAGACTTACAGTGAGAGAGTCCTCTGGAACTGCAGATTTTACTTACGAATGGCAGCCAGTACTTACATTTTTTTTTCTTCCTTAAGTGCCAGCTGGGCTCTTTACTTTCCTTTCTAGCCAGTAGCTAATTCTTAAAGGGGAAGTGCCTTTTTAAGCTAGTTCACTCAGCAGCTTGTCTTTTCTGTCTCTGGAGGCCTTTCCTTGTTTGATCAATATATGGAAGAGGGAAAATATGGGGGGGGGTTCAAATTCTTCCTTCAGAAGGAGATGGGAATGAGAAAAAGGGAGGCAGGGAAGGGAGGGAGGGAAGGAAGTCCCGCCTTAGCAGTTGGCCACCAGCAGCTCTGCCATTGACTTTGCTTGTCAAAAGGTTGCAGAAGGGGATCACATGACCCTAGGACACTGTGACCATCATAAATATGAATCAGTTGCCAAGCATCCAAATATAAATCACATGACCCTGGGCATGCTGCAATGGTCATAAGTGTGAAAAATGGTCATAAGTCATTTCAGTGCAATTGCAACTTTGAACAGGTTTTTTTTTTTGGTCACCAAGTTTTTGACACTTTGCTAGGTGGTACTCGAATATTGCCATATCCTAAAAGTGGTACAATCGGTAAAAAGGTTGAAAAGCCCTGTCCTAGATAGCCAATTGCTGTCACTAAGAACTTGGACACCAAAGTCAGTCTCTGCAACACAAATGTAACACAAATAATCCATTCATGATCAATTGCTTGTTCTAGCTTACTAAAGTCACACAATCCCATTACATCCTTCATAGTTCTGAAGAAATTCCTCCTTAAGGCACTGTGCCCAACAAGGCTAGAGTCTGATTGCCTTGGTTTATGAGTTTAAATCCCAAAATCAGGACAAAGGAAATAAATGTTCCTCCCATCACCATCTCTTATCATTCATTTTAACCTTCTTTTAAACATGTTTCATTTTAAAATAACAGCAAAGAGTATCCACATCAGCATTACACTCTTTAGCTGTTCAGGTCTACTTTTTAGTCCTCAAACTACCCACTCTGATCTAACAGAAGTGAATAGAAAAAAATTGTTATTTGCAATGTTGTTTAGAAACCAAATTTGATTCACCTGATCATTTTTGCATTCCCACTTATTTCACAATATTAGCCCATCTTTATAGTTTTAAACCAATTAATTCATCATCTGTGCTACATTTCCCACTGCGGTCAATTTTCAATGAACTAAAATTTAGTTTAGTTCATGGCGGTAAAACTAGATTCTGTGGAAGAGAACAAATACTGAAATATCTATTAAGGGGGGGGGATCTAATGGCGTGCATAGTGTTCTTTTGTACTTGACCGTTTGCTTTCACTGATTCTTCTGGATTTTGCCCACACACCAATAACAACCACTCTCCATATTCCACAAGGCCCGTATGAAGTCTTGCCCCAAAAGTTACGTATGAATGCTTGAGCCCCTTTACCCAGGACTCTTCATTCTATTCTACACCAGAGTACAGCATTGGAAGGCCGTATGCTAGGCGAAGTTTCGAGTTAGCTGGCTCACATCCTCTTTAGTTTGGCCACATAACTGAAAGGGCCAATTAGCTACGAGCGTTTGGCGCTCAAAACAGACACAGCACCCGACCGCTATCCCCGGGTCTCGGGCCTGAGAGCGGGAAACCCGAGTAGAAGACAGATTGTTTAGACTGAGCTCCCGCCGGGGACAGAAAGAGAAAGGCGATTGGTGGCGGGGAAAGTGGGCGTGGCTCCTCGGGAGGAGGTAGGCGGATTAGCTCAGGCGCGAAGTGCGAGGATTGGCTGTGGCGCAACTGGGACGTTGAGCCGGTGGCGCGCGGAGCGGGTTTGGGAAAGGAGCCCGAAGGGGGCGGGACAGAACACCGACAAGCGAGCGAACCTGTCATGGCGCGAGTGTCGGTCTTGGGAGTTTCGCTGCTGGAGAATCCGAGCCCGTTTGACCACCCGCTCCGCTTCCAAGTGCAATTCGAGTGCGGAGAGGCGTTGCCCCACGGTGAGTATCAGGCGTTAGGTTGGACCGGCACGCGAAGTCTACCTCCAACGGACCGCCTTCCTAGGAGCAGAGCTGCGGGGAGATGTGTAACGGCGGGAAGATTTGGTCCTAGGATGTTCGGCCAAAAGAGTAGCTGTCCGGCCTCTTTTACAAAGTGGCTTTGGGGACCAAAAAGCGGAGCGTACTACCTTGAGTTATTGGGAAAGAAGTGGGTTTAAATGAAACTGAATACCTACTGTTGGGGGGGGGGGGAAGGAATTATTGGAATCGCGATTGTAGTCTGACTGTTAACTTTATCCCAATCTCTTCACAAAAATAATTTTAAATGCTTCTGCCTCCAAGATTTAATAGCACGTTCTTCGTTCTTCATACTGTAGCAAAAAAATATCTTCTCTTTATTTGGTGTGGGGGGGAGGAGGTATTGGAGGAACCCATAATAGATATTCGTGCTGCGGATGTTCACGACAAGCTTACAGTACTGTCGTGGCAAACAAGGAGAGTTTTTTTGGCTTTAGAATATAATAAACTGTTATGTTTTTGGAAGGTAGGTGGACTTTCAGAGTACTGTAATACCGGTAATCATGAATTCCTTCAGATTTCAGTTGAACGTTGCTTGTGGCTTATCAGTGCAGAAAGCTTTCAGATCATTACTGTTGGACTGATTTACAGAGCTTACAAAAGCTTTTACTATCAGCTCATTAAAAGCTTTATGCTGTATTCTATGGTTTTTTGACAATAGTATTAGCCCTTTCATGCAAGGCAACCCATCCCCCATTTGATACTTTAAATTGTCGAATAAATGCATCTGCTCATTACATTCTGGGATAAGTTAATTTCACCATTTATTACTTTTTCTTTTATTCCTCCTGTCATAGATGCATGTACAATTCTTAAAGGGGCAAGTCTATCTAACTACTTAGCTTCAAGTGGAAAATGAACTAACAAAATCCACTGCTGTACATAGAACGTGTTAGTGGTTTTCTTAGTAACATCAAGATGATTCTCTGCCCTTAAAATCTTAACTTACAATCTGTTCAGGAGATATAATCAGGAAAGACACATAGTTTCTCATATGGGGCATGATGTCTCTTCTATCAATCTAATTCTGTATCTTGGACTGAGAAATTTAAATTTGATCCTCTTGATTTCTACTTCCTACTTATTATTTCATAGGATTTTCATTTACGCTATCATTCAGAATGATCTTGAAGAGAAGCAATTTTCTTAACCTTGTCAAAAAAATACAAGACATCGTCTAATTTGTACTACTGATTTGTTTATATACAAATACAAAGCAAGACTTTATCCAATTATAGCCCTCTTTGGAAAAAGCAATTGGGAGCCAGTCTTTTGCTATAGCATGACGTATCAAGTATATGACTTTCCTCTTGTAAAGAAGCCTAGGAAGTACCACAGAAAAAGGATCTGTGGGAAACATGGTAATATTTGCATTGCTGATATTCTCATATGATTCTGTTTACATATAACTATAAAATTAATATGTAGTTCAGCATCAGTTAATACCATGTAGTTCACCTGTAAATAACCTTGAAGAGAAGTAGTGTAGTGACTCATGTGGTTAGGATGCTGATATGATTGGCAGGCTGGCATTTGAGACCCGGTTGCTGCTGTGGGATGGGGTAAGCTCACATCACTTGCTTCAGCTCCTGCTGACCCAGCAGTTCAAAAGCAGGCGACCATGAGTAGATAGATGGGTGCCTCTTCAATGGGCAGCTTAGTGAGGACATGAAAGGAGCCCCCAACAAGGTGTCTTCTGGACAGTGGTGATGTCACTGGCTAATCCGTTCAACCTGGGAGCTCTTCAGTGCTCCCGACATGACTATAGTATTGAAAACATGAGGGAAATAAATAGAAAAATCTTAGCATCTAGTACTATATTTTGTTTATTTTCCACATTTTGCTCTGGCCAATACTCCAAGTGGCTGATATAAATTAAACATATTTTAAAATTAATATATAGGTAGGCTTCATTCCCTTCATAATCTGATCTGACCTACCAGTTTCTTCATGGTTACAGAAGAGCTGTATAGCTAGACATCCCAGGTATCTCTTTAATCCACATATTATCCAACAGTATCTCCAACAAATAAGGTGAAAAGCTCTATGTGCATTCAGAAACCCATCTAAATCAGAGGCAGAATATATCTTCTGTAGTTGAGCATTGTATGTAACTATAGTTATATAGTTATATTGATTTTGATGAAAACTAGAGAAACAGGACTAGAGCTGGGAGTATAATCCAGGCCTACATGGAGCCCTTGAAAACATTTTTGTAGTTTCTGAAGTCATCTCCAATCATTCCACCAGAGTTTGGTGAAGCAGTTGGTAAAAACTGATGATGTATTTCCCCAGCATTTTGACTTTAAAAGACATGGAAAAATCCTTTATATAGATTCTTGTAATTAGAGTTCCTGCACTATATGAGTCAAATGTCATAGCTGCATCAACAGTCTGTCATAGAAGATTATGCATAGTAGTTACTGATTTTCACTGCTGTACGTATCCAAAGTCACTTAGCTGAGATGAACTGCCATACAAATTGAAGAAAGATTTTATCTAATAAAATGATCATCAAGAGCAGCTCCAAAAAAGCCAATGCTAGGCTACATCAACATAGGAATACTGTAGTATCAAGATTATGAAAAGTATTAGTACCGCTATATACTGCCTTGTAAGACCACACTTGGAATACTGTGTGCAGTTCTCGTCACCACAATACAAAGAGTTGAGACTCTAAAAAGAGTCATAGAAGAACAACAAAGATGATTAGGGGACTGGAGGCTAACACAAAGAATGGTTGTGTTTGAATGGTTGTGTCTAGTGAAATGAAGAGAAGGACTGGGGTGACATGATAAGTCTTCTAATATTTGAGGGACTGTGATAAGAGGGAGTGAACCTATTCTCCAAAGCACCAGATGGCATGAAAAGAAATAGTGAATGGAAACTTATCAACCTATTCTTGACAGTGACAGTTAATCAGTGGAACGGCTTGCCTTCAGAAGTTGTGGGTGCTCCAAAACTGGATGTTTTTTTAAAAAGAGATGGACAGCTATTTATTCAGAATGGTATAGGGTCTAATGCTTCAGCAGAGGATTGGCTATTCCTCCAGCTTGGTTTCATTTGCAAATTTGATGAGTTCTCCTTCTATCTCCTCATCTAAATCATTTATGAAGATGCCGAGTACTGGGCCAAAGACAGAACCTCAGGGTACGTCAATGCATGCTTTTCTTCATGTAGATGTAGTTCCATTGAGGACTACACATTGAGTGTAGTTGGTCAACCATCCCACATTTTTCTAGCTTACCAAGAAGCAAGTTGTAGTCTATTTATCAAATGCCTTACTGAAGTCAATAAGAGCAACATCAGTCTTGTTCTTGCAGATGTATAACATCCCCAAACACATTAATTCAGTGATTTGTGTCAATATTTTTGCTTTGCGTGGAGAATGGTGTATTTCTCTCAGTGATTTAATATTATAGCATTTATAATCTTGCAATTGTATCCCTGTTGTTTTTATCTTTCAGATTTGGAATGGAAGATCATCTATGTGGGATCTGCAGAGAGTGAGGAATATGATCAAATTCTTGATTCTGTACTGGTAGGACCTGTTCCAGCTGGGAGACATATGTTTGTGTTTGAAGTAAGCTCTATGTTTTTTTTATCTGGAAAAAGAAGGAAAGCGGGGACGCAGCATGAGTTGGCAAAGAAGTCTAATTACTTGCAATGCTTTTTTAAGTAGAAAAGTGGGATTAAAATACTCTAC
This sequence comes from Azemiops feae, assembly GCA_023970755.1. Taxonomy (NCBI): domain Eukaryota; kingdom Metazoa; phylum Chordata; class Lepidosauria; order Squamata; family Viperidae; genus Azemiops; species Azemiops feae. Next base: position 2,338,273 of record JALGBA010004283.1, read on the forward strand.
AAATCTACAAATACTTGAAAATTAATCTTTAGTATTTCTATTAGTAATATTCTAGATGAATATGTCCTAAATTCCATATACATTCAATCATAGCTAAGCAATTCAGTGAATGCTCTGTATGGAGAAGTTCTGAGGTCAACGTTTGATATCTCAGAATAAAGGCTGGGAAGGATTCCTATTTAACACCATAGAAAACTGCTGCAATGTTGATAGTGCTAAATTAGGCCAGAGATCTATTTTGCTTCCTTTGTGCTAAAATCCTGTGAGATATGTTGGATACTATATCTGATTTGGGCTATTTAGGAATGGATTTAAATCTTTTAACATAGGAACTATTGTGATTTTGGGGTTTTTGTGTGTGTGTGATGTATGGCTTGCTGTTAATAAAATGGAGAATTCATTTATGCTTCATATTTTTTGGAAGAACAGCAAGATACAAATGTCATTGATCTGTTTTCTGTTTTTTCTGTAGGCAAATAGTCCCAACCCTGATCTAATCCCTGAAAGTGATGCTGTGGGAGTTACAGTAATACTCATTACTTGCACCTACCTTTGTCAGGAGTTTATCCGCATTGGGTATTATGTGAATAATGAATATATAAATCCTGAATTAAGGGAGAACCCACCTCTCAAGCCAGACTTTTCCCAGGTGAGACATTAATAACACACTCATTGTGTTTTTTTCAGTTTAACGCAACAACTCTTCATCCAAATTACAGTACCTATTCCCTAGAAATTAGGTGAAGGAAAATTGGCTGGTATAATTTTCTGAAATATGAGGAGTCAGGTGGCAAATTATAAGTTGTTTTGCTTATCTGATATAAAAGGCCCATTGTACAAATATATAATAGTTATTTGCATGTCTGTTTAGGGAAGTATAGTGAACTAGGCAACCCGTGATCCATGGGTCAAGACTGAGTGATGCAATGCAAGCGCAAAGAGACTGGTGGAGGGTGCACGAGTTGGGGAGACTTACCCGAGCTATTTGCAACCTTCCCTGCAAGGTTCCCTTTGACTTTTTCCTTGCAAGCTTCCCAGAAGGGAAATTGTAAGATCAAACTCACTGCTATGCTCCTGCCATCAGCCATGGTCACAGAATCCCCATTGACTTTCTCCCTGCAGGCTTTCCAGCCTTCCCCATTTATTTGTGGGATGGTATCTAGGAACTTTGTAAATGAGGATCATATATTATAGTTTCAGAGATATTTCCTTACTTAAAAAGAGAAACAGAATGACCACAGGTGAGCTAATGGCTTGTTGGCTTCCTTACTGTGGAAAGATGGCAGTGAGTATTGGAAATCTTCCTTCTTCCTTTCTCTCCTCCCTCCCTCTTTTCCTTATTTCTTCCTGCTTCTTTTCTCTCTTCCTTCCTGCCTCTTCGTTCCCTCCCTTCCTCCCTGTTCCTTCTTTCCTCCTTCCCCTCCCTTCCCAGCAGACAGCTAAGTGGCTGTTGCTGTGTGGGGGAGGAAATGAGGGATTGCCCAAGTTGCTGGGAAACTGTCACAGAAATGAGGATCACAGGACTGCAGCAGTGCTGAAGCAACCACAACTTTCCCAAATTTCATTCCCTCAGGAGTAACAAGTCCTGGCATCCTGTAAGTTAGCACATTTCAAGTATCTTTGTCTACAGAGTTTTGCTGCATGATGCACTTTTTTGCCCTGTTAAAAGTTACAGACACACGGGTTTTAGTAATATATTGATTTTTATTAAAATAGAACATGTTTTGAAGAAAATAAAACTCAGGCAGTCCCCAAATAGCAGCTGTAGCTAGTCAGTAATTCTTGAAATCAGCAGTTATGTAGTATTGGTGAATACACAATTATAGAGAAGCTGTTATACAAATTGGGATCCCAGAATTTGGTCAGAGGTGGTTACAATGATTTCAGCTTAGTATCAATTTACTATATGCTTCCTAGGCAAATCACTATGTCTTGAATAGGATGCAGAAAAATATAGTCCTTATAACACGGAATGAATTTTGATTTTCTTTGAACCACAGCAAATATTTTTTGTGTGATTAAATGATTTTGCTTGCTAAATACTAAGAGAAAGATCTTTAAATCTCAAAGTTAATATCAAGTGTTTAGTGATCATCTTAACAAAGTAAAGGAACTTAGTAATTTAATTGAGGAAAGGATACACTCTGACAAACATTTAAAGCAAATTGATTTGTTGAGATGGAGTTCAAAATTCAGAACAGAAAGCTGAATCTGTGCAAAACATGCACATCTCTTGCACAGGGATTACTTTGATGGAATACTGTAGAGGTAAGAATTATAATCAGCTTCTATTTGTACTTGAATTTCTATTTATAAATATATGAGAATATTTGTAGCTCAGGGTTGAATTGAACTGTGGGGGTCATTGGTGTTCTCGGAGGTTGGTTTTCTTGGTGTTTCATTATCAGACTAGTATAGTAGCACTGATGATATTACCTAGTTTGGTAATGAAATGTCTGCAAGAAAAAACCACCAAGCTCAGAGAGCACCAAGGACCCTACGTTTATATTCTACATAATGCTGATTATTTTTCTGCTGCTTTTCTAGTTGCAGAGGAATATTCTGGCCTCCAATCCCCGAGTCACCCGTTTCCACATCAATTGGGATGGTCCTAAAGATCAAATGGACAATATTGAAAATGTAGAGCCAGAGCCTGATGGTTTCCTATCTTCTAGCTGTGCCTACATCAAAGGATTGATCCCTTCTGCAGGCTTGCAACCTGAAAATTCAATGGACTGCATATAAAACAGGCAGAAGAATTTAAAGATGCAGAAAATTGCAACTAAATGAATTATTTGAAAAATCTGTGAAGAGATATGGATTCTTATGGCCAGTAAAGCAATGGGAGTCCTAATTGTTACATCTGTGTAGACAAACATATCAGAGCTCTTTTCATATCTGGATTTATAACAAATGTGTCTTCCTGATTATAGATCTGTAATTCTGTCATATTATTTCTTGACTGAAACTTGGCTCCTTTTGTGCTGACTGCTTATGAACACTTAGTTGACACAGAAAAATCTTGTGCCATAATTCCTGAAGACTCAGAACAGTGGGAACTAACTTATTCTAATCATCCATTTCCTAAAAGTGGGCACAGCAAGCACTCTCATTTCTGGACAGTTTGAATTTCTTTTTTTTTCCTGTTAGTACAGAGAGCTGACTCTTGAGGACATGCTTTTAATAAATGACCAGATACATCATAGCTGTTACTTGGTTCCAGTTTTATAACCATTTTCTTATTGGCTTCAAACATACTTGCCTTGCATCTAAGATTAGGAAAGTTGAGTTTTAGATGAAAGATCTGCTGATTATATAGCTGTCATAATGCTGCTTTTGAGAGTGTTCTAGCATGCCACAACTATTTGCTAATAACCTCAAAATGACTTTTCCAACATCTGAGTCAGCAAAAATAGGCCAGTGCTGAACTTATGCATCTTTTTGTATGCATCTTCACCTGTGGTCTTCTAATAACTGCACTCTAAAATGCTACTTACAGTTTATACAGGCACTTGTAATTAATAGATACTACCTGTCCTATCAAAAAGGAAACCCCATCCTAAGACATACAAACAGTTATACAGGCACTTACCATACTATATTAAGTGCCTGTATAATTGTTTGCACCTCTTAAGATGGGGTTTCCTTTTTGATAGGACAAATTTGTATTTGTTATTTTTTACCTGGCTTACTTGGTTTCAGGGATTACATTCTTTCATATTTGACTATTTACTTGGTATATGATAAATCTATCCTGCATAGGACTCTTTTATGAAAAGGATTTTCAATAAAAACTCTGCAAAAAACTTACAGAATTTACATAATAGTATCTCTGGCATAAAACATGGAGTGTCTCCTCTTTGATAAGTTAATATTTAGTAAAGTTAAAACTGATGCTGATTTTTTTTTGTTTTGTTTCTTTAAAGCAAGAGTGGTGAAATATATTTCAATTTTTCTGGGGAAAGCTAACCTAGTATATGTGGACTTAGCCAGCTGTCAAGTGGTATTGATTTAAGTCAGCTACATGAGGACAGGTTTTTCCTTTGAGGTATTTAACTTTCAATGGCAAAGATGCCTAGATCCCCAGAAGTTGTTAAAAACAGAATATTATGTTCAAATTGCAGTCAGTATTGTTTGCTAGATTAATGCCTATTTTTATATTTTTTTAAAAAAAGAAACCCCCTTTGCCTTAGATCAGACATAATCCAAAATTATATTTTGGATATAACCCAGTATGTTTTGTGCAAGGACATTAAAAGCATTTTATAATAAAACTATAAAATATAATTTTTGAAAGCAAATATAGGCAGCAATATAACATGTAAGTAAGATTAAACAGAGCAAAATAAAGGTTTAAAAGAAACAGACATGAGGTCTTGGAATAAAAATGCCTGATCTGACAGATCTATTCATACTTAAAAATACTGAGGAGATGTCATTATGAAGACTTCTGTTCTCGGTACTAGAAAAAGTTCCTTAAATCGGATATTCCCTTTAAGACCAGTTGGGACATGAACCTCCATTGAACCCAAGAGGTACTTCTGTATAAAATATAAAACATGCTTTTATTTTTTGTGACCATAGTTTGAGAATATCAGCATAATTAAGTATACAAATACTGAATGAGTTTCAGTTGAGGCAAAAAGATTGTCAAATACAGAAATTGAAAATCTTGGAATTAATATGTTTCTTTAATGCTACAGGTATGTAAATCTTTTAAAACAGAATCACATATTAAAAAAAATTGTGACAAAAATAAGGTAGAAAATGGGAACCAATGGGCTTCAATGTGGAATAAGCCTCAGCTTTGAAGTCTTTGATCTTATTTTGAACTCCAGAGATTCTAGGATTTTATCTGCCACAGACTATTACTATGAAACAAATATGCTGTATGCTATAAATGTGTTATTTTTCTGTTGTGCTTCATTTCTGCCACTTTTCCATTGTCCCATTCATTATGGCAATTTTGTTATAAGCTGTCCATCAAAAATTCCATCGGTTTTTTAATACCAAATATGGCCAGAAAGGACCCTACTCTCAATATATTAAGTGAAACTACACTGCTCAGTTACTGAAAGATACTGCTTTATTACCTTTATAAAACACTTGTGCTGTGCACTGCTATGTCTTAAGTTTGCTTCAGTGTATTTCAGGATGCTGAACAATAGTATGTTAATGTGAAATATAATTACTTTAAAGGTTGTTCCTTATCTCAATAGCAAAGACACCTTTATGAAAGACAGAACTGGTTCAACCTCCTCAAAAATAATCTCTTTAGATCCAAGAAGCTGGATATTCATCTAAAATTATTACATTTTTTTAAACTGATAGTTCCTATGTGGAAGTAAGAAAATGCAGTCCTGATAGAAATACTAACTTCTATTCCTCACTGAAATATATGAACAAGAACCAAACTTCGATACTTTTTTTCAACTTATTTTCTTTAAGAAATACTTTTATTTATTCAGCCTGCCTTCTATTAAACAATGGAGTAAATATCTGATTTATGCCATCTGCAGCTTTTGTAGTTTCCAGCTTTTATAATATAGGCAAACAAACAAGCATTGTTTTGCTTTCATTCTTGACAATATAAACTCTGGGCTTTTCCTGAATTTGTGCTCCCCTGAGAAATAAGAATATTTCTTGATAGGATTCTTATGAAACCTTTCAATCTTCTTCAAGGTTACTTTCTTTTTAAGCTGTTTCCAAATGAAACAAGCTACAAGTATAATGGAGAACATTCAATCATACATTAGGAATGAAAATAGAGAAGTGGAAAGGATTGAGCGGTTTCTGGAAAAGTCTCTTATTTTTATGTAGGTATTTTCCATTCTGCTACAGTAATGATAGGGTGGCCCCACAGTGCTAAAAACAAGCCAATTATTTTTTCATCCATGTTGCACACAATGGCTGGGATCTAATCATTCTGGAGGTTCTTTTCCCCAAGGGATAAAATAGCATACGCACTGCAGAAAACAGGATATTTTCTTCCTTGTTAGATACTATCTGGCATCATTACAATATATTGTATAAATCTCCCTTGAGCAACAGCAGGATTTCTCCTCCCAATCCTTTTATCTTATAATAAAGACACCTGTTTATTCTACCAAAATATAGTAACATCAGAAATATATAAATTTTGAATTTTTAAAATGCTAACATTCAATTTACAGATATAATACTAAAAACAAAACTTCCAAATTGTAAGATAGGTTATATCACTTTTTACATGATCCAGAACTCAGAATGTTTCTGCTACTTCAGAGCAGTATGAGGAATCTGCAAGATGAACTAATTTGTTTTCTGTATTTCAAAGGGAAAAAATCACATTTGCCTGTTTGCTATGTTTAAAATACCTCTTTAGATTCAAGTTATTATTTAGTGTCCACTCACTAGTGCATCAGAATCTTGCTTCTCTAACTAATCTCAATCTAAATTTGTTTCCGCAAAATAAAATGCTTTTTGTTAAGCAAACATAGAAATATTCGTAGAAATAAATGAACAGAGTTCTAAACAGATTTCTGGGGAAGGAAAGGCAAACCAAAGACACTCAGTTAAAAGTGGAACCAATAACAGCAGAGTGAAGACCTGGCAAGTAGAACAGCTCTTTATAATTCTTTTCCAAATAAGGACTTGAGACCACCCATAAGTGCTCCAGAAAGTTGCTCCTCATGAGATTGTAAGTCAGCAGTCTCCAGTGGATTTAGAGCTTTAAGAGATAAGGAAAAGCCATTTTCACTCAAACCACGGTGCCTTTAGGGATACTAGTTTTGCAGACAGATAGTCCTATATATACAACAGTTCGTTTAATGACCGTTCAAAGTTACAATGGCACTGAAAAAAGTGACTTAGAACCATTTTTCACACTTAGGACTATTGCAGCATCCCCATGGTCACATGATCAAAATTCGGACACTTGGCAACTGACTCATTTCTGACAGCTGCAGTATCCTGGGGTCACGTGATCAACTTTTACGACTTTCTGACAAGTCAATGGGGAGGCCAGATTCACTTAACAATGTGTTCCTAACTTAACAACCACAATGATTCACTTAATAACTGTGGCAATAAAAGTAGTAAAACACGGCAAAACTTACTTAACAAATGTCTCACTTAGCAACATCAATTTTGGGTTCAATTGTCATAAATCAAGGGCTATCTGTACCTTCTTTTCTGATCACTTGGAAATTGCTTGTTAACTGATTTTCTTTTATTAGGAATCTTTAAGATCGATTATGTTTATAGCACTAGGTGAGTTTTCTTCAATCCTTAGCAAAAGAAGTTTTCAATACAAGTTTAAGGATTTAAAAAAATAATAAACAGCAAAAGGATTATTAATATATTGATTCTTGAATGTTACAAATGTAAGTCTAGATGGATTTGAAAAATGAGGGGAAACCAGAAGGAACTAAAGATTACAATTAAAGGAGAAGAATATTTAAATCTGATTAATAAAGAATGGAGCAAAATACTTTAATATTAAATGTACTGGAGGATATTTTTGTACAATGGACGTAGAAAATAATTTTAAGAGTGTCATAGCTAGACTGTATTTAAAAGTTACTACAGAAGAGGAACAAGTTATACTGGACAAAACAGATTGATCTAAAATGGGTTTTAAAAATGACAGACTACAGAAATAATATGGAAAAAGATGCTACACTGGATATACAAATGAAGTTGGGTACTGTCTTAATAATTAAAAACTATATAGAAATAACAAACCAAAAGAATGACATGAATAATTTTCTAACATTGGATTTACAAAAGAGATCTTGTGACTTTTAATCATTTGTATATATCTTAGATACCTGATTTTTTTTCATCAAAATCTGTTAGCAAAATTCTAATTTGAAAACTTTCATCAGATAAGTGAAGAAAATGTCTTCTACTGCTATCTCTGACTTACAAGTGAATATTCACCTTCATATTGTATTTCAGATTATGTGATACTTTTTCATAATAAATAATCTTGCTTCAGCTCACAAACTTAATAGAGGAACAGACTCAACGTTGGAGAAAGATGATAGGGTTTGTAAGATAAATGCTTTCTAATTGGTTTCTGAGCCCAATTCAAAGTTCTGATATTTTTTTTCTAGATGATCTTCAGGACACCTCATGATCATCTTCTCCTTTATAATGTAAACGACCCTGAAATTGTCACAGGTCTTTTAAAATTTCTCTACAGCCAAGCAATAAATTCTAATTGTGTTCCAAGAAGCTACTGGAGGTATTCCTAGAGGGCATTATTATTATTATTTTAAAAAAGGAAGTTAACTAAAACTATAGATCATCTCAAATCTTGCAAGATTTCAGCTGCAAATAGTAGAATTGTGACAGTTGAGGTTACAGTACGTGATTTTAATCATTTTAACCACTTCTTCAAATTTTTAATTTAAGAACTGGATCCTGTTGACACCATCTTAAGCAGTTAATTGTACTATGGTGCCTGCAAGCACCGCATTGCTAATTCCTACTTTATGTGGCAGATGATTCCTAAATGATTTCAGTGGTCAAAATAAAAGAAACAGTTCAGAATCTTTACCCAGCATCTGTGAATATGTTGTTCTGCCTTTTAGCCATTGGGCATTAGGCAAAAGTACAGGTAATTCTCAACTAACAACAGTTCATTTAGTGACCAAAGTTACAATGGCACTGAAAAAGTGACTTATGACCATTTTTCACACTTACAACTGTTGCAGCATCCTCAGTCATGTGATCAAAATTTCAGGTGCTTGGCAACTGACATATTTATGACGGTTGCAATGTCCCAGAATCACGTGATCGTGTTTGTGACCTTACAAGCAAAGTCAATGGGGAAGCCAGATTCACTTAATAACTGTGTTACTAACTTAACAACTGCAGTGATTCACTTAACAATTGTGGCACAAAAGGTCATAAAATGGGGCAAAATTCACTTAACAAATATTTCACTTAGCAACAAAAATTTGGGATTCAATTGTGGTTTGTAAGTCGAGGACTACCTGTAATTCCTTTTCCATACAGATATGGAGTTCTCTCTTGGCATCTGAATGTTTGTCTTTGGTGCTCTCAAAACAATGCTTTTATTAGCCCATCCACTTTATTATTAAGCAAGAGGTAGCAGCAGTGCAATCATTTTTACAAGCATTTAGGTACCCAGAGATAGTTCTTATTTGCCCCAGGTCACCAAGTAATGTAACTATTAATTGTCACTTTGTTTCCTGTATGCACAGTATTTTACAGTATTTCAATAACAATCCTCTTTTTATATTACAGATGTCTGATGTAATAGGGCTACCTTGCTTTGATGCTGTTACTGGTGTCAATTCCTTCAGGACTATTGTTATCAATATTCCTGTTTTTGTGATTTTTGAAAAGTATGATAGAAATGGGGCTCAGATACACCAGGAAATTCAATACTTCTTGGCCAATTGACATATTTAAAATACTGAAAGCATCTTATGAGCTACTCTGGATATAGTCAATCACAAAACATCAACAGTCCGGAAGACAAAACTCTGTAATCACTCTAAATGTTTTGGGCATCTTTAGGTGGGGATTTTGCAGTGTGCTAGCTTTCTGTTCCTGTTTATAATTTAATTTTTTTTTAAAAAAACACACACACAATCAGTATGGGCAGCTTAGTAGATGTACCAAGGCATTGTGCTTGGGGCTAAAAATGAACAATGGCCTTGATTACCTCTATTTTGTTGCATTCACTTAGACTGAGATCTTTTATGGATCAGGGACTCAGATGAGTCCTGTGTTTGTACTATTTTCTTATCACTCTGATTTTTGCTGAACTTCCAAATTAATTTTGAAATTCTAATATTGCAAAAAGAAAACAAGAATGTTGGCAATTAATTTTATTGTTGTCTTTATCCATAAAAGAAAAGTGGGTTCAAATACTCTTCACAGTATTTGTTTTACCAAGAAATGGAGGTCTGCACTATCTGAAACTGAAGCTAAGTCACCAAAATTATTCTTATTCAAAAATTTATCAGTAATAATTAACTGCAGAGTAATAATTACTAGAACTTTGTGCTACTCTAAGATTCAGACATTTTACAACAGCTTTTATTATTATATCCTTCATACAAGTGGTATTCCAAACTATATTTCTAGCCTAATCAGACTGCTATGCTGAATTAGTGTCAACAAAGGTATGTACTTCCACAATCATGTGTATTACTGTGTCTGTGTGACAATGGAGACAGTCTTCTTGGGGTGGGGATAGAGTGTTAGCCCACTAGAACAAGTCAGGGAAGTAAGACATCCATGTTGTCCTTGGGCAAAATACTAAGCCAACTACTACAGTCATGTCCTATCAGGCAAATGGAAGAAAGATAAGACCATGCTGAGAGGATGAGTTTGGTACAGCCCACCTGATGCAAGTATCTCTCATTGTGTCAACATATGCAATGCCCACATCTTAGCAATGAGAGAGTTTTCACTTTCAGGAGGCAGCCCTGGTCAGGAAAACCTATTTTCTGGCAGAGAAGATTCATGAGGGCCAGATGGCTTACATTACACAATCCATCTGGCTGGTATTTTCAATGGTCAAACTATAATTGAAACTATCTGTTAAGAATCTGAGGTGAGGGGGGAAACACAAACACAGCTAGGCTCTGACTCCGAATACTTCATTGCCTTTATCTTGCAATTAAAACAATTCTGTGAGAAGGTATGAGTTGAAAATAATTGGCCCAAAGGCAGCTGATGAGTTTCATGGTCAAATAAGTCATCCAACCCAACATGTTAAGCCTTTATGTGTGCATAGGGTTAATTATACAAACTCAAGATGTGAGCAGCTTGTATGGAACATTAAAATGTTTCTTTCCTTAATAATCTCACCAAGAGAAAAAAATGTGGTTTGATTTTATGTAACATGCATCCCATGATTTGAATGATGATCAGGGGCTATAGTATGATATCTAATACTACATCTATGGCATGTCTGTGTAGGATTATATGAATGTAGAAGCCTGGTTAAAGTGTGGGTATTAAAAGATTCATTAGGATATTTCAACACAGCTAGCTCTGGTTATAGTTCAACAATAAAATGGCTAATACCTATATTTACTGAGAGCAGTCTGCAAAGGAAAATGGAGGAAAACACAACAACTGCAGTCATCTGTGCTGTTTTATAAGAGAACTAACATACTAATGTAGTATGTGTTTGAATTTGTGGTATATGAATACAGGAGTACTTGTGGCTTATACATCCTATTGCTGGGAAAATGAAATGGGAAAACTGTGGCTCCTGTTCTTTAATGTGTTATGATGGATGCTGTGTCACTTATGTAAATGTGTCATACTTAAATTACAGGTTCTAGAGAGATGCATAGAATCTTGGGAACAATTATCAAGTTAAGAACTAATTCTGATATCCATCTGCATTTCAACAGCATCAGTGGTGAATTTTCAAAAAGTGAAGAACTAGTGGTGGCAGTTTGGAAAACCCCGATAGTCCATTTTTCCCTTCCTGATCAGACTGCACCTTCCATCCTCCTGACATTGCAGGAATGAGAGAGGTTTTTACCAAGCCTTCTCTGAAGTTATTAATAGCTGTCACTATACTTTGGCTTATACCACACAAGCAGTACACAGTGTTAAGATGAAGTACTATATAGGTTGTAAGGTAAGCCAAGGAAGACTGCTATAGCCATTCATGCCGACAGAAATTTCCTTCCTTCTTCCCTGGTTTACTGGTGTGGATATCATGGTCAAGATAACCTTGTTCCTGGAGAGGGTATTTAGGCCTTCTTGCTATAGTCCTGGTGAGGCTAACCTGTAGGGGTTTTAGTAGAACAGGTGAACACACACTTTTTCAAGTGAAGAGGATTAATATTCCCCCCCCTTCCCCCCCCCCCAAGAGGCTGGTTTTTAAATGTGGAGTGCTCTCCTGTGGTGTGCAAAGTACCCTTTCTCCACAGGCTCCCATCCCCAAAGCTTCCCCCTTGTAAGCTCTTAAAAGCACATGACATGATTGAGACCACCTGTGGCGCGACTCATCATCTAAAGTTATGCCCTGCCTGCATGAAACTTATATATGGATAGTGCTCTGCCATGGCCAAGGACTGATTTACATCACACCCTAAGCTTGGTCATTTCAGGGCGGTAGAACAGGAAAGAGCAAGGACAGTTTTATCGGATTTTTTTTCCCTCTGAACATCATGAAATAGCATTCAGCTCTACCAGCTCTTGATATCACCTCTTTAAATCTTCTGAAAAGTTATTTTCTTGAAATGCAGTTTGGATGGGTTTGCATTTTATATGTCATTGGGGAGTTTTATTTCATTTTTCCAATAATTCATATTATTGTATTTTACAAAAGAATCAGTACACAGTATGCTGGAAATTATTTTAAAAATTGGTTCTTCATCACAGATCATTTGAGAAGCTCTGGAGTACAATATGTTACCTATTCAGGGGCAGTTAAGTATCAGGCAGTGAATGAAGGCCAAGAGCTAGCATGGGTAACTGTTAAGAAACATCAAAAATGGCCCCCAAACTACTATTCCCAGCACATTAATTAGGTGGTAAACCCATTGAAGTTGGTGAGATTTACTTCAGAGGCAATATGTGTACTTCATAATATATTTTTTCTTCTCTAGTTGATGCAAGTAGAGTAAGGGATTTCTAATAAAGGTCTAAAAAAATCAGGTAACATGCAGAATTTCTTTACCCCATAGAAATTCCTACTCTTTCTTTCTTAGCTTCAAAACCTACAATTTGTAAGCCCATCCATCTAGCCATCTGCCTAACACAGGGGTCCCCAACCCCCGGTCCGTGGACCGGTACTGGGCCATGTCATGCCAGCAACCGGTCCGCACAAACAAAGCCCCATCCGTGGGATGCAGGCAGCACACAAACCCATGCACTCTCTGGTCCACAGAAAAACTTTTCTCCGTGGAACCGGTCCCTGGTTGGGGATCTCTGGCCTAACATATTGTATAAATCCAACAATTTTACATATAATACAGCTCTTTACCTGAACAAAACAGGACAATTGAAAATTGCCTATGTGGATCTCATAGTGAATTGTAGGGATGACACAGAAATATGATTTGCATTTTTAGTTATGCCTTTTACTCTATTTTGTATATGTGATCTTTTATTATGTATTTTAATTTTATATTTTGATGTGGCCTAATGGCAAATCAATAAAATATTACAGTATTATTTTTAACACTTTAATATTATGTATCGGCTCAATCTCAATGGCTTTTTTAATAAATCACAAGTTAAAATAAACCATTATTTACTGCAGTATATAAATCACTGCCTAATTCCTTAATTAGTCACTTTGTTGGAAAAAAGACAACATCCTTATAATTTTTTTTCCTTTTGGTATACATTACTTGTATTCTATTTAAATGTCATTATCTAGCAAACAAAAATAGATAAAGCAAATCTCTACACTTAGAAAGCTAAAGACAATATCATTTTCAGTCTATCTTACCGTTGTTCTTCTATGCAGCTCCAGTTCCAAACTGGTAGTGAAAAGTAGCCACAAAACAATGAACATTGACTTGTGAGTGAAATTGGGAAACTTACACTGTTCTTTAACAGTCCTTGGCTGCTGGTAGATAAAGAAAATATAATAAACTCATGCACTGAGTCAATACATTTCCAATAATGCTCTCTATTAAAGTCAGTTGCAGCAGGAAAAACAAGACCAATTAACCCTGATGATGTTGGTTTCCCACTTTGCGTACCTAATTTTGTTGACCAGCTATGTGGACATACAGTCCTAGATTCTAGAGTGAGTTTTTAATCAAGGCAGCTAAACGGTAATACTAGTACCAGAAACCAGTAAAATTCTAAGCACAGGTATGAGAAGAGAGAGAAAACATTGTGTAGATTTTTTTTTTGTTGTTTTGCAAAGTCTCCCTTTTGTGATGCAGTGAACTTCCAGGCTATACAAAGGGCAAAATGCCTTTTCACCATAGTTAACCCATATCAGCGTTCACCTTAGTGCAGGGGTCTTCAAACCTGGCCCTTTTATGACTTGTGGACTTCAACTCCCAGAATTCCTCAGCCAGGCATGCTGGCTGAGGAATTCTGGGAGTTGAAGTCCACAAGTCATAAAAGGGCCAAGTTTGAAGACCCCTGCCTTAGTGAATATTGCCATGAGATCTAAAGAGATAAGTCAATATGCCCTGTAACCGGTTAAATCTTACTTATGTTGAATTTATGTATTGATGGTAGCATTCTATGACTGGATGCGGCAGGCTCACAGAATTCTTTTATTTCACCGTTGGGGTGGCAATAAAGGAGAGGGCAGTGTTTCCTGAATTTATTTTTCCCACTGAAATCAGCAGAAAGGAATTGAATGACACCAACCATTCATTCAGTGATATTTTTTGGGGTGGGGTGGGGTTAAAGTTGACCTTGCTGTGGAAAGCAAGTACATTCAATTCATGCCATGCTTCCTTGGGAGTCCTGAACTGTCTTCTTACTCCGTCAGCAATACATTTAATAATTGAACTTGGGGGCAACCAGCAGTAATATGGCCTATTGCACAGAAACAGACCCTGCATGAAAGACTTTTGACAAAAACCTCTAAGTGTTTTGGATATGCATGGTATAGCTCCAGCAAGCACAGATCTAAATAAAAATTTACATCCTTAAAAAAATAAAGAGAAAAATAAATATACCTAATCCATAGCAGCCAAATATGTTTTACTATAACACACAGCAGTGTAGTGTTGGTTATTTCTGAGTGCAAGAAACAGATGGGAGGACGAGATGGGATCTGGGTCAGGGAATTCCATTTAATATTTAAATAGAATCATGAGCTATTATGTGTAGCCAGCCTAATCAGTGGGGATGGCATAGCATTAAGTGCAATATTCTTTCCCCTGTCATTGCAATAACCAATTCCTAGATCAAACCCATCAGGGAATTCTCCCTATTCACCCTATACCCCAATCCACAGAATACTGAATAAACTAGCATTGGTCTTATCTGTCTTTTCTTATCTTTTTAGAAATTACTTTATTCAATTGCTAATATTGTTGGTAGTCTTGAAAGCTTAACATAGAAAGGTAGGACATACTTTGAATTATCAAATAGCACACACTAGAACAGTAGTATATAGTTGAGTTGTGAGCCACCACAAGTAAGATTGAATCCCACTGAATAATATGGCATATCAGTGGTACTGACCATTCCCTATAGGTTCCATTCTTTGTCAGAACTCTGTATAAAGATAAAAGGAAATGAATATATTTACCAACTAAGATTTTATAAGATCAGCAGTGAAATGTCTTATTTATATGACAGTAGAAGTATGCTAGACAAAATATGAAAAGTCAGGTCTATGCTCCAAAGAGATCAAAACCTAGTATTCAAGGTAAGGTAAATAAAAGAGGAGGTAACTGTACAATAGTTATAAGCTGACATATAATATATAAAGGAAACAAGTTGTTCAAAAAAGCTTTGCAGCAAAGTAAGATTTTTGAAGGAAAGAAATGTCATTATATAGCTATTCTAAGAACCTAATGTGATAAACTTCAGGCTGCAGTTTTACCACATTTCGTATACAGTATATGTTCTACTGAACTAACCTCCCTGGCCTTCCTAAATAAATATGTGCATTATTGCAACACAAGTTTCTCATGTGAATATAGATTTGTCATGCTGCTTTCTGACACTTTTGGAGATGGAGGCAAATAAAAACAAGGCCTTCTGTAGAACATTCCAGAAATAAACATGAGACCTGAGGAGAAATCAATCCAGAAATAACACAAAACAAGCTAAACGCAACCAGAGTATCTGAACCTGGATGCATTTTTCATAAAATGTATATATTACTCTTACTCTATAATTACTTGCTTATCTTTAGCTTTAACCAACTTTTGCCTCTCTTGGGACCACCAGAGAACAGAAATTATACTGTCTGATTTTTTGGTAGGTTTGGTCGATTTGGTTGCGCTTATTATGAAGAAGTCATCTACATAATGTACCATACGATCATCTCACTCCCTGGCACATCCACTTATAACCTCACAAAAGAAATGTGGAAATGCCTAAAACACCTTATCAACAATTCCCAATACTCCATAAACAAGGCCACGCAATTCCTGGACAAACTCAAACTCCTTCACATCAGCGAGGACAAAACTATGATATCATTCGATGTTACTGCATTATTCACATCAATAGACCTGAAACTAGCAGTCGACCTAATCAGAGAACTTCTAGACAAGACACATCCACCAAGAGGACCACTCACAACAGAAAACACATGCGAACTCCTCCAACTATGCCTAACCACCTACTTCAAATTTGATGATGAGGTCTATGAACAACTGAAAGGATCACCTATGGCAGACATGTCAAACTCGCGATGTCACGTGCCGGCAATGGGGTGGGCAGTTTGACACCCCTGACCTATGGGATCTGGCCTGGTTGCAGAAGTCATCATGCAAAAAATCAAAGAAATCGTCCTCCCACAAATAAACCTCAAGCTATGAGCACGTTATGTAGATGACACCTTTGTGATCAAGCACAACCAAATCGACCAAACCTACCAAAAAATCAAAATCTTCACAGACATCCGATTCACGATAAAAATCGAGAATAATGAACTGCCATTCCTGGACGACCTTATAACCAGAACCACCAATGGCCAACTTCTAACATCTGTATACAGAAAGACAACATACACAGATCAAATCCTCAACTTCCACAACAACCACCCCAAATGCCATAAACAAAGCTGTGTCAGAACACTTTTCAGAAGAGCAGAATACCATTGCAACATCACAGAAGCCAGATCAGCAGAACTGAGACACTTATACAGTCTTTGAGAGAAATGGATATCCAAGAGGCTTCATCCAGAGATCCCTACACACAAACAACACAAATGCCCAAAACAACACAACTACAAGAACAGCAACAACCAAATGAATCACAATCCCTTACATACAGAACATTTCAGAGATGACAGCAAGACTACTATGCCAACATGACCTCACAGTAGCCCACAAACTAGTCTTCATGTATAACCATATTTTATTAATTTTTTATAATCACAAATCCTTAATATTTTATCAGCAACATGTTGTCTGGGTTCTAATATTTAGCTTACTAATACATGTTAAACTCCTTTCTCTCTACCTTGTTTTTCTAGCCATTGATAAAATGTATCCCATGTACTAAAGTATTCTGAATCTTCTTTCTCCTTCATTTTCAATGTAAGTCTGTCCATTCTGCACAGTCCAAAATTTTCCTGATTATCTCTTCCTCCGCTGGTAATTCATCTTTCCAATGTTGAGCAAGTACAATTCTCGCTGCCGTTAATACATGTAACATTAAATATACACATTCTTTCTCATAATTTCCTGCAATTATACCTAACAGAAATAATTCTGGCTTAAAATCTACATGTTTTTTTGTCATTTTCTCTAACCATATATGTATTCTTTTTTTTTTTTTTTTAAATATATTTTATTAGATTTTATAGGGGTACAGGGATAACATTAAGGTGCTTAGGAACCACCATGGAGGTGGGTATATTAAACATCCAAAAAAAGAAAGACAATCACAGATATATAACTCAACTCAAGTCTTTTAAGCTTCCCTCTCTAATTCCCTCATTTAATTTTACATATTCAAATTAATAAATTCTATATAAGTTTCAAACGGTCCTATCAAATATCAGTTACATTTCAATTCTAAAAAATCCAAATCCTGTTTTTAAGCTTTACTAACTTACAATTACTATATTTCAATTAGCCTTAAATAGACATGTTATTAACACTTCGGGTGCCCTTTTTTTTTTTTTTTACATAATTATATCTGGTATATTGTTCTTACAACAACATTCCCATATCTTCTTCATTGATACCATTTTTTTCTCTTATCACCCATCCCTCTTATTCTCCTTTAATTTCCAAATAATTCTCTTAAAATAAAAATATCAGGCCAACAAATAAATTTCTATCTAATTTAAATATATATTCTATCAATGCCTCTATATCTATAAAAATCTTTTTAAACCAGTAGATAAAGTTTACTTCTCCAATACATATCATATCTAAAACAGAGTAATATTACAAAGGGTATCCTCTTAAAAATTTCATGTGTTCCATTAGTTGTTAAGTCAGTCAAGAAATCAAAGCCTTTTTAATCCCATCAAATAAGACTTTAAAATACATTTTTAAATCTAACTCTAGGCTTCTTTCTATGCCATAGTGGTTTCCATAGTAAGGTTCCTACATAATCAAACCACAATATTAAAAGGTCCATATTCTTTAACGCTTCAAATTGGTCAAAGTTCTCTTTCCTTTCTTCTAATAGCCTTTGGATGGTAAAAGCTGTTTTATTCCATGTTATATTTGCCAATTGTTTATCCACCTTTTCTCGATTTTCAATAAGTTGTATCTGAGTGTCAGTCTCTGTTGATGTTGGTATTGATGCTTCAGACATCTCTGTTGAAGTTGTTGTATAGTCATCAGACTTCTCGATAGGTTGTGTTGGAAGTTGAATAGAATTAGTTTGTTTTGTGGTTTCCACAGTTTCTCTCAGTGTAGGGAAAAGGGATTGAAAATAGGAGCTCACATCCTTTGCAGCTTCTAAAATTGTTTCCAATATAAGTTCATAGTCCAGTTGTGTATTAAGTTCCATATCGATAGTAATAAGGCTTTTTAATCTTTAATCTTTAAAAAAGGCTCTGCTTCATAAGAATCAAGCAAGCATTCACCTTCAATTTTCAACAGGCCAGCTGCATCGTTATCTTGTAGTTATGACTCTTTCAGGGTCATAGCCATTCCCAGCCATAAAGAAATATAATTGCAGTACCACTTTTCGACACAAGATGTCCTCAGCAAACCAAAAAATCCTTTTTTTTTTCTTTCCAAATAATAGATTTTTTATTTTTCGTATTAAAAAAGATGAAGAAAGGGTTCAAAATAATGAATACGTAGTTGTAACAATAATAGTCAAGAATAAAATGTTTTCAGGTCCCCTCAGTATTCCAAAATTTAAATAGTATCGAAATTAACTGGTTTTTATTTATATATTTTTTTTTCCAACGCTGTTTTTCCCCATTGCTCAAACGCTGCTTCCTCACGACAGGGAAATAGTTCAAAGAAAGCTTTTAACAGGAAAGTAGTTAGGGAAAAAAAAAAGGGGGTAGGAAAGGTCTCACCCGGATTCTCCCCGGGGGTTCTTTCGCTTAGATGTTCTTCTGGCTTTCAGCTGGTGCGACGAAGTGATCGTCCATTTTGTAGGACGATCTTTTCCTCCGGCGGCCCTAAGGAGAAAGCTCGAACTGGGGAGAGCCGCCGCTCTTCCCCAGTCGAGCAGGAGCCTCCTCTAACGGTGGTCGCCTCTACGGGGCGACTTTCGACCCGATTAAGGGTCTACCGACGGAGGGAAACCAGCCGGTGGGAGAGAGAGATCTCTCCGTGCGACTGCTGGTGTCGCGATCCGGAACCGGAAGCCACCATATATGTATTCTTGACCAAAATCTTTTAGCCTTAGGGCATGTCCACCAAAGATGATAATATGTGCCTGGTTTTTGTCTACATTTCCAACAATTGCTAGACATATTTTTAAACATTTTTGCTAACCTCACAGGTAGTAGATGCCATCTGTAAAACATTTTATATAAGTTTTCTTTGTAAACCACTGCCTTTGTTATTATAGAATTTCTTTCCCAAAGTCTTTGCCAGTTTTCTAGCTCTATGTTATGCCCAAAGTTTTTTGCCCATGTTATCATTGTTTCTTTAATTTGTTCTTCTTCCATCTTTAAACTTAGCATGTACTTATAGTTTCTTAATCAATTTTTCATCTGATGCCAATAGTATCTGGTCAAATCCTATCTGTTCTTTATAGAATCCAGATGTTTTAGCATCTTTTTCTTATCTCATTTGAATTTGCAGGTGTGGCCACCATGATAGATCAATACTCTGTTCTTCTAGTTCTTGTCTAGATTTTAGTTTTCCTTCAATATTCAAAATGTCTTTATAGGTCACAATTTACTCATAATTAGGTCCCACAAACCAGTCTTAACTCTCAGACGGACCCTATCAAAACTTAAAGAGCCAACAGAAACAAATCAAACATCAGGCGTCATATAACAAATCCAGTGCAACAACCGTGAAAAAACTATGTGGGCCAAATAGAAAAAAAGCTATCTACCAGACTGCACTACCACTCCCTGGCTATCAAAAGACACGATCCATTGTCCCTCATGTCCATCCACAAGGACTCAGAAGGACACAAGTTTGATCTAACCAGGACCACAATTATAACCCAAGCAAAGTCAAGGAGAGAAAGAGAATTCTTCGAGGCCTGGTTCTCCACCAACCAATCGGTGAACAGACACATTGACATCGACCCCGCCTACCAACCACCGAGAGAGCTACTTCGACTGAAATACCGGAAGCAACATTCCAAACAAACCGAACACAATTCAAAACGCACTGAAGATGTCCCCCCAATGAAAACAAAATGTTTGCAACCTAATTACCAAGCCCAGAGATCAAACCAACAGCCCAGCTACCAACCCGAGCTACTAATATTCAAACACATCTCAACTGTCTGATCTTTATATATTCTGCACAATACTTCATAAATTTATAATTTACATTAGCTTTTTATGTGCCCTCACAGGACTATAATGAGATCTTGTGCTAATTTTCACCACAGCTAATGAGTCAACAAGAAGTAATGGTCCTACCGGTATTCTGACAAATGGGACTTAAAAGTACTCTGTGTGAAATGAAGGCCAACTGCCTTTCAACAGTTCTCTCAATTAAACTGTCTAGTTCCTTTTTAAAGCCACCTAAATTACATCTGGAGGTTTTATACTTTATTGTTTAAAAAAGTACTTCCTTTTATTACTCCAGAGTCTATCTGCATTTAGCTACATTGGATGAGTTTGATGCCAAAGAACAATCCAATTATAATTAATATTAAATATATTAAGTGTTTAAGGTGTCACAAGACAGACTTTTGAACGATTCATTTATTTTAATAGATGGTAATGACAATGATACACAGTTGCCTGTTAAAGAATTAACAACACTCAAGTATAGATCAGTAGAAATGTGAAAGCCAGAACTCTCCATAATCTTTACATCTGTAAACAAAATGCTAACATAAACCATGGTATGCTGCAAAACCTAGTATTGTATTACATATATAAACCAGAAAGCCACCTTACATAAACACTGAATCCCGTTCTCCCATCTCCCATTTTACCAAGAATTTTTAAAAAATGCTGTAATCCTGCAGAAATGTCTGAATTTACTTTTAACTCGTTTCACATGATCTACATAGTTCTTCAGCTACAGCGAAGGAGACCGACTACTGATCGGTTTTTAGAATAGAAGCACAATATAGGATGAGTAAACAAACAAGATGTACATGCGAGAGGCTTTCAAAGATTGTTCCGAAAATCCTTTCTTTGTCCACTAACTGCACGAATTAAGCGTGCTACCCGTTAATAGGTACAACCCGAGTTTAAAGCACATGCTCAACCGAACATCAATTCTGTTCCGACCGCCGACTTTGACCATCATTTGAAAAATGACCGTACTGTACTGGTCAACTGAGGACACGGGAATAGGTTAAGGCAAAAAAATGAATCCCTTTCCCTGCAGTACAAGGGAATCCCGCATTTATTTCTGCTCAATATTCCTTCCCGAACGTTTCCCGAATCTAAAGCGCGGACGCTCCGCCCCTTCCTGCGCCTTCCTAAAATACATTCCATTCCCCCCCCCAACTCGAGCTCCACCCTTTATACTTTGGAACACGGACAATCTCGAGAGCCGGAGCACTCAGCTGAGACCCTCATCTCTCGGCCCAGCCAACTAGCGGATCTCCCGAGAATGGGCGGGTCTCTACATCGTCACTTAGCCAATCGTAGAAAGGTAGCGCTTCAACCCGGCACGTTTGCGCAGGAAGGAGGCGACCGTATATGAGGGACCCGTCACGATCTGAAGGCCAATAACAGCTCGGGCCATGCTGATGAGACCAGTGAGCGAACGTGAGCAACCTGGGTAGCCAATAGCATGCGAGGTCGGGGCGGTGCCTGCGCAGCTGCTGCTGCCAGGGGAGAGGGGGCGGAGGCAACACCGGGTCTGCCGGGGAGGGGGGGATTGGGCCTGGCTGGGCCCAGCCGGAGCCTCCTGCAGCCTGGGACCGACTGTGCGGGGAGAACGCCCCCTCCCCGTGGGCCCAGCCCAAGCCCGGCCCCGCCTGGCCATGGGCAACGCGGCCACGGCCAAGAAAGGCGGCGAGATTGAGAGTGGTGAGTGTGGGGTAGCGATTGCTGCAAGCCGGGTTTGGGCGAGGTAGGAGCCACCAGGCAAGCCGGGCCGAGAGCTTTCGCTGTCGGGGCTGAGCCCGTGTCCGGCGTGACTGCCAAGCAGGATGCGGGGTCGCGATGGCTCGGACCTCTCTCTGGGGAAAACCGGCTCAGAGAGTGAAGAAGAATAGGGGGAGGGGGAGCGGAGAAGCAGGGACGGTCTCCCTGGCAGCTGCGGGGAGAGCAGAGTAGGAGGGAACAGCGTTAAGTTGCCACCGAATCCCCTTTAGGGCCTTTGCCGGAGCCGTTCCAAGGGTATTTTGGCCGCTGCCTTTCGCCTCTAATTTGTGGGCTCCCGGAATTCCCTGCTTGGCTAAGGCAGCCATGCTAGACTACCGGCCCAGCTTCTGTGTTTTAAGGCTTCCCGGTCCTTTCAGGTCCTTTGGATTCAGCTTTCATAGCTTTCCCACATGGAGCCGCTCTTTAGCTTCTCAGCGCAAACCCTTCTCCCCCGGATGCTTTGTCTGGCTCTGTCTGCGCCTGGCTCGCGGGCAGGACAGCCTCTATGCGATTTATTTTTTATGTGTTCCTGAAATCCGATGCCCGTTTTTCCTTTGGTAGTATTTCTGCACCTACAACTCTTAACGGCCTTTTTGCTATACTTTGTTAGTTACCTTGCCCTAAGGTGACAAGTATATAGAAACATTTGTGTGTAATGTTTTATTCAGGTTGCTTAGCTCAGTTTTTCTGATAAGGATATACGGTATACTGCATACTCTTGCTAACACTTTTTGCTGTTGCTTCTAGGCAGGTATGAGAGGTTCCGGTTTGTAGACAAAAACGCAAATGAAGGCTACTTAATTCAGGAAAGACAGACGGAAGTATTCGTCCCACCCATAAAGGAAGATGCAGAACTGGACTTGCAAATTGAGCAGGCAGGCAGGAAGGAAGGAAAATATTAACTACAACAACAACAAGCAATGTGTGTAGCATATCTAGATGGAAGGCAGAGAGTGGCAGAAGATAAGGATCTTTTAGCCAAGAGTATATTCACAGGATGATGACCAGATCTCAAAGACTTTTACAAAAATTGTTCTGTCCTCTTCCTTTTTGATTGACTCCTTTTATCTGTATTTTAAGAAACTTGTGGCATTCATGCTGGTTATGCATGCAAATTTGCCTTTTTGTTTTTATCGGGATATTTCAGATGAAAGTTATATTGTATAATTATCTCTTCAATCATGGAATTTTATAGGAGTTCAAAAATCATTTTTTGCTTTTCATCTTATGTTTTTCTATCAGTGTTCCTGTATCCTTTCTGACTGGAAAAAGTCAATTGAGGCCAAGATAGAATAGCTAGACTATGTCAGAATTCCCTCATGCCAAACCATAGTTGTATTATATTGAATAAGCCACAGGTGTTTGCATTCTCACTGCTAATGTTCTCACAGTATAGTTTCAGCTATAGTTTACAAATCACCTTGGCTGGCTTCACACAACACATTGAACCCAAACCTAATAAATCATAGTGTGGCTTGCCATGCTGCATGAAACAGATGAATGTCTTTTGACTGTTAGTACCAAGAGCTGTTCATCTGGAAGCATACCAGATTAATAGAGAATAATAGATGTATTTAATATAAATATAACATACTTTTCTGTGCAATTACTAAATTGATATCCTTAAAACTAGGCTTGGTTTAAAGCATGGTTATCCAATCTTAGCTTGCCTGGACTGTATTGAGAGAATAGGATTTGTCTTGGGCCGCATATGAAATATGTAGTTTATATAAATAACAAACTTCATTTTTTTATATCATCTTGTACTATGGTAGCTGTCCTAGGACTGCATGTGCTCATGGGCTGTAAGTATCTGGGAAAAAAGAATAACAAGCAATAGGGGTTTCCTAAACCCTGGGCCACAGCTCATTACTGGGCTTTGAGCCATTTGGAACCGGGCTGTGTAAGTGGCATCCCTACTTGCACAAGCGGCGGGCATGCATGCCTGCTGCTCACACAAATGGAGCTGTGTGCACACGCTTGCCACTCGTGCAAAACCATCCCCTCTTCCCACCCACCCCCCCACCGGTCCGCAAAGCTGGAAAGGTTGGGGAACTCTGCTTTAGAACAGAGGTGGGGAACAATGGCCCCTTTATGACTTGTGGACCTCAACTCCCAGAATTCCTGAGCCAGCAGGCTCAGGAATGGCTGGCTCAGGAATTCTGGGAGTTGAAGTCCATAAGTCATAAAAGGGCCATCGTTCCCCACCCCTGCTCTAGAAAATCAATTAGAACTTCTAGATCAGGGGTGTTAAACTGCCGGCCCGCGGGCTGGATGCGTCACGAGGAAACCGCGCCCACCCCATTGCCAGCAATGGAGAAAAAGCTCCAATACGTTGCACAACGTCACGTGATGTCGCGAGTTTGACATCTGTTCTAGATGCTAGTGTTTGATAGAAAAGCCCATCACTCCTCATATGAGAAGATGATCAGAACTTTAAGTGAATGAGCTTGTAAACTAGCACTAAATTACATCTCTTAATAAATCACATCTCTTAATGCAGTGCAGTAATAGCCCTGCCTATTGCTTGCTACTCCTAAGCAGTTGTTGACTCGGTGTCTGCTTCATTGTATCAGCTCAGAATTATTCCCAGAATTATGAGTAAAATTCAGATATCTGGCTATCTAGGAATAAACTTTCTAACTTACTCAATTTACCTAATAGTGCTGAGACTGAAGCAAACCCTTGTTCAAGGAGCAGCTACATACCATAGTAGGTCACAAATCCAGTGTATCATTTGCTATCCTTACTCATTATTTTAATAAAATTGTACTGTTTAATAATATGGAATTGGAATGTACACTATTTTGCTTTTTCCCTACTCAACACTTATTCACTGCCATAAATCAAGTTGAATTCATATTTTAAAAGTTTCTAAATATCAATATCCTGATTCATATTTCCCTTATTAACCTCAAGCCAAGTTAGTTGCCAGAGCAAAATAACAAATCTATTAGAAATAAATGGTACAGTTCAATGATATGTTTAGTGACAGTTCAATTTGAAAAGTATATATTTATGCTCAATTCTGACTTTGAGTATCTTCAGAAATTTAAGAAAAAAGCACATCACAATTTTTCCTTTGTGATTACTGTGCTCAGTTGTGGAATTTTTTAATTACAGAAACAAAGTAGGTATTTTAATTTAAACTTGATTTGGGTTATTGAAATGGAATCCTATATGTCTGTTAGGCTATAATTGTTTTTAAATTTGTGTGTGTGTATACGTGTACACATACATGTCCTCTAGTTTTCATATTAACCATTTCCTAATTATGCAATCATATCTGCATTTTGGACATAACATCCTTTGGAAGTTATTACATGAAGTTTGCAAAATATGAGCTCTTCAAACTTCTGCATAATAATGGCCAACCTTTGGCTTGCTCTGAGCTACTTTACATGCCAGGTAATAGAGTTAATTCCCAATATAGGGGAAATGATTATATACTAGGCAGAGGAAATGTCATGCATCTGTGAAACCAGGTTTGTTTATTTTCTTGGACTTATTTAGGGATAGTTTAAGGATGTGTTATATTAATATGTTAGCTCTAGTTTAGAGCATATATTACTGCTTTGTGTGTTTGCCGTTTCAAATGGCAAGCAACCACACCAGTAATCGTTGTTAGTTGCGAAGTCGTGTCCAACCCATCGCGACCCCATGGACAACGTTCCTCCAGGCCTTCCTGTCCTCTTACCATCTTCTGGAGTCCAGTAATCATTAAGTGTGCTTAAACATGACTCCAGAAACTGCAAACCTGGGAGCTTCATATTGGTAGGTTGCTCTCACTGTTCTATATGTTGCTATGCTATGGAACTCTTATTCAGTAGATCGGACGCCAAGAAAAAATTTGGATTAGAAAAGTATACTTTTTAGAGCTAGTTGTACAAATGGAGAAAATAGGAGGAGGAAGGAGCATTAGGTACTTTCACTGCCTTCGAGTTATTTGGAGAAATAATAAAGGCAGGATAAAAGTTAAGGTCTCTCCTGTCCAGTTGTGTCCGACTCTAGGGGACAGTGCTCATCTCTGTTTCTTAGCCAAAGGAGCCAAAATTGTCCAAAGACATTTCCATGGTCACGTGGCCAGCATGACTATAAGCCGAGGCACACAGAATGCTGTTACCTTCCCACCAAAGTGGTACCTATTTATCTACTCACATTTGCATGCTTTCGAACTGTTACATGGGCAGGAGAAAGGCAAGATATAAATAAAATATAATTTATGAATTTCAGGTAAAATTTAGCATTATTTGTATAAAATTAAAAAGCACCAAGTAGGAAAAATTAGGTTCTGGGCTAGTCAAGAAAATTCTTATATATGTTGGTTTGTCTGGATTTCTGTTTTATTTGCAGCAGTACAAAATAGGCTCCTTTATTGACTCAGTACATCCAATTCTGCTCTCAATAAATTTAAGTAGAGAAAGTAGAATTAGAACCTTCCTTATTGTTGTTGCATAGAACTTCCTTACAGATGTGCTATCTGATCCAGGAAGGATCTGTACTAATAATCTTTTGCCTTTTAAACTGCTAAATATAGATGATGCGCCTGAAGCTTTTCAGGGCTTAAATTGTTTCCGTACTATTATAATTAAATGGAACATCCAGATGTCTGCAGTTTTGACTGCTAATGTAAAACAGCAACCATAGACAATCTCTTCAACAAAATATATTGGTCAGAAAGATGTGCATTTTATGATTGAGTTGATAGTAGCTTTTTTTTAATGAAATTGCTAGCATATCGAGTCACTGTAAAATGTGTATTTTATTCTGGATGAGACCTGTTAGCCTTCAAATTCATTGGAAGTCAACTGTCAATTGTTCCCAGTTGGCATGAACTTTGGTTACGCTTTCAAGGACTCATGGGAGTTGCAGTCCAATGAGTAGAATGGGTATAGGAAGTTAGATCCTGTTACATTATGTTAAAAACAAATATCAATATTATTGAATTAAATGAACAGGTAATAAATATAAAACTATAGCTCACATTCAAGTTTCCTAGCAGCTAAATCATCTAACCATTAGTGATGTACCCAAGAGAGCTTTTAATTTGCCATCTGAAGACCAAGAGTGTTGCAATCAAATCTTCCTTCGGGAAGCATTCCTTAAGGTTTGGTACTACTTAAACTTTAGGGCATATGTGGTTATCTTAATACAGGTAATAATAAATGCAGCTTGAAAGAATTGTTTGTGATTGATTTATGCATATTGTAAATTATTCCCATACCCAGTATTCCTGAAAGATAATCTATATTTGTTGCATATAATCATATTTTACAGTGTTTACAAATTATGCAAATTTAATTGCCATTCGTTTTATATAGTTTTCACAGGTCTGTTGGTAGTGCAGTAAAATTTACAATATGCTTATACTTTTTATAGCTTCAGCAGGCTTTATTCTGAGTTCAGATTTGATACTTTTAAAGATGACTACAACCTGCAGGCTGAAAATTTGATTTTAAATTTAAAGCATATATTTCTTGGTTTACTAGTCTTTATACTCAATCTGTTCTGTGGATCTTAGTGCTTTCGTAGTATAGTGAGCCTGGGCAGTACAGGCACCAATATCTTACAGAAAGTAAGTGCATCTCTTCTTGCACACAAAAATAACTTTCTCCTTCTGTCTTTCCTCACAATGTTACTTTGTGCTATAATGCAAATATGAAACCGGGCCACATATTTTTAACTTGTTTCCTGAATAGGTCCATATGTACCAGAAAGAAGATTGCAGGACAGAGCAAGCACTACCTTCTGTTTTTCATCAACCCAGCCTTTTATTTGATACTAGCTAGCTATGATATTATTTACTTGTGATACAGTGGAGATCCAAGTTCAAATTCTTGGTAAGGAAAATATTTGAATTTCTTGGGAAAACCCAGTGTTTCATTCTACATCATCCTCCAGGATGATTCTGTGAAGAAAAAAATAGTGCTCATTACTTCTCCCTTTCAGGGTCCTCCTTCCAGCTTATTACTGGTTACGCTAGGTGCCAATTGATAGGCACAGATACTCATATTTTTCTTTTTGCTGTCAGAGCTTTTCTAATATAATAGAGAAAATCCTCTTCTCAATTCTCCCTCCTGCATCATTATTAGCTGACTAAGCTGGGTGCTGTTACTAGAAGTTCCACATTTCTCTTCTCAAATAATACTTAGATTTCACCTGAACTTTTCCAAAGGTATGTAGATATTGTCAAAGTAGCTCACATCAACATTTTCACATTCCTATTTAATTACAGTAATAAAGTGCTTAATTGTGAAAAGCTGTTGCTCTCCAGATATTGCTAAAATGTAAAGTTTTAAGATGTTATATATAATAGAAAATACAAGATACTATTCCTATATTTACCCAAAAGGAAGAAAAATCTGAATAGGGAAGATGCTCATTTAATATTAAATCATTGCAATATTCTCAATTTCAATATGCTATTAAAAGTAAATTTTAAAGTATTAAACTTTATTTCAAATAAATGTAACACTAAAATATAAACACATTTTTTGAACAGATAAGAAACATACAGCATAATTTCATTAACTGTGGTATAGAATTAAGACAATATTGAGATTTATGTATTTCCTGGTAAATAATATTTTGGAATCAAACATTTATGAATACAATTTAGTCTTTTCACCAATAGTTGGAAAGTTGGTTAAAAATTCTTGCCAGAAGAAAGCCCATAATTAGTCATTTATGGTCTTTTATGTGAGATAAAGAATATTTCCTTAAAATATGAGGAAACCAGAGCCAGTATTATTAGTGTCAGAATAGGACTTCAGTATTATGGAGTTTACCTCCATGTTAGGACAGTTTCTGCCTTCTGGTGCTTTAAAGAATAGCTTGACTCCCTCTTCTAGCACTGTGTTGGCTTTTTTGGCAGCTGCAGCACACTGCTGGCTCATATTTAAATGATTGTCCACTAGGACTCCAAGATCCCTGTCACAGTTACTACTATTGAGCCTATATTGTACCTGTGCATTTGGTTTTTCTTGCCTAAATGTAGAACCTTACTTTTTTCACTATTGAATTTCATTTTGTTAGATAGTGCCCAATGTTCAAGTCTGTCAAGATCTTTCTATATCTTAAGCCTATCTTCTGGAGTGTTGGTTATTCCTGCCAGCTTGGTGTCATCTGCAAATTTGATGAGTTCCCCATCTATCCCCTCATCCAAATCATTGATGAAGATATTTAAGAGCACTGGGCCCAGAACAAAGCCCTGGGCACCCCACTAAACACATCCCTCCATGTAGATGCAGTTCGATTGAGGACCAGATGCTGAGTACGGCCAGTCAGCCAGCTATGAATCCATCTGGTGGTGATGCTGTCTAACCCACATTTTTCTATCTTAGCAAGTAGTAGGTTGTGGTCTACTTTATCAAATGCCTTACTGAAGTCCAAGTAAATTATATCCACAGCATTCTTATGGTCCACTAATTTTGTCACCTGGTCAAAGAATGCAATAAGATTTGTGTGGCATGATCTGTTTTTGACAAACCCATGTTGGCTCATAATACTCATCTCATGATGACTGCACAAATAAAATGGTGGACAATACTGTATATGCCAGTTTGTGGAGAAAGTCAGATACGAAAAGAGCACTCACAGCTGGTGAATTTGTTTAATTTATCAAATTCAGGTAACCTATTATCTTGTTATGACAGATGCTGATCAAAGCATGAAACATCAACTTTATAGTGGGGTCATTGTGGGTATTTAGAGATGAAGATTGATGCTGCCATTAGCTGCTATCGAGACAACATTCAGGTATCTTATTAGGGCTTGTTTGGCTTTAAAAGGAATGTATATCTTGACAAAATGCAAAATGAGAACACTAAGAATAAAGAGAAAGCAACCTTTGGGTATTCCAATGCTAATTCAAACATGTAAGGATGAAGATTCTAAACAAATAGCTCTTGAGAGTTCATTAAAGAACTTCCAAAATTTTGTCCCAAAGAAATCACAACTCCACAACAAATATTGAGACCATTAACATGATTCCTTTAAACAAACTCAAAAGTGTGATTTCACATGCTGAAGGTAATACATCTTCAAAAATTTAAGGCAAGTTTAGGGTTTTGACATTAGAGGTAAACATTTCGGCTGAGATAAAAACTAGTAATAAATCCAAATACATTTGAGAGTAAATGTTGGTAACCAATGCTTATCAAAGCTAGCTAAAGCCATCTCTTCCCTTTTCTTCAAGTAATGAACACCTAGTGTATGGTTCTTCCACTATTGCTGCCATGTATCTTTACAATAATTATGTGAGTTATATCTAGCTTATATATCGTCATGAAAATTTGATTTAGGTTTCCCTAAATCACTGCATTTCTCTGTGCAGTTAAAATTCCAGACACTACTGAAAAACATTGCTATAATCAGCGCTTTAGGTCAGCGGCCCCCAACCTTTTGGGCACAGGGACCGGTTCCAAGGAGAGAGTTTTTCCGTGGACCGGAGAGTGTGGTTTTGCATGCTGCCTGCATCCCGTGGATGGGGCTACACTTGTTTGCTCAGCAAGGGTTAGGGACCCCTGCTTTAGGTGGCCAAATTAAATAGTTAACATGCTACGCAATTACAGGTGCCACTAATTATGAAGAAATACATCCCCCTTTCTCATCCAAACGAAAAAAGTGTTAAGTGCTTATGCACTTAATACAAGCATGTATGATGAGTTGCCCATTTTGGTCACACCCTTCTTTCTAATCTACAGAGATGAGTGAGAGCTAGAAGTCAATGTGTTTTAGCTTAGATTTCTTAGAAATACGTGGTAAAGCAAACAATATGGTCTCGGGGGGGAAACGGTCCATCTCATTTTGTGTCCCCTTAGGTCTGTGTGTGTGTTTGCGCATTTCCCGTTTTGCTCCTAAAGTTGGTTTCTTAGAGCACCAGCAAGCAGTTAGCCTGGATTGACCCTCCCAGGGAGCCGTAGGCGAGTGCAGAGAAGCCACATTCCAGGCTGGCAAGATGGATGCTGGAGGTGAGGAGGAGTAACAGGTTGTCTGGTCATGTAAGGGTAGGCCTGATGTTTGTGAGGAGGCCAAAGGAAGTATATTGTAGCATTATCTAGTAATGGGTAATTGTGATCATAAATGTCCTGGGAGGGAGATTTGATTGGAAATTTCCACATTACCATGAGGTGGATCTAATCTGGGCCCAGCAAGGAGTTTAGGAAGGTGAAGAATGGTTTTTGGGAACTGACTGCCTTCTGGTTTCTACAGACTTGGTTTTTTAAAAGGTAGGCCTCTTGATTTATACAGTGCCACACAGTTTAGCTTACTATATCTTATCATCTTATTCTTTCTTATCTTGTTGGTGTCTATGGACCTGCTTCTGTGCTAAATTGGGAATTATATTAATTCAGCTTTATGTTCTTTAATGGAGATGGGATGTTACTGTTTTGCAATAACCTGTTTAAGGAGCTAAAACTTTACAGCAGTGAACTGTTCTCGGGATATTCTTTCTGAAAGCGGAGCATAGCAAACAGGAATTCAAAATCTTAATCCCACTTTTTTAGAATATCAGTAAAGATGATTGGGAGGCAAGTGCTAATAGTTCTGGAGTCTTCATTAGGCCAGAGGTGACTTTGTGGATCTCCTTTGTTTTTAGTAACCCTGAGATTCACTAGCTAAAGTTAGTGTAAAAGACCTTAACATTAAAGAATTTTGAGTCTGGAGGACAGCCTGGATTGCTGAAGTATCCTTGAAAAACCAATTTGGTTACACAACTGTCATCTATACTTTTTCATTTCAGAAGTTTGGAGAGTAAGCTATTTTGTTGAAGTAGTTAAAACAGCTGAAATTATAAACTTTCAGAGCTGCTGCAAGCTATCAGATATCTCAATAGAAGTGATCTATTTTCTCTCCATCTACCATTCTTTGGATTAAATAATTTTACTAGTGATCTTTCTGAAGGATATTGTTAAAATCTAAATATTTTTATTTGAGATGTAATTATGTATGTGTGTGTGTGTGTGTGTGTACATATATATATACACACACACATACACAAACATACACTCACATATGCATTTGAATTTTAATACTATTTAGAGGGAATCTCTTCTACAAATCAGAAATTAACAATGTTTGGATTTGAACATGAATTGCAGGAACAGTTCCATTGTGATTGCAAAAATATTGCAGTAAAGGAATAGACTGTGAAATTTTAGTTTATTCAGAAATGTGTGATATTAAATCAAATTTCTCTGGAAAAAGTAGTAGTTTGGAATTACAGTATTAGCAAACTTAAACAAATTACATAATTAAAGAACCAATGGCATTAAGATAATAACAATTCAAAGAGGAAAAAAGGTGCTACTTTCATAAAACAAATGTTTTATCTTTCAGTGAGTTTTTGGGAAGTGCTTCCTTTATTGTGGATCATCTCTGTTCAATATAATTTCATGTGAGTTCAAAACAAATAGCTCTCCCCCACTCCCCCTCAGCTACCCAGCACATTTAGAAAGCAGATGGAATAAATGAAAATACATATATGACTTCCAGAAGAATTGAAGCTGCCTTATATAACTCTTGACTTTTTCTCTCTATACTAATGCAATATAGTGTAGATTATTTTTAGTGTATATATGGATATATATTATGCAAAAAATATTACACAGGCAAGTTTTCCGGCACCAAAGTCCACAGAAAATACCTTGTTTAACTAAATGTCATAAACTAATTTAGGAATATTTATTATATAAAGTACAACTGATGTAGATTTTTAAACTGTTTAGTATAATTACGTTATCTTGTAATTATCAATGTAACGCTAGAATAAATACAAATATATGAGGAAGTATTGCAGAATGTTAAACAGTTGAAGAATTTGTATACTTCGGTATTCATATAGAACAGGGACCCCCATCTCCCGGACCACAGACTGGTATCGGTTCGTGGCCTGTTAGGAACCGGGTTGGATAGCTGGAGGTGAGCGGTGGGCAAAAACCGAAATCATCCTCGGGGTCCACTTCAAATACATGGAAAGAGTGAAACATAGTACTATCACTACATTATCTGATGTGTACATAATATGATATTACATACTATAATCTTTATTAAAAGCTTGTAATTAGTAAATATAATTAAAGATATTAATTCAGAACACTGTTAAATACAAACTGTTTTCCTATCAAGTCTTGATCATCAAGTCTGATGAAAAGATTAAAACATTTGGTGTAGTGAAAAGTTTGTAGGAAGATATGTTGCTCTTACTATAGTTTCCAACTGTACTATACTTTAGTCCTGTTCTGTATAGTCCAGCCACTAGAGGGGGATATTATACATTATTTCCAAACATGCTATTCTATTAAAGATTGCTTTTCCAGTCCCAGATTCTCTTCACTCAACCCGGTTTCTTTTAATGAGACAAGCTTTGGAGCATATATTTATTTTTGTTGTTGCACTTTGCTTAATCTTAACATAGTTATTGGAGACAGAGAGAAAATTAGTGACGATTCCCTCTGCCAGTATATAAATAATGTATATTTTTCAGCATCAGTCATTAGCACAGTAGAAGCATTGAAAGAATAAATATTTGTACTAAATACTTACATTACAGTTAGTGGAAATGTTCATATCAAAGATGTCAAATATGCTGATAAATTAGAAAATATGCTGAGAAAAGTAAATAGATTGATGTGACTGCAAGGGCAAAAATATAGCTTTGCAAGTATATTCTTAGAAAAAGGGTGAAGTGTAAACAAGGAACAGAAAGTTCAGGAAGTAAGCTTTTGGTTAGCACTGCAGTCTGGCACACTGAATTTTACTTTTAAGAACAAATAATGGTTTTGTTTAATATGTAAACTTGACAAAACTATGTGGGCATTAAATGTGCGGTGAGGCTACAAATTGGTTTAGTCCAGCTTGGAACTGAATCTTCCCTCATCGGTCAACAAAAATAATAGTTTCCTGCTCCTTCCTATAAAGAGAAAAGGAGAAAAGATACCACATATAGAAACATACCACAAAAGCAAAACATACATTTTCTGATTTTTTATGTTGCAAATTATTGTAATATATTAGGTATAAATGTATTTTCATTACTGCGAGCTGTTCTGCCTTTTGCTGTAAATAGTTTGTTTAGATTCTGACAAGTTCTACACACTTTGGAAACCTATTCCAGGAAAGGATACAACTTGCTACAGCTGTTTATTGATGTATTTGTAAACCTAAATTAACTATGCAAAATGTATTATTTAGGTTTGCAAGTAAGCATCAGTGATGGTTAGATGCAATATGTTTTTACTTATAATAATGATTCCAAATATTCATAGAAAATCAGATAAACTACAGTGTGCTATTTCTTATAGGACAACACATCCTTAAAGGAATGCATATCAGTAAACCAAATGCCATATACTGTATTTGGTTTGTGGTGTTCTGACTAGTATTAAATATGCTTCTCATTATCAGATCTTTGAAGCTAGTTTACCCTTAACACTAGTACGCTAGTGACATTAAAAAATCAGATTTAAACAACTGAATAGGAGGCAAAGCACCCCCACTTCCAAATTTCCATCTCAGGTTCCTTTTATGTTGAGCACTTGGCATAGGAAATCTGTGCTTTGGATAAGTATTTTGAAAAAGTTTCAGGGTGAGTATTCATTCTTAACTTTGATACCTGTTTTAGGTATCTTTAGAAAAAATTCAGAAGCCTTAGTTTAGAATTGGAGCTCACTAAATCTCTGAATTCTAAAGCAGTACTATATTATTTCTTAATTTATTTGCTAAATACACATTGTAAGCACATATATGGTAATGCAATAAGCAAAGTTTGCCCAAAACCTATAACAATCCTCTAGAGAATATTGACATCTCTTCTCCTGTGATGGTGGCCATGGTATGGAATATTGATTAAAACCATTTCTGCACTTGACTGTGGTGCTTATATATAAGTTAACATTTTAAAAACTAAATTGAGAAAATTTATATTTCTCCTACTGTTAAAGCTTCCAGTAACACTTCACCTGTTTCTGAAAATATGTTTTCTATGCTGCACAGAAACCTTTATTTGGAATGCCATAGTATATTAAGATGAAATTTATAGCTCTGTACTCCAGTCTTGTTCAATTGTTGGACATCAGTGGGTAACAAATTCCAAAGATAGTTTCTTAAATTTTCTTTAAAGATATTTTCATAAACTTAGTTTTGTCAGGCATGAAATATAAAAACAAGTGGCTGATTTTGCCACTTCTGCAGTTAATGGTGCATGAGCATACTCATGACTATTGATTTATGGAGGACCGCTGGTCTTCCAAATGTATCCTGTTTGCGTATTTCATCACATTCCACTGATGAAGCCAACAGCAAAGTTTCAATGGGATAGCTCTTGGTAGTTGTCTGTATCAATTTATGTCATACTAATTACTATTATGCTAAGCAAATGAAAGGAAAATAATGGCTAGGTCTTCTTTCAGCAAGGCTTTGTTAATACATTTCTTTCCCTGCTGTTTTTAATGTAATTTAATGCTAGTGTTTATTTGATTTGTATTCAATGTTTATGATATTCTGTTTGTTCTAATGATGGGGATTTATAATTTCTGAACCACCTTATTAACTTATATTCTGATAATGTTTTTCAATGTTACATTTGTAACTTCTACATAGAGGTTGCCAACCTCTAACCATATTAATTCTTAGAATATTCCAGGCTGATTACATTTGCCATTTTCTGCTAGATCATTGTTTTGTTTTAAAGAAAAAAACAAATTTGGAGGAATTCTAATACCCAGTTTACATAATTATGTAAAACATTATTACATAATGTTTTATTGATTATTGGTTGAATTGGAAGATTTACACCAATGAGAAAAATGTTATAAGTGATTTTTTTTTTAAATTTTAAAATGCAGTAATTTTGCATTGGGATGCCATGCTACTATATAAGTTAAACCCATGGTCCTAGTATATGAAGAGTTTTTACAGCACATAAATTTTAGAGTCATAAATTTCCACAGCTTCCTACCCTGCATGATTGTACAGGTTGAGAAATTATGGGGGTTTAAACTCGCACATCTAGCAAGCAACAGAGGTAAAGGTAAGGTAAAATGGTTCTGTAGGCTTAATACCCTGTAATTTAGTTGATGTAGAACTGACTGTTTCTGACAACCTTTTACCAACTGAGCTAATTCCTATGAAATCTGGAAATTTCTGTTTACTAGCAGTATCGAGTATTTAGTTCTTAAAATCTGCACTGAGACTCATGAAGGTAAGTTTAATGCATATTTTTACTCCTGCCAAGATTTCAGCTGGAATTTCTGTAGCATCTGTAGAAAAAGGGCTGTTGTACAGTTGAGAATGAATTTCATATACATTAAGGCATAATTTTAATTAATTTGTACAATCAGTTTTGTAAACAACTTTGTATTTTTAAATTTTATAATATCCATATTTATCTCATCAGAATATATGAAAGTAACACTGTGTTCTTAAGTAGTAATCAGTGATGTTCTTCAACAATTTTACTAAATTTAGAAAATATTTGGCTTAATTCTCTTCTTCATAGGAATTTTGAGGGAGACCCTAAGATTAGAGTTTGCATGTACCAATACTTGGTAATGGTGTAGGAAAGGGATATTTTTTTATTTCCTCCCAAGCTGATTATATATCTAGTTGTTCCAGTTTAATTAGCCTTTCTCTAGGTAGATTCTTGCTAATCATCTTGTATGTCCATAGCTGGAGTGATAAAATAAAATAACCCTGTAGAAGCACGGGAAATCAGAGACTTGCTGAGAAAGCAAAGCTTTTTAAGGATTATTATTCTGTTTGTCCTACTTGTGTCCCACTTCTTGACTTATACAACCTTTGCTTTCTGCTGTTCTAGCTCAATATATTCATTCCAGCATGATCATTAGAAAAATACTTTAAGCTTTTGTGCTGAATCCACCAAAGATTTACTTCCAAGAATACACAAAATAAAAAAAAAAAACTAATGAAACTTTACCTGTACAATTTTAACCCTTTTTTTGGAAGTGAGAATCCATTTGTTTTAATACAGCCAATTAAAATTTCTAACTCTTTCAGCTAAGAAACGTATATCTTCTGTTGTTTTTCCACACTTGAATTCTCTTTCTGCATGTACGTCAAATTCTAAGAGAGGAATTGGTTGTTCCCTTATTTTACATACTTGACTACGTGCATGTTAAATTTGCTTTGCAGTTTTTCTGTAATAATTTTATCAGTATATTTTATTAACATATAATCTAATTGATTTTAGTCATATTTTGAAATTTGTATATTTCTTGTCAATGTTGAAACAAACCACAAAGGTTTCCAGAAACTGCTTGCTAACCCATATGACTTGTATTTTCTAGATATGTCATGTTCTTTCATCACCTTACTTGGTTACTCTAATCACTAGTAGTCCATAAACAGAATTTTGCAACAGTCTGTCTATCTCCTGTCAGAATTAGTTAGTATGGTCTTCAGTTTAGCCTATGGCTGTGTAGATATTGCTGGGGAGACTTGTGTTCTGCACTTTGCCTATTCCCTGTAGTACAATGATTGGGATGTAGTGTATAAAATTTTCTCTTGCAGTTGCAAACTCAGTCTGTTTGTAAAGATCTGAAATTGGGTGTCTGTTGCTTTAAACTCTTTGAACAAAGTTGGCATCATGCCCAGCCACTTCTTGCTTCAAGGCTGTTCCTTTGGGGTTATTTTTTCTGAAACAGTACTGCAAAACTACTCTGCCATTCTGCATGCTATCCTTGTCAAGAAGTGCAGCCTTGCTATGCAGTTTTTAATTACAAGCTAATTCTGTGTTGGAGATGAGGGGGATATCCAATATTGGAAGAACTGATCTTGCAGCCTGAATCTGGATCAACTGTGTGTTAGCCCTCTGTAATCTGGAGGTGGTAATATGGATTCTAAACCCAGCAGTCCTCAAAATACATGGGAAGGTGACTCTGAATTCAGTTTCCAGTTTTGGACTCAACTTTTTCTGTGGATATATTTGTTTGGTCGGCTGGTCAGTTATATCTTACGTAACTTCAGAGGGCTAAAGTAATGACTTCTTCCTGGCCCTTTAATCAGTTTGGTCTTCAGATTACTACTGTCATATTTAATTATCATCTTTAATCTGAATCTTATTGGTAAGCAGTTTTTTTTAGAAAGGGACACCTGCCTTATACCTTATCTTTTTCTCTCCCTTCCTCTCCCACCCATTATTCTCTTTTATGGATGACTTTGTTTAAGCATGGTTTTTAAAGCTTGGGGATATGATCAAAGTAGCAGATTGATTTCAAAAGCAGGATAGCAGCTTATATTTGATTAGTTGTACATTCTGGATTACAGATACATACATACATACATTAGAGATACATACTTCTGTTTACTTCCTTGTAAGTTCTTTGGAATTGCTTAGATATTTCAAAAGTTGTGGTTAGCACAACTGCAGTTAAGCAGTTTATATTTAAATTTAGCACTTAGAAAAGGAAATTTCCATCTCTAGAATGTAGAGCGCCCAAAGAAATATGACCTTGAGCAGTCTCTTAACTTGTACTTGTATCTTATGGGCTGCACCAGGCTTTGTCCCATCTATTGCACCAGTTCTTTGTTTGGGATTGCTATTATTATTTAAATACCTCAGTCTGTGAAACTAACTCCTGTTAAAGAATGAACTTAATTTTTTTTTTAAAATAGGACTTCCCTACCTGATGAGATCCTTATTTGCCCTGCCTTCAACTCAGAGCAAATGAGATACAAAGAATCTCTGAGCTATTTTAAGCCTTATTGCGTGGCCTTTGCTACCCTCGATCTGGCAGACCTCCCTTTTTCTGTATTAATCAAATCTGTCTGCCGCTCTCCCTCTAACCAGCTGTACAACTGATCAAGCTTCCAGTATGGAATGGACTATCGTGGAGCCTTTGTGGGCATAGTGTGTGTGTGTGGGGGGGGGGGTTTGGGAAAATCTGGCATGTTTATGGATGATTGCCCTAGAGAGCTATGTAGCTGTTGCTGAACTGACATGAGTGCTTTTGTCCAGGGAGGTGGGTTTGTTGGAAAGTCTGCCCTGGTTAGAAGTTGAGAGCAAGCAGTTCAAGCCAAATGTCTGTATCAGTCAGCTGAGGGGGAATGTAAAGAGCTTTGCTGGAAAGTGTGTCTGCTCTCCAGTTGCTTCCTTTAGCCTCCACTTCACATTTTGGGACAGGAGAAACACCCTGCTTGCCTCTACCAGTGGGTTAAATAGCAATGATCAAAGAGAGCGCTCTCCTAAATCCTGACTGAGCTGCCTGATTATGTTTGCTCTGAGAGCAGACCAGGAATGACAAAAGAATTACTGATAAAATTAAGAGAAACATGAGCTATGGAGCTGAAATAAATAGTCAAGACTCCAACAAGAACGACGGGTGTAAAATGTCAGCGCTACAGAAACTGGAGAATCTTGCAGGGCGGATCTTTTACTGGGGGCCATGGAGTGATGCAGGAGCACCAAGCTCTGGAGAGGCTGTCTTTGAATCAGAGCACACTGCTGCCTGGAATAAGCAAAGTGAGTTGACAAACTGAGCATGATTTCCAAGGGAATGGGAATTGATGCAGAGTTTCCAACAGCTCTGCTCCTCAAATGAAGCTTTAGAGACGTTGCTGCTCTTTAATAATGACATGTGGAGTACCGGTATTAATTGCTGCCTGAGTGTGGAGCAGAACATTAAAACAGGCCTCTGATCTCTCCCAGTCTAGCTCATAAATATGGATACCACTACTGTGGGGGCCATTCTGGCTTTAAATATGAACCACCTCATTCTCTAAATCAAATTACCCAGTTTGCAAAGGTACGCAGGCTACTTAATGACACTAGAGCTTACTGTTATGCGGCATTTTATTCTAAAACCCACAGGACTTGTTTGCTCAAATTTGGCCATCCTGTTAGTAGAACCTAGCTGTTGTTGATTCAATATTCTAAGCGTAATCTGCATGGAATATGAAAATATGATCCAGGTAAAATATATAAAGAACTTGCCAGGTAGCAAATGGAAGACCGGCCCCGAATATGTGTTTCCAAGTAGAGGTGATAAGCCACTTGTGCATTGCTATGACAAGAAAACAAAGACGGAACACTGTTTCGTATACCGTTTTCTAACCTAAATTTTCTCTGTCATAGTAAAAATGCTTTGGAGAATGGGCAGATGGGTGAAGAAGTATATTTGCTTTTCATATTTCTACTTCCAGTTGCTCCCAGTCAACAATAGCCATTCTGTAATGGCCTCTGGCTTGGGTTAATATGTTTCTGAGAATAATGCATGCTTCTGGTTATTTTCCATTCATTGGCAGACAAACCATTTTTAAGTAGCAAAAAGTAACAAATTCTTTTTACCCTTCAATATCTCAAGCATTAATTCCTACCTTGATAACTAATCTTTGGTCTCTTCTTACCTGCCTTGTAAGCACCTTATTGGGTTTTAATCTGAGTACCTACTCTGATTTTTTGATACAGTAATTTCAGTTCACAGCAGATGGAACACCATGCAGATATAGTCTTGATGGTATTTTTATTATTTCCTTTGTCATCAGGGACTGACGTTACAATTTTTATTCTTAATTTTGTTTGAAATTGTACTTCATTTATCTCATTGGCTCAGTCTTGATTCCTAGAGTAGCCTATCTCAAATGATGGGATAGTAGTAGGTACTAGGCCTTCCAATGCCTATGCTTTATTCATTGACTCCTTTAAGTAGGAAGGAGTGAATGCAAACTTTGATGTTCAAACATATTTAAACAAAATTGTCACAATAAGGTTTTTTATTGCCAGATTTCTTGATCCTTTAATCTTTTGGCAATGGTAGCTACTCCTTCCTGCATTTGAGCCTGTTGTACATGAAAAACAGGTTCAGAAAGGGAGGAGGTCATGTTAGGCAAAAGATCCAGGAATAAGATTTTACTGAATCTAGGGACATGAATAAAAAAACGTGATTTCTAAGTGTGCCTTCTGAGACAATTTTTATCTTCATTGCTCACTTATATGGCTAAGGTTTGACAAATTGTTACGTAATTTCATTGATGTTTAACAATTAGGCAGTTTAGAAGTATGATACATTTTTTTCTTCTTGGTTCTTAAATTTATTGTAAGTTCCCTCAACTCAGTCTATTAAACTCTCTTGAGAAAAATGTGATACTATGTCTGATTGGTTCTGATAAGCCTTGTGAAAATATTATGTTGGTTTTTCATATATATATCACCTATCCAATTCTTGAATTTTTTTTTCTTTATTTGTTGGCCCATCTTGCATTCTATAAATCTAGCTTCAAATGTATTTATTTATTATTTGATTAATTTGTATGGCTGTCCATCTCTAATTCACTTCTGGATGGGTAACAACAGTTAAAACACCATAAAGCATATATCAATTAAAACAATATATCCATAATTGACAGCCTAGCTGGAAAACAGAACAGCCAGCAACTCAATGTAACTATTGCAGGATGTGCCATACATTTGACATAATCATGTCTTTAAGATCTTACAAAAATCCAGCAGGGTTGGGGCCAATCCAATCTTCTGGTAGGTTGATGCTCCAAAGCTGGGTATCACGACAGAAAAAAATGTCTTCCTGGGCCCCACTGGATGAAATTGCCTAATACAGTCGCCCCCAACCTTTTGGGCACCAGGGACCAGTTCCGCAAAAAGAGGTTTTTCCGCAGACCGGAGAGGTTGTGCTTTTGCGTGCCTTTCCTGCCAGATGTAATGAGGGGGAGTAGATATAATTGGGGGAGAAAATCCCTCAAATAACATTGTCTTGTGACCTAAGACAGTTAAAGACTAAACACCAATACACAGTTTGTCATCCACCTAATAGTCAGTTACTATGGAAAAGAGAATAAGATTGTACATGTAGCCCTGTACAGGTAGCCCTTGCTGACAGCACTTGGAACTAAGAACTATGTTGCTAAGCGACAAAGTCATGAGGCATGACATGACATAATGGTGCTGACCTATAGTGGCAGTTCTGGCCATCTGGTTGCCATTGTTAGGTGAATACCAACCACATGGTCAAAGCATTCTGCGGGCACATGATTGCCATTTGCAACCTCCCGCCAGCTTCCCCATTGACTTTGCCTACTGGAAGCTGGCACTGAACATTATAAATAGCAATCATGTGACCACAGGAGAAAGTGCTGGCCACAACTATAAGAAAGTATTGTAAGTATTCCCTTGTTTGGCACTATCAGTGAGCGAATGGATGTTAAATGAGAACTACTGTATATTCCACAATCTTTTAAGAAGATTATAGAAGAGATTTAAGCATCTCTTCTATAGGGTCAGGAGGACATATATTTAAAGAGTAGTTGAATTTCTAATGCCAAGTATAAAGGACTTCCTCTGTTGGTCATTGCAATCTAGCATTAGCTGGGCCATTTGTTTCTCCACATCATCTTAAGTCTCACCAGAGCCTCTTTATGTTAGTTATACAGTGAAGATGTCAAATGTATGATGTGCAAGTTGATATTATCTTGATTATTAAGGGTTTTAAGATAGTCTTTTGTCTTTTCCCTCAAAACAGAAGTTGCACATATATATTTAAAATTATGAAAAAGTTGCACGAAGCAACTAATACAACACTTTTATGAAAGGTTATCCACGGTGAAGTATGACCTGTCTCCTCCTTAACTTGTAATATAATTTATGTTCCAATATTTAAACTAGTGTTGTTTTCCAATCTTGGCAACTTCTAGATGTTTGGAGAATAGTTGAATGGGAATTCTGAGAGTTGAAGTTCATGATTACCAGCATTAGGAGACGTGGGTATATTCAGATCTTTTCTAAGTCCTCGCTTTCCTAGAACCTTTTCCCATTGAGCCATAGGTTTGATTAGTCCCTCTGTGACTGATTGAATGACCAGTCTATCTTTGCCTTTGCAAAGGCTTATTGTACATCATTGTTTTGGTGCAGTATGGATTTTCAATACTCTCAAAATATATTTTTTATTACGAATGAAGGCAAATAGACATGTCTCAGGATAATGTTGCAAGATCCAATCTGGGTCGGTCACCAGGACCAGAGGTTTAGTCTTCTGAGCTTTGGAACTCATGCTGGAGCCCACCCTCAGGGAACTTCTCTCTAATAGAGTATGTGCTTGGTACCTGGTTGTGTGTGGCTTTTTAGTTGTTGGTTGGGATGTTGATGGCTGGCTATTAAGTCATTGGCTATTTCCTTCTGTTTCCAAGCCCTCGCCTCCTTAAGTATTTGATAAGCTGG
Organism: Azemiops feae; assembly: GCA_023970755.1. NCBI lineage: Eukaryota > Metazoa > Chordata > Lepidosauria > Squamata > Viperidae > Azemiops > Azemiops feae. The sequence goes on from JALGBA010004283.1 coordinate 2,381,772, forward strand.
TAGTAAATCAGCACTCTTGTTGACTGGTGAGGGGCCGTTTCCCAGGTTTCAATCACTTCCCTGGCTGTTTTTGTACCTCCTTGTCCAACAATCTTAGTAGCTGCAAAATTGAATGTATGTCTTTGTTCATTGCAATGTAAGTCTACCAACGAGTTCGCGTCTCCTCATCTGACCACTTGCTTGTGTTTTTGCAGTCTGGTGGTTAGCTTCCTCCCTGTCTATCCTACATAGTCACAGGGGTAATCCATGCAGGGAATCCAGCAGATTATATTGGAAGTATCTCCCACCTCCAAGCAATCTTTACAACGCATAATTTTTCCTCATACGGTAGCCTCTGGGCAGTATGTGATGCCCACTTGCAGATCTCAGAAGCTGCGTTCTACTGCTTCCGAAATGTTTTTGATGTACTTTCATACTTATTATTCCCATTTTGTATTCTGCGTATGAACTTAAGCTAACTAGCAATGAAATGAAAATGACAAGTACATAAAATTGCAATATAAAAAGATATGAAAATAAGTAAAAGAAATCAGAGGATAAAACAGATAAAATAGGTTGAGCAATAAAGAGACAAATTTTGATAAAGTCTAGTTTAAATAAAAATGTATTTGCTTGGAAATGGGAGAACAAAGAGAGAGCTAGAAAAATATCTGACTGGGAAAACATGTAGCCATTGTAAAGATCCCCCCCCCCTTCTCTTCAGCCATTTTATAATTTTGCAAGTCTCTTCAGATGATAGGGTGGGGGGAAATCCCATGTAATTTGCAAGGTAATACAGTAATACAGAGACAAATTCTTTGTGTGTCTAATCACACTTGATCAATAAACTATTCTATTCTATTGGAGATTTGTTAAGTGACGAAAAATGTGAGCAGGTACTTTCTGTATTATTTAAACCTGCATGCATGGAAGTTAAACGTATGATTCCTTGTTTTAAGGGATTGAGAGGTAACTTTCAAAGAAGCAAAATCATAGATACTCCTCAGACTTTTTAAATCATTTGCCAGTTCTAGAATTAAATCATCTAATGTTTATTTTAAAAGATTTTAAATTCATTTTACGTCTATAATACCATCTGTTGCTTAATAAAATCAAGGTGACCACTTTAGTATATTTTGTACACAGCCAAACTCCATATCATTTGGTGTATTTGAAATTTCTTAACCTTCCCCAACCTGGGTGCTCATCAGATATGTCATATTCAGTCTGGTATAGCCCACCAGCCTGAATAGCTGTGCTGACTAGAATGTATGAGAATTGTAATCAACATACTAAAGGACATCTGGTTGAAGAACTGATTTTATTAGATTGTTGCTGCCTTATTTAGAAGAAAGAATCCCACTGGCTTCCTCACTTTATTTCAAACTGCTGTCTTGTTGAAGATCAATAATGTAGTTTCCTTCAGTCATCCAGCCAATCAATTTTGTCCTGCATACTTATAGGCATACTTTTTCTTTTCTTTGAAAGCAAAGAACTCCACCATCCCTTGCCTCATTGTGCTTTGGTTGAGGTAAGCATATTATGTCAATGATAATAGGCCTGAGTCTCCCATTGCAAGGAAATCTGGTAGGAATATATATTATATTTTCCTGATTTTTTTTTTAAAAAATTGCAGACCTTTGGGGGGAAATATATTCCATTCATTTGTATACTTCTCTTTCCTGGTGTAAGTTCACTTTGCTAATTTAGTAATTGGATTTACTAACTGAATTTATTTTAAACCATTTCAAAAAATTTTCTTTGGGGACTTGTTATTTCACCTGTTCACCCAACAGATCTACCAACCTCTAGTGAAAGTCAGCATGAGATCAAAATCAGACCCTGAAAGCTTCTTCCTTCCTTTTGTGATAATGGTAATATGCCTCATGATGCCAGGAGCAGAAATACATCTTACTTTTGCATTTGAAAGTTGTATTACACTGCTTGCCTTTTCTGTGCAGGAACTGTAGTGCCCTGATAACCGAGGTAAAAGACTTCCTATTGCAATTGAATAAAAAATATTTTGGGGTGAGTAAAGGGTAGTAGTATATGAGCACCTTGTCTTATTCTAAAAATAAATATTCCATTGGAGATTTATTTTTTTCCAAAATTTAGTTTTTCCATGTTTTTGAAATAAGATTAAAAAAAAATCCTTGGAGGAAAAAATGGGAAAATCTAGGGTTTCTCTATTCTATATGTTGTTGTTCAGTATGTATATTGAAATGTTTCAACTGAGAAAACTTTGGATTTTCATTCTTAAGTTTTTAATGGGTAACTAGCTCAGTCTCTTTCCCTCTATTTCTGCCACATCTTTTCCAATCATCCTATACTATACTATGTTCATAATACTGAATTATGAAGATACTTAATTTCTAACCAAGTGGCTCTATATTCAAGGCTCTTTTGTAGCTAGAGGTAAGCTAAATAGGGGTCACAGCATTTAACAGTATTTAATCAACTTGAGATATTTGAAAGGATGAGCAGAATTGGATTTGGTTAATACTTCAATTAAAACCCCATTTCAAATGATGGTGAACCTTTTCCATCTGGTACAAGAAACAACATTGACAAGTTCATTTAATCACCAAGAGTTGAGCTTAGCTTAAGGAAGTTCTATTATTAAAACCGCATAAAAGTGATATTTTATTCAGTTAGTGATTTTAAGCCGAATCAGTTTCTGATTCCAGTTGAGACATTGGTGTTAGGAACATGGACACTAATTCTGTTCTTAAATTTATTAGGGTCACAATGTCCTATGCCTTTGAGAAAATTGCCCTGTCCTTCATTTTTTATGAAGCTGATGTATCATGGCTGAGGGTTTTGAAGGTAGTAATTCACTGTTAGAAATTGAGGGTACAGTAGTTTCATAGACAGCAAGAATATTTGAAATTAAACTAACAAAGATTCTAGTTTGAAGAATTCCAAGCTTTTCTGCCTTTCCTGGTCTTAACGTATTAATTTATTTATTTATGCACAGTAACATTGGTGGTTGAGGACCACACGATATTGCAATCATAATATCGATGGGGCTAGGTGAATTTTCTGCCTTTTCCATTTTTTCTGATGTTTTAAAAATAAAATATATATGTTAAGCCTATTAGAGGTTTAATTCATTTACTACTTCACTGGTTCTGAAAGAAAATTGTGCTATAATTATTCAGCTGCAAAAAAGCAGTTAGGACTGCATGTAGGCCAGATGTTACCCATCTTATTCATTTAACTTGAAGCAATAATGAAAATATTAATTTTAATTGTATGTCTAACAAATACCTTGCTTTAAGTTTTATTTAGGTTTTACTTTCTGTGTTCTATTGTATTCACAGGGTCATAAAATTAAGCTTTAGAGTAGCTGTTGGGCTTCCATAAATTATTTTATTGTGATAAACTTGGCATACTGGTTTAGGTGATCCTTTATGACACAGTTTGTTAGTTCCAATGTAAACTATGATTATATAAATCAAAAAGTGACCTTTAAAAATAGGCAGGCAGGGAAATGATGTGGTATATAGCTAGGTCTACAGTTTTCGAGCAATAATTTGTCTGAAGAGGATGTGATATCTTAACTTCTTTCCAAAGGTAGACTCAATGTTCTTTCTCAGCAGTAGTGACAAGAACTGTCTGTTGGTCATATGATGAAATTCTGGGGTTCTTAGAGTTTTATTTCGGCATCTAGTCTTCTGCTCTTGGGCTGAATCTGCTGGGGAAAACTGGTCTGGGCAAGTTGGCAGTTGTATGCAATCTTCTCTACTTGTAGATGAACTTTCAAACATACTGACAAAATTATGTCACTATGGTACATATTCAAGTATTAATTATTGCTGGCAAATTTTCAATGTTTTTTTTTTAAATACAACAAATCTGAAATAGTTGCATCTGTGTTACATGGATTGCTTCACTATATGTATTTTCCTCTCTTTATACGGCCTTTGCACTTGGAAACAAACTGGAAGTCACTTTTGACAGACTTTTTCACAAACAAAACAGCTTTAGAGAACTTGTCACTGGCTATGGAACCAGCTGAAAGTTTATAAATACTGGATTTAATTAGCCCCTTATATAATATATTAGATTTGCACCTAGCATGGAAAATTGTAACAAGAAAGGCTGTTGCTGATTCATGAGTTGAATTCTTTCAAAATAATGTTAAACTTTTATTTACAGTATTTGTTCATTTATTCATTTGAGATACACCTTCCTTTCGGCTGAGATAAGCTCTTGATCAGCAGAGAAAATTAGGGAACAATAGAAACGTTTAAAAATACTACTGTAAATTAAATTAATATTTAAAAGACTAGGAAAGACATTACAGATTTTCTAAATGCTCAAAGTCTAGATGCAGCTTCTGTGGAAGTATGTTCCATAGTTTTCACTGACTGCTGAAGACCATGGAGCACTCTCAGTCCACTGAATTTTTTTTTTTCAGGGAGCATGCATAAACTTGGCTTAACTCTTTGTCCCTGGGTCTAGTTTCCTAACTACCTCTTTTAATTTAATCTTATTCAGATTTTGAGATGTCTTATCTAGTCTGTTACTGAATTTCAGAATACATCTTTGAAATCAAATAGCAAAGAGCAGTAGAACTAAGTATCATGGTTATTCTGAGGATACCCTCAAGAGAATTATCTTTCTGAATAGTTTCATATAAATACGAGACACTATGGATCAGCAGCCTTGTGTTGAACAGTAGCCTCCCAGTATTACCCTCTGAACAAAGTTTAGCAGAAATTATTGAAATAACAGTAAAACAATATTCAAAAGTGTTACTCGGTAATTCAGAAGAATACTACGATGGGTGGTATTGAAAGCCATTGTAAGGGACAAAGAAGATATTTAAGCAATATGGTCAAAGCTTTTGGAGTCGCAGAATGTTTGAAAAATTAGAGTTTCAAGAGAAACTTTTCAAGCTTTTTGTTAGGAAACTTTCTGGGTTCATCTTCTGGGTTAATTTTGTATTCTATAGATTAGCTAGAATTACAGCAGTATCTCTGACAAAAAGTGGGAAGCCTTTTGAACCTATCTGTTAGGAACTGGAGTATTTTAGCCATTTTCTCCAGAGTCTTATACTCACCGCTAATCTAAAACTGACCAGAGAGTAATAGTCAATTTTCCAATCACCAGCTCCATGTGAACAAAATAACAAATCCAGCATGTGCTTTTTTCTGCATCTGTAAAGCCCCATACTGGCTTCTTTGCTTGTGGCTGCTTATGTTTACACTGAAAACAGCATTTAACAGCAAATGCATAAGAGAATCATTTTGTTCTGAACTTGAAACAAAACAGCTCCACTCAGAATTTTCCAACAGAATAATTTTGAACAAGTTGTATTCGTACTAATGTCAGACCTGCCCCAAAACAATCATTTAAGAAAGCAGATTCTCAACTCCAATTGATTGCAGTGAAAAGGACTTTTACGAAAGATGTTGGTTGCGGGAAGGTGAGGTGGAAACTGAAGGTCCCGCTCACCAATACAGAGAGCCAAACCCAATGTTCCCCATCCGTCCCCCCCAATGTCCGGTCCTTTGCCACCCAATCCGGGACCGCCATGATGTTGTGGGAAACTCTGGGTTGTTTAGGCTGCTGGAATTTCACACCCAAGGCAAGCGGCCTTGAAGATGCCCACCGTAACTGGTGTAAACTGCTCTGGTCTTCTTCACATGTCAGCTCCCCCTCCCCATTTCCCACCATTAGATACACAGATGTAGATCGCCCCAAATGCCTCCTCCCTCCTTTCCCCTTTGATGGCAGGACACCAGCAAGGCACCAGGCCAGTAATGGAGCTCCTGACAACTACCGGTAGAATATTCCACCATAAGAACAATGGATCCTTGAAATGAGCCATTGCTCCCTGGGGCCACAAAAACTGATGGGTGGCAATCTGAATACTATATACAAAAAACTTGGTCAAGGGGTGACATATTTAAAAAAAAAAAATCATATTGCAAATAATGTAAGATATAAGTAAATGTATTGTTTGCATCCTGCCTTTACAAACAACTACAAAACTATGATAAGCAACAGCAATGTTTTTTACTGACGCTCAACGCATACATAAAAGTGAAGTGAAAAAAAATAACTTGCTTCAATCTTTGACTCAAAGGTTTTTGCAATTGACAATCTGTTTACAAAACCAAGCAAGCCAGCATAGTTTTTTGCATTTGGCCATTTGAAAGCCCCATAGCATTACAACACCATCTGTAATGGTATGTACAATATATCTGAAAGAATTGCAGATTGTGAAAACGTAAAAGAGGGTACTGGCAAGGACAGAAAATTGGGCAACTCCTAAGAGAGAAAAAAGAAGCAGTAAGACAACACTGGCGCTACTGTGAAAGGAGTTATAAGATGGTTTGAGTAAATCTGGGTAGAAGAAAACTGTTTTAACATTTAGAGATTGTATTTTGAGCTCAAATATAAAGTCCTGGAGAAATTATAGAAGTTCATCACTGCTGGATTACTTTTTAATACCACTGTCACCACTATCAAATGTATCACTAGAGCTGTTAAAGAAATACAGTCTGAGAAGTCATATGGTAATAATAGTTCCTATTCATAATTGAATCCTAGATATTGTGGAAAAGGTTACTGCATAGTGTGATTTCTTCCCATTTATTTGAAGTTTCAAACACAGGCTGGGTAGTCATCTATGAGGTATGGTGTAGTGTATCTTGCAGTGTGCAAGGGGTTGGACTTGGTGACTTCTTAAGTCCTTTCCAACTATATGATTCTCAAATTCTACAGAAATGTTAATTTGCTTGATTGAGAGGAATTTGAAATGGAGACTAGATAATAACAGTTCCTTCTACCTGCAACTGTTCCTTGGTAAGTACTAGAAATGGAATTTACTGAAACAAAGATAAATTGCAAGATGAATGAAATAGTTAGATAACTTGTTATTTCTATCAAAGAATATATCTAAAGACAACTGTGGACAACTGCACAAGCACTGAAGTAAAATTAAGGGGATTTCTGCAGTGTTCAGTAGGAAATAGGAATTTAACTCGGATTATAACAGAAATAAGTAGCATTATAGGAATCAGATCATAATGTTCTTGTGCTCTGAATAACATTCAGTCATTCAGTCAAATTAGATGGGCCAGAATGAATTATGGAAATTGTAGTGTGTCAGGGTAATCTGGCTGGCCTTCATTCTGTTCTGGAAACTAGGAATGATCACTAGTTAATAGATTCTTCCTATTGTCACTGTAAAATGTATAGTGTCCAGCCATTTAACATCTCTTCCCATTGGGTATAAAATAATCTTATAAACAAATATTAGGAACACACAACCTTAGGGCAAAAATGATTTATCTGTTGGAAATTCTCCTTAATGGAGCATAAATACAGCTCTTATTTGTTCTGAACAAATGTATTCCTCAAAAATTTAAGGAGACAACTGGAGTGTGCTATTTTTAAATCAGAATCTGACTAATAGCAAGGAAATGTTTGAGACTAAAAACCAGGGCTTTTTTTGTCATAGAACGCCCAGAATGGAGTTCCGGCACCTTTTTTGGATGGAACCTTGTAGGGTAGGCAAGGCGGGTTGTATGACGTGTGTGAGTTCCAGCACTTTTTTTTTTTTTTTACAAAAAAAGCACTGCTAAAAACTATACCAAGTTAAGAGAAAGTAATTATGAACTGTTAACATGAACCATGATGCTAAATTAGGAAGAAGGGCAGCTAAATAATAGAGAATGTTTTTTGTTAAAAAATTATAAAAACTAGAGAATCAAATTTTAGTGGGTGGAAAAAAATGTCGAGAGAAGAAAACATGACAAAAATAAAACCTGACATTTTTTCTCAAATTTTCTCAGGACAGAAAATAGAATATTTGAAGCAAAACTGAAAGAAAATCAAACTAATTTGATTTTGGTTCCCAAACAGGAATGCAAACAGAGGCATTTGTGTTGTTTGTTAAAAAAAAAAAAAAAAAAAAGCTTAGTGACTGTCAGACCCTTGGAACAAAGAATTTCCACCATGAAAACACACAGCTGCCCAGAACATCTGTATTCAGTTGGCACAAGGAAAGACTACTTGGCCAGCAAGAAACCTATATAATGCAAATCCAGGACATTTTGCTGCCTGAAGTAGAGTCCAAATGTGTCTCCTTCCCCTCTATAATTATGAGCCAACACATTTCAATACCACCTTTCAAATGGTGGCCAACAGATGGCTTCACCCTAATGTGTCATAGGGCTGGCCCTAACCATTTTACAGGTAGTCCTCAGTTAAAGACAGTAATTGGTACTGGAATTGCCGTTACTAATGCAGTTATTAAGCAAGATGGCAGATCCAGCAAATTACTGTGATCACGTCACATGGTTACACTTGCAGTCCCCTGCCAGATGATTGTTGGAAGCTGGCAAAGAAGTTGACAAATAGCAACTGCCACAAGGTCATAATCCTGAGTGGGAGTGAGTACCTGGATAACAATCACCTGACTCTGGGAATGCTATCATGGCTGGAACTCCAAAAGACCAATTGTAAGCACCACTTGTTCAGTGCCATTGCTGAATGAGTGGTCTTTAAGCAAGGGCCATCTGTACTTTAGAATCATGATGAGATGTATACAAGACTTAAATAATATAGAACAGTGGGGGGAATTATATATGCGCCCATAGTTGTAAGAGATCAGGACTGATCTTGAACGTTGGCGTTCATATATGTCCTCTTTCTTTCAAGAAATACAGGTAGTCCTTGTCTTATGACCACAATTGGGACTGGAATTTCCATCAAGAGTCATTGCGGTTGTAAGTCAAATCAGACCCGATTTTATTACAACTTTGATGTCGGTTATTAAGCAAATCATGGTAGTTGCAATTCCAGCCTTCCCAATAGGTATTTTTTTTACCAGAAATTGGCAAAAAAGATCCCGTATCAAGTTCATGTGACAGCAAAATGTTGCAGCTTGTTATAAATGTGAACCAGATGCCAAGTGCCAAACTCGTGACCGCATGACCATGGGGGTCCATGCGATGGTCATAAGTGCAAGTATAGGCCATAAATCACTTTTGTCAAGGCTCTCGTAACTTTAAGCTGTTATCAAACAACTGGTCGTAAGTCAAGGACTACCTATATACTACAGTACTACGCTTTGATCAGCATAGATTGTCTGACAATTTTGTATCACATTTGCTGGGGGGAGATAGACAAAGCATACAACTAATACAACTATATTGGGAAGCTGGTATTATCATCTATAAGTGGGTAGGTGGAAGGCCCTCCTAAAGATATTGACATCCTACAAAAAATAGCGGCTGATGCTGGGCCTGGGTGTTGATATTGGTATCAGAAGACCACAAAGGTGCTTACTGTCCGTGAAGGGATAATGAACTGAGATGATGAAAATTGCCCTTGCTCAGCTTTGGTTGCTGAAGTACCAAGGAAAGAATTAGCAATCAAATAATTGATAGTTGTATCGACTAGTAACTTCCTTTCTTTTCCCTCTTCCTTAGAACTCACTAACCAATATTTCATCCCTTTTACCTCGCTTCAGATACACCTAGCTTATTTGCTAATTGCTGCTTAAATATTTTAATACTATGCATTCAGTATTTGCAGTTATTGTTCATTTCTGTTTGTATTGTTTTAATTATTTTTAACACTTTCTTTCTTCAAAAATTATTTTATATTCTAAATAATAAAGGTATTCTAAATGTCTTAGCTTGCCTTGCTGTGTAATTTGTTGTATATGTGAGAACTATTCTTACTTAAATTTGGAAAGACTTCTGTGAATATATACAGTCATTTCTGCATATTTTCCAACTTTAGCTTCCCAATCTTACATTGCCAACAATCTTTCTTTTGCAGTATTCTGCCAGATTGATTCTTGCTGCTGTCAGCATATACCTTAATAAATGCTGATACTTCTTGCTTATATTCTCTGGCATTCTACCTAATAAAAATATTTGTGGTTTTAATTCTAATTTTATTTTCAGAATTTTCTAAATGCTTTGGTATCTTTCTAGTACTTTTGAGGTGGTTTTTTTTTTTTTGCAAAACCACCACATATGGTGAATGTTCCTTCTTTATTGTGGCCTTGTCAACATTTATTGTTGTGTGAGTTATCTATCTTAAGCTTGGTCCCTGATCGTGCCATCCCTATATGCTACTGATAAAAAAATTATTGGTTGCCATTCTAGCAGAGACTGGTCAGCTAATGTTCTAAATATTTTTTATCTGTTTTCAAAATAAGAGACTGGTTGCTGTTTGCGCATCCTCTGGTTATCTGAACTACCAGGTAAAACAATCAGACCTACTAATTATAGTTCATCATTTATTTTCAGAAATGAGTCCAATTTTAACTTTAGGAACGACTAAAATATTTCATGAAACTGAATAAATTTGGATCTCTCAAATCGTAGCTTAATACAGAATTTCCTGGTTGGTGTAAGTTCATGCTTTTGTATTATTCCAAAATAATGTAGTACGGGTAATCCTTGCTTAGTAGCTGTTCATAGTTACAACAGTAATGAAAAAGTAACTTTGCAATCAATCTTTGCAGTTATGATCTTCACAGGTCTGCAAAGCAAAGCTGAAGTAAGGTAAGCATGGTCACAGTTTCATTTAGCGACCACTTCGCTTAATACCCAAGTTGCTGGTCTCAATTGTAGTTGCTAAGCAAGGACTACCTGTAGGACGTACTGAAGCTAGGTAAAGCTTTTGTCATTTCCATAACTTAGCTGCATTTGCATTATACTTCCACCACATGATATGGTCCGAGTATTGTTTTACCAACTTGGATACCGAATGCTGTGATGATGCAAGCCCTGAAGCTTGTAGTAAATTGGCAATTGTGTCTGTCAAGGTATATCTGTCATGCCTTGTTATCTTGTTGGCCTTTGCTGAAGAAAGTTTAATCAAGTTGCTGTACCTATTCCTTTGCATTTTCATACGGATTAGAAATTGGTCCCATAGTCATATTATCTTAAATCTATGCTATTCTTTTTCTTTTCCCAAAATGAGGTTTAACATTAGCTGTCTTTGATAGCGTTGCTTCTATGGAGGATTCTTCTATTTTCATTTTTCATTTTAATTTAATTCTTCTATTTTCATTTTTAATTATCTGAGCAATGGCCAGTTATAATTCACTTGATATATAAAAACAAAAACCTTGGTGACAGTATTCAAAGGGAAAAAAAAGACTTAAGGAGTTTTTACCGACCAAGTTTCTTGCTATTTTCATTTAATGGGAGTGGGGGGAGAAACAGGATCAGTATCAGCATGAAGCTTGTCTTTCTCTCTGTGCTTTTAGTTATTGTTGCTCTGTTTCTGGGGAATACAAAGGGATATGTATTACATTACTTGAAAACAAGCAAACGTCGATTGCCTAACAATGCCAGCTACTCTTGGCTTGGTGAATCTGAAGGGAGTGTGGGAGGATCTATCACAACTTTTATGATAGGCCAGTGAATGAGCTGCCTGTGTCTGGTCACAAAACTCTCCCCTTCGAATTGTCATCATGCAATTCCCTTTCCTACCACCTCTGCAGATATACTAATAGCAGTCATCCTTCTTTTATAACTAACTGGGCCCCACTTGCAGAAGAGTTGTTTTCGGAACGTGTGTGGCAGAGTGATATCGGGGAGATGATTGCACAGCAATCACAGTGGATCTGTCTAAAGTTTAAATTGAGACCACGATGCCAAGTTACATCTCAGCTTTCCCAGCTGAAGACATAGAAATATGAAACGTGGTGTGTCCTCAAGGAAGAACCTACTGAGCTCAAGGAACCAGCTGGCCTTTGCAAAGTGGTTTTACAACCATGATGGCGGATTCCTCCCTTTCCTTAGCTGGAGGTCCCTACTGGTGCCGTCAAAGGAGAAGAAGGAAGGCACAACAGGTCTCCCTTTCGGTGCTTAGCTCTAAGCTGACAAGGTGCTCTGTTTGGCTTGCAGAACAATTATGTTGCAGGCAAGGGCCCTGTTTGCTTTTGCCTCCGAGAGCAAAGTCCTTCATGAGCCATCGGGTCAGCCCTTCCCAATACCCACTGTGACCTGTTAACTATATGCTGGTGACTTCGAAAGCAGCAGCGTCACCCGATGGAACCCTGGGATTGAATCCTATCAAATGGATGGTAAGCAATAATGGGTTTCCAGGCGGATGAAAGTGCGTTGGCTTCTGCTTCTCCCCCCTGCCCCGCCTCCCCCTCCCCCACCAGTTCCTCTTCTTGCAGAATACGCTGAAAAGCAATCATCACTAAAACAGCTTGTGTGCTTATAATCCTATTTATCATGCTGAATCTGGAACAGGAGACTGTTGGAAATAAAAAGATTTATACTCCTTGCCTGCAGCAGGTATATATTGTCATAGTTATTTAAATCTTCACCTTTCTGCGACTTATCCTTGACTTTATCACCTTTATTTCCTAAAGACGATAGTGTCAACAATAATGCATTGGGTTTTTGCATTTAAAAGTAGCTCTTTTTGTAATGAAATAGATGCTGCTTTTTAAAGGTCTAATATTTGTCACTTATTTCATGTGCATAGAGTACAATTTCTCCTGCTCCCCAAAGGTAATAGTAGTGGGCAAAATCTTATTCGGGATACTAGTGGAACGAGAAGGATTAAAAATCACTCCTGTCTCTGTCTACTATTAATATTGTCTATCTTCTTAATTTGTATTTAGCCCTGCATCTGTTTTGCCCTTCAGTGATGAATATCTCTGTCCTGGGTTTTTAGGAAAGCTTTTTTATGTGGCTAATAATATCTGCTTTTGTCTATCTGAAAATTACATCTTCTGGCTTTGGAACATAATAACAGTTCTGTGAAGTAATTATGTATATATTCAGCAGTGAGGAAACTGCTAGATACTATCTCCTAACCCCTTGGGCCTGTGTTCAAAAATCTAATAACTTAAGATCAGATTCATGTTAAACAATGCAGTGCATTCCAGCCTCCTTTATGTAGACTTCCTGTACCAGTCTCATTAAAAAATAAAGCCAGTATCCCATGGTCATATGATTAAAATTCTGACCTTGGCAACTGACTCATATTTATGAAAGTTGCAGTGTCCTGGAATCACGTGATCACTTTTGGCAACCTTCTGACAAGCAAAGTCAATGGGGAAGCCAGATTCACTTAACAATCATATTACTAACTTAACCATTGCGGTGATTCACTTAACCACTGTGGCAAGAAAGGTTGTAAAATGTGGCAAAATTCACTTAACAACTGTCTCACTTAGCAACAGAAATTTTGGGCTCAATTGTGGTCATAAGTTGAGGACTACCTGTACACCCTTACCCTTAATACTATATATAGTATTAGCTATATATTTAGCCAAAACTATCTGTACAGTACATTTTTTCTGTGTAGGTGAATTGAATCAGGTATGGTACTTTTAGTTCCTTGACAGGAATAATGAGATATCACTGATATTGAAAAAATTAAGGAATTAGAATAGAATAGAATTAGAATTAGAATTAGAATTAGAATTAGAATTAGAATTAGAATTGAATTGGAAGGGACCTTGGAGGTCTTCTAGCCCAGCCCCCTGCTCAAGCAGGAGAACCTATACCATTTTAGACAAGTGACTGTCTAGCCCAGACATGTCAAACTCGTGATGTCACGTGACACCGCACAACGTATCGGGCCGGTTTTGCCATTGCCTGCAATGGGGTGGGCGCGGCTTCCACGTGACACGTCCGGCCTGTGGGCTGGCAGTTTGACACCCCTGGTCTAGCCTCTTCTTAAAAACCTCCAGTGATGGAACACCCACGATTTCTGGAGGCAAGCTGTTCCACTGGTTAATTGTCCTCACTGTTAGGAAGTCTCTCCTTAATTCCAGGTTGCTTCTCTCTTTGGTCAGTTTCCAACCATTGTTTCTTGTCTGCAACTTGTCTGCAACTTTTTAAAAATATCCACAACTTCCAAAATGAAGTCTGCAAATAGAAATGGTTTTTAATATAAGTTGATTGGAACTGCAAACACTGGTTTCAAATCATGAACTAAGGGAGTTGTCTAGGCAATCTCGGAATCGGACACAGTTGAATGGAAGAAGAAAAAATCCTAAGAATATTTGCTAAGACTTTTGCTTGCTTTGAGCTGGAGCTGTTTAGCTGTTTAAACACCCCTCTGAGATCAAACAATAGTTATACACCAAAGCCATTATTTGCCCCACAAGAGACTTGTTATCCAAAATGTTGACTTTCTATAGGTGTTGTTTTGGAAACCTTGTTGGAGGAAGTGTTCCCCAGTGTTGAAGAATATCTTTAACCCTCCAGGTGCCAACAGTAGCGAAGTGATGTTAACGTCTTATTTCTGTTCCAGAGTAAAGCTAAATCAAGAGTAAGGCCACTTAATGCTGAATTACGGGAGCTGACTTCAGTATTTTTGCAAAGCAGTTGTTTTTCTTGGGGATTGTACAAATTGCATCTTTGCCAGGTGACGAGCATGGACTAGCCTATGGCATACTTCAGTGACAGAAAATAGGATTCATACGGGTATTTATTACAATCTTTCCTCCTGGATTTTTATCTAAATAGTTTCTAGACTGGACTGAAAGGAAACAGATGGTCACAGGAAAAACCTGAAGAAATAAAATGGCCAGAAATTTAGAAGTAATCACACAGTAAGGGCTCCCTTGGGAATGAATCCCACTTTTGAAGTGGAATGAGCAAAGTGTTTAATAAATGTAGTTGAATTTATAAATCAGAATTGAATAAAGAACATTCCCATCTCAAAAACAGGCAACACACCACTGTAAATAAAATCAGAACTTTCTTTTTTCAGATTCATCGTATTGTACTGTTGCACCTGTTCCGGTGCATTGCAAATGGTTCATTGCAAATAATTGGTACTCTAGTTTAATTTTGAACTAGAGCATGAACTTAAATACCATAATAGTCAGGAGATGTGTTTGCACGGAAAAGAGGAGCTGCTTTCCTTTGATATATATTCCGGTCTGAAAAACTCTACTGCCAGCCCTGCAGTGAGGTCCAGGAGCCCAGGTAGGGAAGCTGCCACGCAGCAGGGAGGTTGGCACAGCAACAATCCTACCTGATCCCTCAAGCCCAACCTAAGAAAAAGGGTCTCACAGCTGGGCAGTTGTGGAGCCATGCCCGTGGAGGCTGCTGGAGATTCTCTGATGATGACAGCCATACCCCCTCCCCGGGCCTGTAGTCTAGGATGGTGCCACACTCGATAACCAGCTGGGCACATTTCTGAGACAGCAACACCTCCCTCTGGACCCAGCCAAGTCTGCAAGAATCAAATCAGCAATAAGGCAAGCCTTATTACAGGCTGATCTGGCATTTCAAAGCAGCAGCCTAAAATCTGGGCCACCACAAATCTGCTGACCCGGTAAATGAGGTCTTCTCACTGGTAGGATCTACGTTTAGCCTCCCTTCCTCACACATTTTTGGAAGTCCCCTCACCTCTGGACTGTCAATAAATCCTCTGCTCAACCAAACTGAAAATAACCAAACAGAACCAGATTTGGAAGACTGCAATTTTGCCTGCCGAGGGTCATCACCCCAAGAAAGTCTTTCTTCCATCACGAAGCCGAAGACGCCAGCCTGAAGATGACGAATGGGACTTCGTTGAAACGTCGCCAAGACACTTCCAATTTTACACGGGAGAAAACCCGAATCACCTGAGACTTTTATTAATAATGCAAGGTTCATTTTGTTTGCTGGTTGTTTTTTTGTTTTTTTAACCAAATACAGTATGCTGTCTAGAACATTATGGCTTTTAAGCTGTACAGCAGCTTAAGTGCAAGAACATACATTTCCCAGACATTCAAGTCCTGGTCATTTCACACTTGGACTACTGCAATGCGTTCTACATGGGGCTACCCTTGATGCATTTGGAAGCTTCAACTGGTGCAGACCGCAGCATCTTGGGCAGTCTTTGGGGCCCCTAGTGGGAATAGCAGTTCCCACTTTGCCCCCCCCCTCTGTATATTCTGCTCCCTTCCTCCCCATCTTTAATAATTTTAATGTGATTTTTATAGGTGTTTGTGTAGATATATATAATTTTATTTTCATATTGTAAGCTGCCCAGAATCGCCTTATAGCGAGATGGACAGCAGATTTCATAAATGAATGAAGGTACGATAGGCTGCTCCTCACTCCTCAAAGAATTTTTTCCAAATTGAGGTGCGGGAAAATGAAATAAGTCTGTAAATTAGGCTTTTGATTGAACAGGTTCATGCAAATCATATTCAAATTATATGTGAATTATTGGGGACTTACCAGCTTCAGCAGCTTTCTTGGAGTAGCCCTGCATGCTGAACAAGATTCTCTCTCTCTCTCTCTCGATGAAAAGCTTCTGCCTTGTTTTTTTTGCCGAAGGAAAGGGAAGAAGGGATGAAATTATATCTCTAATTATGACAGTTTCTGTGCAGAGAGAGATTATATATACCCATGGGGGATAACATGAGCTCGGAGGATTGCATGGTCATCAATGTAGTAAAGGTGATTATCTGCTTTATTGCTTGTAATTTTTATTCAGATTGCATTGTCTTATCAGTATATGGACTAGTTATTGTGTTTAGATACATGAAGTAGATACCAGGGGCTTTGAAGGATTATTATTGCTATCCCTGGGGCTTACTTGGGGTAAGTCACTATATTAGGTTCTGGTGAGATTAAACAGGGTCAGTTTAGTCTATATGGTGGGTTTGTTGAGTCTCGCCAAACCAACAGAAATAGGTTTCCTTTATGAGTGCCACCAACTTCACTGGAGCAAGGGAACATTGTGTTATGGGAAGTCTTCTTTGCAACTTTGTTGAAATGAGACACACATGTTATATGTTTCTGCTCTTTTCCTTGTTGAATCTTCCTGAAACATTTGTCATGCTGGTATTTCTTTGTAATGCTTGCAATTCTGGCAATGGTTGAAAATGTGTGGTACGTGTTAGAACTGAAATGGCTGGCAGATCCTATTCAGGGCCCTCCCATCCCTGGATAGTGATAACAACAGTTAGCTGAAAAAAACACAAGAGCCCTCTGGTGGTCAAATAAATTTTATTTCCATGGGCTTATTATCTCAGTCTCTGGTAGGACCCTGAAAGCATTACTCTGCCTCTAAGAGCACCAGTGCACTTGCAACTCATTTGCATATTGGACTCTATAGTTAAGAATATATTGATATTGTTCTGTAATTAGTTTTTAAAACTAATTATAAAATATATCTAGTTTTAATGATGTTTATTTATTAAGCATATAAAAGCTATTGAGTTACCCTTTGTTGTTTTTTACTATCCAGAAGCTTCTATATTTCAGATAAATTGGAAATCCATTAATTGAATTTTGCACATTCAATATGGGATAAACTGTTATTAACTTCCTCCAAAATTCAAATCATTGTTTTCTCCTCCCTTGGGGAAGAAAGAAAAGGAGTCATACCTAGAATCAGTAAACTATGTGAAACTAACACATACACACATATAAAGTAATGGGATTGCTGGCAATGCTTAAACAATCCTTGCAGGAATCCAAAACCTTGCATTCCAAGTTGGAAACAGTCCCAATCACCCTGTTTTTAAGAGAGTGGGGGATTATTTGGGGTAGGTTGGAAAGCAAGATATGTGAGTCTCAATCTTTCTGATAAAGATGGACCACAGCAGTGTTATCTGTTACAGCTAGAAATACAATGCAAAATTTGTTTTATGAGAACTGATGTGATTCTTATATGATATCACCTCTGACCTTCCTGCAGATGGACCACTCTAGATTTATGGAGATATTGACATGTTAGTTAAGAATTTTAGAAATTTTAGTCAAGTAACAACTTGTAAGGAGTGCGGGCTCTCTATTGAAACAACATCTAAACAGATGAGTTACATATGTTCGTCAATGACAACTGTGTTCTCTAGGATATCTGTGTGTGTGTTGTGTGTGTGTGTGTGTGCGTGTGTAAGTTCAAGTCCAATATGGTCAAGATTGTGACTGGTTGCTGCAGCCACAGAATTTATCACAATCATGCCAATGTGGTCCATTGCTGAGCACCCAAAATCTGATGACATAACTTGGAGGGGGGCAGACTTATGAACTTTGAATCCAGGTCATAAGTACCTTTTGGGAGTCCATCATAACTTTGAACAGTCACTAAGCAACCGGTCATAAGTTGAGGATAGCTTGTTTGAAAGTTTCTTCAAAGCAGTCTTCAAGCTGGATAATTCACACATGCTGCTTAGTGGTAAGTGAGATTCAAAGTGAGCAAATGCATAGCATTCTCTGATAGGACAAAAAAAAACCCACCTTACTCTATACACATACTTGTGGGATCTAAATTACAGAGAGGTAGGACCTGGGGGTCAGCTCATTGTGCTGCTGAAAACAGATATGACTGATTATGAAAGAAATTGCAAATGAAACTAACATTATACTTTGGTAATCTTACTCTCAGAATACCATGCAATTTCAAGCCTAATTTCAGAATATATATTGTAGAAGAATGAATAGGAAAAAATAAAGAAATGCATAGATACTGGAAAATATAGAATATATACCCATGCATCTGGGTAGGAACTTCCTTTAAAGAAAGTCTTTACCAATGCGGTGAAGAGAGAGAGAGAGAGTATGTTTCAAAACATTATCATTTGAGGCTGAATAATAATACGACAGCAAATAAATTCAGGGCAATTTTTAGTTAATTACTGTTTTACGCAATGGATAGTGAACTCAAGAGATTCACTGCAGGAAATTTGGCTAGCTGTTTCCCAAAGGCTTTAAAACAGTATCATGCATTGCAGGTAAATCTATTAATAGCTATAAATCATACAGATTATAAACGGATTATATCTCTGCTTGCCAGAGGCTGTGACAAACAGTGTGGAATAGTAACTGAGTCTATTTTCTTTGGTTTGCCATTGTTGGAAAAACAATATCGGACTAGATCAGAGCATACAGCCTGAGGTCCTACTGCAGGGCTGTGTGGCCTGCAAAGACCTCCAAAAGATGTTGTAGATTATCATCTGTTATATAATATAATATAATTATTAACATATATATATATATATATATATATATATATATATATATATATCACATTATTAAATATGTGTTAGAGAAAAATATAACTTATATTTAAAATTAAGTTGCAAGTCAAAATAAAATATAATTGTTGTTCTGGCCTTGCCCATTATTATCTGAAGCTCCCGGCACTTTATTTGACAATCAAGCTGTGGCTCTTGGAGCAAATACATAACATAAGGATTGCAGAGGCAATCCTTAACATATTTATGTCTGAATAGGAGTGCATTGTAGTCACATAGAATGATACTGTACATTGCACATTTGACTGCAATGCATATTTCATCTGGGAGAAGACTCCCATTTTCCCAGGTACAGTATAATAAGAGTATAAATAAGTGTTTGCTTATGGATATGTTTATCCTGCCCAGAGTCAAGGCAGCATACGCGAGATGGACAGATTTTGTCATCCAAGACTCAGAAGTTAGGATAAGGCTGTAGCTTTAACAAATGTCCTTCTCCCTTAGCCTGAGAATATGGTTGAGCATAGGTGTAAATACTCTTGGTCCAAGTTCACCTGTGTCTGCTACACCACAATGACTGTGACAACATAGATGAAAGCTAGGGGAACATTGCATAAAATATGGATTGTGTAGGAAGCCCCCTGTTATTAAATAGTCTCTTGGACCATAGGAAATAAATCTTGACATGGTTTATACATTATGCTTACCCAGTTTAGTTAAATAATAACTGCATTCACAATGTGTGAAGCTTCCTTATTATTAACCTTATGTGTGATCATGGGGGTGTTGCTTTGTTTTTCTTTGTGTTGTGGGGGTGAGGAGTAGACTTGGCAAGTTCTGCAAAACCAGCCTCTTTGGGTGGTCAGTGATTCATTGAAGTGGGCAAACCAAGAAAAGGGATTTTTCAGGAACCAGCTTAAGGGTTATGTGATCACAATCGGTGTCTTAAGGTAAGAGTGTGTTCCAAAATATAAGAAAAAATTAATTACAAATGAACGGCAGCAGGTCAGTTGCTCACATCAGATTTCTGGGACAACTTTTATTTTGTCCTGGTTGGCCATCTGAATTTTAAGAATTCAGACTCATATATAAGGGAGGAAAAGGGTAAATCTGACTCTTAAGCATTACATCTTTATTAATGTATTTTTATTATGAAGACACATATTTTTATACAATGATGTTTATGAACTTTTAATTTTCTCTAACCTAGAAGCTGTTACGACCAAATAGCATGAACTTTGTCATGGACTGAATTCAAATCTGAGGAGTTTTGTCTTTCATCCCAACTTTCCCAATCTGTCCCCACTGATCTGCTTAAAGAATACAGTAGCTGCTAAGGATACCCATTTATCATTTATATACTGCTGAATCTTATGATTCACATTGGTTCAATTCTTCCCCTGCTAAAGGTAACAAGAGAATATATGTGAGGATTTAATTGGAAGTTATTTCATGTTGTTCCAGCATGATTGCCTGCCTAAGGGTAGGGGTCAAATTAGACCCAGTGTTGAGCCTGGTCTTAAGGCTTGTGATGTTTTGCCATAAACTGAGGTCCCTCTGGTTATGAAAGAAGTGAATGATCTAAGGTAGAGAAGGGAACTGCTAATCTAGATGGTCATATGGAGCCTAAGCCTAATACAGAGATAGCACGCAGAAGAGAACAAGTTGCCTGATTTTTCTCTGTAATACAAGAAGTTGCTGTGTGTGGGGGGGGGGTGAGAAAAGAGCTGTGGGATCTGTTCAGAACAGTGTATGCTACTGTCTCTCTATAATTAAAAAAGATAAAGTAGGTCAGACATGCTGAACTGCCGCTGCATGTCTGCATATCTCGGGAAACCACCTCTGTTGCATTGTGAAGGCACTGGGAGGACGGCTATGGAAACATTGCGGATTGGGCTCAGCAGCATTGTTCTTAAGGCAGCAGGTAGCTTAGTGCAATTCTTGCAAAAAAAAAACGTGTTTTAGAATGGTTTTTTTTTTGTTGTTGTTTTTTTGCCTTCTGGGTTTCATATTGGAAGAAAGTGCAGTTCCTGTGATAGGGGGAAAGAATGAAAAGCCCTTTTTTTCTAGCAGTAATAATGGCAGCACAAACCTCTTTTCAGTAAGTGAAGAGAAAATGTACGTGTGTGAAAAAGAGCTGAGAGTCAGGGTTCTGGGAATGTATTTCCAGGCCATGTTTCTGTAGCCAGTAGAGAACTGAGAAGAGCTTTATTTTACTGCACCTGCCCCATTTTAAGTAAACTCTAATAGGTTTGTCCCTAACAGAGGGCCCCTGAGGACTCAACTTCTAAGTTAATATATATCTATATCTATAGAATAACGATGGTTTGGAGACTTTCCTAATACAGCAGCGTGAGCATAAATAGACGCCCTTTACTATTCAAGCAGCACTACTTAGTTTTGTCTTGTAAAATTTGTCTTCCATCTCCTAATTGTAACATTGGCAAGATGCCATCGCTCAGATGGAGACTTTGGCATGAGGAGTTAGTTGCCTGATTACTTAAGCTGTAGGGACTCGGCCTAGAGCTACACCCTTTGCTTTCTAAAGCCTATTCTTCTTATATTGGCAGATCTCCATAAACTTTGAGCTATTTCATGGCAGGACCCAAAATTTTATAATCAACCACAATATAAAGCTTACATAATGGGACAGAATGAGGATATGATTATTTGTCTTATAACCATCCCCAAATTGTTTAAGTGGTAGTTTTAAATAATGTAAGTAATTAAGTTTTCGGCTCTATTCCTGTTCCAGATTTGCACATGAAGGTAACAACATTAATTGTCTTTATTTTACTGTTGTATAATTAAGGCAGAGAAAAGGGCTTAGGTTTTTGGATTATTACTATTAAGAAAGAAAGATCTCTCCATCATACCCTCAAATGGCTTTTGGAAAGCCTGTCTGGCTCTGGAATTCCCACTAATGTAGACATTGCCTTAGAAACATAAGCGCATAACCAATGGCTTGCCGGATGAGATCTCTGGCTCAACTAGTCCAGCTCTCTGTTCTCACAGTGGCCAATCAAGGAAGCCCACAAGTCTTCCAGCAGATGGTCTTCAGAAGCAGCCCCACTGCTATCAAGGCTAATAGACATTGATTCCCATGACTTCTGTGTATTGGTCCAACCCATTTTTGCAGCCAGTCAAGCTTGTAGCAGATTCCAAAGTTTAATTATGTGCGGTATAAAAAAATATCTTCCTTTTGTCTGTCTTGATTCTTCCAGGATTCAGTTTTATTGGGAGTTCATCTTGAGTATGCTTTCTCAAAATTAATCTTTGACACTCAGTCCTAATTGTGTGGTCTTGTAATTTGATAGAAAGATTTTTTTTCAATTGAAGCATTGCTGTATCCCAGCAATGCTTCAATTGAAAAATAAATAAATAAATAAATACTTGCGGATCTCAGGAGGGATCTTATTCCAGAAGACAGACGATGTAACAGAGTAGCAGCCGGGCAAAAACCTTGGGAGATAGGCGGTCTCTCGAATAATTGGCCCTACACTCTGTAGGGCTTTGTGGATAATAACCAGACCTTGAATCGGACCTGGAAGTAGAGCTTTTATTTGTTCATCCCAAAACATGCCCACCACTGCCTGTTCCTTTACATCTGGATTAGTTGAAGCTTCCGAATGGTCTTCAAGAAGATCCCCATGAAAGACACGTGATATTGAAGCTATGAGGTTACCAGGGCATCCTTCTGCCTGAAGGACCTCCCGATCTAGGAAGAGGTGCAACTGACACACCAGATGGAGAAGTGCGAAGGCTTTTTTTTGGGCTACAACTGCCACCTGCTCTTTGAACAGGGGCTGTTGAGTTCAGGATGATCCCCAAACTGCACACCTTGAATGGGGAAGTGCTACTACTTGGAGGAAGTATACACTACTTGGTACCAAAGAACATATGTGAGACAAGTTCCCTTTTTCCCTATGTCCTATGCTTAGCCCTGAAATGTTGCATATAATCTGGTTTGTGGTATGCGGCTACCAGAGAGAGAGAGAGAAAGAGAATGTATATTTCCACACACACATATTGTGATACGATATCTAATTATTGCTTTAAACATGTAAACATTGCTGTAGTTGCCGTTTCCCGTGAATTTGTGGTAACTGCAGAATGCTTAAAAGGAGCATCTTAGTTGCAAATACTTCCCTCTTTCTCAATAGTTTGGGGGTGACTTATGACCAATTTTCACACTTATGAACATTGCAGCATCCCCATGGTCATGTGATAAAAATTCAGATGCTTGGCAACTGGCTTTTCTTTGTAACAGTTGCAGTATCCCTGGGTCATGTGATCAGCTTTTGCAACCTTCTGACAAGCAAAGTCAATGGGGAAGCTAGATGACTAACTTACCAGCTGAAGTGATTAGCTTAACAACTGTAGCAAGAAAGGTTGAAAAATGGGGCAAAACTCACATTTATCAAATGTCTTGCTTAGCAGCAAAAAATTTGGTCTCAATTGTCATAAGTTGAGGACTACCTGTACTTTGGTTTAGTTGTCATCTTGGTGGCATCTCTGAAGAAATTTCTAATAAATAAATGTTGATACCTCCCCAATATTGGGACTTATATTGGACTTGCAAAAATCAGTGCCAAAGAGTTAATGTTTTCTGCCATCTAATGGCCATCCATATTTTTGCAACACATAGAATTCAACCCACTAAGTATTATGCTGATAGGCCTATAGATGAGCAATTGTAATCCAGAACAGAGCTGATTACAGTAGCTTTTTTAATTCTTTGGATTGGGTTTGGGGCTCTTAGAGTAGTATGGATTTAGTAGATAAGTCTTTGTCATGTGTTCAGCCATTGATCAATTGTTGATCATTTCTGATCCAGAGTATAATAGCCGAATCCTGGAGAGATGTGTATGCTATTTTCTACAGTCCTGGAAACAATGACTCCTTACAAGTCAGACTTGTTAAAAGAGGCTCCTTCTGGCCTATTGAATGAATCTAATATTCATCAATATGCCACTCAAAGGGGGAGGGAGAGAGAGAGCCTTGTTAAAAAGGGACTCTTGCTTCCCATTGAAGCCTCCTCAATTTATATTATTCAACACTTAAGGTCTTCAAGCATTTTTCTTCCTTTTCAACATTGTTTCTTTCCCTCTGCTTTCTTACAGTGAAGGAGTTTCTTGCAAAAGCCAAAGAAGAATTCCTTAAAAAATGGGAGAATCCATCACAGGTATGGTGGTACCCTTGCATAGTCAACTTATCTTTTTTTTTCTTCAGCCCAATTTTAAAATGACAATGGGTGTGTAAAGGGAAGCAAAAATTATAAAAATTTCCATTGGACTGAAACTGCCTTTAAACAAGTTTGTCAGGAATTCTAAGGCTGTCTTATAAAATGCTGCACAACCTAAAAATCAGCGCCACGATGTAGATGTACAGTTTGATGAAAAGGTACTCCTATCTCCTTTTGGATTTTTTGAATCTTTGCATTATCTTTATGACAGCTTCATAGGGGTCCAGCTGTTACACAAAGGAAACAAAACCCACCCGTTTGGAAGTTGTTTCGTTTATTTCGTAACAGAATCATCCAACATGTAATATTGTCAGTATGAAAAAAATAATCCTCCCAACTCCCATCAGTCAGTTCAGTTGAAAGGACATCAGTATGCTTCCAGGCGCATTTCAAGTTGCTGGTAGTTACCTTTAAACCTTTCCTGGCTTGGGGCCAGGTTACCTACCCGAGCATCTCTCCCCACTGGGGCCTATGCATCCTGTTAGATCTAGCAAGAGAGGCATTTTCTGGGTCCCATCCATGAGAAAAAGGCATCTGTTGGGACCCAGAAGAAGTGCTTTTTCTGCTTTGGAACATCATCCACTCAGAAATGATCCTGCTGGCCTTTCACAAGGCACTGAAAGCACAGTTTTGTTATTAAGCTTTGGGCCCTGATAAATATGGATAAGGCTGTTTTGTGGTTATGCTGAGTGTTTATGTGTGAGCCTGTTTTGTGGTTAGACTGAGAGTTTTGGGTGCTGTTTTATGCTACTTCTGTTATTATTTATTCTGCTTGGTTTTTTTTTATTATTATTCTGCTTTCATTCTTAGCTGTCCAGAGTTGTGTATATGAGATGGGTGGCCATATAAATTTCATAAATAAATAAATAAACCCCTAGGTGGGAGTGAGTACTACATTAAATAATTGAGGCTATTTGGGGGGCAGCTCTGTCCAATATAAACCTGACAAACTTTGGCTCCCATTACCCTATGAAGTTCTCACTAGACAGATTTTAGAGATACCTCATAATATGCTCACATTTCCAAAATTCTCTGTACAATGTAATTATTTATTTACCCAACTAGTTTGGAAAAAGTTACAAAACCATTTTCAAACGCTGAAGTTTGACCAATTCACAGAAGGAAACATAGTCTTGAAAACTAGATTTGAGATAATAGTGAAATCTTACCAAGAGTGCCTATCCTGTTAAAAATGACTCCATGAGTGCAAGATAAGGTCAGTAAGAAGTCACAAAAGAAGAACATTAATTTGGATTGGAGGCTTCTCTCACTTGCCTAAAATTAGAGTTTGTGGTTCCACCATCAGAAAAGCACTAAGTACAAATAAGAATGTAACATGCAGAAGCCATTGATTACTAAGAAGAACATGCTTTAGTTTTGCCAAAAAAAGCATTTGGATAACTGTCCCCACTTAATGGAGGCATGTTCTATGAACAAATGAGTCAAAAGTGAGACTTTTCAGGCTATTTAAATGTTAGTAAGTATAGTGGTTACTATTCATTGCATTCATAATTATCTCATGAATCTGATGCCAACTGTCAGACGTAGAGTGGTAGAGTACTTTGCAATATATTTTTTTTGTCCCAGAATTAGGACAACTTACCACTATGAAAAGGAAGCAGGAATTCTGTTTATATTGGAGAATTCCACAGGAGAACATCACGCCCTCTGTCTGAAAACTGAAATACAAATGGATCAGGAAGACAGTAATCCTAAACTTGCAAGCAAGAATGCAAGATAATGGATTAAAGAAGAACAATTTCAATTTTAAAATGGTCAAATAAAAGTCCAGACCTAAACCCCATCGAACTATTGTGGCAACACTTAAACATTTTATGCTAGAAAATCCTTTAATGTTGTTGAGTAGAAGGAATTTGCCATGAAGAAATAGACCCAGGAATGGGATACCATTAAATCAGGGGTCCCCAACCTTGGCAACTTTAAGACTTGTGGACTTCAACTCCCAGAATTTCCCAGCCAGCCATGCTGGCTGGGGAATTCTGGGAGTTGAAGTCCACAAGTCTTAAAGTTGCCAAGGTTGGGGACCGCTGCATTAAATGACCAATTACAAGAAACATTTGACTGCAATTATAGAAACTAAAGATAGTGTAATGCACTGAATGTAGGACATTGATTATTTTTTCATACTGGCAGTTAGCATGTTTTCAGAAAATCTGAAAGGTGGCAAATAGTTTTTTACAAAAGTATAATGCTAGATGTATGAAAACATTTTTTTTTAACTGTGACCAGTGTTGTTTTCAAAGAGCTTGTCTTTGTAAGAGTTTGTCAGAAACCTCTCCTCACTTGCTAGTACTTTCACCAGATGCAAACTTTTTGATGTCTTGATATTAATATGAAAACTAAATTGCTCTATCCAGGGAAATAGAGATTCTGGGGGTAAAAGTTTAGGTTTTCAATTGATTTCAGATTTGCTATTTTTATGGAAATGAATTGAAAAACTTTATTTCAGTAATCACCCAACACAGGAAATGAATACTGATTATAGCTGAAGTGTGAGAGAGCAGACTATGGGGTATAAGCTGAAAACATAAAATTCAAAAACAGGAAAACCAGCTTTGAATCGGTGTTAAATGTTCAAACTCACTATAGTATACTTACGTATTTAGGGTTCCTGATCTTGTGATTTAAAGTTTGTTTAGTGTTTTATATGTAAATAATCTTGAAATCTATAACATCTTTTTTTCTCTCTGAAGGACATTATTTTCCATAAATATAGTTTGTGGACGCTAACTGTCACTAAGAATCAGCAGTATTTATCAGGATGGTTGTATGTACCAGGAGTGGACAAATAATAAAAATTGTTCAAAAATATTCAGTTGTCAGCAGACCATGTTCTAAGTAGTAAAATGTAGTTTTCGATAGGCAGTATTTTTTTCTCGGTTCCACTATCTGCTTTATGCCTGGTTGCCTAACTAGTGCATTGGGGATTTATTACACTGTTACACTACAAACTCCAGGTTTTGGTGGTGGTATTTTACTATTTGATAAGTGTTGTTGGCTAGAGATAAAATATATATTAATCTACTCTTGGTGGATTAAGTTTGCTTCTACTGTATGTGCTACTAGCCTACAGGAAAGTTGTTTTTCTTTCACTGAAAGGATTTGCATCATGTGCCCTCTAGTGGTGGAATCCTAACTCTTCCAAATCCTACATAAGATATTGGTAATGGATGAAAGTAATAGTTGAACACTTGGCCCTAACACAGAGGTGGGGACCTTTGAAATCACCTATAATATAGCAAAGGAAGAGGGCTATCAATCAGAATGAAGCCTAATCATCCCGCATCTCGAAGCTTTGTCTCCCCAAATGTAATAGCTATAGCCTGTTATATGAAGCCATTCTCCCCCCCCCCTTTTTTTTCTTTCTTTCTCCTTTTTCAGAACACATCCGGTTTGGATCATTTCGATCGGCTCAAAACCCTGGGTACAGGCTCTTTCGGGCGGGTGATGCTTGTGAAGCACAAGGACTCTGGAAATTATTTTGCCATGAAAATCCTTGATAAGCAGAAAGTGAGTCTGCACGTGCTGATGATCTTTGCTTTGCAAAGCAGAATTGAAGAGGAAGTTGTACTTGACTTGATCTTGTTTCTGTATTGTAGGTTGTTAAACTGAAGCAGATTGAGCACACCCTCAATGAAAAACGCATTCTTCAGGCTGTGAACTTCCCATTCCTTGTCAGGCTAGAGTATTCTTTCAAGGTAGGTAATGTCAAGTAACAGTCTTTCTCTCTCACCTGCTGATGCCTAATTCTCTGAACATCTGTTGCTCCAAAGCAGGGGCCTTCAAACTCGGCCCTTTTATGACTCATGGACTTCAACTCCCAGAATTCCTCAGCCAGGCACACTGGCTGAGGAATTCTGGGAGTTGAAGTCCATGAGTCATAAAAGGGCCGAGTTTGAAGGCCCCTGCTCCAAAGTGATCAGAAATTGGGCTCCAAGGAAGAATTTTCCTTTCTAAAGGCAGTGAGCAGATGAACAGAGTGAGTATCTTCACTTAGCGTCCTCTGCAATGAAAACACACACAAACACTTAGCAAAACCTATACTCATCATATATTTCCTGCATGTAGTAGAAGGGAAAGAACAGCTCTCAATGTTGAAGTGCCAGTCCTGGAAATAATTCTGCCCCTGAAATGAATGTGCACCACTCTGAAATTTGCATAAAATGTCTTAGTGACAATTTCATTGTGGCAGCCTAGAAATGGAAAACTTTGAAAGGACGAATATGAAACTGCCATAGTGAGCATGTAGGTTTAGGATATGTAGCACGACATCGTACTGCTTTAAAGGCTTGACCATTCAAAATGCTCTAATGCAGGGGTGTCAAACTCGCCACGTGACGTGTCGTGACGTATCGCGACTTTTTCCCCATGGCCAGAGCTGGGGTGGGCACGGTTTCGGCATGATGCATCCGGCCCGCGGGCTGGCAGCTTGTCACCCCTGCTCTAAGGGTTTCTGTTAGTTAACCCACCTGTCAGACCAGATTATAAAAAGCCATTAAGCTCAAGCTATTTTTGCTATAAAGTACAAAATGCGTTTTAAAATCCTTCTGGTATTTTCCATGTTTAAAACATAAGATGGGTTAAAATGGGTTGATATTGTGTCTGGGTTTTACTAAAACCTTGAGGTCCACCAGATGCAGAAGAATAGATCTAACATGAAAGACGTCGGAGTCCAAGAATGTGTCCTGAGCACTGGAACAACAAGCTCACGGCCTTTCCACACAACAAGTTATCTTTATCTATTGGAAATCACCAAAAGGCTTACCAGAACATCCTGACCTGCCTTTTGCACAGCTATGAGCTAAGATTATGAGCGTAATACTTGTCTGAAATCATGCCCAGTTAAGCTCTGCACTAGTTATTTCTCCAAGCATTGCAGTCCTTGACAATAAAATACCACTGTTAATGACTCAATCTGTCTTGAGACGTTGTACGTAGTTTATGCAGTATCAGAACTGTACAGCTTGTACAGGGGAAAGGGACACATTGATAAATTAAAAATCACTATGGACGCTAAAGGAATATCTTCCTGCCAATCTGCTGTTCCATAGCTAGCAAAGTAATGGCAGGGCTGGAGGTGGTGGTAAGGCTTAGAGATGCTTGGCAGTGCATCTTTTGGGGTAGTGGGTAATAGTGAACTTATTACTTTGTTAAAAACACCCACCAGGCTGCACAAAACTCTCTGGTGAGACACATGATGTACAAGCCTGATATACTGTATAACATCTATTGACTCTAGACATGAGGATCGAATCTTGATTCTAAATAATTGTTTATTTAGCAATTAGTCACTTTTAAATTTATGGCAGTGACTTCCTAGCAGCAATATTTAGGACTGAGGTTTTTACGTTAAAACATATCTGTGCATATCTAATTCATCCCACTGCGGGTGAGAATAATGTGTAGAACTGAACTGTGTAGTAATGTGTAGAACTGAAACAGAGGTGGTAATCCATTTCAGCAGTGTATGAAATAGGTTCTTATGTTACTTCTTAAAATTGCAATAGTATTAAGGACATAGAATGCAGGTGGTCTTCAACTTATGATCACAATGGACCAAACTTTCCATCCCTAAGCAAGAATTTTAACCTGTTTTACCATCTTTCTTGCCATAGTTCTTGAGTGAATCACTTCCGTTGTTAAGTTAGTAACCTGGTTGTTAAGTAAATCTGGCTTCCCCATTGACTTTGGATATGACCCAGGGACACTGCAACTGTCATAAATGTGAACCAGTTGCCAAGCATCCGAATTTTGATCATGTGACCATGGGGCTGCTGCAACACTCATTAAGTGTGAAAAAACGTCATGCGTCACTTTTTTCAGTGCTGTTGAAACTTCAAATGGTCACTAAACTAATGGTTGTAAGTTGAGGACTACCTGTAGTTATGCAGGATCAAGCCAAGGTCCATTCTAGTCCAACATTCTGTTTTTCATAATGACCTCCAAATATTGTTGGTGTGGCATAGACAGCTGAGCACGACATATCCCTCTTCCTCCATTGTTCCCCTACAACTGGTATTTGATAGCCCATTTATTTATTTGTGTTCCTGGGAGCCATAATCATGTTTTAACAATATTTAATTCCACAGATCAATTGATCAAAAAAAGTGTTTCTTTTGTCCATTCTAGTCACTTTCTAAGTCAGCTTTGTTGGTTTTAGTGTTTTGAGAATGTGAGGAAAAAAAATCCTGTCTGCTTTGTCCATGCCATGCCTGATTTTATACAGTTTTAATATAGTTGCTTTTCTTTAAGTTCATTCTAGCCTTTGAAGGGAAGATATTTGAATTCTCTGATCATTTAGATATCCTCATTTGCATTTATTTCAGCTCTGTTATATCACTGTTTTAAACATAGCAGCTGTAATTATATAATATTACTATTTTTATTAAATTTATATGCTGCTTGGTTCCTAGCAATATCTCAACTGTTGACAGTTTTATTTTCAGTCTCATTTCTAATGATTTCTAGTAGAAAATTTGCATTTTTCACAGCTGCCGCGGACTTAGTTGACCTTCATTTATCTGCAATCTCTAGAACAGTGGTGTCAAAAGTGCCGGCCCATGGGCCGGTTGCATCATACGGAGGCCACGCCCATCCCAGCTCCGGCAATGCAAAAAAAGTCGTGATACGTCGCGACACGTCACGTGATGCGGCGAGTTTGACACCAGTGTTCAGAGTCTTTTTTTTTTTTTTTTGTTAGTTTCATACAGCTGAGACCCAATTTCTGTATAAGAAACGTTTATTGGGTTGGGGGGTAATGCACACCACTTTACATTATTTCAATAGAACTGAGTTTGCCATTTGGTTAGTCACTCATTTTAAAGAGATTCTTCTAGAACTCTTATAATGCTATGAAGAGCCCGTTCATAGAAAATGAAGGTAAAAACATCTGCTTTTAAAAACAATCTGTTGTCAAGCCAGAATTTAGTTTATGCACATATGTGGTATAAATGAATAAGGACGCAGAACAGTTTGCAGGGCTGCTGTGAGGAGCATTCTAAGCATCCAATGGATGAAGTTGCTTCTGCCTGCTCTAAGTTGAACTCTAGTTGTGCAGATCTTATGGAGTTGACTAAGTCACGGTCTGACTATGTGATTTGGGAAGAGATTGAGCCCGTTGGTCCTGAGAAAGTGGACAGAGTTCTCAGGACTGTGAACTTGGCCACCTGTGTATTACATCTGTATCATTCCTAGATGGCCAAGGCTGCTTGGGACGTGATGTGTTGTTGAGTCCAAGTCATGGTTTTCATCCATGGGATGAATTAGATGATGGTTCATCTGCCATTAAAGAGGCAGTGGTCTGTCCCCTTCTCAAGAAACAGTCATTGGGTCCAATGATACTTTCATCTTGTTTCCAATTTTCTCTTTTTAGGCAAGATTGTGGTGGTTAGGCTGCAACTTCAGAGGATTTTGGATTATATGGATTCAGATCCTGTTTCAGGACTGACTTTAATAAGGAGATGGCATTGATCATACTTGTGGATAACTTCTGGAGGGATAGGGATAGTGCATTCATCCTGACCTTCCTTGCTATCTTAGCAGCTTTGGATACCATTCATCATGGTATCCTTTTGGACAGACTTAAGTTACTGTGATTCTCCTTCTTTCCCCAAGGTTGATTCTAGTGCCCTAGACCCCTGCTCTGTGGAGTCTTGCTCCTATTTAATATCTATATGAACCTGCTGGCTAAAGTCATCTGTTGGCATGGAGTAAGATCACCATATCTGTGTGTTGATAATACTTGATTATTCATCTCTACCTCTGCTCAACAAGTGATGCTGTCAAGGTTTGACTCGGTATTAAAAGCTATAGTGGTCTGGATAGGAAGAAACAGACTTTGGGTTAACTCCAGTAAGATTCGTGGCTCGGAGTTTCATGCAGATTTTCAATCTTTCATTATGGATGGGGTGGCATTCCCCCAGGCAGACGTTATGTGCAGTTTGAGAACTCTTCCTCCTGGAAGAACAAGTGGCAACTGTGGCCTGGAGAATCCTTGTGAATTTTACCTTATGTCTCAGTTGTGCTAATTCCTGGATTGGGAGGTACTATTTACAGCCCCTCATGGTTTAGTTAACTCCTGCTTGAATTACTGTAATAATATACTCTACATGGGGCTGTCCTTAAAGAGTACTTGGAAGCTGCAACTGGTTCAGAATTTGGACAGTTGGTAATTACAGACCGGACATGTCCCATATTACACCACCATATGCAAGCTACATTGGGCTCCAGGGGCTTCTGGGACAATTCAAAGTCCTTGTTGTCACTCGGAAAGCCCTTCATGGCACAGGATATTTGTGAACTACCTATCTGTTATTAGTTCTGTTCAGTCCACCAGATCCAATTGAATTGACATGCTCTGTGTGCTTCCATCAAGCAACGGCATCTCATGCATACCAGGAAGAATGCTTTCTCTGATATGGTACCTGCCCTATGGAACAGCATGTCTTCTCCCCCCCCCCCACCTCCTAAAATTCCACTTTTGGAACAATTTGCTATTCCAATAGCAAAATGAAGATTGGAGTACTCTGTAAGCCAGCTTGGAATGTTTCTGGTAAAATTGGATCAATCTATTTCACGAGTTAGAACATTTGTAAGATTAAATTGTTTGTCATATCTCTAGTAAATTAGCCATGGCAAAAGAGATAAAACATATTGATATTGAATTCTAAGCAGCAAAATCTGCTCTGTAGCCAGCTCAGATCCATAGGCATTGTAAAAATAATGGGGGGGGGGGTCTCTTTGCAATTATAAAGCAAGATACTTGGATTAATTTCTTGCACCAGTTTGCAAGGTAACTAATTCTGTATACAAGAAACTCTTCTTCCTTCTTTCTGCACATTATTGTATTACTTTAGAAAGGCAGTTGTCTTTTTGTAATAATTGATTAGTTGTGTATCAGGAATCATCAGAGGTGAAGAGGGGAACAAAGCACTACTTGTTATTATCACTCTTAGTTTATTTCTGCATTCAATTATAGGATAATTCAAATCTGTACATGGTGATGGAATACATCCCAGGTGGTGAGATGTTCTCCCACCTACGACGGATTGGCAGGTTCAGGTAGGTGTGTTCCCTCATCACTGCAAAGACGGGACTATGCTAGTAGGAATAGAGGAACTGGGTATTGTAGTTTTTATATTTGATTCCCTGGTATTAAAGAGGGAGCAAACCCAATAATCGTTTCCAGTTTCTTTAACTTTGTATTTGAGTAGATGTAGGAAAAAAATCTATGAATTTTTTTGCATGCCCTGCTAATCTCTGATACAGAGTTACACATTTTGAGATAAAGTCAAAAGATAGGGTGGAAACTGTTTTATGGCTAGATGGCCAAGCCTGGTAGGATCACAGGAGCTTAATACTTTTCATCAAATGACTATTGGTTGATTTGGGCATAACACTGGTAAAATCAGAGTAAGAAAAAAGCTTCAGCACAGGTTTAGTCTAGAGTTGGTCTTATAAGACAGTTGATGGAAAAATTAAGTTTGTACTGAAAAAGGGGAAAGCAACATCTGGCTCCTTGTTAGTGCCTGTAGAATGAAAGCCTAACTGACATTGTTTGGAAATCAGTAATGAAAATGTTTCCCCCTGCTTTCCTGTTGTTGTTTTTTACAGTGAACCTCATGCCCGGTTCTATGCCGCTCAGATTGTGTTGACTTTTGAGTACCTGCACTCACTAGATCTTATATACCGAGACTTGAAGCCTGAAAATCTCCTCATTGACCAGCAGGGCTATATTGAGGTAGCACTATTTCAATCAATTACATATTCATATTCAGCACTCTTAAGAATTGCTGTCCATGTCAGTAGTCTGGCACAGTGAACATTATGTGCAAATGTGACCACTAGATTATATTAACAGGCCATGACTGAACAAACTGACTCAGCATGATATTTGAACGAAGCCCCTCCATCTGACTATTAGGGGCTTTAGATAGTGCTCACTTAATAATATCACAGTGGAGGTGGTTGATCAATTAACAACAGATCCCACCTCACCCCCATGCTGCTCCTACCCTCCCCATATTTTAATTGGGCTGCTGTATTTGTTTTATTTTATATGTATTTTACTTATGTTTTTATCTTTGTACAGTTTTAATTTTTTTATTATTGTAAGCCGCCCAGAGTTGGTAACTCAGGGTATTAGGCAGCAAATACATTTTCTAAATAAACAAATAAATAACCCCAATTGGGATAAGTAACCTTGCTGCTAAGGGGTTTCTAAGTGGGAAATCGTTTGACTGCAAGAGTCTTTTCCCGCTGGAAAGAGACAAGACTATTCAGTTTTACACCTTTGGCTTTTGTTTGCCTCCTAACTATCCCCTGCCCTTTGGAATGCTCAAGTGCCTGCTTATTGTCTTATACACATTGAAAGGAATGCAATCGCCCCACAGCCTGGGACTGGCAACTGGCAACTGTGAGCAGGCTATGCAAACAGCTTAGAGTACTCTCTTTACATCTCTTTCTCTCCAACCTCCTTGTTTGGTGAAGAGGATGGGGAGAAAAAAAAGCAAGTGATTTCTGTAGGCAATATCTCCTTTGCCTGATCTTTTCCTGCTGCAGCTATCATATGGATTTTGATATGTAGAAAAACAAATAGTTTACTTTCTTGAAATCTTTTCCTCATTCAGTGGAGTGGGGAGAGAGGGGTCAGGCAAAGGAGAGATTGCCTGTAGAAACCGCTTACTTCCCCTTTCCTCAGAGAACAGATTGGTTGGCAAGAAAGAGATTGCAAGAAAGTAAACTGTTTGCTCTTCTATACATCAACAGCAATGTGATCACACTGGAAGCGGAGAAGGATCAGGCAAAGGACCTACAAAAATCATTGCTTTTTTTCTCCACCACCACCTCACAGAGCAGAGAGATTGAAGAGAAAGAGTTTTTGAGAGAAACAGCTTTCTGTCCTCAAAGCCCTTTCTCTCCAATCAAGCTTCTCAGCTAGGGGGAGGGGGGGAACCATAAGTCAGCCACAGGATGTGCAATGAGTGTAATGATGATCATGTGACTGAGGGAATGTAGGAGAAGGAGAGGGCAGAGTCAAAAGAGGCATCAGCCTAGAATCTATATAGCCACAATGGACTAAGTCCAACCCCTCTTGAATTCCATTGACCTTATCTAGCACCAAAATATTGCTAACCATTAATAGATTCCTTTGCATAAGCATGAGTATTAATAAATCAGTTTTATTGGAACTTCACATATGGTCCTGGTTTTCCCAGCTGACAGAGACAACTATAAAGGTTGAAAGTGGACTGTAGGGTTACTTGTTTTCACCATTGTTGTCACTTCAAACACTTTCTAAATAGTCAGTAAGCTGGAACTACTGTATAAGTAAATGAATATTACTATACATAAGCAATTTTGTATGAATGTAATAAAATTGCTGACAAAAAAACAGATAAATGTCCTCCAATTATTTGTATTCGATTAATAGAAATATATCAATCCAACAACAGTCTGTCTAAGTCAGGGGTCTTCAAACTTGGCCCTTTTATGACTTGTGGACTTCAACTCCCAGAATTCCTCAGCCAGCGTGCCTGGCTGAGGAATTCTGGGAGTTGAAGTCTACAAGTCATAAAAGGGCCAAGTTTGAAGACCCCTGGTCTAACTGAATGTCCTCTGAATAACTAGATACTGTGTAGCATTTTTCTAATACTACAAATCTTGGCATTGGCTCTTAAGAGATCTTTGCAAAACAAATCTCCTTAATCTACCTGTTCTGGCCTAAACATTCCCTTTACCCAGGTTGGATTTGTGTTTAACGTACATTTTCACCCCGCCATCTTTATTGTTGACAATTCTCGTTTTTAAAATTGACCTTCAGGTCACAGATTTTGGCTTTGCCAAACGAGTGAAAGGCCGAACATGGACTCTTTGCGGGACTCCAGAATATTTGGCTCCTGAAATCATTTTGAGTAAGGTGAGTGATCTGTATTCTCCATGGACAGTATTTTGAGGTTCTGTGCCTGGTCAAACTGGGGGAGAGCTTGATGACACACACACACACACACACACAATATTTTTGAATATTCCACTTCTTCTAGTTGTGATTTGAGTTTTTATTCCTGTTGCAGGGTTATAACAAAGCAGTGGATTGGTGGGCACTTGGTGTCCTCATCTATGAGATGGCAGCTGGCTATCCTCCATTCTTTGCAGACCAGCCCATTCAGATCTATGAGAAAATTGTCTCTGGGAAGGTAATATTTCAGCAGGTGCCTTATTTGCTGCATGCAAGATATTACACCTGCCTGTTGTGTATTATTGGTCTTTTTTTTACCTAGAATAGAATCCAGACTTTACCTTGAGTGTAGGTTAAATACTTTTTAAAATATATATATACATTTATAATGCTCACTAAACTTGGATATAACTTTTCCCTACCAAGTAAATGCTAGTTCTGTAAATTGTGAGTGGACACCTTTAAACTATTCTTTTGACAACATTTTGAATTTTAACTTTTTGGCATTACTAACAGCTTTCACTGTAGTAACAAAATGTATGGAGATTTGCATGGCTCCCCTTTTTCTGCATAATGTTTAAAAGAATAAAACCAGGCAAAGGGCAGTCTTACTGTAACTGTAACCATAAAGGTGTGCATTTTCAGGATTTCATTTGGAAGGACTAAATAGAAAAGAAACTCCAATCCTAGGCAAAAAATCTCTTACTATTAACTGCTACTAAAACAAAACTCATATGCTAATTTTTTGATCATCTGCATCTAACCTTTTTTTACTTCTTCCCTCCTTTACCACTCTCCTGAAAAAGTTTCAAAGGGCCCTGCTTATGCACATTATTCTAAAAAATATTACCTCTGATACCAGCTACCATTTGAGGCAGAATATAAGCCAAAAGTTAAACTGTTTCAACCTTTCCACACGACTCTTACTGTAAGGAAACTTACCTTTATTGATAAACAATCAAGGATAATGTTTTATTAGGTGTACTGCTTCATTTAGTGTGGACCATTGTCTTGATTTGCTTTTGATTTGAAATTCATGCAGGTATTACAAGTTCCTACAGTGTCCTTCTGCAAAGCAGTGTCCTAAATTTTAGAAATAGTTTTAATTCTTTTTCTAAATAACAACATAAGCATTGTGGCTGGACATGTGATATTATTTTTCACTTGTTGGGTTAATATAAATATATCAGAACTTTGTGCTGTACTTTTGAACTGTAACAGTTCAATTTAATCAGAGAAAGAGTTTCTTTTTTATGTTAGAGTCTCCTATCTGTCATCTCCTCTGAATTGCATTTTATATTCTCAATTAAAAAAAATTTTTTTGGAGAAAGTGCATAAGATGTAAAACATTCTTATCTTTCAATAGCTTGTTTCTCAATGTCCTCACAGTTCCTTGCCACAACCCCAGTCAGTTGAATTTTTGGTTAAGTTATTCTCTCAACTGAAAAAAAAAACTTTTTATTCTGCTCAGATACTTATGTATGACATCTTAGTTTATTGCAGGAGCAAATTAAGTTAAATGAATCAAGTAACCAACTTCTGTAAATATGTCAGATGTTTCTTAAAAATATTCCAGCTACATGCATTAGGTAGGCAAATACTTAATTTAATGACTTGCATAAATTAGATTTGGCTTAAGACATTTAACTTACTCGCCTTGATGCAACTCTTTCTCCATTAGAGTCTACCTACTTGAAAAAGAGAAAAGATGGGCAAAACTCAGATATAAACGATCTACTTTTGCTTTATCTTGTTTTACTTTTCTGACATCCAAGATCCAATTGCTAAAAACACACATTTGGATTTTAGAACCCTGAATCCAAAATATTTTCTTTTGTTTTTGAATATTAGTACTTAACAACGCTTGTATAGTTCCAGGCAAATAAATTATTTTTTCAGTAGTATAATGTTAGACTATTATCAGTCAATTGGGAGTCAGGAATATTTCAAGCCACACAAATCTGCCCTCTGCTTGCCCTGATGTAAAGCTAAATACTAAATTCTACTCTGTAAAATAGTTTGGCAATCTATAAAGAGTTTTATGCTGGAATATTTTTGAGAAGCAGGGCACTTTGAAAAAAGCACAAAAGACATATACTGTTTGCTAGGTTTTTTTAAAAAAAAATCCTTCTGCTTCTCTTGTCAGTAGTTCTTATTATACATCTATACTTTTCTCATCTTCAAGTTCCTAAGAGGCAGAAATTCTCGTAAAAATACGTTTTTGGGAATTCAAATATAAGATATATGGAAAACCTACCTGGAACTGTAGTTATGTGGTAAATGTTCTAATTTCAAAAGTGTGTTAATGTCTTGAGCTATAGCGTGCTCTCCACCAGCCTAGTCATTCCAAATATTCCTGGAGGGCAGAAATTTGGGAATAGATTGCTATAGCATATGAGATATCATACTGCCTATACCCTGTTCCTATAGCTTTGAGATTTCTTTCTGGAGACAGAAGAAAATCTTGGGTTTTTTGCATCCAGGTCCGCTTCCCATCCCACTTCAGCTCAGATCTGAAGGACCTCTTGCGTAACCTGCTACAGGTAGACCTCACCAAACGCTTTGGCAACCTCAAAAATGGAGTCAACGACATCAAGAATCACAAGTGGTTTGCAACCACTGATTGGATTGCCATCTACCAACGGAAGGTAAACAACTGCAGCCAACAGGCTTTTTTAAAATAAAGAGTAAATAGTATTAGTACATAAATTTGCAGATGACACCAAACTGGAAGGAATAGCCAATACTCCAGAACAGGGGTGTCAAACTCGATTTCATTGAGGGCTGCATCAGGGTTGTGGTTGACCTTGGGGGGGCGGGGTGGGTGTGGCCGGGGTGGGCATAGCGGGGGTGGGCATAGCGGGGGTGGGCGTGGCCAGCTCAACATCGCTCGTGTCGGGGGGCGCCTGTGGCGGCCCGTGCAGGGCTGGGGGGAATCCATTGTCTCCAGCCGAGGAAGGCAAGACCAGGACGAGCACTATATCCTTGTCCACCAGAGGAGCCTTGCTGTCCCTCTCAGGCCATGCGGAGGACCCCCAGTGATGCAGGCTGCCCAGAGCCCTGGGCAGTGGAGGGCAAGCGCCCAGTCCAGCCTTTCCCAAGGGGGCGCCCAGCTGCGCTTACCTCCTCCTCAAGGCTGCTTCTGATTGGCTCGCTCTCCTTGGCCAAGTTGCTCATTGTGTGTGTGGAGGGCAAAATGTGTGGGTCAGAGGGAGGCCCACTCCCTCTCCCTGTGAGGAGACCCAGCTTTGTAACCAAAGCATCCTCAGCGATAGGATGGGAAACCACCAGGAGAGGTCAGGAGGAGGGGATGGCGAAAGGGCAGCAGGGCTGCTCGTAGCCAAGTGCTAAGGCAGGACTTCCCTCAGACCCTTCCTCCCTCTCATAATAATCTATCTTCCTTCCTTCCTTCCTTCCTTCCTTCCTTCCTTCCTTCCTTCTCCCCCTTTTCTTCTTTTTCCTTCCCCCCCTTTTCTTCTTTTTCCTTCCCTCTTCATTCTCCTTTCCTTCTTCTTCTTTCCCCTCTTTCCTTCTTTTTGTTTGTCTTTCCTCTTTCCCTTTCTCCTTTCCTGTCCCTTCTTGGATGCTCAGATGCAAAAGGGGAAACATTTCTCGATGCCTCCTTGCCTTGTGATCAAATGCCACTTTTGCTAGTAGTCTGTGGCCACTTAAAAAGACTGAGAACAAACCAGGCTCAGTTTATCCCATGCTTGCATTTAGTGGGGGCGTCCACAGACAACAGTACAGCAAAACTGTCAAAATGGTGGCTGTGATAGTTGATCAGAACTCCTCTGTTTTTTATGTGCAACAGCTTTAGCATTTAGGAACAGAGGTAAGTTAGTTGCTTTTCTATTAATATATAATCCTTAAAAGGGCTCTCCTGGAAGGACCCTGCCATGGTCTAATTCATAGCAAAGGAAAATATTTTCCCCCACTCTGCTTTGTCCTGTTTTCCCCACTGGAAATGGCTGTTTGCAACACACAAGGAGGGGATACTTTCCTAAGAGTTCACAACTTAAGAATACCAATGTTAACTTGGATTGCTTTCTCCTTTGAGCCCGTCTCAATGGATCCAGGATTGAAGCAAAACTGCGTGAACTGGGGCATCTCCAACCAAGTTGCCTCTCCCTTCCTTCCTTCCTTCCTTCCTTCCTTCCTTCCTTCCTTCCTTCCTTCCTTCCTTCCTTCCATCCATCCATCCATCCATCCATCCATCCATCCTTCTTTTTTTCTCTCCCTCCCACCCACCCTCCCTTCCTTCCTTCCTTCCTTCCTCTTTCTGTTCCTTCCTTCCTCCATTCCTTTCTTCCTCCCTCCCTCCCTCCCTTCCCATTCTCATCTCCTTCCTTCCTCCACGTTCAGAAAGGGGTGATGGGAGGGGGAGAGATTGCCAGCGCTACCGGTGTCCGTGCTGCCGTCGGCCATCACTATCCCACACAGGCAGGCAGGGCTGGTCCCGGTGAAAGGGAAGCCTCGTGGCTGCAAGGCTAGATCAGCAAACAGGCCATGGAGGTGCTGGTGGGGGGAGTGGCGCTGATCTACAACCTGGTGCCAGCCATCAAAGCCAGAATGTGCTCAGCCTTAGATCCACGGGGCAGCCCTGGAACCAGCGAGGAACTGCTCCGCTGCCTCTGCCCCGGCCCCTGGTGTGCGCACAGGAGATGACCAGCACCAGCATCCTTGGGTGAAGTCAGCTTGCGGGGCAAGACAGCCAGCAGGGACGCTGGACTCCGCTTGCGCGTGCGTCCAAAGGGCAAGGCAGGAGCGCCCGTCGCTGGTTCCAGGGCTGCCCTGTGGATCTAAGGCTGAGCACGTTCTGGCTTTGATGGCTGGCACCAGGTTATAGATTAGCACCCGGTCAGCCTGGGCCAGGCCGAGGTGTCACGGGCCGGTCCTTTGCTGTTTCCAGAGCAGGTCCCCGGGCCAGACGGAACCACGTGGCGGACCTTGTGTTTGACATAGGCTTAAGATACAGAAGGATTTTGATAGATTTGAACATTGGGCGCTATCTAACAAAATGAAATTCAGTGGTGAAAAAAGTAAGGTTCTACACTTAGGCAAGAAAAACCAAAAGCACAGGTACAGTATAGGGGGTACCTTGCTCAATAGTAGCAACTGTGAGAGGAATCTTGGGAGTCCTAGTGGACAATCACTTAAATATGAGCCAGCAGTGTGCTGCAGCTGCCAAAAAAGCCAACACAGTGCTAGGCTGCATTAACGAGGGATAGAATCAAGATCACGTGAAGTATTAATACCACTTTACAATGCCTTGGTAAGGCCACACTTGGAATACTGCATCCAGTTTTGGTCACCACGATGTAAAAAAGATGTTGAGACTCTAGAAAGAGTACAGAGAAGAGCAACAAAGATGATTAGGGGACTGGAGGCTAAAACATATAAGGAACGGCTGCTGGAATTGAGTATGTCTAGTTTAATGAAGAGAAGGACGAGGGGTGACATGATAGCAGTGTTCCAATATCTCAGGGGCTGCCACAAAGAAGAGGGAGTCAAGCTATTTTCCAAAGCACCTGAAGGCAGGACAAGAAGCAACGGATGGAAACTAACCAAAGAGAGAAGCAACTAGAGAAACTTCCTGACAGTTAGAACAATTAACCAGTGGAACAACCTGCCTCCAGAAGCTGTGAATGCTCCAACACTGGAAGTTTTTAAGAAGAGACTGGACAGCCATTTGTCTGAAATGGTATAGGGTTTCCTGCCTGAGCAGGGGGTTGGACTAGATGACCTCCAAGGTCCCTTCCAACTCTATTGTTGTTGTTGTTATTGTTGTTGTTATTATACATTAATGTCAATTGCCTACTAGGCTTAAGGCTGCCATTTGCACATATACAAAGGTGGATGCATTGAGCAGTTTCTTAAAGCACCACGTTAGCAGCAGCACAAGTGCTTCCATAGTATTTCACAAAAAGTGGCTTGTTCTAGATCAGCAAACCTTAATTAGAAACTTTATTTTTGAATTATTTACAGCTATGACTTTCTGAGTTGTCTAACTCTAAATGGTGATGCCAAAATGGGTGGTTTGTGGTTTCCTGGCTTGCTTGTATGCTTTGATAAAGCCTCTGATCAGTCCTTAGAGGCACAAGGCAAGAGCAGGAGGGAAAACAAGCTAGGAAAGGGCTAAACAATCAATGGCTGCTCATCTTCATATCTGAGTTTAGTTTCCTCTACAAATTGCCACTTAGGGCATAGAAGGCAGTTTTTTGGCAGCAGGGCCTGTACAATTTTTGACTATATGTCAGTCACTGAAGGGCCAAAAGACGGAAGTCATGGCATGATGCCAGTGCTGAGACAGTGGGGACCAAACTTCTGACGCTCTTTATCTTCAAGGTTTAGGAGTTTAGAGACTTAATGCAAATAAGTTGCTGCTATTTTAAAATGAAAAATGAGCACATATATGGGATTTGGAGTAGAGCTCATAATACAACTTGCTCATAATATAATTTGCATTACGACTATGGATGATTATCGTTGTGTTTAGGAAGTATGGATGTGAATCAGCTTTTCCTGAATTTGCATTTGCAGTAAATTATATTAATTGTGCATGATTTGGAATAGGTCAGTTAATTGTGCAAAGTTGTTAGTGCTATAGCACGCCATAGTTCTTAGTGCCCTTCGTCAATTTGACAGAAGATTTTAAGCATGCAGCTAAATTATTTGTTATGGGATGGCAAATCTATGACACACATGTCAAAGGTGACAGGTGGCAACATTTTGGGTGACGCACCAGAATTCACCTGACAACTATTCTTGGAAGCATACCCTGTTCTGTGATTTTCAGAGGCTGCAAATATTATGCGAGAGGGCCATGCTTTTGCATGGTCTTCAGAGCCTCCAAAAGTTGTGTAAAAACAGGACATGCTTTTTTATGATTTCTGGAGCTATGGAGGCTGTGAGAGAATGGATTGTGCTTTGGTGGGGCCTCCGGATCTTCTGGAAGTCTTGTTAGAGGGCTCTGCTCTTGTGTTGCTTCTGAAGCCTCCAAAAATTGCCTGAGAACAGGGCCTGCTTTCATATGTTTTTTGGACACTGCAGAAATGCAGAAGAGCATTCTCTGAA
Source organism: Azemiops feae (assembly GCA_023970755.1). NCBI lineage: Eukaryota > Metazoa > Chordata > Lepidosauria > Squamata > Viperidae > Azemiops > Azemiops feae. The sequence continues at coordinate 2,424,987 of JALGBA010004283.1, forward strand.
GTTACTTCAAGAGCGGAGGCCTCGTGAGCTCAGAACAGCCTCAAGTAGGCCCAAAAGCCTGTCAAAAGAGAACATTGCCTAGTAGGATGTGGCAGATCCTGGGAAATAGTAGGCTGCAGGGACAATCGTGCTATTCCCCAAGGCTCACCATCATTGGAAAATGTTGTAAGGTGGCAGCAGTGGCACTAGGGCTGAAGTTGAAGCCCAGGTTTCTATTTAAAACCCACCTCAGTGCTGTCGCCAAGTGCCTCTGTTCAGGATGATCTAAATGGGAGCCAGTTTGATCTAGTGGCTAAGGCACCAAGCTAGAAGCTGGATACCATGACTTCTAGTCCCACCTTAACCACGAAAGCCAGCTGGGTGGCCATAGGCCAGTCTCACACACACTCTTAGCCCAACCCACCGCACAGGATTATGGTTGTGGGGAAAATAGGAGGAGGAATGTGTGCTGGATATGTTCACCACCTTGAGTTATTTGTAAAAATCATAAAAGCGGGATACAAATAAATAAAGAAATAGAGAATTGTTTTCTTTTGTTTGGGGGAGACGTGATATGCCAGCAGAATCATGTTAGGCCATATTCCGAATTTTTGACATGCCAAGCCCAAAAGATTCACCATCATTGCTTATGGTTATTTATGTGAAGTGAATTATTTGAAGGAGAAGAGGATAATGGAAGCAGAGGCAAAAAAATTCCCCTTTTGAAAATTGTTTGCCAGCAAATATCACTGGTTATTCTAGTGATGTAAAATGGGCTGGAAGGTTCTGCATGTGGTATAAGACTTAACAAGATCATGAAAAAAGACGAACTGTTTTAGATACAAATAAATGGGTTCTTGTATTTGCCACTACACTTTTGACCCTCCTCAGATTTGCGGATTGATTTATAAACATTGGCTTGGTTTATACATTGTTAGACCAGGGTTTGTATTAACCTAAGCAAGACATAGTGGCCTGTTTTGTTTTATTGTTTTTTTATATTAAATTAACCCAAATCTATAATTTACAAAACACGGTATCTTAATCAGCATATTGTGGTTAGTTAAAACAAAGCATATAAAACCAAGTAATTCTGGAGAACCCAAATAATTCTGGAGAATTTTTAATTTGACTTTTCCTAAACTAGAAACAAGAAATGGGAGACTCAGCTGTTAAACTTCTACTTTGGGAAGAAATGGCTGAGCAGCAGACAGGGAAGGAGTTAGGCAGAGCTCCGATTGAGCTGAAGCAAAGTAATGATGTACTTATTTCTGGAGAATTCTTACCTCTTTACCTGGTTAAAAAAAAACAAAGCATGTCCCTTACATCAATGAGTGTGCAGGAGCTAAATTAAGCAAATTTCCCCAATCCTGTATTAATATTAGAAGTGAGCTAGCCTAAGCAGAAATAGCTTTAAGCAGCTGTGTGTTTTATTCTCTTCTATAGAGAAGCAGGGCCTCTTTAACTCTGTTTTATAGATAAACAGGTAAGCATTTTTGTTGGATCTGTACATTTAGTCTAGTATTCATTGGATTCATCTGAGTGTAAAAGTTGTTAAGACCTGTTGCTGAGGATCTGACACTCACCATGCCAACAGAATTGACCTGGTGGTGCCCTTTCTCTCTCTCGTCAAGATCACTATGTCCTTTGTGTGCCTCTTTAAAGAGGGAGAAAATGAGAAAATGACTTAGATTAATAACCAAACTTGTAGCCCTATTTCATGCCTCATGTTATAATTAATTGATCTACTGATTATAAACACATGATGACATGTCCCCGTATTATAATAATACTTAACTCTGCTATCTCCTCCACAGGTGGAAGCTCCTTTTATACCAAAGTGCAAAGGACCTGGTGACACAAGTAACTTTGATGACTATGAAGAAGAGGAGATCCGGGTGTCTATCACTGAAAAATGTGTCAAGGAGTTTTCAGAATTTTAGGGCCAGCCCCCTTTGCTTTGTGTGCCCAGGAAAAGAAAGGGCTTGATTTGATCAGCCTCAAGGGCCAGAGTTCCTTGCCTATTTGTTAATTTTGGGAGGTGGGAGAGTGTTGGGGTTCACCTGGATCTGTTTGGGCAGAAGAGAGAAAAGGGGAATTCATTTGAAGCTGTGGAAAGGACAGTAGTCTGAATGTCATCCATCCACCATCCACTGCAAGCTATAAGGTGGCTCCCAGCCACTCTCAGGCAGTTTTTAAAACAAATTCCCTTCCTGCTTACATTGACTCCAATCCATACACAAACCCTAACTGGACAGTCCCTGGTTTTTTGGTGGCTTTTTATTTTTAAGGGAAAGGGAATACTTTGTAATTCATCACCATCTCTAATGATTTGGTTCATGGGGCATTGCAAAAAAAAAAAAGGGAAGGGAATTGGGGAAGGCAGAAAGTAAACACATCCACACAACACTTTGGTGTTTAGACCAGCATTAAATGGGTTACAACCCAATTGTCTCGCCTCCCACTGTGAGACAACCCTGTCCTTTTATCCATAGCCCTTTCCTCCCCTATCCCTTTCCAAGGCTCATTTTATTAACTTTAAAGAAAAAGTTTGAAGACATAGTTGACTGGCTTAAAAAAGGTTTTAACAGTCTAGGTGGGGGCAATGCTTTTATATGCTCTGTTTCCAGCACAGTTAAATGAAATTCAGCAGGAATTTTAATTCTGTAAAAACAGCTGGATTTTAGCATGAAAAATATGTGGTTTCTTTTCTTTCTTTCTACACTTGATTTAAATCTTTGTCCCTGGTTTTGGGAAAGAAAGAGGCAATAATATTCACACTTGCTGAAGGGGGACAATGACTGGCTGCAGCTGGAGCAGGAATACTATGGGAAGAAACACTGTTTGAATGTGTATTTCCAAAACCCATTCTTTTTCCTTCTCCTCAGCTAACCTCACCCCCTCCAAAATGTATCCCAAGATCAGTTCTGCTGGAGTATTTGAATGGATGAGAAACGAGCAGAATTTGGGAAAGATGAGCTACTTGTCACTGTCTGAAGAGGTTTGTCCCCTTTAGTAGCAATTAAAATGGGGATAAAGTACATGCGTAGTGAAAGATGTTGGCAAGACACATTGGCTGGATATGATTCTTCCTATTCCAGCTCAAACCTCAATGTTGGTGATACATGGATCTGTGGGTGTGGACTCCATTACTCCAATCCTTAAGATCTCTATACACCTGCTCTAGTTTTATGCTAAGATAACAAGAGAAGGATGGCAAACCTAACCCTGATAATAAAGATGGTGAGATTTACAAACAAAATAGACAAAACCCATTCACTTGTGCCATGCAGACAAGGGAGTGACCAGTTTTGGTCTGTTGTTGAGATTGGAAATATAAAGTGGCATCTGTTTAGAGTCTTTTCTCTGCAAAGGCGGAAGCAGTTGGACTCAAACAATGAGGAGGGAAGGCTTGTTGTTTTGTCCTATTTTTTTTCTGATACTCCCCTTCACCTTTCCAATGCAATGCCTCCTTGTATTTTGTCTTCACCTACCTGACTCCAAGTACACTCTTTCTAAATTCACAGTTTAAATTTCTTCCGTTCTCCTTCCATGGCTGGAGAGCAGAGCAGGCGTCTTTAGATTGAAAGATGTAATCTGCACAGAAGTGCTATTAGGATCAGACAAGCTTTATTTGCCTCCCCAACCCCAACTTCTCATCATCCCTTCCCACCAAGAAGCTCCTCGGTCCCATTTTTGTGAGGTTGGGGAGAGGTAGACCTAAAGCCATCTGCTCCCAGTCTTGGAAGAAGCAAAAACCACTTCTGTGTAATCCAACAAAACTTGTTTCACTGAGAAAAAAACAAACCCTACTTCCTCTTTAACAGTGTGCTTTGTTGTAAACATATTTGAAACTATTACCAATAAAGTTTTGTTTAAAAAAACAAAGTTTAATTCCTAAACTTTAGATAAGATGGGAAACAGCAGTAAGGAGTTTGATGGCCGGTGCTAAAAGATAACATGAAATAAAAAGCTATGGAACTTTTAGGAACTCACATGATGCAGTTTTCATTAACCATTGACACAGTCTACTCCCTTTGTATAAAGCTTTAAAACTAATTGACATAATTGAAGGTATGTGAATTGAATGCTCTCTGTTTTAATTTTAAGTGTCAGTCAATGAAAATTATTAGCTTTTTGAAAAATGCATTTGCTTTATAATCAAATATACATTATATTTTGAAACTTTTAAATTATATCTGGAGAGTATTGATAATGGAAGAGGCAATTTATCAAATAGCTGTGAAATCAACACGTCCATTACCTAAAATTTATGTGAGCACCCCAGAATTGTCAGATTCTTGAGTTTCTATATTAGAATTTCATACATACTGTCATGTTAATGTGCATGGAAAGCTCTTCCGCTGTTTGTATTTTTTAAAAAAACCTTATTCAGAGCAAATAAAGGCATGTATCTAGTTACAAAATGTTCTATGATAGCCTTCCCCAACTCAATACCCTCTAAATATGTTGGAGTACTATTCCTAAAATATCCTGGGAGTGGTGGTCCAATGCATCCGACAGGCACCAGCTTAAGAAGATGCTGTTGTGCAATGTATTCAAATACTAAATAAAGTCATTCAAACTCTTTTGAGAGTAGGCAGACAACATGGAAATTACTTTCAAAACAAAAGTAATTGAGTTCCTATGGGTTAGTAGTAAAAACTGTTAATAAGAAAACTCACAATCATCACCGGAAATACAACTCTATTACAAGTTCTTTGAATATCTGCATTTAAGGTTCTAATTATATTTGAAGAGCTCTTTCCATGAAAGAAGGCATTATCATTGGTTAAGGTATCTCAATAATAAAATTACAAAGAATCATAACATATTGAAGGCTAAATTGTATATGCTAAATAATTGAATTTTTGTAATTTTGGTTTAGAGGTGACTGTTTTCAATGGGACAGAATGAGGTGTACTGAAAAGCTGATTGCACTTCCTCTTTCAGTGTACCTCGGCCAGTAAATGCAACAAGCTGGCTGTTTATATACAAGTAAGATTTACCAAAGAAAATAATAGCTATTGGATTCTTCACAGTTCCCTCATTTTTAAAAAAATTAAAATAGAAAACTGGTTTCCCCAAACTCTGGAAAATTAATTCTATTTTGCTTCTGGAGCTGTGACAAGCTATTGTATTATTTCTTACACTTAATTCTGTTGTTGTATAGACCTTGTTACAGTTGGGCTACAGTGTAGGATAGACTAGAGCGGGGTAGGCAACCTTGGCTCTTTTATGACTCATGGACTTCAACTCCCAGAATTCCTGAGCCAGCATAGCTGGCTCAGGAATTCTGGGAGTTGAAGTCCATGAGTCATAAAATGGCCAAGGTTGCCTACCCCTGGACTAGAGAATAACTTCCTTAGTGCAATGATTGCTCAAAAAGAAAAAGATGGATTATTCTTGATAAGGACCAGAAATTACAAAGAAAGGCAGTAGTGCCAGTATTGTAAATTAAGAAACTGGTCTGTATTCCAGCAGCTTTTCCAAGCTACTGATTATCTCATATTTGTATGCTATGCAAATCAGTTTTATGTAAGGCACTTTATTATAATAGAATATCTAGTTTTCAGACCATTTTGAGAACTTGAGTGTTTTAATGAGCTAGGAGGGGCAGCTACTAAGAAACTGATATGTCCAAATTACAATATCAAAATTGTCAAAACTTTTATAATAGGGGTTGTGTGTGTGTGTTGTGAACAAGACTTTGAGTTGAACTTTTTTATGTTTAAACAGATTTGAACATTATATTAATTAGAGGAATGTGAAATTGTTCATCTTTATATTTGGAAAACTTTTTATTGCTAACAAATATTTAGGTACAATTCTGGAGTTCAAAGAAAAATTTGAAATTAAAAATGCTGGTATTAGAATAGCAAAAAAAATTCCTACAGCACCCTTCAGAACAATTGCTGTTAATCTGTCAAATTCAGTTGATATTTTGATAATTTAAACATAAAAATGTATTTATTCCCATCTTTGAAAAGAAAAAAAATGAAAGGCAGTTCATTCTTGACCACTTCCTGTCACTGAATCAGTTTATGAATAGGGACCTATTTCCTTTTCCTATGTGTAGGTGGAGATGTAACCACTGTTGCTTACAGCCCTCATAATTGCTAAATCCTGACTGTCCTATAATTCAGTTTCCAGCAGCATAAATGCAATTATATTAAAATTATTGTGGAAACTTCACAGTGTACCAAATCCATATTTCAGAAAGCAAACTTTGGATCTGCCTTTTGATTGAAATAATCTAGTAGTGAAGAGATCCAGGTTCTTCTCCTTTCTTAGGTAAGATGACATTGGATTAATAATCATTATTTCATAGCCCTAGCTTGGGAAATTAATAAAAACAACTATCAACCTGCACTGGACAAGCACGGTGTGGGTCTATAACTTTCACTAAAGAAGGTATTCATCCTGCAGTGGATAGATTTGGTGATAGTCATTATGCAGCAAAGGAGCCTTCCATAGATTTATTAAGTATCACAGAGTGTCTTCTTATTTCCGGCATAAAATCAAATTATTTTAATTATCTTATTATTTTCTACTAGTCATGATCTGTTGGTAGTAAAGTGAGACACAATTCAGAAAATAAATATAAAATGTTTCATTACAGGTAGTCCTTCAGCAACCACAATTCAGACTGGCAATTCAGTTGTTAAAGCCTTTGCTAAGTGAAACCATGACTGTATTTATAATCTTCAACAAAGCTACTTTTTCATTATTATAGTAAGTGGTCACTAAATGAGACAGTTGCTAAACAAAGATTACCTGTATAGCATTGTTTTAATTTACTGTAGGCTGATGGGAGTTTTAGATCTGCAATTCCGACTGAATTCCACGTTTTCTCAATTTTCACCTGCATGCTGAATTTTGGTCATTTATAAAGTTGCCTGAAAACTAATTCAGTCCTGGAGCTTTAGCCCAACCCATTTGGAGGGAATTTAAGTAATGGCCCTAAATCAGGGGTATCAAACTGCTGGCCCACAGGCTGGATGCGTCACGTGGAAGCCATGCCCACCCCAGCTCTTGCAAGGGGGAAAAAGTTGCGATACGTTGCGACACATCACGTGACACGGCGAGTTTGACACCCCTGCCCTAAGTGTTTATATTCATTTTATGAGCAACTCTTCATAGGCTAAAATGAAGATGGACCACCTATATATATCATGTGAAGTTTGAACAACTGCGTTGCAATATCAGTTTTTATATACTGTAGTCTTTTAATTGTACTTGAAATTCTAAGAAGAAATACTTGTGAATTTCCCTTTCTTCCCCCAACTGCTAATATAACTTGATCAGTGTTAGATACTACATAATTTGATGGGAAGGAAACAGCAATTCTACCTCTGGAAAACCTCTGGGGGGAAAAAATTGCTAGCTACAAAGAAGTACAGACTGAATACAGAGTTAATACATCAAAGTCTCAGTTGCTCTTGTGTATCCAACCGGATATACTAAATAATAAAGAGTATTCAACTTTCTGTGACTAATATGATAAAAAATTTAATTCAAATCTCTCAATATCTTGCTTTTGTTTAGGTCATCAATTATGTATAGGTTCCTTATTTGAAGGTGTGATGATTGGTAGAACAGATGTAAACTGACAAATGCAGCAGCTATAAAGTCTTTATATAGTTTCACTTCTGTAATACACTAAACATCTACTCTGATTGTGTTCACACACTACACTGAATCACAAACTAGCCAACCATATTTTACCTTAATTTGTTGTAGGATTCCCAACAAGTATGATTAATTTATACTTAAGTAACTATAATTCTGTTACAGTAAACTGTTAATTCAGTAAGCCATGGTTAAATCAATATTGGGTAATGGGTGAACACATATTTTTCAAGAAGCTAGAAGCAGGATATGAAATTCAGCACTACAGTAAAATCCATATTTTTACAGAAATCTTTTTTTGGTGGTCATATTTGTAATCAGAAACAAATTGCTGCTTTCATTTCGTTCCTCTTCATACCAGGCATCTAGGCCTTGGTCCTAAGGAAAAGTAATCAAAATGCAAGATAGAAAATATGCTTCAGATCTAGAAAATGAAGGCCACGTTCACCAGGGGGGAAAATGCAAACTTAAGGCAGCAGATCTTTCTGTAAAAGATAGGCAGTTCCCCGCGTCAACTGTTCAGACCTATAAGTCCATTCTTTGTCTACAGTATTTACTCCAAATTGAATCTCATTACATCCAGCGGTGGACTCGTTTGGGCATCACAAAACAGAAACTTCCGTGGAATAGGAAGTAACTATGACAGTAAGACGACATCAGGGCTGCCGAATCGGTTCGTTGTGGAGGAGGCGGGGGATAGATTTGTGATTTGTTATTTGGACTAATGAAGAAGGGCGTGGGACGAGAAAGCAAAGCACTGCAGAAAAACGGCTAGGAGGAAAACTTCCCTTCTACTTGCCCGCTGGAAGACATGGTGCAAACTCCTGCTGCTATAAATAGAACAGACTTGGACCTCTCTCGTAGGATTGGGACTGACTTTTGACGGAGGCGGCCTGAGAGCGTCTTTTCCCTCCGAGCGGCCGCTAAGGAAGCCCGAGAATTCTCCTGCTCCACCTTAAGTCGCCAAGTATAGGGAGACTACGGGAGGCAACAGCGCCTCCTTAAGCGGCTGCGGGTCCCGCTCGGGCGGTGTTGGAGGCGGCGGCGCGTGCGGCTGGGGGAAGGGGAGGGAGGAGCTCGCGCTGCCCGGACCAGCCCGCGCGCCGCCGCTTCCAGCAAGCAGCAGCGCCTGCCGGGTGGAGGGTCCAGTTCGCGCCGCGCGGACAAGGGCTGAGGCCAAGGCGGAGCGGCGCACGGGGGCAGCAAAGCCCCGGGGGAGGCGGCAACACCATGGCCGGCCCCCCGCCGCCGCCCCCGGGCCAGGAGGCGCCCCGCTACCAAGAGTGGATCTTAGACACCATCGACTCGCTGCGCTCTCGCAAGGCGCGCCCGGACCTGGAGCGCATCTGCCGCATGGTGCGCCGGCGGCACGGCCCGGAGCCGGAGCGCACCCGCGCCGAGCTGGAAAAGCTCATCCAGCAACGCGCCGTGCTCCGAGTCAGCTACAAGGGAAGCATCTCGTACCGCAACGCTGCGCGGGTCCAGCCTCCCCGGCGAGGTGGAGCGCCCGCCGCCAGTCCGGCGGCCCCGCAGCGCCCGGCCCGCACTTCCCCGCCCAGCGCTCCCGCCGCCACCGCGACGCCCCGGTCCTCCCAGCGTGCTGCGCCTCGCGCAGAGCCAGTCGCGCCGCCGCCTCCACCGCCGCCGCCGCCTCCGCCTCGTCGGACCGGACGGGAGCGACCGCCGCCGCCCGCAGCCCAGGAGGAATCCTCCCCCGTTAGTCTGCGAGAGATTGTGCGCTACTTGGGCGGGGACGGCGCCGCGCCGGGGGGCGGCCGAGTGACTCGAGGCCGAGCACAGGGGCTGCTTCAAGAGGAGAGGCTAGAAAGAACCCGCTTGGGTGGCGGCGGCGGCGGTGGCGGCGGCAGCAGCAACAGCGTCGCTTTGCCCAGGGCGGAGAGAGGCGCGCAGGCCCGGGCCCCCAACGCCAGACCATACAGGAACAAGGTGAGGAGACGCCGGGGCGCGCTCTGGGGGATGGGTTGGCAACAGCGGGTGGCGGTGGCTGTGTCTGGCGTGGGGCGAAGGGGACGCACCGGCTGAGAACAGGTGAGGCTCTCCAGGAAGAAAACGGACCGATTAGAGTGCGCGCGCAGGGGGGTGCCCGAATGCTGAGGGGGGGAGGGGCGCCAGTGGGCGCCAGAAAGCAGCCAGTTTGGGGGCGGGCGGACGGCGCCCAACCCCCAGATGTTGTCAGTGGGCTCTTGTGCAGGTGTGCGTGTGTCTGGGAGGAAGAGTTGAGGGCAGCACCCAATCAAATCGTGTCGCACTGGAGGGGGCGCTAGGATTGGTGCGTGGTTTTAAACGGGGCAATATTCCCTCGTACATTGCCGAAGTATTTCGGCAAGGTTAGGAGAACAGACGCTGGCTGGCTTTTGGCGCTCAGAGAACTTCAAGGTCGACTCTCGGGGTGGGTGGGTGGGAAGGGGGGGCTGGCGGACGACACTCTTCCGATATATGAGGGGGTTCTTTCTTAGCTCACCTGTGTGTGGTCCTTCCATAAGGTTAGTTTACTGCCATTGGTGTACATTGGGCCCAGAACAGCGCCCCCTTCTAGCCCCACTCCAGTCGTACCAGGCTCCATCTAAACACAGAACAAAGAGTCAGTTTGTGCTTGACCTAAAGAATTTGGTAACCTCCAATAAAGTCTAGAGGTTGTGGGAGCAGTATTGAATGAATGCAAGTATGGGTAAGCTGGAGGTGGGGAGGAAAATATCATGCAATGTGGGTCAGGAAGTAATCACTTCAGAAATGTTATCCAATTCAGTTAGCAGCAAGGAGGGATTAGCAATAGGGGGGGGAATCCTGCCCCCTTTTTTATTCTTTTATTATTTTTGCAATCTTTAATTGATGAGAATGATCACAGATTTTCATGAAAGCTGCAGGTGGAAGATAGAGGTGGCAGTGATTTACTAGCATGAAATGCTCCCTGGATAAAAAGTTTCCTGTTCCTGCTTCAAGGAGCTTTTAATCACATTGCTAGAGCAGTGGAGAGACATTTAGGAAGTTTCCCATCCCAGCACCACTTAGTCTGATTGCATCGACTGCCCTCAGAAATATCTGGGTGTGTACAAGTAAGGGAAAGTGAACCAAAATGGCTCAGAAACGGCTTGGGTTTGAGATATGAGATGTCTTAGCCAAAGTAATTAACACTTCAGTGATGTGTCTCAAAAGTAGTTGTGCTTGTTTCCAGGTGATGACTGTACTTGCCTTCATGATAGCTGAAATCCCAATATGTCAGAAGAATGCCAAATTAAAATTTATTTGCTGTTTTTCTTTATTCTCTATGATAATAATAGAAGGCAGGGGAGGAGATCAAAGGCGAAGAAGACGAGGACGAAGAGGAAGAAGAGGATGAAGTCTCCACTATGTCTGAAGGCTCAGAAGTGGCACAAGATTTTGAGATCAGCAACTACAGCAGACCTGGGACAGGCCAGGTGAATGGTGACTGTAAGGACAGCAAGCATGGTGGGAAAGAGATCCCACCCAGCAGTGCCACCCCCAGAGACCTGCACTCCCTAGAGGAAACATCTTTGAACAAAGGATTGGAGCATTCTCAGCATGAAGGAAATGAGCAATGTCACACAAAGGCCTCTTGGCCTGGAGAAAGTGCCTGTCACCACCTGGGAGGCAGCAAGAAAGATGGCAGCGCCTATCAGCAGCCAGACAGAGCAGGTACGGGTTAGGCAGGAAGAAGTAGCAGAAGATGGGGAAGTAGCTGGCTAAACTTGACTTTTCTGGGAAACCTAATAGGCAGTAAGGCAAAAGATCTGAGATTGGGGGTCATTTAAACACTGATAATTCTGACGTGGATTGAATGATAATGTATTGCACGCTTGCATTGTGTGTCAGTGTATATGTGCAGATCTGCAATAAATATGGACACTATCGTTTAATTCAGTTTTAAGAATTCTTAATTGACATTCTAGAGTAGGTTAGAACTAGTTGGGGCAAGTGAAAGGAAGGGATATGGTTAGTGGCATTGGCTATCTTGGAAATTAAAATGTTCTTTTTATAATAACATTTTTCATTGTTTTTAAAGGACCCCAAACACAGTTTGGTCCAATTCCAGTTATACTGATACAGAACAAGACCTATCCCTGTTTGTTTCTCTGCTTTTTCCCCAGTGTCACCAGCTGTTGCAGGGGCTGATCCCTCTGTGCCCTCATCTCCTGGGAGACCTGGCATCCAGGCAGATGGGAGACCATTCAGTTGCGTGTAAGTTTTGTGCAGATATCACAACCTGTTCTTCAATTATACCTGGTTTTAATTATTGTAAAGAAAAAGTGGATATATTTGAACCCGTCTTCTGCTGCTACCACTTATCTAGAAAAACAGCAGTGTTTTCCCTAATTAATGTAGGTTGAAAATATCTTAAGGATCTTGGACACCTTTGGTCATATCTCACTTGCTCATTACTTTTATAATGGTCACTGCCACCACACACTGGCTGGTTCTAATGGCAACGACACCAAGGCTCTGACATGCCCTGATTTGGGAAGGGAAACTGTTGTATGAGAAGAAGATGGCCTGAAGAGGAGAAAGGCTATATAGACTCTTTGGCTATGTGATGTTGCTAGAGGAAGTGAGCCTCCTCTTCCTTTTAGATTGCAAAACAAGAGCCGTGGGGTTGAAATATCCACATTGGGGTTGTTTTGTTTGTTATCCTTAAAGTGTCATGCCATGCTAGAACTCTTGATATGGTGATTGTTTCCGGTTGTTGGAGGAGACTCGTGACTAGCCCGGCTTCAGTTCTTTGTGCCCTGGTCAGTCTGTTTTATTGACCTCTATACTGGACTGTCTTTGCTTGCTGTTCAGAAACAGCGTTTGATGCAAAGTCCAGCTGCAAGCATGGCTGGATGTTAACAGTTGTCATGCACCTGTACTGTGCCAACTACTTTATACATTGCCTTTTAGATATCATTGGAGCTAAGGACTAGCATATTTGGCCATTCTGTCTCACATATACTTATTACACATATACAACTTCACATGGCCTCCTTTAGGCAGCACTAATGTAAAATGAAAAGTTGCGAGCAAAGAGGGTATCTTCAGTCATTCCCAGTTGTGGAACATTGACCCAAGAGAGATTTGCCTTAACAGCTGCTTTCAGCTTCAGGCCAATCATTTTTTTTTATATTCCCAATGTTTTTAAGGCCATTACATTTAGTTGTCAGTTTTGTGATACTCTTACAATTTTCTGATGTGAGGTATTTTTCTTAATTTTTACTTTACATTATAATCTCTCCTGACAGTGTGATTGAAAAATAAAATAAAACATGTGTATTAAATTGGTGCATTTTTCTATGTCTGCAGTGGATCTGCTTTAAGGCAGATTTAAACTGCTACAGAAAGATGCTGTACAATTCACTTGTGATGAATTCCTTCGGTGCAGTACGAGTGCAGTGTGCACACGTGAACAGTATCCCTGATCTGGTGCTGATGAGGAAGCCCTGGCTTCTCCTGATGGTGGAGAAGAAGCCGTGCAAGGCCTCCGATCTCAATTTCACTTTCTCTCCCCTGCTCCAGTTCGGTGAAAGAGAAGCCCTCTGACCCTGTGGAATGGACTGTCGGTGACGTTGTGGATTATTTCACAGAAGTTGGGTTTGCTGAGCAAGCTTCGGCCTTTCAGGAGCAGGTGAGAACCCCAAGAAGAGGGATTGGAGGATTACACTTCGGCTAAAGTCTTATGAAATGGGTCCTAAAAGTCTTGGCCTCTCATTTTGATGGAGAATATGCTGGAACTCTTTCCAGAGTTTAGGTCCCATTGGACTGGGAAAATTGCTTTAAAAATCTGGGTAAAGGTACATCCAAACTTCAGTTGTTATGTGGCTTTCTTTCATGTAGTGCTTCTGTCTGTTTCCTGCCCTTGTGATTCTCAATGCCCTTCCAGTCTCTCAGTATTTCAAGAGAATAACCTGCTTAAAAGTAAATCACTGGTTTATCTCAGTAACCATATATGTCTTTTATGTCTTTTTTTTTTTTTAAAAAAAAAACTCCCTTTGAAACGTGGTAAAATTGAGATGAGAAAGCGGCCACTCCCTGGATGGAGGCCCCGTTGTCATTTGTGGTCCTCCTTTTCATGACTAGTTTTCTTGAGCTCAGGCTGTGACAAGTTTTGGGTAGCTCTCACCAAAACATGTTTTCAGAGAGAGAGATTCAGAGAGATTTTGCACCTCCTGATGACCATCCACAATTATGCTCCCTAATTCTTTAATATGGTCTGTGCTTTTTGATAGATAGCGTTTTGTTGGCTTCTTCAAAAATACAAATTTCAGTTTGCAATAAAGGCTTGTACAAAGCTTTGTGCTTTCTGAAAGCTTAGGTCTTTTAGATCTTATTTCCATCTCACATTTAGGTATTGGGCAGTTAAACCATTTTGATGCCTAGGAATCATAGGTGCACATTTGAATTCCATTTTGACAAGCCAGTAGAACTGATTATTGAATTTTACTTCCACACTGGCAAAGTCTGCCAGCACACCTGGGGTGGTGCCTGGTTACTTTTAAGAGGGTAGGAATAGAATGGGAAGCACTGACAAGCAGCTAGGAAGTGTCTTGGGCCCCACTCGCCTGCCTTACTTTATCTAATGGTGGGTTGGCCAAGCCAGTTCAGTTGGGTTGGTTGTTTTTAGTTTTATTATAAATACGTTTGAAATTAGCAAGTGAATAAAAGGTAAATACAGGTAAAGTTTTCATTTAGCAACCGTTTGTAGTTATGACAGAGATAAAAGTACCAGTAACTTGAAGATTGCATTGACAATCTTTGCAGGTCTGTAAAGCAAAGGAAACTTGAAATAAGATCATAAGCAGAGTCATAGTTTTGCTTAGCGACTGCTTTGTTTAACGAAAGAGGTACTGGTCCCAAGTATGGTCACTAAAGAAGGATTAATAAAAGTGATATAAAAATCTAATAAAAAAAATACCTATATATTGAGAGAGCAATTGCAGCCATATCTATTTCTAGAACACATTTTCTTTAGTAGATTTCCTGTGCTAAGCAAAGTAATGGACTGGATGTCTTACAAAGCCCCTTCCCAATTAGGCGGTGGTGATTCTCACAGACTGGTGAGAGATACGCATATACGCAGTGCACGTGTGTATGTGTGCGTGCATGGGTATATGCCTCAATGTTGCTTTAATCAACCATACTTGGAACTCTTTTCCTGACTTACAGAAAGGAAGAAACCTCTTCCTAGCATGCTGCTGTGCACTAATCTCATGATGTTCTGTTTTTGTGTATCCCTCCCCCTCCCTAGGAGATTGATGGGAAATCTCTGCTGCTGATGCAGCGCACTGATGTGCTTACTGGCCTCTCTATTCGCCTGGGACCGGCCCTCAAGATCTACGAGTATCACATCAAGGTCCTCCAGCAGTGCCACTTTGAAGAAGACGAGGGCGACTCCTTCATGGGCTGAGGAGAACGGGCCACACTAGTGAGGGGGAGGGAGAGAACAGGGACTCTGTCAACGCTACTGTCTCAGCCATTTCAGCCTTCCTTTGCCTCTGTGAAAACAAGACAACGTTGGGAAGGGCAAGGGCTTGGACCATATCTGGTGAGAGGAGGGAGGCAGAAATGACCCAGCTTTCGTGGCTTCCTTATCCCGGTTATCTGGTGATCCAAAAGACTGGGTTCAGAGGGCTAAAAGCTCACTTTCTTCTCTCATCTTGCCTGTCTGACCCGACCCCAAGCTTTTCACTCACCATAGTGCATTGTCTGTTTGGGGGAAAGATGAGGCAATGTGGTTTTCCTCCTTTTCCCAATCTTCACCTGAGCTGAAATGATTTATGCTTCAGCAGCACCCAAATGGCTTCTCCCTTCCCTCTCCCCAACAGTAGCATTTGATAGCCCTGATTGCCCCCCTTCTTTCTTCCGGTGATTGGCAAGAAAAAGAGCTTGCTGGAGGTGCCAGGAGGTTTTAATCAAATAGCTTTTTATTCTCTTTTCTGTTCAGGTAGCCTTTTCTTCCAATTTTCATGGTGGTTGCCCAGAGTCAATTGCTTTTTATTATTTTTTTCTTCCCCATTTTTTAAAAATATAAATATTTAAACTGGAAAAACGATTTAGTATTCCCAGATACCTTAGCCCTCTACAAAGGGTAATGGAACAGCTGAAATGACTGTATGTTTAAAGGGCAAAAAATGTGCAAGAGGGCTCCAGATTTTGGGTTCTGCTCCATGGAGAGGTATCATCTGGTAATCAAGTTTTGGAAAAAAGAAAGCAAGTGGGGGTAGATTATCTTCTGTCTAGTCCATAGATGGGAATAGACTTTAAGGGTTCCACCTTAATTTTCAGTATTGTAATCCGTGGGATAAAAGCGCGGTAACCTTTACATAATCACCAAAAAGTCTAAAATAAATGTAGGATTTATAGATGGGCTCTTTCCAGTGGGCAGAGAGTTATAACTGTGTGCTTGCGTGTGTATGTATTTTCATTAGCAGTGAGTGTTCTTATATAAGGACTATATAAGTAGACCATACCACCAATATTAATGCTTTGGGGACATAGAAAAGGATAGGGAATGGAATTGGCCAGAACCATTTTTTTCTCTATCAAAAACCCAGGTGATGGCTTTCCTATCCTTAGGATTGGCCTCTTCCTGTTCAAGCAGGATAAATCCTAAGAGATTGCAATGCCAAGAGGACACTGTACAATATTAAGAAATTATTCTTGGTAAGCTTGTAAAAATCAGGTGATGGAGGTATTCTGGTGGGCACATTATACAACATTTCAGATTCTCAATGGTTTTGAAGACATATTGTACTTAATGTTGGCTAGGAAACATCTGTTTCACACTTGGAAGTCAGTTTCAGTTTTGCATTAAAAACAATGGGAACTTTATAGAGGATGCAGACAACTCTTTAGAATAGGATCTTAGACTGTATACAGAACATCATTTCCAAAACTCATTGGAGAATCATGACAGATCACTTCAACTGGTGTAAATTAGAAATGTAAAGGGGATCTTACTGATAGTGAGAAAAATTTATATCTACTCTGTTTAGTTGTGCATTAGGAACAGAAAACTACATAATTGCAGAGAGAGAGAAACTTCAATTTCGCTTACCAGGAAGAATGCAGATATGAGCACACTGAATTTTATGTTCTCAACATTTCCCTTCGACCCACGAGGGCTAGAAACTTATACTTTGAACTTTGATAACAGAGGTTCTTGATGTTTTAGCACAGAAGTGCCTCAGGGGCTTACATACTGGCTACACATTGCTCTCTATTGCACTAGGCCCTATTTTTTTGTCCAGAGCTGGGAATAAAAAACCAAATTTTTTAAGTTCTAACAAGTCTTAACCCCTTGTATTTTGTCTATTAGAAACTTGCTGTGCAAGAAGTAATACACAATACAGTGTAGGAAACAGTGGCTGATCCAGCAGGAGCTGGAGTGGCTTTTGATCCTGCTCACTCCTTTTGGTAATAGATATGGAGCTCTTGGTTCACTCTTAACTCATTCCAGGCACAATGAAAGAATCTGCAAAAGGTAAATTGAAAAAAAAAAATTATACAGCTGACTCACTATAATGATCTGAAAGCTCAGTGAGGCCAAATTGGAATGAGTATTGTACTGGTGTATCTTAAACGTTTAAGGAGCAGCTTAAGGCATAACTTTGCAATGAAAGAGTAAAAAGCTTTGTGTTGATACATACATGAATTTTTCTCAGACTTAAGACTAGTATTGATGACAGTTCACTTTTTAAAATATATGTGTGTTTGTATATATATATATATATATATATATACACACACACACACACACATACATACACATATACATGTGTATATATATGTACATATGATAAATGACTTTGTAGTTTCATCATGTGCCCAGATCATAATGTAAAAAATCTTGAAAAATGTGAAATGATAGGTTTGACGAAAGATTTGTTACCGAATTGTGAGTTGGGCACGTGTTGATTTTTTTCACTCATTTCACTGACTTTTTTCACAGAGAAAGCTACTTTATGATGTATGCAAATCTCCATTATAGCACCTTTGAAGGCATAGTAATCACTAGTAGAAAATTTTATCTGCTCAAAAACTTATGAAGGTTGCTTTGCATTGGCTTAAGTCTCAGGTCAGCACAATTGCATCCAAACTATTTTAATTTCAGGGTAATGCTGAAAGAGGTATTTGGGGAGTGGTGGTTAGATGGTGGTCATCTTTGATATGTGAATCCTGGCTATCATGATTGAATGTGACTACTCATAATGAAGCCACAATGCCATCCAAGCTCACATTCCTACACGAGTGGATAGTGGCTCTTTAGGAACATGAATCTAACAAACTGCATCTGTGCTTAAGATTAATTTCTGAATAAGGTATTCCATATGCAAATAACAAGGGTGGAATTGGCTGATTTCAGGACCATCCATCACTTGTTGCATTTCCCCCTCTCCTTCCCCCCCCCCCAGGATAATCTCAGGTTTAGTAGAATTTATTCCCATATAGACAGACATGGATCTAGTCTTAAGTAGTTTTATCTCCAGTTCATCTGGGTGTTCCTGTTAAGTGTCCATCTTTGGTTCCACCTAAAAAAACCATCTTTTATCTAAAATAATCACTTTCTGTCATTTAAAAAAGAGGTGTGCTGGAGTTTAATTATGGGTATCTACAGAAATTCAGATGCTGGTACGCATTGTGTATAAATACAGAACTGGCAGAAGTTATCCCAATTAATACAATGGTGTATTTACTTTTTATTTCAGCAAAAATATTTTGGACATATATTAGCTGAGTTGGGGGTTTTATGCGATGTCCCTACACCATGCCAACTTGATAAAAGAGTTATCCTTTTTTCTGTTGGAAAGGTGAAAGCATTGCAACTTTTTATTGAACTGGAGAAGGACAGAAATAGTTAATTCTATGTGAGATAGAAAAAAATGGACATTTCCCTCCCAAATTATTCAGGGGCATCTAATTGCAATGAGGGACAACCAGTACTGTTGAAAACTACTTTACCATGTGGTACGATGAATTGGTGGAATTTTCTTTCCTAAAATGCGCCACCTTTAGAGAGACTAGAATTCTCCCTTGTTGTTAGCCCAATAACTTAAAGGAATTCCCAACTCAGAAGCAGAACATTTCTCATTACTGGATGTTGTGGGTGAGGTGGAAAATTGTCTTGGAGCACTTGCCTGCAAAAATAGGATGCTGATATGGGCATATCTATGATATAATCCAGCAGAACTCTTATTACGTTCCTTTTCATTACTCTATTTTTCAGCGTGGACAATAAGAGGGTTGATGCCATCTCTTGCAAAGATTTCAATAAATACCTTTGCTGTGCCTCAAAAGGCAAACTCCACTTCAAACATATAATTCATTTCTCAACTTTCAACTTATGTCATATGCCTGTTAAGCTTCCAAAGGAGATCACCTTCAGGTATACGGTTGTGTTTGCAGCCATCTTGTGAAATTGCCTTCTAGTGTTTGAATAGTACCTTGGGTAATATGACCCCTTGGAGTGAAATAAACTTTTTGATTTATGAGGATACAGTTTTTAAGCAGCCAGATATAGCAACAATCTTCCTTAATAGAACCTGACTTATAATTCATGGACTAAAGATAGATGTAGTCTTCCTGAACCGAACTTTCTGGGTATCTCAGCTCAGAATTAATAGTGCTCAATCTTGATTTTAGTGAGGAAAAAAGGCAAGGAATAGGGAAACATGATACAATTTCCTATTTTGCTATAGAGAGCTTTTCCCTGACAATACCTATTGATTAAAAGGCTATGTAAGCATGCATAGCATATTACATGCTTTAAAGCAGAGGTCCCCAAGCTTTTGGGCACCAGGGACCGGTTCCGTGGACAGAGGTTTTTCCGCGGACCGGAGGGTGCGTGGTTTTGTGTGCTGCCTGCATCCCGTGGATGGGGCTTTGCTTGTTTGTGCGGCCCGGTACCAGTCCACGGACCAGGGGTTGGGAACCCCTACTTTAAAGAATACATTTTGGAAATAAAGCACAAAATTAGAAGTAGAACATTTAAAAATACTTAGGTGTTGCAAGCTATATGTGGATATCACCTATTGTACGATTTACACATACAGAAGGCTGAAAACTATTCTAGGTCCCAGGCAAAGGTTTACTACAATATAGTTTAGTACAGGAAAGTGGATAGCAAAGATCAGACCATTTCAGTATAGATAGTCTATACTGAAATGGGAGTCTGCCCATTAGAGTCGTAAGTTGTGATCGTTGTAAAGCAGTTTGCCCCTGTCACCAACCCAGTCTTTTTTTGTGGGGGTTAAGCAAACCTATTGTTCACCAACGGGGCATTTTTGCCATAAATCAGAAATAAAACTTTTTCAAAAAAGTAAATTGCTGCCATCTGACCACAGGGCACTGCAAACAGCTGAAAAGTTGCCAAGTGCCCAAAATGCGATTGTGTGGTAGGACATTGAAACTTCAGAACTGGGTGGTAAGTATCTTTGGCTGGAGTCCATTGTACCTTCAAAAGATCTCGAGTCAAGGACCACCTGTACTGCCCATTCCTCCTGCAGTTCAAGATGCTCATCTTCTATCAGCAGGCTGAGGTGGAGATGCTGTATCAAGTTTAGTGTGTTTAGTATCTTTTAAACTTGCCCTTACACTCTTGTTCACGGACTAATCCCAGTTAAAGAATTAGAACTATCTCAGCTACTTTTGCTCAGCAAGTGACATTGTTACAATTGTACAGCAGCTGAAGTGAAAAGGGCTAGAGAGAGATCTCCGCCATGGAAGAAGACTAATTCCGTAAGTCATGAGTACCTAGCATTGGGAATTCAGATTGTTAACTTCTTCAAACCTATCTAGAATTGCTATGAATTTAAAACAGAGTTACATCCATCGCAGCTTGGCCATTTGTTTTCTATATAAAAGTAGCCCCTGTATATTTTAACAAGACTCTGGTCCAACAGCAGAACTTTATAGTCTGCAGAGCGGCTTCTCAAGAACTAACCAAGTAATTAACTACCTTGTTTTAGGTAGTCTCAAAGAGGCCCTGAGCCATTAAAAGTGTGACCAATTTTGCAATGCCTTCTGACTATTAAAAACCAAACAATTTTCAAAGACGGACAACAGAATAACCTCAAATTTATTTTTATTTTTAAAAAATACTATATCACACTTTGCTACATTACAAAAAAAAGTTGCACACATCAATACTTCATTACAGACAATAAGGCTCCATATCAACGTTAACTAGTGGAACTACAAGTGATCTGGGAAGGCAGGTATAGGAAGATGGCAAGAGTTAATGAGATGAACATTTTTAAAAACATTTCACATTGTAGGAACAAGCTTCATTTTTTTCAGGAGAGGAGGAGTATTGCAACAGAAGGTTGGCTTCATGAGTACAGTACCTCTTAAATATGGCAATTAGAAAAAACCTTTTTCACATTGTTTTTCTGGTGGTAGGTTAGAAAGGCAGCCTAATTTTTAAATCGTCTTCTTTGCTCTGAATTTATGCAGTTTAATGTAGACTCTCAAATGTGGTAACAACAAAAACAATATGGCACAGCTAAAGGGAACCATTAAGCAATTGCTGTTGTATGATGGAATCGGTATATCTAATCATATTGGACACCATCCCATAGCTGCGGTATAGTTTCATACCACTCTTACTAACAAACGCCAGAGCAAAACTATCATGGTTGCAGTGCCAATCTATGGCTCTCTAGAATGCTACTGAAAAATGTCTAACATTGAACAGTTATGCAAATTCTCAAGAGGCTGCTTGGAATTGTAATTCACAACTTAAGGGTTGTTCCAGACGTTCCTCGTCCCACCGCTGCATTGGCCTACAATCAAGCCCCTCACAATGACACGTACTATTTGGCCAGGCATAACCACTGGCACAAAGAGAAAAAAAAAAGGAATTATCTACTGCTGCATCAGCATGGAGCTTGGGCTAGCACGAGTATAAGAATCGGTTGCATCAAAACAAAACTTGGTCCCTGCATTTTCTACACTTTTCCATTTCAGATAGAAGTTCAAGTGGACTGAAAACTGTACCTTTGAAGAAAATTCCCAAACTGATTCTTTTAGCAGTTTTTTCTTACCTAGTCTTGTTTAGGATGCTAAAGTACATCTCCCTTTGAGTCCAAGGTCTTCTCCAGCCACTGTATAAGTCGCATATATTGCTGAGAAGTCTACTTCATAGAAGTAGGCAAGAGAAGTGGAGTGACCACATTCTAAATAGCAGATACACCAATCATTCAAAAACACTTAAGATGTCCTCATTTGTACATTTCTCTTCCACGTTGGCTACATTCACACAACCCACTTAAGCTACTTTTTGAATTAATCAATGTCCTTGTACCAAACATACTGTGCAAATCCAGGCTGCTCGATAATATATAAATTCATCTGTTAGGTCTCATCCTAATTGTATTGTGTGGGCACAATCTTTGAGGTGCTACTTCCTTGAAAAAAACAACTCTCAAGGTAAAACACCTTTGGCAGGAAATTTGGTTTTGAAAGTTTACTGTGAAAAAAAAAAATCAAATATTGGCAGCCTGACAACCAAATGTCGATGGCTTTCCATAAGGAGGTATCAGTAATCAGGGCCACTAGCATCTTCTGTTACTGATAGCCTTCATTAATGAAGAATACTGTAGCGTTGATCAAAATACGTGGGAGGGGAAGCTTTATTTTTATCATGTTGACAGATAGTGATATCAATAATTGGCACAATCACATGTTACGACTAAGTAAAGATGGACCTTACCCTCTGGAAAGAAACATTATGCCCTGGAAGTCCCAAACATGAAAGGCTGGTCAGTCTGCTGAACCAAAAACAATTCAAGGGCTAAGACTGCATGGGACAAAAGTAACCATGATTCACAAGTGCTTAACTATCCATACTATTGGCTGCTGAAGATGAAGGGGGAGAGCAGTATCTCCAGTCAGCTAATACTTGACCCTTCCTGGACATTAATAGATACACTTGGATGAAAAGTAGTGGTTCACCTCCAAAAAATGCCTTCTATATATTTATAACTTGGGGGGGGGAGGAAGGGGGAAATAATCAGTGGAACGATTCTACCTCTACCACAGTCCAGTCCCCATGTGGGGATGACATGTCCTCTGGGGAGAAGCTGGTCACAGAAGTGATGCTGGCTCGAGATTCTTCCAAAGGGGAGATCAGTTCTGTCCATTTGCCAATCTCTGCTTCGCTGTTCATGGCCCCCTTCCCACTGACAGCCCCAGGAGGTGCTTCTGTTGGGAAGAGCAGGGCTCGGCTGATTAGCTGCTGTACGACTGTAGCCTGGATGTTTCCTAGCTGAAGAGCCTGTTCTCGGGAGGCGGCACGCAAGCAACGGCTCCCGTCCTCTTCATCTGGGCCAGGTGTTTCAGCACCACTTTCTACTTCATAGATAGTGGAGAGGATCTCTGATGGACATGGTTCCCAGGGGAAGGGCAAGCCAGCCCCATTGTCACCTACAAATAGGGCAAGGAGCTTGGGTTGGAAAGGATGGCCCTCAGGATGGGTACTGGTCACAACAGACAGAAAGGAAGTGACAGACAAGAACAAAAAAGAAAAGGGACAGTGGAAAGAGGCTAGGTTTTAAAGAAAAAAAGGAGATGCTTCTCAGATTTGCAAGAAATACACTCCATTGCAGTTATAGTGCCAATGCTTGGCTGATAAATGTTGTGTTCCCAACTAATTCATTTTAAAAATGGATTCAGAGATTATTTGGGGCATGTCTCCAGTACTAGACAATTTTTGCATGCTTGTATACTGCTAGTTGGCTCCACTGGCTATGAATGAGAACTGCTAGGGCTAACCTTTTGGAAGACCTATATATACAGTATATATAAAATCAGCAACTCTTTACTTTCTGAATAGCTTCCCTCCTAGGAACTGTTCACATCAATCACCTCAAACTTTCTCAGAGTCAGAGAAAGAGATGCCAGAGTTCTGATTAAAACTTCATTTTATCAGGATCTGTTCCTAATTTATCTATAGGCTGCTTGGTTTCAGTTTCAATCAACCAGCAATAATGAAGCAAAGAGAAGTTGAAGGACTTGAGGATTCAACTTGTTTCTCAGCTCCTATTAGTAAACCAATTGGTAAACCGAAATTATTTATCTAATTATAAATACTAAAGCAGCTATCAAAGCTGAATCATTTTTGAATCCAGGAATCTTTCAGCACACAACATGCTGAGACAGGAAATTGCAATGCGAGTTTTCCTCAATGGCCTTCCTGCTATTCCAGTACACCTATGGCCTGAAAAGATCTAGATGCAATCTATCTCCTGCAGAATATTTCTGATCATTTATTACATTTCAAGATTTCATTAAAGGAAATCTGCCTTGCTTACTTAGCAAGCTAACCGATCCTTTGCTCATTCCAGGAAAGCACGGTATTCTTAACAAATGGCTATTTAGCCTTCCTGTGATGGAAACGTGATGGCTTCAACGATTTATTTCTTATGCCTGGCATAAGAAAAGTTGGAAAGCTTTTTCTTAGTATTCAGTCAAAAATCTATTAAACGTAGCCCTGATTTCTAGGGATATAAACAATAAATGTGCTTTTTATGGCTGAGTCCGTGTTATTCTAAACGTCAGTATGGTATGTTTGGTTTTGGCTTAGCATGTTAATGAATCCACCCAATGCTAGGATATTTGTCCAAACACAGAAATGTGCATGATTCCAGAGGAAAGGCAGGTTGGGACTGCTGGACAACTTGGATCAAGTTAATTGTGAGCCCCATAAAGCATCTAACAGTCCAAGCATTATGCTGCTTAGTACCTGCTCTGCTCTCTACTCAATGTTCTCAGAGCCCAATGCACCAAAGGATGCAAAATCCAATGGCATGAAGAAATTGCAAAAGGCAGCTTTACCGAAGGATAATTAAAGAAGACATGGCTGCTGAGCAGGATGAGGACCTCGGGTTATTCCGATGGATCAAATTTTCCTGGTACTTGTTCACGTTTTCTAAATAAGGTTGCCTTCTCCCATATGCCACTCATGTTTGTCCAGTTCACATATAGCAAAGCCCATAATTTCTGTTTGCATTCTAGATGCTATTATTTATTCGGCACCCTTCTTTCCAATTTAAAAACTGCAAGTGGTATGGACAGGGAGGTGGAGAAGACAGATTCCCTGGAAAAACAATACAGGCCACATCAGATAGACAAAGTGATGCTTTATTTTACATATCCAAAGGCTAAGAAGTTTATTTCCACCATCACCACCACCACCACCACTAAGAAAAGCACTAAAATATACACAACTTTCCCAAAAGAAGTCTATTAAGAAGTTGAGAGAAAAGATTTTAAGACACACAAAAACGAGAAAATGCCCATTTGGCTAGAGACACAGATGGAACAGATACACAAGCAGGAAGGAAACCATCTCCATTCCCTACAGGATACTATTGCACATTAACATACCACAGGTTGGCCCATCCAACAGAGATAGGGCAGGATTTCTATACGTTACCTGCAGCCAGACTATGACCGGCAGGGAAAGGCTGTGACGGTTCTTCTTCGTGCCCTCCAGTCTTCAAGGGCATTGGGGTGAGGTGCAAGTGTTGCTCCCAATCCATGGGGATCTTGCTGCAGGTCTCCTTACTGCCCTCAGTGGAATGTTCTTCGCTGTCCAGGGAAGAGAGGCCGGGGCTTTTGCCGCAGCTGTCAGTTGAATGGAGGTGAAAGGCACCAAAAACATCACACGAAGCTGCAGAGTTGGTCGAGGCTGGGGTTTCTGTGCCAGCATCACCAGAACCTGGTTCATCAGACTCCTCTACCGAATGGGGCAAATGTGACTTGGTCGGGAGAGGTGATGTCAAGAGGCATACTGTTTTGGGAAAGCCCGCTTCCTTCAGAAGATCTGCATCCAGATCAGCTTCCTCCTCGGAGGATACAGTGGGCTCAGTAGGTGGGTCTCCAAGGACTTCATCTGCTGGCAGGGTCTCTGCCTCATCATCTCCCTTTTCCATGTGGATGCCCAGATCAAGTTCACCGGGGAGGTCCTCCAAGGGACTCAGGAGCTGGTGACAGGTTTGTTCCAGTTTGTCATCTGACTTAGACTCAACTCCAGAGCTACTGTCATACTCCCGCAGCTCTTCAGGTGTGCTAGTTTCACTGCTGCTCTTACCTGCCAGATCAGGCCCACTTAAGGTGCTGGATTTGGAAGACGAGCCTCCCTTCTCTGGAGAGAGAGCTTTCAGCCCTGTACTACTTAACAGCAACTCTGGCATTTCAACCAGCTCAGTTGGGTATTCTTGTAACAACTCCAAGCTCTTCAAGGGCAGGCTCTGAGGTTTGTGCATGGACAGCTGAGCAGCACCACTGTTTGGTGAGAGCTCCCCTGAAGGATGAAACAGTAAGTCTGGAGTTTCATATTGGGTGGCCTCTTCTTGCTTCACGTTACTCATGCATTCTTCTGGAATTACTGCATCATCCTCAAGTTCTCCAATGGTGGGATATTCGTCTAAGCTGCTAGACTGATCGTCATAGCCTGCAGAAGGCTCTCCAGGCAATTGTGTAGGAATTGAGGTTGCAGCCACAAACACAGGGAGACGGGTTTGGTACTGCGTAGCTGCTCCCATTATTAAATGATCTGCTACCTGCAGAACTTCCATAAGCTCTTCATTTTCGGCATGAATATTGGCACAGTGCAGATCCTCCATCTGCTGAGAAGTGACCACTTTCTGTGTAAGCTCACTATCTTTAGTTGCAAGATCTAGGGGGCTCTTCAGTCCTTCATCTCCTACCTCTAGAGATACCACTTCCTTCTGCAGTTCTTCCTCTGAGTCCTGACACAAATTCAATACCCTGTTCACCATTTCCAATTCAGTGCTATCATCGTGGCCTGCCGCCAGAGACTCTGTTACAGTTTTTAAGGTGGGATCAAACTGGCTAGCTGAGAGGGACTGCTCTGCTGAAAGACTGGGCTCCTCCTGTGTCTCTGCCAGAACTAATAGTTTTATAGTTTGAGTCTCTTCAAGCAATTCAGACTCTAAAGTCAGGGACTCAGAAGAAGGAGATCTCTCAAGCATAGGAATGGACTCACTTACTAAAATCTGGGAATCCCCGGCTGGAAGGGATGTTGTTGAAATACGATGTACATCAAGACAAGGCGTGTCAGGGTTGTGCAAGAAATGGGGCTGCTCAATAGCTGCTGAAGCATCAAAATGAGACGTTTGCTTTCTGAGGTGCTCAGAGTCCATGCCTCTTTCTTTGTGCCATAAGGTTTCCGCTGGAGAAGTTTGGTGGGAGAGCTCCAGCTGAATGGGAGGAGATGTTTCACAAGGGAGGGCTGGCTCCAAATTGTGTGTTTCATCACCACTTCCACAATGTACCTCCAAGACATCCAGAGTGGTCAAGTGAGGCATCTCACTAACAGATGATATACTGGTATCTTGTGGTCCAGGGCAGACCAGATTTTCTCCAAGGAGTCCTGGAGGCAGCCCCTCTGAAGCACTAACGTTTATCTGTTCCGCTTTGTCGCCTTCCGAGTCTCCTGGTTCCATCTGCTCCATCCCTACTCCTGTTATGCAACAGCCTGCAGTCTCCTGGGAGAGTAGCTGGTCAACAGTTTCTTCTTCTGCTGCAGATTCCAACTTTTCTAGAAACTTTGTATCCTCGACTGGAGCGCTTTCTGCTTCTTTGATGGTTTTCTTGCAATTCCCTTCCTTGGCAATTGTCTTTTGAAGCTTCTTTTGGGGCGACACCTGCTCATGACTGGAAAGAGTATCTTTCTTCAGAAGCTTCTTGCCTGAAGGAGGCAGAGATTTGGGAGAGGAAGCAATGGCTCTTGGATGGAGAGCCCCGCCAGCTGCCTTGGCAGGAATTTGGGGCTTGCTGGGATCTGAAAATTTCTTTGCTGCAAACCTGCTGTTCGTAGGTGCAGTCACATTCCTCTCTCCGAGATTTTGCTCAGATTGCAATTTGGAGGCCGAGTGTTTGGGATGCTTTAGGGCGGGTGGCATCTTCACAGAGGAGTTGGAGTTTGAAACCTTGGCCTTTAAAACTGTGGCAGCTCTAGAGGCATCTGGAGTAAGAAAAGACATCTTACATATTTGTTTGGACTGGAAAAGCTAACATGTAATCTATGCAGAATGCCTGAAACCCCTCCAGCCTCCTAAGGCCTATTTCTAACTACACTACAGCTGCCCCTTCGGCTTTAAGGTTCATATTCCCTGGCAATTGAACAGGATCTTCCATTTTAGTACTGATTCGTTCATAAAAAATAATAGTGGTCATGCTTCAGTGATCATTGTCCCTTTCTCAGTGGGCTTACTGACGATGTGATGTTTTGCTCCTTGTACTTGACAGGCCTCAAGTCTGTTTTGGAATAAGCTAAAATTTTAAAAGTATTTCATGCTTAGTGTGACTTCCCTAACTTCTCCAGATGTGGAATAGTAAATATTCCAATTATTGTGGTTTGGCTAGCCAATTGTTATGGCAATTAGAATTCAGCACCATCTCTTCAGAAGTCACACCAAGAAAAACTGCTATGTGCCGGCAAAAGCCACTATGACTGGAAATTATGCAAGCCGAAATAAAAAAACATTGGAAAGCATTAGGGGAAAAATGATGACATGGAAACATAGGTTCTAATTCTTAAGGGGTGGAAGAACCCTGCCAAGAACTTACTAGGTGTGCTTAGTGAAGCTACCCTTTGTAGCCCCGATATGCCATTTGCAACGTAGATAATTCTGACTGATCTTAGAGAGTTATGATCCTTGAATTGTAAAATAATGCTCTACGTTTTGAAATCTAAAGTCACTATAAAAACACTGAAAAACATTTATATGACGACCTGCCTTTAGCCTGATCACTCCCGGTTATATGTATCATCTAATATTTCTGCGAAATATGACCTTTCCCATTTAAGACATTGCAAAGTCCAGGTTTTGGTAAGGCAGAGGGGCATTTGTGTTATGGCAACAGGCTATGTGTACCTCTCTGTGTGGCCAGAGTGTTTTTCTGCTGATGTGCTGATGTGGCCTGACCAGCAGGTGGTGGTGTTGGCTTATGTTTGCCCACAATCTTATCATTAGTAGAGGTTCTGTTTAAAGAGGATGAAGTTGAATTCTTTGTTCCTGGCAACCAAGTCCTGAAACAGACAGCAAACAATTATGCACAGCAGAAAACCCTTAGAAAACATAGAAGGCACAATTGTCTCAGTAATCTATGGCCTCAATACAAATGCACTTGAAGCTTTTTGTCAGTTCAGAGTCTATGAGCCAAGTTTATCCTGAAAAGTACCAGCTTTTAAAACTTGCAAGTAAAGAGAAAAGGACTACAGGGTTTTTTTTTTAACCTTCAAATATCTCAGCCATTAGATCAAGAACCAAACAGGATGTTTTCATGTTGGTTAACAGCTTGAAATATAGTTCTTCTAGCTACCCACCTACCTCTTGCATCTGATGGCATCTTCCAGTATTCAAATAAACTGGGCCAGGGGAGAACAAACACAAAATAGCAATGGATTTTGGTGGCAGCACGGTGGCTGATATACCAGCTACCAACCCACCCTAAATCATAAGCATTCACACCCCACTATGTGAAGAATAGTGACCTCGGTTTATGTATAAGGTCTCAAGACAGATCAACACCACCTTTCCTTTCCACTCATGGCCCCAAAATCCACCAGGGCAGGTTTAAGATGGTTAGGAAAAAGCAGCAATGCTACCCTATCTTAGTTATTGACCAGATATGCCTGTTGGCCCATCACTAAGTCATGAATGAATGAGGACTTGTTACAAACAAGTCTTAGCATAGATCAGCAGCACTCCAGGCCAGGAACACAACACTCCATCCATCTGGGCCCAGGACAGAAGATCACCACCAAACTGAAGTCCTTCCACTGGAACAGCCTATTCAGCTTATCTGATACTTTTATCCACTGATTGTATGTGTGCTCCTCATTAGATTTACAACTGCATCAGTGATAGTATGCAATAGTATGCTACTGTGCAGTACACTAGTATACCAGACAATTAAGCTGTTTGCCTCATTATAGAGGCATTCCTTGGCTTTAACTCCAAATAGCTGGCAGCCCTCCATTCTGCTACTGGTATGATTTACTCTTATTACATTGCAGATCTAAGTATGCTTGTGCACTGTGTACGATGTTTTCTTTCTTTCTAATGCTTTCAACTGGGGTCATGTCAAATTGCTATGCTGTCAGAGAGACAGTGGTGAAATGGACAGAGTTCCAGAGTGGCCCTGCAAAACTCCAGGCTTCTAACTAGATACAGACATGACATTCATATCTTATAACAGTGATGGCGAACCTTTTAGAGACCGAGTGCCCAAAAACTGCCCCACCCCCGCACCGGCCCCGCACTGCCCCCGCTCCACCCCTGCCCCACCCCCACCCACAGGGCTACCCACCACCTCCACGGCCCGCCGCAGATCGCCCCGCAGCATCATCTGTTTGTGACGGGGCGCAAGGGCGGAGTCTTGTCCTCACTGCCCGGCTGCCATGTCCTTGGCTACGCTGCTCCAGGTGGGCCGTGCCTGGGGGCGTCTCTCCTCTTGGGGGTGCTGCTGGTGTGGAGGGGGCCGCGGAGGGAGGCGGGGTGGGGCAACGGCACGTGTGCCCACAGAGAGGGCTCCGAGTGCCGCCTCTGGCACTCGTGCCATAGGTTCGCCACCACTGTCCTATAAGGGAGATGCTCTCTTGGATTGCCTTAACAGGACACACGTATGCTTTCTATACATGCAACCTGACCAGTCGGAAGGAATATATTAATGTACAAACAATTACTCCCACCATAATTTCATAACAATTCCCTCCATCAAGACTCTACTCTATACCCCCAAAAACCTGCCATTTCTGAGCAAATCAACATACTCATACAGAGAAAAAGCATTTAAAATCCCAATTCTTTGACTGGTGCATGTGAAAGCGATACCCAAGCCGATACCTGGATGTTTTAGTCTGTTCAGCTCTGCTGGGCTTCGTTGAAGGTGCTTTTGATGCTGATGGAAGGAAAAAAAAGGCAGCAGCTTAACAGTTAATTGACAAATTGCAACGAACACTTGCAAGAGTTACCTAATGAATGTAGTAGGACAAAAGGAAGGTTTCTTTTTTCAGGATTGAACAGCATGTCAAGGCTTTCAGAGAAACATCAGAGAAAATACAGAAAGTGCAGTATCCTGAGAATCCAGTCCTTACGGCTATCATAATTAATGCTGGGAACACTGCTTGCCTGGTTACAAGTTATGAAAAGCCATCCCAGTATCTAGTGAATTAGGAAAAGAGATCCATATAGTTCTTGCATTCTTCCCAACACCTAGTATTAGATGGCTCTCAGTGTTTTTCCCCCTGAATAATAAAAAAAAATCAGTAAGTTTAGAACACTTAGTACCCTTTAAAAAGCATGACTAAAACCATCCTGAAAGATGCTGAAAATGCAGGAATGAACCAAGTCCAGGATTAATTACTCCATGCATGCTGAAAAACAGGCAAAAGCATACCTATGGGCTGTGTGGTCACCTTTGGGGGTTTCTGCTGCACTTCCTTCTCTGTAGCCGTCTTTCCCGACGTCTTCAGTCCACTTGCCTTGTCCCCCATTGCCTTTTTCACTGTCGCTCTAGCAGACAAGTTGTCAACACTACTACTCTTGGATGCCGGCTGCTTTGGCTGCTGCACGTTGGCCTTCCGAGCAGATCCGTCTCCAAGCGTTTTGGAAGCTCCGCTAGGAACTGAAGGAGAACCAGCTGCGGGAGCTGCTGGCTGCTTCTTATTGGGAAGCTTGTTTGCTGGCTGGGGGGGCTTGCTGGCCTTTTGCTTGGCAGCAGAGGGACAAGCAGTCGGCACTCTCTTCCTAGCAGTTGCCACCCCACTGGTCTGCGAAACTGAGGCTCCGCTAGCAGCTCTGCCGTTGTCATCCATCTTCACATTCATAGGCTCCAGGCGGGTGGTACGTGTCTGAATGGCTTGGCAGGTTGCAGTTTTCAATTTGGTCCTGAAAAAGAGAAGCACTACCAAAGTGACCCAAACCATATACCTATTGCTGGACCCCCAGGAAGACCCACTACTACACAGAGAGACTGTAACAATGAGTCTTCCAGCTCCTGCTTACCGATTGTGGAAGATGACACTGGATGCAAATAGGACTGAAGTTGGTACTGACAAAACGCACAAGGAGATCAGAATATGCTGCCGCGTGTGTTCACTGATACTATCCTTACTTTATTGTCACAGGCCTTTACAGCAATATTCATATCTGAAAGGATACAATACAATAATAGCTAGAGTATCACAAAACTCACCTTCTAGGGAGGTCACGTCAGAGCAAAGAGATTTCAGCTTGCTGTGGCAAGGGTAGACAACCTCATTCAGACCGCAGGCTGCCAGAAGCTGCATTCCAAAAAAACAGATGGACCCAGGTCAAAGTTCAGTTTAAAAGACTGAAATAAGATTCATATACACACCGTCAATTCATTTTCCTCTAAAGCATATTCACACTTCTGCTCTCCTCTAAGTGTTACTGCCTATAAAAAGAACATCGCAAAAAGAAATTGACACAGAGGTCCTATATACAAACAGGAGTGGAGAGGGCCAGAAGCAATTAGCTTTCTGAATCAGGAGGCTTTGCCCTTCCAGACTCTACAGTGTTGGTGATGGAAGGGAGATTCTGAATGGGAAATGTTAACTTATCTTCTCCTTGTTACCACAGAAAACACTGATGCATATCTATCTGTAAAAGGGTCAGCAGATAAATTTAATAACTGGCACTCAACACAAGTTCCCTAGATTAGTGTTGATCCTACTTATGATCCTAGTATCTGCTAATTTGTGAATTTTTATCTATGAAACAAGGCAGAAACATCACTAACTACAACAAGAATCAGAGTCACCAACTATTAGGTTCAGGCTACCTTGAATGCAGAAAGGAGTCCAAGTCACTAACAGCACATGCATGTACACCGCGTGGACCAACTACTATTCATACACAGACAGAGGCACCCTTCCAAACTGACAATAATACACCACATTTATATCCTATCTTTTCCTTCAACACAAAACACTCCAAGTGAGGGTTTAGCAGGGCAGGTTTCCTTAGTAGTCTCCAATCTAATTTGGTTTGAGGATATAATAAGCAAGGCTGCAGTTATCACACAATCATGGAAGGTCGGGGTTGGAAGAGATCACCCTTATCCTGTGGAGTCCCTCATCCAATGCATGAATCAACAATTATAACACCCCCCAACAAAGGTTATCCAGCCCTTGCTGAAACTGCCAAGGCAATTTCTTCCATTGCTTAGCAGCTCAGGAAATATTTCTTGACGTCCAACCAAAATCTATTCCCATATCATTTAAACCATTCTCCTGTGCCATGCCTTCTGGGTCAACTTTACCTGTTCCATATTCTACATGACTACTATTCTGACATATTTCCACATACTCTGTCATCTTATACTATAATCCAATTTTCCTACCTAAATGTAACATTTTTCATTTGAAGCGTATGGTATAGAGCCTGGATATCTGAAATACCACTTATCTCCAATAGTTTCTGCCCACCCAGTGCATTGAAGCAGATCAGGTGCACCCAGGTCTCCTCCATTAAATATGGCTATCCTGTGGGACTTATAAAGTGGGCCTTCTGTGTTACAGCCCCCACCCTCTGGAATAGCATCCCCCCCCCTGCCCACTCCCCAAGATAAGGATGGTTTCCCCTCTCCTGGGATTCTGGAAAGCCTTGAAGACCTGGCTCTGGTCCCAGGCCTGGGGTTGACATTTCTCATTGTTAATGGCTCCTCTTTTGTTTTGTGGGTTTTCATTCGTGAATATTTTATCCCGGGCTGCCTTTTGATTTAACATTTGTCCCTGTTTTTATGATTTTTAAGGTTCCACTAGAGTTGTGCAGCCAATAAATTTAAATAAATAAATGTCTTTCTACTGAAATTTATTTTGTGGATTTTGCCTAATGTTCCATTGTACAAGATTCCATTCAGTCTTTGAAATTGTCCTCCAAAGGTTTTTTCTGCCTCCTAATTTTTGTGTCATCTGCAAAGATAATACAATTTTTAAACCATCCTCTAAGTAATAATTATGTTCAACAGCACAGTGCCTAAAACAGAGCCCTATAGTATGCCATTCAGTACTTCCTTTGGTGTATAAGTGTTCAACAGCTCTAGTATCCATTAAACCAGGGGTAGGCAACCTTGGCTCTTTTACGACTCGTGGACTTCAACTCCCAGAATTTCTGAGCCAGCATGGCTGGCTCAGGAATTCTGGGAGTTGAAGTCCACGAGTCATAAAAGAGCCTTGCCTACCCCTGCATTAAACCATAACATGGCCCAGTCCCCATTCAGTCATCTTCTCTCCTAGTTAAATGGAAAATTCTGTGGAATAAAGTTGTCTAGTTTTACCAGAATATCTCTGGGCTCCCCTGGCCCATCATCCTAGTAAAATGTCTTTCAAAAAGAATACAAAGGGTTGCTAGCTATCAATATGTGATCTAGTAATTGTCATGCCAAACCAAGTACCCAAACTCAGTCTGGCAACCAAAGGGCAACACTCAATACATCTAAGACTATCCAATGGAGCCACAGAAGAACTGCACCATCCCTGGTTTTGGTTTTGTTTTATTTTATTTTTCCCTACTCTCATCTGAGTGATCAGCCTCATGGTCTTGTCAGCCTGTGTACAAAAGCATTTTGAGATAATTCATAGCAACTGTAAGTACAGTACGCAAGAAGAGAAGACTTCCTGAACTTCGTGCTGTGTAGACGTGAATGCACCTTCCACTATTTCCAGACAACCTGCCTATTTCTAGAGAAAGGAATGCCAAGATTGAAGAAAGCGCCTGTGTGACAAGGCATCTGCAAATGCACCAGTGACTGAAGGAAACCGGTTACATAGTTAAAAGACCCAAATTTAAGGAATAGCCTCCTTGGGCCTACAGAAAGTCACATGGAAGTGCAATTTTAATTAACAGTCACAAGATACTATATCATCCCCCTTAATTGACCAAGAATGTATTTTATTCCCTCCTCTGCCCAGCTGTTGAAATAACTTGGTTATCCTTCAGCCGTGACCTTTTCCCTGATTTGATCCAGAAAGGACGACGAGAGGCCCTTGTAGCTTAAGAGTTATGAAGAGGTAATAGATAACAGAATACATGAGAATAAAAAGGGAGGAAGCTGTTATGGTTCCATGTGCAGCTGGAATTGGAGGAGGAACAGGCACTCATGACTGTTCTGCTCATTATTGAAAAAGATAACTGGGAACTAACAGACAATTTCCGTAGGAAAGAGATAAGCCGAGAACAAGTTAATTGTAGATTCCTGTTAACATTTATGGTAAGAACAAAGAGGCAGTAAAACAAACATCACTGTGATCAAAGACCTAATAATTTATGGCATTTTATTTGATTTCTATAATCTGTGGTAATTCTGAGTCATCCAGGTAGGTCATGGTTGACTCAAAGGTGCTTTTTCAAGAGGCAATTGGACTGGGTTTTTTCCCTTGAGGAAGAAAAACAAAATGTTTCGTTTCTCATCCAAGAAACTTCATCAGTTGTGAGGGGGGGGGATGGAAGGATAGGATAGGTATGGTTTCTATATCCAACCTATTTCTACAGTCTCAACAACTTCAGAATTGAAGAAGCTTCTTGGAAGAGAAGCAAAACGTCTTCAAGGAAAAACAAAGAAAGTACAGTTGCCTCTTGAAAAAAACATCTTTGGGACAACCATGACCTGGATGACTGAGAAACTCCATAGACATAGTCTCAACAAGTGACTCTGGGCAGTGTACACCACAAAAACAATTAAAAACAAGTGCATTGGAGGTTCCAAGCTCAGCACATAGCCAGGGCTTCAAGGCCAGCAGGGACAGGGTTATCCTAACCCAGAGGGGAGAATGTTCCAGATAGTAGGTGCTGCAGCAGAGAAGACAGGTCTCCTGGTCTCTGCCAGCAGATATTTCTTGGCTGACAGGAGCCATAACAGACTGAGCTGGACAGGAAGAAACCACTGGGAGAAGATGGACCTTTAAGGTAATCCATTCCCAAGCCATGAAGGGCTTTAAAAGGGATAACCAGCACCTTGAATGCTACCTGGAAGCAGACTGGCAGCAGCAGTGGTGTTACATGTGTTGAATATCTGACACCATTTCCTACCCATGCAACTGCATTCTGCACCACTTGAAGCTTCCATATGCCCTTCAAGGGCAGCACATTGCAGTAATTCAGATGAGAGGTCACAAGGGCATGGGTGTCTGTGAACACAGCTGTACGGGGCAAAAAAATGTTTTAGCTTTGTTTCCTTGCAAGAATCCACTCTAAGAGGGGATGCTGTTTATAAAAACTGTATAAAAAAGCTTATCTAAGGGTTAGAGTGTATACGCTTTGGAACATTTTTCCTGCCACACTTTATTTGCACAAATAAGGTCATTTAATCTCTATTCCCTGTTAATTGGCTTTGCAAACTGGGTCCAACAAGCCCACTTGGGAGAATACAACTACTCAATGCCATGAAGGAGCAAGGCAATGGAGTCTGCATTTGCTTTTCTTCAGTTGCCTCTACTAAAGAGCCAGCTGAATCATCTCATCCATTAGTTTGGTTCTTGCAGGAGAAACAACTCCCAAGCATTAGCTCTCCTCTTTTGGGAGGGGGGAGGTGGAGCCGATGCAAAACAGAGCCAGTAAAAGGATTGTTCAGTGCAATCAGAGTGCATCTAGTGGATCTCTTTCTCTGCAACACCATTTCCTTATACTTAAGTCACAATCAATTGCAGTATCTGTGTTCCTTCACATGACCTTCTTGAAACACGTTTTACCACCTTTCCCATCATCTGTTGCCAACAGTTCCAGTTGGAAACCATTTTCTCTTTTCTACCACTGTCTAAAATCAATCATGTTTGATTGCCTCTTTGCCATCAGCCATCTGGAAAATATGAGATTTAAGGTCTATCACAAAGAAGCATCCATTCATCTTAACCCAAAGTTTTTTTTCTTTAGAACAGCTCACATATGCCCTTAAGCATCATTTTAAGAGCTGTTAATTCATTGAGATTTTATTTCAATTCTACTCAGCCTGTCATTATTGCTATTACTATAGCTTAGCTACCCCCTTAATCCAACTCAGAAGAGCAGGAACGCTCTATTTTTATTTTTAATACAAAATGTTCACATATCCCCCGCTTTAAGGACAGTTTTAAGACTTATATATTTCTCTCCCAGAGGAGCACAACTCCTTTGTTTAATGGAAGCTGCAAGAGCCCATGTGAAGATAAAAAATAATAATTGCTGGTGAATGAGCAAATAACAATTTCGCTCAGCTTGTTTTTTTAGCTGTGGGAATACACTCTCATTTTTTTTTTTAAAAAAATAGAGATTTACCCAATAAAAGGGAGAGGAACAACAACAAAAAAGCAACTATTCTTTCCAACAAAGCGGCATAGGGCGAGGCTGCCGCCCATTACCACCGTAGACCCCTCCCTTAACAAAGAAAACGGACCGGCGACCGCGCCTCTCTGACCCACTACTCTCAATGGAGACTTTTTGAGAGACGGCAACTGTTCCGGTGGTCAGATACATTGTTTTTATTCCTTCGTCAAGAGTCTTTCACCGCCCATCCCCTTTCAGCACTTAACGTCTGAATTCCGTTTCTAAAAATACCCCCCAGATCAATCCATCCAACAAACCAGCCACAAACGCAGATGGCAAACAGACAGCCATCCTTTTAAGTTCAGCAGGGTAGCAATCAAGGCAGGCAAAGGAGGGAGGGAGGGAGGAAGAAACTGATGGGGCTAAAACGTGATTCTTTCCCCCCTTCCCCCCGCCCCAACCGGGTAGCCACAAAGGAAGAGTTCGTGCCCCAGAAAAGACTCCGGATCCATTTCCTGCGTTTCCTTTCGGCCGGAAGGAAAAGAACCCGGTCAAAAACTGCCCAGTTTAACAAAGCCAACAGCCCAGCCCGCCCACCAAACAAGGCGCGGCTCCTTCTCTCGCTGCACCTGCAGGCGAGCTGCCTCTAGACGCGCGGCGGCCCCCGCCTAGTTCTCTCCGCCACGCCACGCCGCCCAGCCCCTGCTTCCCAGGAGCGATTCCCCGAAAGCGCCAAGCCAAGGGGGGGAAAGAGTCAGCCAGCGTGTCCCTCCGTCTCCCCTGCTTGCAATTCCTTCGGCGCCGGCCGGGAACCGCCTCGCCGGCCCCAGAGCTCCGGCACCGTTCCCCCCCCCCCGCCCCAGCCCAGCCCAGCCCAGCCCAGCCCAGCCCAGCGCCTGTGG
This sequence comes from Azemiops feae, assembly GCA_023970755.1. Classification (NCBI taxonomy): domain Eukaryota; kingdom Metazoa; phylum Chordata; class Lepidosauria; order Squamata; family Viperidae; genus Azemiops; species Azemiops feae. The sequence continues at coordinate 2,462,806 of JALGBA010004283.1, forward strand.
ACGGCTCTTGTTACCTCGCTTGCCTTGCGCCGGGGAGCAGAGCTAACCGTTCTTCCAAGCGCAGAGCGAGCGAACTCTAGGCCGGTCGGTGCCGCTGCTGGTGCCGGCGGCCGCTCGCACTGGGCGTGTGTGGAGGACGAGCACAGCGCCGCCGCCACAAAGTAGGCATCGGGCGAGGATGGGCGGGGGAAGCAGAAATGCCCATCTCGGTTACCTGGCCAGCCAATGGCAGTGCCGGTTGGTATTTGGAAGGGATGATGTCACTCCCGCGAAGAGGCTGGGGCCGAGCTGATCGATTGTCTCCGGCTGCAAAGAGGCAGCTATTGTACCCCATGCCCCGCCCCACAGCCCCCCCCCCCCCCAGCTAATGTGGCAGCTGGTTAATAGATCAATTCAGCCGGGGAAAAAAGGGAAGGGGAGAAGGGCGGGAGTGCGTTAACCCTTTCGCTGCCGCAGTTCTATTAGGCGACCTCTAAATCGTACAGTAACTACTCGCGTTAGGAAATGGGTCTGGTTCAGGCACCTATGGCTGGGAGTGTGAACAGGATTCCTTTGCAAAGGAACGGAGGCGAGCGGGTCTCTGTTGCACAAGTCCCGAGATTAACTGGCCTCGGTGGTTAAACTGGATCCCCACCTCCCTGCAGAGCTGCGTGAGGAGGTTCTGCTTTCCCGGAGAGGGAGCCGAGACTCGGGCAAAGAGCTCATCTGATAGGCCAGATATGCGAGCGCCGTCACACTTGAAGTTAATTCTCTGATTTAAAATTCCGTCATAAGAGAAGTGACATGTCCAAAACAACTCCCACTCCAAAGGCATTCCATGTAAACCACAAGTAATTTTTTATATATATACATTTATGGACTTTACTATAATCCTGTTGTGTGTGCCTAATCTAGGAAAAAGTTCTAAATTGTGTGATTACGATTTGGTTATTTGCCATCAAGTCATTGTGGACTCTTAGCAGCCACATAGGTATTCTCCAAGGCGATTTGTCTCTAACCTGGTCTTTTAAGTTTTCCAAAACACAAAGTATTCCCTCCAGCTGAAATGCAGTTTTAGCTTTCAACAGCTTTTAGTCTTTGATAGGAGTTCTATGAAAGAATCTGGGAAGCACAGCTGGGCTTGATTATTTTCATAAGTCAATACCTTCCTGTACAAAGTGAGGAAGCAAAAGTGCCGCGACTAAGTCACTGTCATTTAGAAAGAGTTGTGTTGTCTTCCACTTCTCTCCTGCAGTATTTTTTTCAAATTCACACAATTTAGAAACCCATGATGAAGCAAATGTAATAACTTAAAATTAACCATTTTAATCAGCCTAGAAGTTTTGTGTGGTTTTTTTTGTGACTAAAAAGACTTCTGTGATTGAAGCTCAAATATTGGTGGCTTTATGAACATGAATGACCATATAATTTTTTTAGCAAGAGGATAAAAATGGTTCAGCGTTACCTTCTTCCAAGTATTTTATTTTCAGCTTCCAAGTCTAGTCTCTGACTGAGATTCATGCTAGCCTCTCATCCAAGAACTAGCCCCGCTACTCTGGCTAAGGGCTGCCACCTGTTGTTACCTGTTTAAAGGCAAAGGTAAACTGCTACTAATCTGCTACTGCTATTCTAAAATGGCATTTACTTACTCATAATTTCCACCTCTGAACTGATTCATGTTCTCTCAGTGGCCTTTCCAGGGCATTTTCACTGTTTTCAGGTGGGCTTTCAAAGCAGAACTTGAATTTTATCAGGAGATTTAATACTCTTTCTCAAGAATTACACATGATTAGGTTAATTATATCAATGCCAAAGGGACTGAGATTTAACTGTTTTGCAAATGTTCCAAGATTATTTTTACTTATATTACCTATGTTTCATTTCTCAATGATCTCTTTATGTACTTTTTTCCCCACTGCAAACATTTACACAAAAGAGAAAATATGAATGAGCAGAGAAAGAGGCAGATATGAAACCAAAAGATAACAGAAAACGTGTAAGCTATTGACAGAACATGAGTGAAATTACACATATTTGTAACCCTGGAGCCAAGATGATTCTCTTTCTTTAAAGTTACCAGAAAGGAAGACACGCTAAACTGAATGTTTCCCCCAGCCCAGCCTAAACATTACAATAGCTGCCCAATTGGTTAATCTTAGAAAATATCCTGACCCTCTATTATAAATTATATAAAATCAAATAATATTTAATAACATTTATATATCTAAATAGTAAAAATATTTATTTTTGCTGACATGGCAAATTAGAAGAGTTAATGAAAATATCTTCTGAAACTGCTTCTTAAATTATCCCATTGTTTGAAAGAAGGTCCAAAACATTATATACATTATATCAATATAACATTATATTATATCTGACTCTCCTTCAACCTTACCTAAATATCTGTCAATTCTTGCAGCCTATTGGAGAATCATTGAGATATTGCATCTACAAGTACAGGGAGCAATATCCCAGGAAGTAAAGCCTCAGGATTTATATTACTATAATACGCTATAATAGGGTATAATACGGTATATGAGCAGTGGTGGCGCAGTGGTTAGAATGCAGTACTGCAGCTACTTCTGCTGCCTGCAGTTTGGTGGTTCAATTCTCACCGGCTCAAGGTTGACTCAGCCTTCCATCCTTCCGAGGTCAGTAAAATGAGGACCCAGATTGTTGAGGGCAATAGGCTGACTCTGTAAACCGCTTAGAGAGGGCTGTGAAGTGGTATACGTCTAGGTGCTATTGCTATTGCAATATATTATAATATAATACAGTAATTGCTATAATATAACAGATGCGTTCTTTGCTGTAATTCCTGTTGTAATTGGAGAAGCGATATGGGAAGAAACTAAATGGTCAGGACAAAGAAAGTTGGGGCCTCTGTGTTATGATGGGTGAAGCTGCCTACTAAAACACAGAGAAAACTTTGCTAAAAGACTTTCATTTGCTTTATTCCCCTTTTATGATTCCTGAGATAGTTTTGACAGCAAAACAATAGTTTTCACAAGTTCTATTAATATTCTTAACCAGATCTCAGTCCTAGAGTGAATACTTACAGAGTTGTAGGACTTTCCTGAATGATCATGGAGATCAACACACAATTTTGTAATTATAGTTTAAATAAAGAACTCAGCAAAGAACAGTATTTGGGTACCTGGATCATAGCCTGAAAATCCTTGGTAATCTGCTATTCAGTTGAAACTAGAACTTTTTGTGTTGGAACTAATGGATAGATAATTAGTAAAAATAAAAAGAGATCACTGCTGCAAGATTATTATATGCACAGAAATGGAAAGACTCTAAAATATTCACAATACAGGAATGGCTGGTGAGGATGGCAGAATTATCAGAGATCAAGAAATTGATTTGCCTGACTAGGGAAAGGACAATCACTATATTTATTTGTGACTGGAAACCACTTGTGGACTTTTTACTGAAACAAGAAAAAATGAAATTGTGATTTATGGATTTGATGATTGGAAAGGGTAGACTATAGAAAGAAGCAAATTCTATTATAATCATAGAGAGAGGGTATAAAGGTACTTGTAATGGCGGTTAAGAAAATCTTTATAACTTTCCTTTGTCTTCTCTATTTCTTTCTTTGCACTTTTTCACTTAATTACTACTTTTCCTTATTTTCCTTACTTTTTCTCTCTCAAAAATCTGTAGTTTTTATTATTTTAAAATTCCTTTAGTAAAAAAAATTATGTATATTATATAATATAACCATTTATGTCATCTTTTCCAATCTCTTCCTAACCCAGGAAGAAAGTTAAAGAAAAATTAAGTTTTTAAAATTACAATTCATAAATGATTTACTCACGTAAACATTATCTGTTTACACATGTCAGTTTATAATATTGCGTTTAGTATGTAGGATTGCTCTGAAATTATCTTCACAACATCTCTTTGAGGTGAAGATAATGTTATTCACCCACCTTCTATCTTCATCCAACAGTTTAATCATTATACTAAATGAACAATGTGGGACAAAAGAAACATTGATCTCTGAAGATTTTATCAGAAAGTAATCCTGCTGTATTTTTTAAAAATAGATGTCGGGCTATAACTCAACACATTCCTTTGTTTTTATCATGTTGACTAGAATTGACAGGACCTGGATTCAACAACATTTGGTGGACCACATCTTCCCCAGCCTAGTCTTTTCCAATTATTTTTCCAAGATTGGGGAAAGATTAAAGAATCCTGGTAATTGTAACATAGTAAGGATTGTATACAGCTGGTATTAGTAGTATTGGGGGAGGGTGTGCTCTATTAGCATTGATCCTTCTAATCTCTGGATAACTGTGTCAGCACATAACTATGTTTCCTTAGAAATAGGGTCTGTGGGCCTAATTTAGTAGGACATGTGTATATGTGCATGTCTGCATTCTGCTAAGTACACAGCAGAACCTACCTACAGAAATGCAGCAAAATGAGTCCCACAAAGCGAAACAAATGAAGCGCTGTTCTAAAAAAAACCCTGTTGAACCTGCATCCTTGAAGCAAACACATTTAAATCTGACTTCCAAAACTCCATGCAGGGTTTGGCTGAATACCATGCAAAATTGCCTTTGAATATTCCAACTCATGAGGTAGGCTTTATTTGGCAATACTCATCAGCAGCATTTGTTTGTTTTTCCAAAAGGGCATTGTTTCAACAATTATGCCTCTGCCTTCTGCTATGCTCCCAGATGCTGAGGGATTGCTCAGTTGATTATTCAATACCTGTTGATGTTTTCTGTAAAATGAGGGGGGTCTGAGGGATTTATCTGGAAGGAATCGGGAATGCCTTGCTCTGCTCAAGATATTCTAGAAGTATTTTACTGCTCTCAATTTTCTTCTTCAAGGGGTTGTATATCTTCCACCAAAAGGCAGAGGGAGGGACATGACAATGGATCGACTCCAGCTGGAATCCGAAAGCTTGGAAGACTAAAACTCTGGTCCCGGTGACCGACTCAGATTGGATCCTACAACATTATCCTGGGACACTTATATTTGCCTTCGTTTGTGGACATGACAATCTACAGAATTATAGCCATATTATCTTCATTGAAACAAAGGATCAGCATAGATTTGAATAAAATATATTTTAAAATAGCAGAAGCATTCCAAATAAGGCCAGGTCCTGCCTGTTCCCTTACAGATTTGGGAAAAAAGTCCTAAGTACAATTCCAATGCAAGTAGCATACCAATGCCCATTCCCCACAGCCCAAGAATAGTCAGCTACTTTTACTGTTACCATCTCTAAAATAATTTCGAGAGAGTTGCAGATTCAGAGGTGATGGTTCCAAGAATCAAAAACATGTTGGTGCCTTCCAATTTTTCCTTAATTTGAAGCCCTACACTGAAAGTTTTTTTAGGACTGCCACATAAGCCACAGATCAGCCATGTGGTGCCTGCACTCACCATGGTATGTGACCCCTGCTCCCAACACACACAGTCCATGGGATCCCTAAACCAAATAAAAATTAGTTTTAATCTTAAAATGAAAGGCCAAAATATAGAATGTCAAAATCTCAGGTGATTGTCAGCAATAACAAGCTTTCACAAGATTTTGTAATCTCACTAGGTTTGAGCTGTGTGTATATGTTCATGTGTACACCTTACAGCCCATCCTGGAAGTCCTCTGTCCTCCACAGATTGGGAACCATTGGTGGTTCCACAATCCCTTGCCACCATTCATTTTGACTCAGGTTGATGCCAATTATAGCTGGATACATTTAGTGGGCATCAGATGCCTACTAGTAATCAAGATAAATCAAAGTCCATAAGATATATCCATTCCATTGTCTATTTCTGGCAGAAGATTGTTTTGGAATGATTACATCAAGCCCATTTTGAATATCATTTTGAAAGGGCAGTATCCTGTTTCTCTGCTAAAGAGCCTTCTATCAAGCAGGAAGGGTCATAAACCAGACTAAAATGAGAAACATTGCACTATTTACTTTAGCAAATCTAAGATTAAGATAGGAATAAAAGCTTCGCACACAGAAGGTAATGCACAGAAGGCTTCATTATGAAGCTAAACAGCCATCACTCCAATCTATTGTTGAAGCTTTTCTTTATGCAAAACAAACAAAATTTAAAAATCCATAAAATAATCTTCAGAGCAGAGAGTACTTTGCTATATGCATAAATATAGGTTTTCCCAACTGTCCCAAAATGTCCCTTGTAATACTGTGCCGATTTTTTTTTCAGCATTCCTTTTGCTGTTCACCAGGAACAGAATGGGAATAGGTTGTTTGTTTGTTTATTAAAAAGTGCTTTTGTAAAGGATGCTTTTTGGCTCAATCGTTGATTGGAGAATGGAAAGTATCTCAAATGCTGCTTTTTATACATCTCTGCTGCTGCGGTCCAATACTTAATTCTTTGTGCAACTATCATCTTTGTACAAACCTTTTAACGCAGAGGTTAAAGTGGCTGCACATATGGAACAATCCTCTTTCAACTCCACTTTAACTCATTTTAAAACATGCTCGTAAAGTAATTTAGTTTTTCCTCTATTTGGGATCTCTCTCCATAAATGTGAAGCTTAAAAGCTAGACTGGCAACAACAGTCTGGTAGCCTAACAGAGTGCAAACTAGAGAAGGAGATTAAAAGTAGACTGTGGATGAGCAGTGTCTTTATACAGATTTCCCTTCCTGCTGGATAATTAATTGCACATGGCTCCTTCCTGGAAACATCTTGCCATTAGGGGGCACTGTGGGCAGGCAGGAAGACAGCCTTTGGATGTAAAGATGGGCAAACTAGCAAACGGGTTTCAAGCTGAAGGACAAGGACGAAGCAAAAAGCAGAAGTAAACAATGTTCTGGCCAGTTGATCAGAAAAATCACAGGAGGCAAGGGGCAAGGGGAGGGAGAATACATACTTTGTTGTCTGAGTTTTGTCTCACACCTCCTTTTAATTCCTTATTCATTAGGTTCCTTTAAGTTTTATGGCCAGATCCCAAACTCATCAGAATTATAGCTCTTTTGAGAGACAACTTATTCCACTATAGTTGATTCTTATCCAACTTAAAATGTACTGTTTTTTTCTCAAATTCTGGGATCTTGAAAATGTCAAAACTGCCCACTTTGGGATTTAGCAACCTGAACAACAGCCCCCCCCCTCTCCCAGCTACCGATAGTGCATAATGCTGTGCTTCCTCAACCTTTCCAGCATGAGGGCCATGAAATCCCAAAAAAAACCAAAAACAAAAATCAGAAGTCTTTGATCTTCTACTAGTAGCGTGAGACTCAGTTCCAGCCCGAGTCTGGCTGGACTAAACAGAGAGACTGAAATCAGTGCCATTCAATCCATTCCCAGTAACTGGACATCCGTATTTCCAACGTATCCAAATGGGTTCTCCAAATACCGAAGGGTTAGGCCATTTCCAAATGCCATTTTGTCTTCCAGATTTGCATTCAGGGAAGCAGAGCAACTACAGCATGTCTTAGCTTCATGGATCAAGCAGGGGGCCTGGATGATCCAAAGTAATGTGGGAACTCCGTCAGAGCCACCAGGAGAGAGGTGGGCATGCTCTTATCACTCCAGGAATTTGTGAATGTCCCCATTCAGCTGATACTGGGGGCCCATGGCAGTTTCACTCAGCAGCGGGCAGTGAGTTGCTCCACACTGGCAAGTATGGATCATCATGACCTTCTTGGTAAAAGTGCTCCCATCAGGACAACGGAAGGGTACATTTAGTGTACGAGTACGCAGGGGTACACAGCAGCGGCCATCCAGGCAGGCCCCACAGAAGCTTGGCTGGTAACGGCGTGGGCTCTTGCAACCAGCATGACTGAATCTCACTGGCTCTTGCACTTTGTGTGTCCTCAGACATTTCTTGCCTTTCTAAAAAAAAAAAAAAGGAAAGGAAAGCATTTAATGCTACACCTCTAGACCTCTTTCAGGCCCAGACCGCTATGAATTATTACAGCTTTCCTCAGTGTAGTGCATTGCAGCAACCTATCCAAAACTTCTTGCAAACACGGCCAGTAGAACACTGGATATATTGTCCCAAATATCCCTGGAGAAGATCAAGCTACAGAACATTTAATTAGGGTGCCTGAAATGAGAGCCACAGATCAGCATCAGTTAGGGAATGCTGACGTCTATTATGAGATACCCCATTCCTTACCCAGAACCTCTTCAATACCTGGCTGCAGGAAACTCTTATTTTTTATTAATATATACATCCCCATTCTGATTTCCAGAAATTGGGTTACAATTTTAAGGTCTCTTCCCCATTTTGATTGCAACTCTTGTCAGCTCCACACAGCCTACAGCTAGGTTCAATGGGGAAGGCTGTTACATCTTTTCTTTGGGCTCTGCCATCTCACCTTTAGCTTTGAAAAATCAGGCTGCTCACAGGGCCTGACCTGACACAATCGGGTTTCTTTGATCAGCTTGCATTGGGGATTATTGCTGTTGATGCGGGTAGAGATGCCAAAACCACAACTCTTAGAGCACGGGGACCAGCGTGTGGTCTGGGACAAGCACTTGCGCTCTTGCTTTGTATCCTGATCCTGGAAGAATGGTCTCCATCCTGAGGAAAGAGATGGAAAATCTCATTACTTGACCATCGTAGGGACCCCGCACTTTCAGAAACTGAGCAATTAATTATTTAGAAGCTCAGATTTGTCCAGCGAAGTTCCTCTTATGCTGAGAAGAGCCTCTGTGGCAGTTCTGCTGCTCCACATGGGCATTTCATGAAGCAGTCAAAGCAAACCAGGCATCAGAAGGATATATAGGAAAGATGGTTATAGCACAGAAAACCGAAGAAAGGGAACAAATTTGAGTTCTGGGGTTCAGGTACCAACTTTTCTGTTTTTAAAACTTTGGTGACTGAGCAATGTATTAGGTCAGTGGGGCCCACCTGATATCTGTAGAACGTACTTTCCTCTTCCGCATCCCTGTCAGGTTAAGAATGTCCGGGGACATTTCTTGCTTCTATTTTTCATGAAAAATTAAACAAGAGTCAGGGGTGACTCTTACAGCCATGTTTCTTCCCTGCTGTCCTTGTGCTGGGAAGAAGCTATATTGACATAAATTGTGTTGCTCCCCCCAGCCATCTTCACCATGACTCAGCAACATGAATGGGGAGTGATGCTGTTGCCCTCAGGCAACTTTTAACACAAAGTAGTTTCAGGACAGTGACTGGTGGACATCTTGCTAGTTTTTCCAGAAGGAAATCCAACCACCTCTCCTGAACATGTGCAGAGTGAACTGATAAATTAACATCTATTTTTTATCATTTGCTTCTGACAAACTTATCAACCTCCCAGGAAATCCACAGTCCTCTATAAAGCCTGTGATGATCCAAAAAACCACTAGATGGCAGCATCTATTAAACCATTATAGAGTGGTAATTAAAAATACATTCTAGCATACATCAAAGGATCTCTGCTTCCCCACCCAAAAGGTGGGGAAGAGCTCATTGGAAATGCACAAATGCCTGAACCAGAAAGAACTCGATGCTATTGTGCCTTTAAATCATTTGCCTCTAGATCTTTTTATTTTTCCCCTCTGAAGCCCATTTCCTCTGCAAATCATTTCTGATCAAGTAAAGAATGTTTTCTCCCTCCCATTTCCCATTCCCTGAGGGCATGTGTGCCTCTTAGGCGTCTTCTCATTTATATATTTATTTACAATCTTCCCAATGCACACACATACACACCCTGTACACTCATATCAGATAGCAAGAATCCTGGTTGAAGATCTATCGGTCTCCTGGGAGTTTGATATTGTAAAGATAAAAAGACAAGGTTGCAGCCAAAAGTAAAATACTCCTGGAGGCCCAGTGCCCAACAATTGATGGGGAGAGGTGTTTCTATGGCTGACCTGCTGAGCCAATTGGAGTTGAGCAGACAATGTTCCTGACCATGCCATCCCCAGGCATGTCTGCATTTTATGTTAAGAAAGGAAAAAACTGGAACAACTAAGAATGGGCTGCCTCAGCAGTGGGCTGCAGATGAGAAGGAAGTAATGCCCGTTAGGATATGCCCCACCAAAACAATCAGCTATCTTTGTGCTTTAGCCAGCAGGATGTGAGAATTAACCCACAGAATTATCTTGCAATCCCCGAGTTCTTGAGAAAGTGACACTCTGGAAATCAGGTGGGGGGAAAAAAACTCATCTGGATGCAGTGCTTTCTGACCCCACCCTCACCACCCACAGTCATGTTTAATAGAAATAGCAGTTGGAAACCAAAGCAAAATGCAAATAAAGAATCACATTTCATGACCTCAAGGAGCATCAGATTTAGATCCCAAAAGGGCAACAGGGTACTGCCATTTTTACCCCTATTTTTGTTTAGTGTTCCCATCCTACTTAGGATCACCTCCCCAAAACAGGGTTAGCTTTTTATCTCTTGTTGCTGAAACAAAACTATTTTTAAGCTCGGCTGGTTATATCCTATGCACATCTTGTTGCTTTTATGTACACTGAGAGCTTATGCACCGGAGACAAATTCCTTGTGTGTCCTATCACACTTGGCCAATAAAGAATTCTACTCTATTCTATCTTCTCAAAGCACAAACTATTGAGAGTGCACAGATTGCATATAGGCAGTAAAAACAGAGAGATTGCAAAACTCAGCCTGAACCAGAAAATTTAACAGACAACAAATTTAGGAGGCTGCCTTGGCCATTGAATTCATATTCAGTCACATTTAGATTATATTGCTGCGGATTTCCATGTATTGCTCCTCTAAACCTAATCTGAATAAGACCTACAGTAGGCCTACAAAGTCATATTTCCATTATATATCATAAATGAGGTATCCCTATAAACTACTTCAAGAACAATAGGTTTGTCCTGAAGCAGTAGCACCATGCAGAGAGCCTATGACATGCCAGCCTTAAAAAAGATGATTAGTGAATATTCTGGTTAGATACTCTGTAGCAGCTGTTCCTTCGAGAGAAATACTCCTGACAGATGCAACTCTGTGGCCTTATAGCTACCCCTCTCTAGATCTTTGAAGCAATTAGAAATGGCAAAATCCTCTTTCCCTATGGTTTCTTTTCAACTTTACCAAGATGAATATTTATTTCAGTTGAATAAGGGAAGAACTTAGAGCCCCTAACTGAACACACCCACTAATTCTGGTGGGGCTTGGGTAACTCAACTTTGCTGAGTTTCTGTCTTCTGCCCACTCACCTGGCAGGTTTTTCCAGTGTCCGCCTTTGCCCACATAGATGATTTCATTGCTACTGGCCTCTCCTTTTGAGTTGTACTCAAAAGTGACACCTTCATACTTCTTGGATCCTTTGCTGCAGACAAATTTCTTGCAGCATTGACCAGGCAGTTTAAGGAGCCGGGGACTGGGACAGCCTAGTGAAGCCAGAGGCAGTTCCACTGGGCAAAGAGGCTGGCAACCCACCGCTCCATCAATGCACGTGCACTGATGTTTGCAACTAGGCTGAAAGTTCTCTCCGTTTTGGTAGATGCGGCCATTGTATTCGCAGGTCCGGCCTTCTTGCTTTGCTGAGGAAGGGAAGGAAAAAAAGATGTTCCACTTTAGCAGTTGTGTGTTTAAAGGTGTAATCATATATAACGTACATATTTATAAGAGAGGATCCTGTTAGAAGCTGCAAATTGCATGAACTACTAAGATACTGTGTTGGAACAAGCTATCACTAATCATGCCACCGAAGATTCTTTTTCTCCCCCAAACCAGGTAATTTCTTATTAATCTATTTTCAAACGAACATACATAAGATCCTTTGAAATAGCTGTCTTAAAAGAAGTCTTAAATCATTCTGAACTTCAGGACAAAAATTTCCCAACCTACATCTAATTAGGATTTCACCTTCATAGTCCCCAGGGAGCACTGTTCACACAACAGACTTGAAAAATAACCAAGAGGTATTGAGAAGACTTCAAGGTCACATTCCACTGGTCTGCTCGAATATACAACCTCAGTTATTGAAGCTGGGAGTGGTACCCGAAACCTCAGAGTTAGATTATGCAGAAGTGATGAACACAGCAAGTCACTGGCTATCACCATTAAAAGTCGGGAGGAAAATATTTATTTGCAGAACTGGGTTTTTAGGGGCCATGTCAACAAGAGGCGAGTGTTCTGAGCTTTAAATAGACATGTGAAAACAGGATGTGAAAAGCACACACAGCCTGGGATCAGGTTGCAGTGGCTTGGGACAGGGCTGGACGGCCTTCTGCTGGAGGGTCTGGTGAGAAGAATTCTAGCATAAAAGGAGGTGGTCTTCCCCTTCTTGCTCTGCAACAAATTGTCTTCTTTTTACTTGTTCTGCATGTGCTTACGGGCTTTCTTTTATTTCCTGTCTATTTTTTCCCCTGGGTGTATGAAGCTATGACTAGATCATCTGGAAGTCACAGTTTTTAAAGCAAGTCTGCTCGTGTATGTACATCCTAGAAGCCTTACCTATGGAAATAAAAAAAAAAATCATCTGCTCTGCTTGCTAAGAAGTCTGGTTTTCTACGTGCATCCTTTCTACTTTCACTTCTGCATAGCTATTAATTAAAAATGTCTCTTTTCTCAAATCTCTGGATTTATATCACTGCCCCAATCTCTTTGTATACTACTCTACTGTTGAGCACAGAAGTTACTGGGTACTACAGAGTGATCTTACTTGCCAGTAATCTAGAGGACGCTGGGATAAGACACAGTATATTGAAAACTTATTGTTAGGTCCAAGCCCAGAGACAAGACACTGATATCTAATCAAGTCCAATTCTTCATTTGCTTGCGCCTAATGGACAGAATCTTGCCAAACTAAAGCTGTAACTTTCTCTAACCTAATAGATGTATCCTGAGAGATTTTTGCCAAAACTCTCCCACTGCTCCTCCAGGTGCACATTCCATCACACTTAGACAAGTTATCTTCATTAGCTCTGAATGGCCTCCCTATTTCCAATAATATCTCTAAATATCTCTAAAAAAATATCCTTGGGCATGGAGATCAGTCCAGCTCAGATTTATATGCCAAACAGCCTGGACAAACAAAACTGCCTTCTGTTAAACCATTGGTCCATCCAGCCAAAACTGTGTACACACACTGATGAGCAGCTGTGCTTTAAGCCTCCCACCAGTCATCTGGCGTATTTGGAGATACTACTACCTCCCGTGACCTTTGGCTTGCCACAAAACAATGGCTGAAGGCCTCTTTCTAAGACAGGTGGATTTGGAACCATTCCCTGCTACCCAAATACAATGCTGCTGTCTTGTGAAACTGAGGGTAACTAATCTGCTGTTCGCTACGTCAAGCACTTCTCAGTGCTTAATCATCTAGAAACTTCACTGGGCTGAACACTGTATTATGAGCCAGAATCATGTAAAACTTCACTGCAAATTCTTAATTATGAACACAGGATTTTTCTAATAGGACATACATGCAGAAATCCCATTATATGAGCTTACAGCATTGTTTTAAAGAACGACTTTTTAATATATTTTTTGCTAAAAAATAACCCACTGATACTTGTCTCCAGTTTCAGCGGTAGATTTTTAGAAATACAACTCCAGCCTGGAAGTCCGACCTTCTGTCATTCAGAGGGCAACTTCCAGATCCCCTCTTCCAGCCTGGCCCTGTCCACGATCTCTGGGAATGGAGGAAGCTATAATCCACCTCATCTAGAAGGTCCAGATTAGGAACGGCTCCTCCCGCTCCGCTCCTACGCGCGTGCCAAGGATATAATAAGACTCTGCGCCTCTTACCCCAACAGATGCCCCGATTCGCTAAAGGGTCGGCCCCAAAATTGCACTCCAGGCCTTTATGAGGATCGCAGGGCGACAGCTTGTCACAGTCCTCGTTGAGCTGGCGGGCGCACACTTGGCAGCAGCCACAGCCGTCGAAAACCGAGCTGACGCCGGGGGGGCAGCGAAGGGGACGTCTTGCGCAGCGGCATGGGAAAGGGCAGCGGCCGGCGACCTGCAAAAGAGCGAGAGCGGACGGGAAAGGCAGTTCTTTCGGCAGCCCTGGGCGTGAAACCGTCCAGCTAACCAACTACCAGCAGCCTCCAGGTCAGAGGAAAACTGACACCGAAGCCGTTTCCTAGATGGCGCTGCGTGCCGCGCCGTCCCGGCATTCTCTCTCCGCCTCCCCGCCCCCCAACCGCGCCGAGGTCTCCATCCCGTCGACCTCGCGGGAATACAATTCTGGAGAGCAATCAAAGCGTCCGCCGCGGAGACAAGCGGAGGCCGTGCGGCCGGCAACTCTGGGAATCGACGGAAGCGGAAAAGGAAACCGCTGCGCACCTTCGACGGGCTGGTGCTATTCCTGATCTCGCCCGGCTTGGATTTAGGCAGGCGGTGAGGTTTAGCCGGGTCCCCTCCTGGGGTGTTACAGAACACCTCCTAGGAAGTGCCCCGAGGTCAAAAGGTATAGGGCTTCCTGCCTGAGCAGGGGGTTGGACTAGAAGACCTCCAAGGTCCCTTCCAACTCTTACCATTCCGTTATTCTGTCAAGCCGAATTCGGTGGCCAGATGAAGCCGGAACACGAACGGAAGTGCACCCAACCCGTCCCCTAGTATGATCTGAGTCAGCCAAATCCCCCCCCCCGTCGGGAAGCTTAGCGTTGGGGGCTAAGCAAGCTAGAAGCTGCTACTGAGGATTTAGTGAGAATTTGATCCAACCCCAGTATGATTTCTGCTGTTTTGACAGCTAGTCATTGTTTACTGTCATACTGACAGTAAAGTCGCACCCTCCCCAATTCACTTGTCGAAGTAGAGGGGAAAGGGCTAGTCTAGACTACTCACCAGAGAGAAACACAGCAGGAAAGCAAGGAGGGTCAGGGCAGCCGGTCTCATTCCTGTTTGATGAGAAAAGGCGGCCAGGAAGAGGGCGACTGTTGCTGAAGGAGAGAAGCAAAAAGACCAGGGAGGCAAACTCCCAAAGGATCCGTCCGGATGAGACAGAATTGACAGTTGTTGCAAAATTGTCTCCCAGACGCCTTGCCTCTATAAGGTCTCGGGACACTGGCACACCCCCTTTTTCAGTACCTACAGAGCTATAACGTTCTTTCTGTATTTATATTTTCCCCAGGCACTCCCACCTACCAGGCTGAGGGCCAGTAGGAGCCTCCTGTCAGCCAATAGCAACGGTGGCGCACTTCCAAACATTCCAGGGGAGGGACTTTGGAAAGGTAGGAGGGGCCGCATGAATAGAGTCATTCATAAAATTAGAAAGCCAGTGCATTCCGAGGCGATGTGCATTTAGTCTCGCGCGGGCCAAGATGTTCCGCTAGCAGAGAAGCACTTTTTATGCAGACTGTTGAATAAGGTTCTTACTCCCATGGGGCACATAGCTGCATAGGCAATCTAGTGTGAGGAGTAGCCACAAACATTCCTGACGTGCAAAAAAAACAAATTAGGCAGAAGGAAAACACCATGGAAGAAGAAAAAATAAACGGGAGGAGGCCAACGCTGCCTTTAGCAGAGCAAAACTCTGATCTGACTTTAAGGTAGATTCAAAAGCTCCGGGAACCGGGAGCATCAAATACTTCAGATTACTATGGAGGATCTGAATGCCTGTGATATTCTGTGCAGTTTTCAGGAGAATGTCAGGTCAGGCTGAATTTATACCAATGAATCTTAATTTTAAATGCACATAGACGGCACCAGAAAGAATGAGGGCTACTACCACTAAACCAAAATTATGAAGAGTAGAGGGCCAGCATCTATTCTGCTCTCAACTCCTTGGAGAGAGAAATGCTATCTCTAGGACGGGTAGGCAACCTTGGCCCTTTTATGACTCGTGGACTTCAACTCCCAGAATTCCTGAGGCAGCTATGCTGACTCAGGAATTCTGGGAGTTGAAGTCCACGAGTCATAAAAGAGCCAAGGTTGCCTACCCCTGCCCTAGGATTACCTGCATGCTGCGGTTCAATTTATCAACTTTCATTTTTTTATGAAGCTATATGACAATCTTTGTGGCCCTGTTTCAAATGCACCTCATATGCTGAGGGATGAAGGGCCTTTCAGTAGTTTCTCTCTCCCTGCCCACCTTTGGTATTATGAAATACGGTCTGTTGATCTTTGCTGTTTTAACCACAAGCAGGAGTGCATTGTTCCTCATTGTATTGGTGCGTGTGTATATATAAAACTCTTTTATTGCCTAAAACATTTGATTGTAAGATGACTAATAAATCTCTAAACTAAGGAAATAAAATCATAAACTAATTTAAAAACAACCTTTGTCACATCCATATAAAGTAGAATGATTTCACTACAACAATTTCTCAGAAGAAAATAAAAGAAGATACTTTTATTATACTCCATTATCTGCAAATGTTTACAAAAACTATATAAAAAAAGCAAACTTTGATTTATGGGCTATACAGAGTAGTTGCTTGGGTGAACAATTGGCACAGTCATGGAAGTTATTCCTAGCTTTGATCATCTCAAAATACATTTTTCCCCATGCATCCACCCATGTTGACCTATTTTTCCATATACCCAGAAACGGGTATCCATTAATATCTTTGTAAAGGGCAGACTAGAATTAGAATGACAAAAGTGCCTGCCCTCAGGACCTCAACAGAGCCCAGCAGAGGCCTGGGTGTAGTGGATCTTAATTTTGTTCTTTTGTGACCTAGGTTTAGTTTTTTCTCAACCAAAGACTCATCAGGCTTCCAATAATCACGGCAGCACAAAGACTGTGCCGACACTTAGCTTCTATGTTAACCAAATGTTAGATGGAGGGTGCCTATGATAGCATTCTTCAAATAGCTGAAAGAGTGTCACAGAGAAGGTCAAGACCTCTGATCCATCATTCCAGAATGTAAGACAAGGAATAACGGCTTTATGTTAAATTACAGGAAGAGAGAATCCAACTGGATGTTAGAAAAAGCTTCCTAACTTAAGAGCAGTTTAACAGGGGAGCAGTGGTGGGATTCAGCCAGTTCGCACCACTTTGGCAGAACCCGGGGCTAATTTTTTGTTGCCCAGGCCCAGAATGGACTTCCAGAAGCAGCATCCACACAGAGAACCAATTGTTCACATATTTGAATCCCACCACTGCAAGGGAGGCAATTAGCCACAGAAGTAATAGAAATCTTCTCCCCCCCACCACAAGTAGAAGCTGCACAGCCATTGGGTTGCTTTAATTTAAACCCTTGCTTTGAACAAGGGACTTGCTTGATGGCCCCTTCCAACTGATGGCCCCTTCCAGTTCTATGATTCTGTGAAGTGAGTCCAATCTGTCACTTTTTACTGAAGCTTTGGGACAGGTTTAAATATGGATATATAATTACTTAACACTTGAGGATTCAATGCTTAATGACGCATAAGGAAATGTATTAGTTTACTTAAACTAAGGAGCATATTTTTGTTACCTTGCAACCAATGTTTGCTGACTTTATAAGTATTGTGTTCATCTCTTATAATCTTCCTTCTTATAATCTATGCTCAGCTGAGCAGCTGTTGCCTAATATTCTGAAACATGCCAAATCAACATCTCACAACACTTGCAAGTTGCTTGCACAACATTTGCAAGCAAAATAACATGATGTTAGAATCTTTCAGCTTGGCTTTTACTGCTTCTACCAGGGGTAGGCAACCTTGGCTCTTTTATGACTCGTGGACTTCAACTCCCAGAATTCCTGAGCCAGCCATGCTGGCTCAGGAATTCTGGGAGTGGAAGTCCACGAGTCATAAAAGAGCCAAGGTTGCCTACTCCTGGCTTATACCTTTCAGAGGCAAACAAGAGGCTATGATAACTTGCACCTGAGAAGATAAGAAGAAGCTATCAGAAATCCAGCACCGACTAGTTGGACAGCTCCTCCCAGCTGCCATGCCTGGGTACTGAGGATTAATGGAAGTGGATAGACTCTGGCTTGTACCATATCTACGACAACAAAATGGTTACTAAATTCTGAAGAGATTCTGATTCATAATATGTCTCTCTTTTTTTGGATAAGCAAGCTGCAAAAGATATTTCAAGCTAAAATAAATGTATGCCTTCCTTTTTCATCTACAATTTTATGGCTTGTACATTTTTCCTGACCTTCTGTTTTCAGATAGTTCTGCCTGGCTACTCTGATTCCATGGAATTAGCCCACATCCACTCAAGGCAATTCTCTGGGGCATGTGCGTGGGCATAGCCAGAGATTCAGGGAGGCCTTCCTGAGCTTTCACAAGTGCTGCTTTTTTGCCTCCAATTTATCCTATCAGATACTCTTCCTTTCCCAACAGCTTTCTTTTCACCCCAGGATACTTTGGTTTGCTTCTGTTTTTCTCAAATCTCCCAGCCTTTGGAATAGGGCTTTGAAGACTGGATCTTCTTTTATCAAATGTGCCTTCTTCCTACATTCCTAGGATAAAGGAGGTCTATTTTTTAGACTTTTTAATTTTATAATATGTCTCCATCCCAATAGATAAAAGAGTCTTCTGCTAATAAAATTGTAATTCTATTACACTATCTTAGCTCTCAAATTCTATACATTAGCCTACACCAGGGGTCTTCAAACTTGGCCCTTTTATGACTTGTGGACTTCAACTTGCAGAATTCCTCAGCCAGCGTGCCTGGCTGAGGAATTCTGCAAGTTGAAGTCCACAAGTCATAAAAGGGCCACGTTTGAAGACTCCTGGCCTACACCCTAAGTTTAATGAGAGTTTACTCTTGAGGTAGTGAAATAAGATTGAAGTGTCTGAATGGAAATTGTTTTCCACCTGAGCTGAACGATTCACTGTATTAATATGGATTAACTTATATCTTTTAGTTTAAATATATAGAATATTTGTTGAGGGCGAAAAAGGAGATGTCCATGTCTAAAAATTTATATTTGTTAAAACTCATCAGAGAGACCTAGAGTTCATTTCTGAGAATGTTTGATTTGTATGGGAAACAGGCCAAAAGGTGGGGACAGATGCTAAGAACTTCTTGCTTGACTTCTCAGACTTGTCTTAAGCTTTCCAGTTTAAAAAGCAACTCCCGAATCCAGCAGTGGTGGAAAGAAAAATTAAACAGTAATACCTAATGGATATTTCTGAAGGACCTCTGTAAATACGTTTCAGAAAAAAATAAATAAAATTTCCTGTTGCATCATGAACGTGAAGACTCCTGGGCAGATTATCCTGCAAGGCTTTCATAATTCATTCCCATACAGTATCTCCATTTGCTTTTCCATTATGTGTGTGTGTGTGTCTGTGTCTGTGTCTGTGTGTGTGTATGTATGTATGTATGTATATGGTCAAATATTACTCTGGGAGAAAGAGAAATGTCTACCCCCTATGTGCACTTGGTTAAAATGACTTCTCCAGTATTTTTATTGAAAAAGAATTACATTTATAAAACATAACATGCAGTATCTTTGGAATGTAGAGAGAATAATCATTTAAGGAACAGGTGAGAAGGCATGTTATAGCCAGATGATGAATTCTTCAGCTGATATATCATGAGTGATGCCAGAGATAGCCAATGGAAGCTCAATAACCTTTGGAAAACCAGATGTCGGACAAGTTTCAAATAATCTTCCAAAACTAAAAATAATCCTAAATGGAATTAAATGAATTCTGTTTTCTAAATTGCAAACTGGAGTGGCTTAAGCATTGGGAAAGGGCATTAGAAAATAGCTTGAAATTTGATGTCTGGCTCTCCAGGCACAGATTGGAATGATGAAGACTTTGGCCCTTGGAAAACAGCAAGTAAACTTTGAAGTAATGATCTGTAGACCTTTATCAAAACCAGAAGTAAGAATCTTTACAAGGGGAAGTCTTCCTCCATTGTTGATGCCCTACCAGGGAATGCCATTCCCGTTGCTACTGGCCAAACAAAAGTGTTTTTTAAAATTAGTCCAGGCATTTTGATTCATTTTTACAGCTCTGAATATTTTGAATTCTCTGTATTTAATTACTTTTTATCTATCTTATTGATTCTTTAACGCTAATTATTATTTCATGACTATAATAGATACCCATCTATGACTGACTTTTAATATACTAGGAAATATTCGCACTGCACTTAGCTCAGATTTGCTGTTACATTTTGATTAATATTTATCTTTAAGAAGGTAAGCATCTGTAGCTTATTCAAACACAGCAATACTTAAAAATACCAAAATTGCAAACTATTCCATTTTTATTTAACATAGACTTACACTTCCAATATGACTGACTGTAATTCTAATGGAGATTACCTACAGAGTGCGAGTGATCTTCAAAACCTTGGGGTAAAGTTTCTGAATAGGTCCAAGGGAAAACATGAAGGAAAGAAAATAAATAATACGTAATTCAGGCATATAAGAGAGCTAAAGGAAAAGGGAAGTACTATTTTTTCAACATATATGCAACCCTTAATCCTAGGGCAGGGGTGAACCTCCTGAACCTCTTCAACTATAGGTGGGAATTTGTTCTTTTTTTCTTGATGCTGAAAGCTGCAACCACAAATTTTCTTCAGTCTCAGATGAGAAATGCATTCATATAATAATGGGAGCCTCCAAATAAGTCTTCACATCAATTTTTTAAACGAAAAAACCCCAAATTCCTTCCCCGCCCAAGAAAAAAAAGGTATCTCATCACATTCAAGTTATGATCTGCCTTTTCCTACTTTTTCATTGCCATCCCAGACACATTGGGCCTCCAGAGACCATTCCATACATCAGATGTTATCTGCAGTTTTCCTTCTTATACAGCACAATCTTTCCCTTGGAACTGGGCACCCACCACTCAGTTATGATGAAATATCCCATCCCCTAGCATAGAACTTCCTGGATATGCCCAGAACATTATACTACAACTACATCTTGTGATTTACCTGTTTACAGTCCTCTAACCTCTTTAAGATTTTACCCATGATCCCCCAAACTCAAAGAATGTATGCTCTGTAACTTGACATTCACACACCTTAAAGTTGCAGAGGTTGAGAAAGCACTGGCCTAACCAATTGTTCTGTTTACTGTTTCCAGTAGGATGTTGGCTGTTGCTATGGTATGCTGAACTTTAGGCAACAAGGAAATGTTGGGTTTTCTACCTCTGCAAAGTGAACAAGTCAAAAAATATTGTAGGGGGGCGGAGCAGGGGGAGACTGGGAAATGGGGAAAGAGGTTTCAAACTCTTGAGAGAATCCTGCTTACTGTTGGGAGTAGATAAGGCCAGAATTCTCTTGCCAATGTATACCTGTGTGCAAATAGAAGCTCTCAAGGAAACACCCCTGACCCACACGTCCCTCCACCCCATGCCAAAGATTGCTACTTCTAGACCAGGGCTTTTCAATCGGTGGTACGCGTACCACTAGTGGTACGCTGGCACCTGGCAGGTGGTACGCGTACGATGGGTTGAACGGCACTGTAAAAAAAATGTAAAAAAAAAGTGGATGAGGTGAAGCAGCAGCAGCGCCACACAGGCTTGTGGGAAAGTCAGCTGGAACTGCACGTTGCCTGGGTCCTACTCAGAGCCCAGGATCAAAGCATGCAGCTCCAGCTGATTGGCAGCGGCCTTGGGGGTGGCAGGCAGTCTCACACAGTCTTCAGGTGGAGATTCAGCTGGAGCTGCAGTCTTCGGTAGAGATTCAGCTGGAGCTGCACGACGCATTGCCTGGGTCCTGCTGAGAGCCCAGGATCAGCGTGCGCAGCTCCATCTGATTGGGGGTGGCAGGCGGCCTCACGCAGTCTTCAGGCAGAGATTCAGCTGGAGCTGTGTGAGGCATTGCCTGCCTGGGTCCTGCGGAGAGCCCAGGATCAGTGCGTGCAGCTCCAACTGATTGGGGGTGGCAGACGGCCTCACACAGTCTTCGGGTGGAGATTAAGCTGGACCTGTGCAAGGCATTGCCTGGGTCCTGCTAAAGGGGAGAGAAGAGAGGATATTAAAGGGGGTGAGGGAAGAGATGATATTAGAGGGGGGTGAGGACTACCTGTACTTTATCACTTTTTCCCGGGCTTTTTTTTGGTCATCAAGTTTTTGACACCTTGCTAGGCGACTGGTGGTACTTGAATATTGCCATATTCTAAAAGTGGTACAATCGGTGAAAAGGCTGAAAAGCCCTGCTCTAGACTGCATGCTTCTAATCTGGAGAACAGAAACCTGTACCTGAACCTGAATTCTGTGGAATGGGGTGATATCCTTTTTGCTGCCTGTCTGAAAAATGATCATATATACACGGAGGCCACTCAAAGCTTCCTTCTTGCTCCTCACATATTCGCGTATCCCTCAGCCTGTGTGTGCTGTAGATTCCTGGGATGCTTGTGGAACCTTCAGGCAGTTTCCTTTTGGCAAACCTCCTTGTCGGACAAAGGAGCCTGTGTGCAAGCAGGTCTCTTTGCATCAGCCCTGCAGGTCCTTCGCAGCCCCCTCCCCACCCACCCGTGGAGGGGTCTGTGTGCAGGTACCATGCATGTGCGTGCCCGAATTCTGAAGAATGGAAAAGGTTGTGTGTCACCACTCAAGAGTTGGGTTGTCACTCTGGAATGGCAAAGCAAAAGCAGTGGATGTTAGCTTAGGGGGAGTGCAACAGATGGAAATCAGCATAAATACCTGAGAGATGAATTGTGCATCCCTGGCTGGGGTAGATACAGACCTTGGACTGCTGGTCCAACAGGAGGCTGCAACAGGATGGGACAACAGGGCGAGAACTATTACACAGCCAGAGCTAGAAACTCTATGAAATGGGACGACACTATTTTCCCCTTTCCAGTTCTCCATCTTTTAGTCCAGAGCTCACATTCCAGATACCAAAACACTTTCAGGGCCAGGAAGTGGATGAGGTTTGGAGCTGTGGATCAGTCCTAGGCAACAATCCAGAAATACGGCAATCGTACGCATGGCTGTTCTAAAAGGAGATCTGCTTAGGTCAGGGGGGCTTACTTCAAATAAATAGGAATAGGATTGCTCCCTTAGCGACATTCTTAACAGAGCTTGTAAACATGGCCCTTTGCCAATTTCTATTTCCCCCCCTCTGGCTTGGGTTTCAATAACTATTGTAAACAAAGGGTTTGTATGTGTGGAGATTTCCTACAAACAGGATAAAAATGGAACCTATGGAAAGTTTAGACTAAGGCTCCCATTACAAGCCCCTTGGGATTAAGTGGCCCATCGGCAGAGCCAGGTCACTGGATCCCTACCTGCGAAAGCAACTCTGATAAACACACTGTCTATTAATAACGGCATGGCAAACACTTTTAATAGTGTTGGCCCCCAACACTTTTCTCTTATCAAAATCCTATATCTCAGTCCATCTGGGTTTCAATTATTATGTTTTCCATCTGCTCAGATTTGGAGATCTGTTTCTCTATCAGGGACTTCAAGAGACATCCCTCTTCTATAAAAATGGGGCGCTGTCATCAGCAACTGTAATTTGCGGCCATTGTGATTGTGTGCCTTTGGTGAGGAGGTGGAGAAGAAGGAGTCACTTCTCTGCATGCCAAGTAGGTTCAGAAAAAGATAATATTTTTTTCAGCCTGGGGGAAAGGAAACACACACACACACACACACACACACACCAGAGAGAGAGAGAGAGAGAGAGAGAGAGAGAGAGAGAGAGATGACAGAGAGAGAGACAGAGAGAGACAGAGAGAGAGAGAGAGAGAGAGAGAGATCAGCTGGATCACGTCTCCTGGTCTCCACCTTGTGGCTATTTTTATTTAGCAATAAAAATGCAACTGAAGGCAAAATAGAAGCCAAAAAAAAAATTCGAAAGAAGTATGACATTTATTTTTGTGAAATTTAAGAGTACTACTAGAAGAAGAATCTAGAGCATAGAATAGGCATTTAGTGCAAATATTCACGGGATTAACTTCTACTTAGAAGCTATTATTTCTGTATTTATAAATAAATAGTAACTGGTCTGGTTAAACATTGCAGGAGTTTTAATTCAACACATGAGATAACCAGCTTGGGAAAGCTACTAGACATACTTGCTCAAAATTAAATCAATTTAATTAATAGACTTCGCTTATGAATTCTCTGACAGTATGTGCACAGTATGATATAAAATTTGGATGCTATATCTGATGATAAGTATTATAAGTGTTCAGGACCGATGCAGACCATCATAGCACATAAGGTCTTTCTTGTGAATCCTTATTTGTAGCATATCAGGGGTAGGAAGACATTGTTTTCTATATTATTCTGCCAGCCACATAATTATGCAGGTGGATTCAGCCAAACCATACAAGACTTCAGCTCCCTCTCCCTCTTTTGGCATCTGCTTTCCAAGGAGAATGGAATGCAGTGAATTACTTAATGGCTTAATTGCTCTACTACTTCAAGGTTAACTATCTCCCTGCCTGCTTCTGCCAATATGGCAGTGTGCCTATCCTAAGCTGTAGTTAAAAGTATCTCTATTACTAAATTCTCCAGAAAAATCAATCAAAGGTTTTCAATTAAATTTAATCATCTATCACATCTATGACACATTGATCTTTTTTTTCTCATTCCTTTGGATTCTTGTCTTTCTCTGGGTATCTGTGCTAGGTAGACAGATCCCTGGCTGCTTCCTTCTCTCTCCGACATAGTCATTGCTCTTCAGTGTCCTTGAATCGTCCTGGATCCTGCATCTTTTGGCAATCCAGGATTGCCTAATTCAATGTTTGCCTACTAGCTGTTCTCCCTCTACTACATTATCCAGTTTCAACACAATGAACTTCCTTTCAATTTCTTGGCCCATTACAACTTCCCCTCCTTATTGAAGACCTTGGGGTGCAAATCCCTTCTCTGGGTCTTTTCCAGCCTCAGGTTATTACTACAGGTACAGTTTCTCTCCCTGTGGGATTACTTGCAGGTTAGCAGGCAGCGTTTGCCTTCTCCCTTCTGTAACAGAAGGCATAGCTAGCCTGGAATAATGGGATATTTTTAAATCCATTTGCATCGTACTTGACAAGAGTAAAACGTCTTGAACTCAGGTATCCTTCTGGACTGACATGTATTCTACATAGATTGTGGTACCCTTTACAGGTAGCCCTCAACTTACAACCACAATTAACTGAGACATTTGTTAAGCGAGTTTTGCCCCATTTTATGACTGTTCTTGCCACAGTTCTTAAGTGAATCACTGCGACTGATAAGTTAGTAACCTAGTTGTTAAGTGAATCTGGCTTCCCCATCGACTTTGCCTGTCAGAAGGTCGCCAAACGTGATCACATGACCTTGGGATACAGCAGCGGTCATAAAATATGAACCAGTTGCCAAGCATCTGAATTTTGATCACACAATCATGGGGATGCTGCAAAGGTTGTTAACTGTGAAAAATGGTCCTAAGTCACATTTTTCAGTGCCATTGTAACTTTGAACGGTCACTAAAAGAACTGTTGTAAGTCGAGGGCTACCTGTATTTTTAAACTTGTACAATTTATCAGAAAGCTTCAGCTCCTTTTAAACTATTTTTTTCCTCAGAAATAGCGATCCCAAAGCCCAGCCTCTGTTTTTTCATTGGAAGCTTCTGGCAAGCCTGGATCAGCCTTGATCCCATAATGTCGCTTTCAGTTGTTGTGTGACTTAAGAGCAGAAAAGACAACAGCTAGCTGCATCTTTGATGTTTCTTTTTTTCTATCTTTTTCCCCCTATCTTTATTAAAAAAATAAAAATTAAAATACAAAACTCCAACAAAAATTTAAAAAACACAAAAATACAAAACAAATGAAACACTGAAAAAAGTGCATTAAAAAAGAAAAAACCAAGCACATATGCACATATTATCCCCCCCAATTGAATATTGATTAATAATTAATATAATATTGGTTTCCCACCCCTTGCAAAACAGGCCCCCTCAAAATTTTAAACTACTAAATCTATTTGCAAATTATTGACCTGTCATCTATATACTATATTAATGACAAAATAGTT
This sequence comes from Azemiops feae, assembly GCA_023970755.1. Classification (NCBI taxonomy): domain Eukaryota; kingdom Metazoa; phylum Chordata; class Lepidosauria; order Squamata; family Viperidae; genus Azemiops; species Azemiops feae. The sequence goes on from JALGBA010004283.1 coordinate 2,488,524, forward strand.
AAAACAGGAATAATAATAATAATAAGAAGAAGAAGAATAGTAGTAGTAGTAGTAGTAGTACAGGTTTAAAGTTTCAAAACCCTCTGTTAACAAATTGTTATTGTAATCATCTAATAGAAAATTTACTATGACATCTTATCTATCACAAATCATCCAAAGAGTTAAGAGTAATCCTGGATCAAATACCCATTTTTGTTTTTTAATACCATCTCTTATCTCTTGTTGACTAATAATATAATAGATTCAATCTCCACAATCGATCTATCTTTCCAACAAAATTCACATGAAAGTGGTTTCCGATTAAGAGGGATAAATCCATTCCCCAATCCTACCGTGTTTTCCCCAAAATAAGACCCACCCAGAAAATAAGCCCTAGCCTGATTTTTTTGGCGTGCACTTAATATAAGCCCTACTTCAAAAATAAGCCCTAGTTAAGAGCCCGCCCACTCCGTCCCACTTGCTTGCTGCCGCAACGGGGCAGGAAAGCGCGCGTCGCACCGGTGCCATCACCATGAGCTGAGGCGAGGCAGGTGCCCCATGTGCCCCACACCCACTTACTTCAGGGCCCCTGCAGTCAGGCCACTCCCCACTTGGTGACCTCCCCCACCCATTCAGTGACCCAGCTGCCCACCCGCCTCTTCCCTTTCACTCCCCTTCCAAGCAGACTGCCATGCTATGGGGGATGGGACGGGGAGGCTTGGTCACCTTACCTGGTCCCCCTCTGCCGTTTCGGATCCAGGGGGGGGGAGTGACAACAAAAGGCTCCACCGCTGCAGCGCAACAGCCACGTCTGCCACTGGAGAGGCTTTTTTCGGTCTCGGCCACCCTCACTTCATCTCGCAGATCACCTGGCCAGTGGTAGCCGCTGCCTCCTTCTCCACCAACTCTCCCATGGCTTGCCCCATGTCCAGGCGGTGTGTGATGACCCAGGACACAGCACAGAGGCAATGCAGTCAGCTGGCAATTCAAACCGCTCTTTAATTGTTTCAAATTTTCCCCAAATGCTCCCATGTTTCTGGCAAGCCTCCAAATACAAGACGACACACACACCTTCAGCCCCTTCTGGCTGCAAGCAGTTTCACATACAGTCTGATTAGGAGAGGAATGTACTCAAGGCCACGAAAATAACAAGGAAATGACACATATATCATAAATCTAACGAGTCTGTGTGAATACACGCTTGCCTAAGCAGATTCAAAAGGGAAGCCAAAATACAGTCCGAGATCTTTATCCAAGCAACGTTGTCAGCCAGTCCAATGGTCAGAGTTTCCGGGTTTCCAAGCAGAAGTCACAGAACAAGAGATCACACACAAAACTCCAAGGAATCAGCATTTGTTCCTGACAAATGCCTCTCCCCACAGCGTCTTCTTAAATCTCATTCTCCAGGTGTGCCTTGTGGAGAGGGGCGGGACGCTCTCCTCCCAAGTAGTTGAGCCTGCCTGCGTTGTTCCCTCCTTCTCTCCACTCTCCAGCCCTTGCTCATCGCCTGAACTCTGTCTCTCCTGTTCCTCCTGTCCCACTCCTGAATGGCCCTGGCCTGCCTCAGCCTGCTCTTCCCCACATTCCTCTGAAAACCACAGACACCCTTCCAGCTCATTTTCCTCATCAGATTCAGGCTCCGACAGAGGCATGACACAGCACAAGCTTCCCCTGCCGCCTCCCTCCGCCTGCCATACTCTATCCTTTTGCAAGCAGATGAAGCTTCCAGTCTCCATCATTTCTCCATCTGGGCAAAAATTGTTTGGGCACCTATGGGATGCTTGGAAACGGAGCAAATCACTCTGTTTCCAAGTGTTCCATAGGCACCCAAACACTTTTTGCCTGGACGGAGAACTGATGGAGACTGGAAGCTTCATCTGTTTGCAAAAGGAAAGAATGTGGCAGGCAGAGGGAGGCGGCAGGGGAGGCTGGCGTCGCCTGGTCCTTTGGCTTCCCCCACCTGTCCATGGTGCTCTCCTCCTCACCTGAAGGCGCATTCCACCAGCACTGCCCTCACCTCCCGAGTGTCTGCCCTGGGAAGCCCTGTAAGCCATTGCGGCCGCGGGCAAGCAGACGTTGGGAGGGAGCGGGCAGGTGGCCGCAAAATAAGACATCCCCCCAAAATAAGCTCTAATGGGTCTTTTGGTCCAAATATATATATATATATATATATATATATATATATATATATATATATATATATATATATATATATATATATATATATATATATATATATATATATATATATATATATATATATATATATATAGAGAGAGAGAGAGAGAGAGAGAGAGAGAGAGAGAGAGACATAGAACTAACGGAGCTAACAGCATTCGCTCTCTGAAGTTCAACCCTGCATTCTTTTACAATAGCAGAAGCCTGACTGAATGGAGAAGTGATAAATTATATATATATATATATAAGACCCAATCTTATTTTTGGGGAAACACAGTAGGAAAAGTTAATTTATCACTTCTCCATTCAGTCAGGCTTCTGCTATTGTAAAAGAATGCAGGCTTGAACTTCAGAGAGCGAATGCTGTTAGCTCCGTTAGTTCTATGTCTGTACCGTCCATATCTCTTTCCAATGGGTCAAATCACATTCCTTTTGTGAATCCAATTTATCCAGAGCTACATGCATCTCAATATTTTCCATAGCCATTATCATTTCATCAAACTTTTTTTAAAAAAACTTTCAACTAAAAATTGCATGCTACCAAAATGTCTTTTTCCGGATATCAGCCACCGGATATCAGCATCTTTGATGTTTTTAAGAAAACCGCATCGTTATAGTCACTGGGAGTTGTCTTCCACTTAATGAGGACTTTATCTTTTCAAACTAGAAGGTATCCAGAGTAAAGACATATACCAGAGAAAGATAGAAAAGTCCTTGGGAGAACCCAAGCTCTGCAAAAGAGATAAGGCAAGGAAATCATTTGACTGGGATAGATGTGGCTTAAGTAGAGCAGTTGGCAGCATGCCAAGCCCTGCCCAATTTTTTCTCCAATAGGGATGAACTGGGGAATCTTTCTTTTGCTGACTTCTACCCAGGGCTTTTTTTCTCATAGAACGCTCAGAACGGCGTTCCGGCACCGTTTTTGGATGGAACCTTGTAGGGTAGGCAAAGTGGGTTGTATGAGATGTGTGAGTTCCGGCACCTTTTTTTTTTTTTTACAAAAAAAGCACTGCTTCTACCTATACAACACATTTGATCCAGTTCTTTTCAGTTTTCAGAGAGGTCTCCTGCTGACATATAGAAAGATAGTCAGAGTCCCGACCCCTTCATATATATTTTTTCCCAATGTGTCCTTGGGAAGGATTTTTTTTTTCAAACAATGTATTCAAACAATACTGGTAATTTTTTTAAAAAAAATATTATTACAACACACACTGGAAATTCTACATCCAATAATTCACCAGCAGGTGGCAAAGATATCTCTCTATAATTATCGAAGATGTTGATTTCTAAGATTACATCCATGAGTAACATTCAACAGAGGCTTTAGTTAGTCAGTATTCAGGCATTGGTAGCAATTGGAGGATTATGGGCAAATATTCTCCATATTCCTTCATTGAACATTGAACTGCAAGACTTAGCTATAATAACGAAAATGCAAAAGACCTTTTACCCCTTAGGTCTGCAAAATATATCTGATGACAAAGAAAAAGATTTTTAAAAAGGGAAATGTTAAGGGAAATGTCACAACTTGAGAGACAGGAAATGAAAAGAGAAATGGAGGGAGAAAGGAACTGGGAGTTGTTTAAGGAGTATAAATGGGTGGAATCCCCCCCCCCCAAATATCCTACCTAAATTGTTTTCCTCATGCCAAGCAATTTTCACAAAAATAGAAAGAAAATTTGTGGGCGATCTATTCGCCCTGGCTTGGAAAGTGACTTGGCAAAGAAAGAAAGTGAGAATCAGATTTAAAAAACAGAAGACTTGATCTTCTAGAGGGGGCATTACATGTTTAAATACTTTTTTTGAATAAGATTAAAAGAATGGAAGACTTTTAGATATAATTAGACTTTTACAGTGAAAGATATGATTTAGAATTAAGATAGCATTTTTTTCTCTTTTTTGATATGGGAAATATTAAGATAAGAGGAGGATCGATTTGAATAAAACTTTCAGCTATATAAATGTAATTAATATTCAGAAAATCATAACTGATAAGGATATTTCAAATACTGATAGGAAATCAAACTTTAACAAGAGCACGAAAAACAGCACATAAAACCAACCAACCAGGAGATTGGGTAATTTGGATTTACAAAAGAGACTTGTTAAAGTTTTAAAAGACTTGGTGAGAAGGGTCAAAAAGAAAGAAAAGAAAAGAAATCAAGTCTTGGGACGTTATTTGAAGGGATTAAAGATTGTTAAAAATAAAGAGAAGTAATATAAAGTTGGTTTATTTGATCAAGGTTAAAATAGATGGTGTAACCCTTGATAGATTTGTTGACCAGAACTGAATCGTGTGGTTTTAAGGATTTGCCTATAGATAAAAGAGGTGATATGGAATGAAGAGATTGTTTGCTGTGTTTTAAGAGACAGTGATAAATTAAAACTGTTTATATTTTTGAGACAAAGGAGGAAGGTACTTCTTTTTTTTTATATTGTTATCTTTTTTTCTTATTCTTCTTTGTATAATATTTTTCTTCTCTGCACTTTTTCTTCCCCCCCATCTATTCCTTTGTTTTTTGCAGTTTATTTTAGTTTTAATCTATACAATTGTAATGTTTCATAAAAATATTTTAAAAAAATAATCTTCAAATTCACGGTACTAGAAACATTTTGAAGATGGCATTCTTCTCATCTCATTTTTCCAAGTAAGTAACTATCAGAGATGGATAGACACTGGATCCTCATGAAACATTTGCATGACATACTGTATTTGCAACTAGGAAAAAAGTCATAATTTAAACAGTCCAACAGATACTTCCCTTCATCCTTTTTGATTTCTAACTTTGCTTCCTGACTTTATTCCCCATTTGTTTCAGTCTGCCCCAAATTATAACCTCTTTGCACTGGGTTTTTTTTTTGTTGTTGTTTTTTTGTACACACAGCAGATACCAACTAGCCAAACTCTTTCAGATGAAGAAGCCTCTGGTTCAGATATTTGTTATCTTTGGACTTGGTTAATACCAGATGGGAGATGGGAGGTCCCAACATGTACAGTATGATAGATAAAGGCATAAAAAATATCCTTTCTGGTATAAGGCAATAAAAAACTGTATTTATAATCTTTCTGTTGCCAGGAAATCATAGAGTTGAGCTCAATTTACCTTTAAGACCCATCAGCCAGCTAATTTACATATCAGTGTATATGCTTGGATGAAGTTTTCTTAGCAGATCTCAGTCATTAGCTATCTTTCTGTCTGAAGATACTATATAGTCTAAGAATGAATAACTGATGGCTTTGTACATGTTTATTGAACTGCAATTCCCAGAGGATCAGTGAGCAAGCTGTCTGAAATGGAAACTGTAGTTCGGCAGTCTACAGAGAGCCACTGATCATTTAGCTATGATATCTACTCTAGATGTGATAAGTGAGGGAAAGGATAAGTTCACTGGCTTCCCTGCCTTTCATCCCCAACCTTTGTGTACAGAGGGTGTCTATAGTAGCAACTTTCTCAATCCATGTGGGCTTTGCATTACTTAGTGCCCTGATTTTCATTCAGGGAGCCTTTATCGACAGAGCTATGTCCCTTTGTCTCTAGCTCCTATGCTAGTAGGAGGACAGGAATGGCAACAAAGAAGTGCCCAAATTGACAGATTCATCCACTATGTTTCCTGTGAGAGAATGTGCATTTCTTGTAAAAATGCAGCTTCGGGTTTTAAATCTTAGTTTACTAAAAATGTGTTTACTCTTGGAAGGACACCTATGGCTTTTAGCAATCCAGGAAACCACTAAAAATGACATAATACAAAACTGAGACAAGACTGAAGTAAAAAAGTAATGTTTATATGACTGAGGCCACATTAGACATGAACACACCCACACCCACACCCACAATAGAATAAAAAGTAAACAGGAGTTTTAGAAAGTATTTTGTAGAGAAAATTTGAAAATATAGATTCCCAGAATGGAGATGACAAAACTACAGTATAACCCCTCCCTACCCCAATTTCCAACAACAACAAATACAAAAATAGTAAATACTAGACAGCTCATACCCCATTGAATCATTGTTTCAGAAATATTTTTCTTCCTAAACAGAGAAACAGAATGACCAAGGGCAAACAAAAAAAACAGTGGGAGCAGGAACAACTTCCAACTTCCTGCCCATTTCCCCATTGATTTTCCTTGTGGGAATCTGGCAGGGAGCATTGGAAGTTTCCCTTCCCTTCCTTTCCTTTCCCTTCCCTTCCCTTTGCTTCCCAGTAGGCAGGTAAGTGGCTGCTGCTGGTTGGGGAAGGGAGCAAGGGATTGTCAGACTGGCTGGGAAACTGTCACAGAACATTGAAAATGAAAGTCATGTGACTGCAGCAGCAGCTGCCCAGCACAATCAATATGTGAGGCGGCCAAAAGTCCCCCAAATTTCATTTCCTAAGGAGTCGTGTCCCAGATTTTGGCCACATTCTGTAAGTTAGCCCAACTGAAGTACCTTGGTTCAAAAATTGTTGCTGTATGTTGCCTAGTTAAAGGTATTGACAATGAGAGTTTTAGAAGTATATAGATGAAAAAACCCTCAAAACAAATCATTTTTTTCCTTTTCCTCTTCTGATCTTAACTAAACAAATCTGTCTGAAGTTTCCATCAAACAATTTCCTCATTTCAAAATCCTGGACCAACCAAGAAAATTGGATATTTAAAAGGAAAAAAATTCATCCTCTTTTATCTTGCAGCTAAATGGGCTCCATTACAGATACCACTTGGAGAATATGCATCACAATAAAAGTTTAATGTAAGGAAAGATACCCATATTTCAAAGAAGAAAAGATCTATGTTGCTTTCAGAACAAACTGTCCTGATAACTAGGGAAAGATGGAGGATGGAGGGCTTTAATTAACAAGAGAGATATATGAATGCAAACTTCTTACATCAAGCAAGAAGAGACAAGGATAAATATCTTAGTCAATAATGTCAACAATATTATAGAGAAATATAAAAAGAAAGGAGGAAAAGGAAGCTTTTTAAGATCAAAGAAATTACAGAGAAACTTATAAATTTTATTTGTATCCCTCCTTTATCATTTTTACAAACAACCCAAGGTGCCGAACATATCCAACACATCTTCCTCCTGTTTCCCCCCACAACAATAAGTCCATAAGTTGGGCTGAGAAAGAATGACTGGCCCCAAGGTCTCCCAGCTGGCTTTCATGGCTAAGATGGGACGTCCGCCTTCACCACTAGGCCAAATGAGCAAATAAATTAATTAACCATTTTCACAGAAACTATCTGAAATAGGTAAATGAATATTAAGGAATTTACTCCACAGTCGATCAGCTGTCAAATAAAAAAGCACCAGATACCAATTAAAGGCTCACTAAATAGGAGAAAGCTGCAAGAGAAGTGCTTACAACAGGGTTCCCAATCTTGCAACTTTAAGATTCATGGACTTCAACAAACCAATAAATAACATCTGGAATAATTAATTTCCATATATGTTTCTATGTACATTAGCCATATATTTCCACAAAAACCTGGCACTGTCAAACTTCTAATGTGCAGTTATCTAAACTTGTCCCAGCATTTGGGGGGAAAGTCAGGTCTTAAAAGCTTTATGGAAGGCTAGGAGAGTACAGGCCTGCCAAACTTCTGGGGGCAGTGTTCCATAGGGCAGAGGTTGCCTCCGAAAAGGCACGCTTCCTAGCTCCTATCACAGTGGTGGCGAACCTATGGCACGCGTGCCAGAGGCGGCACTCGGAGCTCTCTCTGTGGGCACGCGTGCCGCCGCTGCCAGCAGCTTGCACAGGTCCATTAGGCTGCCGCTGCCGCCCGGGGTGGCAGCCGCACCCAGCACAAAGGAGGCGAAGCGGCCAGATAGCAAGCTCGAGTAGAGGTGGTAGAGCACGCCCACACCCAGCAAGCCAAAGGCCACCCCGAGCAGGAAAAGCCGGATCCCCATCGGCGCCATGGCCCCCCAGTCCCAGCTAGGATTGCATACCTCCCCCCATCTATGCTGGGCCTCCTGCCCACCGCCCCACCCGCCAGAGACCCCCTGGATCTCTCCCAACCCTGCCTGGCCCCCACAGGCGTCCCCCTCCCATGAGCAGCATCGAGGTGGCCATGCCCACACCAGCCATGCCCACGCAGTGGGCCACACCCCCATGCCCCCCCTGAGGGCACCACAATGCCCTGGCACTTTGCGATAAATAAGTGGGTTTTGGGTTGTGATTTGGGCACTCGGCCTCTAAAAGGTTTGCCATCACTGTCCTATCAGATGGCAACAAGGGGAAAGAACTAGGACTGTGCCCATCCTATCTGATCAGTAGGATGTCCTTTGGGAAAGGCAGTCCCACAGATAACCTAGCCCTGTGCCGTCATGGGCTTTTCTGAGCAAAAAATGGAGGACACAGGTGCATTAAAATTTGCTGTCTTTATTCTTGTAGCTTTTCACACAGTTTAATTGTATAACCATTATCTTCCCATATGCTCAGAGATATAAGAGCATGTGTTAGATGTCTGTTAGATCAGACCTCTGGCTCATCTGGTCCAGCAGTATGTTCTCACAGTGACCAACTAACTACACAAGGAAGGCCACTAGTCTCCCAACAGACTTTCCTTTGCCCACAAGATCCAAGGAAGAGACTTTAATATATAACAGCCCTAGCTTTTACCTAGAATATTAGCCTATCCTTAGCTCAGTATTTATTGACAACCAGAACTTTTCAGAGTTTAAGTCAGGGCTGTGGTCCTTGTTCTGGACCAACCAGTAGCTAAGAACTGTATGTTAGGATGTTTAGCATTTATAGGGTTAAACGCTGTTTCCTTAAGAAATGGCTTATGGGTAATGTAGTTTCAGCAGTCAGTTTATCTAGTCAGTGGGAGGAGTTCAAAGGTTTATGACTGTACTTCCTGGCTCTGTGCCATTGTTTGATTCTCTTCACATTGGGATCCAGCCTCATGGCTCGGACACAGCAATCATTCAACATGTGATTTATATACAGGACAGGAGGACATCACTGTCTTTCAACCTAATGATATGGATCCAGATTAATATTGCATTCCAGATGTATTTCATCTTAATCGTGAGTTGTTGAATATCTCTGTGAATAAAGTATTCTTCTTTGATCTGTTCATTCGAGTAAACAACTACCTGTCTACACGGAAGTAAGGCGCACACGGCCGTGGAAACAGGATAGTCCTTCTCCACCAAAATCCTAAAACTTTTGCATGTATGGAATAATGCTTTACCACTGTTACTATGGCTCATCCATAGAATGAGAACAAGGGATAGCGAGAGGTGATGATGGACTCCCAATGTGTCCAGTATCTCCCTTAGGGGACTACAGAGTGGATCTTTTGTCTCCTAAAAATATCTTGATTGTTTTCCTCTAATCTTCAAAAGAACACTGAACAACATTCACCCTCTCTCTGTTTGCCTTTCTCTATGCCTTCTTTCTTTTCCTTCTTGCTTTGCTATTCCATATTTATGTAACTTTTTTTCCCATGCTCTTTCTTCTCTGTTATCTGTTATTACCTTATTATCTGCAAGAAAATACGATGCAGTAATTATAGTCAACAGTGAAAATCCACACATAATTAGGTACATAAACCTAGCAGATTACTTTGCTCTTCTACCAGCTCTAACAAAACAATTACTGGTGATACATCTTGGCAAGTTCTTGTTCTTCTGGTTCAAAAATATACTCCAAAACATTTCATCTGGGTAACTATGTGCCTGCTTGATGCACCTATCCATTTTCATCAACGTTGTCTTGGCAGTATGGCAACAAGGTTGATTGCTGTTAAACCTTCATTAGTTATATGACTAATTATGATGCTGTGACACTTATACCTTCTTTCACTGGTTTCCATGAGACTCACATTGCACTGAGCCCTGTGAAAGTATAAAGTAAAAATGCCTTGGCTAGTGGGCCGTGCCAAGAAGGGAGGAGGGCAACCAGAAAAGGAGGAATAAACATCAGAAGGATAAAACATGACATTTGAAAGCAGAGGTGGGGAAATGCACCTGGCTGGAGGGGACGGGTAGTGCCAGGAGGTAGGAAACACCTTCCATGAAGACTCTCCCTGAGGTCCCACCCTCTGACGTCAACACTTCTTTAGGAATTTGTTTTCCAGCTCTTGCATCACTTTCAACACCCTCCCTGCTTCTCTGAGGAATAATACATGATAAGGTAATGTTTTTGACAACTTTTAGGCAATCCTTGATTGAATTTCCCAGGAGCTGGCTGCATCCCTCCCTCCCCTTTAAACTCTGTCCTGCTATAGAGAGGATGTCTTTGCTGCAGCTGCACTCAGATTTTACTCTGGAATAGGTTGGGGCAGCAGTGGGGACAATTGCCCTTGAATCAACATGTGGAGGAGATGCCATCTAAAGCATTGCTCATTATTCAAAGTGACTAGATGGAGCAATACTTTTCATTCAAGGCAGCTAAAACATAGCCCCAGGAGTTATTTCAATATTCTGGATTTGCAGGACCACTGACTTCAATTGATTAAAAAAAAAATGGCAATAGAAATATGTTGACGGTCTGAAGAAACTTGGGTGGGTCTCAAATTAACATCCTGCCCCAGGCCTCTTAGAAGGGCTGGTCTGGAGAATACCACTGTTTTCTACCTGTTACGTTTTCTGTTGAAGGAATGCCAGTTTCACTTGAAATTAAGCCAAAGGCTCCAATTCAAAACCTACTTTCTAAATGAAGAAGCATTACTGTACACACCTATTATATGCATTTCTGAGTAAGTTGCTACTATGAACCAGGAAGAATGTTTGGGATGCTTAGTTCTGGTCAGACATCTAAACACACAACCAATTTGTCAATATTGGGGGGGGGGGGGCTTCTCATCAACTTTTATACTTGCACAGAACTGCATTCTTAAACCTCTAATCTGGTTTCTTTCGTCTGCTGTTCAGTGGACAATAAAAAAACACTGCAATACTATGAACAGTTACACTGGAGTAAACTCCACTCAAACTAATGAGATCTACTTCTGAGTAAATGTGCAGGGACAGAATCGGGACTTGAATTTGAATTTGAGTATCAGGTTGGGTATTTCAGCTCCACTGTATAAATTTGTATCAGTCAATTTGCCAAATGCTGGGTTGTTTTCCTTGGGAAAGTTGTCATCATGAAAAGCCAGGTAAAGTAATACTTAAGCCAAACAAAGATTATAAAAGAAACAAGGAACCAGTAGTAGCTTTTCACATTTATCAGCCATCTAGAGTTTGGATGTCGGTTCAGCTTATTTTCATTCCTTGGTTGCTTCCAGATTCTGGGCCATGGGCCCCGACACACAGCTGCACTGTTTCAGTTCTTGTGGGGGTGGGGGTGGGGAGAAAGCTGGCAACCTCACACCAACCCCTGCTCCCAGGCCCACCCACATATTGCTGACAAGAAGAAATGGTCTGTTCCAACCGGAAAACTGCAAAACACCATGGACAACCTGAGCGTGTTTGTTTAGAGAAGTAAGTCTGGGTTGGTTGAATTTCCTCAAGTCAATGAAAGGCTTTGAGTCCATTCTGAGAACTAACGATCAGCTTTCTTCAGAACATAATAAAGGCTTTTTATAGGTCACTTGCCTTCAGTCACCCAGTGCAGAGATTAGCCCAGGATTCGCCTATGCAAGCATGCAACAAACATTTTATATAATGGCTGTAGAGGGGATCATTTTAACTTGCCTTTGCCTGCAAGGAGTCTGCAAGGAGGTTGCACAATACCTCATCCCAGAGGCAGCTGTATTTCAGCAGCACTAAATGGTATCTGGGTAGCCAGAGTCACAAGCAGTCTCCAAAGTTATTCTCAGTTCTTATGAATGTTGCTTTGTACAGTGACACTGAAAGACTGTGGGCCTAGAACACGGCTGACCATGGGTGAAATGGGATCTATTTTGAAACAAAAATGTCTGTAGGTCCTCCAGCTGGAAATCAAAACTCTAGAAGGATTTCAAGAGGTTGGTTTTAAAAGGTGAACAATCTTGACAAGGCGTACAGATGTGGCACTGGTGATGGCTGTTGAGGTGCATTTCATGTCTGTTCTATGTACTGAAATATGTACCACACTCCAACCTAAAGTGCCTTTGATCTCCTGCCCTCAAGTCTTAGTTGCCTGCCAGCAATGCCTGTTTGGTTACACCCCAGTCACTCAGATAAGCAAAGTTTGTCTTAGCCTGGCACCAGAATGCACAGCAACACTTTTGCTGGACAATGCCCACATCTGCATAGTAAAAGTTTTAGCATAATCTCCTAATAATAAACACCCATTATGCATAAAGGCATCATCCAATCTGAAACCATGCATGTTTTTGAAACATTCTGGTTGGCAGTTATAAAAGTTGGCAGTGACAACTTTGCATTTGGGATTTTTTTGTCTTATAGAAACATAGAAAACTGACAGCAGAAAAAGACCTACCGTAGTGGCCCTTTGAGTTTGTTTTTTGTTTTCTTTTAATTTATTATTTTTAGTTATTTTAATATTTTATTTTGATGTAAAATGTATGTGTGCGTGAAGGAGATATATATTTGTGCAACTACCAGCTTGTTGCATTTATACCAGACTTAATAGGGAAACTGCCAGAAGTGCCCCATTCGGCAGAGTTGATCTTTATTCCTGTGACATATTAAAGCCATATTAAAACTTGTGAAAGCTTAGTGAAGGTAGAACATATACATACACATATTATTTTTTTATTAACTTTTTGCTGCCCATTTCACCACATGCGCAATGTAAACATTACTACAAATATCCATCACCCCTTTGGTGCTTTAGTTTGGGAACTATCCTGGATGAGGAGGATTATAGGGGGATTTCCCTGCCATGAATATTTCAGCTAACTGGGCTTTATCAGCTCTGAGTAATGTGAGTCCAATCATATATATTTGAAAGGGAAAGCCTTTGAGTCAATGGGTTTAATTTCCAATTTAAGCAGGTTTATTTCTCAACAGCGCTCATGTTAATATTTCACATTAAGCTACATGAAGTGAAACATGTTAGAAAGAGTCCATTAAGTTCTTAGGGTTTTTTTTTTTTTTAAATCATCATTGCAGGTTACATAAGTTAGTGATTGTAGCTGGTAAAGCTAAGTATGCATCTATTTAATTTTATACTGCCAACGCAGGAGACCAAGGCTGCATTTAAGAATGGGAGGAGGTTGAGGGTGCAAAGAGAAGGAGCCAATCAGAAATGCAAGCATGACTAAGTATGGGCTAGTTTCATTTTTTTTTTAGCTATGATAAGTTAAAGCTACTGTTTTCCTGTGTTTCCCAGCTGAAAGAGAGTTTTGAGAGCTGCATAGGATTCTATAACTCTCCTCTATTTTACTGGATTCAGCCTATGTAAAGATACTGCTAGATAATTATAAATCTAGTTCCAATAGTCAGAGAAGAATCCAGTGAAAGTTTATTGTCTGGTATCTAAGCATCAAGTCACCTCTATACAGTTATGTCCAATCATTTTGGACAGGCCAAATGTCAGAGAGGTAAGTTTAAAATAATTCAAGACATAATACTTTTTATGGCAATTGTAAACTTGCACTTTACATACCCCAGAACTAGTCACCCAATAACACCTTACATGTGTGAGCAGAGGAATTCTGCATATTTACTTCACTGTGTTACTACCTCTGCATAGGCCCACAAAATGTACTTGGGTTTACAGTTTTCAGGTGATTTTGTACCAACCACAAAGCTGTCAGGAGAACAATGCACATGAATCAAGCGCTGCGATTCCAGCTAACTCACCCCCCACCTTCTTAGGATGCCTCTGAGATTTTAAGAAGCAGCATGCAATGTTTCGACACCTTTGCATCATTAGTGGTCAAAAATCTGAAGGAATGTGGCACCCTCCTTTCTGATGACTATCACATTTATATAAAGGTGGCATATATACATTTTCACCAGCTACGACTGACTTTTATCAGATGGATTCAACTACCTTAATTTGTCAGTCGGAAAAGATGCTACCAGACTCCTTAGGATTTGAGGCCACCATAGGCAAACAGGGCTCTCCTCCTACAACAACAATAACGTCGGTGGGGATCCTGCTTGGATGCTGCTTCTGCTTAGACGGCAAAGGAGAGGAAAGGCTTCTCCCTCATGTTCGGACTTACTGGCCCCGCTTGGTGCACAAGGCAGAGGACGCCACCACCCTCCTTCAGCTGCTCCTCTGCCACCAAGTGCCCAGGAAAAGAGTTCCAGCCTGGGCCGGGCTGGAGAGGCACTTCCTTAGGGTGGTTCCCGGCGGCAGCCCGTCTCAGGTTGTTCCTCGTTGCTTGCGTGGGTTGTCGGGCGGCTTCCTCCCAGTTGCTCCTCGGCGGCAGCGCCCTACAGTAGGCTGCCTCCCTCCCTAAAGCCACTTTAGGGCAATGGGGAGAGAGGCGGGATCGCCAGGCGCCTGGGGAGGAAGAGGCACTCTACTGGAGGCGGGCGCAGAGGCGGCGGCGGCGGCTTGCACAGGGCGACTCTGCCGCCGGGGAAAGTAGCGAAGGGGGGCACGGCCGCCCGGAGCAGGTGGCCACAGCGGACGAGCCGGATCAGGATTCCCCGTCCTACCAGGACAGACGACCAGAGACCACCGACCTCAGGCAAGTGGCTGGGATACTACTCTACACAGCTCACGTCTGTGGCCGCGCCGGCTGGGAGCGATGGAAGTGCTCACTCCACGCGGCCGAAGGGCAGCAGCGACTTGGAGAAGGCAGGCTGGCGTCGAGGGCCCTGGTGGGGAGGGAGAGAAGACAAGGGATGGCATGAATGTGGAAGAGGCGTCGGGAAGGAATAGAGGCGGTTAGCAAAAAGCGTAACCCGGTGCGTCCGTTTCCCACGTCCGTGTGAGCGAGGCGAGAAAGGGGAGGATTGACCCAGGGGAGTTCGCTAAGTTGGACCGAAGTCGTCCCGCGCCGAGCGGCTTCCCGCTTCTTTGCCTGTTTGCCCCCAAAAACATCCCGGCGCGGTGGGAGAAATGAAGGAAGCAGGAAGGCTTTTTTTTCTTCTTCTCCAAAGCGGGGTGGATTTATTTCAGCCCTGGAGACTCCTTGACTGCCCAGGGTCAGAGACCACCTCTCCCCACAGCCGAGTACTTCTGTCTTGTTGGCGGAGGGCTGGTGGGGAACGCGGGAGACTTCTGGCGCCTTCAGTTTCGGGGGACAAAACTGCTGAAGATACGGTAGCTACTGCATTCCCTTTTCTGTAAAGAAAAGAAAAGAGCCGCTCCTGATCACTTTCGGGCACCTCGGGGCTCCCAGGCAGCGACCCCGCCCCGGTGAGGGCAAATGAGGCCAACAAGAGCTTCTTCCCAGAGTATGAAACGCCCTTTTGGGCCCAAAACTCCCGAGTTTGCTGGGAGGACTCTCAATATGCTCAGGCTTGGAAGGGCCTGCTCTCTATCCTTGTATTATAAAGGCGTTGTGCTGACCCCTGGCTATGAATAAAATAGGCCTTTAGTAGAGAAATGGTGCCAACACCGACCTGTGGTGCTGTATAAGGCCAAGCGATCCTATACAATTAAATGGGGGGAAGGAAGGTAGAGAATCCAGTTAAATGGAGAAAGCTGATTTCAATCAGTTGTAAGCCATGCAGCTGAGTTGTTTCCCCAGTAATATGTTCCCTTCAGTTTAGTCAGGCTGGAATTAGTGTACCCTAAGCCAGTGTTTTTCTCAATGTTGGCAACTTAAGTTGTATGGACTTCATCTCCCAGAATTCCCTAACCAACATATGCTCCTGCTACTCTCTGTCCATCCAGGAAGTTTCAGAACTATTACAACCCCTGGAATTCTACAGTTAGGAGGAAAAGATAACGACTGGCAGAACGCTTCCATGAACACCAACTGGCAGTCAAAAGGCACGACGAAAATTCTTTAATTTCACAAAATATAGGGAGATTTAACCACAGTTTCAGTTGGAAAAATGTGACAATCCTAGACCAGGCCAAATCCAAAAATGCCAGGGAATTTCTAGAAGCTCTGACAAATCAGCCAACAATAGACACATAGACATTAACAATGTCTATAGACTATGCAAAAGAGGCAATCAAACAGTCCAAAAGAGAAAAAGGCTCCAGCACCTCCCCACCAGTAATCAGGACTCAGATCAGCATAGATTAATTCCAAGGTCAACCTCAGACCAACAATCAAGTAAAGCAATACCCCAATCAAGAAACTGCCAAAGATCCATTAGTAAACAGCCCAACCAAAAAATCCCTAAGACCACCCACACCCACACAGAGGCAAGACACCAGAATATAAACAGACAGCAAACAGCACTCCTTACTAGCACTGATGATGTTACCTACTTAGGGTAATGAAATGTCTGCAAGAAAACAAGCAAGCTCAGAGAGCACCAAGGACCCCTCAAAGGGAACATACTCCAGGGCAATGGTTTCATCAACAATATTGCTATTTAGCTATGCTGGGGCTACAACAGCTCCCAGAGTTATCTGGAAATTATCTTAGGCCAGTATTTCTCAAGGTGATAACTTTAAAATGTGTGGATTTCAATTAGCAAATTCCCCAGCCAGTATGCTGACTGAGGAATTCTGGAACTTGAAGGCCATACAACTTAAAAATTGCCAATGTTGAGAAACTCTGGCTTAAGATATGCTAATTCTAGCCTGAGTAAACTGAAAAGAATAGAACTGACCAGCATAGGGTCACTTGCCCACATTGGGCATCTAGATGCACAGGGGAAGTTCACAAGCCTGGACTGAAGGGTGATAGAGCTCTTGGTGTATCCCAGCAGCCAGTATTTAAGGTCTGCCTATGATTCATGGAGTGGTAAAACCTAGAAGTTACTGTTAGCTTGATTCTCCATAAACCTGTCAAATCCTTTTGTAAAGCACCCAAACTGGCTGCCATGGCCACACCTGTTCGCAGCAAATTCCACAGATTTCTTAAACCCGGTGAAGAAATTTCCTTCTGTTGACCCTGAGCTGCACTGCAAAATAGCAAAGTTTTTTTTTTTACAGAAATTGAAGACTACAAAGCAGAATATCCAGGGATCTGATTTGCTGGCCAGTTGGGTAAGTTAGGCAGGTCCTTGTCAGTTTACTTGGGATTACTTCCATTGTTAGGCAGAATGGGCCTTTCAGGGGGGCAACTTAGCTGAGAAAGTCCATTGTTTAAAGGAGATGGAATGTTGATGTAATCAGTCTGATTGAGGATGGAAGACTGGCATTTGTCTCTGTTGCAATTTCCTTGTAAAGGCTGCCCTTGGGCCAATCTGGTTTTGATAGGATTAGGGCCAGGCAAAGAAAGGAACTTAGTTTGACCCTGATTTCACAGAGAAAAAAGGTGCAATGTCCGTTTTGTTTGTTAAGTTTATTTTCTCTACTACAGTATTTCCCCTTTGTAAGAAGCCCAGCTGCTATAGTGTTTCTTGGAAGGATGCTGTTCCAGCCTTCAAATCATTTTGGTAGCTCTTTTCTGCGCTCTCTGTAGCTCTCTAATATCCTTTTTAAGGTGTGAGTGGAACTATACACAATATTCCAAAGATAGTCTTGCAATTATATAAGGACATTGTTCTATTACTCTTTATGATGACTCCAAATATGGAATAGACTTTTTGATTGAACCTGCACCCTTAATTATCTTTGTGTTAAGTCCCATACCTGGTCAGTCATTTGCCCATTAACGTACAGCTACCTGAGCTTTTTTTTAAAAAAAAAATTGTGTATCGTTTTACACTGAACTGCAATTGTATTTGTCATTGTGAACTGTGTTCGTCATTTTGAAACCTATTCGCTCAATATTAACAATTTTCCCAATCTTTGTTTGATTTTACCATCTTGTTTGGGCATCAACAATTTACTTCATAACTCACTTCTTCTTAGTCCAGGATCATTGTGCAAAACCAAGTTTTGTGGTTATTCTGTGGCTGTGTAGTTACCTTACCTCACCTTACCATACCTGCAGGTCACTGTAAAATCTCTTTGGCAGGTTGTTGTATAATCTCTAGTTAGGTAGTCATTCTTAAATGTAAGATAAGATGTAGAACCCGTCCCCCATGGAACATAATTAGCCATGTTCTACACTGGGTGTTACACCCTAGAAACAATGATTTTTTTTAGGGCGTTTTATTTTTAAATACATTGTTTTCCTTCAGGAACAATTCTTTGATTTTATTATCTCTCCAGGGACCATTGTTGTACAAGCTTTTTCTACATGCCAGGAGGGTGCTGAATAAAGAGTGAAACGTTTTTAGGTTCCATCTTCAACATACGTTTTCTACCGGAGAATCTGTGGGACTTTGCACGACCTGGTCTCTTATTTTACCTGAATTGTGGGTGGAAACTTTGTACTTTTGCAGACCCACCCATTTTGCTAAAAAATGGAGATTTAGGAAAAGAGGGCAGAGCTTTCCTCTTTTTTTAACCTTTCACAAATAAGAAACTGAGCTTGCTTATTCAACCTAGGTTATCAGCACTTGAATGTACCAGTTCTGTTTGATATAAGAAACTTGACTTTCTGGTATTAACATGAACCTCTCTACGGAAAGAAGAAACTGGAGGCCACAGCACTTTTGATTTATAAAGCATTTTTATAAAGCTGCTTTATAAATCTTGTTTGTGTTTGTGTTTTGAAGAGCCAACTGGAGCAACAGATCTCTCTCTCTCTCTCTCTCTCTCTCTCTCTCCCCCTCTCTCTCTCCCTCTCCCTCTCCCTCTCCCTCTCCCTCCCTCCCTCCCTCCCTCCTAGAACCTGGCTAGATTCTTCTGAATCTCAGAATTCACTGTTTGGATTTGATGGGCAAAACTTGCTTGGGAGAAAATTTTGTGGTAGCTAATGATTTATTTTTTTAACACATTTATTATATTCCTAATCAGTCCAATACTGTTGTAAGCCACCTAGAGTCACTGTGAGCGAGTACATGGCCAAATAAAATTTCTAAATAAATAAATACTGTACAGTAATTGAAGTTCTTTGGGCAATTACAGTGTAGCAAATACTATTGTTTCTTTAAAAATAATCCACCCACCATTCAAAAGAAGAAAAAACAATGTGCTTTAGTGAAGAAGGAACAGAAAGATGCCATTTTGTTTGCCCATATTTTCATTTATCTTCTTGTTACCTCCCAAAGTCAGATGTGCTTTTAAGAGATTACATTAAAAAAAAAATGAAAAGGAAATAAGGCTTCTCTGGGAACTAAGTGGATGTCATTCAGAAGTATGAGATGGGAGATAGGATTCTTGGCTTCTATATCTTTAAGGGAAAGGAAGGCAAATTAGAATAGAAAAATCTTTATATTCACTTATGCATTTATTTGCTCACTTAGATTGATAGGCTGCACTAGTAAGAAGACTCTGATAGTGTTAATAATTTAAATTTCTTTCCCCTTGTATTAGGAGATCTGAAGGAGAAAAGTTGACAGCTAAGCTTTCAGGAAGTCTTCCGAAATGGAAAGCTGCCATTTCAACACAATAGGAAAGGAAATTTTCCAGGAGAATAACACAAGTAATCTACGATTTGTGGATGTTCACTAACTTCTCTATAGTGGACAACACATTTAGGTAAACCTCACTTACTGTAGCTAGTAGCTAACATCAAGGAAGCAAATTCTATGATTCTTGAAAGACAGAAAAGGCTAATGGAAAAACCTATATAATAAGAGAAAAACCTGAAGGAATTTTAAATAATCCATTACAATCAATCTAATTTTTGTGTGTTTCTCCATCACTTTTTATCAGACTAAACCCCTCTTTGTCATGAATAAAAAAATACTACTCCAAAGGATGAAGCCACAGCATTTGAATTTATATCAGTATCACTCTTTCCTCCTATACATTGGAATGGGCATTTCCATTTGGTCCTAACACTCATCTGTATGGGAATTGTCTCAGTATTTTAGTATTGTGGATATCAACTAATGCACCTGAACATGACTTCATGATGATATTAAGTCTCATATTTCTGGGTAACCTGTTGCATACATATTGTTTGGGACATCTCTGACCAGGCCAGTGTAATGGGAACATAGTTACTATAGCAACCAGAATTTGAATCTATATTGACAGAAAATAGACTATAGGCAAGAATGTAGCTGAAAGGTTACAAGTATAATTCTTTTGGGCTGTTGTTGTCCTGATATCCATATAATGCCTGACTTGGTCTTATTACATTTCCATCTTAAACTAAAGAAAAAGACGATGACAGAACTTGGCATAGGCTATAAGAAATAAAATCATTTCTGCAATAATCTATCCAAGGGCTAGATTTTCAGATGATGACTAGAAATCAACCCCATTTTCACAATGGCTACTATCACGGTTGGGTGAGTGATTGGTCCTTTTGCTACCAAGTAAAGAAGGATGGAATATACACCCACACATTTACATGATGAAAATCTTAGGCCAGCTGAGGCAGAAGTCAGAAGTAGCTATAGCATTGTTATATATAATATTCTTTTTCTTTAATCTGTTGGACTAGGACTGGAGAGCCCTTCCTTAATTGTGGAAAACTCGCTGGGTGATTGTGGGGAAAAGGAAGAGGAGGAGGAAACTTTATATGTGCTATCTTAAGCTCCTGAATAAAAGGTGGGATATTAGAACTAAACAACAACAAAAGTATCTTCTAAGTATTGTGCTTCACTGGATGAACAGAGATATCCTCAAATCCCACAAAACATTTGATCATTGCTTGGCACTGAGAATTTTCTGAAATCTAATTACCATACTAAGATTTTCAGGGTTTATAGAAAACACTGAATTTTTAAAAATGATATATTTATATCCTGCTTTTTTTCCACTATGGAACTTAAGGCTATGTATTGTTGTTGTTGTTGTTAGTTGCGAAGTCGTGTCCGACCCATCTCGACCCCATGGACAACGTTCCTCCAGGCCTTCCTGTCCTCTTACCATTTTCTGAAGTCCATTTAAGCTCACGCCTACTGCTTCGGTGATTCCATCCAGCCACCTCATTCTCTGTCATCCCCTTCTTCTATTGCCCTCAAATCTTTCCCAGCATTAGGCTCTTCTCCAGTGAGTCCTTCCTTCTCATTAGGTGACCAAAGTACTTGAGTTTCAACTTCAGGATCTGGCCTTCTAAAGAGCAATCAGGGTTCATCTCCTCTAGGACTGACCGGTTTGATCGCCTTGCAGTCCAGGGGACTCACAGGAGTCTTCTCCAGCACCATAGTTCAAAGGCCTCAATTCTTTGGATCTCAACCTTTCTTATGGTCCAACTTTCCCAGCCATACATTGCAACTGGGAAAACCATGGCCTTGACTATACGTACTTTTGTTGGCAGGGTGATGTCTCTGCTTTTTAGTATGCTGTCTAGATTTGCCATAGCTTTCCTCCCCAGGAGCAAGCGTCTTTTAATTTCTTGGCTGCAGTCGCCATCTGTGGTGATCTTGGAGCCCAGGAAGATAAAATCTGTCACTACCTCCATTTCTTCCCCATTTATTTGCTAGGAATTGAGAGGGCCGGATGCCATGATCTTGGTTTTCTTAATGTTGAGTTTCAAGCCAACTTTTGCACTCTCCTTCTTCACCGCATCAAGAGGCTCTTTAGTTCCTCTTCACTTTCTGCCATTAGAGTGGTATCATCTGCATATCTTAGGTTGTTGATATTTCTCCCGGCAATCTTAATTCCAACTTTTGATTCATCTAGCCTGCCTTTCTCATGATGTGCTCTGCATATAAGTTAAATAGCAGGGTGACAGAATACAGCCTTGCAGGACCTTTCCCAATTTTGAACCAATCAGGGTTCCGTGTCCAGTTCTCACTGTTGCTTCTTGACTCCGCATATATAGGTTTCTCAAGAGACAAATAAGATGGTCTGGTACTCCCATACTCTTAAGAACTTGCCACAATTTGTTGTGATCCACACAATCAAAGGATTTAGCATAGTTAATGAAGCAGAAGTAGATGTTTTCTGAACTCCCTAGCTTTCTCCATGATCCAGCGTATGTTGGCAATTTGATCTCTAGTTCCTCTGCCTCTTCGAAATCCTGCCTGTAACTTCTGGAAGTTCTCGATCCACATACTGCTGGTCTAGCTTGTGTAGGATTTTAAGCATAACTTTACTTGCATGTGAAATGAGTGCAATGGTGCGTAGTTTGAACATTCTTTGGCATTGCCTTTCTTTGGAATTGGAATGTAAACTGACCTTTTCCAATCCTGTGGCCACTGTTGAGTTTTCCAAATTTGCTGGCAAATGAGTGTAGCACTTTTACTGCATCGTCTTTTAAGATTTGAAAGCTCAGCTGGAATACTGTCCCTCCACTAGCTTTGTTGTTGCTCAGCTTTCCTAAGGCCCATTTCACTTTCACATTCTAGAATGTCTGGCTCGAGGTCAGTGACCACCCCATCGTGGTTATCGGGACGCTAAGCTCGTTCTTGTATAGTTCTTCTGTGTAATTTTGCCACCTCTTCTTAACCTCTTCTGCCTCTGTTTAGGTCCCTGCCATTTTGGTCCTTTATCATGCCATCTTTGCACGAAACGTACCCTTCATATCTCCAATTTTCTTGAAGAGATCTCTGTTTCTCCCTATTCTATTGTTCTCTTCTATTTCTTTGCACTGTTCATTTAAGAGGGCATTCTTATCTCTTCTAGCTATTCTCTGGAATTCTGCATTCAATTGGGTGTATCTTTCTCTTTCTCCCTTGCCTTTCACTTCCCTTCTTTCCTCAGCTATTTGCAAAGTTTCCTCAGACAGCCATTTTGCTTTCTTGCATTTCTTTTTCTTTGGGATGGTTTTAGTTGCTACCTCTTGTACAATGTTGCGACCTCTGTCCATAGTTCTTCAGGCACTCTGTCTATCAGATCTAATTCCTTAAATCTATTTGTTACCTCTACTGTATATTCATCAGGGATATGATTTAGTTCTTACCTGAGTGGCCTCGTGTTTTTCCCTACTTTCTTCAATTTAAGCCTAAATTTTGCAACGAGAAGCTCATGATCTGAACCACAGTCAGCTCCTGGTCTTGTTTTTACTGACTGCATAGAGCTTCTCCATCTTTGGCTGCAGAGCACATAGTCAATCTGATTTCTGTGTTGACCGTCTGGTGATGTCCATGTGTAGAGCCATCTCTTGGGTTGTTGGAAAAGAGTGTTTGCTATGACCATCATATTCTCTTGACAAAATTCTATCAGCCTGTGCCCTGCTTCATATTGTACTCCAACGCCAAACTTGCCTGTTATTCCAGTTATCTTTTGGCTTCCTACTGTAGCATTCCAATCCCCCATAATGATAAGGACATCATTTTTTGGTGTTGATTCTGTAAGGTGCTGTAGGGCTTCATAGAACCGGTCAATTTCATCCTCTTCAGCACCAGTGGTTGGGGCATAGACTTGGACTACTGTGATATTGAATGGTTTGCCTTGGATTCGCACTGAGATCATTCTGTCATTTTGGGGATTGTATCCCAGTATTGCTTTTCCTACTCTTTTACTGACTATGAAGGCTACTCCATTTCTTCTGAGGGATTCTTGCCCGCAGTAGTATACCTGATAGTCCTCTGAATTAAATTCACCCATTCCTGTCCATTTTAATTCGCTGATTCCTAAGATGTTGATGTTCAGTCTTGTCATCTCTTGTTTGACCACGTCCAGTTTGCCTTTATTCATGGATCTTACATTCCAGGTTCCTATGGAGAAAAAATCTTTACAGCATCGGACTTTCCTTTCACCACCAGATGCATCCACAGCTGAGCGTCCTTTCAGCTTTGGCCCAGTCGCTTCACTCTTTCTGGCGCTACTAGTACTAGCCTTCTGCTCTTCCCCAGTAGCATTTTGGACACCTTCTGACCTGAGGGGCTCATCTTCCAGCGTCATATCTTTTTGCCTTTTGGTACTGTCCATGGGGTTTTCATGGCAAAGATACTGGAGTGGGTTGCCATTTCCTTCTCCAGTGGATCACATTTTGTCAGAACTCTCTGCTATGACCTGTCCGTCTTGGGTGGCCCTGCACGGCATAGCTCATAGCTTCATTGAGTTACACAAGCCCCTTCGCCATGACAAGGCAGTAATCCATGAAGGAGAGGCTATGTATACAATATCCCAAAGCAGCTCACCAAAGTATTAACCAAACCTAGATGTGATTAGCTGTATCATCATTCAAGGAGTTTTTTTCATTTAGTGTTAACTTCAGAATTCGGAATAGAAATAAGTAATATTTGGTTTCCTGTATTTGACCATTCAACGTATTAAAAAAAAGTTAAAATATAAAGCATTTTAAAACATTAAAAATATAAAACATATTAAAATGTTATATAAAATACATTAAAATATGTTAAAATATAAAATATATTAAAACTGACAAATATCTATAAGGAACTGTGCTTTAATGGTAGTTAAAAGCTAGGGCTTTCCTGCTCTTTTGAAGCTTTGGATCATAATTCTGCCACTATCTCCAAACATGTTGAATTACAACTCAGTCAGAATGGCCTAAGATAGCAGATTGGCGAAGGTTGTACTACTCATTCCTAGTAGAAGTGAGGATCATACGTATTGAAACTTTATGAGGGCTTCTAATAGGAATAAATGCTTATAGGAATAAAGGGTAAATGTCAAACGAGAGACTTTTCAGTGGCTTGTTTTTATATTCAAGTTAACAGTAGATAGGAAAAAGATTTATGCAGCTTCCTTTTTGTGTATGCTTAAATAACAGCCTTAAATCCATAGATAATTTACACATTCCAGACATGCCTCGGATGATCGTAGCTCCTACATCGAGATTTGAATTAACTTCAGATTCAACTTAACATTCCTGAAATGGAGACTATTGTAACTTCTTGTGTTTTTTATGGCAGGCAGTATGATTCCAGTGGCTGAATTCAAGCATTTCACAGACCAGCAGCCTGCTTTCAAAGTACTCAAGCCTTGGTGGGATGTGCTAGCCGAGTACCTCACCATAGTCATGCTGATGATAGGCGTTTTCGGTTGCACTCTGCAAGTGAGTGAGTATGGAAGCAGACTACACAATTCCAGAACAAGATCACGGAGTCACTGACTGAAATTGCAGAAAGGGATACTTATGACTGAAAGCGCTTTGGAAATTGATTACATGCATTAGGAAGGGTTTATGATTTGAACCTGGGAAAGGGTAGGTTTTTTTTCAGCCTAGGGAGATTAGAAGTCATATAGAAAGATTGTTGGGCAAACTTTTCGTCCCCAGTGACTTCCTATATTGCAACAGGTTCATGCATATACATACACACTCCCATGAATTATTTACATATAACGTATCAGTCAAACATACTTAATTCCTCTCCCTTCCCCCCCTCACAATCTTGATCAAAACAAACAAATGGCTCATAGAGCAAATGAATCCAAAGTTCTCAAATGTCAAACTCAAACGGCCAGGGCCAAATTATGATATTTTGGACACATTATGAAAGGACATAATTGTCTTTGAGAAGTGTATACAGTAATGGTGAGAAAGGCGAAAGAAAAGAGAAAAAGAACAACTGACAATAACAGGAATGGACTCAGTTACAGTGGCAGAGATGGTGTAAGTTGGATATACTGAACTAATTCAGTACTACAGAAAACGTGACAGGTGGTATAGTAAAAAGACATTTAGAAAAACAGTATCATATACTGGGTGATGCAACAGAAACAATGAATGGACTTTTGTATCCCTCTATCATATATCTACTCAACTTGCATAGTTGACACTCTACTCCAAAGTCCATTGGAAAGAAGCCCCATAAAGGATTAAGGGACCTAGTAATATGTTTCTAGAATCCACCAAATCACAGTTATTAAAACACTGCTGGCATAAAGTAACAAATGCTGGCAAAAGAGTTATGGATGCTCATTTGCTGCACAGGGAGTTCCAGTCTCAGATTACTGCAGGATTCATCCCATCCCAGTATGTAAAAAAATAGAAAATCTAATAATACATTTTAGGCCTGTTTGGGCTACTCATCCAGAAGGATAGAATAATTACTGTGACAATGTTTCAGAACAAATAACATTTGGGGAAATGCCCATCACTAAAGATCTAGATGAGCTTATTCTCTGTTGTGCTACTTTTCTATGTGTAGGATTTTTAAAAAATATATTAAAAGGAAATTTTAGTTCTTGCACCTTGAAATGGCCAACTAAGATCAACTATTTTGGGAGTCTACCAGATCATTATTATGTGAAATAAACTGTTGTACTATATGTACTCTGATATATCATGTTTCTTATTTTTCTTTTCCTCACTTATATGTTGTGGCAGGTGATACATGACAAGATTATCTGCCTTCCCAATCATGTTCCCAGCGGTACAGCTTTTACTGATTTAACTTGCGAAGATTTCACCAAGAAGACAATCAATAAGTCTGAACCAATCAAGTCTTCTGTCCACCAGGAAATGAGTGGATTACAGAACAACCTAGACCTCCAACAGTACCGCTATATCAATCAGATGTGTTATGAGACAGCCCTTCACTGGTATGCTAAGTACTTTCCTTATCTTGTTGTTATCCATACACTCATGTTCATGGTGTGTGCCTCTTTCTGGTTCAAATTTCCTGGTACCAGTTCCAAGATCGAACATTTTATCTCCATTATGAGCAAATGCTTTGATTCACCTTGGACTACTCGAACCATCTCAGAAGTTTCTGAAGAGGAGAATACAAGCTCAGAAAAGGTGAATCGGAACAGGAAAGGTAATGTTCCCAGTGAACTGATTGAACTTTCTCCTACAGGAGGCTCTGTCACAAGAAGGAAAGTTGCAGAGTCCCCCTCCAGTAGCATGTTGGGCAAAAAGGAAGGCGAGGAAGCCAAGGCTTTGTTTGAAAAGGTGAAAAAGTTCCGACTCCATGTTGAAAAAGGAGACATCCTTTACACAATGTACATCCGCCAAACTGTTCTCAAAGTTTGCAAATTTCTAGTTATTATTGTCTACAGTGCAGTCCTGGTTCACAATATTAAGTTCATAGTGCCCTGTAGTGTCAAAATGGAGGATATGACAGGCTATGACCATTTCTGTTGCAATCATACCAAAGCCTATCTCTTTGCTAAGCTGGCCATGTGCTACCTCGCTTTTCTTGGTGTATATGGCATGACCTGCCTCTATACTCTTTATTGGCTCTTTCACCGGCCACTTAAAGAGTACTCATTTCGCTTTGCTCGTGAGGATACTGGCATCAAAGATATCCCTGATGTTAAAAATGATTTTGCTTTCATGCTCCATCTCATAGACCAGTATGATTCCCTTTACTCCAAGCGCTTTGCTATATTCCTCTCTGAGGACAGTGAGTTCAAACTTAAACAGCTCAACCTCAATCATGAGTGGACACATGAAAAATTGCAGCAGAAACTGCAGACAAACCCTAGTGGGCGCCTAGAACTCCATCTCTTCATGTTGCCTGGGTTGCCTGACACTACTTTTGAGCTGACTGAGTTGGAAGCTCTAAAACTGGAATTGCTCCAAGATGTTACTTTCCCGGTCTCAGTAACTCAACTGATCAATCTCCAAGAGCTAATGCTGATCAATTGTCCTGCTAAGCTGTCTTTTACCTCCCTTAAGTTCTTCCGTGAACAGCTGAAGGTGATGATGGTAAATTTTGATGACATAAAAGATATACCTGTGTGGATTTACAACTTGAGAGGTTTGGAAGAGTTGTACATCTCAGGATTTTTCAACCAGGAGATGGGCCGGACAGGAACTCTAGAAAGCTTACGTGAGCTAAAGAACCTAAAGGTTTTGACACTGCATAGCAACATCTCGAAACTGCCACCCAGTGTGGCTGATCTGGCCACTCACCTGCAAAAACTCAGGATACATAATGATGGGACTAAGTTGGTAGCCCTTAACAATCTCAAGAAGCTCTTCTCGGTGCAGGAGCTAAAACTGATAAACTGTAACCTGGAACGGATCCCCCATGCTATCTTTAGCCTTGTGAACTTGCAAGAGTTGGACTTGAAGAATAATAAGTTGGTTTCCATTGAGGAAGTCATTAGTTTCCAGCATTGCCGAAAGTTGATATGTCTCAAACTTTGGCACAACCAGATTTTCACCATTCCTGAACATATCCGCAAACTCAAGACCTTGGAGCAACTTGACCTCAGCCATAATTACATTGAAGCTCTCCCTTCCCAACTCTTCATGTGCACTAGGCTACATTATTTGGATCTTTCCTACAATAAAATTCAGACCGTCCCTCCTGGGATGGGAGTTTTACAAAGCCTTCAATATTTTGCTGTTTCACACAATTGCTTGGAGACATTGCCTAATGAAATTTACTTCTGCAAGAAACTCAAAGTTCTCAAAGCAGAACACAACAAACTGCGGCGCATCTCAGATCGCATAAGCTGGCTTCCTTTGCTGTCCAGGATAGAGCTGAAAGGGAACCAGCTTGAAGCCTTACCCTTGGAGATTGGTCAGTGCAAATTCCTCAAGCGTAGTGGTCTCATGGTGGAGAGCAATCTGTATGAGACATTGCCTTTAGAAGTAAGGGTAAAAATGGAGGATGAATGACTGATGTGAACAGTAGGCAAGGACTGTAATTTCTCAAGTGTGACTGTGTAGGCATAGAACCAGAACACATAAGAGTCTGGCTCCATTCATTCCAGATGCTCTCCCAGGAACACAACCTTTTTTCTGTGTCACCATGGAATGGATGTGATAAGTCTAAGTCTAGCAAATCTGTATCTCGGGATGAAATCAGGAGGGAGCTGACAGCTTTAATCCTAGTAAGAGGTGTGGAAATGGGAAACCTCAGCAAAAAGAGGTTGAAAGTATCGTTTCAGTTTTGTTTTGTTTTTGTTTTTCTGAAAAACACCAGTTTTCAGAACAGTTAAATAGGATAATTTATAAGAAAAAAGGCTGTACCAGACCAAAGAATCATTGTATTTAATTTTTTTGTGTTTATGTGTGTAGATATTTTTGAACTGCTCTGAAGCTTTGCTAGATACTCTTGTTCAAGTGGATTCATTTGTCCACTCTTAGCTTCTTGTTTGGAGACATTGCCTAATTTTTTCAAAAGTGATTCTGGGTGGTGTTTTGCCTATTAATTGCAATAGGTGAGAATTAGTCAGGGACTAGGTATTTTACATAATTATCAAAAGAACCTAGCTCTCTTTATTCTGTTCTTCGTTAGAAGAAGAATCGTGTTCTAAAATGTGGAAGAGCCAAACCACAAAGCATTTGCTTTGATCAATAAGGATTCATCATATGATGTAACTTCTAATTTTTCTATGTCAAATTGGCCTAAATTCTATCCAACATTCTGCCAATGTGAGCATCTTCGCAGAGCAGGAGGATGACCATATACAGAGTGAAGTACCTTCCATACATAGCAAGTGCTGGGAAATATTGGGGCGATCCCCTAATTTTTTCTCAGTCTATCAGATGACAAAGCTATAGGAAATATACAGTGTAACTCTTACATCTCATTAATGAGACTGTCTGCCCTTAGATGAATACCCATTCCAGGAGTCTTAAAGGAAGACTCAACTTTCAGTCCTACTAACTTAAGTGGAAATCATAATTGTCATGCATTCTTAAAGGCTTTTGACAAAGACCTTCAAAAAAGACTTGAACAAGCTGTTGCAGTCATGAGATTAAAAAAAACAGAGGTTCTTTTAGTAATTAGTAAGTAATAATCAGTAAGGGAACATGAAGTAGTAACACAATTGGAAGGTTTTTCTGTTGATTTATTTGAAGAAGGCATTGGATCTCTGCCTTAAGCTCCTGCCCTGATGGTACCTGTGACATGCTGTCTAGGCAGGGCCTTGCTTCTAATCAGAGCAAATGGCATTCCATTTGAGGTAGCATCAAGCAAATGCTTTGGTGGGAATATTAGATTATGGCTGGGAAGGCTTCAAAAGACTCCTACATGAGGAACAACCCAGTTGTTCTAGATCATGGATTTCAGTGCCATTCATCTCCGATGGGATTTTCATTGTTTTGTTATGGTGGCAAAATGCAAGGACAGCATTAAAACATTTTAAAACTCAAAGGCAAAACCAGTGCTAAAACAAAGACAACAGTGCAAAAGGAGTACAGCTTTAAAGAGATTTCAAAAATAACTGTAAATGATCTATGAAGACCCAATCATTATTATTTATCTTCATTTAGTATGAATTACCAACATTTTGTTGTTGTTGTTGTTAGTTGCGAAGTCGTGTCCGACCCATCGCGACCCCATGGACAACATTTACCAGTAGTTTAACTGGTTAATTGATTGATATGCCAATTTATGTAATGGTAAACCACTAGCATTCTATCCATGGTGTATCTGGTTCACCTCCAGTTGAAAGAACAAATGGCTGGTGATAGAAGAGATTTGATATAAAGGTCTAATTCATGACGGACTCTAAACCTAATGTTTGTTTTGTATTTTTGGTCTCGGACACCAGCTCTAGGTACCAACACTATGTATGTATGTATGTATGTATGTATGTATGTATGTATGTATGTATGTATGTATGTATGTATGTATCTGTTGTTTGCAATTACAACCAGTGTCAAGAGTTTTATGGCTGGTTCTGGCATCTGTTTTGCAAATAGGCAACACCTTCCCAAGGAGGCCATTTTATGATAAAACCTATAACATGCTCTTTAAAAACCATGAGCAACCACAGCTCAAATATTTTACTCCCAGACTTGTAGCTAGGGGTGGGTGTATAGGGACTAGCTCCCAACTTCTTCTGCTGACCTTAATTTCACTTTGTCCTAAAAAGATGAGATAAATATACTTTACATTTAATTTTAAGGCTTCACATTCTAGATGAGTTTGCCAACCACTTTAAGACATGAAAAGTAGCTGTGGTAGCTGGAATTCTGATCTCCCTTGTAGCCATAAGAGGATTTGAAGGGAGGCAAAGAGGTCAGGAGCCAGACCTGAAGGGAGTGGTCTCACAGGAAATGGGACAGATCTAATTGAAATGATAAGGCTTCCAACAGAAAGCATGTCCTTTCAGGTTGCTTCCTTGAAACACATCAGTGATCCCTACATTGCCTGTACATGATGTCTTGGGATGGGACGTGGTGTCTTCGAGGCAGGATGTTAAGAGAAACACCAACCACTTTTATAATGTAGCCCTTTGGACTGTCTTGGTTGTATCTTAGCTGAATACAGTGGGGCATCTGGACAAGAGGATTGATATGGAAATCATAATTGGGCCATCATAAACTATGTTGAAGGAGGCTGGGTGGAACCCCAAAACTGTAACTATGACATCACTTTGGCTTTCAGGGGGAAAATAGAATGCACTACCATTGCACAGGCAACTAGATCCTCTATGTCACCTCCAAATGGAAACAGAGACGCCCCCAAATGGCAGTGGCAAAACACTTTCTTATCGCAGTAGGAACGTTGCATAGACCAGATGATGAAAATCACCAGGAGCCAAACTTGATTCAAAAGCATTTTTACTTACCATACATAAGAAAGACTCCAAGAATCAGATCTCATTATAGACTGGAAACACCATGAAAGGACTGCATATTCTTTTCTCTTCTATCAGAGCCTCTTAATGCACTTTTTCTCCTCCTAAATGGTCTCTAATGTTTCATCATTAGTAATTAAGTTTTCTGTTACATCGTTGCCACCTAGCGGTTGTTAATTAAGGAATGCGGGGGGGGGGGAACTGTTTTTCCTCCTTTATCTAAGATAAAATGTGATGGTTCGGAATATCTTAGCCATGATTTTTTAAAGGTAAAGCAGATAACTAATTAGTTAGACCTCCCTGGAAATTATGCACAGATGAAGTTTGATTCTGCATGTTACCAATTTGTTGTGAGATATCTTTAGGAAAGAAATGCAGAATATTATAACTTGAAAACCGTCAAGAAACAGTCTGCCTTTGTATGAGAAGTCAACCTTCTTTGAATTTTTTCCATAGCTTTCTAAGGACAAGCAACCTCATCTATTGGTATGTGCCAGGTGCATAGAGCTGTGTGGTTGAAGTGATCTGTTCTTGTATTGCACAGAGTAAAACTGCAACCTTAATTAAATGTATGCTAAGCAAATCACTAAATGACTTAATATGGCTGCAGATCTGAAAGAATAGACAGATGTGGT
Source organism: Azemiops feae (assembly GCA_023970755.1). Taxonomy (NCBI): domain Eukaryota; kingdom Metazoa; phylum Chordata; class Lepidosauria; order Squamata; family Viperidae; genus Azemiops; species Azemiops feae. The sequence continues at coordinate 2,520,587 of JALGBA010004283.1, forward strand.
GATGTGAACCTTCAGGCTAGAAAAGTTGAAAAAAAATCCAAGAAGTGAATAGCATGCCATTTCTGTATTGCTGCATAAAGTTCCATATATAAGTCCCTGAAGTCATCAGAAATTGAGCTTTATTGTAAGAAATCTTTTATCTTTTAAGATGCTGTCAGTCAACATATCGGGGCAGAACTTTGGAACAGAAATTGAAGGCTTACTCAGCAGAACGAACAGGAGGCCTGCTGAAGCTTTTAGGCTGTTTTACTCTATTATGAAACAAGTGAAATGTGCATATTTCCATGAACAAAATTTCCCTCCTCTTAAGGCTATTAAAACGGAGTCTAAAATATCTCAAATAAATTCATTACACTACGTTTAAGCACGCTGTTCATTTGAGTGCTGGTGGAAGAATAAGATGGATTTGTGATTAATGGTATCCTAGATGGAGATTCTATCTAGCCACTCATTTTCAATTGAACCTAATTGAGAGAGGAGAGGCTCTTTGCTGCCATCTAGTGGACATCAGGAGTCCTATCAGAACAACCCTAACTGAAACCCAACCTGTCTTCCTGGGATTATACTACAGGTATCATCACAGCCACGCAATGTTAGGAATGGACACATCTGTTTTGGAGGAATTGCATAATTGCTAAACAAGGGAGTTTATAAATAAAGATTACCTGTATGTGTAACTTTTTGTGCTTCCCTCCCCCCCCACTCTTTTTTTTTTTTTTGCCTTTGAAGCCAAACTTAGTGGGTCTTAGTGTAAAATAATTTAGAACAGGCATATGCGGTAGGCCTGCAGAAAACCTAAAAAATGTAAAGTACATTTATCTCATCTTTTGAGGACAAAGTGAAATTAAGTTCAGCAGAAGAAGTTGGGAGCTAGTCCCTATACACCCACCCCTAGCTACAAGCCTGGGAGTAAAATATTTGAGATGTGGTTGCTCATGGTTTTTTAAGAGCATGTTATAGGTTTAGTCATAAAATGGCCTCCTTGGGAAGGTGTTGCCTATTTGCAAAACAGATGCCACAACCAGCCATAAAACATCCACTAAGAGACAAGGTGATGAAATGGTTCCCCAAATCTTTATTCCCTCTAATGATTTCTATTATCCCAATTAACGTTTGATTGCTTTTCCTAATTAGTTAGAAAAATTTCAAAACAAAAGCACAGGGCTCTAACCACGCATCGCTTTAAAATTGGCAAGGAGGCAATTCCTTTATAAACAGCCTTCTGTGCTGCACAACTCAAGAGTGGAGAATGTGCAAGCAGATCAAGATGGTTGCGGGTACTGCCTTTTCTTTATGGACAGCCATCTAGTTTTTCCCGACAGGTTAGCAGGAGAAGTGAACGAAAGATACAGAGGAAAAAGCATTAGTTACAACCAAGAACACTTTGGGGATGCTTCCTTCAAAAGCTAAGCACAATTCCAGTATCTTTCTAAGAATCTAAGATTCTCATGAGAATTAAATTATGAAAAAGCCGTCTCCTATGCTTCCTTACGTTTCTGGTGCTTAAGGCATCCAGGGAAGGGGACACCATAGAGTCTTTACACACACACACCTAACATACTCTTATCTCTTTCACTGCCATACAGGTAGTCCTCTAATTACAACTGTTCATTTAGTGACCAATTCGAAGTTACAACAGTACTGAAAAAAGTGACTTATGACCATTTTTCACACTTATGACCGTTGCAGCATCCCCATGGTAACTTGATTTACATTCAGATGCTTCACAACTGTCTCACATTTATGACGGTTTCAATGTCAAGTGATCCTCTTTTGCAACCTTCTGACAAGCAAAGTCAATGGGGAAACCAGATTCATTTAACAACCGTGTTACTAATTTAACAACTGCAGTCATTCGCTTAACAAATGTGGCAAAAAAAGTCATAAAATGGGGCAAAACTCACTTAACAAATTTCTCACTTAACAACATAAATTTTGGGCTCAATTGTGGTCGTACATTGAGGACTACCTGTACTCAACTTTAGTCCATTTTTTTTTCCCTTGGCAATTGTCCTTATCTGCTGTGTTCCACTTTAATCTGCATTGTTAAAAACAAGTTTTCTTCAGCATGGCGAGGGACTGAAGTTTAAAAGTTTGGATGGAAGATGCTGTCAGATATCCCACTTTTTTCTGCCTCTTGGTGTGAGAGTTTTGCCTCTGTAATTTTAATAGTGGGATACCAGTATTAAACTCTGCATAGGCATCAGCTGGCCTTATTTGACGTTGGAGGAATGCATTTTTTTTTTTTAAAAAAAGTTCTCTTAATAGTTCTGTGATTAATGTGTTTAGTGATTTTTGCTAGTTTTTCTGTTCCTCCTCCTTCACGCTTTGCTCTTTGCATTTCAAGAGAGGGCAATCATGCTGAAAGCGTAATGAGTCCTCCTGGCTAGGTCACAGTAGCTTTGTTCTCCCCCCTTCCAGTCCTTTGCTCCTGCATTCAGCTGCCATGGCGATGAAAAAAGGCCTCTTGTGCTGAGGAGCTGCCTCTGAGAAATTGCAGGCAATCACAGATAAAGGAGAGAAGATTTGGGAACGGGTACCCACCTGGATAGAAGAGCAGATTGCCTGCAGAAAGGATTGGCTTCCTGCAGGTGAGGAGCTGATGCTGGACTGAGGAAGGGAAAGAATAAGAGAGGGAAGGCAGGTCCGTGGGGCTTGTGGTCAGTGGTGGGTAAGGTGGGAGGTATTGTTTTGCCACATGGCACACTGAGCTGTAAACTATGGTTTACAAATCACATCAATCAGGCTATATAACACTCTAAAACAAAAGACCAACTCGGCTAATGAATTACATACTTTGTCTAATACTTAATAGACTAGCAGCTACCATTAGTCTTAAGACTGTTTAGAAAACATACAATAATAAAATGACCCAAACTATAAGAAACTTCCCACCTGAGTTAATACTACAAGGTGTTTGTTTTTCTCCCCCCCAAGGCTTACTTGAAAAAAAAGGCAAACAAGGGTCATCAGCTCAGGAACAGATATCTTTTAGACCTGCAATAGTATTTTTATTGTATTTGTTTATTTATTAATACTTTACATTAGGTAAAAGACAAGCATTTGAAAGATATTTGATCTTTTGTTTCTCTGATAATATAGGTTGAATATTATACTACAAGTAGTCCTCGATTTACAGTTGGCCATTTAGCAGCCGTTCAGAGTTAAAGTGGCCTCAGAAAGCGTGCTTTACAGCCCATAAAGTACTTCTGGTTGTTGCATAATCTCATGCCGCTCCCCCTCCCCCACGGTAACGGCAGCATTTTGGGTGCTTGGCAACCAGTTCACATTTATGACTGGTCGCAATGTCCTGCGGCCCTGTGACTGTGATTTGCAATGTTTTTTGCCAGTTTCCAGCAAAAAACCCATTCATTTAGGAGAATGGGTTCGCACTTGTGACCCTATGATTTGTTCAGTGATTTGTGATTCAGAGTTATGATCACACGGTTCGCTTAATGACTGCCGTAAAATTAAGTCCAAACGTGGGTGCCTCAATTTACAACTGTCCCGACTTATGACCAAACTTCTGGTCCCAATTGTGGTCATAAGTGGAGGATTACCTATACTTCTCTCTACAGCAGATGGGACAATGTATTTCAGTTCAATTTTTTTTTTGTAGCCTAATTTGCATTTCTACTAAACATTGTCTGTTCAACCATTTTTCAGCAAATAAACCACATATAGTTTTTCCTCAGAGCAGATAAGAGTATTTTATAATTTTTGTTTCTGTTATAAGATCTTTGTCTTCCGAGCTCTCAAACTGAAGTTAAGACAACAAAGGTTCTAAAATCTTCGCTTGTTTTAGTGCAACAGTCAAACGAATTACTCAATTCCTATTAATTATTCCTGTTTTTTCTAGTGATGTTTACCCTGTCAGAAGTCACTTTCTTCAATGACAGCCTTGCCCAGTTCCAGTCTTTGAAGCCTTGGTGGGATGTCCTAATGGACTATTTGGTACTAGCAATGCTGATGATTTCTCTTCTCTCAGGAACTCTACTAATCTCTGTTGATAACATGACTTGTCTTCCTCTGAATGATAAGCTAAATGAAACTTCAGCAGTTGTACCCAAGACTCGAGCTATGGATCAAACCATCAGTGAAGACCTTCCTGTGGCAAACAGTCATCGCTCCATAAATCTGGACTACCAACAGTATCTATACATCAGCTATGTCTGTTATCAGAAAGTTCTGCCCTGGTTCTTGAAGTATTTCCCTTACTTTGCACTTTTCAATTCACTGTTCTTAATGGCAAGCAACAACTTCTGGTTCCGATATCCTAAGACTTCATCAAAGATTGAACACTTCTTGTCCATTCTCACGAAATGTTTTGAGTCACCTTGGACCACCAAGGCTCTCTCTGAAATAGGTTGCCAGCACTTCCTAGGTGCGCGCACAAATACTGTGAATATGGGGTATCTAGGACAACTCAAGTCTCCTCCTCCTTCTCCCATCCTGGATGCAAAGGATCGGGAACTTGGCCAGGCCCTTTTTGAGAAGATCCGTAGATTCAGAGCACACACTGAAGGTAGTAGGATGATTTATAGAATCTATTTGGGACAAACCTTTCTCAAAATTGCAAAGGTTCTAACTGTGCTAGGTTATACCTTCAACTGTATAGGATCCATCTCCTTCAAGCATGTTTGCCTGGCAGACATACAAAACCTCATTGGCTATTCTACATTCATCTGTACCCATAGCATGGCTTTCATTCTACAGAAATTGATAGCTACTTATATTTTTTTAATATTCCTGTATGGAGTCGTGGGGGTTTATTCACTCTTATGGCTTTTGTGACAACCACTGCAGAAATATTCTTTTAAGCAAGCGCATGAAGACAGTCGGGTCTTTGATATCCCAGATGGACAGAATGATTTTGCTTTTTTGCTACACATGGCTGACCAGTGTAATCAACTCTATTCGTGGCGGCTTGCTAATTTCTTATCAGCCATGCATAAAAATGACATGCTGGATGTAGTCTCCAGTGGTAAATTGGGTACTAAAAACAAGGTTAGTTGCCATTATCTTTCCCTGTCATCAAAATAAAAACAGGTATTCTTATAAGTGAATAAGCATTATAACAAATCCTTAATAAAGTATCTTATTGATTACAAAGGCCAAAACCTGAGAGTTTTTGTTTCAGGTGCCATAAAAACACAAGTGTGATCCACTTACCAAAAAGAAGAAAATATTAAACAATTGCAAATAAAAAACTAAGAAATCCTCTTTGAAAATAGTCCAGATTAATTTAGGGTTAATATAAAAATCCTATGGACTGCCTGTACCTTCTTTTTTTTCTATCTCAGAGAGGAATTACTCCTTGCTAAAAATTATGCCTTACGAGAAGAGAAAGTTATATTGGAAGCAAGTCATATGATAATAAACCTGGAATGAAACATTTATCCCAAGGGAAAATAAGTTCAGGAAGTGATAAATGGATTGAGGTAAATACTAACTAGGTCATAAATTGACTGCAGTGGGCTTTGGGTATAAAATAAAAAACCTGGTCTGACTGTTGTTAACTTATTGCTAAGTCCCTCAGTTTAAAAAACAAGAAATCAGTGCTTATTTTATAAACATAAAAGGGAGTATACTCTATAAATCGAAAACAGAGGAAATGGAAGAGGAGAAAGTAGAAGAATGCGAGTCCTGCTCCTCCATAGGCAATAAGAGCAGAAACACACTGAACAAAATTCAGGCTAAATCCAGAGCACACTTCATTGCAACTAATACTGTTGTGGAAACTGGATAGACTATAACAAAAGGGTCAAATTCTCTGACTAAAAAACCAATATTGAAAAAGCATTTTTTTCCTTTTCTTTTAAGCGTTATAGATTTGTCGGTGAAATGAAGAACAAGTGATAAATATATGTCAGAGGAATTTAAATGAATAACTCTTACTATAGGAGCTGGTTTTATTTTTAATTACTAACATGATTGTTATGAGAGATTATGGGAAGTGGGAAAGTCATGGAAGGAACGTTGGACATAAAGCATCAAGAGATAAGGAAGAATTTGGTAATAAACAGAAGCTCAGCTCAGGCTGCAAAAAGCTTAGGAGGAAGAAATTCAGATGGTTCAAAGAGACACATCTTAATCAGCCACTAATGCAAGAAGACAGGAAATTTGCTGCCACTTCCAAGTTTCTCCAATTTACTTCCAATCCTAACATTAAACACACTTTATAGAAGTCTGTGTAATTCTTGCTTCCTTGTCTGTGCCTTGCTGGGAAGGGCTACAATATCACCTCCTGAAAAGACTCTAATAAAGGTTTGTTAGAAACTGTGTTTCTATGTACATGTGTTTGTTTCACACTGAAAAGAGAGGAAGCATGCATAAAGTAGATGGGAAATTTAAATACCCCGACATTTATTGAGAGATAATTAATATATGCCAAAATAGGAAATTTGTGGTACTGACAATATTCTCCTTTGGAGGCAGAGGAAGGCACGAAGGCACAGGATCAGACCTTGGCCTGATCCTAAGTAATAAGAAAAGCTTTGTTGAGGAAGTAAAAGTAGCAAGCAATTCAGGGAAGGATAATCACATAATTGCAAGAATTCTTAATATTAAGGAAAACAAAAGCCGAGTTTAGTCAAGATATATCTTGGACTTTAAAAAAGGTTGATTTTAATACTGTTGACCAATGAAGGGATGTCATGGCAGGGAAAAGGCTAATAGGAAACGGTGCTCAAAACAAATGCAATGTATTTTTTAAAATGAGATTCACTCTATTCAAAAGACAAAAAGAAGGGAGGATAGCTGCAGAAACTAAGATGACTCTACAAAAAGTTTAGTGCAAACTGAGGAGGGGAAGGCTGCCAGATCCTAAAAGTAATAGCTCAAAGCTCAACACCCAGAGAAGAGATGGATTCTCCTTTTCCTTCATGTTCCCTGGATGTATTTGAGCGTAACACAAGGAAGCAGCAATCCCAAAGCACTGATAAAAAAAGTATCAGTCAAAAGGGAAGAAAACGAAGAGGATCACATACATTTATTCAATTAAAAAAAGTTCCTGCAAAGCTGCAAGTTTTTTTTGCTATTTCCCTTTGGCTACTTAGGCTCAAGGGATGGTTGCACAGTGCTGTTTGAGGTTGCCATGGATGTTGGAGCTGGGCATGCGGTGGTGGCTCTTACGTGCAGAGCAGCTGGGAGTAATGAAGCCACTGGCTCAGTAGAGAAGGAACCCTGTCGCAAAGTGAGGTGTACCCCTCACTCCTATCTAACTCAGTCCCAGGCCGTTGCCCTCAACCCTGACCCCCTTTGTGGGGCTTTCCCTCCAATGGTGTCAAAGCCTGGGCAAGGCACTGCCCAGTGGAGTCACACTCTGGGCAAAGGCTGGGATCTGTTCCTCCTGCCTGCCCCCATTTCAGCAGCTCTTTCCTGTTACAGTTTTGGAAACAGAAATATGGCTCCCTGTCTGGTCTGGGACTCGCCAGTTTCTATGTATATTCTCTGTTTAATTGTCCCAAAGGTGCGTTTTTCAAGAGGCAACTGGACTTTCTTTGTTTTTCCTTGGAAGATATTTCACTTCTCATCTAAGAAGCTTCTTCAGTTTTTACAGTTCACTATTTAATTATTACAAAGATTGATAAAGGAGAATATTCGTAGCTCAGGTTTGAAAATATATTATGAAGATCATAGCTGAAGCCATTCGAAGTCAGAAGCCATATGCCAGGAGTAGGAGTAGGAAAGCCCATGGGCAACTTATGGCTTTGGGTCCTACTTTGCCCCCTCTTCTGAATACTTTCTGATGACCTGCTGAAATTTAATGCCAAATTTATGATTTTCAGTTAATATGATTATTTTTGCTGGGTTTGGCCATCTAAAACTTGAAATTATTTAGCATCTTTTAAAAGACATCACACTCCTGGCAGAAAACTTGGAATCTCCCTGCTTCCCCAAATGTTCATAGATATTACCAGATCTGCTCCCATTCCACTGCTGCAGCTCCAAGGCCCTCAGACTGAAGTGAAAGAAGCATATTTGATGCTGGATGGAGCACACCCTGCTCCCTCACTAGTCCCACCCTCCCTCCCTCATGGATGGTTAGTTCTGTCTTAGATATTCAGATATTCATGCTTTGGGCATTTCCTGGTTCCATCCCAGTCATTTTTTGTAGGTATGCTATTAGAGGAGGTGGCAGAAACTGTGGCAGAAATTTCTGTGCAATACTACCAGGCTGGTGGCCACCAAGTTTCTCCTTTGTCTGTGACATCTGCTGTATGCATTTGAAATCCCTGGTTTAAAGAATCCCTTCCAACTTCATGATTCAAAGACACTGAGGCTCAAAGTAATTGAGCAGCAGGAACCAAGACTTTGAGATTGGATTGGGACCCTTTATTTCATAATAACTATATTATAGCTGTGTTCAAAATTCTGTGATCCAGAAGTGATTGCTTATTTTCTGACAGTGATTCCGTTTCCAATTGTGGAACATTCCATTTATTGGATCATAAAATTTTACACATCTGTACCTTATAGTACTAGTATATATTAGCCAGGATTTTAAACCATGATCTGTTGAAAATGTTTACAATCTGATTTGTAAATACAAGAAGCAGTAATGGATAGATTTACACTAAAAGTTAATTATTTTGTTAAACTTGTAAATTGAGCCAAGCTTGCTAAGATATCCAGCATATTATGCATGCTTTTCTTCACAATATCAACACGTCAGAAACTTTTCTTTTTTTAAAAGCAAACTACGATACCTACAGAGGTTAATTTCATGAAACTGAGTGCTTTTCCCATATTGAATTTCACCACTGTACAAGCATGTCTTGGCCGTAGCTTTTTTCTGTTGGGCCTTGTAACCCTCATTACATCTCCCGTGAGTGAGACAGCTTTAAGTCATCCTTAGCTGTTCCCAGGGCTTTTTTTCTCATAGAATGCTCAGAACGGAGTTCCAGCACCTTTTTTGGATGGAACCTTGTAGGGTAGGCAAGGTGGGTTGTATGACGTGTGAGTTCCGGCACCTTTTTTTTTTTTACAAAAAAAGCACTGGCTGTTCCAGTAAAGTCTTTCTCTTTAGGACAATAGCATTCAGCAGTAGTAGCAAGGTGTGTGAACCTGTAGTGCTTTGCCACACATTATGTTGGTAACAATGTGACACAAAAGTAATGGGCAAAATTAGTTGATTCTAACTGGCTATTTCAGATCAATGTGGATCTAATCCCAGGCAATCTCGTTCACCACCATTCTGTTTTTCCCTATTTGATGCATCAAACACCCTCCAGAAACACGCAGGACTATTTTCTGTCTTTTTTTTAATTGCTGGGTCAGACTTTCTGATCCTGTTTTTTCACACTGAGGAGGGAATTCAAAGGGCAGGAGTGGGAGCTTGAACTATTAGAAGGAATGTCACATTTCTCTTGCTTGTAAAGGGTTGGCATCCAATCACTGCTTGTATTGGCAGTCAAGAGAAATTTGCAGAGTTTTGCAATAGCATCATTGCTCTAGTCTTCTGCTTTGCTATATCCTTGGGGTTGGTTTCAGAGTATGAGAAGCTTAGAGTTCAACTTCTTTGTTCCTTTTGCCTCTCTTTTTCCTAACATTCCTCCCTGTCTGCTTCCCTATTTTGTTTGTGTGTAATTTAGCATTGTGGTTTCTTCAATTTGCTGTGCTGTGCCAACATTCGGTCAATTTCTTGTCAGAAGCAAACATTTCGCCCCCAGGATGCAGTAAGACATGTGATTGATATTGCCAGCTTGCCTACTCAGTGTGAATACTGATGGCATTAGTGGTTAAGTAGTGGTAATGGTTAAGGCTAGAAATTGGGAGGCTGTGAATTCTAGTCCCACCTTAGCCATGAAAGCCAGTTGGGTGATCTTGAGCCAGTCACTCTCTCTCAGCCCAACTCACCTCACAGGGTTGTTGTTATTGTTGTGGGAAAATAGAAGAAGGAAGGTATCCAGGATATGTTCTCTACCTTGAGGTATCTGTAAAAATAATAAAGGCAGGAAATAAAATAATAACATAAAATAAATTCTAGTCCCACCTTAGGCTGAAGCCAGCTAGGTGATTTTAGGCCAGTCACATTCTCAGCCCCGGGAAAAAAGCAATGGTAAACCACTTCCAAAAATGTTATCAAGGAAATTGCAGGGACTAATTGCAGTCAGTAAATACTGAGTTGAAGGCACTGTCCTCCCCCCCCAAAAAAGTAGCTGGCAGGTGCTGAATCTAAATACTGGTCATAACTGGGCAATATTTTTTTAGTCCGCATTATTTCAATATGTCCCTTTTCCAGGTTCTTGTAGTCTTATGGCCTTTTCCAGTCTCTTTCTGATCGCTACGAGTTATAAGTTTAAGTCCTAAGATGGGGTAATCCAAATTTCTGCTAAAATTTCGTTACAGTAAATCTGTAGCCCTGTTTGCTACATCATAACTGTTTCCGTGCACTTCCACCTTAGATCACTCCTTAAGGCCAGATAATGATGCTGGCTAGTTCATGAGAAAACATGCACCCTTTTCAGTTCCTGTAAATGGGGCAAGGGTTGGGGAAAATATGTTCATAGAGGTCAGTAGTTCTAGTAGGCTTGAAGCAATTTGCTCCAGGTTTGTCCAACTAAGTAGTCCTTTGTTATTTCAAATAAGATGTTCCTTTCCATCATAGCCATCTAAGGAATTGGAAGAAAGGTGCTTCGGGATTTCCAGACCCAGAATGGAGTCTGGAAATCCAGAAATTCTCCAGGACGGAGAAAATAGCAAATCTTATCATTATATTTAAAGTGATGTCTGGATGTCCTAATTTGGTGCCACCTGTACTGCATGTATGGGGTATTCTCCAAAGGGAAACCCAGTTTCCCTAAGCAGCTATTATTTCCAATTGCTGCCTGTCTACAGTGGTCCTGTAAATTCTTGTCATGGATTAAAGGAGACAGAATAGTATGCTGTAGAATCATAGAATATAAAAGTTGAAAGGGACCATTAAGGTAATTTAATTCAATTTCCTGCCCAGTGCAAGAATCTACCACTATACCTTTCCCAGATGGTCATCCAGTTACATACTAAAACAAAATTGATTCTCTAAAAATCACATGGGTATCCTTAAGTAAACTTCCAGGCCGTTGAATGAACATTAGTATTTAGGGTGAATCTTTAGTGTTTATTGTTCTTGCCAATTTAGGGGGAACAATTTCTTCCAAACTACTTTCTTCCAGATTTGGTATACCATGGTTTCCATAAATATGCTTCCCCAAACTATCAGTTATCATCACTTGAAATATTTTTTTTAATATTTTTTATTGATTTTTTGCAATAACAATCCTTAGTGCTTAGTAAACAGCGTGTTGTCTGGGTTCATATATTTGAAAAAACAATCAGTAATAATTAATTTCTATAATTCCATAATTATTTTATCAATTAATAATATGTTTCCTTGATCTTCCCTTCTTCCAATGGTATTCTCCTTTGTCAACATTAGATAAATATAATAATATTTTCAATGCATACAAGGTTGGATATAAACATTTTTTGTATTTGTACAAATAACAATGGCATGCATATATAACATCTTTTCTAATTAACTTATGTTTCAATTATATTTGTCATCTTGTTAGGTCACTATGTGTCCTGTTTTCAAAATTCTTATTAAAACTTAATTTCCCCTCAGTATTCAAACCATTCTTATCAGTCATAGTTTTCTCAAAATTGATTACCTAAATATCCAAACTTTTCATTTAAATACACCATCCCAATATTTTCATATTTCATATATTATAAAAATACTATACTACTTATATATCCTATAACATCCACATATAACATCTTTTCTGAACGGCTTATATTTCAACTATATTTATAAAAGTCATCTTGTTAAGTCACTATATGTTCTGTTTTCAAAATTCTTATTTAAGCTTAATTTCCCCTCGGTATTCAAATCATTCTTCTCGGTCATAATTCTCTCAAAATTAATTACCTTTAAATATCCAAACTTTCCATTCACATACATCATTCCAGTATTTTAACATTTCATATATTGTAAAAAATATTATACTACTTATATATCTTATCCCTCTTACTATAAATTATCTGTTCTTTTAACCATATTCAAACAAATGTTTAATCATATAGTACTCCATCTGGTAAGTCAAATCAAATCTCTTAAGTTTAACTCTAGCCTTCTTCTTTTGCCAAATAGCTTTCCAAATTAGTATATTCTGTTTGCTAGGAAGTTCCTGTATTTTTATAACTGTTGTTGGGAGTGAGGAGGACAAGTTGAGTAGGATATATGCTTTTTGTCTCCCAGACTCTGATGATTTTCCTGGCAGCTCTATAATCCATTTTGTTAAATCTTCTTTCTTATCCTTGATTTTGTTTTGAAATCCTGACGGATAAAATATCTTTTCCATTTTCACTGTCGTGGTAAAATCTTGTAGATTTTTTTCTGTTTGTGTTAAGTTGTAGTTCTCTTCATTTGTATCTTCCCTATTTAAGTTACTTTCTCCTAGTTTGTGTTCTGTTATCTGATTTGTTTGTTCATTCTTTATCGTCGTTTTCTGAGAGTTTTTTAATTGTAAGTTTAGATTGAAGATGTACTCATTTATGTCATCAAAGTTGTTTTTTATCTCATCGTGGTTTGATACTATTGTCATTTGAATCTGTCATAGCATTGTGTACATTTCCTCCTGAAAAGTATTTGTCTTGTCCTGGAGTATTACTCTTGCAGATCTCTGATGTTCCAGGCTAGATCCTTCAGAAGGGTATATTAGGTGTGGTTTCCTGTCCCTTTTACATAAATATGCAATATCCATTTCATTTCCCCCCTCCAAATAGTCTTTCACCAGTACCATAGTCTCTGTAGTTAGCCTTATCAAACCAGCCAATCTCAAAATCCAAACAACCAAATCTTATATAGTTCTTATCTTTATATATGGTTTTTGTAATCCAATGTGTTTCCAATTGTCAAGGCATCAGTGAAAGCAGTATTTTATAACAATTCTTCTATTCAGGGGTCAATTATTAACCAGTCAGAGTTGCAATCCAGAACGTTTAGCCACCTTGAAGCCTTCTAGTAAATCCCCCCTAGAAGATTAGCCAAGAGTCAAAAGTTTTTCTTTTTCTGCAAACAATTCCTGAGCTTGGACAACAGTTAAAGTTTTCTTTTTCTGCAGGCACTTTTTAAGCTTAAAGATGCCCCAGTATGTTTTCTTTCTTTGTTCCCAGCTCTTCTCTATTTAGCTGAAGGTTATTAAAGTTCAAGGGAACAGATTATTATTTTTCTGGGCGTCTTGCCAATTTCTAAATCAGTGTTGCTGTTGTTCTATGCTATGATTCTCCACTAGATGTCAGTAGTTATTTATTTTCCAACTTTTTCAAGTAAAATTTTTTTTTTATTTTTTTTTATAATTTCATCGAAGCTCTTTAGGGTATAAAATCTTAACGGTTTTCTTAATTTTCAGATTTAGCCAGACTGTAGTGTTATTAATTTCATTTCAGTATATTTCTTTCTCCCTTGGAAATTAATTCACCGCTTCCATCTATGGAGGGGTGGAGATTTAGTCCCCTCCCTCACTTTTGGAGGATTTCTTGCTTTGGGGATCTTTTCCAGGGAATCAGTTACAGAATAGAAGAGAGAAGATCGATATTCTCACCCAGTTTCAAGCATGTTGTTCACCGTTGTTCTGGTTCATGCTTTTGGACTTTGGCTGCTGGTAGCTTGGGCTAGACACTGTTGTGCAGCTAGCCTTTCTCCTGTCGGGTTGGAGGTCTTCCCCCAGATCGAGCAGATCGACCGCCGTCATTCTGCGATTGTGGGGGCACCCCTCCTTCTTTGTTGCCTCTCCGGGGTGACTTTTGACCCTTTTAGAGTCCCCTGGCAGGGCGAAATCCCTCAGCCACGTCATTACAGGGCATAACCAGAAGTCTCCACTTGAAATATTTTTGTGCCTGCCATTTCTAATTTTTTAGCCAAAAAGATCGCAGGAAGTGCTATTTTGCAGAAGTCTCTGGCTAGAACATGTGGAAGACTTCACCGAAAGTAGCACCCAAGCCAACTATGGTCAGGGACCATTACATATCTAATGGTCTCTTACATCTCTATAATGGAGCTCATGGATGCTCTTCATTAGCAGGTTAAGAGACTACATAAATCAGTTCAACCTCTGTTTGGAATGATCAATGCATAGTTGCATTAAGCACTTTGATTTACTTCTTCCTTTACAACCTGCCTATATGCTCAGAAGTAGTGACCCAAGAGGCAGGAGCTGAATTTGACTGATGAAATGCATATTGGCAGGCCACATTAACAATTTACATTTGGTGCTAAGTTTTCATGAAGTCTGGGAACTTTTCAGTGGGCTTGTTTTCTGTTCTGGGTTTTTAACATGTGCCTCTTTTTCCTACACTGACCTTAATAGTCTAGCCTACTTTTGGAGGTACTTCTAAACCAGCAACTCCCAACCTTTTCTATACCCCGCACCCTTAGAACACTTCTGATATATTCTCGCGCCCCTTACAAAAGTTCAAAATAACGGCAACGAATTATGCATATACACTATAATTTTGAAAAGCCAAGTTTTCACGCCCCTTGGAATATTGTCTAGCACCCCCAGGGAGTGTGAGCACCCTCGGTTGGGAACCCCTGTTCTAAACAGATTATGATAAAAAAAGGCGGGACTCACTATTAGGTTCTATTACATGTTTATTGGATAGAGCCAAATACTTTCAATGTTCAAGGCTAATTGCTCAGGGACATTTTATTCAAGGCAAGTAGCAAATGAGAAGAAATCCAGTACTGGGCAAGCTGAAGTGTGTACACACACACACACACACACACACACACACGAGACATTATTCTTGTCCTTTAAGGTTCTTCAAGCTGACAAAGGATCAATGGAATTATCCATTATTATTGTTATTTAATAATAATTGAAGTAGCATTTATTAAATATCACAAATGTTTGGTGGCTGATGAACAATTTGAAACTTCAGGAAGGAGTTAATGAGCTGCAGAGATTGGGGACCCCTGGGTTAGGGCATTGTGCCCTCCAACATCTGCCCCATAGATTCCTCAGCACGCCAAAGCAGATATATGGGGAAAGTGGGAAGCAAGGGGGAAGAAACAACACATACACATAGTGTATTTAACAGTCAGTGGAACAACCACTTATAAACCCTAATGTTGTCTACAAATTATCCCTAGCTGAGTTATTTTTGAGCACTAAAAGGATCAAGGTTTGGGAGATGATTTTCTTGGGCAAAATTGTTAATCTAACCAGCAAAAACTTGAGGTATGCGAGAGACAGATGACACACATAGTGATGCATTTTGGCTTAGCTTTTAAATTTAATTTAAATATATTTATAATTATTCTCTATTCGTGTGTTTAATAACCTTCTCTTGTCATATTAACTTTAAGATGTCCCTGGACATCTGTGTTAAACTATAGTTCACTCATCCACAACAATCTTCATAATTACGAAATCACAGGAGTTGCCAATCCTACTAACTAGTTCATAAGTGAGCCACAACATACAGGTTCATGAGCGAGCCACAGTTTGGCTTACTTATGAACTAGCGATAAGAAACCTGAGGCTAGATGGGCGCTTCGATCAACCTTACGGCGGGATCGCTTGGTCGTCTCACCAAATGTTAACGCAGATCAGCCACGGGTACCATCCACCAGACACCTCCAAGGCCAGACGGCACAAGGAAAGGGAAACCGGTTTCAGCCTTGCGCATGCGCGCGAGCGTCAGTCCCTGCCAGGCAAAACAAGCGTAGGGCAAACCGGGGCCGGAGGAGGAGATTGGAGTTACGGTGGCCTGGTTGGTTCGTACCGCGCCTGCGCGTTGCGGTGTTTGTGCATTCTGGCTGCGCGGCGGCTCCGGGGGAGGGGGGGGAAGATGGCAGCGTCCTCGTTGGAGCAGAAGCTGTCCCGCTTGGAGGCCAAGCTGAAACAGGAGAACAGGGAAGCCCGCCGGCGCATCGACCTCAACCTGGAGATCAGTCCGGCCCGGGCTCGGCCTAGTAAGGGAGGGGAAGGGGGCCCTGTCTGGCTATCGCAGGCCCAGCTTGGAAGGCGCTCGGAAACCGACGGGTTGGGGGAAGGGAGATACCGCCAAGGGGGCGGGAGGGACGCGGCAGAGGGGAAGGAGCTGAGGCCAAGGCCTGTTTTCCTGAGCGTTGAGGAAGGAAGCTAGGAAAGGGGAAGCCCAGGAACTGCGTCTCGAGTTGGGAAGAAAAATAAGGAAAAGAGTGGGAAGGAGGAGTTTGTAGAAAGAGATGTGTACAATGAGTGGAAGTCCCTGAGATGGCATGGCCTGGATTAGGAGCTTCCCTGAAGCCCTGTGTCAAAGGTGTTCACAGTTAACCCTAACTACGAGGTAAAGGGGTAAAGAAGTGACTGACGGGGGTGTCTACATGGACACATCCAATTTTTTTTAGTGGGTGTTGCACAACATATTTGCAATAAACTAGGTAAATGGGCTGGATTCATAAAACACATTCGGGTGGTTTAATGGTTGTCTAATTTATAGTTAGTGGACACGTGAATATGGGCTATGTTCACATCTGTGAAACATCAGTTGGGGCAAAGGAAGAATCTAGAGATGTGCAGATGAATGGATTATTTTAAAAAATGGACTTTGAAAGAATCACACTAAGGCTTAATGGTCTTTTGATGTAGAGTGGAGAGGAATGAAAGCACTGGACTGAGAATGCTTTTAAAGCTCAATTGTGTGCTTAAAAATATTTAGAGTCTCTGCAAGATTAGTGCCTGTGTTATGTCTGAAAACAGTGAGGTCCAAGTTCCAGGCTAAATATAGGATGTTTTGTATATTCTGCTTACAAGTTTCTGACTTGGTTCTCAATAAGTCAAAGCGTTAGCTCTTATACTGCATACTCACAACATTCAAACCTTGGATATTTTTAAAAATTTCATGTTGGTTTGGTTCTGAATTGAAATGGTGATTCATTGCATTGTGTTAACTCAGAAAATGGATGAGTTTGTTAAGTAGGATAAACATTTTGTTTGAATCCAGACAGTAATCAGATTAAGTATAATATCTAGGGATTGTTCTTTTAAGTTAAAACTAAAAGCTTGTTTCATCTACATTCAGATTTATATGTGTTTTTATTCATTGCCAATAGCTGGGCATTCTCCATTTCTTTTTAGCATATTGTTATTTCCTTGCCTAATTCTTTGTGGACAATGCTGTTAAATATAATACCCACACACCTGCTAATGATAGAACTGACTCAGAATATTAGAAGAATTATACTCAATTACATACTGTTCTACATCATTTTTCTTTTCAAGTGTCTCGCCAGCCAGCCCAGATGCCTATAGAAAGGCCTATAGACCCTAAATTGCTTTTCTACTTTTTCTCATGTTGCATACATTTAAACATGTCAATCATGTTCTATTTGTTTCTGACTTGAAAAACTTCAGATCTTATAAAATGTTCCCATATGGATTTGTTGCAAACCCCTAATCTGTTTGAAGTGGGCCAAAATGTCTTAACAATGGCAGATCATACAATGCCAGTTTCAGTTTTGAGGCTCATTTGAGGTAAACCCACCTAAAATAATCTGTTCAGAGAGAACAGGAGAAATGAGTATCCAGAGAGCAGAGGTAGGTAGTAGATAAACCAGAATCTCAGATCTTTCTTCATTAGCCATACTAGTTGAGGATCCTATGAGAAAGGAACCTTGAAACGTTCTTGTATGGAAGAATACTATGTTCACACAGTTTGCTGTGCAAATAATATCTATATATGTGATTGCCATACGGATGGCAGTTCCATGAAATATATATCCGTGGCTATCTCACATACCTATGCAAATTCCATAGGAATCTTGCAATAGGAATTTTCCTCTTGGATATCAATTTTAGATCCAGATTGACCTAATGCTTAGTTTATTCCTGTTTAGGTTTGCTTGTGACATTCTAGAATCTTGTGTGGTTATCATTCGTGATAGGTTGTGTTGATAGGTGTCTTCAACAATGCCTTAATATTTCCAAAATCTGAACAGAGAAACAATGCCTCCTTCTTTACTGTGATTTTTATTGTAACTATTTTAATATAATATAACATAGCTAATGGTATTATGAATAGTTCCGTCTCCTACTAGGCTAAAAGATTAGGTGATCTTCCTCCTTGCCCATTGCTGCACTAGTATTTAGCAATTTTCCCTGGATGGGGCTACAGAATCACTCTCCTGATCAGCTGGAGGTCTGTGGGTTATTATTGGAATGATGGCAATTATACAAAAAAGGATGGCACAAACTTTTGACTTGGGTTGGGGGGCTTAAGGGTGGGTGTAAGGAATTATTATTGGAATGATGACAATTATAAAAAAAAGGGTGGTGCAAACTTTTGATTTGGGTTGGGGGGCATAAGGATGGGTATAGCAACAGGAAACATCTGGGAAGTGAACAACTCACATTTCTACTTTTAAAGTCCAAAGTTCATCTTTCCAAAATGATTGAAAATGGAGCCACTGAGATTCAAGGACAAAATTTTAGGTTATTTACTTGAGGTTAGCAGCTCAGATATTTCTTATTTTTGACAAGGGACCTCAAAAAAATAACATTGAAAAGTGACAATTTCTGAACAAAATTCCAGTGGCCCAGTCTCTGGGTGCAGAGGAGAACATGTGGATCATCCAGCCTCGTAATAGTTAATTCATTGAAAACCTAGAGTGGAAGAAGCCTTGTAGAATATAAGCAATAATAGGTGCACCTAGGTTTTCTGAAATAGAATAAGACAAGAAGTATCTTAAACAGCTTTATTCATTTATTTGTTAGATTTATAGACTGAATTACTTCCATAAGGTCACACTGACTTATACAGGGATTTTATTTCATTTTATCCCCACAAACCTTTGAGGGAATTATTTATGAGAGTATGACTGGCTGAAAGTCACCCAATGAATTTCTATGATTAAAAGTGGCCTGGGTTTCTTTGGCCCTATTCCAATATCTTTTGAAGTGAGAACACAGTTTATTGAGAAATAATATTTATGAGGTATTTCATATTAAAGATACTAACTAGAACTGTGTATGCATTTCTGCCACATCTTTTTTCGGTATCCTATGGCATCTATTTCACAT
The DNA here is from genome assembly GCA_023970755.1 of Azemiops feae. NCBI lineage: Eukaryota > Metazoa > Chordata > Lepidosauria > Squamata > Viperidae > Azemiops > Azemiops feae. Next base: position 2,539,642 of record JALGBA010004283.1, read on the forward strand.
GCTCTGAAACACATTTTCAATTTGAGTCTGAAGTAATTAATTGCCCTAATAACTACAGATAGTTAGAGAAATACAAACATCCTAGTCTGAAATTTGTTTGGAGTAATGGTTCTCAGTATGTAGAATAAACTGGGTTCGTTGGATATTTTTTCATCTTCTGTTTTTAGTTCTGTCAGACTTTTTTTGTTTAGATCTGCAAAAGCAAAATGAAGCCATTATTTATTTGATGAATTTTGCTTGATTCTTTAGTTTTCAATAGAGAATGCTTGGATTCTGAATTTTGTTTCTTGTTAGTTGTCAGTCGCGCACTGTATTTGTAAATGTGGATGATATTGCTACTCCTTTTAGAATCTGATAATAAATTGCTGATAATAGTTTCATAGTAAATGATAATTTCTGGAATTGAAAGGAACTTTAAAAACAGAGGAAAAAATATTCTATCCATATACAGTGTTAGAAAGGGTTTACCTGAAACTAAACTAAATAAAATTACTGCTGGCAGTTCAGGATTATATAACAACAATACTAATAAACAGTCAATCTAACCCTTGAATAGTGATCATGTTAACTGAGGTCCAAAATAACTGGAAAGCCCTTGTCAACATCAGACCCAAACTGTTACTAGACTGTAATTATTGTAATGCCCTGCCATAATGTTTACAGCTTGAGATAATAGGGGTTGAATCCAATATCAGGAAGTCTAAAGTTGGGAGTGACTGTCAGGTGATCCAATTCAGATAATCCAGTTCAGTGAAAGACTAGTTTATATTCCTGCTATTTTATAGTTCTTGTCAGTGTTCCTGTATAAATAACTTTCAGCGATAATAAGACATCCTTGTAATTTGTGGATCTCTTAATTTTAAAGAGTGGTTAGTGTTTAAAGACTTGCTTAGTAACCCTTAGTGAGTTGCCCATCTTTCAGTGGACAAACATGGATGTATCTCAGTGTTGATGTATGATGTATCTGTAGTAATGAAGCAGAACTCTAGTATTTTCTGTATCTAATGATCTTAAATGTTTATTGTAATTCTGAATTACTTTCATCAAAGCCGAAGTGTTGTTTAATATAATTTTATATTATCTTTGTATACAATATGATCTTCAGGTGAGGGGAATAATGAAAAATAGAATCAAATATATTATTATTGTCTGAGCACTTGTATGTAGTAGCTGATTTTGATTGCTAAAAGTAGAGTTTGGTGGATATAGGCCACACAAAAATGGATGGACACATAAGGTTTAGAAATGGACAATAATTAAGTCTTTGAAACTTCAAGATTTGTATTAAGTATGAATTGAAAATAAATTTTAACTGTTTTTGCTTTCAGATAAGATGATTTAAATGACTTTTCTGGTATGTCTGTGAATACATTTTATGTTAGAGAAATAATAATAGGATAGGATAAGGACAGGACAGGACAGGACCTTGGAGGTCTTCTACTCCAGCCCCCTGCTCAAGCAGGAGAACCTATACCATCTCAGACAAGTGATTGTCTAGCCTCTTCTTAAAAATCTCCAGTGATGAGCTGTTCCACTGGTTAATTGTCCTCACTGTCAGGAAGTTTCTCCTTAATTCCAGGTTGCTTCTCTCTTTGATGTGTCCTCCCGGCTAGATTTTCACAATAATGTATAACTTTCCTAGATACCTAGGAATTTTTAAAAAATCATGCTATAGTGGTACTTTAAAACATTGAAGTTAGAGTATGAAATTTAGTTAACAATCTCTAATCCTGGTAATTAACTTTGCCACTAAATGTTAAAAGAATTGACTGATATATCAAGAGACTTTGAGTAAACAAATAACCTAAAAGTGACACAAAAATGGTGTTTACTTAATTTATTACATAAACAAAGTAATCCTACATGCGGCATGCCAGTGTGAAAAAGTGCTTCCCTCCCTGAATCAATTGATTCAGTTAAATAGTTAAGGCCAGTTATATGAATTCTTCTGTTAACAATCAAAGTGGATTTGCACCAGTTCTGCCTTATTATTATTTAGCATATTTAGCATATGATGACAACATGACAGAAGAGAAGTAAACATATAGACACAGTTTATGTAATTGTAAGTAAAACTTCTATGGGAGTATCACAGTGGCCTCATAACTGGATGTCCAATTCAGCTATCCAGGTGATCGCCTCTGGCATTGCTTCATGCAGTTCTGCCTTATGTGAATCTCAGAAATCTCTCTTCATCACTGAAGATCTCATCACACAGATAGTAAAGGAATATTATGGCACCTCAAAATAAATTTCTGAAGGTCTCCATAGAAAAAGTCATTAATACTTATGAGTCGACAAACGTTCTGGAGGCAGAAAGGTATGATCCTGAAGAATAATAGTGACTCTTCCAAGAACTGCTGCCTTATCAAAACTACTCCAAGAGCACAACATAGAATCATCCCACAGTACCTCAGAATAGTATCTGGGGATCTTCAGGGTGTTGCTTCTATAATAATAATTAATAATTAATAATAACAACAACAACATATAATAATAATAATAATAATAATAATAATAATAATAATAATAATAATAATAATAATAATAATAATAATAATAATAATAATAATAATAATAATAATAATAATAATAATAAATAATAATCTGCACAAGACCAACCCTTAAGGACAAATGCATATAAAGTCAAAATTGAGAAGACAGCAACACACAGTAAGTGCTGCCTATGCAAACACGCTGAAGAAACAGTGGACCACCTGGTAAGCTGCTGCAAGAAGATCGCACAGACTGACTACAAGCAGCAGCATGACAAAGTAGCAACAATGGTGCATTGGAAGATCTGCAAGAAATATCATTTGCCTGTAAGCAAGAACTGGTGGGATCATAAAATAGAGAAAGTCATAGAAAATGATAAAGTTAAACTGCTCTGGGACTTCAGAATTCAAACAGACAAGCACCTGCAACATAACACCCCGGACTTAACAATTGTCGATAAGAAAGACAAAAAAGTCTGGATAGTGGACGTGGCAGTGCCTGGAGACAGCAGAATAGACGAGAAAGAACTGGAGAAGATAACAAAATACAAAGACCTACAAATAGAAATAGAAAGACTGTGGCAAAAGCAAGCAAGGGTAGTACCAATAGTAATAGGCGCCTTGGGTGCAATCCCAAAACAACTGGAGCACCACTTGAACACCATTGGCATTGACAAATTCGCCATTAGTCAATTGCAAAAGGCGGCCTTACTAGGAACCGCCTCCATCCTGCGACGATATCTGTAATAACATCAAACATCCACATCTGCCTATCCCAGGTCCTTGGTAAGGACTCAATAGGTAGACAAAATGCCAAATCCAGTCTGAACATCTGGCTGACTGTGCGATGATCCATAATAATAATAATAATAATAATAATAATAATAATAATAATAATAATAATAATAATAATAATAATAATAATAAAAAGTTGGAAGGGACCTTGGAGATCATTTAGTCCAACCCCCTGTTCAGGCAGGAAACCCTATACCATTTCAGACAAATGGCTGTCCAGTCTCTTCTTAAAAACTTCCAGTGTTGGAGCATTCACAACTTCTGGAGGCAGGTTGTTCCACTGATTAATTGTTCTAACTGTCAGGAAATTTCTCCTTAGTTGTAGGTTGCTTCTCTCCCTGGTTAGTTTCCATCCGTTGCTTCTTGTCCTGCCTTCAGGTGATTTGGAGAATAGCTTGACTCCCTCTTCTTTGTGGCAACCCCTGAGATATTGGAACACTGCTATCATGTCCCCCCTTGTCCTTCTCTTCATTAAACTAGACATACCCAATTCCAGCAACTGTTCTTTATATGTTTTAGCCTCCAGTCCCCTGATCATCTTTGTTGCTCTTCTCTGTACTTTCTAAAGTCTCAACATCTTTTTTACATCGTGGTAACCAAAACTGGATGCAGTATTCCAAGTGTGGCCTTACCAAGGCGTTATAAAGTAGTATTAACACTTCACGTGATCTTGATTCTATTCCTCTGTTAATGCAGCCTAGCACTGTGTTGGCTTTTTTGGCAGCTGCAGCACACTGCTGGCTCATATTTAAGTGATTGTCCACTAGGACTCCAAGATCCCTCTCACTACTGAGCAAGGTATCACCTATAGTCGTATACTGTACCTGTGCATTTGGTTTTTCTTGCCTATATGTAGAACTTTACTTTTTTCACCATTGAATTTGAATAGTTGAATCAGTGTTCATGGTAACATAATAAAAAAGCATGGAATAAAAATGGGTTTATGAGATTAGCAAAGTAAAAGCCATATTTCTCAGTAAGAACATTGATGCTCTTCTCATATTTTCTAGAAAAATATCTGGCTGATCCTGTAGATTTCTAGAGAGCTGTTCTAAGATGATTAAAAATGGGGAACTTTTCAGGCTATATGTGTATTGTTATCCCTGTCAGAAACTAATACTTAATTCCATAGCTGTTTTCTGGATGGCTTTCTATCATTGAAGAAAGCATGAATTCTGTCTTGTTATCAGAAAATGTTAAGGGATTAACAGGTCATTTGTCCACCTGCTGAAACTGAAGTGGAACATGCAACATGATAATGATTTCAAACCTATAAATCTATAAGACAATGATTAAAGAACAACATTTTGAACCAGCAATGTAAGAGACTGATCACTAACTACAGGAAGCATTTGATGGTAATTATTGTAGCTAAAGGTGATGCATATACTGAATCTAAAGAAGAGAATACTTTTTCATGCTGGCATATCGTTGTTCGATTCATGCTTATGAAATATATGAAACAAAAACAAAACGTTAGTGTTATTTGTAGATCACTCGGTCTTCCTTTATATAGCAGTAAGACCATAATAAACCCAGGTAATATTTTGAAGAAAAGAGGTGCAAAAATCCAGAAGAGAATAAGTATTTTTTTTCCGTATCATAGTGAAGTGGTAGAACATGTTGTTGATGAAGTTCTAAAAAATAGGTTCTGTGTAGGAAGGATAGAAGAAAGACCATTAAAGGAACGTTACTGTGTAGGGAGCTGAAATATACAGAGCTTAATGGAACTGCTCATAAATACAATGAAGACATTGATCCTTCACGTGTTTGATTAAATTGTAGAGCAGATTTTCCACTTGTTTGATACATCTCATTTTCATCTTTCTGTCCCCTTCGTTGATTTTTCCCTACCTGAATTTCTTGAATTCCTTGTCCTGAAATTGATTTGAACATGAATTATTTTCATTTTGATGATTTGACTGTTTCTGTTGTGATTTATCGTGTTTTTTTCTTCCTTTTCCCAATCCAGTTATTGTGATCACTCTAAGCCCTGCTCCCGCTCCATCCCAACGTGCAGGTACCAGAACTTTTTATCATCGCAGCTTGGATTTCTTGCATCATTTATCTAATGCTTCTTTCAACTGCATAGAATTGCCATTTTTTCTGCTTCTGTTCCAAATGCGTGTCTGACCCTGCTTCTTTCCCACTGTAGTGTTTTCCTTTACTACCTTTTATCTAGCCCTAACTCATCCTGACTGGCTAGACAAAGTGATGCATCAAGCCATGCATGAAAATGTGTTTGATTGTCCACAGCTGCATTTAGTTGCTTAGCACCTTCCTTTACTGATTATGTCAAAGCAATTTATGAAAATGGGTAATATTTAAATTATGTGTATTTTGGACCATGTCTTACCAATCTGCTTTCCTAATCCGTGCCAAATGCCTCTGATGGGAAACAGCAGAAATATAGATACAATGTATATTAATATTTGGGGTAGAAAATGCTACTACCCATAGGAAAACTAAGACTTTTCTAGTGTAAGTGCAGTTGTCTCAGAGGTAGAACCTAGTAGCAAACTGTCAGTGCTGTTGCGTTTGCTTAAGGGCAGAAAATCAACATTGTATGTTTAATTAACCACAACGCTAGCCAAGACTTAAAATCGGAGCAAAGTACACCAACCTCAGAACTTGGCAGAATGTAAATTGCTTTAAGATTTCTAGGACAAGTTGAAGAAATCTAAACTGAACAGTAGGCAGCATCTATAACAATATGTGAAGAAGGAGTTATGTTTTTGGTATAGCCATTTGCATAACCTGTGGCAGCAACTACAAATAGTTTCCCAGATTGATTCCTGTCCAAATACTCATTGACCCCAAACATATTTCTGTGAGAGACCCAAGTATTTTGAGATCACTCTTTGGACCTGCCTTCCCCAGTCTAATGCTTTCCAGCTGGTTCTGACTGAATTCAGGTGTCAGACTAAGAATTCTGGGATTTGCAATCTAATACATCTGGATAAAGATGGAAGTTGTGATGGGACATGTTAAGTAGAACTGATCCTCACTTAATAAAAACACTTTTAGAAATCAGACAGGCTCCTAGTTATTATATATGTATGTAATGCTACCTCTACAAACTATATTTCAGGATTTCAAAAGATGAAATTGAAACTATTTTATTGGCAAAGAACTTTTTAATAGAGTTAATGAAATTGAAGGTTTCATGTCATACTTGCATAACTACAGGAGAAATTAGTAGTTGTTCTGAAGCAGAAATTAAAATCCAGTTTTTTATTCATAGGTTTTCCGTGGTTTTGTATGGTGGTAGAATGTATTACACAAAGAACTGCCCTTATTTGTTTTGCTTTCAGATTGACATTGTACTTTTAATAATATTACAGTGGTGGTAACTTTTATTGAAAGATCTGAGTTTACGTCTTCCTGCATGCCCTCGTGTCTAAAGGGCATACTTTGGGGTGGGGGCGATTACATTGTAAACGTTCAGCTATTCATCTTGATTCAACTTGTCTTGCCAAATATTCTCTTTGGTATATGTAAAAGAACCTCTTCATTTTCTGCCTTTAGCTACTGTAATTGTGGATTGTGAATTAATTACTGTGGTTTTTTTCCTACCTGAGGGATAGCAGTCTTGCAGTGTTGAAAATGCCAAAAGACCAGCATGTTTTGTCTTGGGGAAGCTTGCTTACTAATGCTTTGAAGTCCCTCGGGATGTGAATGTGTTTAAATAGATTATCATCCAGGCCTTCTCAATCTTGCCTTTCGCTAGCTCTTACCTATGCTTTTTTTGCTTTGCCAGCTGTTCTTTGCAGATATAATCCAGCAAAATTTATTATCTTTTTATTATGAAATAGATACTATATTAACTATTTTTCTGTAGGAGTATATTTTTTAAAAAAGGTATTAATATGGAAAAAATGGGGGAAAAGAAAGGTCATATTTCTTAAATATAATGCAAAGTTAGCCTTACATATTGATGTCATGGTGTACAATTAAATTTGTAACATTTAAATAATATTACTTAATAGTAGAAAAATGGGATATTAAGCATATAAATTAGTTTGCATAGTTCAAATTTCTTAGTTCGGATTAGTTTCCAAACAGGATTCCTGGTTGTAAAATTCTTGAGCAAATGTAGAAAGAGGTTCTAGAGTTCTCTACACCATTGAAAGGGAATAAGTAGCCTTCAAATTTCAACTTTGCTTCATTACAAAAAAAATGTCATGCTCATTTCTTTTATCATCCTTTTTATTTCCAAGCCATTGATATATATGTGAGCACTTCGTGAAATGCATCTTTTAATCCATCTCCAACAATTAGTTGAATCCATCAAATTCTTCCTAAGTATACAAGTTCACTCTCCATAAAATATGGTTTTGTTGAATTGTGTTTTTAAATCTATAGAAATGTGATATGAATGTACGTTCATGAACCAAACACTTTTGACACTTTGTCCCTCTCTATACGTATATGAGTTTACACGTGCACTTGATTGGCTAAGAGACATTGTAATTATCTAAAATAGTAGATATACTCAGGCAGTTAAGTTCTGCCTAAGCCTAATTGTGCTAGTTGAGCAGCTTGTAGCAAGGTAGGTTCTTATAACTTGAAGCTTCATCCCAAGTCAGTATAGAACCCAAATTCCTTGTTTGTTTCAGGTTTTGAACTCATTTTATTTTAATCATTTATTATTTTATTTAAGGAAATACTTGATTTCCATTTTTCCCTAAATGTGAGTGGGTGGAGAGAATTCAATTTTTTTAAAAAAACAAACTCGTGATTGCAGAAAAATGTTGAAAATGCAATATGCTGTTTGATACCCCCAAAATAAAAGCACAGCTTGTATGTCAGTGAATTAGTTTCCAAGCAGATTGGTAGAGAAGGAAATCTTGCTGATACCACTAGGTGGAACTGGCAGAATCACATTCATTTTATCTCAACCTGGATTATCATGTATAGGAAATCATACTTAAAATAGCATAGTTCTAAAAATCAGCCTTTCTTTATAGAGGATTGAATGAAGCAAACAGTGTATTTCTTATTTATAAAGGTATTAGCTCTTTGAGACTTGATTGGATTACTTCTGCTTTGGATAAATAAATCTTAATGAACTGGGTACAAGAAAACATTTCTTTGGCCCCTTTTATTATACCGTTCTATCCCTCCTCCTATAGAAATTCATTTGGGGCAAATTTGGCCAATTATGAAAAGTTAAACAGGATTACACCTAGTTAGCACTTGGATGGAAGATCATTGGGAAATGGCAGTAGGCTAGACTGGAAAGTTGAAAGGATCTGACCACTGCACTTTATTGCCAAGAAACTTATATTGTGAGAAATCTGTAGTCTCACCAAGAGCTGAGCTTGATTCAAAGCAAGTTTTAAGTTATTTATGCAGAATATTGTTGCTTGAATCCCAAAGGAATCAATGTGTACAGTGATGAATAGCAGTTTTTTGTGGATTAAAAAAATGTGTGTTTTCTCTATTTCTGATAAACTTATCAGTTGATGTTAGAAAATTTTTCTCATTCTTTTAAATACTGGTTCTTAAAATTGACAGTCCAAAAATAAGATCTCGGGTCCAAGCTGTTCTGGTGGTGCTGCCAATGCTGTGTGTTGGTAACGAAATACAGATAGTTCTTAACTTATGACCACAATTGGGATCAGTAAATTCATTGTTAAACAGTGTGGTTGTTAAGTGAAGTACCATGTGACTGCCTCCAATTGTACCATCTTTTTTGCCATGCTTGTTAAGCAAATCACCATGCTTGCTAAGTGAGATACCACTTACAATTGCTTAACAGTTTGTGACTTTCTCTGCTGGCTTCTCCATTGACTTTGCTTGTTGGAAGCCGGTGATCACCTGATTCTCCAGCGTGAAGAATGGAGAATCCACCAATGGGTTATCTTGGACCTCCTGCCCACGTAGACCAAAACAATCAAAGCTGCCACGCCCCTCTGGTTGAGGGCACGCCCCCGTTTCATTTTGGTCTTCAGCCCAGACAGACGTGGTAGTTTTGGCTCCCAGCGATTTGAGAATCAGGTTTAGTTATATCTATTCCATTGGTGGATTCTTTCATTGTTTTTCTGTTTCTCCTCTGGCCAGCGCTGGGATCAGCGCTGTTCTAGAAGGGGAAATTAAGTCTTATTTGTTGTGAGTGCCTTTTTGTTGAGTTTGTGTTTCCCCCCCCCACAGCTGATCATCGCGGCTGCCGTTTTGGGCGCCGTGAGGCGATCCGATCCCCATCGGATTTCCCTTACTTTCTTGTTCTTCTTGCCTTCTAGGCTTCTCGGGGGGGGGGTGTCCCCTGGGGGTGGGAGTGCGTTCCCCTCCTCTTCGGACCGCTTGGGTCCTTGGATTTTTCGGCCAATCGTCGCGGCCGCCATTTTGGCCGCCGCGACTCGATCGGCGGCCTTATTCTGAGCCTGTGAGGTGCTGGTTTGATTTGGGAGAGCTGTTGATGCGAGGGGGGTGCTCCCTATTCTCCAGCTGTCCCAGGGTGCCCAAATTTCCACCGAGCGTTGCGGCCTCCATTTTTGGCGCCGCGTGGAGCACAGACCGAATTGGTTTCGGTTTCACCTCACCAGCCCTCAGGCCGGCCTGCTCCTAATTAAAAAGAGGCCGATCAGCCTACTTTCGTTTTCCCTTGGCGGCCATCTTAGTTCACTTAGCTATCTCAGAGGTAACCATTCCACGGATATTAGACTATCTGTTGGAGGGTGTTGATAAAGGCTTGGCGCCCAACACTATTCGCCGACAAGTCTCGGCTCTGGCCACGGTGTTTACCTGTGACACCTTAGAGCCACTGGCCCATCACCCCAAGGTACGATCCTTTCTAAAAGGGGTCACCAACAGTAGACCACCGGTAGTACATAGATATCCCACTTGGGAGTTGCCCCGGGTCTTACAGGCCCTTACTCAGGCGCCTTTTGAACCCCTTAGGTCCTGCACTTTTAGGTCCTTGTCTCTTAAGGTTGCTTTCTTGGTTGCAGTTACCTCGGCTAGGCGTATCTCGGAGCTTGCAGCTCTTTCTGTCAGAGAAGACTTGTGTGTTTTTCACATGGACAGAGTGGTCCTGCGCCTGGACCCCTCATTTGTTCCTAAGGTGAACACCATTTTCCACAGGGCACAGGAGATCGTGTTACTGAACTTTTGCCCTAATCCCTCTCATACTTTGGAAAGGCAATGGCACACTCTCGATGTTCGCAGGGCGTTGCGCTGTTACGTCAAGCGGACGGAGTCCTTTCGTAGATCTGAGGCCCTTTTTGTTTCCTTCCATCCGGCCTCCAAGGGTAAGAAGGTATCTTCTTCTACCGTTGGCAGGTGGATTAGAGCCTGTATTTCCGAAGCGTATCAGACATCTTCTTTACCGGTTCCAGGTCACTTGACAGCCCATTCCACAGCAGCATGGGCCACACAGGCCAGCATTGAGGACATTTGCAGGGCGGCGACATGGTCCTCGCCTTCCCCTTTTGTGCGCCATTATCGCCTTGATAAGTTTGCCTCGGCGGAGGCCTCCTTTGGCCGCAGGGTATTGCAACAGGTGGTGCCGGCGGCAGGGACACTGGCCCAGTCTGCTCCCCTCCCATTGGGACAGTAGGGCTTTGGTAAGTCCCATTGGTGGATTCTCCATTCTTCACGCTGGAGAAGGGGCGTTGTCTTACCTGAACGCCTTTTCTCAGCGTGATGAATGGAGAATCCACACCCATCCCTTGGACGCAGTCAGGTCCAGTGTTTAGGGTCTGGGAGCCAACACGTCGTACAGTCATTGGCTTCGCCCTTTCGAAACTGGGGGCGTGCCCTCAACCAGAGGGGCGTGGTAGCTTTGATTGTTTTGGTCTACGTGGGCAGGAGGTCCAAGATAACCCATTGGTGGATTCTCCATTCATCACGCTGAGAAAAGGCGTTCAGGTAAGACAACGCCCCTTCCGGGCCATTGCAACTGTTGTAAATGCCACCTGGATTAGGATCAAGTGACCACAGAGATGCTGTGATGATCGTAAATGTGAGGACTGATTGTAAGTCAGTGCCGTTGTAACTTCAAACAGTCGCTAAGTGAATGGTTGTAAGTTAAGGATCACCTGTATGGATTTTAGTTATGTGCAGACAACCATAACATTCTGACCTAGAGTTCTTATTCTTTGAACTACAAAACAATATACGGTATTAAAAGGTTAATATTCATACATCTTTTTTTATCTGTGACTACTTTAATTTATTATATCAAATAGCAGTTGCTGTTTGTAGATTGCATTCCATACACGCATTCCCAAAAAAGAATAGGAAAACTGAACTGTTTGAATTTGTGGTATTAGTGTAAAGTAAGGAAGGCTACTTTTGCTTAGCAAAATTGCTTTTTAGAAATCTAAACAGGTATAAATAGGAGAATGTTTTGTTAGAACTCTATAATGTTCTTCAGAAAGATCATACATATAGTCCTCGACTTATGACCACAGTTGGGACAGAATCTCTGTTGCTGAGTGATGTGAGTTGTGCTGATTTTAGATTTTTGCCATGGTTGTTAAGTGAATGTGGCTGTGAAGCAAATCCGGCTTCTCCCATTGACTTTGCTTGTTGGAAATACCCAGGGAAGGTAAAAAATGATAATCATGTGCCCCCCCCCATGACATTGCAGTTGTCTTAAGTATTTACTAGTTGGCAAGCACCCAAACCTTGATCATGTAGACTATGGGGATGCTGTGACGGTCATAAGTAACTTATTTCAATGCTTTTGTAAATTTGAACAGTTGTTAAATGAATGTTTGTAAGTCAAGGACTACCTGTACACCTTTTTGTTACCTGCAGTAAGTAATTTGTTCCCATCTTTTAGGACACGGGTGTCAAACTCGCCACGTCACGTGACGTGTCGCGATGTATCGCGACTCTTTTTGCATTGCCGGCAATGGGGTGGGTGCGGCTTCGGTATGATGAAACCAGCCCGCGAGCCGGCAGTTTGACACCCCTGTTTTAGGAGAACAGGCAGAATTTGCATTTAGGGAAGTAATAGACAGCAGGAAAAGCATTTTAGGAATTTGGGGATAGAGGTGAAGAAACAAGATGTAGTAGATGTGCAAACATTTGTAAACTATTTTATTATTATTATTATTATTGCTCTTACAGTTTCATTATCATTCAAATATGGGGCCACTTTTCATACTGCACCTTTATTCAGATGCTGCTTGATTTTTGTCTGCTTAGAGAGACATTTAGATCATGATACTGAATAGTTCTATAACTTTAAATAATCTATAAGAGTCATAAGCTGCTTCCAAAATTATCTTTGAAAAACATTGTGCTAGATATTAACATATACTACTACATCTATATAACTCATACAAAAGAAATTGCAAAGTAAATTCCAAGTTCAACATTGTTCTAAGATACTAGATGCTTACCCTTTCCATTTCTGTTTTTTTGTATTGTAATTTCTTAAAATTTTTCATTTTTTATCAAGATTTTCAATAATAAAATGGCATTAGAAAGTGTGCCACCTGAACGCATAACTTGGGTCACAAGAGCAAATTCAGTGCAATCATGAGATGCAGATCAATTTGCTTGAGAAATTCCATATTACACACTTCAGAGTATATTTTTCATGGAATGGCCTGGCTTTGTCTTGTTTTCTACTAGTAACCTATTTTCCCTGTAATATTTGGTGAATAATAAAATATTTCATCTTTGCAGAAACCAACAAGGAAACAGAAATAATGAATTTATATTGTCCTGATTTCCATAATTTCTTCATTTTTATCACTAAATTCATAGTTCAATGTTCCCACAAAGGACACCAGATGGTCCTTATAAAAATTATCCCATCATAGTGTCCTAGAAATGCAAATGTTGAGAGAAATAACAGGTCTCAATATGCAGAACTTCCACAATTGGCTAGAGGTGAGATTATAAATCGGTAACTTCAAATGAGATGAAGATTGAGGAATTATTTGCCTTCCTATATATAAACAGAGTTTTTGTAGGCATTTCTATCTAGAGATAGTTATTCTTATCATAAGTTGAAAAATTCCTCTCCCTCTTGCCAGTTTGTTGCCTAATCCATTATCCCACCATCAATATTTCTTTAAAATAAATATAAGGCTACAGGAAACATTAAGCATAGGCTTAATTTTGTTTGCTTTGTAAGTGATTAGTCTTCTCTCCTCATCAGATATGCATTTTGGGAGCATTTAATTTTGCAGTTAGACCTTGGTACTGCGGTGTGATTGTAAGCCATCCAGAGTTACCTTGAGGCAAGATGGGTGGCCAATACATTTTATAAACCAACCAACCAACCAACAAACAAAACATTAAGTACGAGAAAGACCAAGTTAAAATCTTTGTCTCTAAATGTAGTAATAGACACAGTTTGTGGAGCTTGTTTTTTTTTTTTTTTAATTGTAAATGTTCATAAGTGCCATGGATGCCAAGTATGCCAATGGTAGCCGAAATATTGCAAGCTCATTTTGGTAATCTGATGGAGATCAGTCTTAGGCATAAGTATAATTTGATGTGAGTCCTGAACTTTGGGACAATGTCTTAAAGCATCATCAGAAAAAATCTTCATTAAAAAACCATCAAGAGCGTTCATCCTAGCCATGAGTGATGAATAGTAGTTTTAGTAATAATGATGACGGTGGTGGTGGTGGTGATGATGATGATATGGGAACTATGTTACAGTATTGCACAACATTGAAAATCCATAGATTTCTCAGTCAAATTTATTTTTTTAACTAGTCTCAACATTAATATTGATTTTTTTCCCTTTTGGTGCATGCATGTCACGCAGGATAGCTTTAATGTGATCTTATCTGGTATTTCGGAAATATCTGTTTCCATTTGACTCAAAACATTTATATTTTGCCATTGTTTTTATATTAAGTTAACTTATTTAAAGTAGCTATGTCCCATTATACTAATAGATATCTCTTAATTTCTGATGTTGAAATTTACCCTTTCAAATGGAGCAAATTATTTTTTCATATCTGTTTTTTTAAAAACAAATCTATTCAGCACAGGGATGAGGAATTGCTGTTTGTTACCCCCCCAGCAATTCCAGGAAGAATGGCAAATCGGGGCAAATTACATGAATAGAAAAAGAAATCTACACATATAGAATAGGCATGTTGAGAGTTAGATTCTTTGTGGTGATCAATAATCAGTGGCCTTCGGTTTCTTTGACTTGTAATGCTGCAATCCTAAGCACACTATTTAAACACACAGTATTTAATATTTATTTGTTATGTATATGTAGGGGTGTGGGTCTATACATATGTTGTATATAGTATGTTTAAGGTGTGTGTCATGTATGTGTTTCACTTTGAGAGCGGGCAACTAAATTTCATTTTTGATGTGTGCCGTTGTGCCCACAGTAAAAAAATGACAATAAAGGTTATCTTATCTTACTTAAATGTGTATCTTATTGAATTTATCAGGATTATCTTTGGATAGATATATAGAGAATTACATTTGCAAGAAGTCTAACCCTATAGGTTTTTTATTTTACTGCCTGCTTTTGTTCACTTTTGAGATCATTTTATTCTAACAATGTGATTATTTTTGTGACATAGATGTTTTATTGAAAGAACGTCAGAAAAACTGGCTTTTAATCTGTCATCTGGGAATGGCATGGATTTAACTTTCCGTTTTCTGGCTAGTTTTAGCACTGTTATTTTTGAGCTAACACATTTAAAATCCCAGTATCTCCTTCTTTGTTTACAGAAAATAAACTGTGACAATAATTTTAACTGATTTGTGAAAATGCGAAATGTGCCGTTCAAATGCTTTTGTTGTTACATGATCTGACCATGATAATTCAAAGTAAGGCAGGTCTAGAAAGGCTATTGGAATTCTGTCACATGTCTAGCTATGCTAATTAAAATGTTTTTGATGCATGCCCTATATCGGAGTCCCCAATGCTTGCTTGCATGCTTGCTTTGCTGTGCTTCCACTCTCTGTGTTATATCTGCTTATGCCCATCAATGTAACTTTCCTGCCCTCTTTTGCATTCATTCATTCATTCATTCATTCATTCATTCATTCATTCATTCATTCATTCGTGTTGTGTTGTGTTGTGTTATGTTGTATCCTTGTTTACCTCTATGATTATTTTATTTCTTTCTAAGGCAGCGGTTCCCAACCAGGGGTGCTCGCACCCCCTGAGGGTACGAGATGATATTCCAGGGGGTGCGAAAACTTGGGTTTTCAAAATTATAGTGTATATGCATAATTCATTGCCATTCTTTTGAACTTTTGTGAGGGGTGCGAGAATATATCAGAAGCGTTCTAGGGATGCGGGGTATAGAAAAGATTGGGAGCCGCTGTTCTAAGGTCTTGAAATATACTGCAGTGAATTACCTTTTCTCCAGCATGTTTTTCTCCTTTGCTGTGGATTTCTTTTTGACAGATAGAGGTTGATCTGTTTGCATAATCAAACTTTGAGCAGCATGCAGATTTCTTGGAGTGAGACTGTGAGTGTAGTGTGGTATAAGAAAGGATTTGTAGTGTTCAGATCTTTATAGTGTTTATCTCGATGCAAAGGGAGGTGAATAATAAAAGAAAGACACAGCATACCAATTAGATTTGTTCAGTTACGTTTCCACAAACATTAAAAATTTTCTGGATTTTCTGAATTATATTTTAATATCTTCAGTGAGGGTCTATTCTCCAGCATGAAGATGGAGAATCCACCAATGGGTTTAGACTATCTTCCTGCCCAATAAGACTAAGTCTGTCAGAGTTGTCACGCCTCCTGCTGGGCTTGATGATCCCAGACACGACGAAGGCGAAGCTGCTGACGATGAACCGATGTGTTGGCTCTCTTTGCCCGACACAGGACCTGACAGTCCTAAAGGGGACGGGCGTGGACACTCGTGTTGGCTCTGAAGACTTTAGGCAGGTTGTATAGTTTCCATCCATTAGTGGATTCTCCTCTCTTCTCCAAGTATTCAGGCGCGGGGAGTCAAATCGCTAACAGCCCAGCTGATTGTCGGGGCTTTTCCCCTCAGCCGCAGTACAGCTGAGCGTCGGCCTCCGGGCTCGCTCATAGGCCGTAAAGTGCTGTTGACGGCTCGATTGAACTTCCCGTTGATTTTACCAACATTTCTGTGCTGGGGAGGGGAATCCCAAGCCGAAGTGATAAAAATCAGCTGATCGGGGCTTTTCCCCTCAGCCGCAGTGCAGCTGAGCGTTGGCCTCCGGGCCCGCTCACAGGCCGTCAATCGCCGCTGACTGCTCTCAGATTCTAGGGGCTTACATAGCTCGTGAATCGCCGGTCACAGCCCAGCTGAGAGTCGGGGCTTTGCCTCAGCCGCTGCGCAACTGGGCGTCGGCCTTCGGGCCCGGCTACAGGCCGTTCCTCTCCGCGGCCTCCAAATCGGGCGAGGAACTTCTGCAAACCTCCAGCTCTCCACAGCGAAATTTGATCGCCGCTAAAACACCGCGATCGCCGCCGCAACACGGCTTATCTCGCTGCGCAGCTAGCTGCCAGCCTCCGGGCACTTTAGGGGCCGTTTTTTCGGCGCAAACGCCACTAGCTCCAACCGGCCCTCTGCATTGGCGCGCAAATCGCGGCCACCATTTTAGACACCCAGAGGCCTGATAGGCCTGACAGGGACGGCCCGAGCAGGCAGCAGCCACTTCAAGGGCAAAGAGGAGGCCGCTTACAGAGGCTATTAGATACATCGCCAGACCTCCTCTCTCCATCCTTTGGAGGAAATTAATTCAGGTCTAGGCCCCTCAGGCCAAACAGACCACCTCGCCATTTCAAGCGGCAGCCATTTTGCGGACTTGACAAAACTGCCATTTTGCAGCACCCAAACTGCCATTGGCCACATAAGCTCAGATTCTGATCTGGCACAAACAATTCCAAGGTAAAACTTGGAGAGGAATTCACTTCTTAGCGTGAGCTGGCACGCCTTTTGGCCCCGCCGCCACCACCTAGGCTTTGTGTGCAGGCACGTATCACTCAGGTGATTGCTGCCACCAATAAGGAGAGGAGTGTGCAGGCACATATCACTGAGGTGATTGCCGCCACTGATCGGCCGAAGTGTGTGCCGGCACTTGCCGATTGTGACCCACCCACTGGGTCTGACCGTCACAAGATGCCCGGCCAATGCGCCACAGTGCGTCATTGGGCATTTTTAGCCTCTCGGAGCCTTAACGCAGGCATAAGGGCCATTAGGCGAATCGCAAGCCCCGGAGCTTCGCTGGTCATCAGCTTCTGCTGTTCTGGCAGCTTGGTAATCCGCTCCTGCTCCTGAGATACCACAGGCCATAGGCCTCGCTTTCCAATGGCTGACAGCGCAGCTCCTCAATCTGCACAAGGCACCCCCAGCACTCCCGTCTCAGGGAAGCGCAAATCCTCCAAGTTGGAGGCAGCAGACAAAATTAAGGCTAAAGCCAAGGCCAAGGCCATTGCTGGCAAAAAGAGCTCCAAAGCCACGGAGAAAGAGGCCGGCAGGAGACATAGGGCTCTGGAGAAGCAGTTCTCCAGGGCGCAACGGTTAACTGCAGGGGACCAAGCACAGGTTCACCTTGCCCCCCAAGAGAGCTCGCCCTTCAACCCCCAACCTGTCCCACCTGGTCCGCCAGCCCTGCGGGTCCTCTCCCCGCAAGGACCGATAGGGGGTGTTAATCTGTTCACTGAACAGGGAATAAGCACCCAAACAGTGGCTTCCCCGGCCAGATTTCAATCACCACCCGAGGCCACATTCACGCCCACAGCGGCTGGACTTTGTCCTCCCGAGCCTCGGGGTGGGGCCTGAGCAGCTCCAGGTGTTACTCGCCCAAGCATATGCCCAGGGCATGGCCTCCTCGTTTTATCAGAACCCCAGGCCTGAATTTGTCACGCCCGCGGTGCCAGCACAATTACGGACAGAAATGCCGGAATATCCGGAGTCCGTTTACTCGGACCATTCCTCCCGAACACAGGACTCAGGTTCCGAGGAGTATGGGTCAACTGACTTCCAATTATCGGAAGATGAGGAGTCGGCCCCAGATCCCTCCCCCTTCATTGGTCTCTTTGATCCGGGCCTATTTAAGTCTCTCCTGCTGAAGGCCACTACATCGGCCAATATTGACCCTGAGCAGGAAAAACAACCGACTGCCTCAACCAGCCAGGACCCAAAGCCACTCTTCTCCGAACCTACGGTTACGGAGAGACACATCCCTTGCCCCCCCTTTTTTCCTGGAAACCATCAGGAAACAATGGGGGAGCCCGGGCATCTACCAACACCTGGAGGAATGGACAGAAGGCTGATGACTGTCGCCCCGGCCTTATCCGATCTCCTGGAGGTTCCCAAGGTGGACGAACCACTAACTTCTATTTTTTCCTCCTCCACCGTCTCAGGTGATATGTCTGAGGCCTTAAAAGTGGAAAATAGAAAGTCAGAAATCTCTTTGCGCAGGTCTCACCTAGCATCGGCATGGTCGGTGAAGGCGTCCACATCCACCTCCTTTTTTGCCAGGACATCCATCCTCTGGCTCAGGGAGCTCCAAGCCTTGATTCCCCCTGATTCGTGCCCATCAGAATCAGGGTAAGTTAGTGGCCTCGGCAGAATACATAGCGGACACATCACTTCATGCCGCCAGATTTTCGACACGCTCCATAGCCGCTAATACCGCAGCCCGCAGGCTCCTATGGCTTAAGCAGTGGCGAGCAGACTTGAAGTCGAAGTGGCGTCTGGCTTCCGCTCCCTACAGGGATGGACACCTCTTTGGAGAGGCAATAGACCCTTACCTGGTAGAAAATAGGGACAAACGCAAGGTGTTGGCCCACCTTAACAGGAGGCCGGATAGGTGAGCCACTCCGTACCCGCGGAGAACGTCCTTCCGCCAGGGGCCAGGAACAGAGTGGGCCCCTTCGCCTCGTCCCTCTTTCCCCAGGCCTGGCCGCCAGCCGGACCGCCCAGCTCCCAGGCCTAGGCAACAGTTCCAAAACAAGAGGCCCTTTCGGGGCGCGGGAGGCCGTCCTTTCAGAAGAAGCAAATGACTCAAGGATGGACCTCCCCATTGGCGGCATACTCACTTTCTTCTCGCAAGAATGGGAGGCCACCATCACAGACACCTGGGTGCTCAACACCATCAGGCACGGCCTCACTCTGGAGTTTCTGTCGCGACCACGGGACCGATTCATTTCTTGTCCTACCCCAAGAATCCCGGCCAAGATAAGACTCATGACCGAGGCCATTCACCACTTATTGAAAATCAGGGCCATCGAGCCAGTGCCTGCTGGCCAAACACATCGAGGGTTCTACTCCATTCTCTTCGTGGTCCCAAAGAATTTGGGGGGTAGAGAGTGATCCTCGATCTGCAAGGCCTGAACTCTCATCTTGTCTACAAGAGATTCAAGATGCAGACACTACAGTCCATCCTGGCCAGCGTCACAAGGTACGATTTTCTCACATCCATCGACCTTACGGAGGCGTACCTCCACATTCCCATCTTTCCCGACCATCGGAGGTTCCTCAGGTTCTGTTATGGATCCCACCACTACCAGTACAGGGTCCTACCATTCGGCCTATCGTCCGCCTCGAGGGTGTTCACAAAGATCCTGGCTGCACTGGTCGCCCACCTAAGGTTGATTCCCGTCCGGGTCCAATGCTACCTGGACGACATCCTTATCCTGTCCTCCTCCCTACAGCAGGCCCGGTCGGACCTGAACTTAACCATCCGGACCCTTCAGACCCACGGCTTTTCGGCCAATTTCCGGAAGAGCCTAACCGAGCCCTCCAATCGCATCCTCCACCTAGGAGCGATTATAGACACCGACCTCTGCATGGTCTACCTGTCCCCGGACCACCGGGACAGCATTCGTTCCCTGATCAGACAGGTACGGAGGGAGTGGACAGTCACACTGGCCTCACTTTCCCAACTACTGGGCAAGATGGTCTCTTGCATGGGGATAGTGCCATGGTCCAGACTACATTTCAGAACCCTCCAATGGTTCTTACTCCCATACCAGAGGCAGGGCACCAGTGCATCCAACCAGAGGGTCAGGGTTACGTCCCGAGTTCTGGACTCCCTTCGGTGGTGGACTTCCCCAGCTGTAGCCAGGGGCTCCTTATTCAAGGAACCGGACAGACTCACCCTAACAACGGATGCCAGTCTGTTCGGATGGGGAGTACACCTAGGTTGCCACTTAGCACAGGGGCGATAGTCGCTAGCGGACCTCAGCCACAATATAAATTGGCTGGAGCTCAGAACCATACATCTGGCACTGCTTCGCTTCAACGACAAGGTGGCGGGACAACATATTTTAGTGCTCACGGACAACGTGGCAGCAAAGGCCCACGTGAACCGGCAGGGCGGCACTCGATCCAGGGCCCTAATGACCGAAGCCCGGTCACTAGGTACATGGGCGGAGACCAATCTCTCCTCCTTAAAAGCGGAGCACATATCGGGAGAGGCGAACCAACAGGCGGACTCGTTGAGCCGGTCAACATTGGATCATTCCGAGTGGCGCCTGCATCCCAATTTGTTCAGGGAAATTTCGGAGAGGTTCGGACTCCCGGTGTTGGACTTATTCGCCTCCCCGGCGAATGCCCAACTCCCGAGATTCTTCTCCAGGTTTCCGTCCCTAGGGGCGGAGCGGACAGACGCGCTCCACAGCCCTTAGCCCCAAGGCCTGCTCTACGCCTTTCCTCCTCTTCCTCTGCTTCCGGCTCTAATCCGGAGGATACTGCAGGAACGGGCGGAGGTGATAGTGGTTGCTCCACATTGGCCGAGGCGGCCGTGGTTTGCCGACCTCGTGGGCCTTTCCATCTCCCCACAGTGGAAGATTCCCCCAGATCAGGTCACTCTGAGCCAGGGAGCTCTACAACACCCAGAGCCCCAGAGCCTACAATTAGCCGTCTGGCATTTGAACGGCGGATCTCAACACAGGAGTCGTATTCTGCGGGGGTGATTTCCCTGATTCAGGCCTCCAGACGCCCTTCACTAACAGAATATACGACTCCTCGTGGAGGAACTTTTGTACTTGGTGTTCCAGGAACCACTTTGACCTCTCGGCTGTCACTATCCCGAACATCCTTGAGTACTTACTGGAGGGACTCAACAAAGGCTTGTCGCCCAATACCATCCGCACCCAATACCGTCCACAGTACTCACGTGTCATAATTCAGTTCCTTTGGCCCAGCACCCAATGGTGTGGTCCTTTGTCAAAGGCGCGACCAACACCAAGCCTCCTGTGGTTCACCGTTATCCCTCTTGGAATCTCCCACGGGTTCTGCAGGCCCTTACCTCGTCACCGTTCGAGTCTATCAAGACCTGTTCACTGCAGTTCTTGTCGATGAAGGTGGCCTTTCTCGTCGCAGTCACATCCGCTAGACGCATCTCGGAACTGGCTGCTCTCTCGGTCAGAGAGGACCTATGCGTCTTCCACAGCGATAGAGTAGTCCTCCGACTGGACCCGACCTTTGTACCAAAGGTGAACTCCTTGTTTCACAGATCACAAGAGGTGGTCCTACCAAATTTCTGTCCCCAGCCTGCTCACAGCTTAGAACGCCAGTGGCACACCTTGGACGTTCGGAGGGCGTTGCGCCACTATATCAAGAGAACTTCAGCCTTTTGCAAATCGGAAGCACTTTTTGTCCTTCCAGCCTTCTTCCATGGGGAAGAAGGTCTCATCCTCTACCATAGGCAGGTGGATCAGGGCTTGCATTGCCAAAGCATACCAGGCACAGTCCTTATCACTGCCAGGCCGTATTACCGCTCACTCTACCCGCAGTGCCGCTACATCGGCAGCGTGGGCTACGCAGGCACCCATTGGGGATATTTGCAGGGCGGCGACATGGTCCTCACCTTCCCCGTTTGTGAGACATTACAGGCTGGACAAATTCGCCTCTGCGGAGGCATCATTCGGCCGGAGAGTACTCTAGCAAGTGACATCGTCCAGTGGGACACAGGTCCTGACCGATTCCCTTCCGTAGGGACAGGACAGCTTTGGTATGTCCCATTGGTGGATTCTCCCATCTTCATGCTGGAGAAGGGGCGTTGTCTTACCTGAACGCCTTTTCTCAGCATGACGATGGAGAATCCACGCCCGTCCCCTTTAGGACTGTCAGGTCCTGTGTCAGGGGCAAAGAGAGCCAACACATCGGTCCATCGTCAGCAGCTTCGCCTTCGTCATGTCTGGGATCATCAAGCCCAGCAGGAGGCGTGACAACTCTGACAGACTTAGTCTTATTGGGCAGGAAGATAGTCTAAACCCATTGGTGGATTCTCCATCTTCATGCTGAGAAAAGGCGTTCAGGTAAGACAATGGCCCTTTTCTTTCCCGTGATCTGTACAGTTTTTTGCTTTCACTATGAGTATGCAATCTGATAAACAGGCAAAACAGGCAAAATTTCTGTTGCCTCCCAGAGGGCTTCAAGTCAAAGTAATTCAGTTGAAATTGGCTCATATGGGTTGTATTTGCTAGATAGGCTTAGGAATAAACTCAGGTTTATTCAACATAAGTTTTCTGGATTTATATTGTACATTGAATAATAAGCTAATTTCATGAGTTGGATTCACATTTAGCTGTGCTAAAATATTGTTAGATTGTGACTCATTGTGCTATGGGAACCTAGCAGTAATGTTCCGAAAACTAGACATGGAAAAAAACACACACTTTAACCCAAGAAAACACACACTTTATCACATACATTTTGAACTTGTAGAAATATTTAATTCTCTTTCATATGGAGAGGCTAAATTCCAAATTGCTATCTATAAACTATGCTTTTCCATTTCAAAGTCCGGTCCTGGTTCTGTGAACCATTTTTTCATGTTAAAAAGAAGTAGTGAAGGCCAGTTACATTTCTACCATAATTTCATTTTTAGTGTAGTTACCATTTAATTGGCCAGTGATTTTACCTCCAGGTTTAGACATTCATGAACAACAAATAATTGTTTAAGAAGCAAATTGTTGCTTTTTAATTATAGACACCAGCAAAGTTCCCAATTCCTTTATGTTATTGAAAGTATGTGAAAGAGAATCAAGGAAGAGATGACTTTCCAAAGCATTGATCTTCTTGTGTGTGCATGGCAGTGGGCAAGGTGGGGAATATTGTCTCCACATTTTTTTAGGTTTTCAACAGGAATTTTCAATTTATTTCAATAAACCCCAGAAGAATTCAACCAATAGATTACACAAAAAAAGAAAAGAGAGCGAATCTCTCTAAAATTTTATGTGCTGTGGTTTCAGTAATGTAGAGGTGATAGGTCAGTGGTGGCGAACCTATGGCACGGGTGCCAGAGGCGGCACTCAGAGCCCTCTCTGTGGGCACTCGCGCCATGCCCCGAAGATGGCAACCATCCCTCTTCAAGCAGCCGCCCGCTAACTCGCCGAGGTCCCACATGGCCAGATGCATCCCAGCACAGCTGGTTTCCCTCCCCCCTGTCCCATCCCTCCTGGCCTCGCATGCTCTCCTTTTCCCGGGCACGACCCACTGCATCGCCTCCTCAGCTGTTGGCCGGTCGTCGAGCTCAGAGGCGGCTTCTCTGAACTGCTGGCAGCGGGCTGCGGAGCCCTAGAGTGCACCGGTTCAGGGGCCAGCAGGCTGTGGCTGCTGACAGACACCGTTGGCCCCCATGCACTCGCTGGCCTCTGTGTGCGGCGGCCGATGGTGTCAGGCAGCAGCCGCCCTGGCCCCTGCATCGCCTTGCCCTGCGACAATGGCACCCCCACCCTGCCTCGCCTTGCCTGGCCTCGCCCCGCAGGACGAGCCTCCTGCCCACCGTCCCACCTGCCAGAGACCCCCTGGATCTCCCCCAACCCTGTCCGGCCCCCACAGGAGGAACATCGAGGTGACCACGCCCACCTTGGCCACATCCACCCATTCTGCCATGACCACCATAGCCACGCCCACCCAGTGGGCCACGCCCACCTGGCACCCGGCGATAAATAAGTGGGTTTTGGGTTGCAGTTTGGGCACTCGGTCTCTAAAAGGTTCACCATCACTGATTTAAATAATAAGCATATGGCAAGAAAAAAACGGTAGCTAACTAAGAAGGTCGTAATGCGGCACGCCAAGAGCAAGATTTTAATATGTTTATCCTTTGGCACTTATCTTTTCATTTTTATTTTTCTGATGTTAAAATAAAAGTTGTGTGTTGCATCTGATAGAGATACATTTAGGTCTGTTAAGAGTTTTTCTTTTTCCAGTATTAAGAATTTTGTATATTATATGTACTTTTGAGTGAATGGACCAGTTTCTGCAGTTTTCTTGGCAAGACTGCTTTCTTCCCAGGGCCGAGAAGGAGTGGCTGGCCTGCCAACTGGCTTTGGGCCTAAGTCAGGACTAAAACTCACAGTCTCCTGGTTTCTAGGGCAACATCTTAATTTCTATATCAAATTGGCTGTAATATTGAGAGTAGATGCATTTATTTGTTTTCCAGATATAGGGAATTCTCTCTAAATCTTTTAGCCAGGGAAGATTTCTTTCTGGAGTTAATTGAAATTGAATGATAATTCCTCAGTTATTTTGGTGTCCTAATTTATTAGCTTTTTAAAACCTTTATGCAACAACTTCTTGCATAATAGTCAGAGCCATCTATTTCACATTTACTTTAAAAAAAAAATCTGGCTCATTAAATAGATGGCTTCTCTGAGCATTTGAAATTGTGCTCTTAAACTATGTCTCTATTATGTTCATTCCAATTTTCTTTTCAGCTTTATTCCATTTTGTGGGTAAGATCATATGTGATAATGAAAAATTATTTATTCATTTATAATTTAGATTTCTGAGATTACCCCATTCAGCAATGACTGGACAGCATTGATCCAAATATGAAGATATCACAGCCTCAGAACTTATTTCCTAATCTCTAATATAGGGATAATACTTTTCAGAACAGTGTAAAGTTTAAGGATGTAATATATCTGGAAGTATTTTAGTAATACATGTTGTTGTCCTTTCTACTAGAGGCCCAGTGTTCTTACAAAAACTTTTGTAACTTTCAGTGTGTTGATAGAATGCTTTTATCAAACAGAGATTTTTAAAAAGAGAAAATAAATGGCTTTGATTAATGCTATTGGTCAATCTTGTTCTTTTTAATACTTATGTTCTTGTTTGAAAGCCATTTATTTGTCTTCGCTTCTGTTGTTGAGATCTGTTCGAGGAGCAGTTTGGAGCCACGGCCAGGAGGGATTTTATAGTTGTGGTATGTGCTAATTATACCTGTTCCTGGACCAAGAGACTCTACTCACACACACCTATGTCCTAATCACCTTCTGAATGAATACTGCAATGCGCTTTTCATGGTCCTGCCCTTGAAGCTGCAGCAGGTGCAAGATGCAATGGTCTGGGCAGTTATTTATTTATTTTTATTTATTGATTACATTGGTTTGTCGTCAATCTTTACACAAGGCAAGTCATGTGAGCTCATTATGTCAGCTTCTTGATTGATGCTTATTTCATCTCTATTCAATGCATTTAGTTACCAGTGTGCTTCTGAGTTCAATTCAGGTGGTTGTAATTATAAAGCCCTGAATGTGATGGGTTTGGGTAATTTAAGGGATTTTCTTTCCCTGATTGTGTCTACCCATCCCATCAGATCCAGCAGGACATTATTAAAGAATATCATTTGGTGGAATTCAGAAGAGAATTGTCATGGTACCCACTCTTCAGAACATTATTTCCTGGGGATTAGATTAGTCCCAAACCTGGTTTCTTTTCATACAGCTTTGAAGACCAGATTATGCCACTGCACATGGAGTCAGAATTTGTGACAGAGTCTGTCGGGTGGTTCAGATGGGTTTTAACCTTGGCTGCCGGTTACATATTTATTGGTTGTTGTATTTTTTTTCAGCTCCCAGAATATTGAGATGGACTGCTTTGTAGACATAAATTGTGTATGTGCGTATGTGTGTAAAAACAAATAATTAAACCCTTGCCACTGTCAGAATCCAATTATATTTTATTTCTAGCTACCTACTCTGAGAAAACCCAATTCTTACTCTCTTCTGGATTCTGTCACACTACAAAGGGGGGGGGAGTAAACACGGGTGTTTATGACTGGCATTTCCCCTATCAACTACAAAGTAACAACCTCTGTGGATTCCCTTCGAGAGTACTAACCATAACAATGCGGCCATCAGTCTTTGATCTCACTCCCTATGAAGTCTCCTTTTACCGGCAGCGAGGAAAAAGGGGGGGAAGATTGCAACGCTTGGGATCTGATGGATTTAACACCCAACCATCTGCCAATTTGAATTGACCGGAAGGAATGTGGAGTGGGGCTGCCTGGGAACACTTTAAAACATTGAATGGTAAGGGGGGGCCCCTCAGATCCTGTCTAGCATGCCTTCAGTCAGTTTTTCTTAATAAAGATTCCTGTTGGAAGAAACGTTCCAAGAGTTCTGTCTTCTTAAGATGTAAATTGAGGTGGGTCCTTACATTAGACAGGATCTGCAAAATTGGTCAACCTGGAAGGAAGAACCTTGCCGGGGGACTTTGCAAAAAATACCATGTCAGACGAAGCGGGGAAGGGGGAAAGCCCCCCGGAGACGGAGCCGTTGCCCCGACTGGATCTGAAGGGTCAGATTCCTCAGAAGAAGAGGTGGTGGAGACGCGTAACCACAAACCTCGGTGGTCAATGGCCGTTGGAAAGAAAGGCGAGTGGGAAAAGAAATCAAGAAAGGTGACCCTGAGACGGGGGGCCAACCAACCAGGATGGAAGCAGGAGATGGAGAGATCCCTGCACATAAGCGAAGATGAAGGAAGCTGGGCACAGCACTTGAACTGGATCCTAGAGAAAGCTATCGACTTAATGAAGAGAACCCTCAGCTCCCTAGGAGGGGAGGATCCTGAGCCCCACGGCTGCACCAACTCCTGGAGCCGCAACTGGAGAGACACTGAGGGGGAATTGGAACCTGCAGCCCCGGGGACATCCGCTGATCCAGTAGTCCCCACTCCCCGCCGACCCGCAGATGGCAATCCGGATGGAAGACAATACCGACGAAGAAGGCACTGATCTGTTCAAAGACTCCCGCCGCTAGACACAAAATTCAAGGGGAAGCCGACACGCTTGGGGTTTTTCCTAACCCAAGTCCTTGGCTACATGGAGGAACATGGGCGGCACATCCCTAGCAACAAAGCCCGTATCCGGATCGTGCAATCTGCTCTGGACGGGCCGGCCGCCGATTGGGTGGTGAATTTGCATGATTCCGATGCCCCAGAGCTCAACGACTTCAACCGTTTCATGTCCTCTCTGAGAAGGCGATTTGAAGACCCCCTGACTGATCACAAAGCCCGCGAAAGGATTAAAACGATGAGGCAAGGCAGACAGCCAGTAGCCGAATATACGCAAGAATTCCGAACCATTGCCAGCAAGCTGAACTGGCCGGAAGACATCCTCCTTAGCCATTTCAAAGACGGTCTAAATTACGACCTATATGACGCTTGCCTGCCCCGGGGGGACCCACACCAACTCGACGAATGGTACGTCCTGGCAGAGGAAGCAGAGATCGACCTACTGAAGAGGCACCGCCGAGGAAAACAATGGAGCCGCTCACCACCTGAACTGGCGCACAAACCAGCGAAGCCATCGGCTATGGCCAAGAAGCCAATGGGCTGTTTCAAATGCAGGAGAGAGGGGCATCGGGCTGTAGAATGCCGCTCGAAAGCCCCCCAGCACAACCCAGACAGATCACCAGCCAGCAAATCCAGGAAGTCCCCAGCTAAGTCAAAAGAATCTGCCATGAGAATGATAGAGGCTGTGGAATCCCCTATCTCCGCCCATCGTGGGGAAAGAGCTCCAGCCTACACCGCAGGGCCGATGGACGCCCCAGACGACAGCTCAGAGGGCGAACCACTGGTAAGTGGATCCATTCCACCCATCCTCAAGACATTGACCATATTAGCTCCCTCCATGCCAGAAGCTGTCAAAGTGAAAGCCTTAATAGACTCTGGCTGCACCCGCTGCCTCATTAGCCCGACGCTATTGGGAAATTTGGGCATTCCGGTGAGGAGGCTGGAACAACCAATCTCATTTGGCCAGTTAGATGGGTCCATAGCAGGGGGGGTGCCAGCTACCCTAGCCACGTTACCAATCCACCTAACCCTGGGAAATCATGAGGAAGACATAATGTTTGCAGTGACCCCAGGCATGGAATGCCCGATGATCCTAGGGCTGGAATGGTTAACAAAATGGAACCCCTGGGTAAATTGGAGGACGAAAGAAATCAATTTCCCAAAAGAGGACCCTACAGACTTAAAACCCCAAGGGGATCTACCAAAATTAAAAACGGAAATAGTGTCCATGGGAGAAGAAAAGGGGCTACCAGAAATACCAGAGGAATACAGAGATCTGGCTGATGTTTTCAGCGAGGAGAGGGCGGATGAGCTTCCCCCCCACCGACCCACGGACTGTGCCATAGAATTCAAGCCCGGGGCAAAACTCCCAAAGCCCAGATTATACTCCATGAGCCCAAAGGAGAAGGAGGAAATGGAAAGATTCATAAAGAAAAACCTAGAAAGGGGGTTCATTGAACCAGCCAAGCCTAAGGTGGCCGCTTCGGTCCTCTTTAGAGAGAAGGACGGCTCTCTACGCTTATGCGTTGATTACCGGCTCCTAAATACAATCAGTGAAAGCAACCTATACCCCCTACCTCTCATGAAGGACATGTTATCACACCTCTCGAAAGGATTTTTTTTTTTACTAAACTAGATCTAAGGGAAGCGTACTACCGTGTGAGAATTAAGGAAGGGGATGAATGGAAAACTGCATTTAACTGCCCAATGGGGTGCTACCAATTCAAAGTTTTGCCATTTGGATTACAAGGGCCCCCCCGCAGTATTTATGCAATTAATCAACGAGGTACTAAGGGAGCACCTATTTAAGGGGGTCCTGGTTTATTTAGACGACATACTTATATTCAACGAATCAAAAGAGGAACATGTCAACCTAGTCAGAGCGGTTTTAAAGAAACTGCGAGCCGCCCACCTATATGCCAAATTATCAAAATGCGAATTCCACCAGGAAAGAATAGACTACCTAGGTTATCGCATATCCTCACAGGGCATTGAAATGGACCCAGAGAAGGTTAGGGCAGTATTAGAATGGGCACCATCTCGCACAAGAAAGCAACTGCAAAGTTTCCTGGGGTTCGCAAACTTTTACCGTCAATTCATCCCCTCATTTGCCCAGATAGCCCTGCCCCTCACGAACTTACTAAAAACGAAGGGAGAATCCTCAGTGAAACCTAGCCAGCCACTAAAATGGACAATGGAATGCCAAGCCGCATTTGAGAGATTAAAGCGGCTCTTTTCTGCCGAACCAGTACTGAGGCACCCAGACATGGACAAACCCTTCGTAATACAGGCAGATGCAAGTGATGTGGCAGTGGGGGCTGTACTATTACAAGAAAATGATGAAGGAATATTGCAACCCTGCCCGTATACATCCAGGAAACTCACTGAAATGGAACAGCGCTGGCCTGTGTGGGAGAAAGAGGCATATGGGATACGTTGGTCATTACTTACATGGCGCCAATTCCTTGAAGGCAATAAAATCCCTTTCCAGGTGTGGACAGACCATAAAAATTTGGAAGCCTTGAAAACACCCAGGAAGCTCAACCCCAAGCAAGCCCGCTGGTCCCAGCATTTTCACCAATTCAATTTTACGCTCAAGCATTTGCCGGGGGGGGGGAAACTTTCTGGCAGATGCATTATCTCGCATGCCCCAATATAACAGCACGCGAGCCACTGACTAAACCGATTATGGGAGAATCACAACTGGCAGCGCCAGTGACTACCAGAGCCCAAGTTAAATTAAAACCGCAGCTGGATAGCCAGACCGGAATTGAATTCCGGAAAAGTTTGGAAACAGATGAATGGTTCCAGAAAAATATAACACGTGTGCACAATGAAAGATGGACTGCCTTGGGTGGGGGAGAAGTTATATATACCGACCACCCAAAGGATCACATTCATGCAGCTTTGCCACGACACAAAATCAGCAGGGCATTTTGGATTTGTAAAAACATTGCACTTAATTAAAAGGCAATTTTGGTGGCCATCCATGAAAAAAGACATAGAAAGTTACGTGGCCAGCTGCCCAAAGTGTGCAACTGCAAAAAGGTTGCAAGGGAAATCGCCAGGACTGTTACAAACAGTGGCAAATCCCTCAGCCCCCTGGAGGGAAATAGCCATGGATTTTATAGTAGAATTACCAGAAAGCAATGGGAATACTGTCATTTGGACGGTCACGGACTTATTTTCCAAACAGGTTCACTTTATTCCTTGCCAAAAGATCCCCACCGCAAAAGCTTTAGCGAAACTTTTCGTGCAGCATATTTACAGATTGCATGGAGCACCCCAACGCATCATATCTGATAGAGAAGTGCAATTTACGTCTGCATTTTGGAAGGAATTTCTATCTCTTTTAGGGACCACCCAGGGACTGACATCTAGCCATCATCCTCAGGGAAATGGTCAATCGGAAAAATGTAACTCAGTACTTGAGCAATATTTAAGATGTTTTCTTAATTTCCAGCAGTCAGATTGGACGGACCTGTTGCCTTTCACAGGTTGCCTACAATAATGCAGTCCACTCCAGCACAGGTTACACTCCTTTTCAAATAGCTACCGGTCAAAGTTTCAACCCCATGCCAGAACTAACCCCAAACGAACCGGCAACCCCATCAGTGAAAGAATGGATGGAACAATTACAAAACACCTGGCCAATAGTTAGAAAAGCCCTAGAGGAAGCTAGGCAAGCATACAAAGCACAAGCAGATAAGAAAAGGATGGAGCCCACACCATTCATTATAGGAGAAATGGTGTACTTGTCTACAAAATACTTAAAATCCCTACAACCCTGTAAAAAACTTGGACCAAAATATATAGGGCCTTTTCCAATTAAAAGAATCATAAACCCAGTAACAGTAGAATTAGAATTACCCAAGAATCTTAGGCAAATACACCCAATTTTCCACTGCAGTTTGCTGAAAAGAGAACGTCACCCTTACGGCCAAAAATCCCACCACCACCACCCCGAATCATGGTGGAAGGAGAACAGCACTTCGAAATAAAAGGAATCCTGGACTCTAGAAAATATCATGGGTCAACTCAATACTTAGTAGCATGGAAGCATCTCCCAGCCGCTCAAAACGAGTGGGTCCATAAACGTCATATTAGAGCCCCGAAGCTTTTAAAGAAGTTTCATACAGAGTATCCTAACAAGCCAGACTAACTTTTATACCTGTTTTGTTTTCTCTACAGGTGGACCTCTCTTATTTTTAAGGGGAGCCGGTTGTCAGAATCCAATTATATTTTATTTCTAGCTACCTACTCTGAGAAAACCCAATTCTTACTCTCTTCTGGATTCTGTCATACTACAAAGGGAGGGGGAGTAAACACGGGTGTTTATGACTGGCATTTCCCCTATCAACTACAAAGTAACAACCTCTGTGGATTCCCTTCGAGAGTACTAACCATAACAATGCGGCCATCAGCCTTTGATCTCACTCCCTATGAAGTCTCCTTTTACCGGCAGCGAGGAAAAAGGGGGGGAAGATTGCAACGCTTGGGATCTGATGGATTTAACACCCAACCATCTGCCAATTTGAATTGACCGGAAGGAATGTGGAGTGGGGCTGCCTGGGAACACTTTAAAACATTGAATGGTAAGGGGGGGGCCTCAGATCCTGTCTAGCATGCCTTCAGTCAGTTTTTCTCAATAAAGATTCCTGTTGGAAGAAACATTCCAAGAGTTCTGTCTTCTTAAGATGTAAATTGAGGTGGGTCCTTACAGCCACATTTATTGTTATTATTAAGCTGACCAACTCAATCAGTGAGACTTGGTATAGCATACATTATGGAACAGAAGATTTCCCTACCACCATCACTACAAAATCCCAACCACATATTGTTAAAATGTCTACAATATATAAATATAAAATGGCAACCAAACTCTTTACAACCAAAAGGGGACCCCACTCAATTGGCTCTTGTTGCCTTGTATAATATCGATTATTTTTTCCATTATGTGTATCATTCTGGTTCTCAAGGAGAGAATAAACAAATATCATCAACCCAAGCTTGCAAATCTGGAGTGGCACTGGTTCTCCATTGTCTTTGCTTTGTTCTGCTTAGTAAGTCCATAGTTCTTCATATATTGATAAATTGTAATTTTTTGTTATATAATTCAAAATCACGTTCACGGTTTTAAGCCATATTCTTCTTCTTAAAACCATGTTAACTAATTTGGGAATAGGAAACAAAATGAGCCAATACCAGATACGTTAGTGTGCCTTCCATTATTTTGCAATGAAATTGGCCGCCTATCTTTTTAAAAGATTCTTTGAGGTTGCCAGGAAATATTAAAAATATTTTGTTGAATTAATCTCAAATTCATAGAAACATAATATTAAGATTCTTATCCATTTATTTCTTAGGATAGGTTTTCTGACACTTGCTTTTGCAAATATTCACCTTAACAGTTCTCTCTTAATTGCCTGTAAAATACAGTAGATTTAGAATAATCAAAATGCATTTCGCTGATGGTAGTAATTTAGGAATTTCAGATGATGCTTATGTATCTAGATCAAATTGTGAAATCAAAAGATACTTTAATTGATTATGCTCTGGTGCTTAATTTTAGGCAATCCAAATTTCTCTTGAGATAAATCCAGCATCTTGAATTCCAAAATTAGATTATTAATTTGTGGAAAAAGAATTTACTTCTATTTTCAAACTGGGATATCACAAAGTTTAAGTTTATCTTGTGAATAAGAATGAAAATTAAACTTGTGTCCTAACATTGTCCAAATATGCCTTGCAGACTTTAATGCTAGAAATATTGTTGAATTATGAATAAAAGAATCCCTATTGTGATATCAAAGGTGTATATATAATATAATAACTTTCTGATTGGGCTCATAATGTTTCTTGAACTCGACAACTGGGATTCCATAGAAAAAATATGCCTACTGATAACATTTAAAGTCAGGATAGTTTTAATCCCCCCCATGATAGGATAACTATTGTAACACTCACTATAACATTCCACATCTTACAAAATCTCTACTGCAGTTCTAATCTAGGGGATATTTTGCTTGTTTGATTAGACATCACTTAAGACAAAGGTAGAATATATACTATAGATGAGATTTTTTTCATTCTGGCAACTCGTCTTTCTTCATTTTACTTCTGGTTTTGAATTAATGTCCATTTAGATAGAAAAGGAACAAAGCATACATGGAAATACAAGATGCATTTGTAGCATCAAATAATTTTACATTTGGTAAATGATGTACTTCTCACATTTCAGAGGCCAAAGAGTAGCCAAAGGTAAATGTTTCCTGATATGTTTTGGGTGAGCTATCTAATAGTAATTTACCCTGTCAAAAAGTTTATAAAACAAGAGATCCCCATCTACCTTGTTCTTGTGTCAAATGACCAATATGTCATCTAAGTAACTCAATCAAACTTATATACAGTGTGGAAATCAATTTTGTGACCACACGTGGAATACTGCATCCAGTTCTGGTCATCACAATACAAAAAAGTTGTTGAGACTGTGCAAAGAGTGCAGAGAAAGAGCAACAGAAATGATTAGGGTGCTGGAGCCTAAAACGTATGAAGAACGATTACAGGAATTGAGTCTTGTCTAGTATGAAAAGAAGGACTTGAAAGGACTGTGATAGTACTGCTCCTACAAAGATGAGGGGATCAGACTATTTTCCAAAGCATCAAAAGGCAAGACAAGAAACAATGGTTGGACACTAACCAAGGAGAGAAGGAACGTAGAACTGAGGAGAAATTTCCTAACAGTGAGAGCAATTAACCAATGGAATAACTTGCCTTCAGAAGTTGTGGGTGCTCCATCACTGAAGGCCTTCAAAAAGAGACTGGACAACCATTTGTCTGAAATGATATAGGGTGTCCTGCTCGAGCAGGGAGCTGGACTAGAAGACTTCTAAGGTCCCTTCCAACTCTATTATTCTGTGTTCTTGTTGGAAACATGTCAGATCAAGCCAACTGTTAACATTTGTTGCTTTTGCATCATCATCATCATCATTATTATTATTATTATTATTATTATTATTATTATTATTATTATTATTATTATTATTATTATTATTATTATTATGCTTTTGATGTTCCCTGATTAGTAAGGTTTTATGTGCTCACTGGGGGGAACTTTCTTTTAATTTCTGTCTATTTTAAGGTACGGCACTATGCTTGGAATATTGATTCTAACCTTTTGGGCACCAGGGACTGGTTACGTGGAGAGAGGTTTTTCCGCAGACCGGAGGTGGTGTGGTTTTGTGTGCTGCCTGCACCCCGCAGAGGGGGCTTTGCTTTTTTGTGCGGCCTGGTTGCTGGCATGCCGCGGCCCGATATTGGTCCACAGACTGGGGGTTGGGGACCCCTGTTCTAGCACATAGCAGTTTAACTTTGCCCAGTGTACTAACTGTTAGTGAAGATACAAAGAACAGAAATCTCTTACATTTTATATTCTAGCAAGTTTCTTGCCAGTTATTAAAATAGATTTAAATATGAATCGGACTTGTTCCATTTAAGACCAGCTTAAAGTATTAGACTTGCCACACATATTTATGCAGCCAGAATATCTAAAGTAAGTTATTAGCTTAATGCTGCAGTGTGAATGTAATTTAATTTAATATAATCTCTTCTATCATAGGAGATGCCAAATTGATTGTAGTACTTGCTAGATAACTTGCTAGATAACTCTTTTGAAAAGATAAGTTAGTTTTTAATTTTCTGTTGCCTTCCTTTAACAATTATCCACAATGTAAGAGTTCTCGTAGGAGTTCTTGCTTTTGTGTAATCCTCGGAAGTGTTAGTTCTTCAGCTTAAAAGTTGACTGTAATTGGAAGCGGCAAGGCACGATGGTGCTTAGGTGTTTGTTGTTACTTAAAGCAGAGACTTAAGCAGAAGTTTTCAGAATTAAATTTTGAACAATCATCCGTTTGCTTCAAAGGAAAAAGAAAATCTGGAAATAGATAATATAACAGGAATGCATTAATTGTTTACAATTCTTTGCAGTTAATATTTGGTCTGCCTGATTGGTGCAGCAGCAGAGAAGAAAACCTTAGTTCTTGACCAAGATAGAGCCAATTTTCACAATGATGTAGTTGAAAGCTCCGGCTTGCACACATGGGTTTTACTGTGCAGAAGTAGCAGTAGTATTTGATATTTAGAAACAGCAATGTTAACCTGATAAGTGAGATGTCAAGATAATAATGACCTTCTAGGAATTCACACCCATTGCATCTTACAGGGCAAAACGATTCAGTCTAGGAATTCCTAGTGTGCTACTAATCCTTTGTCTTAACTCTCCTCTTCTTTCTCAGCATTGCAGCTTCCCTTAGCCAATGATGGCAGCAGCCGTTCCTCCTCTTTGGAAAACTCACCCCAACATCACACACATCCATCACGCCCTCGAAATATCCTGGGCCTTCCTCCTCAGCCACCATTCCTCATGCACAGGAGCATGGAGAGGTAAGCACAGTTAGAGCAAAGGAGCCAAGTGGTAGTAGAAGGCTCACTTAATTTTCCCCATGTTTTTTTAAGAACTTTTGTCATGCAGTTTTCTGTGCTTATATTCAAATTAGGGGAGAGCAGTTTAGTAAGGGGGGGGGAAAGCTCTTTATAGTATAGCTTTTATATTGCTTTAATATCTAATTAAATGGAAACGTACATAATGAGTATGACAGTACACAGAGTTTAATCTGTACAAGAAGAACTTGCAATCATGTGCTATTATGATGTTCGGTGATAACATGTTGGGGTGGGGGCTGACCATGATTCGACTGCCTCTGAGTCACTCTTGAGTCCTGGTAACTATTGTATATGGACAAATCCATGTCCTTTTGGTAATATATTTTTTTGGGAAATGTTTTGCCGTTGCCCTCTTCCTAGGCTTGAAAATAATTTGCCTTACGTTTTGCTGCAGTTATTGCTGATTCGCTGTGTCTTACATACTCACCACTCATAAACGAGTTTAGAACCAAACAAATTATTGAAAACCATCATTTCTTTCCACGGTCACAATGCCATCCTAGTAGGCAATGTGTACTGTACATTTGGATGAATGTAAAAAAAACAAATCTTTCAAATTCATCTTAAAAGATATTTTCAGTAAATGTATTATTTTCCTATGTATTGGAGTGCAGTTTATTGTCTTTGGTGTAATGTTTGTATTAGGCCCTAGGAAGTTTAAAAGCATCTGTCCATGAAAGGGTTGTGCCAATTTGGCTTATTAACTGGGACTGCTGCTTATTTTGCATTCACCAGTTAAGTAAACATTCATGACAATCTGCATTCTTCTTTACAGCTGGGAATGATTTAGAGGGCTTGTTGTAGAACTGGCTGATTTGTCAAGAGGTTTGAAAGCAAATCTACTTATTTTTCTTTGTAGAAAATTCCTTCTTTACATAATTATTTAGAAACTATTGCTGAGCACGGGAGCTTCATAATAGGGCTGTGCATACTCTTCTTCATAGTATTTGTTCCTGCAGAGAGAGTATGTTCATATAGTCCCATGTCAAGGATAAAAGCTGCCATAAGCTCTTACAGCTTTTCTTTCTTTCCCTTCCTAGCATAGAAATTGATCAAAAACTGCAGGAGATCATGAAGCAAACTGGTTATTTGACCATTGGAGGCCAGGTAGGTTGACTTCATCTACCCTGCTATACACAAAGTATTCCAGCTCAGTTTCTGATTAAAGCTGATCACATTTGAGGTCGGAAAATTGTGATAAGGAACTTCCTAGTCTGATCTAATATGGCATAACCTGCCTTCTTGGATATAGGATTTGTGGGCTGTCCCATCTTATTCTTTTTGTTGCATTTCACGCAGTATATTTTTTTCAAGTTAATATTTAGCTTTCAGACAGGCATTTTAAAGTTCTGCTGTGAATTTTCACTTTAGATTGGCAAGTTAATGTGGCTTTATAAAGGATATTTTACAGGAAGAGATAAGAGATATAGTAGATTAAAATATTTTGCAACCTGGTGACATAACAGTTGACTACACTAAAAGTTACCATAAAACAGTCTTCCCCTTTTTGATATTCACTATATTAATATTTGTTTGTACCTAAGTTATACGTCCTCATTTCTCACAGAGATATCAAGCTGAAATCCATGACTTAGAAAACCTTGGTGAGATTGGTAGTGGGACGTGTGGACAAGTGTGGAAAATGCGCTTCAAGAAGACAGGACACATCATAGCTGTGAAGGTGAGGTAGATATACTTGAGCTTTGAAACTCAAAACTCTTGAAACCCAACATTCTTAAAAGAATAAGAAGTCAGGGTTGAAATGGCAGGAATTTACTCACTTTGAATACAGCTTGTATGATTTATTAATTTTTGTGCCAGGAGATACAGGTTGAAGAGATTTACAATGTGTTTTGTAGATAGAAAATAGTGATGATCATTGGAGGAATAACAGAAGTGCTCACCATGAGGGAAGACATGTACAGTACACCATTTTTTAAAAATGTTTTATCTATGCTCAGATACGCCTCATCCTTTTTTTCTCTCTTTAGCAAATGCGTCGTTCTGGTAACAAAGAGGAGAACAAAAGGATCCTAATGGATTTGGATGTGGTGCTGAAGAGTCATGACTGTCCCTATATCGTTCAGTGCTTTGGGACTTTCATCACAAATGTAAGTGAAAGCTGGTGTTTCCTTCTACTCTATTTTTAAAATGTAATATGATGAACGTGGTCACTATATCCTTTCATTTCTCCCCTTTTGTCCATAGACTGATGTTTTTATAGCCATGGAGCTAATGGGCACCTGTGCAGAGAAGCTGAAGAAACGTATCCAAGGACCCATCCCTGAGAGAATCTTGGGAAAGATGACCGTGGCGGTGAGTGTTGATAACCTCTGGTAAGGTGGCCCCAAATAAAAATGTATGTTGCTTGCAAACATAAGTCCAATGGGCACGCGCACACACACCATGAAGGCTGTATGCACAACTTAGAGGAAGTGCCAATTAATGAATGGCAATATGGAAGTTGACAACTTAAAAAGTCAACTTAACATTAAGAAAAAAAAACTGGTTTATCACAATTAAGTCTGCTCTAGTTTTTAGGCTACAGTCGACAATTTGAGTGAGTATTATTTAATCAGAATAAAACTGAATAAAATTCAGTGTAGGGAGATGGTGCATCTCTCCTACCAAGGAGAAATACTAAAGGTATAGTTGCACATATGTATCCCTCCTCTTTTTAATAATGACTTTGACATTTGTTTTGTGATGTATATGGATAAAAAATGCCATAATAAGTTTTAAGCATATTACCTTGTATAACTAAAACTCTATATTCTATACAATCACATAATCTTCCAAGTGAGTGACTAACCTTTGCTTTCCAAGCAGCAAATGTCTTCATAGAAATTCAGTTTTGCTAATCCTAAACAGATTCAAAAATTACTTTTCTTACAGTGAGTCATTTCTTCAGCACTGATTTCTGTTTTTTTTCTCTCTCTCCCTAGATTGTGAAAGCCCTCTATTATTTGAAAGAGAAGCATGGTGTCATTCATAGAGATGTGAAGCCTTCCAATATTTTGTTGGATGAGAGGGGGCAAATCAAGTTGTGTGACTTTGGGATCAGTGGGAGGCTGGTAGATTCAAAAGCCAAAACCCGGAGTGCTGGTTGTGCAGCATATATGGCGGTAAGGATTAGAGAATTAATAATAATAATAATAATAATAAATTTGGAAGGGACCTTGGAGGTCATCTAGTCCAACCCCCTGCTCAGGCAGGAAACCCTATACCATTTCAGACAAATGGCTGTCCAGTCTCTTCTTAAAAACTTCCAGTGTTGGAGCATTCACAACTTCTGGAGGCAGGTTGTTCCACTGGTTAATTGTTCTAACTGTCAGGAAGTTTCTCCTTAGTTCTAGGTTGCTTCTCTCCTTGATTAGTTTCCATCCGTTGCTTCTTGTCCTGCCTTCAGGCGCTTTGAAAAATATTGTTCAGGGAATTGTTCAGGGAATATCTTCAGGGATTTTGATGTAATTTTAAAATCCATCACAATGTGCCCAATTTGTTTACCGTATCGATTGCTTAATAGGCTTTCTTTTCAACAGTATTCTGGGCCAGGCTTGTTTAGGTTATATCAGCGCATCTCTGCCTGAGAATGTCCCCTTGGAATCAGAATCACACATCTGGTATGTGATTCACAGCACCTCTCTACAGAGTTGCCATTGGAATATGGCCTAACATTTTGAAAATGTACTGTACTGTTATGCAATTGTAGTTCCATTGCTTATTTTGTTTCTGTAATTGGGGGTTATTTCTTTAAGTGCAGGTAAGAAATTAGCAATCAGTTGCTCTTTTAATGGCCTTTTTTTTTTGTTTGTTCTTAGCCTGAAAGAATAGATCCTCCTGATCCCTCAAAACCCGATTATGATATCCGTGCAGATGTGTGGAGCCTGGGCATTTCCCTGGTAAGTTAAACCCTTTTGACTGTTTTTTGATATGCAAATGGACAATCCATAGCTTGCAGGCCGCCTGAAGTCCTCAAAGGTCTTCTCTGTAGCCCATACAGAGGCCAAAGCTCTTTAATTAAGCCTTGCTAGATTCTCGGCATGCTTAAATAATTTTTCACCTGCACAGTAATTATTATTTAGTAGATGGTAGCAGTTTTTTGAGTGCTTTATTTTCTCTTTCTAAAGTGAAGAATACAAAAGCAAAATTGAAAGTATCTTAAAAGAAAGCTAAACTTAAGACTAACATTACACAACACTTTTGTGACTTAGGAGGGTTGTGACGGTATTATGAGATTCAGTGATATTGTGGGATTTCAGCCAGTTTGATGGAGGAGGTGCCTTGGTCATCACGTGAAGAGGCCTGAAAGCCTGAAAGCAGTCTGCTTGGCATATAAGAGACCCCAGCGAAACAGCAAATGATATTTTTCTTAATACCGTATGACACAGTGAACTAAAACTAATCCTATTAAATGATACTGAAAGAGAGGGTGATGTTTTTTTTTGCTAACTTGTTTTTAATTTTTAGTACTCAGCATTTCTCCCCCCTTCACATTCCAATGCAGGTTGAGCTAGCTACAGGGCAGTTTCCCTACAAGAACTGCAAAACAGATTTTGAGGTCCTCACCAAGGTTTTGCAGGAAGATCCTCCTCTTCTCCCAAATAACATGGGATTTTCTGTGGATTTCCAGTCCTTTGTAAAAGACTGGTGAGTAAATTGTCTCAAAAACAACTTACAGTGAGTAGTCAATAATTTCTGGAGGCGATGGACAGAATTAATAATATGTAGAAAATGGGCCCACTCCAGCTCTATCAGGACCCAGGAAGTTTGCATGCTCTGTCACAGTACTACCTTTTGGAATAATAGCCCCACAGAGATCCAAAATGATTTCCATCCTGCTGAAAGTCCTTGAGGGCCTGGCTGTACTCCCAGGCCTTGGGGTTGAGGGTGATGGTTGAGCCCCTGTAGATTGCTTTTTGTTGTCACGCCTGGTTTTCTCTTCCGGACGTCAATGTCAATTTTTATTGTTTCTCGCTTTTAAAGTGTACTTCACCGAGAATTGTTCGGAATCGGGCAAACTTAATTATATATAAATAAATCAATAGATCATTGACACTTCTTTATTTGGTCTGACTGGTAATGTGCTTTTCTGAAAAGGTGAATTCAAGCATCTTTTTATCATTTTTCCATGAAATTCAATCTCATCTCAGCCTTCCAGCTCACTTTTGCACAGATTGTGGGCCATTCCACCAGTTTCTGGCTCCTGCTTTTTCCCCTTGGCCTCCTGCGTCTTGGCTAATGGCAGAGCAAGGAGGGACTCCTTCACTGAGCTGAAAATGACAAACCAGATTGCCGTGGGATGTGGAAATCGGGCCTGTGCTGTGCCAGGATAAGGATGAATTTCATCCTATTAACCAGCAATTTTAGAGGGGAATAACTTAAATAAATATGAAATATTGGGGCTAAAGGAACTATTGTTAAAAGCAAAATTCAGTTGAAAAATGTGGTTTGAATGTGTGTTTTTATTCCTCTAGCCTTACTAAAGATCACAGGAAGAGACCAAAGTACAACAAGCTACTTGTGAGTATATAAAACTTCATGTGAATGTGAATGGTTATGTAGTAGCTATAGGAGGGGGTTTCTGCCAACTTTAATTTTAAAAACAATTTGCACCTGGTGCAGAGGTTTTGTGTGTGTGTATGTAATATATACAGACAAACACACATACACATGTACACACACACACACACACACAGAGTTTCCTAAACAGAATTCTATTGAGCTGATTTTTTTTTTCATGATTGTCCATTTATTTTTGCTTGTATTCAGCATCATTGTGTGTCTATTTGTACATTTTCAAATATAGTTGTTTCAAACACAGTTGACCTTCGTTAATTACTAGGCCCAGCAGAACTGAATACTTTTCTAGATTTCAGGAAGATTCCTTCCCTCTCTCTCCCCCCCCCCCCCCCACTTAGAGTTGCTCTCAACCTTTTAGGAACAGAAGGGGGAAAAATGCATTCCATCTCCTTGCTTACAGGAACACAACTTCATCAAGCGTTACGAGACACTGGAAGTGGATGTGGCATCCTGGTTCAAAGATGTCATGGCTAAGACAGAGTCACCCCGCACGAGCAGCATCCTCAGCCAGCATCACCTGCCATTCTTCACCAGGTAGCCATGTAGTGTGGCTGCTGTGTCAGAGAAGGGGTCCTTGGCTACCAGATCTTAAAAAGAGAGAGCACCACACAACAAGCACCAGCCTTCACTAGAACAACTCTCCAGTGGCATGAATTACTTGCTTCAC
This sequence comes from Azemiops feae, assembly GCA_023970755.1. Classification (NCBI taxonomy): domain Eukaryota; kingdom Metazoa; phylum Chordata; class Lepidosauria; order Squamata; family Viperidae; genus Azemiops; species Azemiops feae. The sequence continues at coordinate 2,581,650 of JALGBA010004283.1, forward strand.
CTGCTCAGTCACCCTTGACCATTTTGTCCTTCTTCAGTATTGCCAGGAAGGGATGGGTGGTAGGTCTGGTCTTCCTGGAATGTGGTTACGTTTCAGGGCCTGTGGCATTCCAGGCACCACATCAAGACAGCCCAGATGTACAGCGCTTTGGATGAGAAAGTACTTCCTCAGCCCAGGCTTGTGTGTTTCTGGGATTGAGCATCTGCCATCGGGGTTGCCACCAGTGACAGCGTGCTCCCTGCTTGTCTCTCTCTACTGCGACCAGAGGCTTGAGGATATGCAACAGTGACGCTTGCTCACGGACTGTGAACAGACACAAAACACAAAAAAGGAAAATAGAAAAGATATTTTTTTTACAAGTTATTTATTAAGTTTGGACTTCGGGTGCTGTGGGCTGCCTGCTGCCCCTGTTCACCAGTCTCTTGTGTTATTACGTGTCTTTTATTTGTTTTGGATTTTTTTTTTCCCTCTGTGTTTTTGGATTTGTACTTGCTAAAGAAAAATGGGGGCTGGGATAGATGAGTTGGCTGCTGCTTTTGATGCTGAGCTTAGCAGTTGCAGTTGTCTTGGTTTTGTTTGTTTGTAGGGCTTGCGGGTAGGGTTTCTTCCCTGGAAAGGAAATGTGTGCTAGATTCTTGCCCAAGAGTTACTCAGTTAAAGTAAAAATTTCCCCCTCTTTGGTTCTTTGTGATCTCAGGGTTCCTCTTTTGAGTGTGAACAAAGTTTTGTCATTGGTGTTTTATTACCAAAGTGCATGTTTGGTGCTAGGATAAATGCTTGTTCATTTTCTTCCAGTATTTAAGAAAAGGAAAAGCAGAACTTAAAGATAATCCTGGCATCAATAAAGCCATTAAAAAGAGAGTCAGCCCAAATTATCTCTTAACCTGAGAGATTCTTCAAAAAAAACAAAACAAAGCTTGATAGTCACAAATTTATGACCTCTAATCTGTTGGGGACTTATTGGTTGAGAGTCTTAACTAGTAGCAATGATATATTTCCAGTTGAGGAACAGCAGCATCTGTATGGATGCTCAGCCTGCAAGCATAGATGTGGTCCTAGACGAGGTTCAGTAAACAAAGTACCATTCTCTTTTGTTTCAGAATCAAGCTTCTCTCTCTCTCTCTCTCTCTCTTTTTTTGTGTGTGTAACGCTTTCCACAGGATAAAAGAAAGAAGAGACAGGATGCAGTCGTTTAAAATCCAAAGGCACCTTTTAAACTGGCCAACGCCAACAAGCTGATGGAGGCATGCCAGAGGAACCGTGGTGTCTCAGTCACTAATGTTGTTTTGTAATTAGCAGGCAATCGGAGCCATCTGAAAGTCTGGAAATGAAAGGTGGCCAGAGAGTTTTGGAAGTGAATCAGGAAGTTATTTTCAGGCAGTTCCCAATGGTATCTTTTCCAAGGTTCTGGGGCTAATAAGCAACTTGAACCTCTAAATGTTGTCCTGAAGATGAGACTTGTTCTTGCTTTCTCCTACTAGCAAAAGCTTGGATATTATGGCGGAGGCCAGAAAAGACCCCACACAGCTTTATCCTCATCAGGAGGCTTTAGTTGTGTAGGGCTGAAAAGGAGGTGCATTTGTAGTTATTACTATTCCAGATACATCCAGCCGGGTATCACCCTGAGATAATAAGTTCTGCATTCAATACATCTTGACCATTTTGCAAAAGAAGCCATTGCATTTAAAGCAGGGGTCCCCAACCTTGGCAACTTTTAAGACCTGTGGACCAACTCCCAGAATTGCCCAGCCAGCATAGCTGGCTGGGGAATTCTGGGAGTTGAAATCCACAAGTCTTAAAGTTGCCAAGGTTGGGGACCCCTGATTCAAAGGACTGAAGGAGTCGGGGCAGAACCAGTGAAGGAAGAAGAAGCTTTAGTAAAGCCATGTGTTCAAACTGGGAATATGGAGGACTTGGTTATTAAAGGCAGGTTGCAATGAAATCAGATGGGCCTTGCTGAGGTTTCCTCATAGAAGATCAATGTGCAAATCTTGCTGGAAAATATATGAATAATATGCATATTATATGAATGCAGTGCTTTTGAAAACAAATCCTAACAAAAATTGCAAAGTCTCAAAAGAATTTGGAGAGAAAAGAGAATTGTTTGTACAAGATGTAGATCACCTGCTTAGCTGACTGGCTTGTGGTTACTTCATCATATAGCACACTAATATTCCACCAGCTTTAATTATGACTATTAAGGTATCATTTTTCAGAAACTGAAAAAAAGGCAATTTGTCTTACACACTAACTTTACAAGGCATAGGATTTGTGTAAGGAAAACTATTTTTGGAATGTGTTATATGAAAACATATAAGAGAAGATAGGAAGTGAAAGAAGGAAGGGAGAAGTGAAGAGCTTGTGAGAATAAAGTGTGGTGAGCTGAAAGAAAATTTATGGCTTAAGAAACAAATTAGCAACAAGGAAGGTTTATTAGAAACTTTTATAAAAATTCAATGGTGAAACCAGAAGAAGGGTATGTGAAAAGAAATGAAGAATAGCTCATTAGGAAGACTTAAAGATGCCTAGCTTTCAAGATGAATTCCTTTAACAAGTTTATTTAGATTCACTTCAGTGGGGAATTTGTTTATTTTATTCACTAAGGTAACTTCTAAAAACCCCTTTCAATTCAAAACCATTCTCTGAAAGATACTTTGGGCCAATTTGGAAATATATCCTAGGTCCAAATTGGATCATAATAACTTTGGCAAAATATATCCTGCTAAATCACAGTCAAGAGATTCAGAAACAAATATTGGCTTCTGATTAGTAAATAGTATTTTAAAAAATCCCTCTAGATCAAACGTAATAGGGATAGAAATCTAAGATAAATTAAATTGGCCTACCAAAATAAGTGAGGACATTTGGACCCAGTACCTATTCTCAATTTTATGAAATATGGCTTTGATTTTCAAGATCTGTTGGTCACAGTCAATTTTGGTTTTCCATGTTTAAGTAATATGCATGGGTATGTTTTGTATGACCATAAACCAAATTATTAACATATCCATTTTCTTTGAGGCTCAGTTAATGTGGGAAAACATAAATAAGCTTCACTTGGAAGTCATGCAGGTCTCCAGATTCAAATTTATTAATTCTATGAAGATACACACATATAAACATGAATATTTATCAGGATATTAGAAAAGGTCATTTTAGTGTATTTTTAATTGTTGTGAATTGCCAAGAATTACAAGATAGGGTGCCATATAAACTCAATAAATAAGGTTAGAGAAGAATAAAGCGTGCTTTCTAAAACCGTTTTGAAAAGTAATGACAAAAGTTTGTAATTTTTATGGCAAAACGGAGAATCAAGCAAAGCCTGAAATGCTTAAAAGAGAATGAAACAGGTGCAGAGCATAGAACAACCCCTGGACAGCTGTTTCCACCAGGGAGAGGGTCTATTGGCTAAAACAGGTCCCCAACCTCCGGTCTGTGGACCGGCACCGGGCCGCAGCATGCCAGAAACCGGGGCGCGCAAACAAGCAAAGCCCCATCTGTGGGGTGCAGGCAGTACATGAAACCAGGCCCCCTCCAGTCCGCAGAAAAATCTCTCTCCATGGAACCGGTCCCTGGTGCCCAAAAGGTTGGGGACCTCTGGGCTAAAAGTGTAGGGTAAAAATCATGGTAGAGCTACATTTTTGGTGACTGATTAATGGAAGCGCATCAGGACAATTGCAGTAGAATTCTCATGTTGTGTATTAAATCAAAGTAGTGACAATCTTAGTGACAAGCTCTGATTTTTCTGCTAGTGTTTTGTTCAGTATTTCTGCACATTTTGCTAAACTATTTAGAGGAATTGATCTTGAAAAATAAAGGGCAGATTGGAAAGCTACTGAAGCTTGGGCATATGACACTCTGGATTAAGAATGTTGGAGAGGGTTCAGAGCATGAAGATAATATAGGAATGAAAAGTGAGCTTCCAATTCCAGATTGGAGAACAGCACTGCAAGTGGACAGTGGCACTGGCTGCATAGAAGAAAAGAAGAATGTACAGAACTGTTTGGTGGAATAAAGGGATATACAGAAAGTTAAGCAGAAAGGCTCTGGATGGCTGACAGAAGTATTGTCATATAAGCAGTTGAATAGTCTTGTCCTAACAGCTTCATGTGCCCTCCTCATTCTGGCTTTGCTGCTTGTGTTTCGATCTTGCTCAATTATTTATACTTAAGCAAAGTAACCATAGTAGTTGGTAGAGCATGAGTGATCTATAATATGACGGCTGGCATTTTAACCCCTCCAGGGGATCTTTATCCTGAAGCTAACAGTGAATCTGCATTTGGACTGCAGAGAATCTTTCTTACGTTTTTAAAGCTCCAAATCTCTTAACTCTTTTAAAATCAGTTCCCAACATGAGTTGGTTAAAGCTGAACCAGTTTCCTGGACGTTTTACTCAATGAATTCCCGGGCAATGATGTTGTTAAATAACTGGACCTTCTTCTTTATCAAAAGTAAGGTCTCGCTTATCACGAGTCTGAGTTTGTGACCTTGAGATAATTTTTGTAAAGAAGGCTTTTCTGTTTCTTTCAAATTCTTGTTAAGAATTTGATAGTAATTATTTGCTGCTTCTTGGGACAAATGGGGGCCTATTGATTCCTATGAATAAGTGCCTTCTATTCCCTCCCTGCCAAAAAAATACTGTCAGTTGCATTTTTAAGGTAACAGTATTTAAGTTACTGTTGATTGTTTCTTACATCACATTTTGTGATTGCTAGTAGAATAGAATTGCTAAGATCCATTTTTGCAAAATGCTTAAAACAATCAGTTTTATATAAGCGCATTGATTATGTTCAGCTTACCTTTTCTCCTGGGAGCTTGTAGTCTCTATCCTTTTGGCTTTAAAATCTACATGACCATTCTGAAAGGCCTTTAGCTTTCCAGATGTTTTTGGGCTACATCTGCTTTCATCTCCTTGACCAGAGGGGGGACTGTAGAATTTGTAGTTCAGAGGGTCACAGATGCCAACCCCTGCTGAGTGCCACAAGTCTTCCAAGGCCTAGAACAGCTGCTTCTAGAAAATCCTAATTAGCCAAAATTATTAGAAATGTATCTAGTGAGATTCTGTTTTATTATGTGAATGGAAGAGCAGTAGCAGGGAAAGAAAAGAGTACTATCAATCTCATGATTTTGTCATCCTTCCTTTCCACAGCAAACATTTTGCAGAGGCTTTAAGGAATTACACTGCCTTCTGCTTAAGTAGTTCAGCGCAATCAAGATGGATGGGACTGAAGTATTTGTAAGTGGATAATAGATGAAGGATGGTGTTGCTGTTCTGTACAATTTTAGAACAGAATTCTTCTGTTACGAACTGCAACATCAATTAGGATTAAAGTTTCTACACAAGAAATAGTTTTCTTAATTTAAAACTACATCCTTTTTCAGATATAAGAAAGAAGTATAGAGTATTATGGGAAAATGAATTGATTCAGTTCTTAAAGGCATATTATTATCAATATGCTGTAGTAAGTTTTAAGTAAAAGAGTTTACTAGGAATCTTTGTACAAGACAGGTGCTGTTTTTATCCCTCACAAGAAATTAGTATGGGTTTATTGTTCTGTTGCTCGCGGATTCGAAACTTCAAAATATCACAGATTATCCTAAAAATATTGGCCTCTGATAAAGCATTTTTGTCCTCCTTTTGGTTTAAAGAGAAAGCAAGAATAGTCTCTTACAAGGAGTTTGCCTACCTTTCAGATATGGAAGAATGCTGTCTTCCATCTCAAAGCAGTTAAAATATAGATTCTTTGGTGGAAGGACTTGGGGCAGTAGTAGGTTTAGGAAGTGTTAAAGATTTTTTTTTTTCCAATTGTTCAAAATATGGGATGGTTTTAAAGAAGAAAAAGAAAAATGCAGTTTTATTGCATTTTTAGAATTATTTTTTTAATGTATTGATTTAGAACAAATCTTTGTTAATGTTATTTTTAATCTGGGTGGCTCAATGTTTACAATCGCCTGCCTGACATCTGCTCTTAAAGTGTGTGGGGATATTGGGGTTGGGAGGGGCACCTGTGTGCAGCGTGTGATGCATGCAATTCAAACGGGGATTTTAAAACAAAACTGTAAAAAAAAAAATCATGCCAAAGTTAAGGCAGAGATTAGCTGGATAGATGGTTATATTCTAGGCATTAGCAGTTCACTATATTCTCTATATATCATATATTATAAATTTGCATGTTAAAGTAAATAGAAGTAATCTATCCTATACGGCAAGCAACTTTTAACTTGGATTCCTTGTAAATTTGGTCACCTGTCTTGATTCAGGATTTTCTGAACACCTTTTGTTTGATTTTATTTTTTTTTTTTTTTTGGTAGCTACTAAATCTTTATTTTACCACCATTTCATTAACAGGGCATGATTTATCCAAAGTTTTATAGAGGGAGTTGAGAGCAGAGCAACTTGAGTTTGCAGCCAGCACAGAAATTATGGTCAGTGGGCATTTCCCCAGAGAGTATGTTTTCCTTCTTTGCTGGCCTGTTCTGCTGGAACCTACATGACAAAAGTATTGGAGGACTTTGCACCACTGAAGGCACCTGCTCAATGTTATACTGTTAGGAAGGTCAAAAGATTTCAGTATGGCTTTGTTTGTTAAACCTTTTGCTCTGTTGTTACTTCCAATAATTAAGGCTACATTTGTACACATTTATTTATTGCCCACAGGGAACTGTGTGTTGTTTTAATTTATTTTTTTAAGCTTCCCTTTTGTTTCACTTCGTACAGAAAATGTATTTTTTGTTGATAGCATTCACTAAATAATTAACTCTCAAAGTGGAAATATGGGACATAGCAAGTATACTGCAGTTTTTAGAATTTTGTTCTGATAAATCCCAGCACTGATCCTTTCCCAAGAGACTTGTAGTATTTGAACTGTAGTTGGACATGACAGGTTCTGGAATCGTGTCACTTTGAAACTCCCAGGATTCAGTGTCCCATCTTCATGCTGTTCAGGGGACCCAAAAGAAAGCAGATCCTCAACAAAAGGATAGGGAAGTAGAAAACTTTTTTTAAAAAGATTGGCTGACAGGGATGAAATTATTTATAGGCAGTATTGGGAAGAAATGCAAGATTGGGAATTGGGATGCTCATAATTATGTAGAACTACCAAACTATATTGAATCAGGAGATGTTGTTTTGCACCCGTAATTTAAGCTAATGTTGAATATATTTGCCTATTTGCTTTTAGACTTCTAGAATAGAATAAATACAGTGTATTGTTACCAACAAAGCTTTTAAGAAAAAATATATATTCCTAATGCCGATGATCTCCCAAAAACCTAATTCACAAAAGTTGCAATCAAAAATAGAAATCTGTATAGTTTGGTGGGAGAGATGAAGACATGTGATAATTGTAAGCTAATGGGTAAGATGATAAGGAAAGTTGAAAGAATAATAATTAAAATATTATAGGGTAAGCATTCGTTTAAAATGTTATGGAAGCTAAACTGATTTGGGGCAGAGATGCAGAGTATTTCCCCATGTCTTTGTTTTAGGAATGATGGTTTCCACTATTGTTTCTGACAATACATACTTAATTGTAGATTCTGTGTTGTTATTCAGAGAAGTTTGGAGAAACTATTTCCTCTCAGAACTTTAAAATTACTTTGAAGAAGCACCTTTTCCACTGATCCTTCTTGAGAAGAGCTTTTTTTAAAAAAAACACCACAGTATATATTTTTTCATTCAGGTTTTCTTTTTTTTTAAATGGTTTGATTCTAGTTCCATATTGGTGTTGAATAATCCATTTTTTAAAAGTAAGGTAACAGTACTTATACAAAAGTCCTAGAGTTATTTATTTGGGCTGTGATGAAGGCTGAAAACCATTTCCAAAACTCAACGATAGTTTTCTTATATCATGAATCTATGACTTACCCCAACCACACCACTTGTCTTCAATCTTCAGTCCCATTTAATATTTCATGGAATTTTGCATATATGCCTTCCTGACCTTGCTGGAGAAATTTCTCATTAGTATCCTATATTTCTAGGGCATTATTACAAACATGAAAACTCAAGTGCCAACTGTACAATTTGATGTTTTTATAATAGGATAGGGTTGACAACAACTTCCCTAGATGGTACCCATTGATTTTGAATTTTTGTTTCAATTGCAAATTGTCAAAATCTCACGAGATAGGTAAATTATGCAAGATCTGTTTGCATAAGAATTCATGAGGTTTGGACCATTCCAAAAAAACATTGCTATCTGTTGTAGTATTGCACAAAAATCCCACATTGGTGCTTGCCCTGAAAAGGTTGCTGGTTGCAGTAATCAGATGTAGAGTATTTCCACAGTGCAATAAGCACGTAGTCTTGAACATTACAATTCACCTGCAAAAATAGGAAGTCTTGAGTTATGGTTTGCTCTTCTAAGACTTGGATAACACACATATGACCTTGGGCTCACTGAACAGCTTGTGCGGTTGGTTGAGCTTATGGGTTTTCCTAGAGGCTGAAAAAAATCGAAACCTGTTTTCCATTTAAATAATAATTGTGTCTTGAATTTTAAAGATTGTTGAAGAGGAACTTCAGATGTCAACAGTCTGGTATGAAACACATTTTTGTGTCCCTCTGATATAAGTGAACCATTCTATAGGTTCAATAAAGCTACGTATGGCATGGCAGTTCTGATCACCTATTTCAACTTCTTTGTTAGCCATTTCTCAGGTTGGGCTCACTGTCCTGAATCCCATTGTCTTATTACTTGGCATGTGCAAAGTCTTAGAACAAGAATTTTCTTACACAGTAGTTACCATCCTTGTTCTATACCACGGGTCGGCAACCCACAGCTCTGGAGCCGCATGTGGCTCTTTGAGCCTTCTCCTGCGGCTCCCAGCCTCCTCCACCATTTGCAGAGACAGAGACAGAGAGAGGCACTTGCGCTTCGCTTCTCTCTCTGTGTCTCTCACTCTCTCTCTCACTCTCACTCTCTCACTGAGTGGGGGAAGAGGACTGGCAGACCAAGGGCAGGAGAGAGCCAGCCCAATAAGAATGTGTGTCAGCTTGTCGGAAAACAGCGTGAAGCCAGCTTGCCAGGTGAGCAGAAGATTGGAAAGGGGGGGGGAGAGAGAGGGAGGGAGACAAAGAGGGAGGGAGAGAGAGAACTCATGCACAGCAGCCTCTATTTCTAATTAAACTTCAATCAAGCTCCTCATGCGCGCGCAAGTTTTGCGGCTCCTAGTGTTTTCTCTGGGAAACGGGTCCAAGTGGCTCTTTGAGTGTTTAAGGTTGCCGACCCCTGTTCTATACCATAGTCCAAATAGTTTGCCAGGAGTATTGTCTGCGTCCAGGAAGTGAGGTCAGTTTGGTCCATTTGAGTGGAACTTTGGGATTTAAAAATACATCAACAATAGTGTAAAGAACATTCTTCATTACTTTTGAAAAGCTTTTTTTACTGTTTGTACAAACCCTCATAGAAGCTTAAAAACAAAATAAAATGTTCTTTCCCTAAATGCCTGTGTTCATTTTACAAGTTTCATCTCTTTGTTTCCAAAGGTGTCATTCCCAAAATAATATTTTTTGTGAGTCACTTGAATCTGAGGCTCACCACATGAGATGGACTTTAACCCCTGACTCCAATTCTCAGTCAGCCTAATAATTTGCCATAAGGCCTGCGAAACATGAGATCTGTAGCAATAACTTCTAGAAGATACTGGATTAAGATAGTGTACTGTAAGTAGTACAACATGTCCTTGGGACTGAAAAAGAAAATGACTGTTCGTTTACAGATTAAAGGCATTTTCACTATTCAACAAGGGCTCTGGATGGAACAAAAGGGCCTCAAGTAATTACTGAAAAACCTCATGGCTTAAATGTCTACTAAAATGGCATTGCTGCAACTAGTTTGCAAAAATGTCAATAGTTAGGGGCCATCTGTGGAAGGATGTTCCACAGAATGCGGCCTGCCATGGAGAAAACCTGACACAGTCTGCCTCCCACATATCTCTTGAGGTGGGGACACCTGCCTCCATGATGTAGCATGAGCTTTGAATGCAAGAAACTCGCTTATGACCCTATTTTCTATATTACTTTGAAGTATATCATACTACAAGTGTAATTCATGAAGCAATATTGACAGATCTGTCAACAGATATTTTCAGATGGAGCTGCTTGGAACTTGGCTGCTTCATGTGTGCTTCATACTTAGCTTTTAGTTTTAATAGGAACACGGGGGTAGTATCCATTCTTCCCTTAAAAAAGAGATGCAAGCAGCATTAGATCTTCCATGTGTTGGAGTGCAAAACAAATTCAAGGTTCCTATATTGTCTATGTATTCCATAATGCATGTTTTCAGGCAACTTAAATGGTGTTCCTGCCTTCTGTATCCAACACGCCCACATCATTGACAAACAACATCGGGGAAGGTGGCTTTTGTCCTGGCAACAGAGGATCAGGTATCAAGAGTTTTTTTCCCTTGGGCAGGCAGCTGCAAGGCAGCACTGCCCTTGAATGGGGATTACCTAAAAAGCTCTGTTCAATAATTGTTGGACAGCTTGTCCAATACAGTACAGTGTCTACCCTATTCTTAGCGTTCTGTTCTGCACCAAGATTTTCTATTTTGAGATTAAATTTGCACGCTGCCCTTTAATGCCCATTACTGTTTAATTTGTAGCCAGTTTTAGGTATAGTATGGATGATGTTCCCTAACCCATATACCTTCCATCTATATTGTAATGCCAGTCTTCTTTAGTACCCACTACGGTTCTTGGTGCCTCAGCAGATGGTAGACCCTGGGTGCTCTTGTCTGCATTCAGAAAGCAAGGATCAGACTAAATTAGTACTAGGGTGGAAAACCACTATGAAATACCATGGATGTCAGACACAGTGGGAAGTTACAGAAAGGCAGATTTTAATTTAATGTTCAAATTAATGGTTTGACACAAAAACCACTCACCAAGACAGGTAATAGGCTTCCCTTTACTGAATGTGTACAAGCACAAATTAGCAATCTTTCTTGGCTCATATAATTTGAGTTCTACAGACAATGGCCTAAATGCCCCCTTCCAGCTCTGGAACCCCATGGAAAATATCTGAAAAAAGAAAATGGCAAAGAATTCTGGATTGTTGCTAAGATCAACAATCCTGTGAAACCAGGAATTGAACTTGCAATGCTTTTGAGAGTTCTTGAGCTGTGTCATCATCTTCATCTTCATTACAGATCTGCTGTTAGACCCCTTGCAATTTGCCTACCGAGCAAATAGATCAGCAGATGATGCTGTTAATATGGCTCTGCACTACATCCTACAACATCTTGAATCTCCAAAGACCTATGCAAGGGTCCTTTTTGTAGATTTCAGCTTGGCATTCAATACCATCATTCCAGATATTCTCACTAAACTAAATCAGCTAGCCGTGCCTGATCACACCTGTAAGTGGATCACAAGGCAGGAAGAAGCAAGTGAAGCTAGGCAAAATCACCTCAGATACCTGTACAATAAGCACAGGGGGGCTGTGTGCTCTCTCCACTTCTCTCTATATACCAATGACTGCATCTCAAAAGATCCCTCTGTTAAAGTACTGAAGTTTGCAGATGATACAACAATGATTGGCCTCATTCAAGACCACAACGAGACAGACGGGAGGTTGAACAACTAGCCTTTTGGTGTGGCCAGAACAATCTTGAACTGAACACACTCAAAACTAGAAATGATAGTAGATTTTAGGAGAAACCCTACTATTCTACAATCTCTTACAATACTAGACAACACAGTATTAACAGTAGAGACTTTCAAGTTTTCTAGGTTCTATAATATCTTAAGATTTAAAATGGACCCCTAACATCAAAAATGTCATCAAAAAAGCACAACAAAGAATGTTCTTCCTGCACCAACTCAGAAAGCTCAGACTGTCCAAGGAGCTGCTGATACAGTTCTACAAAGGAATTATTGAGGCTGTCATTTGCACCTCTATAACTGTCTGGTACGTATAGTCAAGGCCATGGTTTTCCCAGTTGCAATGTATGGCTGTGAAAGTTGGACCATAAGAAAGGCTGAACGCAAAAGAATTGAGGCCTTTGAACTATGGTGCTGGAGAAGACTCCTGCGAGTCCCCTGGACTGCAAGGCGATCAAACCGGTCAGTCCTGGAGGAGATCAACCCTGACTGCTCCTTAGAAGGCCAGATCCTGAAGTTGAAACTCAAGTACTTTGGCCACCTAATGAGAAGGAAGGACTCACTGGAGAAGAGCCTAATGCTGGGAAAGATTGAGGGCAATAGAAGAAGGGGACGACAGAGAATGAGGTGGCTGGATAGAGTCACTGAAGCAGTAGGCCTGAGCTTAAATGGACTCCAGAAGATGGTAGAGGACAGGAAGGCCTGGAGGAACATTGTCCATGGGGTCGCGATGGGTCGGACACGACTTCGCAACTAACAACAACAACAACTGTCTGGTTTGGCACAGCAACCAAACAAGCACAGACTTCAACAAATAGTTAGAACTGCAGAAAAAACAATTGCTCCTAGTCTGTCTTCCACTGAGGACCTGTATACTGCACGACCCAAGAAAGAGAGCTGTGAAAATATCTACAGGCCTCTCACATCCTGGATATAAACTCTTTCAACTTCTTCCCTCAAGACGACGCTACAGGGCATTGCACACCAGAACAACTAGACATAAGGACAATTTTTCCCCCCATGCCGTCACTCTGCTTAACAACTAATTTCTACAACACTGTCAAAATACTTAGTAAAACTGTATTACTATGATACTCCTTTCCTGTTACCTATCCTTATCTTCTTATGATTATAACTTTGTTGCTCGTATCATACAATTTATACTGTTTTTTAGTATCCTAATATGATTTATGTTGTTTGCTTAGCTAGTACTCTATGACTTATCACTAAATGTTGCATCTTATGATTTATGATGAAGTGTTGTATTTTACAATTTATGATGAATGTATTTTCATGTTGTTTATGATCATGATTATCACTATTACTTGTATGTACACTGAGAGCTTATCAGTGGTGGGATTCAAATATGTGAACAACCGGTTCTCTGTGTGGATGCCGCTTCTGGAAGTCCATTCCAGGCCTGGGCAACAAAAAATTAGCCACCGGTTCTGCCAAAGCGGTGCGAACTGGTTGAATCCCACTACTGGAGCTTATGCACCGGAGACAAATTCCTTGTGTGTCCAACCACACTTGGCCAATAAAGAATTCTAGAGGTTTAAGTGTTTATTTAACAAGTATATATGGCCACCCAGCTCACTGAACATGACTGGGTGGTGTACTATGTAACTTACAATTAAAACAATGCCACAACTGTTGAAAATTTAATAAATAAAAGGAAATTTGTGGGAGAAGAATTTCCATCTAAATACAATATAGGCAGTCTTGACTTACAACCACAGCTGAGCCCAACATTTCTGTTGCTGAGACAGTTGTTAATTAAGTTTTGCCTCATTTTATGATTTTTCTTGCCATAGTTGTTAAGTGAATCCCTGCAGTTGTTAAGTTAATAATATGGTTGTTAAATTAATCTAGCTTCCTCATTGACTTTGCTTGTCAGAAGGATGCAAAACGTGATCACTTGACCCCTGCAACCATCATAAATATGAGTCAGATGCCAAGGATCCGAAGTTTGATCACATAACCATGGGGATGCTGCAATGGTCATAAGTGTGAAAAATGGTCATAAGTAACTTTTTCAATGTCATCATAACTTCAGATGGTCACTAAATTAATGGTTGTAAGTTGAGGACTACCTGTATAACCATCTTACGGGATCCCCAAGATTGCTGAAAGAACCATGCTTCCAGGATCTTCTGAAAGGCTTACAGGGATGGGCCAAACTTGACTTAGGAGGATGTTCCAAAGACTGGGAGCCACAGCAGAAAAGGCATGCTGTCTGGGCCCCATCAGATGGAACTGTTTAGCAGAAATGACCTGCAACATACACTTCCTGCTGGACTTGATGGGAGAGGTAGATATGATTGGGAAGAGGCAGTCCCTCAGATAGCCTGATCCCATGCCATGTAGGGTTTAAAAGTTCAGAATCAGCTCCTTGAATTGCACCTGGAAGCAGACAACAGTCAACGACGCTCATAGAATAGGGATGTAGCTTGTTATTTTAGGGGTACACATAACCATGTACACAGCTGCATTCTGCATCAATTCATGTTTCCGGATGTTCTTCAAGGACAGCCCCATGTAGAGCACATTACATCCACTCAGGAGGTGATCAAGGTATAAGAGAATATGAGTACAGTCTCATGATCAGGAAAAGCATAACTGACACACAACATGGAGTTGTGGAAAGGCCTTTTGAGTAATGACTGCCACTCTTCAAGAAGGAGTCGTGAATCGAGAACGATCCCCAAATTGCATACCAAGTCACTCTGAGGTAGTGCCACCCCATCCAATACCAAAGATGATAAAGTTCAAGATCCAGAAGGCTCCATAACCTGAAGCCATTCGGTGCCACAGTTCAATTAAAGTTCTTGTTCCCCATCCAGATCCTCAGCCTCCAGGCACTAGGACATCAGCAGCATTGCTTAGTTTCTTGCGATGGAGATGTACGATTGGGTATCATCTGTATGCAAAGAATACTTGTGGCAACAAATAATCTCATCTGATAACTTCCTGTATTTGTTAAATAGGTGTAGAGAGAGTGTGGAACCATATGAGAGCTCACATAGTACTGGCTGCAGGTGGGTCCTCTCATTCCCAATCAACACTGATTGGTCTTGGCCTGGAAGGAAGGAAAGGAATTAGCCCAATACTGTGCTGCTCACTCCCATCCCACAGAGCTAGTCCAGAAGGTGATATTATCAAAGGTTGCAGAAAGGTCAAGGAGAGGAAAGACCAATGTACCACCCCTGCTTTGCTCCTGTCATGGATCACCCAAAAGTGCAACCAATGTTGCTTCTGTCCCTTCCCCAGGTCTGAATCCTAACTGAAAGAGGTTCAAGTGATCCGCTTTACCCAGGACCTGCTGAAGCTGCTGTGCAACTACTTTCTCCACCACCTTTCCTAAGAAAATGAGATTAGATACTGGATGAAAATTGCCCAATGTGGTGGGATCCAGCAACGGCTTCTTGACGAGGAGGCAAACCAAAGCCTCCTTAAGGAGTATAGGAATAACCATGAATGAGCCATTGTTATAACCCAACCACATGACACATTTATATTACTTCCATACAAATGAGAGCTAATAAGATTAGGGAACTGGAAAAGACGTAGTATATTTCACTTGCTAAGTACATTTCACATTCACTTTGTGATGATAAGGGAGGGGACAAATTGCAAAATCTGCTCACTAGCTAAAACATTTAGAGGTCATTGAACTGCCCCATCACTGTCCTTTCCAAAAAAGGATTAGTTAAAGAGGGTAAATGGCTAATCACTGCATGCTGCAAAATAAAATGTGCTTTGAATTTCATTGTACTAAATAAAATGTTCAAGGATGGTTTATTATAGCAGGAGAAACCTTGGCCTACCTAATAACATTCTCCAGGAATAATTGTACTGTACTATGTTCAATAATAAAATGCTTTTGAGCTAAGTTCTGTTCATAAAAGTTTATGAAAAGTAGGAGAGACAAGGACAGAAATACTGGAAATGCATGCATATAAATTATGGTGCTTCTTCCCCACTTCCAAATTCTTTCACAACTTTGAAGATTCTGCATTCAGAGAACAATCACTTGAAATGTTTTCCAGCGGAGGAAGTTGAATATTGTAAAAGTCCAGTGGACACTTTTGCACAAAACTAGAAACATAGGCGAAGGAGGCAAAGCAAATTAGTGCTGTGTAGAAATATGGGATGGCCTGAAAGTGAGCCACGAAAGGACTATATATAGTGAGGATACAGCTGAGTAATATTCCCATTTCCTCAGCCAGAAAGGGAGCCAGCGTTGTGGAGCCTAACAATGTGACCATTAAATCTAAGCATGCAGATTTCTTAAATCTATACCAGTCTATGATACAACCAATGGTAGGACTAGAGAATCTGTGCTACTGTCCAGATGTTGTAAGACTCCCATTCTCATCGGACTCTTCCAGCCTGGCCAATGACTAGGTATGACAGAAACTATCGTGCAGCAGTTCCCCACCCCTGCTTGCAGGTGCTGTGAGATGCACCTTGCTGCCTGGTCATGGACCAATCCCCTTGTAGCTTGATCTTTCTAGTGACCTTGGATTCTGCCCCTGAGGTTTCAAAAATATGAATACAGTGCAAAACACCAGGTTATTTACTTAGTTTCTGTCTGACACACACCCAAACCCACACACTCATACACTCAGAGCCTGGTCTCTTTGCTGCTTCTCAGAAATTCCTTGATGCTCTTTGACCCCCAACTAATGATCTATTAAAGCCAAACCAATTATTATAATAATTATTGTTATTATCAAATGTATTTCCCTCCCATCTCGCAGTTCGAAGCAACTTGATTATCTGCAACATCTCCTTCCAAGCCCAACTTGGTGGGTGGGAGGCAGCCTGACAGCCTGACCTAGAGTGCATCACTACGGGGGCTCAACAAACTTGCGAATGATGCTCAGGAAGTTTCTCCCTTTGCAGGCCTGCATAATCATAAATCCAGCTATCTCCTTAGTAACGCCCACTTGGGGCTTAGCTTATGCTCCTTATTTTGTGAGGCATCATCAGGGGAAGCTTGCTGATTTAGTATCTCTCAGCCACTGCCCGTGCCCTGCCTCTGTGTGGAGAAGCCAGTGCAAAGAGGGACAAAGGAGAGAGGGAAACGGGACTCTGGATGCTTCGGTTGGCAGTGCCCACTCCTTGTCTCAGGAGCACCTTTCCTCCACTGCTGAATTCCTTCACAAATCAACAGCTGCCACACACTCCGTGCACCCTCCCCCCTCACTTGAAATTTGACCCTCCCACGGCCCTACGGTTATTTTTAACTTTATATTGACTGCATAATTTTTATTATTGTTAAATCATGCCGGCCTGGGGACAAGAGCCACGGACTTGTCCATGATTTCTGCATCTCCTGAAGTAGGTGGCACCCTCCCACTTCTTTCCTCCTCTTCAGTTCAGGTGGCAATTCCTCTTCTTCAGCTTTCCTAAACAGTGCCTGGCTTCAAGGGCACTGAGGCCGCTCTGCTGAGGAAGGTAAGAGTCTTTTTGGCTGGGTCTCTCCAGGGTCCCACTTGCTTTGCCGGCTGAAGAGCATAGAACTTCCCTTTTCTCCTGTAATCCCCAAGCGTGCAAGCTTGAGGCAACTTTACTCCAAAGCACAGCAGTCTGCTTTGCTTCCAAAGTAGCTTTGAAAAGGTGGGAGTGATACGTGAAAGACATTGGAGGAAATAGAGTCAAAAGGAGAAAGAATTTGACCAAAGGTGGGAGAAAAGGTGGGGCACATTTGGCGTGTGCAAAATGTCCCCTTGCATCTTGAGCCCTTGCAAGCACATGCTCAAGCAGGGCCACCGGGACATCAGCTGGAGGGCACAATAAAGATTAAATGGACCAGTGAGCTATTGAAAGAGAAAGCCAGCTTCTTCTCCTCAGAGAGTCAATGATTTGTGGGATGCTGTATGGAAAAGTGTAAGCCAAATGCACATTTCTTGTATACCTAAGTGAGCATAAAAACTATTTTGTTTTTAGAAAGACACTCAGTACATTCAGGTTTTGTCTGGCTACAGCCTTGCCATAACTCCTCTAGGGAGTAGAATTAGGGTTAGGAACTACAGGTAGTCCTTGACTTATGACCACAATTGAGCCCAGGTCAGACAGTTATAAAGTGAATTTTGCCTCATTTTACAACCTTTCTTGCCACTGCAGCTGTTAAGGTTGTTAAATAAATCTGGCTTTCCCCATTGACTTTGCTTATCAGAAGTTTGCAAAAAGGGATCACATGACCCCAGGAGACTGCAACCGTCATGAGTCAGTTGCCAAGCATCTGAATTTTGATCACGTAACCATGAGGATGTTGCAATGGTGGTAAGTGTGAAAAACGGTCATAAGTCACTTTTTCAGTGCCGTTGCAACTTCAAATGGTTGCTAAATGAACTGTTGTGAGTCAAGGAGTATCTGTAAGTGACTTCCATCTGAGAATACTTAGACTGAAGTTTTAAGGACAATTTGGGGTAGTATATTCTGAACTCAACTGATAGGCAGATCTAATAAAGATCGGATGATTGGGGGCCAGGGTGAGGATAGTTGACTTTGGGCTGATGTTTCATTTTCTCTCATAACACCTGGCTTTGGCCCCTTATTAGTGATAGAGCTTTTTTTACACATCCTGGAAACTAAAGGTAGGCTGAAGAATGTTGCAGAGCAGACTTTATCTTCAGATGGTGGTGGTGAAAATGGGTTATAAGCCTCCCCTCCATGGAGACGGTGGAACAGAGGCGTGTTGATATGGTTACATGGGAAGATCAAGGCAGGGGAAAACGTCTGCAAGCTAATCCCGGTATTTGAGTTAGCCAAGGCCATGGCCATGGCCAGGTCAAGAGATCAATAAATATGCTGGATGCGCACAATGAAAAGATGGACTTGGTTGATGGATATCCTGCATGCAACAAGCTGGTAAGAGGATTGTATGGAGTAAAGGCTCTGTATGAAGAGCTCTTGGTGGTGTGTGTGTTTTAGTTATTTATACATTTGTGTCTCAGGTAGACAGAAGTAGAAAGTAAGTGCTTGATCTCTTTAAATTTGAATGTAACATTAAACTGTCCAGGAATTTTGAAAAGCTTGGATGCTATGAAACATATTTTCCTTCTCCCCTCATGCTTTCTTTGATCTTGTTTTCCTACATAGGTTGTGACTAGTAAACATCTACAATTGCAAATCATGTGTGGCAGTTACCAACCAGCTGGTTGTCTATGGAGATGGTGCTTATTGTTTGCCCTTTGGACTTGCGCTGGAACAGGTAAAAATCAGGCTGCTAAAATTCAGCAGTCCCAGCTTTTAATCCACGATGAGTGATTTGTTAGGGCTGATGCATTGTGTGCAAAAGGGGAGTAGTGATGGGGAGTGTGAGAGTGAACTTGTAATAGCCCACGTATTTGCCGATGTAGTGTGGCTGTAGTATTATTTATCTTTCTTATTATCTCCTTTGCTCTCCTCTCTTATTGATATTATGATGATGATTATCATTATTCCGTTACTTTGCATGTACACTGAGAGCTTCTGCACTGGAGACAAACTCCTTTTGTGTCTAATCACACTTGGCCGAATGAAGTATTCAATTCAATTCTTCCTCTTCCCCCAATAATGTCTATCATGTGATTTTTGTCTCACTTGAATCCCAGAGCAGCTTGCAAGCTCAAGCCATTTCTGACCACACTTATGAAAAACTAAATGGACCGTGTACTAGCAGCTAGGCATGCAGGAGGCATAAACATCTTTCAAAGTACAGAATACTGAAATGTTTTTTTATGTGCGCATGTATAATCAAAATATTGCATATTTGTTTGCCATAATTTCTTCAACAAGGTATATATGGGGTTATTCTCAGAACTTCAGCTGGTACAATTTAAGCTAATAAGAGTGCAAACTGAAATTGGAAGGCTGTGGTTAAGCTGCAAAAGACCTATTCAAGGTATTCATGTTCAATCTGGAGCCAAAATAGCCGAGGGAGTTCTTTTTCCCAAGTATTCTCTTCCAACTCTTTAGATAGGATTGAAAGAGATATTGGGACATCAAGCATCTAAGGGCAGAAATCCAAATTATCCCCAACAAATAGCTGCCTGGTTTCTGCTTAAATATACCAACTGGACAGAGTCTACCGTCTCTTTGGGTAAAGGGTTCCACTTTTGATCTGCTTTCCCTGTTAAGTAGCCACCTACTTGGAACTTATATTAATTGCATCATGTTCTGCCCACCGGTACATTAAAGATTAGCTCTGGGTCTTATTCTTCTGTGTCCCTGAAGAAGATTGCCAAATGCCCTCTTAGTCTCTTCTTCTTAAAGCCAAACATTCTCAGAGCTTTCCAGCATTCTTTATGGAACTTAATTTCCAATTCCGTGACCATCTGCACAGCTTTACTCTGAACCTATATTATTTTTTCTAAATCCTTAAAGCCTTATGCCCAGAACCAAACACAATAATAAAGATGAGATCTGATCAATGAAGAATGATGTGGAATTGTTACTCCCATGATTGGGAAACTGTACTTTTCATATTACAGCCTAAAAATACACTTCTGTTTTTGGAAGCCATTGACTCAAATTCAGAATTTTTATTGATTCATTATTTTTGTCTTCTGAGGTATTGTCTACCCCATCCAATTTTGCACAATCTAAAAATTTCATTGAAATTTTCTCTACTATTGATAAAATAGGGAAGCTACAAGGCCCAGAACTTATTCAGAACCTCTCCAATTTGATGGAGAATCATTGATGAGCATTTGGGGTATGATTTTTGAGCTTGCTTTGCTGAAATCATGATATATTGTAATTCCACGAGTCTCACGATCTATTAAGAAAACTACCTGATTAAAAAAAACAAAACTATTCAAGATTTATAAAAGAGAATCTTTAACAAAAGTCTTTGTTAAGACTTTTTGACAGATTCATGCTGATTTCTGATAATTATTGTATTTGGGAGACCATGTCAGGTTAATTATTTTCTTTTCAAAGGGACAATATTTGATCTTCTCCAATCATTTGCCTCTTCTTCAATGTTACAAGATTTCTCAAAAACAATATAAAAAATGTGCTCAGATTGTCACCAAATTCTTTCAGTACCCTACGATGTATTTTATCTAGTTCTGGAATGGAACTGCATTCAAAGTCAGCAATTATTCCCTGAGCATGTTTCTTGCATTTTCAGGACTCAAGATTCAGCAATGCCACAATTGTCTAACACAGACCCTCTTGTGGGAAAAAATTACTAAAACAAAAGTGCACATTTCTGCCTGTTCTTAGTTATTAACATTTTGCCATTTTGCAGGCGGTAAAGAAGCCTTATTGTTCATAGCATCCTCTGCCAATCTCAACTCAAGGTTAGCTAAAGATTTTTGCCACCATTTTTACCCTTCCTGGCTACTTGTCCTGTACTTTTTTATGGTGATGTTTTCTACCTCCTACACAGGCCTTTTATTGTTATTGTCACTGCTGTTTTCACTTTTTCCTTAAGCTTTCTCTGTATAGAAACATTATTTTCTTTGGAATGCTTTGCAACTGTGCTTCACTAATATTCAGCTTTAATTTTGTATATACATCTAATAAATAAAATAGATTTCTCTTAAAACCAAGCATTCAAGATTTCGTTAGTATTGTTCTTTAATGTTCCTCTTACTTCCATTTCCTCAGTTACATTTTCTCTACTGATTCAGTTCAAACTAAAATAGTGCATCCTCTAGTTCTTCTTCCTCCTGAGAAACATCAGAGACAAATAGAATAGAGTAGGAGATGGAAGGGACCTTGGAGGTCTTCTAGTCCAGCCCCGTGCTCAAGCAGAAGAACCTATACCATCTCAGACAAGTGACTGTCCAATCTCTTAAAAATCTCCAGTGATGGAGTGCCCACAGTTTCTTGAGGCCAGCTGTTCCACTGGTTAATTGTCTCACTGTTAGGAAGTTTCTCCTTAATTCCAGGTTGCTTCTCTCTTTGGTCAGTTTCCAACCATTGTTTCTTGTCCTGTCCTCTGGTGCTTTGGAGAATAATTTGACCCCCCCTCTTCTTTGTGGCAGCCCCTCAAATACTGGAATACTGCTATCATGTCCCCCCAGTCCTTCTTTTCTCTAGACTAGCCAAATCCAAGTCCTGCAGCGGTTCTTCATATGTTTTAGTCTCCAGGCCTTTGATCATCTTAGTTGCTCTTCTCTGAACTTTTTCCAAAGTCTCAACATCTTTTTTGTAGTATGGTGACCAAAACTGATTGCAGTATTCCAGGTCTGCTCTCACTAGGGTTTTATAAAGCGATACTAATACTTCGCGTGATCTTGATTCTATGTCTCTGTTTATACAACCCAGGATTGTATTAGCTTTTTTAGCTGCTGCTGCACCCAGCTGGCTCATATGTTAGGGATTTCCTGAAAACAGCATGATTGTCAGATTTTTGTCTCCTACAATGTTGTTAGGGTAATTGAAGTCTTCTGCCACTATACCTCATGCCTCTTTGAAAGATTTGCAACATCCACCTTTTTTTTTTTTAGCTGGGCAGATGAAAGTGGGCTCCAACAATAGCACTGCACACATTAATTCCTCCAATTATTTTAACGAGGCTTGCTGTCTACAATATCCCCGCGTTCACTCTTTTGGATTTCTTGGAAGGCATGGATACTTTTAGCAACCAGCCCAATGCTTCCTCTCCCTTTCTACTGTTTAGGCTACTTTTAAAGGAATTGTGTTTACGTGTGGCCACACATTGTTCTAATCCTTTGACTTGTTCTTCAAACTTTCCTATAATAGATTACTGAAAATATATGCCAGGCTGTTTTCAGGCAAAAACAGACACATGACACATTGCAGATCACAAATGCCGGTTCTCACCTGGTAATTTTCACTTTGTTTTTTTTTAAGCTAATGCCAGAAGAAGGCCCCGGCTTCTCCTTGTCTTTCTCAGGCTCTCAGATTAGCCAAGTACGGACTGTTGATTTAAAGGGAGAAGGTTCGAGGAACTCTTCCTTAAATTCCATTGTTTGCTCAGTGATAGGAATGTCCTTTTCCAGCATTAAAAAAAAGGCAATTTTGTTGGGTCTTTTAACATTTAACATTTATTTTATTAAATATTAAATGTATTATTTTAACTTACATTGCAGCATAATTATTACATTTCTGCTGTTTTATTGCTTTTATGTTAGGTGTTGTGGATGCTGTTCTAAATCATGATTTTTTAGCATTTGCAAGCTGCGCTAGAAACTTTGTTCCGAAGGGTGGCGTATCCATTTTAAAAATAAATCTATTCAGAAAGTGGTTTTTCCACTTGGTCTCCCCCAAAATATGAAATGGTACATATACATGACTGCATTGTATTGGTTTAATAATTTTCTGTTTTTCTAACATTAACACAAGTTTTCAACAAGTCCGGGTGGGCTTGGGATGCTGTATCTAAGGCTGTGGGAAGTAATGCAGCTGAAGGGCCTTAGATTACATTCTCCTGCTGGAGGATGTCCTACAACATTGCCATGAATTACCAATGACTCCAGCAGGGGAATGTAATCTAAGGCGTTAGTAATTCTTGAAGAGAAGCTGGGCTCCTAGAAGTCATGGGCTTCTCCAGGCAGCTTCTTTAATGTGCTTTCCTCCAGGCAATGAAGCAGGGCAAAATTGTGAAGCCAGCAAGTGGGGCTCTTTTTACAGTATCAACCTGGGACAAGCTGCGGAAAGTGAAGAATGGATTTTATACTTTGTGCTTAAGTCATCTCCCAGAAACCGATATGTTCTTTTGCTTTTCTGGGGAGTAGAGTCTCTATCGACCTAGAGATAGCATCTAAGTTGTGGAGGTGGAGTAGGCGAGCAGGAGAGATATTTCAAGAGAGGTTGGATGGATGGCCATCTGTCAGGTGTCTGCAGCAGTGGATTATCTTCAAGGTCCCTTTCCAATCTGGCATGCTCTGATTCCTACTTTACTGGAAAACTCCCTCCCACTCAACCACAATGTTCTCTGCCACTCTGACCTTCCTTCACCATTGTAAAAACACCTGATGGGGGACGGTCAATAATGGGGGGGGGGGTAGAAGGTAAAAATTCCACTTCTCACGCAGTCCAGCCCTCACATTGTAACTTGTTTTCTCCACCACTCCCATTACCAGAATAGCCATCAAAAGCTGGTGTCACTTTGCAAAAGGGAGCAGGCACAGGACAATTTGTTTTGCACCAGATTTGAATGTGGAATTAGTAATAGTGAGTCTTCTGATGGAATAGGAAGTAGAAGGAGAAGAAGGAGAAGGAGATTAAGGTTTATTACAGTTGCTCACTTCAAAAAACTCTGGGGTGGATCACAACATCAAAATATATAATCAAAACAGATTAAAAACATAACCAAACATAGCCAAAACTAATAATTAAAAATAGTAATTAAACCGTAATATTAAAAAAAAAAATTGGGACTTCACTGACACCCTAATCAGGTCTGGTCTTAAGACTCTTCCCGAACCCCCGGAAAGTAAGTGCCATATATATCTTTGGGTGGGGGATGCTATTGCAGTGGGCTGGTCATAGAACCAATAATTTAGGATATACCAAGTGAAATGATTTAAGTCTGCTTCCAAATTGTTAAGCAGCAGAAAAAAATAGAATATTTTATTTAAATTCTTTCTCTACGAGAAAAAGTTTGGATTTAAAAAAACAACATACAAAACATAATTATACATAATCACAGAAGGCAAAATAAGGGAGGTGTTTGAGAGAAACTCAGAGGCATTCCCACCCCAAATATACCTGATGAAGACAGAGCATGCTCAGGATCCATTAGGAAAGAGAAGCAGAGAAAAGAACACCAGTTTAGAATAGAATAGAATAGAATAGAATAGAATAGAATAGAATAGAATAGAATAGAATAGAATAGAATAGAATAGAATAGAGCTGGAAGGGACCTTGGAGGTCTTCTAGTCCAGCCCCCTGCTCAAGCAGGAGAACCTATACCATCTCAGACAAGTGACTGTCTAGCTTCTTCTTAAAAACCTCCAGTGATGGAGCGCCCACGATTTCTGGAGGCAAGCTGTTCCACCGGTTAATTGTCCTCACTGTCAGGAAGTTTCTCCTTAATTCGAGGTTGCTTCTCTCTTTGGTCAGTTTCCAACCATTGTTTCTTGTCCTGCCCTCTGGTGCTTTGGTGAATAACGTGACCCCCTCTTCTTTGTGGCAGCCCCTCAAATACTGGAATACTGCTATCATGTCTCCCCTATTTCTTCTTTTCTTTAGACTAGCTTTGCTTGAAGCCCTTCAGCATATATCTGATCTGGATATAATTAACTGAATGGTTGGAGCTGGATATAATTAATAGCACCCCCTGAAGAGAATCCTCAGAGAGCCGCAGCACTTCAGCAATTGAGATCCCGTGAGCCCTGCACCCGATGATCCGTTCTGCCCAGTGTTTGCTCCTCTCCTTGCTTTTCTTGCCCTCTGTCCTCATTCATTGTCAGATGTTTCATATTCTTTGCATGGAAGCACAGACTAGATCTCATAAAGAAGTAAACAAATTCTAAGTTCAAATTCCTGACAGCTTTGGCTTAGGTTCTGTATTTGGGAATGAGGAGAAACAGAGTGAAGGCAGCTTTGGCTCCAGAGGCACAATCTCTGTTTTGCTCTGCAGTTACCTGGCACCATCTCACTTGTCTGCCTGAGTCTGCCTCCACCTCCCATCCTATCCTGGGCTTCCGGGAGGTCTTGCGAAGAGGCAAAGGATGTACCAGCCAGGGACTCTCCTCCACGGGTCAAGAAGTGCATGTCATCAGCCTGCGCAAAGGAGGGCCTGCCACAGCCCAGGTACAAGGCAATTGGAGGGGTTAAGGGGAGAAAACTGGCTAATGCTCTGCATGGTTTGGCTGCCTCTGACGCAGCTCCTTCCTTGAAACTGCCATGCTGGCTTGGGCTGGGAGGAGTGCGATTCCCACAAAATGGAATCTGATAAGAACTCAGATAAGCCCTACATGGCATGGGGTCCAGTGACTTGAGGGACTGTCTTAACCCCATCAAATCAGCCTGTCCCACACGGTCATGCAGGGAAGGTATGTTATGGACCCCTCAATTAAAGAATTTCAATTGGTGGAGTCCAGGAAGAGGGCCTTCTCTGCTGTTGCCCCCGCCCTTGGAACATCCTCCCCCCCAGAGGTGAGGTGGTCCCCCTCTCTCCTGGTCTTTAGAAAGAGACTGCCAACTTGCATGGGGGGGGGGAGAGCAGCAGGCCCTCCACCTGTCTTTTAAATTTTAACTGATTTTAATTATGTTTCCACCTGGCTCCTTTTACCAATGTATTGCGTTTTTATATGATTTTTATTTTTCCCTGTGCTTTTAAACTGCACACCTCCCAAAGTCACTCTGAGAGTGAGATGGGCGGTACCTAAATTTGATAAATAAAGGTCTAGGAACTGAATTCCAACTTAAAGTAGAAAGTACAATAAACATACAATTACAGTCCTGCAAGTCTGGAAAATGAATTCCTCTCCTCTCATCAAGTTGTAATTTATGCAGCAAAACGTTTGAAGGGTGACCCTAATAATTAAAATGATTTGATAGCTTATACATTATTTGTTTACAACGATATGAAGAAATAAAAAAGGAAGACCTCATCAAATATGAATCAGCTTTGAAATTTGTTTGCTTGTTTGTTTAAATAATTTATACGCTCCTCCCATTTCCCAGCTGTTATTCTGGGCAGCACACCAAGATTAAAACAATCATAACAGCATCAACTAATTATTCCCTGGTTAAACAGTAACTGCTGAAAGAAAAGAACATCACCACAAAACTTACCTAACTGCCAGGCCCAAATATCTGGAGGAAAAGCCAGGTCTTTAGAGCCTTACAAAAATCTATCAGGTTAATCAGGGCATCCAGATTTCTGGACGGATACTGTTCAAAAAGGCAAGCTATTTAAACTAATTTTAATCACATTTGTCATACTTCAGATACCCTCAGGAATTCAAGACTGTGTAGATCTTATTTGCCAAAATTGGAGATAAATTTAAGTTTTATCAGATGAAGGTATTCCAAGAACCGTTATATAACAGAACATAATCCAAAATGAAGATCTGTGGTGAAGAGATTTTATCTGTTTGACCCTGTTTCAGGTAACTCTTATGTTGGCTCCAAATCTTCTGAGCTGGGCCCCCATCTTTGTACTGCACTCCCATCAGCCAGTGCAATGGATGTTGCCATCTTCTCCTGGAAAAAATTGGACCTTCCAGGTGAGAACAGAATTTGGACAGGAAATTCTACAGGACAAAGGTGGAGAATATTACATTTGGAACCTCTGAAGAGGAGGTGACTTTTCCCTGAGCAAATTAAAGATGATGGACAAAATGTTAGCACAAAGAATAGATTGGTAGCAAATCAATTTTTAATAGTGCTTTAAAAACCTATACAATCCACCATCATCTCTATTTGTTTGAGCTCAGAATCATCTTGTATAATAACTTATTGTTGTTCAACCATATGGATGGGAGAATTGAGTCAGTGAGGTGTCAATAGGACTTTTCAGATGTGTGGCAAAAGGAGGGCCTCCTTTTTATCCTCATGTCCTCCACCTAGCAGGAAGGCATAGCCTTAAATTCAAACATTGAATATCTACAACAGGCATGTCCAACCTTTTGGTTTGCCTGGGCCACATTAAGTGAAGAGGAATTGTCTTGGGTTGCATATAAAATAGCTAAGGCATACACATAACTACCTTTATTTTTTAATATTTGTTATTAAGATCTTGTGGGGTCAGGGCCACACGGGGCATGTTGGCCACAGCCTGAACATGCCTGATCTATAAGATACTTCTTGAGCCTCCTAACCAGCGTTATTAGCACATTCCTGCAATTGAAAAATCAGAAGTCTTTCTGATGCTGGAAAAAGTAATTTCATATACATGTAGTACCAATGAAGGAGAATATTTGCAGCTCAGGGTTGAAATGAGGGGTCCTTGGTGCTCTCTGAGCTTGCTTGTTTTCTTGCAGACGTTTCATTACCATACCTAGGTAACATCATCAGTGCTAGTAAGGACTGCTGTTTGCTGTCTGTTTATATTCTGGTGTCTTGCCTGTCTGTGTGGCTGGGGGCGGTCTTAGGGATTCTTTGGTTGGGCTGTTTATACTGTTTTCAAGAAACTGCCAAAGAGCCATTAGTAAAAAGGCCAACCAAAGAATCCCTAAGAACGCCCCCACTCACACAGACAGGCAAGACACCAGAATATAAACCAACAGCAAACAGCACTCCTTACTAGCACTGATGATGTTACCTAGTTAGGGTAATGAAACGTCTGCAAGAAAACAAGCAAGCTCAGAGAGCACTAAGGAACCGTCATATACATGTAGACCTCGGTACTATTTTTATTTTTTTTTGCAATTTTTCATTGTAACTTTTGTCACAGATGTCAAAAAAGCTAAACAGTATATCCCCCCCTTTGCCCCCCCTTTGTCCACTCTGTCTGTACCCTCCTTTGTCTGTTCAAATATCTAATAACCCTAGGTTTGAGTGGGCCTGTACATGTAGCTCTTGTCACTATCTCCCAGATTAAAGTAAAAAAGAGATATGCTTGAGGGAATCAAAATAATTTAAGGCCAAGATTATTTCCCCTTTCCCTTGTCTCCAGGTCTCTCTGGGCTCCAGCATCTCAGCCCCTCAGCAGGTGGCATTTGCAGAGACCGACTTCCCAGATACTGCGAGAGGCCTGCTTAAGTGGGCACGCAGGAAGCATGGAGGGGTGACTTCATTGGCTGAGTATCGTGGAGTCAATACAATCTACACACGCCTGGGGCCTGGTATGGGCCACACGGAAGCAGAGCTGTCTTCAGAATTACATGCTGTTTCTATGGGAGTATGGGATGTACTCTGGAGGGTCTTAATGCAGGCGGTAGAAGTTGTGGGGTTTAGCAGTGTAATAGTGAAATGGGTGCGAACATGTTGTGTGTGTATGGAGGGGGAGGTAGAAAGGAGCCTTTGAGTTTAGACCTAATAAGAAGGGCTTCAGGAAGGAGGAAAGCCAGACTTCTAACATGAATAAGATGCAAGTATGAATCAATAATTGTGTTAAATGAACAATGATTAAATTAAATTAATTATTAAATGAATAATTATGCTAAAAAATATACAGGTTACAATTTAGGTGGATCCTATCAGACATAGAGGTTGAATGTCAGTGAAATAAAGACAGGGACCTATGTGAACTCAACAATGACAAGTGAAAAGCCATTGCCAACCAAAAAAGTGGCGTTGCACTGTAAGGTCTTTGAGGTTAAATTAGCGGACGCAGCCCAAGCTTTTTTTCCTTAGTAAGACCCTACACCTCAGCGGTTATACACATTCTTAATTCTCTTCTTCCCTTCCTCCCCTCAATAGGTGGGGCTGCCCAGGCAACTTGCAAATTGCGTAGGAATTTCCTAACCCCCAAGCACTTTGCGTCCGAACGCCAACTGCAGCCACTGAGGATTTGCCAGAATCCTGACCCTCCTCAAGATCTTGAAGTTCACATCATCCTTTCCAAAGGAGTTGCCCCCAGGTATGCACTCGCACCTTGCCCAGAGGGTCCAACGTTGATGTGTGGCTGGAAATAACACAGCAAAGCCATTTATATTTAGAAGAGGCTGGACTATTTTGGAAGCTGACATTGTTCTTTGGAGTTGGGTGGTGAATGGAGCAGGAAGCAAAAACAGGCATAGGATAAACTGCATCAAAATGGCTTATCTTGAAGTGCCTGAGGATGAAATAAAAATCACAAACCTTGGGAAATGACTTGCAAATATAATTCACTTTGAACGTGGTGGAAACCGTGTGTGTGTGTGTGTGTGTGTGTGTGTATGATATTCAAGGAATCCTAGCAATTCATGGAAGCACAGACCTGATTCCATAATTTTTAGCCTGATGGTCTGATACTAAAGGTGGGGATGGCAGTCTGCTCTCTTCCAGGCCCCGGCTGGCCCATCTGACTGTGGAGCTTCATGCGGTTGGAAGATCTCCACGCCAGGGGCTCCTCTTGATCCTGAAGAGTGAAAGAGCTGCCCAATGGATGGTTCGTGTCCACTGTTTCACTGGACAGCTGCATGTACTGGTACGGCCGGGAAAGATCTGTTGCAGCACACTTTAGGCTTCCCTAGTGCTCTCTTTTCAGCAAAAGTGCTATTGGTAGATTGGTATTGACATTGTTTGTCTTCTCATGTGCAAATGTAACTACAAATATTTGCAGAATCAGGCAGTCTTACCCACTATCTTCTGTCAGCTGGTATGTACCATTGTTCTCCCTGGCATCAGACACTACTTCCTCGGCTAGATGTCACTCCAGGTTTGGTAAAGTGGGTCATGCTTCCTGGCTCTGCCCCTCTTCTCGACAGGAGCTATTCCTTATTGCTGAAAGGCTGGAGTTGCTTTTCTGCCTCACAGCCTTTCTAAGCACTACAGTTACTATTTGATTCCCCAGCCCGCCTCCCCTTTGAGCTGGCTGTTGCTCTTTTCTTCAGTGCTCTGAATGTGTCCATCTGGACTGTTTTCATTCCAGGCTTCACACAACGTCACAGTCAGCAACCCAAAAAAGAAGCAGCCTCTCACTGTGATTCAGCAGACACTTCCTGAGCTGGCTAATGCTAAAGATCCTTTACAATATGCCGCAGAGCAGAAGCTACCAGCATTCACTTCTTATACTGAAGCTGAGCGGGTGAACAGATTTCTTCTGATTGTTGGACTGAATGGTAGGTAGTTGTTGAAAGGGTTAAGGTGGGAAAAATGTTCACCAAAGACCAATAAAGGAGAATATTTGCGGCTCAGGATTGAAATGAGGGGTCCTGGGGGCTCTCTGAGCTTGCTTGTTTTCTTGCAGATGTTTCATTACCCAAACGAGGTAACATCATCAGTGCTATTAAGGAGTGCGGTACAGCAAATTGCACTCCTTACTAGCACTGATGATATTACCTTGTTCGTGTAATGAAATGTCTGCAAGAAAACAAGCAAGCTCAGAGAGCACCAAGGACCCCTCATTCACCAAAGAGCTTGGAAACATACCAGCAATGATCACGAGGGACAGGGCCACCATTGCTATACTTCCATCCTGGAAATTCATCTTGCAATACCTTCTGCATTCCGGCCTTAATTCTTTCTGCAAAAAGACTATTGCTACCCTATCTTCCTGCACTGAGACGACAAGAAAGAGGTAGAGGGAAATTTTCCACATAGTAACCAGGAGTCAAGACTGACTTGAAAGCACTCCCCCCCCCCCAAATATTACAATTTCTTGGATTTTTGAAGCATCATATCTTCCCATCATAAATATTTTTAAACAATTGACTAATAGTCTATTCAGACTTTTTGATACAACCGAATCTCTTCTGATAGGCCACACTACTCTATGGTGAATATACCCAGTATGGAGTAGGGATTAAACTAAGACCAAGAAGACGGAGGTTGAAGCCCACTGTCATCTGTGTGAGATGATGAAAATTATTATTTGATCTTTTCCCTGCCTTTTTAAATATACAACTCAAGGCAGAGAACTTGTTACAAATATTTTAAAGCAATGTATCGCAGATTGTCAATGAGCTCAAAAATTGTGATCGCACATGGCTCAGATTTCATTTGATATTAATCTATTAAATTATTACTTAATAATAATAATTTTTTTAAAAATTATAAAGATGAATCTTCCGATGCATCCTAGGCTGGCCAGCTACTTAGAGACTTTCAATGCAAGGATGTTCTCAGCCAATCTCTTCAAATGCCTAACTTTGCAGTTTTAGATTTACAGTCCCAATGCTCAAAGGGCAACCAGCATATTACAAATTTGCAAAATATTTAAGAGCACAAGGGATGGGCTTAACATCCAATTAAATGGAAGAGTTAGTGAGAAATTATTTTTTAAAATTATGCACCCATGATTTATAAAGGAGTTTCTTTGGAAAAAGTAGGGAGAGAGAAAATGCAAGGAAAACAATTGTTGCACTCCGATTTGCATAAAGATTTAAAAAGCCCATCCAACTAACCTAAAAAGTTGCTTGTTATTTGCTTTTCATATCACATGCAGAAATCTTGGCAGGAAGACCCATTGGAAAATGGTATTAGTTTAACTAGCTGGATGGCCTCAAGTCAGGCTTCTCATATTTTGGAGAATCTGAAGTCAGTAAAAGGCATCCCTTTGGTGGAAATAGATTGCTATTTGGAACCATTGTGATTAAAATTTAGTTTCTAATGCAGATTGCCTTCTAATACTGTAGTTAGCTTAGAAGATTAGGAAAGAACTCTTGGTAACTCTTCAAGTTCATGGTATTGGATCCATGACTCTCTAGAGGGCGCTGCTAGAATGCCAAATAGAGTTTGCAGAATCATTACGGGTACTGCAGTGAGATGTAACACGACACATTATATTAACTTAGTTGTCCTGGCACTATGTACAGACAGCTCCCCCCTGCCCAGTAGATGAATGTGCCTCTGCATTTTTTGCTGAGTGTATAAAGTATTTCATGACGTTTACAACTTAATGACAGTCTGAGTTTACTGTATAGAGATCATCCTACCTCTTTATTCCACTGAGCATACTGAATCTATAGAAGAGAGGATCACGTTGTACTGAAACTCAAACCTCTATGACTTCAGTAATAAATGAAAGAGTTCACCTACTAACAAGGAGCAGTTGTCTGTAATGCAAAAGGGTTGTGCTCTATTTCAGATTTGTCTTTTTTTCTCTTTGCAGAGGCCATATCTGCTCCTCCAGAGAATGACGAACTCTTTGGGCCCATGTTCTTGCCTGCCTCCAAACTTGCAGTTGAGAGACAGCACTTTCCAGAGGCTGTCACCATAGGCTGGGAAAAGAAGCCGAAGGAAGAGGACAGTTCTGTTCTCTCTACCTTGCCCACAGCTGAAACAGAAAAAGTTGAATCCGATTTGTGCTATGGGATTCAAAAGCCCATGCAGGAAAAGGATATAAAGAAAGTAAGTAAACTAGCTGAGATGGTTCCAGGCTTGGGGAGAGAATAGGTCTCCTAGAATAAGATTTCATGTGGAAAAGTGGATGGGCAGATCCTCACCTGCCACCAGGAACACCATTTGTAAGAGATTGCATGAACATATGAAGCAGCTTCAAACAGTGATGCAACTGGCCATTTGTTGGTAAGAATGGCTGAATAGAATGAATAGACAGCTACTTTACAGACAGCTCCTTGCTGAAACAAACCCATTCAACAACCAGGCCCAAGGCATTCTTACAGAATACATTAGTTTTTAGAGGTAACCTGTAGACTTAGCATACACTTCAGTACATTTATGATCTCATTGCTAAAAAACACTTTACATGAAATCTTTTAAGACTTAGCTTGCATGCTTGGTGATTTTCTGTTCCAACAATATTTCTTGCCCTGCTTGACAATACCAGTTAAGTATATGGAGGTGGCTGACAGACCAAAACCATCTCCCCCCACACACACCCCGGTACATCTTGCCCCTTCCCTCCCCTTCTTTCAATTATAATTTGCATTTTTATTATTATTAGAAATACTTATTGTTATGGGTTTATTGCTTTTATATGTTGTAAGCCTTGCGGCAAGATGAGCAACAAACAAATTTAATAAATAAATAAACTATGAGAGCCAAGGTTTCTCCCGGGTTTGTCACTCTGAGAGTCTTTTAAATGGAAGAATTGAACCAAAAGCCTTCTCCACCCCAGAATCCTATCATTTAGAAGCTGAGTTCCACTGATGGGTATCTTTTCATTAGCGTAACATACATGACATCAGATATAGTCCTAGGGCTCTTCCATATTGCTTACTTCCACTGCTGAATCCACCTTGAAATGACTTGAAAAATTGTTGTAAAGATTTCAGTTTGTTCTTTAGCTCTGACAACAATACTGGCCAAATGTTTTGTCTCAATAGTAGTTACCACAGTGCCCCATTGCTGTCTACCCTTTGATGCTTTATCCCTATGTGCCAGGAAAACAAGTGCCAATCACTTTCCTTGTTATAGGAGGCCCTTGAGGACCTGTTGCTTTCATTGATAGACCTTTTGTATGAGCCTCCTCCATTGACTCCATCAACAGGCATCTTCCTCTAATGATGGATGCTTTGCTATTCTCCCTGTTACTCGGGTTAGAATGGGAAACTGGCAGATATTTTTTATCAAATTCAAAGGAAGGAAGGAAGGAAGGAAGGAAGGAAGGAAGGAAGGAAGGAAGGAAGGAAGGAAGGAAGGAAGGAAGGAAGGAAGGAAGGAAGGAAGGAAGGAAGGAAGGAAGGAAGACACTGCTAATGGTCCACTGCTAAACTTGCTTTGGAAAAAGTTCCAGCATTTCATTGGTTTCCCCTTCAGTGTCTTCAGTGTCTTCTCTGATGAACTATGACTTGCCCTAACTGTTGGTATACCAGTGGCACAAACAGATAGCAAATGGGCTGCTGCTTCAGTGTACTACTTATCTGAGATTTAGAAGAAAAACCTCATAAAGCATTGTGAAGTTCAGACTTTATGTGGGCAGAAATTGTGCAGTTGGTCTGAGACTCGGATATTTACAATTACACTCTTGTGCCAAGCATAAACCTCTTTCTTTCCTAAAGCTTCCCTTATCTTTTCTACTTCAATTCAGACATTTTCCTCAGAAGCCGAAAAGTCACAGAACCGCCCTTTTCAACATGGCGATATCCTGCTCAGCCTGGAAGTCTCCAGCTCTGAGGCTTTTGTCAAGCAACCAGGATTCTGTATCGTCTCTGCCAACAGCCGGGTCTTTGTGGAAGTAATACTGATATTCAGTTTGAAAAAGTTGACTTCTGGTGCAAAGACTAAAATTCAAAGTTCTTGTCCCTAAAATAGTGCAAGACCATTTCACTTTCCCAAGTTGTCTTATTTCAGGGGTGGCCAGGACTCCCAGCACTTCTCACCTTAACTAAGCCAGAGTCTGCCTATTTCTTTCTAAAGTACGAATTTAGATACTGCTTGAGATGATGGGTTTCAAAGTCCTGCATAGCTAGAGGGCATCAGCTTTGGATCCTTTTGCTCTTTTCCCAAAAAACTTGGGAAAGAAGATTTCAAAGACTGTATTAATTAGAGGCTCCTTCTAGGCTAGGGGTGTCAAACTGCCGGCCCACGGGCCGGACGCGTCATCCGGAAGCCACGCCCACCCCATTGCCAGCAATGGCAAAACTGTCCCGATACGTCTCGCGACGTCACATGACGTCGCGAGTTTGACATGTCTGTTCTAGGCTCTTTCAAGGATTGGTCACTTGAGTGAATATTCTTTTTTTCTTTTTGGTAACAGTTATGGAAGAAAAAGGGGGTTGAATCCATTTTTCAGGTTAAGACTTCTCAGTTGGGAAGCCTTCAATAAATGGGCTTATTTTGCCAAAGATGGTTGTTACAATTGCCCAGTTGTTACAAGGAAATAGTATAAACTGTAGTTGGCCAGACAGCATTTTTGAGAGTTTTTTAGGAAAACAATTACAGCCTTGTTTATGATAACCATTGGGAAAAATCCAGATGATATGATTGCCTATATTTGAGCTCCAGCCCTCGCAGGTAGACCCCCATGATGCTTTCTCTGATCTTTACTCCATTCTTTCAAGATCAAGCATTTGGGTTTGCTAACTCTATGGCGGGGTATTTTTTTTTTTTTTTGTCTTCCAGGCATCTTTGATCACATATCACTTCTGTCTTGGCTTCACCATCCAGCAATGCTTCATCTCTGCCTCTTCGGATTCTTCAGTGATATCTTCATACCTGCTTATCCAGCATAGCTGTGCAGCTGATTCCCATGTTACCCTGTTAGCATCTGAACGGGCCGTTCAGGACCAGGCATTGCCCCCAAGATACCGCCAACGGCAACGACTAAGTTTTGTGCTCCAGCCTCGCTCCAACGACTCCATTCATTTCTTACATTGCCGCCTGACTCTCTGCAGCAGGGAACAGCATGGCTCCAGAAAAACTAGCGGTTCAATCCCCAAGGTCTCTAGTCTTTTAGAGCAGGGAAATGAGCTTTTAACAGTTGTCCAGGAGCTCTCTGTCACTTTCTGTCTCTGAAGCTGTCCTGACATAAGAAGATGTCTTATGTTAGGTCAGCCTACTCACCAAGCGTCAGGGTGACCCTTCGGATAGACAGGATATCAGACACCCATCTTTCTTCCATCTTTCTTGGAGTTTTTGTATGCAAATCAGGTGCCCGATCACTGAGCTATGGCACACATTTTGTCGAAAGTGTGGAAAAGTAGTGCTTAAGAACAACTGGGAAGCTGGGGACATGGCAAAAGGGAAGCTTCTTAATTAATCTGAAATGAGTTTCTGCACAGAATTGCTTAATGTAACTTATCTGGGAAATTAGATTAATGATCTTATTGAAAAAGATAGCTGTATTTGGTTTAGACGTTTTCCCCTTGCAAAGAGATACTCTTTGAGACAGATTTTTGTTTCAGTGCCAGTTTGAGAACAAAGCCTGCAGGAGAGAAGAGCCAGCCAGTGGGGACTTCCAGCGTACCTTCACAAAGCCCATCATGGTAACCATGGAAACTCCACTCAGATCTGCTTCTCCTGGTCTGAAGCCAGGTAGGCACTTGGACGTTGGCTCTGGAGAACGGCATCCCTAGCTCCAAAGAGATTTCAGTGCCTGCATTTGGGGAAGACAGTCCTCACAACCCCTTTTCAAGATATGAATAAAAATTCAGGGATACAGTATATGACACTTTTTTGTGCAACTCCTCACACCGAGTTAGACAACATCTTTTACTGATTACCTATTAGTTGCCTAAATTATCATGTAGCAGTGATTAGGTGGGCCGAAATAACTAAAAAATATGCAGTTATGGAAGCCATTTCCCGATTATTTTTTTTATTAACCTCTCCTTCCTTGACTCTTACGTTCTTTGCCATAGATAATTCCCCGGCTAAGCAGCAAGGAAAAATGAAGGATGCAAAGAAATTGCAGAAGGCACAAGTTCCGAGTGAGTATGTGCCGATGTCTTACTTTTTTAAGCATATTTCCTGGGATATGGAGAATAGTTCTGAATCTGAAGTCCATCTCCTCTTCTAGAAGAGATCCTAGGGCTCTCCCTGCAGTTCGCTTAAAATGCTCTACTCCCATCTATGAACCAGCGGATAAGCCTTGCTGGTCCCATTGCTGGTCCCCAT
This sequence comes from Azemiops feae, assembly GCA_023970755.1. Classification (NCBI taxonomy): domain Eukaryota; kingdom Metazoa; phylum Chordata; class Lepidosauria; order Squamata; family Viperidae; genus Azemiops; species Azemiops feae. Next base: position 2,618,286 of record JALGBA010004283.1, read on the forward strand.
TGCATCTACTCATGGCATGTGCGGCCAGAGGACAATGTATTTCCCACACAAAGGAGGCCACCTTTTTCACAGCGCCACCAGCTGACAGGAAAAGCATTTGCCAATCACAGTACTACCACAACTGGCAATTATTTTGAGAAATGGCTGTATTGCAGGTTTATCTATGTGCCAGAGCTTGCTTCTCTTTCATTTGCTGCCTCTCCCAGAGTGGGGATCAGCTGACTGGGATGAGGGGCTGTTTTATCTGCTGTGTCTCCTAGCCAGTCCTCAGACCTAGATCAAGCAAACTACAGATGTAGAAAGTCAGTTATGCAAGCTAATTCAAACACAACTCCATGTGTTAGACTTGTAACGGACTTATAGCTGTTGTTTGTTCTGCTATTGAACTTGGGTTTAGTGCTGTACCATGCATGGTTAGGGGTTGTGCTGTGAAGCAGCAGAGAAAGAGAACAATCTCTCTCACATATTTCATCTTACAGCTCCCCATCACTGTTGAGCATGTACAATTCAGGCAGATTCAGGTCTCTGAGCTGAGGATTAAGGATTAATTAAAAAAAGACACCAGATGTATCCTACCCCCCTGTGGTCCACCTGATAGATCTATCAATAAGATGGTCAACCAAATAGGAGACTCTACCCATGATTGTCATGGGGTGTTTGCTGTTCACAGGGCAAAACTTTAATATCAGAACATCTAAGGATGACTTTAAGCAGCCCCAGAAATGGGTTGGGCACAAAATGAAGGCAAATGTCTTGTGGATATACCAAAAAAAAGCAAGGGGGAGGGGGAGAAGTAGAGGCATATCAGTATCATGGAAAGGCTCAAATATGGCCAGATCAATGACTCCTTCTACAATATTTTTCTTCAAGGTATACGTTTGGCTCTATTTCCATAGTAGTGCAAAAAAAAAGAAGGCTTCCATTTGTTTAACAATACAGTATGGTTCCAGTTACTTCTCATTAGGGATGTGCAAAACTTACTGATTCAGGAGCAGACTGTACTGAATCTCCTCCTGATCACACTCTGGGTATCTCCTGTGACAGAATGTCCAAGGTTATCAAATTTGTTCTTGTCATGTTGACCCGAGTTGCATGAATCACACACATAAGCAGAGATGTGGAGTCTAAAAGACGTTATTAGAAATTTAGCTATTGTTTGGGGGACAGATGAAAGACAAAGACTGACAAGAACATGGAAGTACTGTCCACTACAGGAGACGTTATTATACATCTAGGTGACAGAAAACAGTGGAGTTCAAAGGACACTTCAAAGACTTCCGAAGAGACATTTGATGGTTGGGATTCCAGGGGAGAAAGCAGTGGGAGGGAGGGTGAATTATGATCTTATGATCCCAGAGAGAAGAAGAGAGTAGAGAATAACCGAAAATAAAGCAGATGGCAACTCCTTATCTCTATAATGTTATCTATAAGGTCACCTCTTTAATGTTACAAGAAGGAGTTACCCAGGTCAGGGAGGAAGAAGGGAATTCTTTAAAACCTGTCTAGCTATCTGAAAGTTAAAAGAACTCTTCACACAAGGTGGAAGGAAATAAAATATCAACAAAATAAGCTTTATTAATGAGGGGGGAAATGAAAGGAAGGACTTAAGAGATAAGCAGTGAATGAAATGCAATAGCAATAGACTCATACTGCTTCATAGCACTCTCTGAGCTGTTTTGAGTCAGCATAAGGCCCCCAACAATCTGGGCCCTCATTTTACCAACTCTGGAAGGATGGAAGGCTGAGTCAACCATGAGGCAGTCAAAATCGAACTCCTGGCTACGGGTAGAGTTAGCCTGCAATACTGTATTCAAACCACTCTGTCACTAGGGCTCATAATATTTAAGGGGGAAAAAACAGAATTGCAAAAATAACAGGAGCAACAGTAAAATAAAGAGAATTTTGAAATATAATTTCACCTCTGGCAGTACCAAACAACTTAAGACCCCTATTTAATTTGTAAATAGTCTGTTAATAAAAGTAGCTGTTTGGCTGGTTGAACTGCAGGCATAGCCTGATTTGGTGCCATTCCAAAATGTCTCTTGGAATAGTGTGCAGAGGAAAAACCAGGCATTCCAAAGTTCTCCAGAACATACGCAAATGGATTTTGTATACCCTCAATTATCATGCTGGAAATTATTAGCTGGCTTATAATTCTTTAATTCAAAGTATATGCGTTATTCCCCAAATAACATAGATCCCACAACTCTGAAATCTTTCCATCTTTGATCCACCGAGTTGGAAATGAGAAGATTCTTTTGCAAGAGTCAGAACAATCTTCCTCTTTGTTTCAAGAAATGAACTAAAATGAATGGAACCTTGATTTTAGGGTGTGTTTTTTTGTTGCAATCTTTAATTTTGGGGACTTGCTTCATATTTTGCAATAGGTTTTATTGGGCAAACAGAACAAGACTTCTCAATTCCATGTATTTCCGACTTTTCTGCAGCTACTACTCCCCCAGTTCTGGAACTCCCAGCTGTCACTGGCCTAGCCTTTTCAGCATTCATCATTGGCATCTCCCTCACTGGTGGCCTCTGGTTCATGCATTCTCAGACGCGTATGTAGAAGGACAGTTTTCAATGCTATTGCTAACATTATTCCATGTTCCTTCTGGCTGTTGCCAAAGTCTGTGACAAAAAATACCTCATCCCAGTAGACCAAATGAAGGGCCTATTAGTTCAACCTTGTGTCTCCCGGAATGGTCAACCAGAGGACAATGAAGGCCCATTAAGGGTTAAGTTTAAGTGAGCACTATTGCATCCGTACACCTCTGATGGGAACTTCCAGGCAATAATTTTTATGAGCCGAATAGTATTATAAATAGAGGAGACCCTCTGTCTAGATTCTCCCCATAATTTTATACAACTCTATTATTTCTTTACTATTACTAGTGTTAAAAAGCCAGAAGATAAATATTTCCCCTATAGAAATAGCTCCAGCTCTTGATAATTTTTTTTTTTGGGTGTGTGATGCATTTATCAGAACTTTAGGCAGTAGTCTAAATGTAATTGCATTATCTAGCTTTGTAGAAAAAAATAAATGAATCCCAATATAGATTTCGTATTTTTTATGGCTACTGCATATGAGTTTAGAACCTACATGACAGACTAGGAAAGGTGTCCTGGAATTGCAATAATCTTACAACCCTGATTATGAAGCTGCAAGATTTGTCTCCTGGTGTAATTCTCAATATCAATCTACATAAATTCCTCAGGAAGCTTTAATGAGACATATTTTCAAATGCTTTTTGAAAGTCTATCCGTTGGATCACAAAGAATTGACTAAATTAAATATTGTTAAATATACAACTTTTAAAATATTGTAAAACTATTTATATAAATCTAAGTAGGAATCTAATAACAGTTTTACTGTAATGTAGAAAATGATACTTCATTATAACCAGAGACCAGACAGCTTAAATGCTTATCAATGCTAAACAATAAAATATCAACAATTTACAGCAATGTCATTAAAGGATGCACCTACTTCATATGTAACTATTCACATGCACAGCAACCTAAAACTACTCCAAGACATTCAGGATAAAAATTAAATTATAACTGACAAGCAATCAATTGGCAGTTTGCAGAGGTAGCTTAGATGTTACAGGTAGTCCTTGACTTATGACCACAATTGAGCCCAAAATTTATGTTGTTAAGCGAGGCAATTGAGCTTTGCCCCATTTTACGACTTTTCTTGCCACAGTTGTTAAGTGAATCACTGCAGGTAAGTTAGTAACACGGTTGTTAAGTGAATCTAGCTTCCCCAATGACTTTGCTTGTCAGAAGGTCACAAAAGAGATCAATTGATTGGGTTGAAGCATCATTAGTATGCTGATGATATCCAGCTATATATAACTGGGCTGAGTGATGCCATGCATGATGCAATGGCTGTCCGAGTGATGCCATGGGGGGGTCCTGTCTTGGTGCTCTGGGATCTGGATGGGGAAAACTAGGTTTCGACTCAAATCTTACAAGATCAAATGTTTTGGAGTTCTAGGACCTCCAAGTTCTGGAGACCTTCTTTATTTCGTTCTAGAGAAAGTTGCACTGTCCCATATAGAGCCTGTGCCTAGGTTAGGGGTCCTATTGGACTCATGGCTCTTCCTTAAATAGCAGGTTGCACTGTGGCCAGAAGGCCCTTTGGGTGATGTGCCAATTGCACCTGTTCCTGGATTGGAAGGCCCTGTTCACAGTCGCTCATGTCTTTGTCACCTCCCGTTTGGATTACTGAAATGGGTTCTACATGGGGGCACCCTTGAAGAGTATTCTGCAAGCTTCAGCTGGAGCACTGTAAGGCAGGAGGGTTATGCTGTGGGTTCCATCTCCAAAGGAGCTTCATCTGTCAGGACCCAGGCAGTGGGCCTTTTCTGCTGTGGCCCCCATCTCCTGGAACATCACCCCCCCGAGGTGAGATTGGCCCCATCTCTGTTAGCCTTCCAGAAGTCCCTTAAATTCCACCCCTTTTTTTCACCAGCCTTGGGGATCCCAGGGAGAGCCTGAAGTGGCTGTATGAGATTGAGTGTGGTTTGTTCTCTCACTTTCTAAGATTTTATCTATTTATTTCAGTTTTAACTGATTTTAGGTTGCTAGGGAGTTTTTAACTGTTGTGGTGGTTTATGCTGCCCAAAGTCATATGTTTGTGAGATGGGTAGCTATATGCAAGTAGTCCTCAACTTATGACTATAAATGGAGCCTGCCCATTATGGTCATAGGTTGTACTGGTTGTTAAGTAAGGCACTGTGATCACCTCACTTAGCAACCACAATTTCTACTCTCCCTATTGTGGTCATTAGGCGATTGCGAAAGTTGTTAAACGGAGCATGGGATGCCTCGGGTGGAGGAGGCCCTGGGAGGCCTAAAGCAGGCCCAAACTCACATTGTAGCAGCTTTCTACCTCACACCTGGCTTGCTGTGGGCCTCCCCCACCCTGAGGCACCCCATTTCCATTTCCTGCCCTACTGGATCCCTGCAGGCAATGCTCCCATCCTGCTGGGTCCCACACCCTCCCCGCTTAGTTAACTTCCCTTCTCTGTAAATCTCCTTCAAGAGTTGATCCACCATGTGGCCTTCCTACCCGAGGCTGCTTGGTGCCATCCTGGTAGCGAGTGTCATTTTGGGAGTGGCTGCAATGAACTATGGCTGGTTCCAAAACAGAGCCTGCTTCAGGGATGGCACCATGCAGCCTCTGTACTGTACATTTATTAAACAAATACAAGTTTATTTTTAATCATATCTATCGCAAATCTATCAGGACCAAGTATGCAAGTTGAAAATTAAAAGTTCAGATTGTAATTTTATGGGGCCCCCTGAATTTCCTCCAAAAGGACCAAATTCTGTGATTTTGTGAGTGGAGGTACAATTTCATACATTTACTATTCCATAAGAAGTTCCAGATGGATAGCATCTGAATTGGGGAATTGTTTTTCAATTTGTCAATAACCTCTACAATGGTATAGCAATAGCACCTAGACTTATATATTGCCCCATAGCACTTTAAAGCACTCTCCGGGCAGTTTACAATGTCAGCCTAATGCCACCAACAATCTGGCTCCTCATTTTACCGACCTTGGAAGGATGGAAGATCTTGAGCCTGTCAAGATCGAACTCCTGACTGTGGGCACAGTTAGTCTGCAATAATACTGCATTCTAACCACTCTGCCACCAAGGCTCATTGTTATCTCCTGTGAGAACAATTTGCCTTCCTGAACAATATAACCTCAAATTGCTGTTCAAAGTCTTCTGCAGAACTATCATCTGCCTTGCAATTTTCTATTAGTATATTAACCTCTGTCAGCTGATGCTCCGATCTGGTACTTCAACGTCTTTCTTTTAATGCATTCAAGTAATATTTACTGTTAAGTCTTGGTGTTATTAACAATAAGCTTTCAAAAAATCATTTTCAGAAACTGTTATTTTCTTCCATGATTCTCCTCCTTCTTTTCGTTCTACTCATAACCCCTCCCCCCGATAAATTTGTGTCCATTTTGGTAATCCTTATTTCACTAAATATCCATTTTCAAAAAGCTTTCCCCCCCCTAAAAAGTCTCCTTAACAATGCTCGATAACTATGCTGTATTGATCTATGTTGGGACTATATATAACAATATAGTAATAAGCAGCTTGGTGTAGTGGTGAAGATGTTGGTCTAGATAGAAACTAGAAGACTGTGAGTACTAGTCCTTCCTGAGGCATGAAAGCCAGCAGGGTGACTTTGGGCCAGTCACTCTCTCAGCCCAATCCACCTCACAGGATTGTTGTAGGGAAAAAAGAAGGTGGGAGAATTATGTATGCTGCTTTGAATTGTATAAAGTAAATGTGGGATATTTAACAGAACAAAATGACAGAGTTGGAAGGGACCTTGGAGGCCTTCTAGTCCAACCCCCTGTTCAGGCAGGAATCCCTATACCATCTCAGACACATGGTTGTCCAGTTTCCTTCATAAAAACTTCTAGTGTTGGAGCATTCACAACTTCTGGAATATATAAATCTGATAATTTTAACTGGACTTCCATTATCATGGAATTGAACTCCCCCTCCCAACCCTTCCGGAAAGATTTAATCCTCTTAAATTTCCTATCACTTTGTCTTTCTTATAGAGGCTGTACAATTATTGTACATGATGTTTTAACAAGGCCTGAGACTCAACACAGAAAGTGGGGAAAAACTGGAAAGAAACCAAATTATGTACTTAGGCTTAAGTAGAGTAATGAATTAAGGTGTTAAAATGGACAACAAATAATTGCAGTTTTATTAATGGAAAGATCAGGGAAAGGGAACATGGCATTTAGGTGAAGATCTATAGTTAAAATTACTCAGCCTTCTGGTTCTGCTACATTACACTTTTTCTCTTACAAGAAATGGATTACAGTATAATGTTACTTATAATAAGCAGATAATATGAACAATGCTTTCTGTGTATAAATGTAATTTACAAATCCAGTTCTCACCATGAAAAAAGGCAACTTAAATGACATAAAACAGAGGTCAGAAAGTGGAGTTAAATCCATGGGATACCGAAATCCATGGCCTTTTTCTTTTTTCAAATTGTTTAGCAGATACTGTATATCCTTTACCATGCTTTTTTTGCTTTGGAAATAAAATTAGTTCTAAAAATTAAAAGTTTCATGTTACCTCTATCCTTGAATTCTTAGGTAAGATGGCTGCCAGAAAGAGGGCCCAACGTGCAAATGAGAAAGGTAAGGTAGTCAGCCTTGGTAACTATTTTTTGGTACTTGATTCCTAGCTTCGAAAAATAATTCAGCTCTGCATGTGAAGAAAGCAACATAGTCAGTTTTATTGGCTTTATATTTTCCTACAGTGTTTCCCACAAAGTATTATGGGAGTTGCAATTCAGTAAGGATGCACAGATCCCTAGGCTCCTCTCCCCTCACACAAAAGTTGGGTCTTCTTCAATCTTCCACGGGAATCCCTAGTTTGGCTTGAACACCCTAAAATGCAGTTTTCTCTACCCAAGTGCTCTTCAAATGTTTCAGTGAATTACTTTGTGCAAAAGCTCCTGTTCACTGATCTGAGCCAAATCAGGACTGTTGTACATTTCAGCTAGTTTTGTTTGACCTCATATGTAACAGTAAGAAGCCGGAATTACACATACTGTAGATGCTCATAAATAAACCTAGAACAAATAGTAGAAGGCAAGTTTGCCCATTTGTGGAAAAAGCAATAGTTCTATATTGAAAGCAAGCAAGCAGGAGTGGTTGCTGGAGAAAGAAAAAGAATGACATATTTATATTTTATTGCATTTCACCTACCAGCTCCTGAAGAAACAGCCGTTTCCACTACTTTGGATATTTCCTCAGCTTTGAATGTAACCAGCCCTGCAGATAGTTTCCTGCCCTAGAAGCCTCTCCTGGGACACAGGTAGCTGAATTTGTGAATGTTTGTGGGAAAATATGACTGGGATACAGTGGTGACAAAAGCAATGAGGGCCAACTCTTTTGTCAGATGATACATATGTGGAACTGTCTTTAATTTTCAATGAAATATTACTTATTCCATGGATTTGGTTGAGAATGAAGAACTCTTGAGCAAGTGTTAGATTGACAATGAAGTAACTCACAAGTGACTGGTCCTGTAGCAGCTGCAGCCATCTACTTTTCATTGCCTGAAACTTTATAAAAAATTTGGGCGAGTGCCATGACAATCTAGTGTTTTCAAACTGCATGGCTAGTTTAGCATCCTAGATTCAATTTGCCATGCCTCTGAACTAAAACGGGCAGCCCTGTGCAAGACTAACCATGCACTAGGTACAATCCCTTTAATCGGAACAGAACTGCAACTGCTAAGACATATTGCATGTTGTTTTTGTGGCTGCTTTATTGTACATAGGTCTCAAAAATAGTGAACACAGCTGGTGAATATAGAGGAACTTGTACTACAAACACTGCTTCTATCTGTTGCAAAATGCAGTCCTACCACGGTCTGTGATAGATTATGGCTAAAGAAACAGTGGGAAGTAAGGTTGTTTAGTATGTTAACCTGCAAACCAGCCACCTCACCATTTATGGAAAGAGATGGTAAGGAGCTGTATAACAGCTGTAAAATTTATCCCAGATTTAGTTGTATGAAATTGTTGCTGTTACTGGGCTAAAGGAATTGCAAAAAATTGCAGAGGAGAACATGAGAACCATTACAGTGCTTAGAAGAACAGAAACCATTTTGCTATCCATGTTTTTTTTTTTATCTCTTACAGATTCTGGGATGAATTTGCAAGCTTCTATAAACTTACTAGCATTCTCCCTCTATTACAACTGGAAGCTTCAGTGTCTTTTTACTGTGCTTGAATTGGTGCTTGATGCTCTAGCTTTAATAAGTAAATGAGCAGCAGGAAGCTTTTTCATTATGAAACAAGGTGGAAGACTAGAAAGCTGTCTCTTCACTGGAGTGCGCCTCCTGTCTCTTACCGGGCCATCAACAAAAGGAACTGTCCTGCTTGAGTCTGTACTAAAATATCTACATTCCTCTACTGTGTCAGATGTGCTGCTGTTGTTACACTTGGGGAAGTTGTCAATTAAAGACATTGGGAGATAAGGGAACATTTAATAATTCCTACTGAGTGTCATCTGGCTGTGTTTTCCTGTCCAATAGTTGTAATACTTTGTAGCTGATACATTTACATGACATGCCCTATCCAACAAATAAACTAATTTAGACCTTAACGTATTGATTCAATAACTAAGTGTACTAAGGCTGAATTTCCACAATATGTTAAACTACTGCTTACCCACAATCACAGCCCAGAACCTTGTACCATTTCTTTATTAAATTATATTATAAAATATAACTATGTATTATATATTTATAATATATATTAGAACATAACTATATTATAAAATATAAACTAAACCAGCTCCAAAAGGTTTTAAGGAAGTAAGTAGCAAAAAGTTCAAAATTAGAAAATGTTGAGATTTACTTTTGTCATAAAAAGGGAATATTGTTAGTGATAATGCAAATGATATAATTTCCTATTAAACTGCTAAGCAGACTAGCAAAGCAAGCAGTGTGACTCTTTCAGTAGCAGCAGCAGCAGCAGTAGTCTTCAACTTTATAATGCTATTATTTTGAAACGCCACTCATTTGATCAACCATAATATATGCTTTACTTGCAAACTCTTTAATATAGGTAGTTGTAGTCTTATGACCACAGTTGGCACCAGAATTGTCATTATTTTTGCCACTATTGTTAGGCAAATCATTGCAATTGTTAAGGGAAGGGCAGGTTCTTTAAGCAAATTTGTTTCCCCCATTGACTTTGCTTGTTGGAAGTTGGCTGGGAAGCTTGCAAATGGCAACCAGCATGTATTTACAATGGTTGAAATATCCTGGGGTCACATGATCGCCAAGTGCCCAAATTCTAAGCATATGACTACGGGGATGCTGTGACAGTCCTAAGTGTGAGGACCAGTTGTCTCTTTGTTTCAGTGTCATTGTAACTTCGGCCACTAAATGAACCCTAAACGAAGGGTTATAAGTTGAGGAATACCTGTTTCTATGTATGTTTGTTTATTCATTTATACTGCACCTTTATTATTTTTACATACAACTCAAGGCGGCGAACATATACAACACACCTTCGTCCTCCTATTTTTCCAACACAAGCCCTGTGAGATGAGTTGGAATGAGAGAGAATGACTGGCCCAAACTGCATTTGTTAACAGCTAGCTTCTAATTAACCTTCATTATTGGCCCAAATCTTGGGAGAAAAGATAAACTGGGCTCATTCTTCAATGTATACCCAAACGATAACATGGCATTGTAGAAAAAAATTGTACTTAGGGCATCTCTGCTTGTTGGGAGGTAATACCAGCAGGTTCCCAACATTCACGCCACAGCAATTATCCTACTATAAGCTTCCTGGAAGTTGTCCACAGAACTTGGGCTGTGATGTGGGACTCTTTTATGAGTAGTGGGGAGGATAAAATAGGTCTTCCAGTTGTGACTACAATCTACAATATTTTCTGGGGAAAAAAACTTCCCAATTTTGGAACAATTGTAATGCAGATGTTGACACCCCCTAGGTACATTAAGTACTTTTTTTCCAATGAAGAGTACTGTAGTCCAAAAAGGCCTGAAACACGAAGTTAAAGACTGTGTAAATAGTTTATTATTATTTTTTAGTACAGGTACTTTGTACAACAATATTTGTTTTAAAATGGGAATGGGCTGGAAAGAATGGAAGTTATATTCTGAGTAGCAGAGAAGGGACACTGGTACATACTTACACAAAACACATGATTTTTGGAACAGCTGGGGGAGGTAAGAGAGAACAATACATTCTAACTGGAAAGCAAGCACACACTGTTACGGGCACGCTGCTTCTGGATATTCAGCAGCTTGCTAGCATTCAGTGGTCTAGCTGTACAGGATAGGAGAAAATCAGTATTTGAAGATAAAATGTGGGCAGGGAAGAGCACTGTGCATGGGATAGCCCCAGTACAATACAGCATGTCGTTGACTTTGCTAGCTCTTCCACTTTCAAACATGAGAACAAGAAACACAACAAAGATATGGTTAATTTGCATTGCTAACTTCAATGCAGTGTGGCCAATTTAATTTATAGCAGCAGGCAAGCTGATCCCACTCAAATTTTGTGCATTTCAGAAACTACCACACACATAGCAAGAATATTTTTACATACACATGGCAGAACATGTTTTTCAAATAATGGTTCCCCAGGATTCTCTAGGCAATAACTTCATAGCCAAAGAGAGAAGCTGTCTTTTTTTCACCACGTCGGTATCAAATCTGCTTAAGCAATTTGCATAATCATATGCATTTGGTGCCAGATTATTCACAATCCAAAACATGATCTATTGTCTATCCCAAATAAATAAAATTCTTAATCTGGGCTACTACCTCATGTTATTATTATTCCATCCTTTCTATCATTATTTTGCCTGAACATAAATTTTTATAACCCAAGGCTCTTGCTTTATTGAAATCTGTTGCAAAGTCATTCTGATCAAGCTTAATTTTGGTACCATTTAAAAATTCTTTCTTCACAATACAAAGGTGTGTTTGCATGTGAGAGGGAGAAAGTCAGAGAGAACAATGTATCTCAACAGAATAATAAACCATTTTTGGGGAAACAAATCCCACAGGGATTAGATGGTTTTCCTCATTATATTTTCTTAAGAAAATAATAAAAAAATAAATGTAATGGGAAAAAAAATCTTATGTCTTCTAACAGCAGTATTTAACAATTTGAGGTAAAGACTAACAAAACATTTTACAGGCATTCATAGTGAGATTTTTGACTTGTTACGTAAAATTAATTTACGACAATACAGAACAACAAGAGTATTCACACTCTTGTTCTTGCCCATTAAAAACAAAAGCACTGTTTTTAACAGTGTGTGCTGGCAATTTCACAGATGCTAACCAGTACACGCCTAAAATAATCCGAGTAGATTCGCAGAATTTAATCCAGGATAGGAAATGTACCTTTTCATGGTAGAAAGTACCATGCCCTCAATTTGGCTCCACTACTCTTAAAATGATGTGGTTTCTAAGATCACAGGCTAAATAAACTAGGACCTTGGAAATACAGACCAGTTTTTCTTACCCCTATTTTTAATTCCACCCAGTTCCCTAAAACATTGTTTTTTAGGTTGCATTGCAGCCCAGGATAGGAGCGGGGAAGAAAAGTACCTCTTTAGTGTAATTTACAATGTGTCTTCCAAAGTTAGGAAAGTTATTAGAATAGCTAAGTAAGTTCAATGCATCCTGTTTAAACAGGATGGGGCGCTGGCACCCAAAAGAGATTCATTCAAGCAAGTGAGTAATTCAAATTCTAGTGTCAATCCTGGGGGGGAGAACAGAATAATCCCAATCCCAGTTCCTAACAGAGCACCACATTGATTTCCTTCTGTGTAGAAGAAAATCTAAAAAAACAACAACAACCCTACGAAAGTGCAAATTGAAGTATGCTGGTAGCTACCACAAGCACCATCTTCAGTCTCGCCTGTCCAAAAGCATCTGCTGGGGCAATGTAACAGTCTGCTTTACAATACTAGCTGTGTTAAATTACTTTATAAGCAGGTCCTCTTTCTTAGCAAAAGAATGTGAGGTCTGCCACAAGATTCCTTATAATTTTGTGTTCATATAAATACTTGAGAGAGGGATGTACAAGGTGGGCCATTGAAGATATGGTAAGAGAAGAGATACCTGTGGAAACTCATGACAGAAACAAAAATGCACCTCAAAGTGGTATTTTGCTTCCTCCCTCGCTGAAGTTCTGCTGAAAATTTATTCATTTTATATAAATATATATATATACATATATATGGCTGCCCCATATGCCAAAGGACTGAGTGGGTATGGCACCTTCACTGGGAAAAAAAATAAAGGCTTGAAGAATAGCTACAAAAGGAAATGCAAGGGAGGAAAGCATACAAGAACCACTGCATTAAGAACTGGCTTCATCCTTTAAATTTTGTTTGTAATACTTCATGTTAAGGGAAATAGAAAATTTTAAAAGAAGCAAATGACTGACTCACAAACAGCTTCGCTTGGAAACTGAACAACTATGTTCAGAAAAGTTCCTACAAATACAACCCGCCCCAAATTAGGCAGTTACTTTTGCTGGAAAATACAGATAAAAAGTGTTTGATTTTTGGTTACCAAGATTGGCTGGCTACACTTTTCTTCTAATGCGCTTGCTATGGACGGATAGTTTTCAATAGACCTGTACTTTCAAAAAGAAAAAATAAAAATCCTTGGAAATATTATAATTTATATCCAGCAGAGGAATGGGGTGTGCTGACGGTTGTGGATACCCTGATGTAAATGGATTCTTTATGAAGAACTAGACACATAGTTCACTTGGTAAATCAAGTTCGTTCCACTAAAATTGAGGCTATGTTTTTCATGACCTAATGTCATTCACTATACTGTGGTTTATTCATGACATTTGGTATCTAACCAAACTCAACCAAAAACAACACATTACGCAACTTGAACAGGTGAGTTTCCTGCACTTTGCTGTGATGAAATTAGCCGATCTCTTGCTCCTAATACTTATATTAATTTTCTATAGCACGGGTGTCAAACTCGCCACGTCACGTGATGTGTCGCGACGTATCACAACTCTTTTTGCATTGCCGGCAATGGGGTGGGCACGGCTTCGGTAGGATGAAACCGGCCTGCGGGCCGGCAGTTTGACATCCCTGTTCTATAGGTTTAATTGCAAGTTATTTGATATAATAATATTTATCACATGGTTTTATGTTTATTATCCAGAGCTCCAAAAGGATACTGTATTATCTCCTGGGAATCTGCAAAAGGAGGATTCAACTCTTATGCTCTGATGTTGCATGGATCTCTGAGAAATTAAGACCAAAACACTTCTAATATATCTTGTATTCCTAGTATTTACCAGCATGGAAGAAAAAGGAAATTATCATTTTCTTCAAGCTTCTATACAGTAGAAGCAGTAAAGAGTGGGAAGTCAGAGTTTTGGCATCATTTAATGAACTGTATTATAAGGCTCTTCAGCTGTGATCTAAATACTGGGAAAAAAGCTGCAGTACCGTGAATAATTTGTATAGAATAGGTTAGCAGTCTTTACTTTAATCAGGGTTGTGCCATAATGAACTTTAAAGGATAAATCAGCCAAATGAATCAAGTCTAAATTTAACAACAACAATCTTGAACCAAGTTGAAAAAACATGGATATGGTTCAAACCATCTCCTTTCATTTACTCCAGTGCAATTGCAAACGACTAAAGCCAATGGATTTACTTCATTTTTTTTTTAAAAAAAATCAGTTAAAGGTCTTCCTAACTTATAATTTTGGAGGCAGTAAGCATTCAGACAGCACTACACAAAACAAATTATCCACAATTGCTAAGTATTATGCACAACTGGCAAACAGTTTCACAAGCCATCCAACACTGCAAACGTGCTCACTGCGAGTGGGGGGGGGGAAGGGGAGCTTCAGACTGATGCAAGCAGATCAAAACAACAATGCAAACTGAACTCCTCCGGATCATGTATTATTCCAATTACCTCTATGTGGGACTGAATAATGAAAGGATAAGTTACAAAATGTTAGTATTAACAGTATAGTGTGGATGTGTGTGGATGTGTATAAAATGTATATATAAAATATGCAAGATTATGCCAAACTGGTGCCGTTCCCTAGGCATACTATATAAATACTTATCTGTACTTGTGTGTGTTTATTTCAGTTCACTAGTTCAGGGCCAGCCACATGATAAGTGGCTAGGCAGTTGCAGGTGTGTTTCCCATTTCACAAATGCTGGTTTGCACTCACTAATTTGGAGCTAAAAAAGCCCTTGGAAAACCCAAGCAGCTTCTTCTCCTTTACCAATCCCTTCCAAACCCATGCCAAGGAAGGGGTCATGGAGAACACTTCCAAAAAGAGAGGCCTATGTGTCCAAGTTTCACAATTTTAAGTAAACTTGAAAGGCAGATTGATTTACTACAGATGAGAAAGGAAAGAAAATTGAGCAGGGAATGAAGAAAACGCATCCATAGCAAGACATGGCCCCCTTCCCTGAGAGGAGGAATATTTCATTCCCCAGTTCCAAAACCTGTTAAGTCAATGGCACACAACCCAGAGATCTTGCTTAACAAAATGGCCTACCTTCTTGGCAGGGTCAAAGCCTTACATCTTCCACCTTCTGCACTTGCCCAGCCTCTTTCATAGACCTTCTCTGAAACCCTTTCCAGCTTCTAGTGTCAGGTGATCTGCATTCTCAGCTGCAACATCGTCATTTGCAATAATACCTTTATTCAGACACCTTGTAATGCTAAGTATTTCAAAACCCGCACAATTTAATTTAATTGGGAAGAAACGGCACTGCATGTCTTTCAAAGGAATTTTCTGCCCTGCCCCTAGCTTTTTTTTGGGGGGGGGAGGGGGGAGTCTGGAATCTTACTTGCAGTAATATATCCGGGTGCTGCACCAATCCCCCAAAAGCATGCTGTGGCAGAGCAGCTTTAATACTCTTAAATATGGACTCTGTTAAGGAAAGGGGACAAAATTAAACCACCACCTTCAGTTCTATACTTCAAAAATGCAGAGGTCCCAATGGCAGCATTATTTGTACCTTCAAAAAACATGCAGTGCTCCTAAGTAATACTCCACTGATGTTTCTCAACTACTGATGCCCACTCCCCCTTTGTGAAAAAACAAGCCTTTTTTCAGCAAACCGAGTATGAACTGAATTACAAATAGCACGGCAATGACTGTAGTACTTCCAACTGAAACACGCATCACTTTGCAGTTTTATTCAAACCCTTCTTCATCAGAATCCCTGCATAAATTATGGGTTTTTTCTTTGCCAACTGTCATTAAGTGGGCTGTCAGCAATCCTTTCCCTGTTAGAAGCTAATTCTGTAAGAAATCATGTTCTTTCCTCTACCCTGCTTTGCCTTGCCCCCAACCTCCCCCATAAACACACACACACACACACACTCACTCACTTCAAGAAGAGGCTTGTTTCTGCAAGGAATTGCTCCTTGGAGCAGAACTTCATTTTATACAACTAAATGCTCCCAGTGCTTAAAGGAATTGAGGAGCATTTGCATGGAATCATCAGTAAACGCACAAGGGTTAAGCATAACTTTCCTGCTGGTTCTCCCTTGCTATCCCTACCTAATAATGTTTGGAGGCAAACATAATATTAGAAATCTCATTTTTACTTGACATGTAATTCAATTTTGAGCCCCCAAGGGCCTTCCTTTTTTGTTATCTTGGCAGAATCAATTATCTGGACATTCCATAGTATTCCTCTCTTGCCCACACAGTAACTTTGTCAAATTCTCAGCTGCCTGAAAGTTTAGCAATTAATACTGATCTCATGAATCAAGGAACGGCTTACCCCCCCCCCCAAATTATGTGTGTATGTGTGCATGCACATGCATGTGTGCACATGCACTGATGGACTGTCTTCCTGTCTGACCCAATTAGGCACTGAGCCAGACTACTGCAAAAAACAGAGTTTGAAAATATGATATAAAAGTGGCGTTAGTAAAGAATATCCCTTTACATAATTAAATAGAAAATGTTGTATGATTACATACAGAAGCAGTTTTGGCTCCTCCATATAAAAACCCTCAAAATCACTGAACTTTTCAAAGAGCTGGATTAGTAATTGCACTCTAAAAATAAATAATAAACAGGAACAAAAATATTATCTCCCTCACTAGAACAAATCACCTCTTCAGAAGCTCATTTCTCCTTCCTGTCCTTTTCCAGGGTGGAAAATTACAAACAAGTATGCAGGCACTCCATTTTCTCCTCTGGATGCAGAGCAGCATGCTAGGAGACAAATATAAACGAAGGGAAGACCAACCCCTTTCCCTTCTCCAAGCACAGCAAGGAGACAGAGATGGAATACAGCTGGGCTGCATTTTAGGGAATCGGTGGATTAACTGCTTCTGCTGCCCCTTCACGGTCCTCGTCTGTGCAAATCTTTGTGTTGAGAAGGAAAAAAAGTGTGGAAAGCAGGACATGGATGAGGCCAATACCTGGATTTGGATTTTAACTCCCAGTGGCAAAGCTGAAAAAAGGCAGTGCTGATAACAATCCATACTGTTCATGTGTGGCACTCCACGCCACCTCTGAGCCACGGTACTCACTGGGCCGAAGACTCAGTAACATCTGATCCCTGACTCCTCAGTACAGCGTGGCCAGTGGATCAACTGACTCCAGTTGGAGCTGAGATGGCAGCATCACTCCTCATTTGCCCAGGGCCTCTGCAAAGATGATCTCACCATTGGCCTCAGTGGCAGAGGCAGGGTCATCTGGATCGCTATCTGTGGTGCCATCACTCTCCTTACCAGAGCTTTCAGCCCCATGCAGAAAGTGTGTGTTGTGAGGAGACAGTGGATACAAAACATCCTGCAGGGCACCCACTACCATAGGGCTGGTCAGCAATTCCTCATCTGAAGAATGTAGCGAGTCATCGTCCACTGCCAGATGACTCACAATATGTATACCGTCAAAACCTATAGAGTCTTCAAAAGGCTTCTGTCCTTTCATTAGCCGAATCTGCAGGAGAGAAAAAGAGAAGACACTGGGGCAGCCACGATGGTTTGGCATTCAGCACTATGAAACCCACTTAAGCTCTGGTATAACTTGGTGTAACTTGGATTTAGAAAAAACAATCTGCAGTGGACAAACCCTAACCCTAACCCGGCTATGATGTAACAGAAGCTATGTCCTGGCTTAAGACTTAAGCCTTACTAGAAGTGTGAGGTTATATACAGATATCCTCCTTTTTCTTGGACTAGCAAGGCATTGCAAGAATAAAAGGGTCAGAGTAGCAACCTACTCTTAAGAGAAAATTCATTTCCCTCTAGCTTATTTTACAAACCTAAAGAGATGCATTCATAAGTCAGAACAGATTTTTAAATCACGTGACATGGGGCCTTTGAACTTTGTGTCTTCTAACATTACATTTTCAGTCACAAGTGAAAGAAGGGGTTTATGTGGGGTTTCTTTTTCAATAAAAACTGACAAAGTCTGGCCGCTACTGTACTAACATAATTCAAACGGATACTGACTACTTGATTTTTATATAGTCAGTATCAGTTTGAATTATGTTAGTACAGTACAGTACAGTATATATATATATGCAGGTCTTGGCGTATTCGGGTCTTTTCCCGTGTAAGATTGAGAGTATCTTGGCGATGTTTCGACGAGGTCCCACTCGCCATCTTCAGGCTGGTGTCTTCGGCTTCGTGCTTGTGCACGAAGACACGAAGCCGAAGACACGAAGCCGAAGACACCAGCCTGAAGATGGCGAGTGGGACCTCGTCGAAACGTCGCCAAGATACTCTCAATCTTACACGGGAAAAGACCCGAATACGCCAAGACCTGCATACCTGTACCCGTGAAAATCTACGAAAACATATATATATATATATATAAAGGAGCTGACCAAGAGAATTCATAGTTGCATTGCTCATAGCGTCTGTATTTTGTGTAGAAACAATAGCTATGACTTACTAAAGGATGATAACACATCAGAAAGTCCCTCCATGGTTTTGTCTGCTTTCTCCCACTAGATTGGGCTTACCTCTGCCTTGAGTTCATCAATCTGCTCCTTGAGTTCACGGATATATTGGGAGGCATCAGAATTGTTGAGTTGACCTTGGATCATTCCTTCTTCTTTCTGCAGGTGAAAAGAGAGGGATAAAAATGACAATTGCTTGGAGGAGAGGGTACAACTGCTTCAGACCTTAGCCCAGCCCATACATTATTTCACGACTTGCATAAATAACTAAACCATTGTTGAAGGGATTTTAGAGACCATCTAGCCCACTGTTTTTCCTGCTTCCTAGTGCAGGATCCACTGGCAAATTACTTTTTAGCCAACGAGTTCAAAGAACTCTAGCAAAGGAGAACAACCACTATGTGATAACTCTTCAGGTATCTGATACCTCTCAGTCTTTTCTGTAGTCTAAACATGTATTATCAGACCCTTTAACAATTACACAGAAAAGTTGGTTCAGGAGATCCTTCACTAGCTTAATGCAAGAGCATTTGCTTTTTTTTTTTTTCAGCTGTAACTCGCTGTAGGCCCGTTTCACTTGTGGCTGAAAAGGACACCTGCTGGTTACTCTCCGCTAACCTGGATTTCCAGCTCAGCAATCCTCTGCCGCATCTCTGCAACAGCAGCCATGCTATCAGCTTCTCTCAGGCGAGCAGCCATAACTTCTTCTTTGCTCTGTAACAGATAATACAAACCAATGGCAGAAGCCCATTAGACTGCAAGCAAGGAAATCCGCATGATGTGCAGAACAGGAAAAAAAAAAATCTTGAGCTCCTAGAATTCCTCATGGCAGCTATAGATGCCGTTAAACCCATGCCGAGTCGCTAAATTACCTGAAAGTCAGGATTTTAGTCATTTTGACAGTAAGAAGATTTGCCCTAGTGCTGGGTAATTCCAATCTCCCAAAGCTAAAAACAAGTTGAGTTTTACAATTCGGAAAACTGTTTGAAGCTCCTTACCTTTGAGAAGCCACTGAGCAAGCCTGACTTGTTTTCTGCGGGAAAGTCACATGCCTTGTGCCACTCTAATGGGCAAACTCACCTTGCACTCAGATTCAGCATGCTTGCGCTTGGTCTCACTCAACTGGGTCTGCAACCCTTTGTTTTGGGCAGTGAGGTACTGCACCTTATCATGCAGCCCAGAGCACTCCTGTTCCATCCGACTGAGGAGGTTGCTGTGAATCTGATCCTAGAAAAGAAGAATTAGGGGCAATTGATTGACACTCATAGAGCCAGTTTAGTGTGATAGTTAAGGTGCTGGTCTAGAAACTAGGAAACTGTGAGTTCTAGTTCCACCCTAGGCATGAAAGTTGACTGGCCCAGTCACTCTCTCTCTCAACCCAACCCATCTGACAGGGTTATTGTTGATGGAAAAATAGGAGGAGAAAAGAATATTTTGTATGCTTGCTGTCTTGAGTTACTTATATTCAAATAAATAACGACACTCATGTACATACACCTATATTCAAGCATATTCCTTATGCTTGAAAAACTTTGCACTTTCACATTCAATATAAAACTGTTTGCACATTAAAAAAAATAGGAAGGATTGCTATGTGTCAGCTAGGAAAAAAGACATTACAGATGGAAAGATCTTAACTGCCCAGATCTAGAAATACTCTTAATGGAGAGGAGAACTATGACAATTGTCACACCCTCACCTGAGATTCAAGCTCTACCACTCTTTGACGCAACTCCCGGACCTCACCCTGAGCCTGTGTCTCACGCAGACGGAGATTCATCAGTTCATCTTGGAGGTCGTTCATCGTGTTCTTTCGTGGAGAGTCCTTCCACCGCCCTCCGGTCCGGCTCAGATGGACCTAAAGTAAGGGGAACCAAACAATTATCTGCAAATCTAGGCACAGGCGTATTTGATCCAGGGGTACCAAGGCTGAGTATGAACACAACAGAAAGCAGTTCTATGCTTATTTTGCATCTGAATGGCAGCTTATGACAACTTTTCATATTATCTGGTCTTTCTGCTTTTTATGAGCTGCATGTTGCTTATGGCATATACGGAGCACTATTAAAATATGTTTAAAGCAGATTGTCCTAACTTTGTACAGGTAGTCCTTGCTTAACAACAATTTGTTTAGTGACCATTTGAAGTTATGGCAGTGCTGAATAAATGGTACTTACGCCTGGGTCCTAAAGCTACAGTTGTTGCAGTGCCCCTGAAGATACGTGATCAAAATTCAGGCACTTGGTAGCTCGCCCAGGGGCACTAATTCCTCTCTCCCAACTATCTCTCCCATTATATCCCCTTTTGGCCACCCTGCACAGGGGCACTCCTTGGGGTTGGCACCAGTGGTAAAGTAGAGGCCCAGGGCCTTTCGCAGTCTCAGTGTGAGGCAGCTGTTGCCTGCCCAAGCCCTTCTCCAAACTGTGTATGCTGCTTTCTTGTGACACTTCAGAAGGTCTCAGAAGCATCACGAGAAGCATTGTGAGAATGCCATTTACAATTTGGAGAGGGGCAGGAGTGGCCCTCTCGTGAGCTTTTGGAAGGTCTCAGAAGCATCACGACAACCTTGCTGAGAAGGCAAGCATATGATTTGGAGCAGCCTTGGGAAGAAGGCCTGGTACGGCCAGCAGCTGTCTCCAATAGGGTCAGGCTGGGGGTGCCTCAACAGCAGCGGGAGGAGGAAGAATGGCAAAGGTCAGCTGGGGTTTGCATGATCAACAGAACACAGTGTAGCTGGGGATTTGTGCTGCAGCACTGGGGTGGCTGACCACGGCACAAGGCGTGAGGTGGCAGTTCTCAGCAGCCGTGAAAGCAGCAATGTGGCTGAAGTAGACTCCCGGAGTGGTGGTGGCTGACTGAGATTGCTGAAAGCCCTGGGCTTCCACTTTACTCCCAGTGCCACCACTGCTGCTGAGGAGTGCTACTGTGCAAAGCAGCCAAAAGGCAGAGATTGGGGGGAAGGAGGGGAGAAGGAGATAGACAAGTGGGAGGAACTCAAGAGGAGGCAGTCCCTTACCTTACTGAGGCTCAGGGCTGGGAGGGACCAAGTTAGGAATGGCTTGGATTAGGATGGGACCTCGTCTGATGAGGTTGGGTTAATGATAGCAATGGGGATTGATGGGATTTCTGTTGCTAAATCATACAGTCACATGACATTGTGCTTTACAACTGCTTTGCTTAGTGATGGAAATTCCAAACCCATAATCCAAGCACTACTTGTAGTCAATCTTTAAAAAAATCAGAGCACCAGTTTCCTAACACATGCTTAATATCTGTTGATCCAGTTAGTTACCACTATGTACACTGACAAGCTGTTTGCCTCCAAGATCTCAGAGAGACCTTTTCAATCCTATATGAAGAAATTGGGAACAGTCTACATAAAAATTATGTACTATACATTGAACTACAACTAGGTTCTCTCACATGTAACTATAAACGTATTGCTCCTTTAGCAAACATTTAGGATCTTGTTCCTTAAAAGTGATTTATGCATCAAACTAGATTTTATTAAGCTCCTGGATCTCCCAAATCTAAGCTACAAAATCCTGATGGCCAGTAGATGGCAGCAAGGAGATACAAGAATTTCTTGTATTTCTTAATTGCCATCTAGTGGTTGTCCAAACCTTTGCAATCCCAAAGGTGCTTCTTATTAACCCATTTGATACTGCTAAAAGATCCAAAGAACTTACAGGATCAGTCCTTGTAGCCTTCTATACAAAGATTTACATTAAAACCGTGAACCAAAGCAACAAGGCCTAACAACTGAGATGCTGTCAGGTATGGCATCCTTTAAATGTAGCATACCTGCCAATTGTCATTGAGCTCCTTCACTTGGTGTTGCAGTTCTCTGAAGGATTTCATTGCCTCAGATTCCCGCAACTTCATAGCCTTCAGTTCCTCCTGTAGACGGGCCACATTGTTTTCATCTGGAAGCAAGCTGTTTCTCTGGAAAGGAGATGGCTTAAGTATGAGCACTATATACCGTTTTCAGTATGCCATAGCACAGACAGAAGAGCCTTTGGCCTGTTAGGTCTCCCTATGCAGCTCTTTGCACCTCAAGCAAGTCTGACCTTCCTTCCCTCATATTTCCTCCCAGCAGCACCAGCTGCTTTGGGTCCAAGAACTGTCCAGTAGCATAGAATGGTTGAAGATGGTGCCAGGCATTCTACCAAAGGACCTGTGAAGTCAGATCTGCCCCCAGAGGTAGTCCTTGTTTGCCTTCCCAATACAAAATCTTGAGATGAATATAGTCAATAAGATAAGATAAGATAAGATAAGATAACCTTTATTGTCATTTTTATACTGTGGGCACAACGGCACACATCAAAAATGAAATTTAGTTGCCCGCTCTCAAAGTGAAACACATACATGACACACACCTAAACATACTATGAACAACATATGTATAGACCCACACCCCTACATATACGTAGCAAATAAATATTAAATACTGTCCATCTTGAATATATAACGGAAGGAGGAAGCTTGACAGTTCGCAAGGTTAATGCTGTATGGAATGAAACTATGGCTTGATCAATAATTTATTAAAACAAGAAGACTGTTGATCTTTCCACATTCTCCTGAATAGAAGGTAATTATACATGACTTCAATTTTTTTTATTTGTTACAGGTAAAGATGTTACCACAAAGAATAAAAGGGGATACTCCTAATACAACAGTGAGGAAGAAAAAAAGCAGTCCTGGAATTTTCACTTGTGGGAATGAATAAATTTAATCTTTTGTTGCAATCTTCATCAAAATTCACGATGCAGAGAAGTCTCTATCAAAGCATCTATTCTTAGACTTCAGCTAATTCAAATATTGCTATCTGGGATCCTGCTTTGGTTACTTTCTAACACTTGTGTGCTTCTCTATCAGGCTTTGAAAGAAAAGATACCTTTTCCATGTCCAGGACTTTATCCTGCATCTCTTTAAGAGCGCTCAGAGTCTCAGATTCCCTCAAGCGGGATTGCTCCAGTTCTGTTTCCAGGTGGCTCACAAATTCCTCAGAATAGCGGGGATTTCCCTATAGAGTAAAAGAAATGTTAGTAAATCAATAGAAACCATGAATGACTGACTGCTGTCTCTATTCCTATAATTTTTATTGTAATCAATTCACTCTGATTTCTACAACTAGAAGCCAGAAACGCGTAAGTTGGAAGATAGGCAACTTATACATTCGCTGAATGGGTTATTTTAAAGGGATGTCAATAAGAGGAGCAAAGGAAAGAGATGTTTATGGCTTTTCCCGAAAGCCATTCTTCTAAACAAAATATCTCCCTGCCCTTTTTTAGTTGCTCTATCTTTTTGAAAGAAAAAAACAGTACATAGAGGATGACATTGACCGCAAACTAAATTGTAGTCCATAGAAAAAGAGGATAAACGTTACTCTGCTCTATAAAAGCCATGGCCTCCTAATGGATTACACAGTTCAGTTGTTCCTTTTTTCATTTCAGGAGACTATGCGTAGAACTCTCAAATTTGGCCTTCAATCATGGGTTATAATTATTAGGAATAGCCAGGTGTAATTCTTTTTCCAGATGGGACTTCCTCAATCTGGTGTTCTCCAGATGTTTCATACAATAAGTCACATTAGCAGCCAAGATCTCTAATGGCCATAAAAGCTGGGGTTATGAGTTTATTTTGTAATTCGACACATTTAGATGCACCAGGTTGGTGAAATAATAATAATAACTTTATTACAGTCATAGACCAGCAATAGATATCACTTTTTACAATATATTAAGAAAAATATAAAATAAAAATAGTACTGACATTAATAATAAATAATAACATCCCTGTTAAAAAAATACATGTTCTCAAAATGTTAGGGTCACTCCCTAGTTTACGTGAGTGGAAAGTCGATAAGTGTGTGAGTAAATGTAATGTTCCAAAAATTATTAGAGATATCTCCAAAAAATTGGCACAGGTTGATGGCTATAAATCTGTAACCAATTTTTTTCTTGTGGACATTGCTTTTCACCAGGTTGGTGAAAAGACTAAAGTAGGGCAGATATTCAAGCAAGAATCGGAGTAGATACAATCTTCCCTAAATCTAATACTGGGAAAAGAGCAAAAGAAGGCCTTGCACTGGCATGACTGGTCTGAAGAAAAAATCAACTACAAAAATCAACCCAGTAAAATATATAGCTTTGTACAGCCTATTCTAACAAATTGCCATGGGAATGGTAATCTCTAGACTTGCCAGTTCCAGGCTTCCCCCACAAAACAAGTCACATGAATTTTAACCAACTGAACACTTGCATGTAATTTCACCTCTATGTACCCCCCTTCATCATACATCCCCTTATCACTCTTATATCTTCCACTCTTATTTACCTGTTGATCCTGAAGTTGCTGAATCGTGCTTCGCGCCTTCTGCAAATTCTCTGTGGCAGAACAGCATTGTTGTTTCACCACTGCCAGCTCCCGTTTGATAATGTAATTCTCCTCAGCCTCCTGTGCACGGGTAACTTGGCCCTAAAGAAGAAAAGACTCCAAGCTATTTCTTCTTTCAAGAAAATGACATTCATGTGGGATTTCTTTAGGAGCAGCAAAACAAAGGAAGCATTCATTTCATGATAGTAAGATGAATACAATTAGATTTAGTATAAAACTTCAGCAACCATCCTTTACTAACGCTCAGCATTCTGAAGTGTTGCCCTAGTATAATGCAAGTAGACATTTCCACTGCTCATACATCTTAAAATAGTTTTACTTGAGGCTTGACTCAAGACTTCTCAGAACGAGCAATGAGCTATGTACAAAATCAGAACCATATCGTAAAGCAGATAAGAGTGATTATTGCTTAGGTGTGCTCAAAGGGTTTCAAATTCAAAATATCTGAGTTCAAAACACCCTACTTGGGCTTGAAGAAAAATTGTCCCAAAGTTGTTCTGACCAATCTGAAAGCGGCCCAAGCTCAAACTTATCAATACTATTCATTTGAAAGTATCCTAAGCCTTCGCTGTTAATGCAAAACAATGCCTTAAAAAAGGGAGACTAATTTTTCAATCCTCTGAAGAAGTATCACTGTGAAAAGTGAAGGGTGAAAAAATTATATACAGGGCATTTGAACTGTTCTCCTGCCTGACCCATTCTCTTCTATGGTAATCAGAAGCCCACATAGTCCATCTTTTGCTTGATTTCCTCACCACCCCTAGAATTTCCAAATTTGCAAATTCCCAATAAGTACAACTCCCAGACCACAAGCTCAATGAGAATTTATTATTTAGTACGCTACAGACTCTTGAAATTTAAGATTTTACCACAGGTTTTAATCTGTTAGTTTAAAAAAAAAATCTCAGATCCCCTTGATCAAGAGGCAAAGTTCTAAAACTGGCAATGAGGCAAAGCATGCATTTGTAATAATTAGTTTATTCATGCATTAAAGTCATTTGACATTTTTTTCCTTGCTCTCATAGAACTCCATCAAGTTTTCATTGGACCCTAGAGGTCAGGAAACCCAGCTTGAAAAACCTTGCTCTAGCTTTGGAGAAACAGAGATAGTTTGCATGAAACAAAACAAGGACAAATAATCAAGATCTGAAGGGACTCCCACAGTAGTTTGAAGTATTTAGTAACTAGTATCAGTTTAAAACAGTAATTCATACTAGCAGGCTTCAAATTCTTATAAGTTCATGTAGATACTAGTATTCTTCAAATTTAGTCATATATTTTCTAAAGCATAGGAAACCCCTTGCCCTTTTGTTGTTGTACTCAAAATTCCTGTCACTCCAGCAAGCATGGCTAATTGTGAAAGATATCAGGGGCTACCATTCAGGAATATGTGGAGGAAGACAGGCTTCTCTCTTCTAAGTTAAGTATGAAAATATTCAAGGTATTCTTCTTTACAAAGAAGCTTTTAAATAGAACTTATTCTCACACATGTTGTCTGGATTACAAAAGTAATTTGCAAAAAGCCAAATAGATTCAGTTGTACGGCAGAAACCAATCATGTTTGGGTTGGTTATTCTAATAATAGGGCAGCCATCCTCAGTCAAGTTGCTGGCAGAAGAATTCTGGAACTTGTGACTGATCTGGAGGGCATTCAGATTGAGGAAAGCTGTGTTAGAGCAATACTCAGCTTCAAGACTAATAATTTGCTCCTAGTAATTCGGTCTTCACGTGCAGATCTATTTCTGCAAGGGAAAAAAAAATCAACGCGATAGATTTATAGAGATGTTAACACATCCTAGGCTTTAATTATAGTTGGAAGTGATGGCAAGAAGCTCTCTAATCTCTGCCTTTCAAAGAAATGAAATCAAAGAGGAAAAGGTGCTATGTTTTCTTCAGGCATCACAAACATTTCAGAGTAACATGGCAAAAGGATTTTGCTAAGTGAAGTGTCTAGAGGTAGTTAAATTGTGCCACTTGATGGATTGGTGAATAAAAAAGAGGTTACTTTTGAAGAAATGACTGTAGTGAATGAATGAAAGATCTGGGTCTCCTAGAAGCATATCTTGTTCCCTATTCAAATACACTGGATATTAAATTTTCATATGTGGATCTTTAAATTTGTTACACTGTTTGTTATTCTTTCTGATGAGCTGAAAACAAAAATTTAGGCTTATAGCCACAATACCAGAGAACATTTCAGCCTATCTTAATTCACCCAAGGCACCCAGTGATTTGATAATATAATGATCATAGTTCACTCCTACACCAGATTTAAAATAAAAGTTTAAAGTAGATCTTCCATCAGTTTTAATAGAGTAAACAATGGTGATTTGCCAGCAGCACCATGATTTCGACATTGGAAGGCATTCTGTGCAAGCTTTACCAAATACTTTTCTAAGCCTAAATAAGTGACCTGCCACATCACATTCAAGAGAAACACAAAACCTTCAAGATAAGCCTGCAGATCTGTGACTATTTTGACTCTACAGCTTCTATTAAATAAATATGTAGGTATCTATCTGTTACCTCCTTCATCTGGTCCTTTAATCCCTTATTTGCTATTAGTTTAATAGCCAAGGAAAAATAATGAGAAGATGGGGAAAGGACTATGTCCTGGTGCGGAGTTTAAGTCTCAAATTATCAAGGGTGGAACTGTTTCCTTAATATGGCTTGGCATATTTTTATCATCAAAACATGACTGGAATAATATATTATTTGCATATTTTTAAAGTTTGTAGCCCTGTTTCCAATACCATTTTTGAGATAAACCAACAAAATGTGTTCTTCATAAATAGAAGAAAGGGCAAAATTGCTTTGATTAACTCTCTCTGCACTACTGTCATCTGAGACATTAACTTTAAAAAAGCCACAGGCTTAATTCAAGCTTGGTCCTGGGCAGATGGCCCAGCTATGGCAAACTTCAATGTGGGGATGGCATTCTTTCATCACATTAAAATCAACAATTTACTGTGCATTAACTCACAGTAGTTGCCACGTGCAGTGAATCCTCCTCCTTTTTCAGAACTAGCTTCAACCAAAAAGCTCCACTCCAGAATCAAACATTCCAGAAGATTTCCATTGCAAAATAATAAAAAAAAAAGAATGGATATATTCTTGTAAGTTTGTGTAGGTATTTGCATGAATTGTTAGCAAGACCTATTTTCACACCCCATTATCATTCCATCATCTATATCACTTATTCAAAATCAAAGGTGGCTTGGTTATGGCTCCTCAAAATAACTGCCCAGCTAAAAATCAATTCTAGTTAAGTTAAGAAGATTTTAACTGATATTTAGATGAAGGAAAACCAGGAGTCATCTTCCCTCCAGCTGATACTTCTTAATACCTTTAGTTTTATAATAGAAGATTGAACAAGGCATCAAGAAATGAAAACAATTTTTGTTACTCTAGATCAGTGCCCCCCAACCTTTTGAGCACCAGGGACCAGTTCCGTAGAGAAAGGTTGTTCCACGGACTGGAGGGGGCGTGGTTCTACACGCTGCCTGCATACTGCGGATGGGGCTTCGCTTGTTTGCATGGCCCAGTTGCTGGCATGTTGCAGACCAGTGCCAGTCCACAGACCGGGGGATTGGGGATCCCTGCTCTAGAGATTAAGCATAGAAACAATGGTAAAAAAAAGAATTAGGAATTTAAAATTATTGTTCCTCCAAAGAACACTCAGTGGAATATAAAAGATTTTTGTGGACGGAGGTCTGTTTTTGTTACAATTGTACCATTTCCCATCTGAGGAATGGAGAAATGGGGTCTTCAGTGGAATAGGGTTAATTCACCACAGTTGAAGTAATAAACATTGTTATTTACAAAGGACATCTGCCCCACACCTGGGCAGGAATATTCTGTACACTGGATAAAATTACTGAACTGCATCATGCTAGATTCATTTTTAATCAGTTTTTCAGTTTTGATCTCAAACTATACGGATTTAACAACAGATTCTTTAGATCTATCTTCATCCCCATTAAGTTGCATGCAAAGTTTATCTTGATCAAGTTGAATCATGGCAATCTGCAATTGCCTGTGACATCTTGTCACATATGCATCCAAATACAGGTGTTCTTTGTAGTCAGTAGTGTTATGTGTGTGTATGTATGTGTGTAAGTGTTTCTGCTAGGGTAGCAGAGGGAAGAGAAAGGTGGAGCCTTAAAAACAAAAGGAACTTTGTAAAGAAGGGAAAGGAGATGGAGGTGTAAGAAACAAGATGGATCTATACAGTATTGGCTGTAGAAGGGTTATTGTTGGTTCAAAGACAGGTTGGGCTAAGATTCTTAGGAGTGGAGCAGGGTGTAACTTGAAGAACAGGAGGAATCTTTATGGTACAATTCTAAAAATGGAGTGCGGGAAACTGAGGAAGAGGTGGAAGCGGAGTCATACCCAGTGGTGGGATTCAGCCGGTTCGCACCACTTCGGCAGAACCGGTAGCTAATTTTTTGTTGCCCAGGCCCAGAATGGACTTCCGGAAGCGGCATCCACACAGAGAACCAGTTGTTCACATATTTGAATCCCACCACTGGTCATACCCTACCAGAAGTGAGGATGCAACTTTTAAAGAGAAGGAAAGAGTGATACGTAGCATAATTATCTCTAATTTCCCTCTAAGTAGGAATAGGTATAGTAAAGGTTTCCCCTGTCCAGTCGTGTCTGACTCTGACTCTCCGTTTCTTAGCTGAGGGAGCCAATGCTGTCTGAAGACATTTCCATGATCAGGTGGCCAGCATGACTATACACTGCGGTGCACAGAATGCTGTTACCTTCCCACTAAAGTGATACCCATTTATCTACTCGCATTTGCAGGCTTTCAAACTGCTAAGTGGGCAGGAGCTGGGGTGAATAATGGGAGCTCACCCCGTCATGCAGCGCTCAGGTCTTGAACCCAGGCTGTCAGCTTTCCAGTGGAAAAGCTCAGTGTCTTTAACCACTGAGCCACTGCACGCCCCTAGTAGGAAGTAAGAATAGGAATATGGAAATAGTAGTATTCAATAGAGAGACAACCCTCTACACACATAACAAAATGAAACTTGCCAGTAGCAAGGAAACTTCTTTAATTGATAAAGACGTTTTTAGCTTAGAAATATAATCATTTATTACTAAATCTCCACTGATTTTACTGTGCTTTATGACTCTATAACCATTTCTCATTGGCTAATCAGTGAAGGTAACAGGAAAGTGAGGAGAAAGAAATACTGCCTCAGACTGAAACTAGAGGCTTGTGTCTGCTTGCTGAATTAAAAGAGAAAAAAAAAGTATCTAATGTGCTGGGACTTAAGTCAAATCTGGAGAACTCACAAAAGGCTGTGGCATGCATCTTTCAAGGAATCCCCAAATAAGCAAAAGTTGATACAACTATATTAACACAGTAACATTCAACAAATTTGAATGCACAATTTATGTGCAGTTCTTTACAGATTACAAAACAGTAACTACATTATAGCAGAAGCAGAAGCGTGAGCTTCATTTCAGTATCCCTTTTGGCAGAAATAACAGCTTTCAAAAGTTTCCTGTATCTGTTAAAGAGTTTTTCTAATTTTGATTTCAAAAAACTTTCCTCTCTCTTCCTATCAGAACTCTTTCATCTCTGAATTATTTTTTTAGTTTTTTTTTTTTTGCAAGTGTGAGATCTCCTTGCAGATTTTCAGTAATATTCAGTTCTAGGATGATGAAGGAGATTCCCAGACTTTTATTTTTCTTTATTTTATTATTGATTTGGGGGTTTATGTTTCAGATTGGATATTTCTGCAAGACAACAAGCTTTTCTCAGCTCACTTTCTTCACTGACTGTGGGACATTAGCTTCTAGATAATGTTGAGTCCTCTCCTCCTTCTATTTGCGTGATACTGCCTGTGCAACTGTCTTTCAGAAAATCTGAAAGGATAACCCCTGTTGTTTAATAGTTGCTAAGGTATTCCCCCCACCACCACCACCAAAAGCTTCACCCTTTTATCTCCAAATGGCCAGACAGTTCAGTTTTGATTTCATTAGTCCAAACTACTTTGTTCCATAAAGTTTTCTGACTTATCAAGATCTTATTTTGCATATTTTAGTATTTGGGTGTTATGTCAGAGAAAAGATTTCAATCTGGCATCTTTCCCATACAGACCATTGCACTGTAAGTAACATATATTGCACACCTGTGGACAACTACTCCAGTGTCAATTAAACTTTTTAGTATATCATTTTCAATAATCTGTGGGTTCTGCCTCACATATTGTACCAGTGTTTGGACAATTTTAACAAACTTTTTCTTCTAGAAGTTCCTACTACATCAACAGTTTCATGAAACTTCCAATTCAATTGAAATTCCTAGTTGGAAGAATTCAGAGATTTTTAAAATATCTTTCTCCTGCTTTGTAAAAAATATTTCCGTTTTCAAAAGCTGCTTAGAGAAGCCTAAGGATTGGTGAAGAACATAAAACAACTATTATAATCTGAGATGTTAGAAGGGTTAGAATATTTGTTCAATTTGTTAAACGTAAGCCTAACAAAGCCATCATCTTTTGGTGCCTTATTAACAACATAAATGTTAAAACAAATACCTATAATGGAAGAATGGTGAAACTGGTGGAATTGGCAGAGATGGTGAAACTGACAGCCTTGATGAAAGAAAGACTTTGACAAATGTTATTTTTACTTGGAAACCATTTTTGGACTTTTTGCAAGAAACTAAAAAAAATGAAAAATTGATTTTGGGATCTGATGGTCAGAATTATATGGAATTATGGAAATAAAGCAGACAGATGCTAATCTTAGTTTGATGCATTTTTTATTTATATCTTGTACCAAAAAAGTCAGAAGTCATTCTTTTTCTATTTTTCTTTTTTCTCTCTTTTTTGTACTTTCCTTTATTCTTCCCTGAGCCTTTTCTTTTAAAATCTTTTTTCTGTTTATCTTTTATCTCTGTAATTTTTTTTGAAAATCAAGTTATGTAAATGTTAAAAAGTAACTAGCACTGAATGAATTTAAAGTGTCCAAAATTTTACACCTCAAATATCTGAATCTGTAAACAAGTATACTTAAATACTATGCAAGCAAATTTGAAGAAAATGTCATGTTTAACTTTATAAAGTTACATTGACGTCTGTTCACTGAAACATACAATTTGATCAGAATGCCTACATTTTGTCTTGCAACTGTAACCTCACCAACTATAAGTCGGCTGCAATCTCCCCTACCTCAACAGTAATTACAATTATCAACAAAATCTAAACTCTGTACTCTTTACCTTTCAATTAATGAGCCTTCTTTTATTCACAATCTTATTTTTACAATGGCTGAATTCACGCAATGAATTTAAACTTGAGGTATTGAATAAGCCATAGCTAACTGGATTCACACAGCACACAAATCTCAATTAAACAGCATTACAAATAAATGAATAAATACTCAAAGGCTTAGCATACTTAAAACCCCACTCACAAAGCATTTTCAGACATTCAGTCCAGTAAAAATTCTGCCTACTTCTCTGGCATCTTTACACCCCCCCTTTGCTGCCCACAATAAATTCACAGAATGGCCTCCCAAGAAGTTGCTTGCTATGACATGTCTCATCCTATACAGAAAGATTTTGGTTTAGTAAACCTCACCACAGCATGTGAGATGAGATGAATAGTCTTCCTCTTTCAAAATATCTGCCCACTCAGCATCCTCTTAGCATTGTATACGCAAATAGTTGGAAACAGCAAGGCCTGACCACAAGTGGCATGGCAATTTTTTCTTTCTTTTAGTACTGTATTTAGGTTCATTTCACAAGGGAACACTGTGGTTCTTTTCAGATACTTATACTAGTCCTTATACTAGTCTACACAGGACTGCATGAGAAGAAGAACTAAAGAGATAAAATGTTCTTCTTGCAGTCAGGTAATTGCTATAATATGTCTGCAAATGGATATTCTGATCCCACTATTCAGTGTCCCAGACTTAACACTTAAGCTACTCAGTACATTCTTTTTTGAATTGTCAGAGAATATAGGAAAAGGCAAACAAAAAAGTAATTAATCATGATTGTTAGGTGAAAAATGATAGCTACTCTAATGAAAAACCTATTTAAAATGCAGCAATTTACTTATCAACCTAAACAGGATTAAGTGCTTAGAGATGTTTGACAAAAGGTTGCTGAACACTAATACTTTATTACTAATTCAGCCATATTCATAGATTCTGATAAGATGCTCTTCTTTAGAAATCCTCATGTTTATATCCCTTGATAGATAAATAAAATGTCTAATTCCCATGGTGCTTCCATATTCAAAGTATAAAATCTATGTTCGTTCCATATTTGTGCATAAATAAATAACTGGAAACACATCTGCTTGCTGTGTGGTATCAATGTGCATTGGAGTTAATTGCAACTGTAAATTAATGTGTAAGAGACGATGTAAATATATTAGATCTATGCAATATGTTCATGCATCTGTATTCAGTCTCCAAAAAAGCACCACGGAACACACAGGAGTGCGAATGTAGCATCTGTCTGCATAACAACCTTATGCAAATTCATTCTTTGGGATATTTTCATATAGCTTTTTCAAACAATAAATGCTCAAAGGTTTTATGGTACGACCTTAAACATTGTGTTCTTTTGGTTGTTGTGCCATTTTAACCATCAGCTGCCAGAACACAGCTGCAATATTACGTTCTGTAAGGATGCTTCCTATATTCGGGACCAATTCTAAGCTTCACACTTCTTTTTAATAGAAAGCAGGAGCTTTCAACAGAATTCATGCACTGCTTCTTTGCTTACAGAATCTGAAGCAGCACAGAACACAAATTAGGTTGTTTGAAAGCCAAGCTGAAAGCCAAGTTAATGTTATTGTTCAGCATGATCTATCCTACTGTTCTAAACACAGGAGCACGTAATCAAGTGTGTATAAGAATCACACAAAATTCCCAACGGCAAATTCTTTTTCCTCATTCTAATGTAATCCCAGATAGTGGCATAATTTCCAGGCAATTGAGACTGATGGGAAGGACTACGCCTTCATTTTGCTACTTCTTATTGTTGCAGGTACCTGTTTAAGAAAACTGGTGGTTGCAAGCTTTGGATGGCCAAGGTCACTAGTCTTTTAGCAAATTGGCAAGGCCATCCCCACAATGTATTTTCTCCATAAAAAACTACTTTAAGCATAAATATCAGTTTGGTGTGGTGATTAAGTTGCTGGCCTAGAAATCAGGAGACAATGAGTTCTAGTCCCACTTTAGGCATAAAAGTCATCTGGGTGGTTTTGAGCCAGTCACTCTCTCTCAGCCCCAACTAATCTTTGTTGTTGCTGTGGGGGAAAATAGGAGGAGGAAGGAATGTTGTGTACACAAGTCTTATTTTCTGCAATCTTCCATAAAGGGCCTGCTCTCCCCATAAAATTTAGAAATGTTTATAGTTCTTTGTAGTGTTATAAAAGAAAATTCATCCTTAAAATATAAAACAGAAATTGCAGATTAGAGTTTTCAGCCCCACTTGGACACTTTGGCAGCTTGCAATAATTCCCATGATGTACCAATGGTTTTAATAGTGCCTTCGTTTTCCTTGAAAATCTATGCTGAATTAAAAGCATGGCATTCATACTTATGATGTACAATGAGTTTCTATAGTGGTAAAAAAACTGATGTAAAAATGTGGAACCTCCAATATAAGAAATTAGACTTGTTTAGATACAAACCTAAGAATGCAAAAGTTTTTCACTTTCTATAGTGATTTTCACAGTGAAAAGTGCCCCAGTGGCATTCTTCTTCTTTCTCTGTAATCCCCAATTATAATTCAGAGAGCAGGACAATTCAGAAATTTGAACTGTCTATAACATTAAAACAAATCTTTCACCAAGTAGGTAACTAGGTTTACCATAATTTGCCATAGTAAAATATTTAACCTGCCCTGAGCCAGAAATATTGGCTGGTATATAAGCAGCATAATTAATTAGCCTTACTGCTAAAATAAAGTGATGGGTAAGTCAACATTTCAAAATCCTGTATAAAAAAACAGCTGCATAATATTGCAGAAAATTAAACAACCAAAATAGAATTGTTAGTCTGAACTTTATTAAATGCGAGTTACCAATAACATTAAATGCTGCAGACACTATTTTTCAAGTGAAATGAAATGGAAAACTAAAAGGAGAGTTGGAAATTAAAAAAAAATATTTTACTGTACCTGGATCAATCTATCTGCCAAGGCAGCACTCTCCTACAGACCCAGAAGAGGGAGATCCAGACAAGGAAGGAAAGATGAAGAAAAGAAAAAAAGATACAACAGCAGGGTCACACAAGCACAGAAGAAAAAAGATAAAGAGCCCAAAAGACCCCAAGAAAAGGAACTTCCAGAATTGTCTTAAAATTGCAGCATGTCATTTCCATCATGCAGATCATAAGAATGTGCCTGTGCATAAGGAATGACAAGGTAACAGAACTCTCGGAAGCAGCTTTACATATTAATTTTGCCTCAACGCTGCAAGAACTATCAGGATTCATAATTGGCCTCCTTCACCAATGGACAAGGATCTCCTTGCATTTCAGAAGTCACACTTCCTTTGTCCAGAAATTTAAATAAGTCATCAGTAACAAGGACACTTTTAGGTTGTTATGCCTTTGTGGGCAATTAACCAAGAAGTCCTCAAGTTAACTATTAGTGTATTTATGCGACAATAAAATACATCCAAGGAGTTTTTACATTTTTCATGAAAGCGTTTAATATTTAAACACAAAAGCAAGGTCAACAAGACTGCTGAAAAACAATGTCATATCAACCACAAAACAAATAAATTACTTTGGGTCCGAAATATGTGAGTTTGCCATTTTGATCAAAGTTTTTTGGGATTGGCAGAGAAACTACAACTAACATCTTTACAGATTAGTTTTCTATCTTAAGGAATCCTGGCAGCAGATCACTTTTTAATTATTTCCAGCAGTGATAGGGTGAGAAATACTCTCTTGGGTGCTTACATTAAGAATGATTCCAGAAATACATGTGCAGGGTAGTCCCTGAGAGGATGCACAAAGACTAATGGCTGGCATTCTGTGTATTGTCTACAGTCAACTGAGACAGAGAGCTGTGAAAGGCCTCATTTTTGGTGGCCAAGCTAGTCTGGAAGCGGAGGAAGTGGATTCTCATGCGGCTGGGTACACTTCTCACCTTCTCCAGGGTTTCAATTCGCTGTTTCAGAAGGCGGTTCTCAGTACGGAGCCTCTGCAAGCAAGATTAGAATCAGCATGTGCTCTGCTGTATGAGCAGGAGCTTTTGTCAAGTGAAAAACCAGCGTATCAAAATGTTATGCTGAAATCTTGACCACATGAACTAAAGCCAAGCATCATAAATAACTATTAAGAGGAAAAGTCGCGCCATATCCAGATTGAAGGATCTAAAGTTCAAAAGAGGGAATTCTTTAAGTTCACACATATACCCCAACAGAAGTAAGTCGAATGCTTAAAATACATGCTCACTACAGATAACAAAGCTACTACTCAAGATGTCCAGGATGATATGAAGAGGAAACAATGTAACCTGAGTATTATTTAAGAAAGATTATTTTTCAGATAACACTGAGCATTACACATTACACCAACCTTTCATTTTGATTACAGTATTGCAAGACATAGACAAGAGGGGACTTACCTTGATTTCAATCTGTTCTTCCATTTCCCGGTTTTTGATTGCAGTATACTCTTTCTCCAGTCTAGAAAATAGAGAATAGGGCTCATTCTGCATCAAACACAATATCGTGGCAGAAAAATGATGATAAATGGATGGAAAATGCCCATTTTCTAATAACCTCCATTTTAACATTATCACTTTTATTTAGAAAGTCAGCACAAAAACTGCAGATTGAGCATATTTTGCTAACACACTTATGTGTTCAGTTTTTGTTCAGAGAAGTGTGTCAAGATAGAAAGGAGAACTGTGTTCTCTTTTATATGTTGACCTGGAACCAAAACATTATGAACTGGTCCACCTCATGAGTTTTGCCTAAATCCTGTATTCTTTAGTATTTAAGGTATATATGAGGAATAAAAATCGAAAACATACCGTTTCATTTTCTTAGAGTTGTATTTGACTTGATAGGCCTTTAAGATCAGCTTATCAGGACAGCTGTCAAACTGATGAGGAATCACCTTCTGAAAATACTGCAGTAGACAATTCCCAAGTGAAAATGCATCAGTCATATGGTCTTATCATCAACGTGATTTCTGACATTTTTATTGGACAGGTAATCCTCAACTTACAACCATTCATTTACTGACTGTTTGAAGTGACAACATCTCTTATGACCTATTTTCACACTTATAACCACCGCAGCATCCTCATAGTCGGTGAACAAAATTTGGGCTCTTAGCAACTGACATGTATTTATGACAGTTGCACTGTTGTGGGGTCATTGTGATCATCATTTGTAACCTTCCCAGTCAACTTCCTACAAGCAAAGTCAGTGAGGGAAGCCAGATTCACTTAATGATTGCATAATTCACTTAACAACTCAATGTTTTGCTTAATAATTGTGGCAAGAAAGATCATAAAATGGGGCAAAACTCACATAATAACTGCCCATCACAAGACCCTGACCTGATGGGACCCTGACCTGACGTGACCTCACCATCACAAGACCTACTGACCACACGAAGCCCTTAGAAACAGAAGAACACTGACACTGACATCCCCTAAACTCCGCTGAAGATGTTACCTAGCCTGGTAACGAAACGTTCGGAAACCAACCCACAAGCTCAGAGAACGAATCTTCACTCTCATCCTACACCCGAGCTACAGATATTTGCCACTATTGCACAACTGCCTTGCTTGGTGAGATAAATTTTGGGCTCAATTGTGGTTGTAAATCCAGGATTACCTGTATTACTCTGTCTCAGCTGATTACATTGGACAACAGAGGGATGGTTAATCTCTGGAACACTTCTTGTGAAAAGATTCTTCCAAATATGGCCCATTTGCATTAAACTAAAATTGAATGCACTGAATTCAAATGTTTAATGAGTATGAATTAAAATTCAAGTCTAACACTATGATAGGGCAGCTTCTAGAATAGAATAGAATAGAATAGAATAGAATAGGTACAGAGGTATTACTGACCACTTTTATTATAGCTCATTAAAATATTCTAAGTCCGGATGCTTACATGAGCACAAAGAGTAAGACATTTCAGAACAGAGCTTTTTACTAATTACAATCTTAAACCATGCCTATAGGATAATTCCCAACTTCAAGGGAAATTTCTAGCATATTGCTAATACCTGGATAGAACATGTCTTTGCTAATATACAGGGTGCATTAGCTTACGAAGTCAGAGCCTAATAGAATGCAGTGTTTTTAATCATAGAAATTAGAAATTATTTAGATCTCCAAATCTCAGCTATTAATGCAATAAAAATCATAAATCTTTTCTCTGCCTAAATCATTCTTCATACAATGTGGAAATGTTCAATACTCCAATTTCATAAATTAGGGAAAAATAGCTTAATTAGATCTCAGTTCTTTCTTCATTCCCTAATTCTATGTTGCAATGAGTAAAACATTTTTTCGCAGCCAGTTTATTGAGTTGTATAATGAAAAAATATACAATATTGTAGGAAGGGAAGGAAAGTATCTCAGAGGTATTATAGTTGTTTGAAGTAATTCTATATTTTTGAAGAAAAGCTTTCCCATAGAGATTAAATCTGATATATACAGGCTAGATTTAGCTCAAAGTATTCACCTGTTAAGCACAAATAAACCCATGTGGCAATATCACAAATGGAAATGTTTTGCAGTTATTAACTCTATGGGTCTGGAGCTTTCAAATGTACTTGTTCAATTTTGTAAGTTGCCAGTCATGTAGGTCAGGGATCCCCAATTCCTGGGGCATAGATTGATACCGGTCTGTCGTCTGTTAGGAACCAGGCTGTGCTGCTAAAGCAAGCAAAGCTTCATCTATATCTGCAGTTTCAGCACTAGCATTACCACCCAGTTCCACCTCAGATCATTAGGCATTAGATTAGAGTCTCATGCTCTTCACTGACCAATAGATCAACGCTGGGCAGCAAAAAGTAGTCAGGAACCAGGATTCCTGTGAAGATGCTCTTGGCAGATGGCAGTGTATAGATTTTTGAAAAATATCTTGACAATATACCTCTCCCATGGATTCCTAATGCAGCCAAGATAGTTTTTGTTGTTGTAGCAAGAGTATTGTTACAGGGAGACTACAAACACACTTCATTCTAAGCCATGATTTGTTTTAACTGATCGGTGAAAGATGCTTTAGTGACTGAGTTTTTTTAAAAAAAAGACTATGTTAAAGCCACATAAATTGAATTATGGCTTGGTACAGTGCATGAGCTAAGCTTTCATGTCAGCTTACAAAAGACAATGGAGAAACACTGTATTTGATAACTAATGTTGAAACCATCAGGGGGAAAGAACTCACAGCTCTCTCCCTATCTGTTACTCAGTGGATCTAAACCCATATGATTCTCAGGAATCTCTGCCTGGTATCTAGTATAGGTAATCCTTGACTTACAATGGTTCATTTAATGACTGTTCAAAGTTACAATGGCTTCAGAAAAAAAATGATTTACAACCTGTCCTCACACTTACAATCATCACATGACCTCCATGGTCATGTGATCGGAATTTGGGCACTTGACTCTGGTTCACATTTACGACCAATTACATCACCCTACTATCAAAATTATTGTGATTTGCGACATTTCTAGCTGGTTTCTGACAGAAAACATCAATTGGGAAAGCTGGATTCATTGAACAACCATTTTAACAACCTTAAAATGGTAAATAAAATCAAGCTTGGGCACATGGTGACTCATTTTATGATCATCCCAACTTACAACAGAAAGTCTGGTCCTAACTGTACTCCTAAGTCAAGGATTACCTGTAGGCAGTTAATGGATGTTCTCAATATTTGGCATATTGATATACTGCCACAAAAAGATAGAAAAGACATAAGAGACTTTTTCGAAATAGAAAGAATAAAAGAAACAGGCAGGAGGCAGATGAGTCATTGCTTCTCCATCTCTCTTGCCCTGGTCATTCTGAATGACTCAGGCTGTAATTCTGAAACTACTTTCTAGGCCTTCATAGCCAGAGATTAAAATAGCTGATTCTGCCTCATCACATGCAATACCACAACATCAGTTCAGAACACAGCCAGGGCTTGGGTCTTTAAGTTTTTCTTCTCTGAAAACTGACTTGAGTTTTTACACTTTGGAACAGTGGTTCTAAAAGGCTTACATTTAGCATATTATTGGAATCAGTTCTTTATCTCAAACTATCTTCAGTCCTGCAAGTCTCTCCATTCATATAAGCCTAAATACGGAATTGCGGACAAATGAAAGTTTGTTGTATTAACACTGAACTATCTTTCCTCTAGTCCCACAAAGCATTATAGAACTGACCTGTGACATCCCTTCCATGTCCAGTTGCATCAGTTCAGCTTGGTTGAATTGTAGAAGAGCCATTCCTACACGGAAGATTATTTCCAATCCCTAAAAGACGTTACAGAGTTTAGATAGACTCCACCTGTAATTGAATTTCCTGTGGTTTACATTAAAGGTCAAACAGTCCTTCCTATGTGAAGAAATGCAATTTAAATTACAAACACGTAATGGGAATCAGATGCTTTAGTTTTTTCCCCCCATAGAGTGAACGGTCCACTTGCATATACCATTTAAAATGTTCTTGTTACTGCTTTAACCAAGTTATACCAAGAATTCTAAATTAAACATAACTGAGCAGACGTTTATGCAGCTAGTTGTGTATTTACTGAAGCAAATATTTATTTATATCCGATCTTTATTATTTTATAAATAACTCCAGGTAGCAAACATACACAATACTCCGTCCTCCTATTTTGCCCACAAAAACAACCATGTGAGATTTGTTGGGCTAGGAGAGAGTGACCAACCCAAAGTCACTAAGCTGGCTTTTATGCGTTAAGGCAAGATTAGAACTCACAATATTGCTAGAACATTCTGTGACAAATCAATCTGAACTATTTATTCAGATACAATTTTTGGAAATAGATTAGACAAATCCATGGACAATAAGAATAGCAATGACTACTACCTATGATTATCTGCCCCCTCCCCCGACCAGAAGCAGAAATAGAGTTCTACTGCCAAGGTGCTGCAAGATAAGAATGCTGTTGCCCTCTTATCCTATTTTTCCCCGTGCAAATTTTAATTATCAAATCAGTTATGCAGACCATTCACTTTCTTCCCCTTCTGCATTTTTAATTACATGTTTTACCTCATACATGAAGATGTCAAATACTCGTGTGGCCACAGGCAGAGGAAAAGTAGTGAGGAAGAGTGTAAGAAACCAAGATGACGCATACATAGAGGTGAGAAAGCTTTGGGAGCGGAAGTGGATATTCAACTCAGGAAGCTGTTCCTGACAGAAACATAAAACACAAATCTTAAATTATGAGAAAGTCCAGTCAACGTTAATTACTACACAGACATTAAAAGAGATTTCCCAGCAGGATTTTCAAAGTTAAAGTAATAGATACAGTACAGCAACAAACATTCCTAATTATTTGCTAAGCTAGTAAGCCAGTGATGGCGAACCTTTTAGAGACTGAGTGCCCAAACTGCAACCCAAAACCCACTTATGCATCGTCGAGTGCCGGGTGGGTGTGGCCCATTGGGTGGGCGTGGCCCATTGGGTGAGCGTGGCTGCGGTGGTAACGGCAGACTGGGTGGGACTAAAAAGTTCAATCAATCAATTCCAACTTTGCAAGATCTTTTTTTTTCCCACGAGAAGTTGAAATTGACTGATTGAACCTTTTTTTTTTTGGACACGGCAGCGGAGGCCTAAAGCGAAACCCAGCTGAAGGCCTAGGACTGGGGCAATGGCACGCGTGCCCACAGAGAGGGCTCTGAGTGCCGCCTCTGGCACCCGTGCCATAGGTTCGCCACCACTGTAGTAAGCTCTAGTACAGTGGTGGCGAACCTATGGCACGCGTGCCAGAGGCGGCACTCAGAGCCCTCTCTGTGGGCACATGCACCATCGCCCCAGCCCCACCTCCTCCCACGGCCCCCTCCTCACCAGCAGCCCCCCGGAGGAGAGTTGCCCCCGGGCACGCCCACGCGAAGCAGCGCAGCCAAGGACATGGTAGTCGGGCAGCGGGGACAAGACTCTGCCCTTGTGCCCCATCATGCGCAGATGATGCTGCAGGGCACGGGCAGAGGGCGTGGCCGCATGGTGCTGCTGGGCAGCCTGGGTGATCTGTGGCGGGCCGTGGAGGTGGTGGGTGGCCCAGCGGGCACGGCGGAGCAGGGAAAGGGGTGTGGGGTGGTTTGGGGGCACTCGGTCTCTAAAAGGTTCGCCATCACTGCTCTAGTACTTCAGACTTCTGATGGGTTTTAGCAATTAATCTAAAAAGGAAGCAGTTAATTTTTTAAATCCAAGATTTGGAAATTTCTTTACCTGCAGCATGTATTCAAACTGATAGATGCAAAGTCCTAACTCAGCCATAGTGGGTTTGAACAATTCCCGTAATCTATACTCTTGCATCAGCCGTACAAATACACAGAAGGCCTCCTCTTCCGGCATCTAGAAGCAGACAGTGCGTGTGCGTGAGTCTTTTTCAAACTTAATGAACGATAGAAACTTTCTGTTCAATATGCAGCACTCAAAGCCTAAATGGGAAGACTTGTTTTACTAATTATGGATTCCATTTTTAAAAAGGAAGTAAATAAAAAAGACAAAATAAAAACACAAGGAGAAAACGTGTGAGGAGAAATTCAAAATTATTATCAAAAGTTAATTTATAATAAAAGGGATGTTTTTCATATAAAGGTGCTTTGACCGAGTCTGTGCTAACAAATCTGTTGCCTCCATTGTTCAGCTCCAATATATAATAACCCAAGAAAACCTTTTAAAGCAACTAGGATTATTTAATGTGAATGGTTTTGAAAATAATAAGCATAAATATATTTTGGAACTTATTCAACACAGC
The DNA here is from genome assembly GCA_023970755.1 of Azemiops feae. Classification (NCBI taxonomy): domain Eukaryota; kingdom Metazoa; phylum Chordata; class Lepidosauria; order Squamata; family Viperidae; genus Azemiops; species Azemiops feae. The sequence continues at coordinate 2,661,154 of JALGBA010004283.1, forward strand.
CACATGTCTTAAATAGGATGGAGATTAAGGAAGTAATAAATGTGACTGTTTTTGTAATGCTTTTGCTAACTGCTACATTATATAATAATGTAATAATAACTCACTGCAATCAATACAATGCTTTTAAGCCATTGTAATTAAAATCAAGTGACCGGTTTTACCTATTTACTGCATAAACAACACTGCAATGTTTACACCATGGTTTTATGTTTTTCTTTTCATGCTGTCCTTGAAAAAGATACACATCCAAAACATGGCAGATCTGAATAATTTCCCCCCCTCAGTTTTAAGCACCTACCCTCCCTTCCTTGATGACTACATGAATACATAACCACAGAGTTTCTTGGCAACATAGTAAAATGGCTTCTCACTGCCTTTGTCAGGGAAGTTTTTGTACAGTGAGGGAAAAATTATTTGATTCCCCTGCTGATTTTGTACGTTTGCCCAGCTCATTACCTGTATAAAAGACACCTGGGAGCCAGAAATCTTGCTGATTGATAGGGGATCAAATACTTATTTCACTCATTAAAATGCAAATCAATTTATAACTTTTTTGAAATGCGTTTTTCTGGATTTTTGTTGTTGTTATTCTGTCTCTCACTGTTAAAATAAACCTACCATTACAATTATAGACTGATCATTTCTTTGTCAGTGGGCAAACATACAAAATCAGCAGGGGATCAAATAATTTTTTCCCCTCACTGTAGTTCCCAATTTATTGATAAGACGCCCTGAAAGTCCAGCATCTAAACCAGGCACAAACCCACTAATTCCCAAATAAATGCAGGCAATTATATTACAGTTCATTCTAGATTATACTTTTTCTAGTATAGACTGAAAAAAATAGGTATCACCTATTACAAACTGACTATCAAGGATCTATAATCTTCAAAATGGCATTTCATTGCGAGGGAAGGTCTAAAGCCTTCCTTTCAAAACAATGCTGCAGAACAAACCAATCAACCTCTTCTAAAGGTAAGAATAAGCTGCTGCTCTATTTCATTTCAAGCCAATAAAAATGTGAAACAACACTTATAAAATTGAACCAGCTGGGCCTCGACAGTTCATTAAAATAGCATATATTAAATGTGCAATGTGAACTGACTATAATCTATAGAGATTGAATATTCAAATTCCTAGAAAACAAAGTACTTATGTTCCTGCTTCTAAGAAAACTTTTTGAATAATTAAAAGCTTTTAAGTAAGTTTATACTGACAAAAACATCTTTCTATATAAAACAAGAATTAATCTTGGTTCCCATTTTTAAATAATAAATTCATGCTAATATTATAATTTGAGAAATTAGATGAGAACCAAAGTCATCCACTTTTAGCCATGGGAACCGAGCAGTGATATTGAGCCAGTTACTCCCCAGCCTTTGCAAGGTAGTTGTTTTGGGGGGAAATTGGAGGAGCGTGTGATTAGATGTTTTGCTCTGAGTTTCTGAAAGAAATGTGGGATTAATAAATGCATAAAATAAATTACAGACTACAGGTCTGTAATGTGATATTTTGTAAGATAATGATCTGATCTAAACATTCCTAACGCCTGCCTGCTGCCTGCCTCCCTCCCCAACTCATTTAAGGTGACTCTGGATGGCTTACAACATTAAACTTGTACAACCCATAAATCCCTCCCCACCCCCAGCAATAGTAATCACACAATCACACAGCCACCTGACTGGGTCTGTATTAATCTGGGGGGCCCAGACCAACAAACAGAACTATGTCTTCAAGGCCTTCCAGAAAATTAAGGTAAGGGCCTCACCTCCCCTGGTCTCACCTACTGTAGATGAACTTTCCTAATAGTTGGGACCCCCAATATACTTGCCTTCCCACTCTGGTGGGCTGGGTAGATGTAGCTGAGGAGGTAGTCCTTCCAATAACTTGGCCATAGTTAAAGGTGACAGCCAGCACCATGAATTGCACTCAGAAGAAAACAAGTACCCATGCAGCTCCCATGAAAGATGTGACAAATTATAAATCTTGACTTGTGCAGATGTATGCAGGCCACTCCATTTTGAACCAACTGAAGTTTCCATATACTCTTCAAGGGCAGCTTCATGTAGAGCACATTACAGTAGCCCAAACTGGAGATGACCAGGGCATGGGCGAATGTGAGGAAGAAATGTTGGTCCAGGAATTGGTGTAACCGGTGCACAATTTGCAGTTACACAAAGAGCCTCCTCACCATGACTGCCACGTGCTCCTTAAGATTTCTAATGTTAAGTAGCACAAACCTGCATGAGTAGCAGTCCCACGATGAACGCACTACCTTGGCAGTACCCAACCTCACGGTCTACTAGAGAATAAGCCTGAAAGATAGGAATTTTAAACAAGAAAAAATTTAGCTGTTAATTTTCCTGAAAGAGCTAAAACAAGATGTACACAACTATATTTTAAAATACGCAAAGATTTTTGTGATATCTTGAAGTTTAGTCAATGTATTATTGAACAAGGCTTCACGAATCACAGTTCTTTTTATAAGATTTATAAACATTAAACTTAAGTCATAGAATTTTTCTTACCATGAAAACATTTCGGATATTAACTATGGGAAAGTAATGAATCTGGAATTTAATTATCTTGGAAATTTAAAAAAATAATATCTTCATAATATGAAGATAGGTGAGGTGGAGATATGGTAGGGAGGAATTAAGATCAATATTTTTTTTAGAAAACAAAGATAATAAATGCAAAATATTGTGGAATTAAGTATCAGAAGGTTTAACCGAAGAAAGATGCCACATACATTAAATGAGTGATGCATTTCAGGCAACTCTTGGGAATTTAAGAATTTGCATTTTCTTTGAATGCGAGACACTCTGAGGAATTATGTAATACAAGGTATCTGGTGCATTCCAGTCAGTCTTGACTTCTGGTGACCACACAAACAGGATATGTAAGTAACAAGGGCTACATTGTCAAAATTGTAATAAAAGATGTAAAAGTTTAAAAACATGCTTTGATTTTATAGGGTTTAACAGCAATTGTTGCATCATTTGAATTTATTTTTTCTTATACTTGTATTGTGCCTTTTGTTTCAGAAACTCAGGATTTTTCCTATTTCACTCCTAAAATCTGAGCTATATCCAAAAGAAGAGAATATTTGTAGCTCAGGTTGTTTTCTTGCAGACATTTCATTTTCAAACTAGGTAATATCGTCAGTGCTAGTAGGGAGTGGAGTTTGCTCTCATTTTATATACTAATGGCTTGCCCTGTCAGTGTTGATGGGAGAAGTCTTGGTCGTTCTTTAATTGGGCTGTTTACTGTTTGCTTGTTTGGCAGTTCGTTGATTGGGGTAAAGTTTGTTTCTTGATTGTTGGTCTAATCCTAATCTTAGTAATAATCGCTGCTCATCTGGGTATTAATTGCTGGTAAGGAGGTCTTTTTATTTGGCTTTTTGGCTTTTCGATTGTCTCTTTTGAATGGTATGTAGATGTTGTTTATGTCTATGTTTATGTCTATGCTCCTGTTGATGGCCAATTTGTCTGAGTGCCAGGCTTCCACTGTAATTCAAAAAGCCACTTTTTTAATGGAATCAACTATAAACTAAGATGATAAATACATAAATGTAATATCCTAATTTTCTTGTACATATTCCTCTGCTCTAATTACAGACACATTTATATAATAGCAATAGCACTTAGCCTGATCTATCACCCCACTGTGCTTACAGCACTCTCTGGGTGGTTTACAATGTCAGCATATTGCACCCAACAGTAGGTCCTCATTTTACGGACCTCAGAAGGATGGAAGGCTGAGTCAACTTTTAGCCCCATCAGGATTAAATTCCAGGCGATGGGCATAGTTTGCCTGCAATACTGCATTCTAACCACTGCGCCACCAGGGTTCCTGTAAAATTCTGGGAACCCTTTATGGACTTTTGCTGACCCCAGGACTGAAATATTAACAATTTGTGGAATTACATATGGATAAGGGATAGTTTATAGGAAGATGAGATACTTGCATGTAGCCTTATAGGGGGTGAAGAACTACTAAATCTGTATTGTGATGAAGATCAGCAGTCATTTCTTTTCACCTTTTTTTCTTCTCTTCTTTCCCTTCTTCCCCCCTTTTCTTGTACTTTATATGCTTTTTTTTCTTTTCCTTTCTGAGTTTAGTTTATATTTTTTGTTTTTTTTAAAAAAAATATTTCAGTACTATTGAAATCATTCAAAAAATAAAGACTCCTCTCTTCCAATTACGTATTTATTACAGAAAAAGTACAGGTAGCCCTCAATTTACGATCACAATTGAGCCCAGAATTTATGTGGCTAAATGAGAAATTTGTTAAGTGAGTTTTGTCCCATTTTATGACTTGTCTTGCCACATTTGTTAAGTGAATCACTGCAGTTGTTAAATTAGTAACTATGGTTGTTAAGCAAATCTCGCTTCGCCACTGACGTTGCTTGTCAGAAGGTCACAAAAGGTGATTACATGATCTGGGACACTGCAACCATCATAAATCTGAACCAGCTGCCAAGCATCCGAATGTAAATCACGTGACTATGGGGATGCTGCAACGGTCATAAATGTGAGAAATGATCATAAGTCACTTTTTTCAGTGCCGTTGTAACTTCAAATGGTCACTGTTGTAAGTTGAGGACTACCTGTATTTCCAAGTCTACTTATACTGATTTAGTATGAGAAACCTACAATACTACTATTGCTCATGACAGACAATGATAAAGAGAGGAATGAAAGAAAAAATAATTGTGGTAATAGAGGAGATTGTAAATATTCACAGATAGATTGGATATATGCATACATTAGTCACAACAAAGAAAGAAAAGTTCTGGATATTCTAAATAACTGTAATCAAAGGGGAGGTGACTTAATTCTCAATGGTAACCAGCACCAGTTATACAGTGTGAATGTTGTTGAAGCTCATGGAATTAAGTTATACATTGAGGTGTAAATGAAATATTGCCATGAAAATTCAAGAATCACATGGGGAAGGGCAACTAGTAAAAAGGAAATGTGACAGAGATCATGGAAAGAGTTTCACTAAAACAAATAGGACAATGTGTGTATGTGTGTGCGTGCCCCCACCACCACAGAAGGCCACTGGGTGACTCTGGGCCACTTGCCCTCTCTTAGGTCAGAATAACGCAGAGTTGTTATGAAAAATCAGAGAAGAGTGAGCTATTTCATCTACAGAAACCACTCAACTCATTAATTATCTAACCGTTGAGTATATAAAATCAAAAGAATGGGAGAGTGATAGGCCTTTAAAAATTTTCATCAGGCTTATTAGTTTAAAAAAAAAAAAAAAGCCAAGGGACACACTGAGAGGGAATTATGGGAATTTAAGTTCCAGCACTTTTGGAGGGCCCTACTTTTGAAAAGACTAATTTTATACTATGTCAGAGGCTGCAAAAGAAATATCAAAGAGACAAATCTGCCTCATTTGTAGTTGTTATACAACAATTTGATCTTCCCTGTATATACAGTCTTACAAGGAAAAATAATTTATTAGCATAAGACTATTTTTTCCAATTAAATTCCAATACAATTAACATGCAGAGCAGTTTTAGTATGATCTGCAAGGATAATTATCGACCAAGAAATATTATAAACATCAATTGAGATGTTAAATGAAGAAAGCTGACATTCTAAATAACAAAAACTCATTTGATTTTAAGTTGAGATGCTGAAGTTAATTTCATGAAATAGACCTCTATTGCATATAAAGGGATATACATTGTATGTAAAAAAATTTTTTTGGGGGGGGGGAGTATTGTCTTAAACTTGCCTTCATAACATTGAAGAGAACCTCCTGGCCCAGACTGTCTTGCCCCTTGAAGAACTCATGTTCGGGGTATGTTCTGGCAATGTCTCTTCTGATTAACTTTTCACAAGGAGAAGACATTTTCAGCAATTCTGAGTATTGATTCTTCACAGGCATGTCTGTGGCACTGCACAAAAGCTGCCAAACAATTGCTCGGAAATGGTGAGGGATTCCTTTCCTTATGAGTTCCTAAGCATTGGAGAAAAAAGACTACAAGATACTCTTGTGATATTATGCAAAGCTGGTTCACACCATGGATTTTTTACATTTCTATAAACGGATTATGGTCAATTTTAAACCCTTGACATAAACTAAGAGGAATACTGGGTACAATACTGTTATTGCATCCAAAATTACCTCAAGAAATTACCTTAATAAAGATTCTCCAAATTAAGGTTTTCATACTTATCCCGAGGTTCTTCTGGAATATTTGAATCCACAAAATAAACATTCAATACCTTAACCAACTGGCTTTTAGAAAACAATTTATTTCTCCTCTGGTTCCTGCCCTCAGCTTTAAAGAGTTCTTGCATCACCATTTTACATGCATTTGTTGTAAAGAGCCAGTATTCATGTAATACACTTTATTCTTACATAAAAAGAACTTTGTTTCTCACTGCCTTGCTTGTCCAAGTCCATAACTATAATGCAGAAATATACAATCAAAAAAGTAATTTTTGGATAAGATGCAAGTATACCAAATATAACAAATGTAGACATGTCTACATGTCTACTAAATCATATAAAAACACGTCTACCACTAGAGAGGCAATTACTTTCCTCACCTTGAGTAACTTCTCTTTTCTTTTCCGCCATTCTTCCCATTCATTGACAATCCTTCCCCATAAGATCCAGGTATCCTCTTCAAGATGGCTCAGATTGGATGATGCAGAAGAACTGGATACCAAAGACGACCCACTATTCCTTCGTGAGCCATTCATAGAGCGTAATGACTTTGAATCAGCTTCCAAAAGCCTTGAAAAATGTAAAAAAAAAAGTTGTCTCCTTACCAGTTACATAGGTTAGAATGCAACAAATGCTCTAGGGCATAATGAAACTTCTACATAAACAAGCTTCTTCAAACATTTCAACTAAAAGGCATTATGGCACTTGTAGAGATTAAGATTGTCAATCAACATGTTGAACATTCTCCTGTAATGTTGCATATTCATCAGAAACTGTTCCATCTCTGAAGAGGAATGGAAGGATACATGCATAAATTTGTAATTTATGCAAATTATTCTGTTTGAGACCCAGAATAGAGAGAATATGACAGAACATGGCATACTTCTTAGTTGTAAAAGAATTTTAATATATATTTAAAATCAAGGATATATAGAGAAACCTTTCTATCTTTAGAATGCATTCTGGTTTTACCAGTTCAGATGAAGGGAAACTGAATGGAAACAATACAGGAAAATTAAGGGCCCTATTTTTATTTTTGCTTTATTGTTAGCTGATTAATATCTTGGTTGTTGTATGTATTTATTTTTGATTGTTTTTATTATTTTATTGTTTTTAACGGTTTTATAGTTTTAGAATTCTAAGTCATTCAGAGTCACTTGGCTGAAAGAAATTGAATAAATAAAATTAAAACAAACAGAACTCAGTTATTTTTTACCAATCGTTTTCAATTCCATTTTGTACAAGGTTGTACCATATACCAGTCTGAAAGGATTCTTTCACCTTAGCCAAATTTTGTACATTTATAGTCAAGAACAGTGTGTACAGTACTATACTTCAATAAGTAATCTTATTCACAGCAATATGAATTTGATTATTCAGATTCTCACGATTTTCGTTATATAAGATTTTTCACTACAATAAAGCATTTGATGTTACATTGCTACAACATGATCATACAGCAATCAAATAAGTTATTAACAGAAATAAGCTAACCGAAGGGATGTATACTCTTTTACATGTTTTAAGCAACTGTCAAATCCAGCCATACTAATTAATTGAAGGTAAACTCAAACTAGGATTCCCACTAATAGCTGACTCGGTACTGGATCTGGATCTACCTAAGCCAAATTCTATCCTTAATTTGGATGGAGCTTGAGCAACACTAATATACAAAATGTACAATAAAATATTAATAAATAGGTAGCCATTCATCCATCCCCATTCCTTTCATGTCTGATTTAGCATTTATGCTTTAACATCTATCTCATGTGAATTACAATAATTGATACAAGGGAAAACTTTTAATTTCTTTGGAACACGTAACATTTGATTTTGTGAATGAGAAGTAGTCAATCCTTTCTGAAATATTCCCAAATTGCACCTCTGGCTATCTTTTGATATTCTGGAGGAATTGAAACTGAACACAATAGAAAGCTCAAGGGGACTGTAAAATGACTTTTAATCATTAATAAGAATGTTCTTTCCCTACACAGAGATTGTTCTATATGATTAAAGTTAATTACTAAATAAAATTGCTGGTTTTAAATGGGAGGGCCAACCTGGTATGTGTTACCAAAACTTAGCTGAACATCGGTGGGTGGGTGGGGGTGTTCCCTCTCTAAAATATGCCATTCTGGATTGCAGGTATAGTACCAGAGATGGGGTTGAGGTGCAGCTACTGAATCTCTGGCAGCATACAAACTAACTCGTTTTTGTCCCATAGCAGCAGCAATCTGATCTGATATTGTGTGATGTTGATACCAGGACCATGGATAAATCACTCCTGTCAGCCTCACTAAGTAGCCCAGACCAAGAAAACTTCTATTGAGACTGGGTATAATAATAGAATCTTCCAAGTCTGAGTATGCTGTACCCTAAATTAGGAAAATGTCTGCCTTAGCCACTTACAAATACTATCTTGTTGCTCTGAACTTAAAATATTTCAGCCTCTTTTGCCTAATGATTTCTGCATACCTTCATCAAGGTCATCTTCCTTACTAGCTACAACTCTCCTTTAGCCTTGGGGATTCGCTGCAGCTATTCACCACTGTACAAACGGAGGGCCTGTTTGATTTGATTTGTTCCAGGCAACTGATTAATATGCAAGCATTCCAGAGGAAATGTCCTAGTTTTGTTGAAGCTTGGTTGCATGACCTTAGGTGTAGCCTGGAATGAGGGAGCAACAACAGCCTTAAATTGGATGACATCTGTGGAGTCCTTGTGGTTTTGGACCCTGAAGTACTCCTTGGTTTTCAGAAGTACTCCAGGAGATGAAAGGACACAAGACATACCTTGAGCAAAGATTGAATCCAACCAAGCAGATGAGAACATGGTTTGCCTTGTGCCATTAAAAGTGGAAAAGCTTTATTCCTTTGCTCCTACTGAATCTGCAGAGAGCTGAGCAGCAGTCCTGTTGGATAACTAGTTCCTTCTTGGTAAAGAGGGGCCAAGGGAGCCCTTGTGAGATCACTTAAGTATTATTCTAGGCATCTGACAGATCAAGTTACTCAAATTTGCTTAGAGGTGAACTCTGGCTGGAGAAGTCCTGTGGAACTGACAGAGACATTGGGGGGGGGGGGAGAGAATGGTTCCATTTGTTCTGAAAGAAGCAGTGATCTATGTCTTCCTCAAGAAGCCCTCCTTGTATCCAACCATATTGGATAGTTTTTGTCCAGTTTCCAACCTTCCCTTTTTAGGAAGTAGAGTACTTGAATCTATCCAGTTGGGTTTCAGGTCAAGCTGTATTACTCAGATGGCACTGATCATACTAGATGGCTAATGATGGAATGGGGATCCATCCTGATCCTTTCTGATTCTCTTGGAAGCTTTAAGTATTGACAATGCCATTGATTGGGGTATTATTCTGCACTGGCTCAGGAAACTGAAAAGGGTGGGGCAGAGTTCTGCAGTGGTTCTCCTTTGGAAGTCAGTTCAAGTTGGTATAGATGGGGAAAGGAGAGGTCTATTCCTGGACCTTTGATATGTGGGGTGCCACAGGCCTCAACTCTCTCTGTTCCTATTATTCATTTACACAAAGCCACTAAGTGAAATTATCCATTGCCATGGGGTGAGGTATCCTCAGAATTGATGATATTCAGTTATATATATATGGTCCATGCTATACAAGTATTGCCATCAAGGTTTTTAATCCAGTGCTGGAGGCAGTGAAAGACCGGCTGGAAAGAACAGGCTGCAACTCAATCTTAACAAGACTGAATGACTGTGGGTTTTTGGGTCCCCTGGAACTGCAGAACTTCCATCTTTGGTTCTTGATGGGGTAGCACTCCCTAGAAAGAGCTGCTGCACAATTTAAAGTTGTGCAGTGGTACATACAATTTTAGGCACATCAATATTCACCAATATAATATCACGGCTACATACGTTGCCCTGGCTCCTGGGTGCAATTCAAGATACTGGTTATCACCTTTACAACCCGACATGAGACATGGCCAGGTTACTGCTTATCTCCAAAGGTTTCAGCCCATCTTACCAGCAGAGTCACTGCTGACTGTAAAGCACCTTTGTTCAAAAAGGTTTTAGCTGTCCTCAAAAGGCAAAATAATGCTTGTAGCAATCTCCTTACTTTGAATATACTATTCATTCAGCAACAAAATATTGTAAGTGTTTAACAGAGGGATTCCCAGGAACACCTATTGAATTCTGGGTAAAGGAGTCTTATTATCCTTTGGTGTGATCCATTTCTCTACTCTTTTTCACCAATAGACACATTGAGCAGTCACTCTGGACATAGCCACAGAGGGCAATAGGTGGCTCCAACTTTGAAGGAGAGAGAATACCGAGAATACCAAGAACTGGAGAGGAGGAGAGAAGGGGAATCAACATGCTAGGCCCAGGCAAGAGTAATTTCGGAAAACAGGAGGAATCTTGAGACTAGAGGGATGAAGAGCAAGGAGGAAAGAAAGGAGGTCTGATTCAACAGCAGCACACCCAGCCTGCCACTTCGTATCATCTCTCTGGCAAGCGAGCACATTCTCTAGCACTCCTGCCGGTACACACATCATTGCTTGAGAGATATATGCCCTCATGTTCCTCATTCTCTCCCACATATGCCATCACATCCTTGAAGTTTTCAGTATCTTTCTACTCAGGGAGTAGAAGTTGAATTCATCTATCTCCCCTCTCTTTTAATCTCCACTGCTTCTACAATATTCATTTGACATAAGCAAGCACGTGCGGTTGGTGTTCAGAGTGAACTGGCTTTTAAAACTTAAAATTTGTTGCCATATGTACAACTTGCATACCTGCTTGTGGCAGCCCTGCCTATCAGATCTGCTGGGGGAGGGGATGCTCCAGGTCCACTCTCTGAGACAATGTCTGATGGCAGTTAGACATTTATCTCCTCTGTTGTGGCTCCTGGCCTTGGGATGCAACAATCTCAACTCTATTGGCTTTTTGGAAGCCTATGAAGGCTGTTTCCTTAGGCTTTACAATCAGGACATTAATAGAACTGTTGGTTTGTGAGCCGCTTTAAGATGCCTTGGTTATAATATGATGATCATTCCTATTTTTAATGGCATTTCACACTGTTTTATATTGTTTTCTTTATTAATATGGGTTTTTAATGCATTGTTTGTTAGCCATCCAATATTACTCAAGATGTATGGTAAAATAACTTATCCAAGAAAAAGATACCTACCGTGTTTTCCCAAAAATAACCCCTCCCCCAGAAAGTAAGCCTCAGCTTGATTTTCAGGGGTGGGCATAATATAAGCCCCCCCTCGAAAGCCCTAGTTTGGGGTGAGGATGGGGGTGGGGGGGTGAAGCTGCTCCATGCACCCTGCACCCGCTTACTGTCAACGCTGCTAACATTGGATGTTCTTGCTTTGACAAAATATGCAGAGCTGTGTGGTATTTTTAGAGTTAACTTAGATGATGCTGGGAGGGGAGGAGAAAGAATGTATGTGGGGAATTATTTTAGATAAAAATCCTGGCTGGGGAAGGGAACCTTTGGCCTTCAAACTGATTGGAGAACGTGATTTATGACAGCAAATTAAGGGAGGGAAATATGCTGGCAAAATATGTGCTCAGGGGAGGAGATCTTAGATCTTGGCATCCCTTCTATGCCCTGCCGACATTTTTGTTACATGAATAAAGACTTTTTAGGATAAACAATGCCTGGAAGTTCTTTGAAGTGTCTCATTAGTCAGAACCTTGACACTTACCTTATTGGTAGGGCTGCCGCAGCCAGGCCTCCCACGCCATTGCCGTTGCTTGAAGCAGGACGGCGCATAGTGCTTTGGGCTGGCCAGAAGCACCATGCGGCGTCCTGCCACGAGTAATGGCAACAGCGTGAAGCACCATGCGGCGTCCTGCTGCGAGCAACGGCAATAGCGTGGGAGGCCTGGTTGCGGCAGTCCTACCAGTAAGGTAAACGGGCAGGAAGGTCGCGTGCCCTTCCCGTGCCAGGCCAGCCCCTGCAGTCCCGTCTTGGGCAGTGGCGGGAAGGGTGCCGAGGTGGGGGCAGTCAGGCCGACGCTCCTCCGGCCGGAGCGGGGAGCCTTTGCCCCGGGGATCCAGGGAGGCCGCCTTTGCGGGTGGGCGGGCCTGCCTGAGAGGTGAGTGGGGAGGTGGCAGACCAGGACCAAAGTAGCAGGTGGAGTGCCAGAGGCTCGGGGAGGGAGGAAGGTGAAGCGGGCGGGCGTCCTGCCATCAGCACTCATGGTGGCTGCCCCTTCCTCGTGGAGCTGGAGAGCTTGCCACACCACCACCCAGATGCCCTCGCTTCCCTCAGGAATTGCATTTCTTTCTTTACCTGACTTCCAGCCCCGTGCTGTTTCTCCTCCTCCGCTGCCACGTGCACAGAAACAAAAGAAGTTTGTGGGGGGGAAAAGTCAATCAATCAATTCCAACCTCGTGAGATTTTTTTTTTTGTGAGAAGTTGGAATTGACCCTTTCCCCCCCACACAAACTTTTGTTTCCTTGCACATGGCGGCGGTGGATTGTGAAGGAGAAACGGCACAGGGCTGGAAGTCAGGTTAGGAAAGAAATGCAATTACTGGGGGAAGCGAGAGCATCTGGGTGGTGGTGTGGCAAGCTCTCCAGCTCCACAGGGAAGGAGCAGCTGGCATGGATGCTGATGGCAGGATGCCCGCCTGCTTCACCACCTTCCCTCCCCGAGCCTCTGGCGCTCCACCTGCCGGTTTGGTCAGCCTGGCCACCCCAACCTCAGTGCCCTGCCCGCCGCCGCCCAGCACGGCCGCCCCAGGGCTGCAGGGGCTGGCCTGGCATGGGCACACGCCCCACCCGTCCTCCCTGAGCCTCCGGCACTCCACCTGCCGTTTGGTCGGCCTGGCTGTCCCCACCTCGGCACCCTTCCCCCGCCACCCAGCACGGCCGCCCCGAGGCTGCAGGAGTTGGCCTGGCACAGGGACACACCCCACCTGCATCGGTACTATACCTGGTCCGCCACCACGCTCTCACCACTGTGTAGCTTCTCCACCCCATGCACAAGCCCCACCCCACCCCCATGCGCTCACGGCCTACTGGTACTGGCAAAAAGTAATCCCTCCCTGAAAGTAAATCCTAGTGCTTACTTCAGAGCCCAAAAGAAAGTAAGACCGGGTAGAATAAAGATTGTTGATATTGAAGCCGATATTTTTTTATGCCCAATAACAATATTTTCAGATAGAGGGAAGAATCAGAACTTTTTGTTATCTATGATTGTCTTCCATTGGGTGATAAATATCTATTTAGTATTTGTGTATTAATGCTTCAAGAAATACTGTATTTAACCTGTGTGTTTACAGGGGCCATCCAATAAAACTGGAACATCTGGCAAACATTTAAACATTAAACTATTTATATCCTCTGGCTTTCAGTCAGTATCAGAGCAGTACTAGAACTTCAGAACGTCCTACCTGTTTTGTTCTTCCAACTTGGCTAAGAGCTCCAACTCATCTGGGCTCAAGTTCTCGGAATCGGAAGTAGGGGAACATGCAGGCATGGAGTTGACAGAAGAAAGTGCTTCATGGGAAGAAGAGTCAGGGCTGACCGCTGGACTTGCCATCTCCAGCAACTTGAGAGTAACAGGAATGTTCATTTAGAAAGTATTCGGAGACAGTGATCAGGAAAGTTAAGGAATCACCTGTAAAAGATAACAGAGTACATAAAACAGCAGTAGTTTTCTCCCTTCTACTTCATAATTGATGCCAAAATAAGCTGTTCACAAGATTGGATCATAATCTTTGTAGTTCAAGACTGAATTGCTATTACGGAGCAAATAAGAAAGAAACGGTGTAACTGATAACCAAGGGTTCTGTCTTTCTTTTTACATTTATTTTGTGAAGAAGCATTTCTTTTCAGATAATCATTTGGATTTTTCCATTAATCCTTAGAAACATTTGGCTGCAAAAATTGTAAAATTCAGAGGAAGTGAACTGCTTTTCCAAAGACAAGCCTCTATAATTTGAATGTAAGTCACAAATTGTATCCTTACCAAGCACTCAGGATAGCTCATTGTATTTTTCAGCAAAACTAATATTATGAATATTCTACAAGTCTTCTTCAATATAGTCCACATAGTCACTTTCTGCTTGTAGCATTAAACTAAAAAAACTAACAAAAGTAAAAACTAGTTTCTAATATATAATAATATAACATAACATAACATAACATAAATACTAGATCAATAAAATTATAATTGAAAATTATACAAGAACAACAGGAGCAATTTGGAGATACTGCTGCTGCTTGAAACTAAGACAGCTAAAGGACCACATCATAAACGTAGATTACATTTGTCTTTCACAGCTCTGTTTCATACTCTCCTGACTTTAATCAGGCTGAAAAAAGCTTCTTCTGTTGTGGAGTTTTGATGCAGAGTGCTTGTTGGAAGAAGTCTGCCAAGCACTACTTTGTGAAACCATTGCTCCCAGATTGTTTCTGCCCACCCTATCAGATAAGGCAGACTAGATATGCTCCGGATGGTGAAGCAGTATCGCCTGGTGGACCCCAGGAAGCATGCCTTCTGCTTTCCTCATGGACCAGCCTCCTAATGAGATACAGAGAATCTCAACCTTGTTGGCCTTCCAGAGGGCTGGGAAGACCTGATTTGTTCTTCCTAGGCTTTATGGTCAGGATGTTAATGGAGCACTGGCATGGCTATGGCTACATTTGATATATATGTGATTTCTTGGGTGGCCTTGACCCAGTTTCTTTTTAATAGATTTCTACCATTTGATTGTTCTTCTGTTTCTGTTCATCATCCAGACTTTTCTGGGTAGACAGCTATATACATTTGCTAAATAAATAAACGAATACAGACTTTTTGATTTGTTCAAGCCTTGTAAATAATTACTTGGTGTTTACCTTATTTGTTCTGTTGAATTGGTTGGTCATTTGGTGGCTTTTGCTATGTGTCATGCCCAGTGATTCTGCTTTAGGTAACTGAAAACAGTACCCTTACATTTTACAATGCCTTTTAGATGCTTAGCTCTCTTAGTTTTAGAGAAATCTGTTTCTTTGTTAAAACATTTCCTTAGTTGCCCAGTATCACCACACTGACATCCAGCCACTGTCCTGGACTTGCAGGCATACTGCTCCACCAAAAAAGTACAAAGAAAGAAGCAAGGGGACTTGAAGGTCTAACTGGTGTGCAATGCAGAAAAAATGCAGACTAGGTTATCTAACTTAGTGATCCCCAACCTTTCCTGCTCGGCGTACCAGCAGAGGGGGGGAAGGGGGAGAAGGGATGGTTTTGTGCGCGCACACCGCTTTCACAAATGCAGCTTCATGCATGCTCATCCACCACTTCCGGGGCCCGGATTCCAATGGCTGTGGCCCGCACCAGGGTTTGGGGACCCCTGATCTTACTCATAGCACATAAATTTATTGAAATTTAGCATTCGGTATTATTCCTGTTCAGTCACACAACTGTTATTAAGAGGCCAATTTCCTAACACATAAATACAGAGAACATTTACTTCATAACTTAGTCCCATAAGTAGACTTAAGTAAATCCTTAGTCCCATAAGTAGACTTAAGCACATAAATCTAGTAGTTTGGAACAACTATCAATAGTTTTGATATAAGATATGATGAAAATTTATCTTTTATTTTTCTATATAAAGATAAAATGATTTATACAAACATTTGATGGTGAGGATGTCTGAAAAAAATAAATCCACACAGCAGTATTTTTAAACACTGATTAATATTCTGCTTTTCCTTCAAGTTGGTATAAATAATTCCCACACCTCCAATAATTTTCCATAACTATTCTGTGGAGCAGGTTGCCCAAAATGCATAGTGAATCTTCATGGCCTAAAAGTCACATGGGGCTGGTCTCCCACTCATAACTTAATACCTGAACCATTACACCACCCTGGCTCTCAATGATGTTAAAAGAAGCATTATTTTAATAAACATTAATTAGTTTACACTTAAAACATCTTCTATTTTTTTGAATTCTGCTCAAATCATGAACAGTAATCTCTAATTTTATACCCCAGAACCTTCTATTATCCCTTGATTTTTATAAATTATAATTTCAATGCAACAATGCCTTTATTCTAAAAGCTGTCAAAGAAATACAGTAGCCAAGTGTTTTCTCATACAACTGAAGTTACTGCATTATTTTTTTTTGGGTACCAGAACAGATAAACAGTGTTGAGGCGAAAACAGAAAACTGATTAAACTTTAAAAAAAAAGCAATTATAAACTTAGACAAGACCTACCAGGTATTCTAAAGAAAACCAAAAATGAACTATTTAAAGCAATTTTTTTCAGTGTAATGTATTGCCTTAAATATCTGATACTGAGAAACAAGCAAGAGGAAAAAAGATATCTCTTAACTATGTATTTGGCAATAGCTATTAAAAGTGCATGGACTACAAGAATCAACAGGTCCTGGAGGAAATAAAATTGCCCCATTGAGGCAATGATCAGCCAGGAGAAACTCAACATATATGGGGCATGTGATGCAAAAAGCTAATGGACTAGAAAAAAAAATTACACTTGGCAGAATTGATGGAAGAAAGGAAAAGATTACAGACATGGTAGATGGAGAAGATTCAGAGAAATAATATCCTTGGAAGATTTACCAATTGTTGCTAAGGATAGATTGAGATGGTAAACTTTTGTCTATACAAACATCAAATGGTGGCCCATGATTCAATAGCAGAGAATTACCACCTCCTTGCACCCTCAGGGTGCCATCCAGGAGAACTGTTTCAAGTGGCTGAGCATATTGGAACTGGAAAGTGATTTTTTATTAGAGATGGGATGAATTTGTGTAGCACCTCAAAAAGAAAATCACAAGAATTGACTTTTAACTGAAGGTTACATTATGTACGCTAAGTACACATTGTGTGTGTGTGTGTGTGTGTGTGTATGTACATTATGTACAATTTGTACACTGAGAGCTTATGCACCAGAGACAAATTCCTTGTGTGTCCAATCACACTTGGCAGAACAATCTAAGCAGAACAAAATGCTTGAATCAATACATTTCATAATTTATAATCTCAATATGCAATCTGTTTATCTGACTATAGGTACTGCAGCAAAAAGGAATTGGCAGGGGGTTCAGGAAAACGTAATGTCTCATATCATTATGCTAGGTGTTTTGAGGCAGGCAGTAATTAAATCTCCTTTGAAAAAAAATCATTGTGGATCCCAAACAGAGAATTGTTGTCTCGTGATTCATATTGCTTTTGAGTAGATTTCTGAATGTTAACAACTTGAGATATATTCTTGGCAGTACAGAGATATAAGTAAAATTGCTATGGTCTAGAGGAAACTGAAAACATAGAAGATATACGTGACACTAGAGAATTGTTTATTGTTTTATTTATTTTTGATGTTTATTAGTTTACATTGTTCCTTGTGATCTCTTCCTTTGTTAATATACAATGAATAGATATATAGTGAAATTTTGCATTACAAAACTCAATTAATTGTGGTACAGGGCAAACGTTTAGTGAAAAAATTCAAATAATTTTAATATAAAGAGTCAATAGTTTTATTGAGTCTGCTAAGCTGCTGCACAGAATTTATAGGACCTCATCAAACTGCCTTTCTGCAGAACTTACACTTTTATAAGGTATTTCAGATCCACCTAATTCCACCCTCCTGTCTAATTTTGTTGTTTTTATTATAAAGAATGTTTAGGGGCAAAGGGATAGGATACAAATCATGTAAATTAAAATCAAATGAAGAACAGTGACAACTGAGAAATGCAGTTGATTGTTGGCAGACTGTAGTAAAAAAAAAGACAAAAAAATGAAGCTTCTTGGTTAAAGCTATCATTTTCCTCCAGTGAATTGGCAATTGCTGTTTCAAACCCTTTTAGTTTCAAAAGTAGGTCTCACCCTAGAACCTAGTACCCCTTAATCTCCCAGTCTGGCCTCCATCGTAATGACAGAATTTAAGAAATTAGAGGCACAGGTTAAATTAGACAAAGCTATCAGATGGGATGATATTCCTGTTGAACTTTTCAAAATTAATATTCACTGATGGGCACTAATTTTAGCAGCCTTTTTTTCTGCCATTGATTCCTTGCTGTAATTTCAAAAGTCTGACAATTACTATTACCAGTTCCCAGGTATAATAAAGGTTTCTGTGAAGACCTTAGCAATTATCATTTCATTAATCTGTTGCATGTAACCAGCAAACTATATTGAAGAAGTTTTTGTTTTGCAGTTGGCGGGGGGGGGGGGGTCTAAGAAAAATCCACGAACCTGCTAGTGTTAGAACTGGCAAGTCTAAAATTGACCACTGCCTGAATTTCAACAGAATTCATAAAAATACTGTGCGAACCGTCATGAGGCCTTTCATGCTGCCTTTATTGAGCTTGAATTTGTCTTTGAGCCCATCCCAAATGACAGACTGGAAAAAGCTAGAAATTTCAGTCTTAGATCAAAGGCTTTATTTTCAGATATGAAAACTACACAAAAACAGTTTTCTTAAGGTTGGCTGAAATGCTTAAGGACATTTAACATAAAACATATCTGAAAATAAGTGAATGAAAGATTTATTATAAAGTATTTATTTCTCTAGAAGCCACAATCTTACAAAGCAGATTGTCTAATTGACTTAAGCTGATATATTGTCCATAAGGTCTAGCTAGCCCTCTTAGCTCTGTATGATCAACATCACTCCAGGCATAAACTTTTGCTGGAATCAAAATCAAAAGTTGCAGCCTTTTTTCATTTCTTATGGCATCTGTTATATATAGAAAAGTCAAAGACTTTATAAAACATGTCCGTAGAATACTGGTAAACAATTACATTAGCAGAACTGCTGTTGTGCAATCAGAAATCCAACTAAAATTTTCATCCCATCCTATTTTTAGTGATTTGTTCTCAAGGCACCAAAGTGACTTTTCTTGAATCTGTTTAAATGTCTTACCCTCTGCAATTATGCAAGGTAAATTTGATAGTATCCTATGAGACATGTCCATGCTTTTCTTGATCTGCAGAGCCAGTGGCATGTGAACTATACAAGGACTCCCAAATTTACTCACAACACCTCTTTCTAATGAAATGCCCATGTAAAAAACTTTTGTGTTAAATATCTTAGATTTAAGATGACAAAATCTGTCTCTGGAACTTGGACCTTAGGTCACAAATAGTATTAGAGGTGCTACAAAAGTGTGTCTCTATGTTTAGACTTAACTTCATGATTGTCTATTTTTCAACTCCTTTCTCTTTTTCCATTTCAATGCTTGCTCCTGTTCCTTTATGCATTCTTTTTATCTTCTATATATTTGGTTGAATTAAGTAAACTGAATCTACATTTTAATGTTGGTAATGTAAATTCTTAATTTAATGTAATGTATAATCTAGAGAGCTATTGGTCTAGTGATTAAGACTAGAAACTAGTCCTGCCTTAAGCACGAAAGCTGGCAGGGTGACTTTGGGCCAGTCACTTTCACTCAGCCTATGACAGGGGTAGGCAACCTTGGCTCTTTTATGACTCGTGGACTTCAACTCCCAGAATTCCTGAGCCAGCCATGCTGGCTCAGGAATTCTGGGAGTTGAAGTCCACGAGTCATAAAAGAGCCAAGGTTGCCTACCCCTGGCCTATGACATCAGGCTTGGGCAACAAGCCAGTCCGTCAAATCCTGTTGCAACCAATGAATGAATATTTGGTTGATCCCTCAAAACAAACCCTGCACTTGGGGGGAAAAAATGAAAAAAATGATCTGTTGACAGATCAAATGCCAAAAAAAAACGTATCATTGTTCCAATAGATACAAACCTGACTATAAGAGCTGCATTTTGCAACATTCTGTTCAAGGGCCTCCTTGTATTAAAACCAAGAAATAAATATATTTCTCTCTATATACGTGACCTATTTTAGTGACCTTTCTTCAAGAAATCTACATATTCAGTTTTAATACTGTTTCATTTCACAATAGTTGTTCCCGGTTTGTAGATTTTGAGTCATAAAATTAGGACTAGAAAAAAAATCATTTTTAAAATGCCAACAAATTATCTATAGTCATTTTATTATCACTGACAACACCTTGAATTTCTCTCTAAAAATCTTTGATACAATCACTTCCAGAAATCAAAAATCAGTACATAAACCACTGACACTCTTTCACACTAGAACAGAGTTATAACTAGCCACTAGAGTCAGATGTTTATATTTCTTAAAACTGTCTCCCATGCAGAGAGGTCCTTTTCTATTATATCAAGGAAGTAAAAAGTAAAGTATGTGAGGGCTGGTGTTCTTATAAGCATTTGTATACTTAATTTTTGTGTATTATTAATATTAGAGCAGAGGATTAGAGGAATAGGGAAATATATTCTTATCAGGCTTTCACTGCATTCCCCTTTTATACATTTCAATCTTTAATACCGATATATATCTACATTTTCTTGGAGCATCCAGGAGAAACCAGAACAGGCTTGCTGGCTCCCAAACAGTGAAATCATTTTGTGGCTAGACAAGAAGTCTGACTAATGGAGAAAATTTTCATTAACATTAGTCAGTCCTTTCTGATCTAATTATGACACAACAAAACTGCTGTTTATCATGGTATTTGTGTGAAATCCAAAAAGTAAAATTTATAAAGGAAATCCAAGATCCAATATTTGCTCAACTGTACTGCTCAGTTAAGAGCAACTCCAATGAAAAAATGCAGGATAAAAAAAAAAAAAGTATGAAGGTCTTACGACTGAAAAAGATAAAACTTCATATGCATAAGATCTCGTCCTCTTATAACCCTGTTTTCAGCAGATTTCAGTGAAGCACTTGAGAATCATAAACAAGGTCTACAATATTACACAATGGATTTCGAATGTGCGTTTTGAGCCTGTGGATTTGGATTTTGTTTTGCCATTATTAAGCAATTAGAGTATGTGGGGATTTGATTTCCTTTTTTATGTTCCAAGTAAGCATAATTTAAATAATAGTATTGAACAACATTAATTTTGTTGTAATAGACTAAATAATCATATCCCCAAGCTGTAATGTTAAGTTATTTTGTAACAGAAGGAAATCCAATTCAAATACTAATACTATTTAATTACAAATAATCATGTAACAATTGTGACTATGGTGGATCACCATATAAAACATTTCTCCCTTAAAGTTATTGAAAAGCAGGCATTTCCTTAATTCATAAAGACTATGAAGCCAACAGGGTGACTTTGGGCCAGACAGTCTCTCTCAGCCCAATCTATCTCAAAGTGCTGTTTCTATAGGGAAACAAGATGCAGGAGTATTTAGTATGTTCACTACCTTGGGCTATATATAAAAAGGTGAGATAAAAATCTAGTAATAACATAGAGATGAATTGGAACCAATTGCTATTCAGCTGATGTTTTTAGACTAATGAGACTTCAGACAAGTAACAGAAAACACGAACGACAATATAGGAAGCATATGGTCAATATTGGAAATAAAACCTCGCATTTTATATGCAGTATTGTAGAATTTGAATTTTATTTTCTAAAATGCTTGTTTATCAGAGACATATCATGCTTCACAAAAGATCTCTGATCTCATTTTCAGTTCAACTTGAGCCATGATTCTAAAACTCCTGAATTCAGTAATAAACAGGTTAAATATTAAATTTTAAGTATTTCTGAAGACAGATTCCAAGTAATCATTCACTCTTACACTAGTGAATTATAGCGGAGGCTAGAAAGCAATGTTTTTTACACCAGCATTTCTTAAATTGGGTGCATGGACTATTGAGAAACCATGAATGATCCTCAGAGAGGTTATGAACCAGACGCAAAACAACAGCAACATAAACAAAACCATTCTTTTTTTTTTATTTCTTTCCCATTACTTTGAAAAACATATTTGGGGAAATTTTGTATTTAGGTCTAATTAAATTATTAAGGCATTGTTTTACTCCAAAATATAGAATACACTAGATATATAATTATCACTGCCATGTTATGATGTCTTAAATTGTTTCCTGCTAATAAAAGGTAAAGAAAAAGTAGTCCGCCATTATGAATATTTGTTACTCAATCAAGTCAATGTGAATATTAAAGAAAATAGATTTTTCAAAAGCTCACTGATTTTTTTTAATGCCAAACTAATATCATTTTATAGTTATGGGTACTTGAAGTTAAGGTGGCAAGGAAATACCATTTATTTACAGTTTAACATAAATTGTGCATATAAATTTATTTGTATTTTCCTGAAGAAGTATGCGTGTCCACAGCTTTCATTAGATTCTCAGATGGGTCTGTGAATACAGAAAGGTTAAGAAACTCTGGTTTACATCATAACTAGCTCAGATATAAGACAATTCTACCATTAAAAAAAACTAAGCTAAGGATTTCTAAGTAAAATAGAGGTGAAGAAGACATTATTGTTTTCAATAATCATCCACTACATTGGTAGCCATCTGACAAAGATTTTTACAGATAGTTAACCATGTCCAGCAACCAGAATTATAATTCTTTTCAATAGTTGTTTTTTTCAGTGTATGCCATTGAACAAAAGTCTATACCCATGAATAGATTAATTCTTCTTTCTTTTGACAGACATTGTTTGAAAACAGTTCCCCTTTGTTTTGGCTTCAACTAGCTAAAAGCAAATGTCTATTAATATTAGAAAGATTCCTGCTAGTCTTTGATGGTAGGGTATCTCAACGTTCAATTTCTGTTAAAAAGTTTAAGTATGCTTCAGGTTACGCTCAACTTCTGTAACTCTCTGGGCATGATTATGATGTTTTCCTGGTAGTAATGTAAGAGTGGTTTGCTCTTTTCAAAAACTTTCCAAGTTCAGTTTACAACTTGAATATTTTTATGACTTTTCATCTAAAGCTGCAAATCTATATTCAATAGATCTGGTTGTGGATAAAGAATCTCTGAGGAATGAATTAGTACAACAAGGCAATTCACAACCAAATGATGCTGTAACCATTCTATTTTCAGCCATGAAAGCTGCTTGAATCTTTATACAAAGACTGAATAGAAGATATTACAATTTAACATTTCCAAAATCAATTGTTAGTATTTAGATACATAATAAGTTTCATTTTCACATGCGTCTCTATTTAAATGAATATTCATATATTAGACCATGCATGTACAACACTATTTATTTCAATTGAGCTTGAACTTTTTTATAAATTAATTTATTAAAATATATTACCAATCATCTTCACTTAGTAAAACATGAAACAGTTTATACAGTTTATAAACACTGTTTTCAACCATTATAAAATACAGAGGTCATCATAACATACCACGGTTAAAAATGGCCAGATGTAGTTTGTGTGTTTGGACAAATGCTTAACTGTAGATTAGCCATGTTGTCACTTGTAGCAAGAAACAGCAGGAACTAACAACAGTAAAATATAAGGTAGAATATTTTATGTTTACATTTGGTCCTCTTATGCTATTATTATTCCCAAATGAAGCTCTCCAGAATCAAAGGCATGCTCAGCTATGAAATGTGGCTACAGTTTGACACATTACAGACATTTTGTGCATAATCTTATGTCAAACCAATAGAAACGTCGAGTCTTCATCTCTGGGGTTTTTTAAAACTTCATAGCCCACTACATACAAGTATTAACCAGACCAATCCCTGCTTCACTTTCACCAGTCACATTCAATAACATACTACCAATTCCTGAACCCAATTTCTAACCATTCTTTTAAAGGATTCAATCAAACTCTTTCAAACTATGATTTCTCATTTGAAAAAAAAATAACTATAGCAAATAAACTTCTCTCTATTGTTCATTTTGCACAAATTATTGGCATTAACACTAAAGTCAAATGTGTGTGGTAATCTTTCAACAAAAAGGAGTTGGTAATATGTTGTACAAAAATTGTATCAAGAGAACAAATGTCTCGGATTTCTTCTATCTTGTTTCCTAAAACTAATTTCAGTAAAAAAATATTAATAACTAGACAATGTATAAGCATCTATTTTGAGTGTAACACCAACCTAAAATTAGTGTTCACAAAGCCTTTGAAACTGAATTTAATAGAAAGACTAAAATCAAAATATTTCTTCAGATCAAAAAATTGCAGCAATTTTAGCCTACAGAATTCAAGAAGTGATATTTTTCTCCCATTAGACGTAAGAATTTGGCTGCTTGATGAGAGTACATCTTCTCTTACCCACACGAACCCAATAACATTTCCTAAAAGTTGTCAACAATAAAATCTTAATAATAAAGAAGATAGCTTTCACTATTCTTGGATAGGAGAGAAGATTCCTCTGTCCACTCATTTCAAAGGAAAACAAAAGGAACTAAAATTGCAATACTAAACATAAAAAATTGTAAATGCCGAACATTTTTAGGTCAAAAAAATGGTTCTTAATGCATCTGAACTTGTGTTGATCCACACAGTGTATTTACATGGAGGAATGTAAAAACCTTCACTTTAGATCCAACCAAAGGTTAGAGACCAATGGTATGTCCATATATATCCCAAGCAGGATATAAGCACAACAGCACCTTTTTGCTCATGCTTCCTATTCAAGGACCTGAATATTAGAGGTAAAATACTAAGATAATCTTATTTTCCACAAACAGGCTTAAACCTCGGATCAATAGGACGCACCTTATCTACCCTCCAACGTTTCTTAGTCCCGATGTTCATTTAGAAAAGAGCTTTAATGATATATGCAGAAAGTAACTGAACATGGTGGAGCAACACCGTTTACATTCAGAGTGCATGATGATGATCATAATTACTGACCTAACTAGCGGGTGGGGGAAGGCTACCATTCCTGAGTTGGCAGAGAGCAGGAAATGAGAAATCCCTCCTTTAGGGGTGGCCGAGGCCCCCTCTTGAGCAGAACACGGCTTGTCCTCCTTCGGGGTGGGAAAATGACATACTGGGAGAAAAGCCTGGCTTTTTTTTTTCCTCCAGGGAAAACTCCCAAGCAAGGCGTGGAAACCTATATAGACAATCGGGAGGTCCCAATCCGGGCAGGCCAAATACCCCCTCCAAGACAAACCGAGGCCCTACCCTCGGGCTGAAAGCAGGGCAAGTTAACGGGCAGGAGGAGACCCGGCTCCCCGAAGGAGGTTTTCTCCACGGGGAAGAGAAGGGATGGACAGCAAACGGCGGCTGAAGGAGGAAAGCGTTTCGCCCTCTTTGCAGCAAGGGATTCCTGCGCTAGTCAGCTAGGAGAAGCAGGGAGGGAAGGGGAGGGGGGAAGCCTAGCGCCCTCGCCCTCCTACCTGCGCGGCCGGCGTTGCCATTTCGGCTCCTTCTCCTCAAGGAGGCGGGGGTCCTAAGCCACCGGGCCTGACCTCCACGACCACCGCCTCCCCCACTACCGGCGCGGTAGAGAGAACCGCGCCAGTGACCGCAGCGGCCATGGAGGAGCCGGAGCTGCTGCGGACAGCGGCGGAAAAAGACCAACCACCGGAACCACCGGCGCCGCCGCCGCCGCCGCCTCCCGCGGCAATCCCAATTCACTCCCCTATTGATGGGCAGCGAGCTCCGCCCTCTGCTCCACATCCTTTGCTCCGACTGGCCAATTAGGATCCGGGCCCCTGCCTCTCGGTTCCCTCCTACCTGGCCACATTCTCCAATAGGGATTCAGCTTTCGCCAAGGCACCGGATCCTGGTCCCGCCCCCTCTAGATGCCTCCGTTCACAGAGCAAAGCCAAGCAGATTAAGGCACTCGCGTCCCCAGGCGCGGCGATTGAGGAAGGAAAACCTGAGAGGGGCGGGAATATTAACCCCACCTTTCCGTCTTCCACCAATAGGACCGCGGAAAGGAGCAATAGACAGTTCTTTCCACCTATCCTGGTTTTATAAAGCAAATGGGGCGGGGGAAGTTATTACTCCCTTTGAGCTCAGAAATAATAACGGGCGCGGGAACGTGGAGCGTCTGAAAGAGGATAAAAAGCCCAGCACTATGGGTTTTGAGAAAAATAAAAGGGGATTTTTTGGGGGTGATCTCTGAAAGATAAGACGATACAGATTTCGAAATATAAGGAAGAGGGAGCATTCCGGAGAAGGGAGGAAAATATTCTCGTTTCCCGAGACTTCAGCTGTGGGATTTACCAGTGCCTGCAAGAATTTACGGGAATGACAAACCGACCAGCCAATGAAATTTAAGAACAGGCGCCTCTTCAGGAAATCAACGTCTAAAATTGCAGGATTACCCCGCCCTTCTCTCTGCACCGAACCTCGAGTCTCTTTTATGTTCGGGCGTTTCTCGCAGGAGATAAATAACAATATTTCGATTAATATCGAAACATACAGATTGCAAACTCTTAAGAAGGGGAAAATACCTCCCTAAATAAATGCAGTAAAATACATATAATATTTTGCAATATATTGTAGTAATATATCTGCACAAATTTAAACGACGTTTTAGTGATGGCAAGGAGCTGCTTTCTGTATCTGCTGCAGTTAAAGGATTCTTCGGGTTTTTGTAGTATAGATGGAGTAGTCCCAACATTTTTTCCCTTCGCTGACCAATATAATACATGCACTGTATATGATGCTGAGACGGAAACGAGGACCTTCTGCAGGCGAAGGATGTTCTCTTACCCCTCCTTAGAAAGAGGTTGGCAGAGCTGGTGCCCATTGCTGCCACCAGGTTGTCGATGGGGTCGCGACAATTGCATTTAAATAGTTAAGTGCTTTCGCCAACAAGGTCTATGCAACTCTTGGAAACTGCACTCCCCCCCCCCCTAGGATCACACTTCTGTGCCTAGTTCAAGGTACTAAAATACTGTTATTTATCAATTTCTAGTTTTATGTGTTTTATCTCTAAAAGTCAGTCACTAGTTCGGACACCAAACTAACACTTTTCAATCGCTTTTGAAATACTTTACTTATTTGGTATATTAAAAATATCTCAGTTTCTTAATGAATATACATCACTCAAAAGTTTAATTTGATTATTTTATTGTGTTTTATTTCTTTTAATTACATTTGTAAGGTTCCGAGCACGCCTTAGTTGAGAATTTCTTATAATACTTTTAATCTAGAAGCTGTGTAAACGTAGTTACCAATCTGTCCTGCTGTGTGTTGCATGCATGTTTCCTGCTACTGATAAGGATTGTATATCTGTTTTTAGCACCTTTGCCCAATATGCCACTGCACAGGATCAGCTACAGCAGCTTTATTCCCAACATACTCACTGTTTTAGTTAAGCTGGTATATAAATATAACAAACCTTTATTAGTCAGAGTGAAACCTACAGTAAAGCAGGTGAGGATTTGGACAGAGGGAGCTATGGAAGCATTACAAGACTGCTTTGAATGTACAGATTGGGGCATGTTTAAGGAAGCAGCTACTGATAACCAACATACAAATGTTGAGGAGTATGCCACCACGGTGTCTGCATATATCCAAAAGTGCATAGAAGATGTCTGTGTCCTGAAAAGCTTTGTTGTGAGGGCGAATGAAAAACCGTGGCTGACTTATGAGGTCCGCAAGATGCTGAAAGCACGGAATGTGGCTTTTAAATCTGGGGACATGCTGGCACTTAGAACAGCCAGAGCAAATCTGAAAAGTGCCGTAAAAGGTGCAAAGCAAGCCCATTGCCAGAAAATTCTGAACTTTTTTCAGGACCAAACAAACACCAGGCAAATGTGGCAAGGGATCCAGGCCATTACGGATTACAAGGTGGCTCCATCGAGATGTAAGGATGACACAGACTTCCTAAACAAACTGAATGCATTCTTTGGTAGATTTGAGGCATCAAATAGTACTCCTGCTAGGAAAGCTGTGCCCCATCCTGATGAGCAAGTGCCTAGCTTTGATGTCACCTCTGTCCGGAAAACACTGCAGACAGTTAACATTCGGAAAGCAGCAGGCCCAGATAACATCCCTGGACGTGTCCTCAGGGAATGCGCAGAGGAGCTGGCTTGTGTTCTCACTGATATTTTCAACCTCTCATTGCAGCAGGCAGTGGTCCCATCGTGTTTTAAGATGGCCATCATCTTGCCAGTGCCAAAAAAGTCCACAATCACAGGCCTCAATGATTACCGTCCGGTTGCACTGACATCCACCATCATGAAATGCTTTGAGAAGCTGATAAAAGACACTATTGTATCTAGCCTCCCGCCAGCATTTGACCCGCTTCAGTTTGCCTACCGACCAAATCGCTCTACGGAGGATGCTATTTCTTCCGTTCTCCATCTGAGCCTGAAGCACTTGGAGGAAAGAAATACTCATGTGCGTTTGCTGTTTGTCGACTTCAGTTCGGCGTTTAACACAATCATTCCCCAGCATCTAGTAGACAAACTGGGCCTTTTAGGCTTAAACACTCCTTTGTGCAACTGGATTCTGGATTTTCTTACCAACAGGCCCCAATATGTGCGAGTTGGAACAAATACCTCTAATACCATTTTCTTGAGCACAGGTTCTCCTCAGGGCTGCGTCTTAAGTCCGCTGCTGTTCACCCTGTTGACCCATGACTGCTGTGCTAGGTTTGCCACCAACCATATTGTGAAGTTCGCAGATGATACAACAGTAGTGGGCCTTATTCAGGATGACAAGGTGGAAGCTTACTGCAAGGAGGTTGAGGGGTTGGTGAACTGGTGTAAAGAAAACAGCCTAGTTTTAAATACAAGAAAAACCAAAGAGATCATTGGTGATTTCAGAAAAGGCAGGCACAGCCACACTTCTCTGTGCATTAATGATTCTCCTGTGGAGATGGTTACCAGCATCAAATTCCTGGGTGTGCAGCTAACGAGTAGGCTGACTTGGTCGCTAAACAGTGAGAAACTGGTGAAGCGGGCACAGCAGCGCCTGCATTTTCTGCGCCGCATGAGAAAAGCACATCTTCCTTCCCCTGTCCTGACCACTTTCTACAGGGGGACAATCGAGAGCATCCTGTCATACAGCATCACAGTCTGGTTTGGAGGCATCACTGCTTCAGACAGGAAGGCGGTGCAGAGAGTGGTGAGGATGGCCGAAAAGATCATTGGCAGTTCCCTCCCTACCATCCAGGACATAGCACAGAAACGTTGCTTGAGCAGGGCCCGCAAGATTTTCCGGGACACTACACATCCTCTTCACGACCTGTTTTCCTTGTTACCTTCTGGGAGGAGGCTTCGTAGTATCCGTAGCAGAACATCCAGATTCAGCCATAGTTTCATTCCATACAGCATTAACCTTGCGAACTCTCAAACTTCCTCCTTGCGTTATATATTCAAGATGGACAGTATTTAATATTTATTTGCTATGTATATGTAGGGATGTGGGTCTATATATATGTTGTACATAGTATGTTTAGGTCTGTGTCATGTTTATGTTTCACTTTGAGAGCGGGCAACTAAATTTCATTTTTTATGTGTGCCATTGTGCCCACAATATAAAAATGACAATAAAGGTTATTTATCTTTATCTTTATCTTTATACAGTGTGTTGACACATACTTGGGTGCCACAATCTGGTTTATTTAAGAATATATGCCCAACCAGGTTACCACAGAGCAGCAATCTAAAACACGTTCTCCAGTTTTCAGCTTTCCAGCTCAACGGGACTATGACTTCATCCTCCTCGGGCAACACAACCACTACCGTAGCTATGTTGGCTGAGGATGGTAGAATGATATTCAATCCATCTGGAGGTCACGAGATTGGGAAAATTGTAGAACAGCTCATTCCAAACTATCTGGCTACTACACTTTGTTTGTTTTGCCGAATGCAATAAAGTTACACGTTTCAGACCTTGAGTTACCAGGACAGATTTTATCAGAATAGTTTTTGGCAGGATAATTAATTGGGTTACATAAGGCACTACTGTAAATGTTTATATTAACAAGCATTTCTACAAGGTTGTAAGTATAGATGCGTAGGCATGAAAACATTGCCATGAGGGAAAAGTTGGAGCCAAATGTTAGGTAGGTATGTATGTATGTATGTATGTATGCATGTATGTATGTATGTATGTATGTATGTATTTATTTATTTATTTATTTATTTATTTAACATATTTTTGAACTACACATCTCTCTCAGAGAGGGAGAGATTCTCACTACTAAAATATTGACTACCAGGGGTAAGGAATGGCGAGCTAACACATCTTCGAAGGAGCAATGCACTGCAGCCAAGACTGATGGACCAGCGATGAATCTCTGCAGCCAAGGAGAGTATGAGAGATCATCTACTTGTGCTCCACATATCTGCTCCTTGCAAGGAGAACTAGGAGATGAGGAAAGTCATTAAGCTCTCAATTGCAGCAGAGCCTATATAAACACCAGATTCATCAAACCTCACTTTTGGAATATAACTCTTTTAAAATTAAAAGAGATCTTCCAAACTACCTGATGAGTGATCCTTTACTCCAGAAAGGGAAAAATTAACAATTTAAAGATTTAAATATATAACGTTAATGGCAAAAAGCTAGATTAGAATTTAATCCAAGAAAATTTTAAATAAACTAAGGGACCAGACAAATTTGAAATATTTGACTTAATAGTTGAAATATTATTTTTGCTATAGGTCTTATAGCAAAATTCATATAATTTCAAATAAATAAAAACAAAATAGTACTTTCATGGGAACAGAAATCACAGGAAAGAGATGGCGTATTCTTATAGCTAGGCTAGGTTTTTTTAAAACAAGCAAAAGAAATTTGAGACAGATTTTCTGATAACAGAAATGGGACACTAGGAAGGGCCTAAAGACCCTAGGCCGGGGGGGGTGGGTGGTGAATGAAGAAAACCGCTTGTTTATTTTTGAATTCAATAAATATCAGTGACATTTGATAAAGATATTACATGGGAGATAAATCAAAGGAGTTTTGAAGAAATGGGAAAGAAGCACACGGCTATAATAACAATATCACCTATATCAGTGATGGCGAACCTTTTAGAGACCGAGTGCCCCGGAACCGCCCCCGTCGCCCCCTGCCCTGCCCGTCCCGCTGGGTCACCCACCGCCTCCACGGCCCACCGCAGCAGATCGCCCAGGCGGCCATGCCCTCTGCCCACGCCCCGCAGCAGCATCTGGGCGCGAGGGCAGAGTCTTGTCCCTGCTGCCTGGCTGCCATGTGCTTGGCTGCGCTGCTCCACGCGGGCCACGCCCAGGGGCGACTCTCCACCGAGGGGGCTGCTGGTGAGGGGGCTGTGGGGGGAGGTGGGGCTGGGGGGACGGCGGGCTCTGAGTGCCGCCTCTGGCACGCATGACATAGGTTTGCCTCCACTGACCTATATGAATACATTATTCAAAAAGATTCTAAAGAAGAAATGAAAGATATGAAGGAGAATACTGTAACTTGGGAGAATTTGGAAGAATTTACAGACTGACAGGATGAAGAGGTTGAACAAGTAACTGATGCAGAAATACTGAAAAATAAAATTGAAGTTGTGTACCATAAATCAGAAATGAAAACTAAAGTGGAAATGCAAATAATAAGCCAAGAAAAATGACCTGGGTAATGACCCGTTATGGGATTTACAAAAGAAGATTGTTGAAGCTATGAAAAAAACTCTACACAAAGAGAAAGAAAATTTGGATGGAGATCAAACCCTATGGCAGCATGAAGTAAAGATTAACATTGTTAGGAGCAAAAAAAGGAACATAAAATTAACCCATTTGATTAAGAATATATTTTTATAAAATATTAGGTACTCTTTATGGACTTTTTCCTGATGGTGGATTTTTGCATTTTGAATTTTTTTTTGTCCCTATTTTTTATTTTCAACTTGTATTCCACTGTTAAAATCTTAATTAAAAGTTTTGTTTTTTTTAAAGAAACTACTAGAATCCTAAGAGCTTTCAGAGGAAGTAGGAGGGAAGCAATAAGGATCTATATTGACAGCTTCTATAATGGCATAATTAAAATCCTTTTCCATGTATTCCCTATGGGAAGGCTCCAAACTATACCCTTGCTTGTTGATCTTAGCAGGAGAGATAGAGTCAGTACATGGGGTGTGTTGCATAAAGGGTGGGGTGAATATTTAGCAGTATCAACCAACCACCCTCAGAACTTGCAGTCATAGACGGAAAAAGAAAGTCACTTTTTTATTGTGTCAATGAATCTGCTTATAGCAATAACACTCCTACGCTACAAGAGGTTAGGTTATAGGTTCAACTTTGTTGATGGGGGTGGGAGTCCACCTTCAAGTCTGTGTTGATTCCTGGTGACTGCTTGGACACGTCCTTGCATTTTTCTTGTCAAAATTTTTGGAAGTGATTTGCCCTTGCCTTCTTCCTGGGCCTGAGACATGGACTAGCCCTAGGTCAGCCATCAGACATTATGCCCAAGGTGGGAGTAGAACTCACAGTTTCCCGCTTTCCAGTCTGGTGCCTTTATCACTACACCAAACTGGCTTAACCTAATTTTAGGAGAAGAAAAATACTTTGGAAGATGCTATCCCAGATCTCCCTTTTAAAATGCAGAAACTTAGAATTCTAGCCAAACCTCCAAGCAAAGGTATTTGTGTCTGTATGACAAAATAGGGTGCCTTTTCTCCACATAACTGTACAGGAACAACACAAAAGATATCATTAGGATCCCAAGTGCCTGCATGCTAAAAGGGAGAGGAGTAAGCAATTTATTTATATACACAAGGTCCTCTGACTGCTCTTTATTCAGATGTTTGAATCTGCACACTCACACATGCAGAACCTCTGTTTTGATCATATTTTCTAAATGGGCATATTTCTGTATTTCAACTGCCCTGTAGCTGTCTTGTTAATTGCCCTATATTTTAAAAGAAATATATGCCTTTTATGAAAAATACCACACACAAGGGTGTGTAAGGTTACCTTCTCCTCTTCCCCCTTTTTGCAGTTAATTTGGGCAACTGTGTAAGGATAACAACGCTTTGTGCCTCCTACAGATGAAAATTGCCAACTGCGTTTCAAAACATGTTACTATAACATTCAAAATACAAAGGATATCTACAGTATATCTCCTTTTCCTTGTTTTGTAATGATATCAGTTATATTCTTTGGAGTGTGGCATTTTACTAGAAATGCACACACTTGAGTTGTTTTCAACCAGTATTCTCTAGAATATCTATGTAAGGCAGATTTTTGTTATTGGCGTAACTTGCTAGTTTTGGAAAATAAATAGAACATTTGGATTTTGTCATCTCATTTGGATCCTTGTGACATTTTAGAATATTTCTACCACATTTATTAGGTTTACAGAGTTAAAAGAAAATCTTTACTTGAAATTTTTATTTATTTTATTAGAACAAACATAATTTTGCAAACAGTATTTCCAATCTCAAATTAAAAATCATCATCATCATCACAGTTGGAAGGGACTTGGAGGTCTTGTAGTCCAACCCCCTGCTCAAGCAGGAGACCCTATACCGTTTCAAACAAATGGATGTCCAGTGTCTTGTTAAAAACCTCCAGTGACGAAGCACCCACAACCCCTGAAGGCAAGCCGTTCCACTGGTTGATTGTTCTCACTGTCAGGAAGATATTTGCATTCTGCTTTTTTAATTAGTGGTGATTAAATTGAGCATCTAAAAGTGATTACGGAGCATTCCAATTTAAGGAAAAAAGAATGGAAGAAGAAAAGAAGAAAGTGTCTTAAACATCTTCCTGGTGTATCCAAGTTATTTTCCATCTCTTGTACAGTTTCTTGTTGCTTTGTTGCTCCCTCACAGCAAGGACACTATCAAGTGGAGAAGGCAGGAACAGAGAGGTCATGAAATATAGAATCTTTTTCCTCTTTATTCTGCAGACACCTCCTGCTTTTAAAACATAGGGTGTAATGCCACCTCTCTTCATATTTTGGCCCATAATCCCATTTCTCCATATACTGTATAAAATGATTTTTTTTCTTTCCTCTGCTGGCACAAAGGTAAAGGAGTCTCTGCAGATTTTCCTCCACTAGGGGGTGATGCTCATCTCCGTTTCAAGGCCATTGAGCCAGCGCTGTCCAAAGAGGTTTCTGCAGTCATGTGGCCAGTAGGATATCACGGAGCGCTCTTACTTTCCCACCGAAATGATACCTATTTATCTACTCGCATTTGCATGCTTTCAAATTGCTAGGTTGGCAGGAGCTGTGGCGAAAACGGGAGCTCATCCCATCACGCAGTGTTCAGGTCTCGAACCTAGGCTGTCAGCTCTCCAGCCGACAAGCCCAGCTTCTTAACAGCTGAGCCATCACATCGCCCTGTTGACATATCAATCTTCTTTGTGATTAACTAGTGGCAGTCAAAGGGAGGGTGTCTTTATGCTACCAAGACTAAACACAGAATTATACTGTTGACATCACTTGTTTGGTAAAGCAGAACTTTACAGGGTATAATAGCATGAATTAGCAATGTACTATTTGTAAAGCAAGACAGCAAAGCCATGGTGAAAAGACCCAAAGAAACACTGGGGTAGAAGTGTTTCTCAAGATTGGCAATTTTAAGAGGTGTGGACTTCAACTCCCAGAATTCCCTGGCCAGCTCCTCTTTGTCTTCACTTCTCTTAAAGTTGCTAAGATTGAGAAACACTGTTCTACCTTACAAGCTCAGCTATACTGGTAGTGGTATGTTTTAAGGTTCAAAATGAAATTTAGAGCAATGAATGGTTACAAATGATAACAAAGAATAAAACTAGTTAAATTTATAATAAGGGACATTGCACAAAATTATAAGAAATCTAAGTATACAACACTGACAAAATGCCATTGGAAAAGATGAACGGAATCATACAGTATATCAGATACTGGAAAAGGTAATTTTCTGCCTATCTGGTTAAGCAAATGCTGTACTACTTAGAGGTGTGAAGGTTGATGAGAAACATTAGGGTGGACTCCTACTGTATTTATATATGGCTACCACATTTTAAGAAGGCTGAAAATAAATCAGTGGGGATTCAGAGGAAAGCCTAAAGGAGTATCAAGAAATGTGAATATCGTATATAGCAGGATAGGTTTAAATTTCAGAAAAGAAAATGGATCATAATGGAACAGAATTTCTTATTTTTACAACTTTGGACAGAAGTGGTGTATGAAAAGGTATTTATAATTTACTATTGCAGGTTTTTATAACTGGAGAACAGTATGCACAGATTTTGTTTATGTTAGGCTGTCTCTAAATGTGGTATGTTGTGTCCAGTATTCTCACTGATCTAAAGCAAAGATCATGCATATGAGATTGCACTAGTGAAAAAAAGATAATCGGGATATTTCTGATACATTCCATACCAGCAAAATGGCTATAGTTCTAATCAAATTTATGAACATAAGAAGCTGCCACATACTTAGTAAAGCTTTTTGTTCCCATAGCTAATATTGTTTTCTGTTAGGGACACTTGCAATCTAGGATCTCGGATGGAATAATTTTCTCCATCAGCTGATCATCTTAACTGAATATGCTAGGGATTATGTCTGCTTAAAAGAAGATAGCCTGTTAGTCAGCTACAGATTGAAGGTTTTTCACCAGGTACAACTTGCTTTTGAACAAAAGCTCCCTTGTGCTCACTGTTAGAAGCTAGTTTTGTTTTGCTTCTGGAAGAGAACCAATTTTAAACATAGCTATAGAAATTAATGCATCTTTACCAGGTAGAAGAAAAAGGCATTTGGCAGAATAGAAATAGCTACTTTGGATACTATTCAAGTAATGGCTTTTCTGATGCAACACCAATAAGTCACAGTGTTTGTTTCCTATGGAGGCAATCCTGAAGTACTACAGAATAGAGCTTGCACTTAACAATGGGCAGCTGTGAAATGACAGCTGTTAGGAGCAACAACATCTCAACTGCTACCTTTAGTAATTGTCTGTATACAAGAGACTTGTGGGAAATTAAAGTAAACTAATATAACATTGAAGAATTCTAACAGAATCAAGTCACTCAAATATACTAGCTATCATTACCCTGTAGATGGTGCACCATACTTTCTAATAGCTGTAGCTCAGGCAGAGAAATTTAGTTCAGTTATTTTGATGCCTTTCTAATAATCTCTTCCAAACCAATTATGACCAAGTTAGACTTGAAGATTCATGCTTGACTCCTATTTTTGGCATGAATTCATTGTGAGGCTTTAAACAAATTCTTACTCTCTGTCTCAAATCAGAGAAATACTAACAATTTCAGCAAGCTGTCTACAGATACTAGGGATTACAACCCTTTTTCCAAATCAGTTTAAGTCTTGATGTTTTCTTATCTACAGTAAATAAAAGAGAACCTCTTTTATTACCTTCTTTGCGTGCACTATCTACTTTTATAAGCAATAATTTAACCGCTTCAATATCAGATAGAGCAGTCTACTTATATGGGCTGTTATCTTCTTTCTATAGAAGAGTTGTAAACTTTCAAACAATTTACTACATTCCCCTGTAAGGCAACACTGACTTTGGCAAAATCTCCACTAGAAACATCTTAGCATCACCCAGCCATTGTTGAAGCATTGTAAAGCCTTGCATCCATATTCTGATTTCAGCACAACTATAGTTGAATGACCCTGGAAAATATTTCAAGTCAGTATTGGGCATTCTGCCTCAGCTAAGATTTCTAAGGAAAGATGCTGTTTCATACTTGAGCCTGGCTGAGAGTCATGCAAAATCCTTTTCTTTCATTCAATTATCCATTCACATCTCATCTTTGTTTTACGGATTCACTATGTGTGCCCACAATGGAGCTGAGACAGGGACACAGAGGGTAGAACATATTTAGTTTATAGTTTATACTCCTTCAATTCAGAGCCAAGCTGTAAGAGTTTTCTCCTCACTGATTTCAATAAAACAGCCCCTGTAAGAACCTACCTCAGCTAAGCCTCCCAAGAAAGCAGAACTCTTGAGACAGACATTATCTCAAAAGGAACTTTTATTAGGGGCTAGTGATAGCAGGGATGGCAAAGCAAGATCTGGGGAAGAACCCGCACAAATAACATATTAAAAGCAATTTTATTACTCCTCCCCCCAGAGTCCCAGTGTCCGTTTGAAATCCAGCCAATCCACGGGTGTCATAGGGTTTTGGTAACTGCCTCCGTTGGCCGTTCTTCAAGGTCTCTCTCACTTTCGTTTCCTTCTGGCTCTAAGCACCAACTGATGCTTGGAGATGATAAGGGAGATCCTGGGGGAAGGGCACAGCAGCAAGACAGTGAAAAGCATCCCAGAGCTTCCCCCATCCCAACAGAATGGCAGGCCCCAAAGAATGGTTACATAGGCAAGCAAAGCATAGAAAGGGAAAAGGGAAAAGAATACATTTCTTTGGGGACCCTGACAGCACCTCTACCCCAATGAGTATCCAGACACATTATCATGACAGAGCATATAATAAGGAATAAGTCAACATCCAATTCCAGCACATAACTGCCAGCATATAAACCGCATATAGGAAAGTCAGAACTCAAACAATAAGAGTTTGTGATATGCAGATATATTTCAGGGAGAGAAATTACAATATTATGATCTGTGAGCTTCTTGCAAGGGAGACACTTTCCTAAAGTTTCTAAGACACGAAAGGGGTTAGTATAAGTACTGACAAGGATTGAGATCCATGTTTTGAGTTTTGTGAATAAGAGGTTGACACAATATGGATTAGCAGTTACCAGTACCTTTTTCAAGAGTTACTTAGGCTCACATCATAATAGGGTTTCATCATCAAATCTTAGAACTTCTTAACTGCATTGCTACTCCCCTCTTTCTTGCTTGCTTTTTACTTCAATTTTAGGTGTCTCATGTCTCTGAATCATTGCTCTTCAGGTCCACTCTCCCATAGATTCATCATACAGAATCTGTTCCTTAAAATATTGTGACTGTGTCATGGTTCTGACAGACAGAGGCGAATAAAGCAGAACTCCGAGGCTTACAAGTTCCTCAAAGTACATGTTTATTAGTTACAAAGTATCAGCATGGTCAAAAGTGAAACTAAGTCTGGATACACAAGCAACAATTTCCCAATACAAAGTTAAATGTCCCACCTTCAAAAGCTATGTAAGCAACTATGTTCCCCAATATGATTATTTGGTGGGCTTTTTATGAAACACCCAATCCCTAGTCTTGGGAGCAGCTGATGACCTTGGTTCCCATGGGACAAAAGATTATTTTGACTAGCAAAGCACCTGGGCACCCCCCCCCTCCGTTCTATGTGGCAACCTAGAATGAGAAGGAAAATGGCTGCAGCCATGCTCATTTGTAGAGTTGACAGACTGTATATTTTCTTGTTTATAACTAGCTGGCAAGTGTTCATAATCTATTCCACTATTTGCATCTAGAAGTACCCTGACTGGCTTACAACCCTTTATCTCCTGTTTTCTATTATATAGTTTGCTTGATTCTATTGTTGTATATCAGATGATGCCTGTGTGCTGAATCTGTAGTTTATATTGAAGAGATGTAGCCAATGAACAAATAGTTTGCTTTTTCTTCTCCATGACTGTGTTTATCCAATCCAAACCTTGCTATGATTTCAATTTCCATCATTGCTTCAATTTCTGTATTTCCAAATAACTTGTTTTTCTTGATGTGACATCTCATTCATTTTACAGTTTGCCATGGCATTCTATGATGTCTTCCTCCATTGCATTGTAGCAGATTATTACATTCATGTGCAATGTTGATATTTTTACAAGATAGTCACTAATTGCAATCAACATGATTCCACCATTTATTGGTTTATAGACAGTAGAGAATAAGAAATATGATCTTCACAGAAATAGGCAAGAAACATTACCTAGGCCAGGGGTAGGCAACCTTGGCTCTTTTATGACTCGTGGACTTCAACTCCCAGAATTCCTGAGCCAGCATGGCTCAGCATGGAAACCTCTCCATTTCTCCTCAGCATGGCTGGCTCAGGAATTCTGGGAGTTGAAGTCCACAAGTCATAAAAGAGCCAAGGTTGCCTACCCCTGACCTAGGCAAAAGAGTCTGAAATGTTTTTTAAAAATTGTAGAACAACAAGATAACATTTGGAAGTGGCTAAGACAGACATTTTCTTAATTTGCTGAACTATAGGAAGAAGGAGGAGGTACAGCACGATTCATCTTTCAAAATTCTGTTATTATAGCCAATCCCAATAAAAGTAGTTTTAGCTTCTTGTGGAGTTGATTTCCTTGATCAAGTCTGCTTAGTGGGGCTGACATCAATCTTTATACATCCATTAGTATAATAATATATCTATACAAAATAAAGTTAAATTTATATATGCAAAGTTCAACCACTGAAGTTCACATACAGTATATGCCAGCACAATAGCTAGCTTTAAAATAAAAAAAAAATCTTGCTGGTACTTTTGTATTTTAATAACTTTCAGACTTCCCCTTTATCATTAATGCTAAAATAGTACAAATGCTAAGTGGTTTGCTTAGCATATAAAAAGTTGTTATCAACAGATTTGCATAGATATTTTGACTCGTAAAGAGTTGAAACTCTGTCTCTCTTTTAATGTCTATGGAGATTCTCAGTGATCCAGGTCATGGTTGTCCCAAAGGTGCTTTTTCAAAAAGCAACTGGATTTTCTTGGGTTTTTTTTTTAAAGACATTTTGTTTGTCATCCAAGAAATTTCTTCAGCTCTGACTGGATGGTGGGGAACGGGAGGATTTATATTCTTGCACACAGCTGGTCATTTGCATATTTTGGCTTCAGTTTGTAAACTTGGAGGTTTATCTGTGTCCTCTGGATCACCTGAGTAGTGCAAATGGGTGTGGAGCCTTTTTGGAACTGCTGAAAGTACTGTGTTGCAGAGATAGATGATGTTGTATCTCTCCCCCTCTGTTGAGAGAGGACTGGTCCTCTCTGTCCAAAATGTGGACTTCGCTGTCTTCAAAAGAGTAGCTTTTGTCTTTTAAATGCAGATGGACTCCCAGTTTGGACAAAGAGGAATGCTAGTTTGAAAACGGGGTCAAAGAGGCCATCTGTGTCAAAATTGAATAGCCCTGTCGCAACAGAGGGGGAGGGATACGACATCATCTATCTCCAGTCTACAACAGAGTCCTTTCAGCAGTTCCAAGAAGGCTCCACATCTATTTGTACTACTCAGGTGACCCTGAGAACACAGATAAACCTCCATGTGGCCTCAATGATTCTCTAAAAGAATGCAAATGACCAGCTGTCTGCAAGGAATATAAATCCTTCCATTCCCCACTATTCAGTCAGAGCTGAAGAAGCTTCTTGGATGAGAAGTGAAATGTCTTCAAAGAAAAACAAAAAAGTCCAGTTGCCTCTTGAAAAAGCTCCTTTTGGATGTTTCCCCTCTAAGTTTCCATTTCCTGTAAGTTCTGAGCAGGCTAGTATAGTGTATTTTGCATACTGTGATGTTGCATAGCAGATGGGTTCTGCAATCTCTTTCTGCACAGCAGTAACTATGGATGTTACATTCACAAATTACATTAAAAACCCAATCCTGATATACCTATATTTTCTTTAAAACTAGGCTATAGTATTCTTGGGAGTAAACCATAGCCCTGGACCTGATTTGTATTTTATTTATTCTATTATTTATAAGCTTATTTTTTTTCATCTGTGAAAATAGTCATTTCAGGAATAGACTCCAAATATGACACTATTTTCAGATTTGTGTTAGCGAGAGTGGCTTAAGATTCTGACAATGACTTTGCAACAGTATATCCTAAGATGCAATAAGATACATTAGTGCTATAGATCCATTTCTTTATTGGGATTATGCCAGCATAATTTATAACTATAAATAGGAATAAAGAATAAAAAGTATACATACAGGACAATAAAGATGTGAATGGGAAAGAGACTTAAACTCTTAGGTGGTCTTGTTACTGCACGAAATTGTATTCTGCAAAAGAGGCTGTATTAGTATTAGTTAAAAATATCCAAAACATATCACTGTTCCTCTCCTCCTGCTTCTTCTACATGGTCATAATAGCATCTAATTAAAATTTGAAATCAACTATTAGTGATTAAGAACATACTTCAGAGAAAATGCCCACAAAGCAGACCATTCTGATGATTAGAAATGCTTCCTCAAATTTCATACAGTGTCAACTTGCAAGTTGGCTAGGACTTACGGGACTTAATATATCTGGATGGTACCATCTGAAGGAAAGCAGTTTGAAACTCTCTTCTTTTACTGATTGCTTTGCTCAGAGCATGGCATGGAATCCAAACCCCATTATTCTAATTTTATTTCAAGAGTAATCAAATGTCAAATCATAGAATATTGAAACATTCCACTGAGATGAGACTCCTTTGCTAAACCAAGTGAGCCAAAATATATTAAACAATTGTTTTATGTTCTCTCTTTGGTAGCTATAAGGATCTCCCTTTTTCATCTCCCTTTGGTGTATCTATTAATATACTAATGATTCTGCAGAATCTTTCTTGTGTAATAAGCATAGAATCTTCTAGCTGATGAGAACCAATTCAAGAAATTTTGCTGACTGACCAAGCTACTTTTGTACTTGAGGCAGAAAATATATTTTCCTCTCTGGGGAAATATAATAATAATGAGGATGATTCCAGTCCCTGCTTTAGCACCATAAAGTGATATTAAAGCGGAAGTGGTATACCTAAGCAAGTAGCAGAAAAAAATTGGGAAGCTGGGATATTGACCTTGGTGCAGAGTTCCTTAATCCTTTAGCTGTGCTCCTGTCTTCTGCAGAAAACAAAAGTTGTTGTTAGAAAATTGAACCTGTACCCATTTGTTGTCCTCTGGACTGTTTGTTTTATTGTTGCTTAATTTTTTGCATTCATTGCATCAAGAAATTCTGATGGAAACAGTTGCAGTCACTGTCATTCCTTTTCTAATGGAATGCCTTGGACAAATATGAGGGGCAAGTAAACATGATCTGTAGTAGTAATATGACTCTATACTCCTGCCCAGGTTAGAATAAAATTGTACGTGTTCAGTGCAATCACAGTCTAAACAAAATCTAATGTCAAAAACAGAGAATTCAAGAGAGAAACAGGCAACAGGTTGATCAAGGCTAGTAAGACATCATGCTTGAAACCAACACTCTGAACTTTTCCAGTAGAATATTTCCTACTCATTGAATCTTATTTATAATTAGTTCATTAGTCATGAAGGATTAAATTTATTTAAATTTAAACAATTAAAGCACCCTTTCCCAACTACATTTCCCAGATTGGGTGATGACTCCCTTATATTTTAATATGAAAAGGAATATTGCACGCAGCTTAAGGGAATAGGAATATTCAAAGCAGTTTAAGGGTACTTCCAAGGGAAACATTAATATAAGCATATTTATTGATTATTTTAAAGTCACATTTGTCCCAGTAAAAATAAAGTTGTTCAATCATTCAGTCACTCAGAATTTTTCAGGACTTACATACATACATAAGAATTTTGATTGTAATAATAAAATCCAATGCAAACTAAGCTTAAAGAAAAGAGAATAGAAAGAAGTAAAAAGTGCAAGAAAAAAACAGGAAAGAGAGAAGAAAAAGAAAGTAGGAATATATTAAGGACAGAGAAAAAAAAATCATAAAGAGGTAACTTTCAATCTTCATCACAAGTATAAACAAATTTAGTTATTCTTCATTCCCCTCTAAGATTACAAATATCTATCTCTTCATCCCATAACCCATCTGTATCAATAAACACAACCACAAAACATCACGTTTTCAGTCTTGATGTCAGAAGAAAGTCTGTAAAGAGTTGCCAGAGATAACTAAGTATCTCGTTTAACTTTGATGAATAAATCAACATTATATTCCTCCCCTTTGCTTCTAACAATCTTAAATTTTAGTTCATTCAAATATTGTTGTAAGACGTGATTTCTCTTCATCTCTTCTTCTTTATGCCATTACATAGAATTCTTCAAGAGTTTAACAAACCACTTTTGTACCATAAATACAGTAGGAAAAATTATCCAGGTCACACTTTGGTTTGTCATTTGCATTTTAAAAAAAAAATTATAAAGCCTCAGCCAATTTCTTTTGTAGATTCAGTAAAGCATCCTTTTTTAGAATCATTCTCTTGGTCTGTTAGTTATAAATCCACTTCCAATGTCATCTCTATCTTGTCAGTTAAAATTTGTTCTACATCATTTCTTCAATAACATCATTTGGACATAGTCTATCTATAGAAACAGTTATCATTACTGATATAGTTGATATTGTGGCTAATATTTTCTGATTCTATTCTTCAAACAATTTTTACTATTATAATTTTTTTGAAAGTTCT
Organism: Azemiops feae; assembly: GCA_023970755.1. Lineage (NCBI taxonomy): Eukaryota > Metazoa > Chordata > Lepidosauria > Squamata > Viperidae > Azemiops > Azemiops feae. The sequence continues at coordinate 2,704,309 of JALGBA010004283.1, forward strand.
AACAGGTTTGCTGTTTGCAAGGTTTGTTAATCTTTCTTCTATTAAAAAAATAGTCCTTTCTAGATTACAGTCTTTTAAATAATGGCTTCTTGAATACTTGTAAGCACATACTTGTACCAACAGTGATAGTACTGAATCACCTTGTCCCTTGGTGACTTCTTTTTCAATTGCCTTAAATTTTTCCAAGCATCAAGATCTTCTCCAGTGACGTTTTAGCTTCAAGTGCTTCCAGCAAGCAATTGGGTTTTACTTCATCTAGTATTAAATTAATTTGTTCCTGCAGTTCAAGGTGTTTTCAACCATATTCTCCAGCATAATTCAAAGGCATCAATTTTCAGCTTTTCTAATGGTCTAATTTTATAGCTCTATGTCACAACTTGACAATATGTACCTTTATTTTTAGTGTGATGCCTCCCTGCAGTTTCTATTTTGTCTGTTTTTAAATAATTTTTCACATGTAGCAGATCTCGCTACAGTCATCCAGAGAGAGAGAGAGAGAGAGAGAGGGAGGGGGAGGGGGAGAGAGAAAGAGAGAGAGAGAGAAAAAAAAGAGAAGGAGAGAGAGGGAGAGAGAGAGAGAGAAAGAGAGAGGGAGAGGGAGAGAGAGAGGGAGAGAGAAAGAGAAGGAGGGAGAGGGAAGGAGAGGGAGAGGGAAAGGGAGAGGGAGAGAGAGAGAGATCATCTTTTACATCAGAAAGTTCCAGGTCTTTTTCCAACAGAAGTCTTTCCTTATTCTTCCTTCAAAATTAAGCTTCATTGTTATGAAAATAAATAAGTCATATTTATTTGTCCTCTCATGGCACCCAAAATCAGCTGCCTAAAATGGCTACTTTAGGCTGTCCTGTGAAATGACCAGCTTTGACACTTCACCTTACAAAGCAGGACATGGTAAATACGCTTAGATGATGAGTCATCAATTTTTGCACTGATCCACTTTCAAAAGAACACTTCTAGAAAAGGCTTATGCAACAATGCAATAATTTCTTTCGGAAACAAGAAAGTAGAAATTTCTTGCCAATCATTCAGGACAAGAAGATTAACAATGGAGGAAGAACTTCAGACACCTAGAAGAAGAGGTATGGAGGGCAGAAGATACACATACCTAGGAAGAGGTTACTTATTTTTTGTTTAGCCTCTATTGGAACTAATTCTAACATAATTAATAAGATGGAAAAGATGAAGGCCATTTATGCTGTTGTCATAGGAAATACAATATTTTGGTAACTGATTCTGATCCAATTGATGGAGAAAAAAATTAACGTACCACTTCCATAGTCAGACCTGTCTTTGTTCCTCAAAAAAATTTTTTTTTTCATTTTATTTGAGAAGCGAGTATTATTTAATTTTGTGTTTTTTAGAATCACAGAATGGGAAATTTGTATTTTGTAATCTTCATTAAATGCCAAGATCTATACATTTAAAAAAACAACTGTACATTTGGGGAAGGGAAATATATTTTTGTTTAGAACGTTTCTAAAATTGTATAAAATCTACATAGCTTATAGATACTAAAGTTAACTGTAACTCATGGTCAACTTTTGAACAAACCAAGTAATTTTATCTGAATAAACACTCTAATCATTAGAACAGACTAATTTTTAGTGGCCATGGCTGCCTTTTCCCTATCTTTCCTTTTGCTCAACTTTCTCTATTGCTAATTCTCATCTTTTCCAATTGATTATTTCATAGATCGTCATATTGTTTGGTTCATGAATAGGAAGTGTATTTTATTATGGGCCACGATGGGCATTGCCTTTGTGCTATTCCTAGCCCTTGTCTCCCAGAGCCTCAGAAATGGTAAGTTTGATTAGAAAGAAGCAATTTTCCATTAGAATACATTATCCACTTTGCATGTCCTGCTGCGTTCTGGGGACTAGAGGTAGCAACAACAGAAAAGAGGTTATTGATTTGAGAAACTTCTATTTAATGTGTGAAGTGTATCTCTAGATAATTATTTGAAGCACCTTAAAAATTACCACATATATTATATCAATAAACATTTGTTGGCATATATTATGTCAATAAACATTTATGTGAGGGATCTTTACTGCTCTCTGAGCTTTGTGATGATGTTACCTGGTTTAGGTAATGAAACATCTGCAAAAAAAACCCCACCGAACTCAGAGAGCACCAAGGACACCTTATTTCAATCCTGAGCTACAGATATTTTCCTTTATTGAAACATTTATGTCTCTGGCTTTAGTAAGTATTCAAAATGTCACAAAATGTTACTTTTGCTGCAACCATTTAACACAGTTGTTCCCTCTGGAATTTGATACTGGAAATTGTGGCTATGGAACAATATTCACATAGTAGTAATTGCATAATTAGTTCACGTTAAAATATGTTGGTGTATGTTAAGATAAAAGACTGAGCTATCCCTTATCTTTGCCTTCATATAAATTGCTTATGAGAGTAACTAATTATTCTTATTACTTAATTGGAGAGCAAAGGAGTCCAAGTATAACTTCTCATGGGGTATTTTGTATCATGTACCCCAATACTGTATATTTTAATGATTTCAATGCTATTTTAATTTTGGCCATCTTTAAAACAATTTGGTAATGAGAAATTAAATAATGGAATTAGAAGTTTGTTTTTTTAATGCCAACATTTTTTCTGTTGATACATTTTTTAAAAATGATATGACTGTGATATTTGTTTGCAGTTTAGTTCCAATTAATTAGCCTTTATGTCTCTTATTTTTATTTATGATATTATCAATCAAATGTACATAAGCCTGAGATTTGCTGTACACGAAGGATTAAATATTTCATTTATTCATCCATCTATCCATAAATGAATAAATGACTAGGATTCAGATGAGACTGTTATCTCCTAGATATAGTACAGAAATTCCTTGCTTTTCCAGCCAAATATTTTTTAATCCAGACAGCTATTAAAGCATAAAGTTCAATACAGACTGTGGAAGCTATTGCCAGACAAGAAAAAGAAACAGTCTCTGAGAGTGTATAAACCCTCACAAAACTTCATAGCTTGGTACATAAAGTCAAGATCATGGCTTTCTCATTCTGATTACTAATGGGAAAAATACACATGACTTGTAAATGTGATGCTGTATGATTTGCACTCCAATAGTTAGACAGTCCTGTAGTTGCATCAAAATTACATATGAATCTTGTCTGTTTATTCAGTATACCAAATCCTTACTGATCTGAATTACAAATTGAAGCCAAAATATGAGAGTTTCTTACACAATCTTGTCCCAATTGTTTCATTTAAGTAAAATATTTTCTTTATTTCCCAAAACTGCCTATGGTGCTAAATGCACATTTCCAAAGACAGATGGTTCAAAAGCCCATCTGCTGTGACCTCTGTTATGAAAGATCTTTAAGGTAGAAGGCTGAAAAAAAAGCCTCTTTTTCTCATTAAAAAAAAGTTCAGGCATATTCTGTTTATTTTGTTATTTACTCATTTGAAAGCTCCTTCTCAAAATCTTAGTTCTGTAGAAACCTACCTTTCTGCTGGAAAAAAATGTTGAAGAATGTGGAGTAATCAGTGATGGATGTCTATGGAGATTCTCAGTCATCTTCTAGGTCATAGTTATCCCAAAGATGCTTTTTCACGAGGCAACTGGACTTTCTTGTTTTTCTTTGAAGATATTTTGCTTCTCATCCAAGAAGCTTCTTCAGTTCTTCAGAGCTGAAGAAACTTCTTGGATGAGAAGCGAAATGTCTGCAAAGAAAAACAAAGTCCAGTTGCCTCATGAAAAAGCACCTTTGGGATAATCAGTGATGGCTCATTCATTTCATGTTAAGGTCATTTTTATGACTAAATTTGAGTACCCCTTGCTAGAAGGGTGCAAAATGGAGAAAAGGTTTGATATTCAAACTAATAGTTTTTCCTTCTGTCTAGAGTCAGAAATCTCCAAAGATATCAACAAGCAGAACAGAAAATTATCATTATTAAATAATAGTAAGTCCTTCTCTTATACTTCTTAAACAAATTGTTTGACCCAATTCTCTTTTTTCTTTTTGTTGTGAAGAGTCCTGTAGTATTAGATACTACATTTGAAAAATATGTATATAAATAAAGTTATCAGCATGGATCTTGAAAAAACACACCAGAAAACATTGAATCACCGAAAGAATTGCAAGATGGAGACCTTTTATCTGCAGGGATTAGCGGTCCACAATTATATAATTCAGCTGACAGGTGCCCCTCTTTTATTGATTACCATATAATTTGGAATAGAAAGTTAGGAGTGGGTGCTCCATGTATAATCTCAACCAAGGGAGCAAGTCCTTTTCTGAATCATAATCTGCATTGAACAGCATTTCTACCATTCTCTAATTCTGTGAATCCAGTGTGCAGTTACAGGAAAATGAAAGGGAACTAGACAAAAAAACCCAAGTGCTTGCGTACTGGAGGGACCCAGGCCATCCCCCCACTTATGACCTGTGGATTCCCTGCTGCCTCAGTGATAGTGAATAACTCTATATGCACCAGTGAAGATCTTGCCTAATACTGAACTACTCATTGGGAGGCTCCTCATTCAAATCTTGCTTCATTCCTGAAAGGATGAAGGAAAGAATCATTAGACAGCCTTTCTCAGAAAGCCCTAATGTGGAAATGAATAACAACATGTTGAGTTGTTAGACATGACAAGTGGCATTTGCCTGTGACAAGCATGAAAACACTACTGTGTACCATTGTTTATTAGTGGACATAGTCATGAGCTTAGGTTCAATTTTTTTTATTAAGTTTCAACAAAGGACAAAATACAAAAAAAAAGGAGTTAAGGAAAAATAAGGTTAAAGAAAAAGCAAAATCAGGCCTGCAAAAGAAAGAAAAAGAAGAAAAGGGAGGGAAAGAAGAAGAAAAAAAGAAGGAAAAAAGAATGATTTCAAATTTTGTTTGGTACAGATACAGCTATAAATACATTAACTTCTTACTCGAAAATTGAAAATCCCAAAATTAAATGTTCATTTCATTCAATTTCTAGCAAGAAGTCCAATAGTTTGTTTCCAAGTAGAAACCAAGTTAGACAAAGTGTTTTCTTTAATTAAACTAGTCACTTTCACCATCTCAGCCAATTCCATTAGCTTCATTATCCACTCTTCTACTGTAGGAATTTGTAAATCCTTTTATCTCTTTACAAAAGCCTTGCTGGGCAATTATTAGCACTCTTAGACAGGGAAACCAACTGACTAGTGGTATGAAGTTGTAATTAAAAACATCTCAAAGATAGCAAGTTAAGGAGAACTATTTTAGGGTAATAGGGAAAAATGTGAAAAGAGAGAATGTCTTCAAATGTGTTTGTACAGTACTTGGTGTCTTCATAACAATCTGTTTTGAGATTCATCACAAATGACAGACCAGAATATTCCAGTAAGTGAAGACAGACCTTCTCAGTCAAGGGCCTCAGATATGTTTTGGAGGAGAAATCTTAAAATTCGGAGGCTGAGATGACTGAGAACTCCACGAATCGTGATCCCAACATATCTAACAGATATCAAGTTGGGAATTACTGCTGGTCTTGAAAGATTTTTTGCACTACAAGCTTGATTTTGGATGCTCCTGCCTTTTCTGAATCCAGCTGTATACCTGGTCACTTGCATTCCATCTGTTGTTGAAGTTTGGATTGGAAAAATTTAACCATTATCTTCCTAGCAAATGAAATAAATTTAATCATTGGATCTTGTGAGCAATGTTTTGTAATTACAGTTTTTTTTATTCTGGAATAAAACCCAATCTTTTCTAGTCCCTTGGCCACTGCTGCATTTTCCATACTTGCTTTCAAACTTCAAGTTATGTGTTAAGATTGTAATATTTTAAATAGGGCTTCTAGTATTTCATCAGATTCTGCAGCTTTGTTTTAGCAGTATTCTCTAAACCCCGTTTAATCTTATTTCCCAGAATGTTTGGCTTTAGTTTTTTTCATGCACCTTACAAGATAGTTCAGGACATGAAATTTTGTACTAAAATGTACAAGTAACTCTAGGTTAAATAGAGTGGCAGGCTTAGCTGTTTGAAAGGATGTTATGAACTGTTATAATGAAATTAATTGTTGATTAGAGTGGCATCTTCTACTTCTTACTTGTAATGACAAAATTGAATTTCAGATTCTGGAAAATTGGGTGAAATTGCTAATGATATCAAACAACTGGGTGGAGAGTTAAGCACTTTCAAAGGTAAGAGATATCATTCTTAGTTACACTCTCAAATTATGCATAGTATTTGCATGTTATTCCTGAGCATCTACTTTAGGGGACTCACATGCTGACATCTCTGCCAGATGTGTGCAGACTTTTACTCAAAATCAGGGACCTCCTAAGAGATCTGTAAGTTTGTCCTTGGGCATTAATATGTTATTACTCTAATATTGCTATTTTTTGTTCTTTTTATTGTTTCTGATGGTTTAAATCTTATGCTTACCATTCAGAGTCACAACTGGTAAGATGGGCAACTATTGAATGAATGAATGAATGAATGAATGAATGAATGAATGAATGAATGAATGAATGAATGCCCCCTCAACTCTTTCAACCATGTCATTGTAATATAAAAATCTCCAGGGGCCAGGACAGAATCCTGTGGCTTTGCATTCAATTCTTCCTTCTAAACTGAGATAGAGTCATTAACAAGCACTCTTTAAATACAGCCATTCAGCCAACTAATTTGTTAGGTGCAAAACCATCTAGCCTTCAAAAGTATCACTAACATCCTGAATTCAGATCAGAAGTATATGAGCAGCCACTATTCTTTCAAGCACCTTGAACAGGATCATAAATATACATTGCAAGAATTAACTTTTTTTTCTTAGTTTATTCATCAGTTTCATCATCCATTATTTGTCTTTAGCGTTTTAGCTTTCTTTATTTTATGTGATGTTATTTGATTGTTGTATATTATTTTTATGTGATTCCGGGAAATTGATGGAATTCCTGGAATCACATAAAACCAATAAAGCTTGTAACAGATACATTAAATAAGATCAACTGTCGTGTGTATATATTGGTACAGACCCCTGAACTAATCAAAACAATATTATGGGATAGTGCTATATGTACCATATTGAGTCTTGCAATATATACTATAATATATAAAGTGTATTATCCTCATGCCATGCTACCTGTAGGCATCTGGCTGACCACTGTGAGAACAGAATACTGGACTAGATGGACATTTAATCTGTTCCAAGAAATTACTCTTTTTAACAAAGGTATATATTATACCAGTAAAACATAAGATTATGTGGAAGAAGGATTTTCTAGGCTAAGGTGTCACTGTTACACTTATTTGCTAAGTCTGGGAGTTTTCTCTGTTTCTCAGCTGCTTTGGCAAAGAACTGGAGTTTGAGACCTTCTGTGCTGGAAACACTGGCAGAGCTCAAAAGAGAAAATGCTAGAATTGCCGAAGATGTGATGCAGATCCTGGACGCAGTAGGTAACTTCACGGGTGAGTAGTTCGTAGCCACAGAATAGGGTTGTGGACTGCTGTCAGCCCTTTAAGATAAACCAAGACAGGAAACAGGTTCTATGAAAATGACTGGAACTCTGCTTTATATTATAGCAAGAGAATCTTTGAAATGTAAGCTGCCCAGAGTCATTGACTGAGATGGACAGCTATAAAAATTTGAATGAATGAATGAATGAATGAATGAATGAATGAATGAATGAATGAATGAATGAATGAATGAATGAATGAATGAATGAATGAGTGAATGTATTGAAAGCTTGGCTGGTTTTTTTTCTTCCCTCCCTCTTAAACCCCGGGGAGTTAAGGAAAAATCAGTTTGCGATATTTTTATTGTTTTCTTCATTTCCTGGACTTAAAAATGTTTTTGTTAATGTCACAGCAGTTTCTGCAAGGTAATCTCTGTGGATACAGCTGTGATTGTATTGCATTTTCATCTCTCTTCTTTTCTCCCAGTTTGATAAAAAGAAATATCAGCCCTTTCATTTAACCATTTCACATTTTATTAATATAGGATGTGGATATAACGATGGCTACCACCTGATTTGCTTTAAAGAAATTAGTCAGATTAATAGAAGGAAGATTTTGTAGTCTTAAGAACTAAATGGAAATCCCAGGCTATGTTTTCCAGTGACTCTCCCAGAGCTGATGGTGAGAGCTGCCCAGTGTGCAAAGCTCAACTAAGGAAGCCTCTGTCCACATAGATGATGATGCTGTTGGTGCTGCAACATGTGCCCCGGTGCCTTCTTTTGGGCCACTTGTTTGATCTTTTTCATACTGCTTTTATGAACGAGATGCCACCAGATATCTCTTATTCAGAAAGTCTGTCCCTTAATCAATCAATCAACTATCTATCTATCTATCTATCTGTCTAACTGTCTTCTGTCCTGCATGTCCTGCTGTCTGTCTGCTGCCTGCCTGCCGCTGCCTGCCTGCCTGCCTGCCTGCCTGCTGCCTGTCTGTCTGTCTGTCTGTCTGTCTGTCTGTGTCGTCGTCTGTCTGTCTGTCTGCTGTCTATCTATATACTATCTATCTATCTCACTTGATGTTTCCTGCTGTTGCCTGTCTCTCTCTCTAAGGATGTTCTACTTCCAGCATCCACAGATCTTGAAAGAGTTACCTTAATGTTTTTGGCTGTGATTTTTGTATTTTTGCAGGATGCCCAACTTTGCTGACATCCTTTTTTCCTATTTTGGTTTTCAAACTGACTTTAAACCAATGCCCACCTCTTTTCACAGATACAACCAGGGTATAGGTCTTTCTGCTCCCATATTTTCTTTATTTGGAGAGAAGCTACAGCTTCCTTACCCACTCACCTTTGTCTTTCCAACTCATCCAATTCTTATATTTTTTGAATTCCCCAAGACATTTTCCCCACTCTTTTCCTGCCTCTCTACCCCCTTCCATTGTTTTATTCTCTTTTTACAACAGGTAACTACTAGATACAACTCTATCATCCTTTGGCTGGTTTCTAGGGGTACTTTTGCATCCAAACTGTCCATTGTGGGGAAGGAAATGTAAAAGCTGCTCTAGTATCCATCTCCTCTATTTGCGACCTCCTGGGTCTTGTTCTCATGGCCATTTTCCATCCAGATCAAGCATTTCTATAATGATATTTTTTTAACCCAAGCATCAGGACTTCATTTTTCTAATTGTTCCAATCTTTCTTTTGGATTAATATCCAGCTGAGGCTGCCCAAAGAAGGAGTAGCGTCCTTGCAGCACAGAGCAGCAGTGCTCTCTCTGCCTCTTCCAACTTTATTGCTGTAGTATGGGCTCTGGTTTGCTATCTCATTTCTCAGGCCACTAGCTGGGCTAGGCCTGCAGGATATGAGGTCTCTTTAGCCAAATTCTCTCCTTCCAGTATCCAAGTTTTCCCCCCCTTTTCATTATAGCACTTGAGGGTCTTCCTTGAGTCTGAGGCAATCCCTAATGCTGACAACTGTCATGGATTCTTTCAAACCACAATTAATCAGATAGGACCCCAGACTCAGTGAAGACATAAAAAGCACTTCAAAGTAGGGTAATTGTTTGTTGGTTTGTTTTAATCCCTTCAGTAGTGGAGGGACGTTTTGTAAGAATAACTTACAAAAGGAACTGCAAATTGTGCATGTCTTCAACTATTTTTAAATCTGGTAATGTACTTCTGGAGTTCTGTCTACATCTATCTATGGCCTTATAGTATTCTACTGCTCTTATCTAAGCATAAGAATCTATGTCTTATGCTATGTTATACCTATTGTTTTAATCGCTTATACTGGATCAATATTATTAAAGCTATATTGGTTACAATTAGTTTATTTTCTGTAGCCTCTTATATTTACTTTTAATGTCCTACTTCACTACAGGTAGTCCTTGACTTACAGCAGTTGTTTGTGACATTTTTGAAGTTACAAAGGCTGAAAAAAGTGACTTATGATGTTTTTTACGAAACGACAACATAGGGAGACCTTTGCAGCACTCCATGGTCACCATGATCAAATTCAGACGCTTGGCAATTGACTCATATTTATGACAGTTGCAGTGTCCCGGGGTCATGTGATTACCTTTTGTGACTTTCTGACAAGTGAAGTCAATGGGAAGCCAGATTCACTTAACAACTGTGCTTACTAATTGTTGTTAAGTGAATCACTAAACTGCAATGATTCACTTAACAACTGTGGCAAGAAGGTCAAAAAATGGGACAAAACTCACTTATCAATGTCTCACTTAGAAACAGAAATTTTGGGCTCAATTGTGGTTGTAAGTCGAGGACTATCTGTATACTTCATATTTCTCTACAGTATTCCATATGTACAACTATATTTCTTTATTGTTCACGTCTTTATTTCTTTGCTACTATTTTGATATGTCCACTATTGTGATTCTCTATAGATTGCAGACTCCTTCTGTATAGCGTTAGTCAGTTATATTCTCTGTTCGGGTTTTCTTTTCTATTTTGGTCCATCATAACCTTATTTCCTTCAACACAGCCATGCAGTGCAGCTCTTGCACATTTTTTTGCATGTTTGTAAAGATGAAGCCTTACTCTTTTCCTCTTTGGAGTGTGCGTGCTCCAGTCAAAGAACACTTTCTCTCTTCAGGCTAAAAGAGCACTCGCCTCACGCCCAAGTCTCACCTCATTTACCCAGCTGCTGCCGCTTTTTCCATGGCCTCTTCTTCAGCAGGATTTGGCTTTTCCTGCTGAGTGTTTGGCTTGTTTGTTCACTGTGACAACTGTGGTCACAGAGCAACAAGGCACATATCCTCCTTCTCTCCCCTCCACATCAAAGATATGAAATATGGCTGTTTTCCAGTCTAAACTTTGGCTGATTGTGTGACAAAAGCGAATAATAATAACGTTTTCAGACTTGTCTAGAAAAAAACCTGCCTGGCACTGCCTGCCTGCTGCCTGCCTGCCTGCCTGCCTGCCTGCCTCCTGCCTGCCTGCCTGCCTGTCTGTCTGTCTGTCTGTCTGTCTGTCTATCTATCTATCGATCTTCAATTCATCCTAATTACAGTAGCAGATACTTTCTGCTAGCTGATGACTTCAACATAATATGTAGTAATACTTTCCATATTCTTTAACCATCTGCAGATACGATCGCGAAGTTCAATATTTTTATCCATTATTTTCACTTTAAAATTGAGAAGTTTTTGGTGGAGAACAGAGAAAAGTTAAAGATAACATATCCCCAGTAGTGATGAGGAAAGTAAGGCTGAGCCAAGAAGGAATGGCATATCTTTTAGTAAAGGGTATTTTTATTTCTCTATCAATCCTAACTCCAATGGATGTCATGAGTCCTGACTGAATTCATTCATAAGTTCTTCTTCCATTATAGGCAATAAGGATCATATACCAGTGCCTTATTGCAATCTATAGAAAAGTACAGAGTTGCTATGGATGTACTACCTTGATTACAAGTAGCCCTGATTTACACAATTCATTTAGTGACCATTCGAATTACAACGGCACTGTGAAAAAAGTGACTTATGACCAATTTCTCACACTTATGACCATTTGGCAGTATCCCATGTTCACCTGATTTACATTCACGCTCTGCAAGGGTTCATATTTATGTACGTTGCAGTGTCCCCCTGGGGTACGTGAATCCCTTTTGCGACCTTCTGACAACGGAAAGTCAATGGGGAAACCAGATTCATTAACAACCGTGTTACTAATTTAACAACTGCAGTGATTCACTTAACAACTGTGGCAAGAAAGGTCATACAAGGGGGCAAAATTCACTTAACAACTGCCTTGCTTAGCAACAGAAATTTTGGGCTCAGTTGCGGTCATAAATTGAGGATTACCTATATAGACACAAATACAGTAGTATAGATCCCTGTACACATTGTAGCCATGAAATAATAAGTTAGCATCTTCTGTAAGTTTTATCCATGCGATTTCAAAAGAGGACAGATGAAATGAATTAAATACTCAAGCAGCATAAGGAAGCTTTCAAACTTATCATAGAGAAGCCGCCTGTAAAAACTATTTCACATGTGGCAATTTTCTAGTTTGATGTTTATCTTCACAATAACAAAATGTTAAGACAGGGATCAAGCCAAAGAATTCCTTTCTGAGACACAGTGAATACAATTCCACCAAAGAAACTGACACACAGGCCTCCCGTCTTACAAGATAAAAACTCTTCTGCTCCCCATCCTCTACTGCCAGGTTGGCCAGGGACAATCGGACCTGTAATCTAACATATTGAGAGGGCTATGGAGTCCTACAAAGCACCCCACTTCTCTCTAATTCTGCTCCCCCCCCCTTTTTGGACTATTTCAGAGGTATTCTGTACAACCTGTCCAGCTCACTGGCTGCACTTTCAAAACAGCTGCTACTTCTTTTCTTTCGAAAGCAAACCCTGGAAGACAGCTGAGCAGGCTTGTGAAAATGAAGATGCTCACCTGGTTATTTTGAACCATGGGATAGAACAGGTACATGTTGATTCTGCTTTTATCAAGACAAGGGGAGATGCGGGGGGGGGGGGGGGGAGGAGAATATTTTTGAGTTCCCAAAGGCGATATTTGAGAAATACAATTTCATACGTACAGAACTCTGGCTGTAAACCTTATCAGAGATGCCCTGTTCTTATTTAAATGCTGAAAGTAGCTTTCATTTCAGATTCAATTCAGCTTAGGTGATATGTTTCATGATTGCTTTGTTAAGCCTTTTTAATTGTAGCTTTTCAGTTCTCATAAGCAACCCTGTAAAAGGGGAGTGAGGATTTTTTATTTTTTTGCCTGGGGGAATCCACTATGATTTTCTATCTAGCCTGAGGACCACAGAACATTAATGATGTTCTGCTATTACCAGAGTGGGTGGAGCTGAAATGTTTGGCTTTTTCGTATGTGCTTTGGGGAAGGGGTAAAAAAACTATGGGTACAATTGGTGCTTTAAGTCTTGCAGAGCTTAAAACACACTTTTTCTACCTTAATTTTCCTTCCTTCCCCAAAAACACAAAAATAGCCTGGTGAAGCTTTCGCAGGGCTACTCAGATATTTTGGGGCCATAAGCGGTATGCTGGGGGGATCCTGTGGCCTACAATCATCGGGTTCTCTGTCCCGGATCTCAAAGAGCAAAACCAAGTGAAATGCTATAAAATAGCAAAACTGCTAAAACCTTAAGATCAGAAGGAGCTGAGTTAAAACCTTGAATTGCATATTTAAAAACACGTGGTAATAAACATTCTTTTATTGCCTGTCTAAATGGTCTGACTGGTAGACCAGAGGATGATAGATAGGCAGTGGAGTTTCTAACTAGGTGCTGCTACAGGTGTTATGAATTTTACAGGTGCTAAATGTAATGACTTGTTGATCAAGTGTATTCTCTGTATGCCCTGCTTATGTTTATCCTATCATAAATCAAAATTTCTAGTACATGATGAACATATTCCTACTTTCTATGGACAAAGCCATAACCTTTTCTCTTCTCTTTCTGGTAGAACTTTTTGATAAAAAATATGGACAAGGAGCAGGTGTTTTGGATAGGCTTGAGTGATGCTGACAGGGAAAACCAATGGATCTGGGTGGATAATACAACTTTATCTTTCTCGTAAGTAAATTTAATTATAATCCACCTAGTGGGAAAGTCAGTCAAGGGTTTGCATAGATAATATCTCTTGGAAATTGAGATTTGTAGATCCCAGAATACTGTAGAAGTACCTCCCTAATATGCAGCAAGCCATAAAGGATCATGAAAAAAAAAATAGTGCAATTGTCCATTTGGGCATCCTGTAGCAACAAATGACATGATTCCTTATATCTTACACTGTAAAGAGTATCTGGACAGAACGAGCAAAATCAAATGAATGAGAAGAGACATTTGTCTATTATCCATACATGTAACATCAGAACTGTAAAAATAGTTTCTTCATCCTCCAACTGACACTGAAAATATAGAACATTTCTGTACTAACAATTTATAGCATCAGCCAGTCATCACTGTGACTATACAAAGCCTGTTTTCATTAATGATATACTGCCAGGTGGTGACCAGATGATACATAAATAGGCATGGTGGAAGTGCTATCTCTCATGACAGTGATTTTGAACAGGACAGTGTGATTTTGACAAAATTAGAAAGCCTTCTTCTTGCAAAAACTCTTTACAAAATGGAAATTAATATCACCTTTAAATGATTACATGTGTAGTAAATTCATAATATTTTCTTGAATAGTTCATCCTATTTGGAAGGTCTGTTTAAATTCCACATATATTATATTTGTTTTGTTCTGTATATTGCATTTCCAGAAGTTGTGTAGCTCAGTAGTTAAACCCACTGGACTAGAAACTGGGAGACTGCGAGTTCTAGTCCTGCTTTAGACATGCAGCCAACTGTATTACTTTGCAAATGAAGGCAAGTATGCGTGTCCCAGGATAATGTTGCAGGATCCAATATGAGTCGGTCACCGGGACCAGAGATTTAGTCTTCCAAGCTTTCAGATTTGTGCTCGACCCCATTCTCAGGGAAACTCTCTCTTTATGTGTGCACTGTGCTGTGCTAGTGCATACTATTTATGTAGTGCGTGGTTGTGTGTGGCTTTTAGTTGTTAATTGGAGTGTTGATGGTTGGCTATTAAGTTGCTGGTTGTTGTTTCCTTGTGCTGGTGTGCCCTCGGCTCTTAAGTAACTTGTATGCTGGTGGTAAATCAGCACTCCTATTGATTGACATGGGACATATACTTCAAACATTTCCCTGGCTATTTTTGTGCCTGCTCAGCCAACAATCTTAGTAGCTGTGAAATTGAATGTGTGTTCTTGTTCGTTGCAATGTGAGGCTACCAATGAGTTTGGGGCTTCTCATCTAACACTCACCCCATGTTTTGCAATCTGGTGGTTAGCTTCCTCCCTGTCTGTCCTACATAACCACAGGGGCAATCCATGCAGGAAATCTGGTAAATTACATTACAAGTTTCTCCCACCTCTAAGCAATCTTTGTAATACATGATTTGTCATTGTATGGTAGTCTCTGGGTGGTGGGTGATGCCCATTTGCAGATCTTGGAAGCTGTGCTCTAGTGCTTCCAAAATGTTTTTGATGTATGGCAGGGTATGCCATATAGTTGGTCTTGTACCTCCCCCCCCTTAACTCCCCTGTATGTTGCGCAGGAATCTTATGATAAATGCTTGTGGGTATGTATTCTGTATCATTGTTAAGTAAGTTTTTCTCCATAAAGTGAAAGATATGCTTACAAATGAGTTTCATGTCAAACCCTTGGGTAATACTTAACCTCTTCCCTTTTTTGTAAACATTAGTCCTTAAATCTTGGATAAAAATAATCTATTTTTAAATAGATACACCTAGCAGAATAGCTCAAAAGCCAATACCTGTGTTGGTCTAAATAGGCAGGGCAGTCACTTTTCAATTTTTCCTTTTCCATTTGGCCTTCAGAGGGTTTAGAAGGCTCAGAAAAGACCTAATATATACTAAAATGTTTATGAAAGTACGGTGGAATAGGAGTGTTTTTGGGGGTGGGTGCCCCCAAGTCCATTTTGACTTTTGATGATTGCCTGGACAAAATCCATGTACTTTTCTTGGCAAAATTGTATGGTAGTCTCTGAGTGGTGGGCGATGCCCATTTGCAGATCTTGGAAGTCAAAATGGACTGTTAAGTGTATCCTATTTAAAAACAGATTATTTTTATCCAAGATTTAAGAACTAATGTTTACAAAAAAGGGAAGAGGTTAACCCAAGGGTTTGACATGAAACTCATTTGTAAGCATATCTTTCACTTTATGGAGAAAAACTTACTCAACAATGATACATTCTTGAGAAAAAAATTGTCCTGATGTCAGCATATATTTTTTTCAGATACTGATGTCAAGGAATTTTTTTTTCCCCCCAGAAGGAAGCATGTTTTGTTTTTTATCTTCTTTTCTTATTTTCATTTCCTCCTCAAACTTCTTGGAGCCTAAGTTAGATACACTGTACAAATTAATAAATGTGTGTGTCTTGACATAACAGCAGTTCCTCGTTTTCTCCCCTCTTTGCCTTTTTGAGAACTTTCTCTAACTTTGGGATCTGACCCTTTGTCATGTGGATTTACACAAATAGGAAGTGCTTTCAGACAAAGGGATATATTTCTCCCTCATTGGTATTTTTAGAAACTGAAGATTTCTAATGCAATTGGTGGGCAGGAAATTCATGACAAACTATAGAGTCTTGTTTGCATTCAAATGAATGGATGAAGAAATATCTCCCATTTTTCAACCTGGATAAAATTGAGGTTCTAAGGGGGAATGAAGAGCTGGGAATTCTGTATATTGTAGTTGCAGCCCATCTGGAGACTCTTGGGTTGACTGCCCTACATATCCTGGTTGATGTGCAGCAATCGGGACTCTGCACACAATTCCAAATGTAGTTTACACAATGACGTATGATACTTGCTGATTGGTTTCCTGCTACTGACAATAACCTTTTGCTGCCACCATTAGCTTTTGGGGGAAAGGTGAACCCAATAACGCTGGATCGGGTGAAGACTGTGCTACTCTGCGCTTCTCTGGGAAATGGAATGATGCCGCCTGTTCTGGAAACGAAAACTGGATCTGTGAAAAGAAATGCTAGCCATGGTCCTCTCCGCAGCAGCCTTTGCAAGCTTGAAAGAACCACTGGTATTATATTACCCTGGAGGTCTCCAGAATCATGTTCATATGACCTTTTTAAAAAGGCTTAAAGCTGAGGACTTTGCAGAAGCAGAGGCCTTCCTCCTCCTCCCCCAGCTTGTGTGTGCTCTCATTTTGAATATTGACTGCATCTTTTGCATTTCTCTTGGGATTCACAAACATACTGAGTCATAGAGAAATAACTGAGTGCAAACAGATCTTCCTTCCTTCCTTCCAAGTAAGGGAGCAACTGCCTGAACTGCACCTGTGGTCATGCTTGCTATTGTGTCCCAAGGGAGTTGGGTGTGCTGCTTGTGCATGATTGCTCTGATATTTGCTACTTAATGTGAAAAGTCAGAATATGTTTTTATGCTATTATGATTTTGTGTATGCGGGGGGAGGGGTGTCTAAGACTTCCTTCTTCCACATATATATGAGCAGTGTTGCTGTCATCCTGTAAAAGCTGCTTTCAGGCTGTTGGAGGTAAAACCACAGAAAAAACTCTTAACTCTTAACTTCTAGAGATTGCATGTCTCTTCTCTCTCCTCACTTCAGCCTCTATTGAAGTTAAGTAGCAGCCTCACTCAATGAATACTATTTTTAATCAGTATTTATTCTCAATAGATGCAAATCAAATATCTTGGCATCAGCTGCCAAAACTGTGTTTGTTCTCAGGTATCCTCAAACAAGTTGCCCAGGCAATTCTCTCCTCTCAGTTACTTTTTGTTTTACTCAGAAAATATGTACAAGTTTATAAACCAATAAACCAATTAAAGTAGAGAATTCATGTTGGTGAAAAATCATTAATGAATGAATGACAGACTATCTCAAGAAGGAATGATTAAACATCTGATCAAATACACTGTTTGGAAATCATATTTAATTTTTATTAAAATATAAATGTTATGTTAACTATATTAACCAATGTAAATTCAGTTTGTAATAGATGAAACTTGTGGCTTAACAGAAGTCTCATATTAATAACAATTCAACCAGACAGCTCTTTTTATTCATTTATTCAATTTCTGTTACATGTGCCTGTAGCTGTCACCATTTATTACAGCATTTTGCACCAGTTGAAATGTTTGAATGCTCTTCAAGGAAAGCCCCATGTACAGCATTTGCAGTAATCCAAGTGAGAGGTTACAAGGGCAGAAGTGATGGTGAGCAAGCCCTCCCAATCCAGGAATGGGTGCAACTGGGGCATTACTGGAAGGTGCTCAGAGGCTCTCCCAGCCACAGCTGCCACCTGCTATAAGTCTAGGAGGACCCCCAGATTGTGTACCGTGCTTATCTGGAATAGTACCACCTCATCCAGAATTAGAGATGGAAAAAACCTGGGTTGTGGGTCCAAATACCCACAACCGTTCCATCTTACTAGGGTTGAGTAGGAGCCCAGTTTGCCCCATCCAGACATGAACGGACTCTAGACACTGAGGTAGGGTGCCCACAGCACCCCTCAAGGAGCCTGGAGTAGAGATAGAAAGCTGAGTGTCATCTGTGGATCATCTCACCCAATGGCCTCATGTAGATATTAAATAGGAGAGGAGAGAGAACCAAGCTCTGAGGCACCTCACAATGTAGGGACCATGGCCCGGATCTCTCCCTGCCTATCAACACCAACTGGAATTGATCCTGAAGGAAGGAGGAGAACCAGCACAACACAGTGCTACTCACCCCAATTCCCAGAGCTGGCTTAGGCCACTGAGAGTCAGGAAAAACCAGGATGGATGCAGTATCTCCATTCTGCTCCCACCAGACATCATCCATAGCATGATCAATGTTGTGTTAGTCCCAGATCCTGGCCTGAACCCCAACTGAAAGAGGTCCAGATAATCAGCTTCATCCAGGATTCTTTGCAGCTGCCACACTCTCTCCACAAGCTTCCCTAAGAAGAGAAGATTATAAACTGGGGAAAAACTGTCCAGCCTAGTTGGGTTGAGCAATGGTACTTTGAGGAAGGGGTGCACCACCACCTCTTTAAGAGCTAGTGGGGTCACACTATCTTTCAAGAAGAAATTAAGTACCATCCAGATCCAATCCTGTGTCCCCTATAGCACAATTTTAACAAACCAGGAAGGGCATGGATCTAATACACAAGTGGCCGAAGTAGCATCTAAGAAGGCCTTGTCCCCTTCTTCAGGTTCCATGGGCTCAAACTCTTCCCAGATCATCTTGCAGAACATAGCCCCCACTCCCTCCACAGATTCTGCTTTAAAGCTGGAGTCCAACGTAGAGCAAATGTGAGTCACTTTGTCTGCCAGATGTGCAGCATATTCCTCAAAGCAACCCTTTAGGTGAACTTCAGTATTACTCCCTCCAAGGAGGAACCAAGTCACCTGAAACAAGGCCACTGGGCAGCTATCAGCAGATGCAACAAGGGCAAAGAAATAGAGATACAATGTTCCATTGCCCACTCTGGTTGAACAGTACATAGGGAGAAGGACAATAGGGGAGCAGTTTTGGCTTACTTGGGTGGACTGGCTCCAATAGTTAGAGATTGACGTGTGTTTTCTGGCAGGAATTTGAGAGTGGGAATCTATCTCTTACAGCACACATATATTTATCACATTTATGTCTTATGTTTAAGAATTCAAGCTTCCTGTCTGATTCCTATTTTATGCTCTAAAATGGGATGGGCAATAAGATAAGAACTTGTTCTTGGCCTCTCCACAAATTTTATAGCCAAATAAGGATTTGTATCTGGATGTGTCTCACCATTCTCCATATTAGTTCTGTGGTACATTTGATGGAAGCAGTCCTTGATCTTTTCTATCCACTGATATGACTGTACAATATGTGCTACAGTCAGTGGTGGGATTCAGCCAGTTCGCACCACTTCGACAGAACCGGTAGCTAATTTTTTGTTGCCCGGGCTCAGAATAGACTTCCGGAAGTGGCATCCACACAGAGAACCGGTTGTTCACATATTTGAATCCCACCACTGGTTTCAGTCAGTGTATGCAATTTAATAATCCAATTTCATTATTCAAAAGCTACAGTTGTTCTGTCTAGATTAATGTCTAAATTATAGTTCACCTATCATGCTAAGCTAAAATATGATTTGTTTGTTTTTCAATTAGCATGCTGCATAAACTAGCTACTGTGGTTTGTAAACTCTGGATTATGATTTACCATGTTTCCATCTTTTTGGGCATTACTGCAGGTTAACTTTTGTGAAAATAGCAAAACTGCCAAGTTAATAAGAAGCATCTTGTTAACAATACCAAATATTCAAACCTCTGACAGTATTTGCATAGTGGTACTCAAAATAGCTTTGCTGAAGTGAAATAACTGGAAGTAAGGGTTAGTGAACCCCGGTGAAGCTTTGACAACTGTAATATAGCAATAGAATACTTAATGCACCTAGAAGATTTGGAAACAGGTTTCTTCATTAAGATTCACACAGCCAGGAGGAATGGTTGCAAAGAATCAACATGCAAAAAGGCCAGCAGCTCAACTGCCAAATCGCAGGACAGCATCACAGCTAACAGGTAGGACCAGCCCTGGCTCTGATAGGACTGGACTGGAAGGCTAGAGATAGTGCATTCCTACCACAAGTGGGATGTCAGATCAGCCTTCTCCAGATGCAAGGACCAATCCCTAGGACTCTCATGGCCACGCTGTTTGGGAGATTCAGAGAGTTAAATAGTTGCATCTTGTAAAAGTGGTGAGACTGGTGAAATCTGATGAGGACTGTTTACACTAGAATGCATACTAAACTAAAAGCTCCTGTAGTGTACCAGAATAAGAGTAACATCTTGTGGCATTTCAAAAATGAAAATATGTTCCATATCGTGATCCTTTATCCTGCTTTGACAGATAAGTATTTCCCAATCCCATTTTAAGAATGGGATAAGCCTAAGGAGGACTATATACAATTTTGCAGAAAAAAACTAAAGTTGGTTGTCTATAGTCATCTCAAATTATTTTGCAACATGATTGCAAAATGTTGTCACATGCTATATGATCTGATTCAATTTTTGCCCATTAGTTTGTGTAGCATGTTAAGCAACTTATTTATTTATTAGATTTTTATCCTGCCTATTACTTTATAAGTAACTTAAGGCAACAAACATGCTTAATATTCCTTCCTCCTCTTATTTTCCCCACAACAATAACCCTCTGAGGTGGGTTGGGCGGAGAGAGTGATTGACCCAAAGTCACCCAATCGGCTTTGTTGCTGAAGGCAGAACTGCAACTCACTGTCTCCAGTTTCTAGGCCAGTAGCTTTACCACTACACCAAACTGACGCTCGTATGTGGTCCCAGTCTATATATTTATTATTTGGATAGATAAACTGACTTTCTATCCTTTGAGCTTCAGAAGAAAGTTGCTCAGTGCCTTTTCTAATAGAGGAAATGTCCATCCTGGTTTCAAGAAGCAAAATAACTAACTAATCCTTCTCTTCTCTTTTTGCTCTGATGTGCTTTTACTGGAGATGACTTCTTTCCTAAAAGGGCAGTTGTGCTAATGTTACATGGGCATGGGTGTGACATGTAACTGGACCTAATACTGAAAATGGTTAGTTATACGTGTCTTAAAAGCATGTTTCAATTTCCCTCCGACAACTGTGTCACACCTGCTTGGAATTGATATTGTTTCAGTCACAGATACAGAATCCCCAACCAGCAAGACTTCTTTCTCAAGCTTCCCACTATCAGATAGGTGGCTGTGAATTCAGGATGGTACACTAGCTATTTTAGTAGCAGTTATGACACTGATTCCTAAGTATTTGCTCTGTTGCTTGGAAAAACCACAATATTACACAAGAAGAGTCACTCCATGGTCATAAAAAGGCAGCCTGCCCCATAACCACTTTACCTCACTCTTTCATCTCTTAACCCAAGGACACTCAGTGTTAACAGCTCATTAATGATCATTTGCAAAGAGGAAGAACTTGGTTTACCATAGGAAGCACTGCTTGAACTGAATAAGGGGAATACTGGTCATATTGCAGAACTAAGCAAAATATCTGTGAAAGTTCCAAATTGCGCTTTCATTTCTTATCTGATGATGAAGTAGTTTATCTCCTTCCTTCTCCAAAGAAATTATTAAGGCATCTCTATTTCAGGTAAGTGATCATGATCTCTAGCTCTTGCTTTTATCACTAAAATTTGCAGTTCCTTCCTTCATGTAAGATGAACACCAGCCAAAGGATTATGTCAATATGGATTTGAAACAAGACCCTAATTTTCCTTAAATGTAACTTACAGGAGAGCTTCTAAGAGAATAAGGATTGCATTGATGCAAATGCTATATTGAAAAGGGGTTACATGCTCCCCCCCAATTTTCCAAATGGTCAGCTGTCCCAAGGTCATCACTTACTAAGCTTTGCAAAGAGAAAATACTGGGGATCTAAGGCATTTACCATTTTTATTTTCTATTGTTCTGGTATTACTGAGATTTTTACTTATGTTGTTTATTGTTTTTATCTCTTACTTATGACTCTTGAGTTTTTAGTGGATGTTTTAACTGTACGACCTATTGTATGCAAGCCACCCAAGTGTCTTTCTGAATTGTGATGGGGAAAGTATGTGAAATAAACGAAGGCTTATTTATAAACAGATATGCACAAAGAGGAAACAGGACACAAAGCAGATCTACAGTCTTGCCCCAAATCCCAGAAATCCTACACTAGAATTTTAGGAGAGAAATCTGAGCAAAAGCCAAGCAAAGTGAGCAGCAGCAGCACCCCCCCTCCCCTCCCCAATAGAGCATGGCTGGTTTGTCCATTGATGGCATTCGATTTATAGGTTGCACTCCCACTACAGATGGAGTGAGTGCCATTATAGAGTTCGGACAGTTGACAGTATTATTAAAAAAGAAAGAAATGAGCTGTACAATGCAGAATGCTGGAATGGTCAGCCACCACGAAACACTTTTCTAATTTCTAATGATAAATAGCATAAACTTTATTGAGAGATAGAATCAAGAGTTAGAAAACTTAAACCTAATCGAGAGATAGAAAATTCTGATTGTAAGTTTTGGAATGTTTTTATCAAAGGAAAATATTTGTTTTGTTGTTTGTTTAATCTTTTAATACAAGTACCTTAAATTAATATCTCTGGGGGGAAAAGTTGGTCCCTAGCTACTGCATTCATGTTCCCTTCAATGCTGGACAGATTTGCAATCTTCTTTTTGTGGGGGACAAGCACATTCTTAAAATGTTCCTCTGAGCGTTTTGAACACAGAGAAAATATGTTTAGGAGAAAAAACTAATCTGGTTCCTTTGAGTTTAATTCTGGCATAGCTGGAAGGCACAAATTTGGGGAAGGCTACTGCGGTGTAATGTAAATCCAGATATATGCCCCCCAACCCAATCTGCCAAATTGATGCCTTTCTGGTATGCCCATACTTCTAAACAAATGTGGTCAAAGGAAATTGGCTGGCTGGAAGTTATGGAAATGGAAATCTAACACATTTAGAAGGTTATACATCAGGAAGGCTACTTCATAGAGTTGACATGATCTATGAAAGCCATTAAGAGTCTTTTTGATTGTGGTGGCCTAGAAATACATTAAATAAATAAATGCCGTTTAGCCTCTTCACAGGAAAGTACAGGTAATAACTCCTTCTTACAACAATTCATTTAGTGACCGTTCAAAATTACAATGGCACTGAAAATGTGACTTATGACCATTTTTCACCTTTGTAGCATCCCCATGATTATGCAATCAAAATTCAGATGCTTGGCAACTAGTTCATGCTTAAGACTGTTGCTATGTCCCAAGGTCATGTGATCATCTTTTGCGAACTTCTGACAACCAAAATCAGTGAGGAAGCCAGATTCACTTAACAACTGTCTTACTAACTTATCAACTGCAGTGATTCACTTAACAATCGTGGCAATAAAGGCCGTAAAATGGAGCACAACTCACTTAACAAATGTCTCACTTAATGACAAATTTTGGGCTCAATTGTGGTCGTAAGTTGAAGACTACTGTAATACTGAGTTAATACCGGAATGTATTGCAGGGCTGCAGTTATTTATTCACAATGACATCATTTTGTTGAGCAGCAATTCTATGTCAGATGGTGTCTTTCTATACAGCTTCAGATAGTCCTTGTAAGGAGATGGAATAGCCTGGCAGATATTTTTGATATTTGATAGCCATGAAACTGACTTGTTCAGTATTGCTGACACACAGGAATCACTGCAATGACAAACAGTAGTGGTGATAGTGAGTCTCCTCGAAAGATTCCTCTCTTGATACTAACCTTCCCATCATCATTGAGTAGCAACTATGTGTCTTCCATTGTGCCGTTGAACTCTGCACAAAATTTCTGATGTTTCTACTGACGCCCGGTATTTCTAGGTATTTTATTATCCAGTCACACTTTAGGAAGTTGAATGCCTTCTTGTAACTAATCCATGCTACATTCAAGCTGGTCATCCTTCTCTTGCAGTTTTCCAAAATCTTTTTGTCAATTAGGAACTGTTTTGTTTTGTTCTTTTGCCGTTTGGGCAGCTTCCTTTCTGCTCAGGCACAAAGAGCTTTTTTTCAACTAAATGCTGTTGGACAGCTATGACATCAGTTAGCATTGTGAAAGTTATTAGTAGGCAGGTTAATCAACCCTTTTGCTAGATTTTTCATTATCAGAGAGGTCTTGCCAGATGTTAACCAATCTTCAATTTCACCTTCTTTCAGTATTCTGGCAGTGAGTAGGCGGAGGCCAGTCAGATGTTCCAACCAAAAACCATGCAGTTCATCTTCATCTGAGGCTGACCAATACTTCATCTTCCTTGCCTTTTTCTTTATCATTTCTGCTGTTATTACAAGTTCTTTCATTTCAGCTTCTTTTTTATTCTTGCTCATCTCTTTTAACCAAGCTGCATTCTTGTTTTATTTCTTTGGGTTGTCCAACAGCTGCACCCAGAACTACACTGTTTCTTCTTTGTTCGGTGCTGACTGGTTCATTGGAATCTCTCAAGTGATGGACTGGTAAAAACACTACTGATTTGACTGAAGCTGGAGATTCTGCCTATAGTGTGCAATTAAAGTTTCATATCCGCTAATCTCCTTGGTTATATTATTCAATTTCTAGTTACTATTAGTTATTATTTTAGTCATTAGTTATTGTTTGATGCTTTATTATTTTCAGTGCTTCCTTGATCTTCCTTGCTTTCAGCTGATATTTCTTGATTAGGCATTCTTTGGCCTGCAAGTTCTTCAACTTCCTTTCATTTGTTCTAGCTTGCTTGCATCTGATCTTAGCATGCTCATCTTATTTTCCAGCCTGATCTTCCATTCTGGTAGTGCAGTGTTGGGCTTTTTTTCTTGTTTGTTGATTTTGCATTTGAAATCAGTCCAAGGTATTCCGTTATAACTGCAGCTGTGCTTTAGATTGGTTGATTTGTTTCTTGCAATGAGCTGGTGCTTTTATATGATATAACAGTATTGGTATTATTAATATGTTGATGGAAAAATCTTCATCAGGGTCCAATCCAAGCCGGGAATAAACAACATGGCAACTGCTTTAGAAAGAAGGTTGTAGTTTATTGAAGAGAAGAGCCAGACAGAAAGATGGCTCTGGAAAAAAGTGACCACATGGAGCAGAGTGGTGGGCTTTTATACCTTCTGGGGCTCTTGAGGTTGTTTCCTGTTCCTGTTTGAGGCTTTGTATTTCCTGTGCCCTTTTGGTATTGGTGGGTTAATCCTATTATGTCTCCTGTCTCCAGAGTTTGGGTGGGGTATGTAGATTTTAAGGGTGTCTTCCTGATCTCTTCAGCTTCTAGCTGGAAGGCTCCAACCTTCCTGAATGGATTATTACATTTGCATTTCTAAAAGCTGGTTTCTGCTGAGTTGTCTGGCTGGGTGGGGGCAAATTTCTGCCTTTTTAAAGATCTTCTCCATTATTCCTTTGGGGAAATATATTCTGCCTTTTTAATATTTCCCAAAATGTTTCTTTCTCTGGATTCTTCCCATAAATACTTGTGCTAGCTGTTTCTTTGGAGCAAGCTCCAATGCAAGCAATCTTATTATGTTATTTTTCTATTATTTCAGATGCTCAGTTATTTTTTGTTTCAGTTCCTCTTGTTTTTTAGTTAGAGAGCTTTATTGTTTCCAAGGAGAGGGTGCCTTGTTTGGCAATGAAAGTAACTTCCTCTAATATCAAGAACCCAGTTTGCCTCTACAGCCTGAGCTTCTTCTGGCAAGGCTTTAATTTCTTTGCCCTGGGTAGATCTTTGCTGTTTTTTGCAATTCTGCTTCTGTAAATCCTTTGTTTCATATTATAATCATCATTGATCTACTAGCCTCTGTTGTATTCTTTCTAATTCCTTATTTTTAATTCTGGATCTTATTCTTTCCAGAACTGGTATATTCTTTTCAGATATCCTCTTCTCACTGAGATTGATTTCTAATAACAGGTCATTATTTCTTTGTTTTCAATCTCTGTATACTTGCAAGAGGTAAACAACTTTTCTTCCAGTCGTCCTGCAGCTGCTAGGCCTGACTGCTTAGCCAGTAGCTTATGTGAGTCCTGTAGCCTATTTGTCACCAGATGTTCAGGAACTCCAACACTTAATGTGGTCCTTGTTGACCCAGGTGATGACCAATCCAATATGGGTTTCTGTAAATTTTGTCTCACCCTACTGTTTATGGGAGAGACACACTTTGTCTGGCTCTTCTGATGACACCTGTCCAGTATGATTGAACCTCAGGCATAGCTCTCATTTTCCTCAGAGCACACAAGATCCACAATCATATCAAGGTACTGCCTCCCTGGGAGATTATAATAATTATAATTATTATTTATAATAAATCATCTGGATTTTTAGGTACATGCCTTGTTGTTTAGAGAACATTTAAAATGCAATTTCTACATGTTTATTTTATTAGAAGTATTTCTATGTCGTTCCGTTCCAAAATAATTCTGAGTAAATGCTGCCATGTGAATGGGATATATTCTCTAATAAATCTACCTAAGATTGCATCTTAAATAAAATGTTTTATGATGGCCAAGTGCATAATTATATATGGAAAGGCTATATGACCTGTGACAAAAAATATCAGCTCTCTAGTCACTATTTTAACCACAATCATGCATGAGCACACATAGTCACACATACGAAGGCAATTCGGAAATAAACCTCTGTTTGGTTATCAATGACAGACACTCGCAGATACAGAACTTTTATTTATACACATTACATACACATTACATTACTACAACATTACATTACTTTTTGACATAATCACCATTCAAATTGAGGCACTTGTCATAACCTCTTACAAGGTTTGAAATTCCTTAGTAGTAGTCGCTTGGAGCCAAAACTGAGCTATGGGGGGGGCGATCAAAAACATCCCAACGGAACTGCTTCAAAAGTTCTTGGGTGCGTCTAGCGGTGTGCAGGTGAGCATTATCGTGAACCAACACCACACCGGAAGTGGTGCCATAGAAAATCCCGCCAAATGTGAAGAAACCAAAGGAGTACTGCTAGTGAAGTTCATGGAGCGTGGTTCAACCATCAATTCAGAAGTCTATTGTGAAACATTATGAAAACTCAGACCAGCCATCCATAACAAGCGTTGGGGCATGCTGACTTCTGGTGTGGTGTTGGTTCACGATAATGCTCGCCTGCACACTGCTAGATGCACCCAAGAACTTTTGAAGCAATTCCGTTGGGATGTTTTTGATCACACACCCCCATAGCCCAGATTTGGAGCCGTGCGACTACTACTAAGGAATTTCAAACCTTGTAAGATGTTATGACAAGTGCCTCAATTTGAACGGCGATTATGTCAAAAAGTAATGTAATGTTGTAGTTTTCTAATATGCATAATAAAAGCTCTGTATCTGTGAGTGTCTGTCATTGATAACCAAATGGAGGTTTATTTCTGAATTGCCCTGGTACATATACACTGATGATACTGATTGTGGTGTCATGACACATACCCCAGAGAATATCAAATATTAAATAAGCTTTTTTTTTTCTTTGTGTCAATAGGTATTTATATGTCTGCTGGAGCATTGCCACCATTTCCTGTTCCCCCAAAAGGTGAGTTACTATGATTATTTTGATTTCTCCATTCTTGGAGAATATGCTAATTAGTTCAACTTTGTTTCCTCTTCCTCCTGATTAACAGATCAATTTTAGTCCATTCTCCATCCAAACTACCATGATTTTGGCAGCTGGTCGCAGGAAAATGCAGTCCCTTCAAATTTTCATGGCGCCAATATCATGTGGCTTCAGCAATTCATTTCCTCATTTCACTAGCAGCTTTGACTGTTCACAGATTTTCCAATGTTCAAATTGCCACATCTCCCCACTGTCAGTTGTTTTTGAGCAATTTTTATAGAGAGGTTTGGAGCTCTTTTGAAAGATTGTTAAAAGATTTGCTTGATTTGCTTCCTTGCTCAGTGCTGATATCTAAGACTGCCAAGACTGGGCAAGCGGGTAAGAGAAGTTTCTGAGATTCAATCCAGCAGGTCTTTGGCTCTATGAATTGGCCCATGAGATTGGAGTCATAGTGAACAAGATTTGAAAGAACCAGACTCCTGTGCTACCCAACACAGAATGGCCCTGGAGGATTGTATCTACCAGCAGGCTTAATGAGGTCTAGTAGATAATTTGTACAACAACAACATATATCAAGAGAAGAGCTGAAACACTATTTTGGAACTGAAAGATACCTACAAATTAAAACTACCTCTGAAGCGGGATGGGATAAGGTCATGAGAATATGTCCTTTAAAAACAGCAGGACATCTTTATGCCATGGTTAAAAGGACATGAACCTCAGCAAAGAAACAGCTCTAGCTTGGCAGGATATTTTTAATTTTTTTTCAGTTATTCAAATGGGATGAAGAATAGATGGCAGAACTATTAGATCTCACGCTGGGAAAGAACTTGGAACAGAGGCTGTATATAGTACTGTCTCTTGCTCTCATCTTTGTGATTTGGAAATGACTTGGATAAGTATGAGATGAAGAAAGTAGCAACTTCTCAGGCCAAGTCTCCAATATTTGCTGAGTCCTAATTGATAGCTTAGCAGATGTATAAACCAGGCCTGGTTAATTAACCTGCCAGAAACTTGTGAGATTTACTGCTGATCAAATCTCAGGTGTTGGCAGACCACAAAACACAAGAGACACTCAGAGCTACTTCTAAGCAGTTTCGTTTATTGTTCCTCACCTCTATAGACAGAAATCTTGCCAAACTAGATAAAGATAAATAACCTTTATTGTCATTTTTATATTGTGGGCACAATGGCACACATAAAAAATGAAATTTAGTTGCCCGCTCTCAAAGTGAAACATATACATGACACACACCTAAACATACTATGTACAACATATATATAGACCCACATCCCTACATATACATATAAAGCAACTACTTGCTCACGAAAGATATGCTCTGAGAAATTCTATGGAGGAGCTCTCTTGACGTTCTTTCTCCCAACCAAACTATCTAAACTTCACTGTCTCTTGGTCCTCTGGAATGCTACCTCCCTCCTGGAAATCCAAACTACATTCCACCCCACCCTTATGTACTATTCTTTCACAGTAGTCTAAAATGGCTACATCTGATACTTCCCCCTGCTCCCCAACACAGCAATGGAAGCATCTTAAATTTACTTTGCATTGAATAAAGAAATATTGTAGCATGCCTAGCCAACTGTATTCTTTTCTTCTCCAAATCCAAAATTCAGCGATAAGCTTCATCCAACAACTCTGGTTACTCCCCTAAGTCAGCGCTTGCACAACTATTTAATTTATATCTTCAGTTTCAGATATTTACTGTAACATTTATATTCATGGATTCTACTTAAAGATAATGTAAGCATTTTAGAGCAAGAATGGAATTTTGTAGAAGACAGAAGAGTGAACCACAACACTGCATACGGTAGAATTGTGTGGAGAAATGGGTGGAAATCAGAAGATTCTAGGCTGCCAAGGAGGAGACAACACTGAGGTCACACACAGCAGTTTGTATTCCCAAAGAAGCGGTATTGCCAATGAGATGAAAATAACATGAAGCAATGAAAGAAATATCTACCACTAATATGTCTTTTCAATTAAATAAAAATAGATTGCAAATTTCAATAGAAGGTGCATATTAAAATAACAAGAAACTGAATTAAAGGTGATTCAGCTTTTCTAATACATTTACCAACAATGAAGTCATACTGGGTTGGCTGTGAATTGCTTTGTCTTGTACTTAGAAAGATTAAGAGTTAATCAACTTTTTTTTCTCTTTAGATTCACCCAGTCATTTGGATGGTGATGATGATGATGATTATGATGATGGTAGTGCTGTAACAGTATCTTTACCTGGAAAAGAAATGGAAAAGAAAGAAGGTATTGGCTCTTTTAGTGCAGCCATAGTAATATTTGCTAAAGAAAGGAGGGTTTTATTTAATTAGCTTTAGAGGAGAAATATTTTAGAGACTGTAGAGTTTCCAGAATGATTTAGACTTCAAACCTAAATAGCTATTGATAACAATTCTTTTTAGGGCTGCACAACACTTCTGATTTGAAAAGAAAGGTAATTTGGAGGGGTACTGAGGCTTGTCAAAATTTTCATGATTATTAAAAATCCCAAGAATCTCTTCCTCTTCCTCTTTCAACTAGCACCTGTATAAAAGTCAGATAAATACTACTGTGGCTTCTATAGCTTTGTGTTGCTCTACCTGAGTCTAAAGCTTCATGCCTTTACGGAAACTTTTATAAGTTTCTTTTCTAGTGTGTCTAGGGTCAAAATAGGTTTACTTAATTTTTAAACTATGAGCTTGTAAAAAGAAGGAATGTTTGCAGCTGGATTAATTACAGTACTGCAGTATTTTTTCCTAAAAGAAACTTACTCCTCAAAACTCCTATCTGCCCTTTAAAAAAAAAAAAAAGGGCAAAAGCCATTGCTGACAACATTCTTAAGAGTAGAACTCTGTAGTGGTTTGTTTATAAGTTTGTCTGCCTTATTTATTTGTTGTAGCGTTATCTATCTTCCAATTTTTGCCTAAGAGCTTAAAGTAGTGCATTGTGGAAACTGCCCTCATTTTTTTTCTCATATTAGCAGGACTGTGCAGTTGGTTAGGATGAAAGACAGTGAATTGCATTGTCAAACAGAAGCTATAGAAAGAAACACATGATTAAAATGGGTTTTTAAAGCAATGCCTACTTTGGCTTTATCCCTTTATGTCAGTTTCAAATGTAAAACATTTTTTTAATATTTTGCTTCTATCTATGAAACTCAACCTTTTATTTAGTTCAAGAAACATGTCCCATTTTAGGTTAGGAGCACAAGCTTGTCTACATAAATTTGCATCTTTGTACTCCACAAAATTAATCACTGCAAACTAAACCTTGTCATTAATCTTCTCTTCCACAGCTCCTTCCACCTGTAAACCAGCAAAAGAGAATGACTCTAGAAAATTTCACATACCCATTCTTTATGCCCTAGTAGCCATAAGCTTTGCAATGTGGATTACTCACTTGTTCTTGGTCCTGGAGAAATGTAAGTGATTCCCAGTATCAATAGTATTGTCAGGAATTCCAAGGATGAGAACTGAGAACTTGTAACAGTGAAGAATTCCTTCAACAGTGAGCTACCATAAATGTACATTTTAGCTTCTCCATGGACTGACCTTTGGATCTCCTCAACAGGAAGAGAGATAAGGCAGCCAGATGGTCTCTTAACCAGATTTGTTCTTTAAAACTGCTGCTAGTGACTGATTCTTGACTTCAACCTGCTCATTCCCCAGCTTTAACTCTCTCAATTGTTTTTAAAATACTTGATTAAAAATGTAGATTTCCAAAATAGTTCATTGGTTTTCAACTGGAGAAAAAAATACTTTCTACTGGCAAAAATGCTCTCTTCCCAGTCAGTAAGAAATATTCCATCCATTGCAGTCATTTAATATCTGCCATTTTCTCCCCAGAATTCTCAGTCAGCTCATTCTCCCCTCATTTGGGGAGTTGCAGATCCATCATTATCTTTACATTGTCTATCCATTTTTTTTCTTGGTTAGGTATAGGAGTGGTTTACTAGTGACATCTCTGCACAGTGTAAATTATCTTTTTGTCATTACTAAAGTGATTATCTTTCTCCAACAATTTCCAATATTGTTCTTACACAAGGTGGCCTGCTTGTTTTAACTGGATACCTGGATGTTTTACTGGATACCGTGGGATACCGTGGGTGACTTTGCAGGGTCTTCACATATACCTACATGCTATGTATGTTTGTATAATAGTATGTATGTATAATACATGCACTCTTAAAAGGAGCTGTGATTTTTCATAGGATTGTGTGGCTTAGCTTAACATCTACAATGATAATTTTAATTCTGTAAAATTTCCAAACAAAGATTATTTTGGATTGCAGTAAAAAGCAAAAATTCCACATTTTGTCTCATTTTCTTCTTCAGATTCAGAAATTTCAAAGAAGATAGAGAACTTAAACCTAAACTACTCAGAGAAGTTTGCAAAAAGTAAGCACTATGCCTTTAAATATTTATATGTCTTTAATTATCCTGGGAATTGGACAAAAAACAAACTAGATGGCACTTTTAATAGGAAGTTGCTAATGGGTCTCATCTGCTGCAGGCCCCCAGCTGCTAAGGGCCATAATCACTCTCGGTCTATAAGTATATTCACCTTCTTTCTGCTATAGTTCTGCCTCTAGTTGCTGTTTGTGTGCACAGTCACACATTAATCACTGGTTTACCTTCATCTTCTAGTACTAGAAGTTTTTTTAAAGAAGGAACTATCTTCTAAAGTATCTTGGATCTTATCTATTTTACAGTATAATCCTTCCTTTGTTTGATCTTTAAATTAGTTACTATGTGTCCAGTGATGTTCTTTAACATACCAATTTGAGATCATAACCTCCTTCTGAATTTGTAGATTTTTTTGGAAGAGTTTGCTTGTTTCCCCATGTCTTTCTATGTTTGATGATTTTATATATGTGACTCCTGAGAACTTTGCAGTTCTTGGCTTTGTCTTCTCTTTTCTTCTTGGCAAATTTTATTGTTTGTTCTGACATTCAGTTTACTTTGTTTTGTGACCTTTGGAAGTCTCTCTTCATGTGCATCCTTAACAACATCTTTGACTTCATTCCATACTTATTCTGCTTTCATATTAATTAGGTTCAGGACTTCAAAGTGATTCCTGATGATCGCCTAGATAGGATATGATGGCAATATGCTCAAGATCATATCGGGGAAACTGATTGGCTTTGTTCTTTTGCTTTAATTTGAATTGGAACTTGCTCAAGAGCAGTTCATGATCTGTTCCCAGGAGTGCCTAGCCACATATTTGTTATTATAATTAAGTTCTTCTACTTTCTTTTATTAAGAATATAGTCAGTTTGATTTCTGAGTTTTCCATCTGGTGATATCCATGCATATAGGCATAGGACACCAAAGATCAAATTAGATAGCAATTAGTTGCTAATAGACCCCAACTGCTAAAGACCATATATATTCTGTCCTTGAAGCCTGGTCTTCATAGCTTCAGTGACCGCTGGCTTCACTGGCTGCTGTTGAATGTCAGGTAGATCTGTAATAAGGCTATCCTTATTCATGATACAATATAATCATGGGTGACAGTGTCAACTTGGCATATATCACTGAGATCTGGCTTGATGCAGAAGGGAGCTCCCCTTTCAGAAATGTGGCCACTTTTCAGCCATGACATCAGCCAAGACTCTGGGGTAGAAATAGGGCTATGGCCATTGCCATCCAGGAGACTGTGTAGGCTTCCAGGTCTCTGTTTCACAGATAAGTGGATTTGGAACTCTGTTTGGGAAGTTGGGCCATAGGAATCAGATGGAATGGCTATTTGTGTATCAAACTCTCTGCTATGGAGCAACCTCCCTTCTAGAGGTGCTTGATTCTGGTGGCGGAGTTTCCCAGGCTTATGATAGGGGATTTCAATCTGCTTTTGCTTAGCCCAAAGTTGGAGGCAGCTCAGGAATTCTTGACCACCATGGAACTGAGCTGGGCAATAGAAGACCTATTTTCATGACATCTCTGTTAGCATTTTGATTTGTCTTTTAGTGAGGAAAGACCTGGATTATGTTAAAACAACACAATGGATGGCTGAAAAATACACAAGCAACAGGTTCACTGAAACTGAGGACATTTTAGGTAAGACACCTCTAAAAAAGTTCTAGATCTGGATTCTTCTAAATGAGAAGTGGATCATCCTGATTGGAAAATGTGAATATCAGAAATGGGCAGAAAGGCAAGGAAAATGCATATAACAAACATATTTTCAGCCACAAAGTTTCCCTTGCTGTTTAACACTGCAGTGGGGAAGAACCAGATTCTGTCCAGGTTGTGTTCTGAACATCTGAAATTTATCAGGTAAGCATTAATTTCAGTTTACGTTGAGAGGAAGCGAAGGTGCCTAGACAAGGCCTTTATGAATATGGAGAGCAGAATTGGTTAGCGCTACTCTTTTCATACATTATTTGTAGGTCCTTTTTGAGGGGGGATGGTGTTCTTTCAGGCAACATGTTGCTGTCCATGATGTATTTCAAAACTGTAAAAAGATGTGTATGTCTCAGTCTCCTTATTAGAATACAACCAGAAAATGCAGGAAATTTGTATTCAAAAACAGGAAAAAGCAGAAAAAACAGCTTCCATAGACTACAGTGACAAGTATTTAGTGTGATCTTCCCTTACACTTGAGCAACAGCAGACATCTGGCTCCCATAAACCTAAATGGAATGGAACCCTAAGTACTGTTATTACTAACACCAGTATGTGTTCTAGTATTTCATGCCAAAATGACTGCTGTGCAAAAAGTTCTATTACAACAGGTTTGTGCAACACATGCTTGAGCATTACATACAACAGACACATGTTGTATGAGTGTAATTCATTGGAAGCTTGCTAATAAGACCAACTTTCAATTACATCATTCAAGTCAAAATACCAGACATCACAGAATCTGACAGACATACTGTAAAAGCATACTTTTGCATCAGCAAGGCCACTCTCAAAGGGAAATCAACAAACAAATTGGATATTTAAGATGTGATATTCAAGACCAAAAAATAATCATGGATGGTTATTAAAACTTTTCTAAAACAATAAAATGGGTAGTGGCCTAAGACTTTTGCACAGTACTGTATGTGCTCTCCCTATTAAACTGTTAATTTCATATGCCTATGTGATCTCAGCAATTTCTAAACACCATTGAAGACTAATAGAGGCTTCTGTCATATTTGCTTGTAGAATCCATCTGCAGCCAAGGAAACATCACAATTGTTCCTTCATGCCCCAATAGTTGGAAGCGTCAAAGGAAATACTGTTATTACTTTTCAACTGAAAAGACAAACTGGACTAACGCCTTGTTGAATTGTATTAATTATAATGCATATCTGGTTAGCATTTCATCTGATGAAGAACAGGTAAGTCCTCCCATATAGATAATTCTGGTAAGAAATCAAGATAAAAAATATTTTAGAAGCTCCTAACACTGAGCATTTCTGGCAGAGAGCTCTGATGTTGTTCCTGGGTTCTGTTGGAGCCATTCTCCCAATTTAGGAGTCACAGCCCCAAGTGTTCCTATTATCATTGGGACAGTGGTGGGATTCAGCCAGTTTGCACCAATTCGGCAGAACCGGTAGCTAATTTTTTGTTGCCCAGGCCCAGAATGGACTTCTGGAAGCAGCATCACACAGAGAACCGATTGTTCACATATTTGAATCCCATCACTGCACTGGGACCACATTGGCTTTTACTTTCTACATCCTCTCTAGTTACTATTTCAAGTCCTGGTACTTCTCCAGCTTCTGTGACTCTGTAATGCGGGGGGGGGGGGGGTTTGTAGTGATGTTCCAGCTTCGGCTGTTGGCTGCACGTCCTGTTGTTCTTCTCTCATATGTTTCATATATCTGCTACTTTAATAGCATTCCATCATTTCCAGGTTCTCTTCTCTCATTCATCTATGATTTGTTCCAGCAGCCCACTTATCATCAGATATACAGATATAGATATTTCTGAATAGTATTATTTATTTTAAGGATATAACAGAAATATTTCAATTATTTAAAAAAATTAAAAGCAAGAATTACTTTTCTTTAAAAACCCTTGATTTTCTCTTCAGCCAGAAATGTCTCTTCAGTCTTACAGACAGTAACAAGGTCAACGAAAGTGGGAAGATATTTTTGAGTCTCCACTATGGAACCATTTCTAATTTTCATTAGGCATTATGTTGAATTATATTGAATACTCTTACAGATTACCTTAAAGTGTCTCATTTGAAAACAATCCAGACACTTCAGTAAGTCTAGTTTTAGCAAGATTGTTAATTGTGACTAATATGATAGTATTGATTTTTGCCATGTGCACTGCTATCAGTCCATTTCCTGACCTGGTTCAAGTACTGATGTTAACTGTTAAAACGTTAAATGTTCTGGGGTTGTTTGTTTGCTACCTCCCACATATATTCAATATGAACACCTATACTTGCTATTCATTTTGAGAAGCATACGTTTATGGTCTGGGTGAGTTCTTAGTAGGCTTTCACAAAGGTGGCACGCCAAAGAGTGTTTGGCACTTATTTGTAATCATTTTAATACAAGATGAAAGCTTTTTTTTAAAAAAAGTTCTTCATATTGCTGTTACCAGTTTTACATTAATATTATTCTATTTCTGGCCTTATTCTGTTTCAAGTTCTCTTTTATTTTAATAATCTTAGGATTTTTGTGTTATTTGATCAATATAATAATAGAACATAGAACATTGAATCAGAGGTCTTCTAGTCCAACTCCCTGATTATACCATCACGGTCAAATGGTTGTCTAGTCTGTTTTGAAAACTCCAGTGACGGAGCATCCAGAACTCAGGGTTAACTATTCATTAATTGTTCTCACTGTTAGAAAATTTTTCCTTACTTCTACCGTGTTTTCCCGAAAGTAAGCCCTATCCCAAAAATAAGCCCTAGCTTGATTTTTGGGGGTGGGCCTAATATAAGCCCTATCCCAAAAATAAGCCCTAGTTTTGGGGCAAGGTGCATGTCAAAAAATCAAGCTAGGGTGGGGGTAGGGTGGGTGAATCTGCCCCACAAGCCCCGCACTCACTCACCATTGCAGTCAGGTCTCCCACGAATCGACACCTGCCTTGCCACGCCAGCCCACTTCTTCTGCAGCTGAAGGAAATGCCTCTGCAGCGGAGAACCGAGCTACCGATTCAATCCATAGCTCGGTTCTCAGCTGCAGAGGCCTTTCTGGAAGGCCTGACAGTGAAATGCAGGCCGGAGCTCCATTCTCAGCTGCAGAGGCATGTCCTTCGGCCGCAGAAGTGGGCCAGCTGGGTGGGGCTGTCAGTGCCGCTGTGAGATGAGACTGCGGAAAAGACACCCCCCGAAAATAAAACCTGGTGCCTCTTTTGGAGGCAAAAAAAATAAAAATAAGACCGGTTCTTATTTTCGGGGAAACACGGTAGGTTAGATCTCTCTTTAACAAGCTTCTATTCATTACTTTTTGTCCTGCCCTCTAGTGCTTTGGAGATTAAGTCTGCAATCTCCTCTAGCAGTATAAAGCAGCTTTATCACTTCTCGTGATCTTGATGTCATCCTTCTATTGATGCAGCCCAGGATTGCACTGGTTTTTTGGCAGCTGTTTTTACTGCCTAAGTACAGACCTTACTTTTCTCATCATTGAACTGCATCTTGCTGGATAGGCTCCAATGCTCAAGTCTGTCAAGATCCTTCTGAGTCTTGAGTCTGTCTTCCGAAGTGTTAGCAATTCCCCCTAGCTTGGTGTCATCTGCAAATCTGATGAGTTCCTTTCTATCCCCTTGTCTAGATTATTTATGAAGATATTGAAGAGCACTGAGCCCAAGGCAGAACCTTGAGGTACCCCACTGCTGACTTCCCTCCATGTTGATGCAGTTCCATTAAGGACTACATGCTGGGTGTGGTTGGTCAGCCAATTGTGAGCCCATCTGGTGGTGGTGCTGTCTATCCCATATTTTTCTATCTTGTCAAGAAGCAAGCTGTGGTTACTGTGTCAAATGCCTTACTGAAGTCCATGTTTACTATATCCACAAGTTTAGTCACTTTAACAAAGAAGGATATAAGGTTTATCTGACATGATCTGTTTTTGACAAATCTATGCTGGCTTCTAGTAATCTTCTTGTTCATTTTTAGGTGCTCACAGATCCTACACTTGATGATCTTCCCCAGGATTTTCCTAAGTATTTATGTCAAGCTGATTGGCCTATACTTTTTTGTTTCAGGGTTTTCTGAAAAATAACCTCAACAGAGTTGACAATTATTGGTTGGGTATGAGTGATTTAGAAGGACAGTGGAAGTGGAAAGATAGCGGTATGCTAATCGG
Organism: Azemiops feae; assembly: GCA_023970755.1. Taxonomy (NCBI): domain Eukaryota; kingdom Metazoa; phylum Chordata; class Lepidosauria; order Squamata; family Viperidae; genus Azemiops; species Azemiops feae. Next base: position 2,742,143 of record JALGBA010004283.1, read on the forward strand.
AACGAGGTGAGTATATTTTGGATGTTTTTCCTTTTTTTCTTTTTTAAGCCCCATGTTTCAGAAAACCAAGGAGTTCAAAATATGTGGGAGCTTCTAAAAAAAAGAGAATCTAAAAATCTAATTGCACACAATCCGTATGAGGAAAAAATGTAGGACAGCAGGAAGCTTGGGGCTACACAATTTTTAAAAAAAGGATATATAAAGGAGATAGAAAGGAGACTATGAGTGATGTGAAACTGCAGAGATGGTGTGTGAAAGCTAAAGCTCAGAATGAATTCTGGTTGGTGAAAAGTGCCAGAATTATAAGTGTGCCTTTAGAAATATTCAAAACAATAGCAAAGATGGCAAAATGCCTACAGGTAGCAACAACAAGATGACATACTGTAGCTACTTGGTATAGTCTTCTTGACCCACAAAAGATGTGTTCCACCATGAAACAGTGAAGACAAAATAACAAATCAGGGTGAAAGATTGAGACTGACTGAAATGTGGCCAGGGAATACCAGAATATCTGTTTCCTTTGAATGAGTTTGAACCTTCTGGTTCAAACGAATATCATCTTTAGTCTGTTTGAAAAATCCTAGAGTAGAAAGGAAGTGCAAAATGACTGCAGAACAAAACACTGCGAAGTCCTTGGTGCTCTTTGGTTATTTGCTTGCAGAGATTTCATTAACCAACTAGGTGACATCATCCAATGTTAATGAGATTTGTTCCTTATGTGTGTGTGCGAGTGTGCGTGTATGTGTGTGTGTGCGTGTATGTGTGTGTGTATCAGTGTTGGTGGGGGTGTGGTTGATTAGGGTATTATTTTCTTCTTGTCTGTCAGTGTTAATCCATGCTTTTGTGGATGTTGGTTGCTGGAGTGGATATGTTTTGCCCCCTTTTGTTTCCTTCTTAGCTTTATATTGTGTCTTTATTTCTATCTGTTTATTGATGGCTGATTTGTCTGTATGCCAAGCTTCCAATATTTCCCTAGTGTTTTTGGATTTGACTTGGTCTAGGATGCCCACATTATTTCCCATACTTGATAAAATCCACTTTCCCCAATAAAACAAACCCTATCTTTCGGTTAGATGAGGTTCAGTAAGTTTGTGTATACAACATTCACCAAATTTCCCATGTGTTGACCATTTCTGCTTGATTTTGAAAGTCAGGTCAAAATTGGTAAATGCCAGATACCTGTCCTTGCTCCCTTCTGTCATCTTGACTCTTGAGAGAACAGTGGGCAATACTTTTAAGTTGCTGAATATCCCATCTCCTCCCCAGAACTGTAGAGACTCTGGCCATATGAGCTACATAATTAGCAAACTCATCCGTATAGAACATTCCACTTATATTGTATTCCATATGTCATTAATACCATGCTAAGAATTATTTTAAGATGAAGATGGAAAAAATACTAGGTCATAATCTCAATGTAGAATGCAGGAATAATATAGCAAATTCATAAAAATATAGACGATTATATGTTAATATTAAATATTCTGTTATTTTCTTTTTAGTTTTTGGGATCAAGGAGAGCCAAGCAAGGATGTCAACAAGGACTGTGGGATCATGCATTCCAACGGGACATGGGCATCTGCTGTGTGTTCTGTTCACAATAGGTGGATTTGCAAAAAGAAATTGATCTGCTGAAACAATTCTTTAAGCTGTGTGCTCCTCATTCAGGAGTTATACAATCTGTTATGTGCTGAAGATGCTTAGTAGCTAGACAGAAGTTACCATCTTCTTATCATTCATATTGTGACACACAATTCCATATTTGCCCATATCAAAATGTATAGATAATTGTGTGATGAAATATTCCTTCTCTGCAGTTGATCCATATTTCCCAGAACTCGCATAATCATCCATATAAAGCTTGGGGGCAGGGAAACAGGTATACTTTCCTCTAGTTCCTACACAAATAGCAAAAATCAGACATGTTAAATTCATGTATTAATATAGTAGGCACTTTGGCCCATAGAAACACTGTCAGTTTCTGCCCTCCAATGACCTATACTCATAATGGGGCACTCTGGCAGAGAACCTATACCCAGCATTTTTAAAATGGTGCAACCACAATCCTAATTATTCATGAATGTCACATGATATGTCAATGAATGTCACATGAATGTCAAGGCAATGAACACATTGGTTTCAGGAAAATTCCCCACAACAAAACACTCATAGTTAATACTAAGAAAGTATGATTATGATTCCTTGCATAAAAACCAGGAGAAAACCTTTAGAACTTGAAATGCTCATGCTGCCCAAAAAGCCACTCATTAGCTCGTTCTCCAAGCTTGAGTTTTAGATGTGAGTGAAATATTGAAGATTTTAAGAATTGCAGGATTCCCCTCCCCCTTCCTTAATTATAAAAGTTTTAGCCTCTAGGATCACACAGATTTTCCATTCTTGAGAATTGCCCTAGCATTCCTCTACCATCTACACATCCCTCACACAAGCACTCATTAAACTGCTCCTCAGGCTCAATTGCAAGGTGGTAGTGAAAGTGGAGTGGGGAATGCAAGATGCAGTTTTTGGAGGTGCGTATTTAAATATATTCTCAGGACAGAAAAAAAAAGTGGAGCATTGGTTGCCAACTTGGGCACCTTGCAAATCTGTAGACATTAGCATCCAAAATTCTTTGCAGTGGTCTTGCAGACTGGGGAATTCAAGAAACTACACAGTTTGGGGAAAGGTTGATGTAAAGGCAGACCCAAAAGAAAGGAGGTTGTACAGTACAAAACGTTTTACTCTCTGTTCTACTCTACTCTCAAATGCTAGTAATGATCAGTCTATTCTTTTTTTTAGAATAGAATAGAATAGAATAGAATAGAATAGAATAGAATAGAATAGAATAGAATAGAATAGAATAGAATAGAGCTGGAAGGGACCTTGGAGGTCTTCTAGTCCAGCCCCCTGCTCAAGCAGGAGAACCTATACCATCTCAGACAAGTGACTGTCTAGCCTCTTCTTAAAAACCTCCAGTGATGGAGCGCCCACGATTTCTGGAGGCAAGCTGTTCCACTGGTTAATTGTTTAGAAAGCAATGCAAATCAAAGCAATAATAATATTGAAAGGGAGTAATTCTTTTAGTTTAAACATACTGTTAGGTTTTTCTCTCTCTACATAGATAGCAGCTCAATGGTAAGATACATTGCTGCTGAGAAAAAGCAAATTTACTTTCAAAATCCCCATTGTATGAATGTTTTCATAATTTTGCATAGGAAATATGCAAGTCACTTGATTTCTTATAGTCAGGCTTTGTCTCCTTATACTTTCCTATGCATATTCTGAAACTATTTCTTTCTCAATAGTTTAATAGAGTAGTTCATTCTTTTATAGTATTTTTAAATTAATCATTTAGCTTTTACTTCACATTTGACAAAAAAGGTCATTCAACTAATATGTGAGTTGATTTAAAGAGTATTATCTTTTTGTAATAAAGGTTCATGCCAAATCAATTCAAACAATCTATTCTCATATATACAGTATTTACTTAGAACTAAATCTTAGTTCAATGCAACTAACTCTTAAGTAAAAGTGTTCTGTTTATTTGGAAATAAATAGTATTGAGAGAGATTGTGCTATAAAGCTACAGTGTTTAATAGCTCTGTCATAGAACAATATAATTATGCTCCCCAAAGTTCCATTCCAATTTTATGGAACAAGAAGATTTTAGTTAATTGCATTCTTATTCCACAGAACCTAAATAAGTACTGTAACTGTAACACACCATATAGAAGTACTTAATCTTTGAATGTATATTGAAGAAACAAAATATAACAGTTGGCACCTTCAGGCTTCCAGGCACAGAATGGATTTATCAGGTATTCTAAATTCACTCCAGATCTGGATCAGAATGTAAGGATTTACTACATAAGAATATGCATTTAATATGCATTTAATCAAAATGACTCTTGTTGGTTTCTCTCTGGAATGCACTTTTAGATAATTTTCCTACTCTAAGAGGTTCTCTACATTAATATTCTTAATTTAAAAACAGGTATCTCCAGAAAGCACTCCAACAAGCTAACTAGGTAATAGCTCCATTATCTATTACCAAACTCTAGATAAATCAGGTGTCATGATTAATAATTTTACATGTTTAAATATCTTGTAACCTACTAGAGCTAAAAGCTATACCAGTCTCTGGGCATATCAAGTTGACTAGTTTAATATATTTTCTTCTAGTCTCTGAACTGCACAGATCAATGCCAGCATAATTTGCTCTGTTCTAATAGTCAATCCCTATTGTACCTTTGGTAATGAGGGTTGTGAGTGACATCCTGACAGTTTACTGCAGGATAAGATAAGGTACAGTGAGTGGTAGATTTTCTGACAGGATGGCAATATTCACCAATTGTTTTCCCTATTGTGGGATGGCTAGGGTAAGAGGAGGGTTTTTATAGATGGCTAGGCCTATGGTTGTGGTAAGTGGAGGCTTATCTGTAAAGCATAGTAAAAAACATGAAGGAGGAATGGTTATAATTAGCCTGAGCAAGGCTGTGCTTCCCTAACCCTCAGGTCCAGCTGCAGTAATGGACAGAAGCAAGAATTAGTGATAAGTAAAATGAATTACTTTCCTTTCCACTCAACTTTCCTTCATATATCATGAACTTGCAACCTGACTCTGTATGAACGTGAAGGTTTCATTTTCAACTAGGTAGGTTGAGTTGTTGCTTGCCTCCAACACTGTGCATTTAATAAAGTAAGATTTTACTCCAAACAAAAGATGTGATCTTCATTACTCCAACCTATGTAACAAATTCCTCCCAACAAATCCCTTCTACTTTACCAAGAAGCAACCACTAATCCCATGGATAACCTGCAGACTATCTCTGTCACTTGCTTTTTCACTCTCACTAGTTTATCTTTGTTATCTTGCTCACATATCTATTTCATTCTATATCTGTGTCTGTCTGTCTGTCTTCTAATCTTTTCCCCACTTACTTGCATCTCTCACTCATTACTGCATTAAGCTTTTGCTGTATTGATCTCAGTCACTCTCATTTGCTCATCGTGTTTTTCTTAATTGCTGGTCTGTTTCTCATGCTTGCTTATTTGTCTCTTGCTTTCTCTCAATAGAAAACTGGCTGATGTAGAGAGAAGTAATAATGGAATAACCTGAAGGCAGTGAAGTTGTATAACTACCAGGAAATGCAGCATTGCTGCCATCTAGCTGCTCACATTTTAAAACAAAAATTTCCAAACTAACTACTACCTAAATCCAGCTTTCCCCGCTTTATGCCTATCAGAATTTTTGAACTAGAACTCCCAGAATTCAATGCCAGCATAGCATTTATCTAGCACTCCACATTGTTTGTGCACAAGTTTTAACCACAATGAATATTGTACACCCTATTCTTTGTGAACATCGAGTAGCAATTACAGTGTCATTGTAGTATAGGGTAGTGATTAAAATTAAGAACTAGGATTGGATCAAGTTCATCCTCAACCATGTAAATGCAGTGAACAACTTTGGGCCCACTCTCTTAAGTCAACCTGCTTCACAGAATTGTTATTATGGGAAGAAAATTGAAGGAGACTGATATGCATGACCCTTTGAGTTTCTTGTGGAAAGATTGGATATAAATCTAACAAAAAAGCAAACAAACAAAGAAGGAACTGATTCTGTCACAGTGAGATCTCACATACAAAAAGGGACTCCAGTATAGATTCTACTAAGATTGGAGATCATGATTTAAGAAGTACCATAAGAGGTTGACTTGCAAGAAGGTGTGCGACAAGATATTACTCTATAGTAACTGAATCATGGATAATATTGTAGATGCAAAAGCAAGCAGGAGACAGGGCACACAACTAGAACAATCACATATCATAATGGTAAATTTGGGCAAGAAAATGTTCAAGTGGTTTTTCCAAGAAGAAATCTTGGCATATTTCCAAATCTCTCACAGAAATTGATTATGGAAGCAAAAATTGCATAGTTGCACTTTTTTCACATACTTGTAAAAGTGAATTGTTTATGGGAACTATTTCAGTTTCTATGTTCACCAGAAGAATGAATGGCAAGAATAGAAACCAAAAGTCAGTTCATCAGTTTCAGCATTTCGTTTGGTTCATTTTAAAGTCCATTATCAATTTTCCTTTCTTTCCTGATGTTTGCAGTTCTAGAAATCATAAGAAGCAGGTAGATGTATATGACAAACTTGTAGTATGCCATTGTGTTACATTTCACCTCTTCTTCAGGTGGTTCTCTTAAAATTCTGTAGTTCAGCTTTCTCTAAACATATCTTTCTGAGATATATTGGGCCTTTGGCCTTGCAGGTTGGAAATCCCATTATATACGAACCTTGTCACGTCTCTTTAGTCAATCCCTGCAGACAATCAGGAGAAAGCTAATCTGAACCAACAGTTATCCAACACTGTCAGAGTAGAGTCAGAAGCAAACAATCACATGAATATTAGCAAGATTATTACTGCTGATTCCTGTGTAGATACTAAAAAGACACTCAAGAATGTATAAAGATATTTCAAATGAATGTTGGGAATGTAAATGTAAAGAAGGAACATTTTATCATTAATGGTGGACATGTGACAAAGCAAATAAATATTGGATTAGAATTCACATCTTAATACAGAAGATTCTTAAAGTGAATATAAAGGTAAAACCAGAGACTTTTTTTAGGCTTAATGAATAAAGAATTTGAAAAAAAATAATGTTATATATGTTGACAGTAGCAAGAATATTTTATGCATAGAAACGGAAGGATACCTTGAATCCCACAGTAGACGAAAAAGTTGATGGAGTTAGCAGAGATGGTGAAATTGACTGCTTTGATTAAAGAAAAGAATATAATTAATTTTGTTTCTACTTGGAAACCACTTTTGGACTTTGTGCTTGAGTTGGAAAAAGAATGAAACTTTGATTCTGGGTTTTGCTGATTAGATAGGTTTGTTATATAGTAGAAATGGGTAATATATATTACTACGTAAAAATAAAAAGTCAAGGTTGTATGTTATTCTCTTTTTCTACTGTGCCAAAAAGAATCAGAAGTCAATGTTTTTCTTTTCCTTTTCCCCTTTATCCTACACTTTCTCCTCTTCGCTTTTTCCTCCCCTATTTTCCCATTATTTTCATTTTTCTTTGATAGAATAATAAAAATACAAAACGTCAGACACTCCAAGTCTTACGTAAACTATAGATAATACTTGGGATTTTAGGGAAATTTTCAGTGCTTGAGATGAATGATTCTCAAAATGTACCCAGTTGCCAAATGTTTAGAGATTTCTGATCTTACTTATGACTAATCCTCAATATTTACTGTTAGTTGGCCAGAGTCTTTATAAAGGATATTTGAAGAACAGCTTGCCTTCCAGAGTTGTGGATGTTCCATCACTGGAGGTTTTCTAGAAAATATTAGACAACCAGTTATGTTGGATGGATTCCTGTCTTGGGCAGAGGATTGGACTAGAACAGGGGTAGGCAACCTTGGCTCTTTTATGACTCGTGGACTTCAACTCCCAGAATTCCTGAGCCAGTCCACGAGTCATAAAAGAGCCAAGGTTGCCTACCCCTGGACTAGAAGACCTCCCAGGTCCCTTCCAACCCTATGATCTATGAATTAAATGCTAACTGCAGTCACTATTGGAGCATTTTAGCTTCCTTAAAGGAAACTAGATTCATTCTGTGACTATATCAAAAAGTGCTTTTAATCTCTAAGTTTCTCAATGTTCAACACAATTGCACAAAACATTCCCCTCCTCCCTGTTTCTATGGTGGATTTAGGCTGCAACTGTATACGTGTTTACTTGAGATTAATAAGCAAAGGCCATATTTTTGAATAAGTATGCCAGAGTTTGTGTTCCCTGTACTGTAGCAACAGTCAATGTTTTTAAGCGGGTGGAAATAATTCAAATTTTTAAGACTATGTCACATGTGACCTTACAGAGGTTACTGTGAAGGTTTGTTAACAAAATGGCTTCCAAAATGGGCATGACTGATCACAAAATACTTCTGATTTTGAGCCCTATGGCAGAATTCCCCAACCTTTCCAGCTTTGCAAACTGGCATAGGGAAGGAGAGAGGATGGTTCCACATGAGTGGCAGGCCCATGGGCGCCATGCATACATGCCCACCCCTCGCACAAATGGAACATGTGGGCAACCTCGTTCCAAAAGGCTCAACGCCAGTCGGTTGGGGACCCCTGCCCTGAGGCATTCTGAAAGCTGAAACTAGAAACTGGTGCTTCGCTGTGCAATATGTCAGCTTGCCATAGATCATTATATATTAAATAAAATAAGTTGCAAAAAGTTAGGTAAGAAAAGTGCCTATATGAGGAAACACTACCTGCCTGGCCATATATTTTACCTTGACCATAAATCCAAGATTAAAAGGAATAAAAGTACAGGTAGTCCTTGACTTACAAATAGTTCATTTGAAGTTACAACAGCACTGAAAAAAGTGACTTATGACTGTTTTTCACACTTATGACTGTTGCAGCAACCCAATGGTCACTTGATCAAAATTCAGACACTTGGCAACTGACTCATATCTTTGATGGTTAAAGTGTCCTGGAGTCATGTGATCACCTTTTGCAACCTTCTGACAAGCAAAAAGTAAATGAGAAAGCCCGATTAACAACCGTGTTACAAACTTAACAACTGCAGTGATCCACTTAACAACTGTGGCATGAAAGGTGGTAAAATGGGGCAAAATTCATTTAACTGCCTCGCTTAACAACAGAAATTTTGGGCTCAATTGTGGTCGTAAGTGGAGGACTACCTGTATTTTATGTCTGGCATGTTCCTTGATCTTACTTTCTAATGTCTATGTATATGGGAACAGGATACAGAATAAATGAAAGCTTTTAAATGATACAGTTATAGCTGAGTTGTTGAGGCTTTGCAGATAAGAAGAAAGATTCTTCATAGGAAGCAATCTTATGTCAGACAGCAAATATGACCACCTGTTATTGTATAATATTTAATTTCTCTGACCTCTAGGCTCAAGCTGTCCCATTCATGTAGGGAAACTATTGATTTTACCATCAGTTGTAATACATTAGTATGTCCTGTCCAGTTGTGCTCTGCTCTGTTTTATTTTGTGCCAATGTTTAACTTTTATTCTGGTCTGTGACTGTAATAAAGATTGACTGATATAAGTAGACTAGAGGTTTCTAATTTTATTAAAAATTGCAATCGCAATTATAAAAATCTAAAGCAAACTAAAGTAAAAAGTAAAATAGAAGGTTCAGAAAAGGAAAAAAAATAGAAAAGAAAGAAAAATAGTAAAGAAAAGGAATATAAAAAAAAAATGATATCCCATTTCATCACAAGTATAAACTATTTTAGTCCAGTGTAACCTCTTTTTCTTATTCTTATAGTCTGTCACTTTTAAATCCACTTTCACATCAATCTCAGACTTGTCTGGTAAAAAACATTCCTCTTCCATAACATCTTTTAAACACATTCTAGAGGCTAGCACAATTAACCTCTGGCTCTATGGTTAAAAAATATCCTTCAAATGTCCAGTGTTAAAATACTTTGCTCCATTCTGTATTAGTAAATCAAATTTAAGTGTTCTTCTCCTTTAATTTTAACCTTTCATTCCTTCTAGTTCCCTCTAGTGTCCAACCTTCAAAATCCCATCCTATTAATTTTTTTACATGAATTCAAAACAAAAGTATTTTCCTATACGAAGAATTCTTTTAATTAATTCCAAAACTTATTTCAAATCCTCATGGACCCTTAATCTGTTTGTAACTTTCCAAAAGCAAAGCTCTAGTAACCCTTTTGCTGTTTATTCCCTCCCCTATTTTTAAAAAAAGTCTATAAACTTGTATTTAAAACTTCTTTTGCTAAGAATTGAAGAAAACTTACTTGGTGTCTTTAGATTCATCAATCCACAGGTTCCTAATAGCTGACAAGCAGATAACAAGAAATTTCCAGAAATGATTGGAAAAAGAAGTATGCAAATCCAGTATTCTTTTAAAGGCACCAACCATGGTTTGAGCAAGATGGTTATTCCCTAATCTCCCAGAGTTCTGAGCACACCAGAGATTTCTGTCTTGTGGTCTCCTTGTGAGAAGCACCTGTTTGGAGCACTTGTAGGCAATCTTAAATCCTTTCATTCAGAAAGGAATTACAAAGAGCTGGTCTACTCACCAGCTTTTCATTCCATAGTCATTCAGTTCACAATTTATTTCCTGGAAGTCCATTGCATGCGAAATGGTTCCATAGATCACAAAATTAAGTAAGGCACCATGGAAGTGGCGGCAGGAGGGGGGGAATCAATTTTTTAAAAATCCTTTTTGTGGTGGTGTGATTGCTAATGGCATAGTTTTCCTAGGGCAGGGGTAGGCAACCTTGGCTCTTTTATGACTCGTGGACTTCAACTCCCAGAATTCCTGAGCCAGCTGGCTCAGGAATTCTGGGAGTTGAAGTCCACGAGTCATAAAAGAGCCAAGGTTGCCTACTCCTGTCCTAGGGTGTCAAAACAATAACTACCAGTGCATCCAAGGTAGCAATTGCTCATATATTTTTAATAAGATGAAATATTGCAGTGTATCAATTACCTTCCAATGACCTTCTTCCAAAAGAAACTTAACCCTTATATGAATTGCATCCCCATACCTCTGAAATGAGAAATGAGATAACACAACACTAAAACAGCTTTTAATTAAATTACTTTATAATTCTGGGGAATAGTCTTTGTGATTCTGATTTATTGTAATAATTTATTTTAAAGATATTGAGTCTAGATATTTGAATTATGACAGCTCATCGCATTACCTATCTGAAATCAATGTCTCAGCTATGGATGTTTTATGTTTTGCTTTATATTTCTATTTTGTTTCCATTCACTCTCTCTGCATCCTGAAACCCCAATAGTTTGATCACTGTAGTCTAGTATTCTACAATACTAACCTTTTGCTTCAAATGACTGCAATATTAATAGTATTGATTAAAATGGGACAAACTGCCAAAAGTGTTTTGCTCTTTCCTTCTACGGTAAATGCACCTTTCTTAAAAAGTGAAAAGTCCAGAAAATTAAAGTACTGTAATTACTTAAAGACTTATCTCAGTTATGAAAGTAATGAGGAAAATATTTCAGGAGAGAAATTAGGTGGCAGCCCTCAGCATATCAGGAATAGGATTTCAACCACCTATCCACTTTCACCTTAGGCAATAATTTCTTAGTTATGTATTACTACAGGTAAATTTAGAGGTCAAGGAAGATTTCTGAAATCTGCTGATAAACATTAGAGATGGGCTCAATTTTGTCCTATGGTATTTTTCACTCCAATGAATTCCAATGGAACAAACCTTAACACTGATTATCCAATTTGATCTTGAGTTTTTCAAAGTTTGGGATTTACTTCTGGCTGTATAATTTCTTGAACTAGCCATTTTATGGATTAAAAATAATAAACACCACTCCCAACTGTTTCTAGCATCAGGGCAGTGATGCTGAGGCAAAAATACAGAGAAATATCAAAGAAACAGAAACAGCCAAATAATTATTTATCTTATTGAATTAGACTGATCATTAATGACCATATAGAAACATTATTTATCAATTGATTGATTATAGCTACTACTGTGAAGCAAGTGGCCATAAGAGAAGGAACAAATGATGCAGAGTAATGCCATCAAATACCATCACCACAATAAATACCACCACCACAATAAAATAATGCTTGTGATGTTTGATACAACTTTTATTTTTAACAGAACAATTACTAAAGTAATTTCATGGAGAAGACAGGTGGGATAAAAGTTTTATTCTTAATGCAGCAGGCTTCTTCTGTATGGGTAGCATTTTGCATTCATATACCCGAGTATCATCTCAAAAAAGCATTAAAAATCCAATATAATAAGAGTGACTGCAATACTGCCATCAAGACATAGTTTTGATAGATAAGAAGTTTCTTGACCTGACAAGAAAGATGGGACATAGCTGCTGCTGAGAAAGGCAACCGATGCAGTTTGAAGAGGTACACAGTTATGCAGTGAGCAAGACAAGCCGAAAACAATGCAAGTAGCAGCATCAGATCAAATCAAGCCAATAAATGATGAACATGAAGGAATTGCAACTGCAACATGGCAGAGCAAATAATAGCAATGAAGAAGATAAAGGAGGAGGGGGCAGTTACAATACAACTTATTGGTGCTACCATTGATTTCATGAGGGGGGGCCAGCTCTGGGAATAAATTATTATGAAAGGGAACAGCTTAGAAATATTTTGAAAATGAACAAAATCAACTTGAAATTGAGGTTGTAAGATTGCAAGGATATGCTGTAAAAGAAGACTGAAACCTGATGAAAACCTAAATAGGATCATAGATATATTGGTACTCTGGTTGGCTATCTGTAGCTCACAAGCAATCTACCTTCACAGAGCTTTTTCAACCCAATAGTTCATTCTTAATCTAACGTGTGAGTGACAGCAAAAACAGGTGAATTTCCCTGCAGTGAAAACTGCTAAAAATCCAATGATGGCCAAGGTTTGTGATGGGACAGCATAAAAATGTCCTTCGACATGTCTAAGTTGATAGCAGTGTGTAGAATCACAGTGAAATAGTCTATGAGAAGGATATTAGCCTTTATATACATTTACATGTGGAATATTAACACCAGAAAAAGATTCTACGCAAAGATAGAAAAATTCCAAATTATAATTCATTTGCTATGAAATTTGTTCCAAAATAATGTGTCATTAAAATAGAAGGGTTTCTTTTTCATTTTTTTCTTTGAATTCTATTTCAATAGTTTGCTGTACATGTTATGTAGGGGAGTGTGATCTTTTTGTAGACAGGGACTATACTTTTTAAAAAGTACTTCTGCATTTTCAAGGGTCACAGTTGGATACAACAGTAATATTTTCAGATGGTGGGGCTGAAATACTTGTTGCTTGGAGAGAAGATCAGTGATGTTATAGGCATATTCAGCCAAGCAGAAACCTAATACCCAAATTTTATTTGTATGCAAAAAATTAATAATTATGCTACTGAAAATCCACAACTTTCCAATATATTTGGTTCAATCATCCAGGAGAGCTCCAAAATCACAAAAATAGGACTTGGGTAAACAACAAACCAGTTTCTCCCTAAAGACTGAGTTGATTATATAAAAGAAGCCTTGTGGGGATATTACCCTAGAAGAGCATCTTTCTAGGTAAGTTGGATTACCAATATGGAAAATCTAGGACTTGAAGGGCATTAAGTCAAGGAAAGTCTGTTTGGGTAGCATTGCGTGGGAAAAGGCATATATCTCAAAACTGACAATCAGTATTACCTAACTGCTTAAAAACTGAAGTCCCTTTTGAAAATCTAATTGTGATTTCACTCACCTACACCCTGACAGTGCCTGTTATTAAATATTACAGGAAAAAAATCTAGTTTGAGAAGCAATCCATAAAAAAATACATACTAAAATAACAAGAGAGGTAAAGGATGCAATTATTTCAGGAAATACCCACAAACAAAAATGAGTACATTTCTACTTTATTGAAATAAAAAATTAAAACATTTCTAATACCTACCATTTTTCATGTATTTTTTCACTGAGCAAAACATATTGGGCTCAGAACATACCATATAGTATTCAGAGGATTTTCAGACTACATCTCTTTCTCTGAAGCTGTAGAAGGAGAGCTACCTTCTACAGCAAGTACAAGGTACCGCTATGGGATCATCCATATCAGGCCTAAGTAGGAGAAGTAGTCATGCAAAGACTCAAATCCATAGCACTACCCACCATCAAACGAAATTTCTGGACACACTACATCAATGACACCTTCGTCATCATCAAATGCTCCCAAATTGAAGAAAACACCACCTACTCAATAACATATTCCCTGGGATCAAATTCACACACGAAGAGGAAACAGACAACAGACTCCCATTCCTTGACATTGACATAAGGAGACTAGACAAAGGAGAACTGTAAACCCACACACACAGACCAGATCCTCAGCTTTGCAAGCAACCACCCCACCACACACAAAAGAAGCTGTGTCCAGACCCTCTTCAGAAGGGCCAGGACACACTGCATCCAGTGGTGGGATTCAGCCAGTTCGCACCACTTTGGCAGAACCGGTAGCTAAGTGGCATCCACACAGAGAACCGGTTGTTCACATATTTGAATCCCACCACTGGCTGCATCACCACAACACTAAGAAAAGCAGAAAAGAAACGGCTGCTTGACGTCTTTCTCCATAACAGCTATCCAAAAAACTTCGTACTCCGACACACAACTCCCAAACCACAACACACAGCCAACTACCACGCAAAAACTAACCCTACCATACACAAAAGGGGTGTCTGAAATGACAGCCAGAATTCTCCAACCCCTAGGAATAGCAATAGCCCACAAACCTACAGCCATACTCCGCCAGGAATTATCCAGAACCAAAGACAAGATACAGAAGGATGAAAGAAACAATGTAATCTACAAAATCAACTGTAATCATTGCAACCAATTCTATGTGGGACAAACATCACATCACATTAACCAGGATCCACGAACACCGACTGGCAATCATTCCAAATCCTTAATTTCTACTCACACTGACACCAAACAGCACCAGTTTGATTGGAGCAACACAAAAATTATTGGCCACGCTACTACCCGCCATGCTCATGAGTTCATCGAAGCCTGGCACTCCACAAGCAATTCCATCAATAGACACATTGACCTACAACCAGCCTACAAACCCTCAGAATCCAAATCAATCGCACAATCAACAGGAGACAGTACTGACCCTCAACCCATGCAAGCCCCCCCACCAGACGTTCACCTTCCAATGACCCTGACCTGATGTAACACACAAGACTGATCACAAGACTCACTGATGACTTACACTTGACCCATCACAAGACCCTTACTTGACATACCCACACCTGAAGCCCTTATAAATAGAAGAACACTGACACTGACATCCCCTAAACTGCGCTGAAGATGTTACCTAGCCTGGTAACAAAACATCTGGAAACTAACTAGCAAGCTCGGAGAACGAACCTTCATCCTCATCCTGTACCCGAGTTACAGATATTCATCACTATTGCAAGGAGAGCTACCCTAATGAATTAACTAACACCTTAATGTATAAAAACTAATATTGGATTTAGATTTATAACAAACCTAATCATTTTATCTATTCATATCTGTTCACAGTTCTATACTAGTGCAAGAATAATAAAGATCTGACTAAAATTATAACCAGTCTATACTGCAGTTATGGGGAGAATGCCAATTCCCTTTGCCTGTTTTAACTATGACATTCTGAAGCTGAAAAATCCATCCCTCAAAAAGGACTGCTCCTACTGGTATATTGCATTACATAACAGATATTATGGCTGAATTTTGCAGAAGCCTTTCTCCCTCTCCAGATATTTTAAAATCTTCTCATTGGCCTTAGTTCTGCGCTAGTCTTGGTTACAAATATCACCGGAAACAACTGCTCTAGGGTAATGATCCATAATTGTATCCATGATCAGAGCTTTCCACTTGTCTGTGATTCACTCCAAAATAATCTTTCTCCCCTTAAGGAACAAACTCTGCATAATGATTGCGTGTTCAAGAGTAAACCTCTTTAAGTTCAGCGGGACTTGGTTACAAGGAGCTGCGTCTGGGATTATGCCTAAACACCGCAGCTTCCTGCAATGGTGCCCCCGCGAATCTTCCCCGGCGGCCAGCTCCACCGCATGCAACAAGTCTAGCTGTTTCCAACCTCCCTCACAGGTGGAGGCCACAGGCAACTGTAGCAAAACACAAACGGCACACGTAGCGCGTCCTCCTTTAAGACGGCCACTGTTCCTTTTTCCAAAGGAAAAGGAGATAAAGCGCGGAGGGAAAGGGCGCCTAAAGGATGCAGCGGTGCACCTCCACTGCAACCACCGCCGCGGCACATGGTCATTTATGCCTCTTACCCTTTCCCGCGGCATTTGAGGAGAAATAAAGGCAACCATTTCCTCCGCCCTCCCACAGATGTTGAAGGTAAGTCTGCTCATCATCATCACCCGTTTCTCGCCCAGTGGGTCCAGCCCTGCCTGGGGCCCGCCAGCTGCGGTAGGTGATTGCCGTTCGGGGTTTGTTGACGGTACAAATAATTGCGGGCGGGCTCCTCCTGTCAGGAATTCGGAGAAAGCAAGCGTGAATGACCACGTGCGAGGGGGAGGAGGAATTGGCGGCGCAACCAAAAGGACAGAAGAGGGACGGGCTCGCCGAGGCTCTGTGTCGTTTTCGGAGCGGCTGTCCCCCGGAGCTTTTCTTGCCTGCCCCGACAAAGAGCGAGCCGCGGGGCGTGGAGTTGGCACCGGCTGGTCGGCAGGAGGGGGCCTTAATCGCAAGGGACTCTCCCCGGCGTGTGTGATTGCACCCCCAAAAGTGGATGGGCACGGGTTGTTCCTCGCCCTCCCATTCCCTTCTCCTCTCACGTCGGAGTCGCCCTGAAAACTGCTCTTCCCTCCTTCCTCTCTAGGCTGATTCCGTGCCACCCTGGCACCCAGGTTACCGCCGTGCCCCGAGGTCGGCTTTAGGCGAAGTCTCACCGGGCACCCATTTTCCATCCTATTGCCTCCTCCTCCTCCTCCTGGTGTAACGGATTAAGTATGCATCCCAATTTCTTGGCAGGACACCTGGCAGGGAATGAGGACAGGCAAAGCTGGCAGCATTAACTCTTCACTAGCTGCCAACACGAGTATCTGAAGAAAGACGGGTGAGTGTGTGGCACCCCTGGCACCTTAACAGAATGGAAGTGGCTGGGTTGGGACTTGGGAAGAATGCTCTGTAACTCCATGGGTTTGCCCTTCTGCTTCTGGCAAAGGAAATCTTACCTGGGTGAGGTCCACTCCTCCAGCAACACAGCAGCTTGATGCAGGGGAGGGGGGGAATACCTGGTGGTGTGTGTGTGGGGGGGTAGGGAATGCCTGAGAGAAGAATGCTGTGCTAGAGGCTTCCCTATGGTCAAACAGTGGGCATGAAGAGTAGGGAGAAGATTTTAACTACCTCCTATGTTTTGATTAGATGGAGATCTAAATGAAGCCTCAATAGTCTCATTGCATTGTAATATTTTTAGTTTAGCTGTTCTCTCTTGAATCTATTTTGTCAAATATTGCAAGCAGTCATTCTCGTCCCCTAGGGGGAAACATGTCACTTAACCCTGGGAAGGACTGTCTTCCTGAATCATGTTGGAATGGACACACAAAAATATGGGACAACCTCCAATACTGCTTTCTATTCTTTTAATAGCTGTCTAAAACCGCCATAATGCTCCTCCCACTATATATCTTATATATATAGTGTCAAGCAGTGAATCAGGTAGGGGTACAAGGCTGCTGGGATGGACACCGTCTACCATCTCTTCCCTCAAACTTAGAAAATAAGTCTGATCTTTCCATTGCCTTTTATTTTGCCTGCCTCTCCATCTGACATATTTGTTGTTCTGCTTTTAGGGAATCATGGACTGCAGATAAAAATAATTTGGTATTTCTATTACTCTGTCTGATCCAAGGAACAGATGCCTTCAGCAGACACAGTATATGTCATTTCCAACTATTCCTTGGGTGTTTTGTTTCTGTGTAATAGGAACAGCCAGAAAGTCAGGGAACTGCCAGCTCAGAGTCTCCAGCTTAGATCTCTTTGGCCTTTGATATTGGGAGATTGGCTATGTCTATAATGGCAAGAGCAGCAGGCAATTTGACATGAACTAGTATAATTGTGACCTTAGAGCAAGAAATATAAGAATGGCACTATGGCAAAGCATTTGATGCTGTTATCTTCCCAATGCTTGTTTTTTTTACCTCCCAGTTTTATTCATTATTTTTGAAGAGGTCTTCCCTTCCTTACTCTCCGATTTCCATGATTGTGCTCTTGATAAAGACCAGTTCTAGCAAACAGAAGCAACACTAGAGAATTGGTGGATGTGGCAGGCTGATGAAGAGTAGTTCCTTTTCTAAGGTTTGTCTTTGGCATTGAAAATAACATTAGCTAGGGATTAAAAATAATGTTATGTAACTTTCAGATAGAGGTGTGGACTTAAAATTCAGCCTGGCTATTATTGAGAATTCTGACATTTGAAGTGCATACATGCCCCTTTGGAAAATATTAAATTAGAGCATTACGCTAAGCCAGGGGGCACCTAAACATGTTAAATAAAACAATTGACAGTCTGTGTAACAGACTAAACCATAAAACCTGGCTTACAAATAACAATGATTCAGTCCACACAATATGCTAAATTAAACAAGCTACATCATGCCTTAGCAGAGAATGTGTATCTCGTTGCATTGAGCTAATCTCCATCTAGCTATTGACCAAGCCCAATTCTGCTTAGCTTTTCAAGATCATCCCCAAACAGCTAATAAAGTTTGCTATAAGGAGAAATCATTTTAAGTAAGACTGCAGTTACAGGAACACTTTACAGAGACCATGTATAATTTCAGCAGGACATTTCTAAATATCCATGGAATTGTGCTTCATAAAAGTGAGCTTATAAAGTCCCCGCTTCAAGTACTGCATCAGCCATAAACTCCCTAGTTGGCATCAGACAATTTCTCCACTGCCACCCTACCCTACCCTATTCTACAGTAATATGGGCTATAGTCTCTAGCCTAACATACAATATTATAAAGATTATTTACACATTGAGTATTGTTTCATGTAAAAAAATGGAAATCTAAGGTATCCCAATAAAAGAATATTCTACAAATGATGGTAAGAAAGGATAGTTCCCAATCTCAGCAACACTGCGTGGGGTGGGAAGGGGGAGGAAGAGTGTCCTTTCTCTTTCCCTACTTTCTGGGTATATTGGAGCTTCAACACATCTGAGAGGCACTAATTTTGGGGAAAATGCTCTATTGCTCATAGGGTAAATTCTGTCCTTGAACACTGCCAGAGCATTTTTTTTTTCCTCTTTATAAAGCATTAGTCTCGTGCTCTAAATATCTGGAAAATTCCTTTTGTATAAAAATGATACTTTAGGAATATTTCAGGATGCCGAAGAAGCAAAACTTTCTGAAGAAACGTTGAAAAAGGCTACGAATGATTTGATAGAGAGGAAGACTATCTGGAAATACTCCCCTCAACTTTATAAGAACTTTTGTCTTATTTTTTACTAAATTTATATGCCACTAATCTCACTATCCAAGAATGCAGCTCGTATACCTGTTTTAGTTCTCTTTGCTTTGTACATTCTGCCAGATTATACTGCTGATTCCTCTGTCTGAGAAGCAATTTTACGTAATTATATCAAAATATGACTGGACATGCACACAAGGATATTTTTCTGTGGAGAATTGGATAGTGAAGCAAAACATGAGGTTGTTGGAAAAGCCCAGGGGATTCTTTAGGGCACAGCTGCTGAGAGAGCCAATAGGGGAGATGTCAGCGTTTTCCTTTAATGGGATGAAATGCAGTAGAGGAATGCTAATTGGGCAGACCTTCAGAATATGTAGTGACAACTACTTCCCCCACAGAAGTAATTAATAATTATGGTTTGGCTCATGAGCCCATGCTCTAGGCTTAGCCTACTGCTGAAAGAGTTGTTTCTGTACTCTTGCAGGGAAAAAAAAAGGTTCTGAGGTTACTTTAGAAATATAAAGTCTATTGCAAGAAAAAGGAGAGAAACTTAACACCATTTTTCTAGGCAGTCATTGGTAATGGAATGATAATCTTTGCAATATTTTTGCTTTATTTCCTATGACGTTGTGGGATAGTTTAGATTTCCTTTGCAAATATTCTGCCTGGGGAATATTACTGAAACAGCTTATAAACATGATGACTTGCTTCCCCCCCCCCCTTTAAGCATCCTTGGATAAAACTTTATATCTAAAGCAGTTCACAGTATTCTTTTTTAATAAATATTTTATTAATTTTCTAATTTTACAATCATGAGTACATAATGTTAACAATGTGTTGTCTGGGTCCATTGGTAATTCAGTGGTACATATTAACTTTCTCAGTCTAGTTCCAATACTACCCCATCCAGTGCTTCTTTCATCCTATCTTCTTCCGGTGGTATGCATTTTTTTACACTGGGCAAATACAATTCTTGTTACTGTTAATACATATACAATTAAATATAGACATCTTCATCGCATTTTTCTGGTATTGTACATAATATCGATAGTGTCAGTTTATAATATCTTTTCTAGCCAGAACACATCTCAATTGCATTTGCACTTAAAATCCATTTGTTCCATCAGTATCCTGTTTTTCCCTCTTTTTTAAAAAAAAATTAATTTCCCATCAATGTTCAAAATATCTCTATCACTTATAATTTTCTCATAATAAATTATATTTGGGTAACCAAAAACTATTACTACTACTGCGACTCTGGTGAGAATAGCTAACGCCATCGGAATGGAGTATAGCTATAATCGTAAACAATATTGTAAATAAATGCATCAAGTCCTTTATTCCTCTATCTGATAGAGTGATGATGATCCAAATAAATAGTACTCCAGTAAATATGAATGTTATACAAGTTTACGCTCCCACAGCTGACAGTGATGAGGATTTAGAGAAGTTCTACGAAGATATAAGCAGTGTACTGAAAACCCTAAAAAGTAATGATATCACAATACTCATGGGGGATTTCAATGCAAAAGTGGGAGAAGGAAGTGATGCTCCTGTAGTTGGAAACTTTGGCTTAGGAATCAGAAATGGTAGAGGTGACAGATTTGTAGACTTCTGCAAGGAACATAGGCAATGTGTGATGAATACTTTTTTCAAGTTGCCAAAAAGACGCCTCTACACTTGGAGATCACCAGCAGATACACGAAATAATATAGTAAGGAACCAAATTGACTATTTTACAGTAAACAAAAGATTTAGAAACTCAGTAAAGTCAGTAAAGACATACCCAGGTGCAGATGTACCATCCGATCATAATCTACTACTTGCCGAAGTCCAGCTGAAACTAAAAAGGATGAAAAACCCGAATCCTGCTAAATCAAGAATTGACAGAGACTTCATCATTAAACATGGAGGTAAGATAAAAGAAGAACTAGAAAATCATTTAAGAGAAACCAACAACCTGAATGATGAAGATGTAGAAGTGAGCTGGAATAAATTTAAAAATGCAATAATAGAGGTAACAAATTCAAAACAGAGAGAGGGATACCACAAGAAACAACAGTGGATGATGGAAGAAATTCTTCATCTCTTGGATGAAAGAAGATCTTATAAAAATAAAAACAAAGAAAAATACAATGAATTGCAGAAAACAATTAGAAGAAAAATTCGACTGGTTTGCAAAGAGATGCAAGGAAATAGAAGAGACAGAACGTATGCATGATAATTTCAATTTACACAAAAAAGTGAAAGAAGCAGCAGGCCTCTACAAAAAGAAAACCAACAACTTAGTTGACAAAGAGGGGGAAATTATCTTAGATGAGGACAAAAAACTAAAAAGATGGAAGGAATATATTGAAGAACTTTTTGAGGATCACGTGAAGTATTAATACCACTTTACAATGCCTTGGTAAGGCCACACTTTGAATACTGCATCCAGTTTTGGTCACCACGATGTAAAAAAGACGTTGAGACTCTAGAAAGAGTACAGAGAAGAGCAACAAAGATGATTAGGGGACTGGAGGCTAAAGCGTATAAGGAACGGTTGCTGGAATTGGGTATGTCTAGTTTAATGAAGAGAAGGACGAGGGGGGACATGATAGCAGTGTTCCAATATCTCAGGGGCTGCCACAAAGAAGAGGGAGTCAAGCTATTTTCCAAGGCGCCTGAAGGCAGGACAAGAAGCAATGGATGGAAACTAATCAAGGAGAGAAGCAACCTAGAACTAAGGAGAAACTTCCTGACAGTTAGAACAATTAATCAGTGGAACAACCTGCCTCCAGAAGCGGTGAATGCTCCAACACTGGAAGTTTTTAAGAAGAGACTGGACAGCCATTTGTCTGAAATGGTATAGGGTTTCCTGCCTGAGCAGGGGGTTGGACTAGATGACCTCCAAGTTCCCTTCCAACTTTATTATTATTATTATTATTACTATGGATGGTATAGATATGGGAAGTATAACAACTGGACCAAACATCACTATGGAGGAGGTTGAACATGCAATAAAAATAGCAAAAACAAGAAAAGCCACAGGACCTGATGATATCCCAGTAGAAATTTTAAAACTGCTGGAAGACAATGGGAAGAATTTTTTACTGCAGCTCTTCAATCGAATATATGAAATAGGAAAGATACCAAATGATTGGCTAAAATCAACCTTTGTGACAATCCCCCAAAAAATAAATGCAAAGAAGTGTACCGAATACAGAACAATAAGCTTAATGAGTCATGCCCTGAAAATATTCCTGAGAATAATTCACACAAGAATATACAACAAAATTGAGCGTCTAGGTAACACACAATTTGGTTTCAGAAACAATCTGGTACCCAAGATGCGCTATGCAACATTCAAGTTCTTGTACAGCATTGTAGAGATGTCAATCACAGTGTTTACATGTGCTTCATTGATTTTGAAAAAGCATTTGATAAAATAAGACACAGCAAACTATTAGAAATCCTGAAACAAGGGGGACTAGATGACAAAGACATCCAAATCATAAAGAATCTATACTGGCATCAGGTAGCAAATGTGAGACTAGGCCAAAAATACTCAGCTGATGCATAAATATGAGGAGGGGTCAGACAGGGATGTATTCTGTCTGCACTGTTGTTCAATATCTACTCTGAGTCAATCTTCAATGAGGCACTAGAGAACATCGATGCTGGCATCAACGTAAATGGTGTTTGGATCAACAATTTAAGATATGCTGACGATACAGTTCTGCTTGCCAGTAAGCAGGAAAACCTTCAGCTCCTCATCAACAGAGTCACAGAAATATCTGAAAAATACGGCTTGAAGCTTAACACCTCAAAAAACACCTCAAGATCATGGTCGTCAGCAAACAACCCGTTAATTTACCACCAATAAATTCGGAAGGAATACTATTAGAAAAAGTTGAAAGGATCACCACCTCGGTTCTAATTTACATGAAAGCTGGGACATGACCACTGAAGTAAGGATAGAGAAAGCTCGAACAGCATTCTTCAAAATGAAAAGGGTCTTCTGCAGTCATGACATAAGCCTAAGATTGAAAATCAGGCTTGTCAGATGTTATATTTTTTCTATCCTGCTCTATGGAGTAGAGAGTTGGTCTCTGACAGAAGGCCACCTGAAGAGACTAGAAGCATTTGAAATGTGGAATTACAGGCGGCTGTTACGTATAAGCTAGGTTGACAAGATCAGAAATCAGGAGGTGATAAGCCACCTGGGAAAGCCAAGGGAAATCATCAAAACTATTAAAAAACAAAAGTTAGAATATTTCAGACATGTGATGCGACACCCAAAAAAATATGGCATACTCCATTTAATCCTCCAGGGAAAGATTAAAGGCAAACGAGGTCCAGGCAGAAGAAGAACATCATGGCTTCAAAATCTAAGAAACTGGTTTGGACAAAACTCAGCAGCACTTTTTCGTGCGGCTGCTGATAAAAACATGATCGCCAACATGATCGCCAATGTCCGATAGCGGATATGGCACAAAAAGAAGAAGAAGAACCAAAATCTTCCCTTATTCAAATCCTTTTAGAATTTTCATATTTCTCATCTCATAACAAAGTATAATATTCTAGTTACAAATCCTATCCTTCTAATTATAATAATACTTTTATTTCTAACAGTTATCTATTTTCTTAACTATATTCAAACATCTGTTTAATAGTATAATATCCCATCTAATAGGTCAAAATCTCTATTTTCTTCAGTCTTACTTTAGCTTTCTTCCTTTGTCAAATAACTTTCCAAGTCAGTGCATTTGAATCATCAAGTAATTCTTCCTCTGTTTTTGTATATATTGTTTGGAATGAGGAAGAGAATTTGATTGAAGTATTTTTGGAAGAACGCTCAACCCATTTATATTCATTAAATAGCCTCCATCCTTCTCTTTCAGTTTTTCTTTTCATCTTTTTGTTTGTCAATATTTAGCATTTCTCCTAACAGCTTTGTCATCCTTTCGATCAGCTCTTCTTCCTTATCCTCAAATGTGTTCCGAGATCTTGACAAGTAAGATATCTTTTCCATTTCCGGTGTTATCACTGCATCTTCTAATTTTTCATTTGTCTGTATCTGTTAATTCCTTCCTTTAGGTCCTCCATCTTTGGATCCATTTCCTCTAATTTTCCTTCTGTTTTCTGGGTTACTATCTCCTTCTTTGTAGTCATTGTCTGGATCTGTAAGTTTAGGTTAGAAAATTGTTTTTTGTCTCATTTGTGTTATTTTTAGTCTCATCATGAAATAAAACAATTGTCTCTTGGATTGATTTCAACATAGAAAGAATTTCTTTCTGAGATTCATTAACATTTTCTTGTTGGTATTTCAAGCTGGGGGCTTTAGTGACAAGTGCTAAAGATGGTTTTTTACCATTTGAGGCTAGGTATGGAACACCCATTTTGTTTTTGTATGTAGTCTTCTGATTAGGTGTCACGGCGTAACGGGCGTAGGAAGACGGGGCTCCGTCTTTGATTTTGCCCTGCTGGGGACCCTAAAAAGGATCAAAAGTCGCCCCAGAGAGGCGATGAAGAAGGAGAGTACTCTTGTCGATTGCGGAAGGTCGTGGCCCTTCTGCTGGATCTGAGGAAGCCCTCCAAACCAGTGGGTGAAAGACTGGCTACATTCGTGTGGCCAGTCAGAAGCTGCTGACAACCGAAGATAAACACTAACTAGCAATTTTTGAGCAACATAGATGGAACTGGGTGAGAAT
Organism: Azemiops feae; assembly: GCA_023970755.1. Taxonomy (NCBI): domain Eukaryota; kingdom Metazoa; phylum Chordata; class Lepidosauria; order Squamata; family Viperidae; genus Azemiops; species Azemiops feae. The sequence continues at coordinate 2,766,869 of JALGBA010004283.1, forward strand.
TTATCCTCTTTTTATGACCTTAATACTACTTTCCTGGAAAAAAGAATGCCCAAAGCAAACAATCTTCCCCGATGAGAGAGGGAAGGGAAGTTTTTGTCCCGCTCCCTTAGGAAAAGAAAAGTGGCGAATTAATTGCTTTGGGGAAAAATAGAGAAAACTACAAGATCAATTTGGAATTAATACAGATATATAGCTTTGAAATTTGGGGACTAAAAGTACCTTTGAGACTTTTTTTAGAAAAGATATTTGAAAGTCTGTAAAATAGGTTTGGATTTGGAAAGCTGGAAAACGGTGTCAATGACATCTAATGGCAAATCATGGCACTACAATTTAAAGGAAACTTGGCTTGAAGCCAGGACTTAGACAAGACTCTGTTGTTCCTGAAAACTTTCACTTTTGCAGACTGTAGCTGGAAAAAGGGAAAAAAACCTCTTGGGCTACTTATCTGTGTTGGGGACCCTATTGGACTATAAAGCAGTTCATAGTATTCTGATATTAATCTAATCAGCTGGTTGCCATACAGTGGTTAAGTGCTGTTTTACAGGTTATATTGTTTTATGCTAGATCTCTTCTGTGTGACATACTAAGCTATATTTATTGTAGTTGGCCTTAATATGGCATCTAAATCATGAATCAAATTATGGTAATTATTCTTTAATTACAGTCAGTACTTAATGACATTTTGAATGTGAATTTATTTTAGCTACGATCTGATAGTCCAATGTCAGACTAATAATTAAGTTTGGTTAAATAACTACTAGTTTGGAAAATACGGTAAGAAATAGGACATCTGCAACGTCATCTCTGCTGTTCTTGGTTCCTTTGTTTTTCACATGTGCCTGTGGATCACACATTTACTTCTCCTGTACAGAACTTTGATTTGGAAAAAAAGACTAGGCCATCTTTTACTTTGCATATAGTCATTTAAGGCTCAGAAGGGCCAACTGTTGCAAAAATTGAAATATTTGGCCTCCCTAGAGGAGGAGGAATGAGCTGCTATTTCTGTGGCTGGATCTATTTGAAGTTTAGTGCAACCATGTTTTTTTTACTTCTTCAACCATGGTTTATTTAATGTCACAAATAGTATGTCATTAATGTGTTCCGAAATAGCTACTTGGAACTGCATTTTACAAGTGAGAAAATACCCTACCATCTACTATTATATTTTAGAAAGTGCTATGTCAAAAATTTAGACTTGTAGCCCAGGGGTGGTACATTTGGAGGTGTTATGGCAATGCCTCGATTGATAATACATTCTAAGTGTCAAAACTACCTATTCTATATTTAATATTATATTTTGGCAAAATGACATGTGTTAGGAAGAATTATTGTGGGATGTCATCCTTATAAAATGAAGTTTGCTAAGTCTCATCAATTGTTTGAAAAATGAAATTGTATATAAAATTGATTGTTAGGCTATACATATAATAGCTAAGATGTCTCATAATAGGAATAAGCGTGGGAGAATAACCCTTGAAGACCGTGGTGTATTGTTGCTGCCACTGCCAGAATATTATTTATAACCATGTATTCTCAAACACTGAATAACTCTTTCTTTAGAGGCCTATGTAGTAACAGTCTGTTTCTGTCAAAGAGCCCTTGACAAGCTGGTCTTACACGTACATACAACACTCAACTATATTGTTACTTGTACTTTGATCAAATTCTTCAGTTTATGTTAGAAAATTGGAACAGAGTAATCAAATCTGGACTCAAAGATCTGGGTAACCAATACTATAGATGGCAGTAAAGAAATACAGAAAACCAATCTTTATGCTAATTAGCAGTCATCTGATTTTTGTACCATTGTAATAGTGTTTCTAATTGTTCATTAGCAAGTGATTTATACTTAGTAATTTATACTCTATTAAATGGCTAGAAATACATTTTGCTAGTATTTATTGCATCAATTTGCATAACTTCTCATTTCACTGTTGTGACTAGTTGACGTATATAGGATAAATTAAACCAAGTCAATTAGTAAGAAAAATAAGAAAAGTAATGATGGCCAAGGAAAAACTTAACTCCAAGAATAAGAAAAGCAAACTCATTGTGATGTGCTCACCTAATATTCCAACCTCCTGCTCAGGGGAACAGCCTTCTTCTAGGACTTCTGAAACCCCAAAAGTGCAGAGCTCTAGGAATCTTAGGAAGAGGGCAGTGCTGTAGCAGGGACTATTTACATAGACAAGCTTCAGAGCATGCTCATCCTTGCTGGATGTAATGGGATGGGCAGAAACAAACAGAGACAGGTAGTTCTACAAATGACTTGGTCCAATGTCATGTTTGACATTATAGATGACAAGTAATACCTTGAATTGTACTTGGAAGCCTACTGAGAGCCTGTATAGCTCATGGAGCAGGGGTGTAATATAGACTGTTTGTAGTTTATAATTAATTCCAAACTTGTATTGAAAGTTTCATTTCAATTTTATATGGACCTTTAGTTCATTTATAACTTTCTAAGATCAAAACCCCATTTAGTTTTTTGCTGTTTAAATCAGATTTTTTAAATTTCTTAAGCTTATGATTAAAATTTCATTCAGGATTGAAGGCAGATTCATCTGACATTTCCAAAAGTCTCTCACAGCTTAGAAGTAATTAATGAGCAATTTCTGAAAGTGATTACAAAGTGAGGTTTGTAATTTAATGTCTTTTAAATCCTCTGTCATGGTTGTGAGCAAAATTTCTTTCTTATTTAAAACATATAGCGATCCATTTTTCAACCAACTCTGGGTGGCTCCCAATCAAAAATTAAAGGCATATAAAATCATTTTAAAAATCATAAAACTTAACCAATTAATACAATGAAAACAAAAATCTGGTGCCAAAACAATGTTAATGTGTAATCATTTAATCTTCTTCCAATGCTTGGGAAAAAACCCAGGTCTTTAAAGATGCTTAATCCTTTCGTCTTCTGGCACTCAAACCTGCAGAAATAGTTGTCCTGTGGTGGTCTTCTGAGGAGCAACTGTCCAGAGCACAAATAGGCAATCTCCTGTCCTCTCCTTATCCAGAGATGTGCCAAGGAACTGGTCTACTCATTAATTCTTTGGTCTTTGCTGTGGTCCTCAGCTCTGAGTTTACTGGAAGATCCTCAAACAATTTAATTATTGATCAAAGTTTCAGTCAAAATACTAAAGTTCAAGACATAATCTTAACATCAGATCTGTTATAAATTCTTCAATTATCGCAATATCTTTTTATAGGTAGTATACATTTTTGTTACATTTTTGCAGTGCAAAATAAGCCTCGAATATCTGCAACAAGATTTTAAAGTTCTGCAACAGGACTTTAAAGATATCTTTATTATTCAGGGCATCCAGCTAGGAAGAATGCTATTTTCTGTATGCCTTCTTTGTTGTGGCCAATTGCACATATGATAGAAATATTTGTTGAAAGCATTGCCATTGGCTTTCTGCATTACCTGTCAACTTCAGTTCTGGTCATACCCTCAGAACATCCATTTTTATTTTTAGGCTGTCACTCTACTCAGCTAACACCAAAGAAGGCACTATTCTTTAATGGCTTCTGAGCAATGCTGCATTTGACTTTCTAGCTCTCTGCTGACTCTTGGTGATTTGACTGTGCAATAATAAATTTTCTTCTTTTAATAAGCTACCAAAAGTTTGGTTTTCTTAATGCTCAATCTGAATCTCTAGGATCCCATCACTGCTGCTTCTAATTAGCTTCTAATATTAGGAGCTGTTTGTTTACGAGGATGCCACGACAGAACAAGTGAATTGATTATGTTCATTAAGAAACCACTTGGTCTGAACTGTGACCTAGAACAAAAATGAAGTTAGTATCTTGTGAGGAACATGTCATTATTCCCCATATCATGGGGAGATTGAACTTTTAGTTCCTTGTAATAAACAGCAACTTAAGTTGTACCTGAAACCTAAGTGCACTTCTAGTTCCTTCTGTGCTTGTATTACACAAACAAACTTAAGTGTGTCCATAACTTCTAAAGTTGCTGCATCTTGGACCAGGATGAAGGTACTGAATGGTCTTTAAGGACAGTCCAATGTGTAGAGTAAGTTGCAGTGAGATGGCATAAACAACAGAAAGTAAAGACTCTTGCTCCAGAAATTATTACAACTGGCGCACAAGGCATAATAGTGTAAAGAGTGAATTCAAATACAACAAATATGCAAGAAAAATGGAACAAATACAGTACCCTAAAAAAATGACTAAGTGCTAGTCTGAACCATATTTCTTCGTTACTGGTTTCAAAACAAGTTTAATTTGTTGTTTTAAATCTGAATTGTAGTAATGTTAATATAGATGTAATCATTATATCTAGACTGTAGTAGAAGAAAATTTCAACTATTTTCTTTTTTCATCTTTGTTTAATTTAGACTTTTATAATTTTTAAAACTTGTATTGCATTGTATTTTGTTTGAATTATTGATGTTCCTCTGTAGTTGAAAGAAAGTTAATGGAAAATATTTTTTTTAAGTTTCTTTTCCGGAAAAAGAAATGAAGTAATATTAACATAGAACTTATATGTCTGCATAGTTTAGAGCTTACTCTCTAAACGCTATGTCCAGCAATGGCAGTATATAAATACATAAATTAGAAATAGTACTCAAAAGATGCTTTTGAGCTATAATAAGTTAAGAGCTAATGAAAAAAAGATCTGTGGACATTTTTGCCTTCTTATTCTTTAGGAATATCAGTCACAGAAATTCTGGCTAAATTCTATGTAACCCAGAATGTTTTATCCAGTGTTATATATTATAAAGAGGCATCTTAATTGCTCTGTGCAAAGTAATAATAACAAAAGCACTTGATTTTCAACACCAAGCTTTTCTGTATTGCTGTATCTAGCTCTTTCAGTCTTTTACACAATCCTTTCACACAAGCTCTTCACTTCCTTTCTTCTCTTCATCGTGTAAATGTTGTTTTGCTCCCTCCTAGTAGTATATTTTATTAGCTAATATATATATGGCATACAAACTGTTCAGGGTTTATTTGAGTATGTGCCAAGTACTTATATCTTATGCTACAGCTGGAACCTGATAACAATGTTTGCTTAGGTGTTATTCATACTCTATTTTCATGATCTCGAATTTATTTCCTGCCCCTCCCTCTGGTTATTTCTCTGCTGTTGCTGTTCATGACTTTTTCATTCTTCCTTTAAACATAAACATGTTTGCAAATCAAATACAGAAGATTAAGATTAAGCTGATTCTGGGGAGCAAGGAGTGGACTAAGGCCTTTCCTTATAATCAGGGTTTCATTTTGAATAGCTGAATGATAAGATATAGAAGAGAGAAACACGTTAATCAGATAAATAAAATGAAAACACAAATCTGATCATGTAAATTGAATTTACTCTTTTTATACTGCTTTAGAGTAAATACCAGTTCAAGATAGTTCACAAATAAAATCCTAAAACAATTTAAAGTTGAATTCATAATAACAATAGTATAAGAACATTCAATTTCAAACCAGCAATAAAATAAGAAAAATGTTTAGAATTTAAACTAAAGAATGAAGACAAGAGTTGTAATTCAAATAAAAGTCCATTTGTGAAAGTGAGATTATTTAAGGATTTCTTTTCAAACAAAACTTAATAAAAAGATGTCAGATGTGTATGTAAGAGAACACTACATATCTACAGAAATGCACATGATCAAAGATAAAATCTCTCCAGAATATATATGGGTCAATATAAAAGAGAAAAGAAGTGCCATTGCCATAGGTGTATATTACAGGCCACCCAACTAACCAGAAGAACTAAATGAACTCTTTGCCAACCAGTTAACAAATGTATATAGGAAGCATACCACAGTAGTAATGGGAGACTTCAACTATCCAGATATCAACTGGGAGACAAATTCTGCAGCAAGCGGGAGATCAAACAGATTCCTAACCAACCTAGCCGACAACTTTGTCACCCAAACGGTGGAGGAGGGAACTAGACGTAAAGTTATACTGGACTTAATTCTTACTAATAGAGAAGAAGTGATACAGGGAGTTGAAATTGCCGGAACCTTGGGCGAAAGTGACCACATCATACTGGAATTTAATATAACGCAAACACTAGCAATAGAAAACAATCCAACCAACGTCTTAAACTTCAAAAGAGCTGACTTTAACAAACTCGGAGAGAACCTAGGAAAGATCCCATGGGTGAAAATCCTAAAGGGGAAAACAACCCAAGAAGTGTGGGAAACTCTGAAAAATGCGATCATAAAAGCCCATGCCAGCACAATACCACTGAAAAAGAAAAAGAAATTCAAGAAGAAACCAACATGGCTGCACAAAGATCTCTCTGACAAACTGAAAGACAAAAAGGACAAATACAAAAAATGGAAAGAGGGGCACACAACAAAGGCTGATTATCAGCAGACAGCCAGAAAATGCAAAGATGAAGTCAGGAAAGCAAAGACTCAGAACGAACAAAGTCTTGCAACAGAAATCAAGGATAATAAAAAAAAGTTTCTTCCAACACATTAACAACAAGAAAAAGTCAAGGAAACTGTAGGTCCACTAAAGAGAGAAGATGGCAAGGAAATAACAGGCAACAGGGAGAAAGCAGAGCTGCTTAACTCATACTTTGCATCAGTCTTCATACAAAAAGAAACTACAGCCCAACATACCAACATAAGAGAACACCTATCCGACCTTGATTAATATAAATCATCGGGACCCGGCAGATTACATCCCAGAGTTCTGAAGGAGCTGGCAGATATTATCTCAGAACCATTGCACCACATCTTTCATAAATCCTGGAGCACCGGGGAAGTACCTGAGGATTGGAAAAGGGCTGATGTGGTTCCCATCTTCAAGAAAAGGGAAAAAATGGACCCAGGAAACTACCAATCAGTTTAACATCAATACCTGGGAAGATCCTAGAAAAGATAATCAAAAAACAGATCTGCGAACAACTAGAAGCAAACAAAGTTATAACTAGCAGCCAGCACGGGTTTGTTAAAAACAGATCATGCCAAACCACTTTTATTTCATTCTTTGATAAAGTGACTAAACTAGTAGACCAGCGAAATGCTGTGGACGTAGTATACTTAGTAAGTATAGTAGTATACTTTCAGTAAGGCATTTGATAAAGTAGACCATAACCTACTCCTTGGTAAGCTAGAAAAAGGTGGAATAGACAACATCACCACCAGATGGATCTGTAGCTGGCTGGCAAACCGTACTCAACGAATAGTCCTCAATGGCATTACATCCACATGGAGAGAAGTAAGCAGTGAGGTACCACAAGGTTCCATCTTGGGCCCAGTACTCTTCAACATCTTCATAAATGACTTAGATGAGGGAATTTAAGGGGAACTCATCAAATTCGCAGATGACACCAAACTGTCAGGAGTAGCCAACATCCCAGAAGACAAATTCAGGATCCAAAAAGATCTTGACAAACTTGAACAACGGGCCCTATTCAACAAAATGAGTTTCAATGTGGAGAAAAGCAAAATTTTACATTTAGGCAGGAAAAATCAAAGGTACGAGTACAGATTGGGTGAAACCTGTCAGGAACTCTTACATGCACAAACAGAATGCTTCAACCTCCAATAGTTTCATCCTAAAGCAGCCATGGCAATGTTACCATGTGAAAAGTCTGATGCACATCATCAACCATTCAATTGCTATTACAGATATATAACCTCTGGATGTGCGTTTGTAATCAGTCTGGCTGATTACTTATTGGCTACTTAAAGCCAGTATACCGTAGGTGTATTCCCTTCCCTCCAGTTCAGTCTTCTAAGGACATACTGATTAAGACAGTGGGAGAGTCAAGTTCTTTAAATTTTCTCCCCATCCGTGCTTGGATGCCATAATCCATCTGAGTAGCAGCTAACTGATGGTAGCAATGGTGATTCTACATAGAGAGATTGAGACCGATATATGTTAGCTACTTTTGAATGCATGTTTCACATTGCCCCAGAATAGTGTTATTTAGGAATAGCACTAAATTCGTATCCAAACACAGTCTACCTGTCAGATGATATTAGATGATAGCCAGGATCCCTCTCAATACATTCACTTGAAACACTAGAACAAATTTTGACAGATGGCTAAATCCTCTGATCTTGCCATCTGTCAGAACTCACCTCCTGCTCAGACCCATCCCATGATAAAGAAAATGAAGAGGATGTTTCCCTCCAGCTAGTGATATGTGTGGGACAGGAGGGAAACGAAGCCAGAAGAACTCATCAATCTGATCCTTAACACGTCCTGCACACTGTAAACAGAGATCACACCATTTGTGATCTCTATTTACAGTGATTTGTTGACATCATGCATGTGACAGGTTAAAGATTTGCTGTAGGAGAGTAGCAAATGTTATACAGGTATAGTTTTCTCCTGGTGAATAATACTTTAACTTGGTTATGAAGAAGATCTTATAGTCTCCAGATTAGTGAATTCAGGTGGGGATCCCTGGTAATTTCATGGGCACATCCATGTAGAGGTGTTTTTTTTTAGTAATAAACATTATTTGCCATTGTGCTTTCCAGCCTTGGTTTCATGGGGATCTTCTATACAAGTACAAACCAGATCTAGTTATGGCTAATGTTTAATGAGTCAGCTAGGTGCTGCCATTTAAATGAGATGTTTAGTTGCTGAGTTAGAAGTTCTACTTCTCTTTAAATGATGTTTCAGGATGGGACTCAGCAGAATGAGAGTAAAGTAAGGAAAGAATTAGGAAAGTGAAATCCATGAGATTTATACATACAATGTTCCGATACTATGTCATACTACTTTCTGGTAATGATATTTTTCTTAAATGAATAAAGTATAATAGTGAAATAGGCAGCTCCAAACTGTCAAAGTCAAATTTTAATCAACTTGTAGAGTTTATAACTGTAGAGGTTTCCTCAAAAAAAAAAATCTGTATCCTAAATAATCCAATTTCTTTTTCATATAATGAAATATATATGTGATATAGTATAACTAACTAGGGCTGACCCATTATCCATTTTTCTTCTAAAAAGTTGGTTTTCTTCTCTTTCTTTCTACTATTTTATTATTTATTGATAGAGACTGGTGGCAATATCTATTCAGTAAAGTTGTGCAAATGCACTTAAACTTTAAGTTTAGGATCCATTGTTGGGTTTATGCAGCTATTGTACAGGAAATCTTAAGAATTCAAGCACTATGAAGTGGTATATAAGTCTAAGTGCTATTGCTATATTGTATTTAATTTTAGTTATTGTGTATAATTTTTCTAGGGGTATGAATAAAGTAGAAGAATGAAAACACCATGCCATCAGCTCTGATGACAAAACTCAGATTATCCTCAGTCCTTTTGTTCTGTCCTCATTTCTCCCTTTCTTCCCCTCTATACACTCTGTCCAGCACCAAACAGTTATTTGACCTTCTTCTATCCAAAACTTAACTTACTAAAAGCCAAGGTAATACTATTTAGAAGTGCAAACAATGTTCTGCTTAGTAAAAACAATATTATTATTTACCCTCACATGAAAATTGCCTGACATTATTTACTGACATATGTAGAAATGGGCCATTTTGGCTCTTAAAAAATAAAGACATTTTAAAGCATTTTTGGAAGCTAAGAAGGGTTCAGTACAGTGTACACTTGGAGAAAGATCAATGGGGAAATTGAAAAAGCATCCTGCAAAAAGATAATGGCAACTCACTTCCACATTTTGCCAAGACAATTTTTTGGAAGTACTCAGATTGTCACTAAAAGTAACAAAAAAGCCTGAGGAATATTTTACCGTAGCTTTAAAACAGCTGAAATTTCAATGGGATTGTTCTGGGTGAACCATTCTAAACAGACAACCATAATTTTGTGCCACCATATACAGATAGATCTGTGTAATCTATTCTATCATTTCCTGTTGTGTTTTATCTTTTCAGATAAAGGCAGCCAGCCAGGCAGAATTTTGTGGTTTCTGTTCAAGTTCCATGGATGGCGAGGCGTGCTGTGATCCGTTCATCCCTGTTGTCCCCTCCCAGTTACTATGAAGCGGTACATGATGGACGTGGACCTACAAGTCCTGAGTATCCTTTCTTTAGTGGCTGGTACCACTACTTGGGTCAGGAACCTCTTTCATACAAGCGACGTGGAGGCATTGTGGATCAACGTGATATCATCATGGCCCATCAGGCCCACAAAATCCACAACACACCACAGGCAAAGCGGAAGGAGTGGGAGTGAGTATGGATATATTTCATTATCTGATTCCCATCTGTCACTGGGCTTCTCCTTTATAGGCCAAAGCCATACAGCAGGAATTTTATTGTCTCCTTCCCTCTGTCCCTAAGCAATTTATAGTTTGGGGATAAGCAAACATGTATATGGCTGGGGTGCATATTTGAAATTTTGAGAGCATAAAAATGCTTTAATAAATGGACTGCCATGTTTCACAAGGGCAGTATTCAAATATCCAATTATTTTGGATTGGAAAGGAAAGTGAAAAGATTGTTCTGCATCAATCTCTGTCTCTAAAGATGCTCTTTACAAAGTGAATTTATTTTTGTTTTCTCTTTAAACAGTCACTAATCATACTTATTTTCAAGGAAGGTCCATATGGGCTTAGGCATTTTTATAAAACAATACAAGCTGTTCTTTAAAAAGCTTACAAGATCTTTGAATGAAATTGAATCAGTTGAGTAGGGAATCTATGAGCCACTAGAAAAAGGGATATGCACAAATAAACTCAAGTGTCACACTGACCACTCTTATTCTAGTGATATTCTTCAGGCATTTTATTTCTATTTCCAAAGTCCTAATCCTTCCATTCAGTTTAATTATCTTGACATCCCTTATATCCCTCCCTCGTTTCATCCTTCTTTAGTTGTAGCTACAAGCACTCCATATTTCCTATCAACACTACAGGTGATGAAATCTCCTGTCTATTAATATATTGCCCATGGAATCTGTATTGAGAGTACTGTTTACTGTTAATATTTTTACTGAGTCTCATAGTTTTTGCAATGTTGTGTTTATATAGTTTTGATCTTTGACAGCAATTATAAAGAAACAAGAAATTCCTGTCAACTGAAATAGATGCACAACAGTAATTGGAGAATTTCTATTTGTCTAACTGACCTTATCCTGAAAAGTTAACAAACTCTTTCGTCTTCTATGTGTTATGGGTGTTACATGGTGCTGTGTTGGGGGAAAATGTCTCATAATTTTAAAGGAAAAACCAGGCTGCAATTCCACAATATTCTATCTATAGCCTCTGTACTCTCATGACCTGCTAGCAAAAAGTGCTATCATATACTTCCAACTCAGGAGACAGTTCTATTCATTTCAACTGTGTTGACCCACAAGAAAACAGGAATAAGATTGTCACTGAAATTGTGTGTGTTTTCCTGCAATACATCAAATCTATTTCTACTAGTTCAAATACATATTTACTCTCTTACTTATAACTCAAGTTTAAATAATTCATGATTATCGGGTTTCTGAAGAAGTGTTTCAACGATTAACAAGGTAATAAGAAATTCTGCTATACCAATTGCCAAAATAAATCAGTTTATAATATGCCCCAAGAATGAGGCTTTCCATCTGTGTTCATTCACAGATTAGAGAAAAACCATAAGAATGTAAGAGGGATATACACACAAAGAAATGTGGAAAAGGACAGACAATTGATGAAGAAAGAAATAAGTTTAATCTCTTCGGATCAGAAAAACTGAACAGAAATGCAAGAAACATTTAATATATACTTGAACAGAACTTTCAGATTAAAAGTAATTGATTTGTGTACAGGGCATTTTGCAGGACAATATTCTATTCTAAGGAAGAGAATGGAGGAGGAAAAAATAAGTATTTTCTGCCCTTCTTGGATCCCAGTACCTTTGTCAAGTTTCCTTTGCTGACCTCTGGTCTGTCTCCAAAAACTGCAGTCCTTTCCACCAGTCAGTTTCTTGCATTCTGCTTGCTCTCCAACTAGTTTCCTCCTCCTTAATAGATGCAACATCACTTCTCTATGTCATATAAAAACAACTCTAGAAATGTTCAACAATCTCCATCATTATTTAATGCTTCTTTCCTTTTATATGTTTGCAGCTGCAAAGCAGGTCTTTATATGTTTCTCTATAACTATTGATACTAAGCCTGATTTTTGTCCCCTCCAGGGAAAAAAAGGTTTACCCTTGAGATCATTACATCATTCCATGTCTATCAGGACAACACAGTTTACCATAATCCCATACAAATTTCTAGTTCCCAGATAAGTGGAAAGGCATAAGTAGCCTAGGTCATTCTCTAGTGAAGTTATTAAAGACCTGTATTAGAAATTTCCCCTAAACTGTCTTTTTTCAGAGTCAGATATTAGGATAGCAGCGAAAGCACAGGTACAAAGTATTTTAGTTAGTTGAATACAGTTGTGAATCCTGATCCACCATTTGAAGTAATAAAGTCAAAATTCCCACTGTTGGTGCAAAAATGTCCCCTGGAAAGACATGTACTTTTAATGACACCATGTCCACTTTGCATCTGATAGTAGTTCATCCCAGGAAGGAAAAGAGTTGTTATGTCTTAGATCCTTTAGAAAGACAAGACTTTAGGAAAACTACCGGTTAATAATTAGAGTGTATGCCCACGCACGTGCGCGCACACACACACACACAGATTGTGTCTGTGTGTGTGAGAGAGAGAAAAATTGGGAATATCCCATTAGTTCTCTCTGGAGTGTCTTTGCTAACACCACACCACCCCCAATCTTGCTGCACTCTCAAAGTTGAAACAAATCAGTGCTTGCCAATGCTATGAAGGCTTGCTGTTCTTTAAAGCCTGAATATTTAAAAATGTCAGAAAAAACAAGATTGTTTTCAGTCCCCAACTTCCTACAGCTATGGAGCCTTAAGCCAGATAAACATAACATTCAGGCTCTGTTCCAGAGTTTTGCTGAAAATTGCTCATTTCTGAGGCTTTCTTGCCACCTTCCCATCAGATGTAATTAACTATTACAAGCAGGTTAAGAAACAAATAAGAGCTGTGCAGGAAGTAAGGTAACTTGAGTATGTTCTGTATAGAAAGACAAGATGTACATCACACACATATATATATATGCATACATAATTGCATTTTTGCAGAAAATTGGTGTGGGAAGAGATTATTATACATCAAGTTCTTGTAGTTGCCTTTTCCCCAAAATAAAGGCAGCCAGACTTAGTGTGCATGTATAAATTCATAACTAGTGGGTGGAAATGTGTGACTGACTTTTTCTAACCCAGGGAGATTTCCCTGACTGATTTGTTATTGACTGATGTCAAAAGATGAGGGCTAGGGATCCATTCTTGTATCTTAGATCTTGGGAACCAATTGTACAGCAATCTCCCCATGTCAGCTAAAAGCCCCAAGTTAATATTGATGCTGGTATTTCCCAACACCCCCACTCTTCCTCATTTTCTTTCCAAGTCATTTCCTTTTTTTTTTTGCTGCCTCTAAGGAATTGCAGCTTGTTGCCTTGGAAACAGTGATATCTGTAGCAAAGGCTGTTACTTTTATTGAGGGCTCAACTGCTTTGTTGAGGATAGGCAGATTTAGGATTGAAAAAAGGGCACCCCTCATACACTGGGAAGAGGTTTTTTCCCCCTTTTTTGCATTAATATAAGATTCAGCTGGCTCTGGAAAAGCTGCTATGAAAACAATCGTGATGTTAGCATTTTGCAGCTACTGCATGGAAGTGACTTCCATATGTGAAAGGGAATTCACAAAGATCATGAATGAAAATTTCAAGAAAATAATGATTTTCTCTCTGCAGTGCCTCTCTGTGGAGATTCCCTAAGCTTTGTTTCACACAAATCTAAAATTACTGGTGGTTTTGAAATTGCAGATCAACAATTCCCTGAGCACTTTTTTACGTGTGCAGATAAAAATGAGGTATGCTTATGTAATGTATTTAATAAACCAGTGTCTGAGCATGTTATACCTGGGAGAACTTGGTGTTTCTAAGTTCTTTTCTACAAATGTTCCAGACAGACAAATGCAGAATAGTAGGGACATTCATCAATTAAAATGTTAGAATGAGATGTAATCTAGGAGGAAGGGGGCCATCTCCATACACCATTGCTGAACCCCAAGATCACATAAATTTGCCTTTGGTAACAAACAATTTATGAATTTGTTATGAGAAATTTACACAATCTAAAATGTTTAGTACACAATGCAACTTAAATATCAAAGTAACACACTGTAAAATGTCAGTTGATAATTAAGCAAAAAATAAAATGGCAAGAGAGTTCTTCAGTTTGTATGTGCATGTTAGATTGTATTTTATAGAACTGCAATTTTATTTCTTACTGAAACCGATTACGCTAAAGCCCTAGGCAGTCCTAAGAAGGAATTGCCATATCCATTGGTTTTCATCTGGAAATATCTTCTAAGTTCACTTTTTAAAGAATCTCCTTTTCAGATCAGATTTTGATCTGAGTTTGGTAAGAGTGATACAAGAGGACAGGACTAGGCTGGTGTTTCAGATCAAGTTTATAGTGGCAATTCTAGACCCATTTTGTTTATATGTCTAGAATGCCAACTGGAAGTCCAACAAAATCTTGTTTTTCCTAGTCAAAACTCAGAATGGTTATCAAAACCAGAAGCAACTCTGTTTCTGCTTTTTTCTTAAAAAGAGAGTCCCAAATGTGCTTTTTCAGGAGGCAACTTGACTTTCTTGGGTTTTTTTTGAAGATGTTTCGCTTCTTATCCAAGAAGCTTCTTCAGCTCTGACTAGATGGTGGGGAATGGAAGGATGAGAAGCAAAATGTCTTCAAAGAAAAAACAAACAAAAAACAACAACAACAAGAAAGTCCAGTTGCCTCCTGAAAAAGCATCTTTGGGACAACCATGACCTGGATGACTGAGAATCTCCATAGAGAGATTAAAAAGAGAACTAAAGGGTCTACAGCTCTTAATGTTCTAATGATATTAACATGCAATATTTTGTGGCAGTGTTCTCTCTGCATCACCATCTGGAACATTGGACTATACATCCTATCATGTCTGGTCAGAACAAATATTGTGATTAAGAATAATGGAGATTAACATTCAGGCTGGAATATGGGACAGAGATGGCATTGGTCACATCTTGGATGACCTCTGGTGGGAGCACAATTAGGGTAGCGTGTCCATCCTTGCTCTTTTTAACCTCTCAGTGGCTTTCAATACCACTGATCATAGCATCCTTCTAGAGCAGCTCTGGAGCTGGGATTGGGCAGCTTGGTATTGTGATAGTTTTCCTGTTTTCTCTAGAGCCAGCTCCAGTTTGTGTTGATAGAGGGGAGAGGTCCAGGCCACAACCCCTTCTTTGTGGGGGTGCCACAGGGCTTGGTCTTCCCCCCCCTCCTGTTTAACATCTGCATGAGGCCACTGGGTGAGATTATCCGATAGCTTGGAGTGAGGTATCACCAATATGTCGATAATATCTTCACTCTGTGAGGGTTATTTGTTTTCCAAGGACTGGACACACTGACTATAGTATAGAATAGCACAGCTGTTGCCTTGGGTTCACTTCACCCTCCTAGGTTTTGCAAATTGATATAGCAATGTAAAGTTTTTAATGCTCGGTCCTTAAAAAAAAGTCTCAAAGTTTGTAAAGTAGCATACATCCTTTGCCTCCCTCCAAAATGCTTACACTTGTTGGGATTAAGGACTGCTCCTCTTCTGGTTGCTACCAAGCTCATGTCCAAGCTCTAAGCCAAGCTGAGGGGTCCTTGGTGCTCTCTGAGCTTGATTGTTTCCTTACTCAAATTAGGTAACATCAGTGCTAGTAGGAAGTGCAATTTGCTCTCAGTTTATATTCTAGTGGCTTGCCCTGTCAGTGTTGGTGGAAGTGGTCTTGGTGGTTCTTTACTTGGGTTGTTTACTGTTAGTTTGTTTGGCAGTTGCTTGATTGAGGCATTGTTTATTTGTTGGGGCTGCTGGATCTTTTGGTTTACTTAGGATGTTTTAGAGGGCTTTAGTTGGTTTGTGTGCTATGATGTCCCTATCCTTCTTGGATATCCTTATCAGCAGAACCTACAATGGCAAATTAGAAAAAGAAGTTTACCCCCAAATCACCCACACCAATCAAGTGGTCCACTACCAAAGTAATAACTCAAGCTCCCACAAGAGAAGCTGTGTAAGAACTCTATTTAGATGACCACAAGCACACTGCTGCAACCCTGAACAACAGAAAAAGGAAACAGATCATCTATACAACATTTTCCAAAAAAATGGATATCCACACAACTTCATCAAAAAGTACCAGACTACTCAACCCAATATTGCATAACCATCACAAGCTGTAAAAAGGACAACACTGCCATGCATAAAAAAACATCTCAGAAACCACCAACAGACTATTATAGCCATAGGGCATTACTGTAGCACACACACCTTTCATTGTTTTAATCTCATTTTGTTAAATGTTTTATTGTTGGTTTTATTGTACACTGCCCAGAGTTACTTTGTATGAGATGAGCAACCATTTAACTTTGATAAATAAATAAAGTAAACATGATTACACCGTCTCCAAGTCCAAGGCTTTCCAGATGCATTGGACTACAACTTCCAGGATTCTCAGCCAGCCTGAATGAATTTCATGTTGATTGGTGATACGTCCAAAACATCTTGAGGACTGTAGATTATGAAAGTCCTGCTTAGATTTTTTTTTATTTTGTTTTTCACTTTCATCTTGTTCTAGGACAATTTCCTGTAAATCCAGTGGATGGCACTCATATCCTCTGCACAAACTGATTTGTAAAAAGGTATTTTTCAGTTGATACAGAAAACCATTAAAATAATATAGTGTGCAGGTTTTTCCTTTCCTGAAAGAAGTCTAATAGGCTGCTTTTAGTTTGTTGAGTATGGTATTAAGGACTTTTCTTTCTACAATTTCATCTCAATATAAACATGATATTGTTCTCTACAATACAAAGAAACAAAATCTTATAATACAGAGAGAATTACATAGTTTTCAAGGCACATATAAGTCAATTTATTACATACTGCCTCACTTTTTAAAAATAAGAAATCGTCCCTCTGTTTTTACATTTAAATGGATTAAATCATATATTTTATAAAAACATTAATGATGTTTGATCTTTGCAATGTTTTTCTAATAATTTTTATTTCCAGTGGGACAAGTAATGAAAATGGAGTTGCTATCTTGTACTAAGGATATCTTCATACGTATGTTCAGGAGAGAACAGAGGTTCAGAAAAGCATATGGATAAGCCTCAAGAAGATGAAAAATCTACTCCAGTGACCCTGGGGAAAGTGGAAGTAGTCAGCAGCTGAAGCCAGAATTTTGTGGTGCAACTGGTGATTGAAGCTGTGCTGACAATAACTATGGCTGTTATTGTACCCAATAATACCCAATCTTCCACATTTTGAGTATTCTTCAGCTATGTGTGCTATGACGTCCAGAATTTTCCAGCCCAACATGGCCCTTTCTGAGAATGCAGGAAGCCTGGATTCCTTTACTTGGGGAATGCCCTGATTGGGGAAGACTTTACTAAGCAAAAAAATAAAAAATAATCACAGTTCACAACCACAATCACTAGGTCTATACAAGACACTGCCTGAAAACCAAACAATCTGGATTATGGTTTACGTTAATGAATTAGCACCATCAAAGCTGACACCAACCAGAGCATAGAAAAACTGAAAGAAGCAGTGCAAGATCAAAATCTGTGGAGAGACCTGGCCCATAGAATCGCCAAGAGTTGGACACAACTGAATGGAGAAAATCATCATCGTAATGAATTAGGCCTAAGAAGAAATATTAAAATAGATAGTTTGAATGGTTATTTTGCTCCAGAATACACCTTTATTTTGTGCTTTGCTATTTTCTTCTTTTAATGATAAAGTTAGATTATGCTTCTATCTAAGAATATCCTCATTAACTATGTTATGGATTTCATTAGGTTGAAAAATTGTTAATTTAATGGAAATATTAAATATCTGGGATAGCTGATATCAAGACCATTTCTTTTTCTGTACAAAATATATATCTAGTGCCTTTTCTGCGCTATGGTTAAGGTTCAGGATTGTTAAATTTTCAAGGCAGACAAAACAAAACAGCTCTGTTGATCTTGGTATTAAAAAAAGAGAACAGAGTTAAGCAGCTTTTATGGTGAAACAAAAATGCAAAGCTCATAGATTTTTGTGGTAGTTCTTAATTAACCTAAACTGTACAGCTGATAAAAAATTAAGGCATGGAGAGAAGAGAGAATATCCTTGCTCTCTTATTTTTCTTTCAATTTATTTGAAAATGTGTCCATTCTACTGTGTTTGTTCAGCTGACAGTTTTTCAGTGAGTCATTTTTGATTAAAATCTTCTGAAGATCCTTTATCTAAGACCTAGGATTTTATAAATTAATAATAGTACTGAAGTTTGCTAAACTTGTGGCTTGAGGCAACTCCTATTGCCTAGGCAATGTGCCAGAATTGGACTTCCCTTTGAATCATAATGTGATAATCTCAAGTACATGACACATTATCATTATCATTCAAAAGAAATGTAATTATTTCTAAGGCCTATGTACTATAATCCAGTAATTCCCTCAGTCTGTGATTCCCAAATGATAATTTGAAATGTACTGCTGTCTTTTTAAATACTTGCTACTTGACCTTTTATATCTGGAAAAGCTTGGATTGAACACAAAACACAAAATCTATTGCTGAGCTATGGACTCTTTAGATCATTTTAATGTTAAAGAAGGTTTACCTTTCACATTAGAAGTTAGGCTCAATACTTCAGAACTGATGAATGAAAATAGCATGAGGATCGCTGCTCAAAACAGCGCAAAACAAAACACTTTATTTTTATTGCACAATTGACATCTTCTGGTTAAGATTTTGAGTGATATTCCTAAATAGCTTGACAGATACTTTGTGTTATCCTGTATGTAATTGCTAAGGCTGATGAGGCAAAAGCCAACAGTTTCCAGGTTAGAGAAAACTGTTACATAAACATTTTTCAGATGCCTCCCAAAGCTATTAAGAGACCGGCCATTCAGTAACTCTGAGGAACAAGAGGAAAAAGTCTAGACTTTTAAATCTGGTGTGTGTGTGTGTGTGTATGTGTGTGTATGTGTGTGTGAAAGAGAGAGAGAGAGAAAGAGTATGTATGTGTATATGAAGGGATTTTTTTTGTATTCCAATGGATAATTAACTATTGTTTAAGACTTTACTGTGTTCTTATTTGCAGTAAGGATTATATACCAGCGAAGTCATGTCTGAGAGTTTTCAGTAATCAAGCCAAGTGCTGAATAAGGGATTTGGTGTCTGTAGAACCAAAATTTATGGCTAGGAGCTGTTGTAAAGCCTGTATTGTATGACTGTAGAAGAGAAAGGAAAGCTGGGTTTAAACATAAGATATGTTATGCTTGTGTTAACGATGATTTGGGAATAGCTCTACTCACACAATGCAAACCAAATAAATTACATTTTGACTTAATGTAATGTACGGACCCAGCCACTGAGTGGTGACCCAGTTTGCTTGAGTTCTTTGTGCATTGATTCAAATTTGGGTACCTACTGCAAAATTGAAATTCTACTTACATTATATGATAGCTTTTCTAAAAGGTGTTTTAACCAAATGCCAGATGCAGATTCCATAGCTTAAGACTAAATAAAAGAAGATTATGTGTAGCAACAATATTTTCTATAGAATATTGGTGTCAACACTGCAACGATCTTGGTTGAAGCCATTTTTGCTTTGTTTTCGGTTGCCACAGTACTGGGAGGGGGGGATGAGTGGTTTTAAGGTTAGACTAAACAATAAATTGTCCCGTGGGAACCAAGGTTATTACTACCTGACATCAGCCTCACAACTAAATGCAGATTAATTTAAAGTATAATTTTTCCAGTTGCTACTTACGGCTGCGAAACATGGACTCAGGAAAAGACAGATAGGAGAAGGGAGGACGCCTTTGAACTGTGGTGCTAGAGGTGACTATTATGCATCCCATGGACTGCAAAAATAACAAAGAAGTTCTAGACCAAACCTCACCCAAAATATCACTTGAAACCAAGATCACCAAACAGAGGCTGTCATGCTTCAGTCATGTCATGAAAGCTCACTTACTCGAAAAGTCAATTATGCTGAGAATGATCAGCAGAAAAAAGAGAAAGGGCTGCCCTAGCACCCACTAACTGGACACTATAAAAGATGACACTGAGATGACCATGGCGGATCTGAAGGAAACAGTATGAGACAGAAGGGCATGTTGATCCATAGAGTGGCCAAGGGCCAGACACAACTGAATGGCTGACGACAACAACACTCAATGAGAGCAACAGTTCCAAAAGAAAGCCTGGTGCAGACTAAGCATTGCATGAATTGCGTGAATCTGTAAGAAGAATTTCATCATCTTTTCAGATCTATAACTATCAGTATTACTTTATTCCATATTTTTCTATATTAAAAGTCATCCCTCCCAGCCTCAGCCCCTCTGTATATTTAAGTGCAGAATTTAAAGGGCTGTGTTTGTTGCATGCATTCAGCAGCCTAGTTCCCTTTGTAGCCCAAGGAAAGTAACAAAATAAAACACTGTTATCTAAAATTTCTGATATCAACAGCATAGCCCATTGGACAATCCTTTAAGTTGTTTTTAATTAAAGGTATATGAACTTGATGTTCCAAACTCATATAGTTAAAGTTGAATAGTATTTTATGGAATAAAGAGATTACAGAGCCTTCATATAGTGAAAAATATTGATGATAAAGAGGATAATGATGATGGTTATAGATAGATAGATAGATAGATAGATAGATAGATAGATAGATAGATAGATAGATAGATAGATACAATATGAAATAATGCTACATCAAAGGCATGAGTGGAAATATTTTAAGTCCCTGAGTCTGTGCCACAATTTAATAGCCCTTCCTATTGGTTAAAACTATGGCTTAATACAATGTGTGAACTATTATAATCAGAAAGAGTAAAATAGCCATGCACATAAACTAAATTTATTAAGGTATGCCAAGCTTCTCATCAGAACATGGCAGCAAATTGAGCAGAAGATTCTCAGATACATCTCATTTAGATTAGAAGCATCATTATGGATAAAAATGAAGCATTATACACAACACATGATTTGTCATCTCCAGTTCAAACACCTAAGTGTTTGTACCGGTAGGTCTTGGTTTAAACACTAGGCTTTTTCCTACTGCTTTCTAACTTAATACATAATTGACCACTCTCTTGACTGTCTTCAGAGCTGCTAGACTATGTTGATGGAATGGTTCTCTCTAGCTTAGAAACTGCTGATTGCCACCTTGCCAGATTCAAGTGTTGCAAGGTATGCTAGGCAATAGAAGGAAAATAATTTTTAATTTTGTTTGAGCCAGTCTTTGTTCTCCACCAGCCATTCAGAAATAATGTAGAGAATGCAATAATGTTATGGTACCACATAGTCAGATTTTGGTCATATGACATTACTAAGGTCAAACAAAATCAATATACAGTCTTCAATTTGAATTAGTAAAAGATGGTTATACACATTGTGAGGCAGCCTTTAATTTTTTAATTATAAGCCACCCAGACTTGCTGTGAAATCATGTAGTCTTGACATTGTAATAATAAATATTCAGATTTCTCCCTACAGAAGTGTACAATAAACATAGGTATGAAACAAATTTATCCTTCCATCTCATCATAGCTGACCCACAGATCCTTCTATCCTGACAGAATGAGTCCTTTATTTCAGAAAAAGTAAACAAACTTGTTGATTTCTGCTGAGTCTATAATTATTTATTGAGTTTTAGGGCTAGAGAGTCTTTAACACTAATAAGAATCCCACAAGTGACACTTAAATCTCAGTTATCTTCCCCACCTCTTTTTAATATTGTAGCTTCTAATTTTACCTTTTGGGAAAAGTGAACCATAACAAATCTAAAAACCACCGCATTTTATTTTAAGAGGTAGGAAAAGTGGTTTTATGGGTGAAGCATTCATGGATTCATACCACATTGGCTTACCATTTTAAACATCATGAAGCTGTAATTTTACTATGAAAAAAGGAATAAATGTGCATGTTAACAAACAGATGTAGGCAATGATCTGTTTAAGGATTGCACTAAACCAAGGTTGTTTTATTATAGATTGCTAAACAAGCAATAACTGCTTAAATTCATACCATGATACACAAAGCATGGATTTCATACAGCATGTTAAGCCAACACTATTTTACGGCTTTGTGTGATATATAAACAGATCCAAAGAATAAATTGATGATGGTCTTTGAAATACAATTGGTAATGGAAATTTGATTACTGTAGGGAAAGTGATGAAGATAATGATGCTGCTGCTGTGATAATAAGGGATTGAGAGGAAGCAATAAATAGTAATAGCAGATTGATTTCTTACCTGAATATTAATATAATATTATAGAAAACTATTAGTCTTAAGTGCTTGATTCCAGATCATTCAGATATCCTGCCAGTGTAGAAAAAGGGGTGCCTGAATAAACTAAACCCGTTGCTTTTTAAGTGACCAAACTAGTAGACCAGCGAAACGCAGTGGATGTAGTATACCTAGATTTCAGTAAGGCATTTGACAAAGTGGACCACAACCTACTCCTTGGTAAGCTAGAAAAAGGTGGAATAGACAACATCACCACCAGATGGATCTGTAGCTGGCTGACAAACCATATTCAACGAGTAGTCCTCAACGGCACTACATCCATATGGAGAGAAGTAAGCAGTTGGGTACTACAAGGTTCGTCTTGGGCCCAGTACTCTTCAACATCTTCATAAATGACTTAGATGAGGGAATTGAAGGGGAAGTCATCAAATTTGCAAATGACACCAAACTGTCAGGAGTAGCCAACATCCCAGAAGACAAACTCAGGATCCAAAAAGATCTTGACAAACTTGAACAATGGGCCCTATCCAACAAAATGAGTTTCAATGTGGAGAAAAGCAAAGTCTTACACTTGGGCAGGAAAAGCCAAAGGAACAAATACAGATTGGGCGAGACCTGGCTTAAAAATAGTAACTGTGAGAGGGACTTTGGAGTCCTAGTGGACGATCATTTAACTATGAGCCAGCAGTGTGCAGCAGCAACCAAAAAAGCTAATGCAGTTCTGGGTTGTATAAACAGAGGCATAGAATCAAGATCACGCGACGTATTAGTACCACTTTATAAAGCCCTAGTAAGACCACACCTCGAATACTGCAGCCAGTTTTGGTCACCATATCACAAAAAAGATGTTGAGAGTTTGGAAAAAATTCAGAGAAGAGCAACTAAGATGATCAAAGGCCTGGAGAGCAAAACATACAAAAATGGCTGCGGAACTTGGGTTTGGCTAGTCTAAAGAAAAGAAAAAATAGGGGAGACATGATAGCAGTATTCCAGTATCTGAGGGGCTGCCACAAGAAGAGAGGGTCAGGTTGTTCATCAGAGCACCAGAGGGAATGACGAGAAACAATGGTTGGAAACTGATCAAAGAGAGAAGCAACCTGGAATTAAGGAGAAACTTCCTGACAGGACAGTCAATCAGTGGAACAGCTTACCCCCAGAAATCATAGGAGCTCCATCACTGGAGGTTTTCAAGAAGAGACTAGACATTCACCTGTCTGAGACGGTATAGGTTCTCCTTCTTGAGCAGGGGGCTGGACTAGAAGACTTCCAAGGTTCCTTCCAGCTCTATTCTATTCTATTTTATAGATAACTAAAATTTAGAAAAGTAACCCTGTTTTATTTATAAAAAAAAGGACAAGCTACAGGTAGTCCTTGACTTACAATCACAATTGAGCCCAAAATTTCTGAACATTGCTAAGTGAGATAGTTGTTAAGTGAATTTTACACCATTTTATGACCTTTTTTGCCATAGTTGTTAAGGGAATCACTTCAGTTATTAAGTAAGTGCATGGCTGTTAAGTTCCGCGAGAGTAAAAGTAACAGCAAGTTTATTGATTCCACACACAAGCAGCTCTAGCAGCCGCTTGACATTTATACAGACCACCACTAGGCGGCGGCCAATCACATTAAAGCAACCACTCGCGCCTAAATTACAGACGCGAAACTAAAGACACAGACAGTTGCTGATTTGAACTAAACATACTAACTGCCCGCTATTAACAATACCCTGAATTAAGGTTGATACACAACACCCCTCCCCCCTAGGTAATTACACACCCAGGGAATGTACATAGTCTTTTAGGTATTCAGGCGGCTTGCGCGACCGCTCGGACCGCCGTATCTCCGCAGGAGATTCCTGGTCTACCCTTGGCTGACTGGGTAGACCAGGGCTCCTTGACCCACCAGCTCTGGGTAGACTGGCATCGCCTTGGCTGGCCTGACCTGGTAGACCAGCACACTTGTCTGTGATCGGGCACGTCCCAGAACAATTGGGAGATCTGTCCGCTCGCAAGTTCAGTTCGGGAGGCAATGTCCCTTCAGTTGGGGGCGACAGCCACAGTTGTGTCGTCCTGGATGTCTCTGTAAGTCCTTCCAGGTCCAGCCAATTCTGACGTGCCGCAGCTGTCGGTTAACTCTTGGCTCTCCTCTTGATCGGTGGCCAGGGTTTGGTTAGCCTGCCGCCGACGTAGTTGGTTGATGTGGTGGCGCAAAACATGCCCATCTTCTAGGACCACTTCGTAAGAAAGTGGTCCTGACACCTTACCAACCACAGCTACCACCCACGGTGCCCCTTGACCGTAGTTTCTCGCCCAAACACGGTCGCCGACTTGCAAGCTCCTCGGGGTTTTGGGCTGTGCCATCTCAGTCGCTGCTCGGTCTGGATGGAGATGGTCCAGCTTTGTAGTCAGCCGACGTCCCCGTCGCAGTTCCGCTGGGCATCAACCCGTTGACGTGCACGGAGTTGTATGTTGGCAGAGCAGAAAGTTTGCCAACCTGTGATGCCAATCGCCTTTGGTAATTCTCCTGAGCGCTTCCTTGGTCGTCCTGACCATCCTTTCCGCTTGGCCATTCGAGGCTGGGTGAAACGGGGCTGAGGTAGCATGTCTTATCATGTTAGTCCTCAAGAAGGACTGGAAGTCAGCCGCCGTAAATTGTGCCCCATTATCAGATACTATCACATCAGGTAAGCCGTGTGTTGCAAAGATCCTGCGCAGTTCCTGGATGGTCCTGGCAGTAGTCATAGTA
Organism: Azemiops feae; assembly: GCA_023970755.1. Classification (NCBI taxonomy): domain Eukaryota; kingdom Metazoa; phylum Chordata; class Lepidosauria; order Squamata; family Viperidae; genus Azemiops; species Azemiops feae. The sequence continues at coordinate 2,791,919 of JALGBA010004283.1, forward strand.
GGGACAGGTGCTACCTCCAGCCACTTGGAGAAACTGTCCACTACAATGAGGAACACCTGTCCTTGGAAGGGTCCTGCATAGTCTATGTGAATCCTAGACCAGGGTTTTTGTGTTGTTTCCCAGCGATGTACTGGGGCTTGAGGCATCTCAGGTCTGGTCTATTGGCAAACCTGGCATCCATTTACTTGAGCCTCTATCTCCTTGTCCAACCCTGGCCACCACAGGTAGCTTCTCGCGAGTGCCTTCATCCTGACTATTCCAGGATGACCCTCATGCAGAGATTCTAAGACTCTGGCTCTTAATGTGTGTGGGACTATTACCCTGCTACCCCATAGAATGCATCCCTTGAATGCAGATAGCTCATCTTGTCGTTTGAAAAAGCTCTGAAATTCTATCCCAGGACTTGTTCCTGGCCACCCACTCAGCACCCAGTTCAAAACACGGCTGAGTGTTTTGTCTGTGGCTGTTTCAGCAGCCACATCCCCTGCGTGTAGGGGAGACTCTGGCAGATCCTGAATTGACAGGATGCGTGCAGCAGGTGTGGGGTCTGGTCCTGACTCAGGCAGAGGCAACCTGCTGACTGCATCAGCGTGGCCCATTTCCTTGCCTGGCTTATGGACAAGCCTGTAATTGTAGGCTGCCATAAAAATTGACCACCTCAGCATCCTTGGAGACAGGATCTGAGAGGTTTGTTTGTCTGCAGTGAACAGACCTAGAAGCGGCTTGTGGTCTGTAAAGACCGTAAATGGGCAGTCCATAAGTGGAATTTCTTTATTCCTGCCACTATGGCTAGTGCCTCTTTGTCTATTTGGACATAGTTTCTTTCCGCGGGGGAAAGTGTCCTTGAATAATATGCTATGGGAGCTTGGCTCCCATCAGCCATTAAATGGCTCAAAACTGCTCCAATCCCATATGATGAAGCATCACAAGCAATGCTGATAGGCAGCTTTTCATTAAAGTGTGTTAACACAGAGTCTGAAGACAGCAGTGATTTGACTGCTGTGAAGCTTTTCTCGTGGATGCTAGTCCACTTCCAGGGTGCCCCTTTATCCAAGAGCCTGTGCAGAGGCTCTGCTAATGCTGCCTTGTGGGGAAGGAAGGCATGATAGAAATTAAGTAGCCCCAAAAATGCTTGCAGTTCCCCCTTAGACTTGGGTTGGGGAGCCTGCAGAATAGCCTTAAGACACAGACAGTTGCTGATTTGAACTAAACATACTAACTGCCCGCTATTAACAATACCCTGAATTAAGGTTGATACACAACAATGGCTGTTAATTGAATCTGGCTTTCCCATTTACTTTGCTTGTCAAAAGGTCACATAAGGTGATTACATGACCCTAGGACAGTGATGGCGAACCTTTTAGAGACCGAGTGCCCAAACCACAACCCAAAACCCATTTATTTATCGCAAAGTGCCAGGGCCGCATCAGCATTGTGGTGCCCTCGGGGGGGGGCATGGGGGCGTGACCCACTGGATGGGCATGGCTGCGGTTCTCACGGCAGACTGGGTGAGCGTGGCTGGGGTGGACATGGCCACCTCAATGTTGATCATGGGGGAACGCCTGTGGGGGCCGGGTAGCGTTGAGTGAGATCCAGGGGGTCTCTGGCGGGTGAGACAGTGGGCAGGAGGCCCAGCATAGATGGGAGGAGGCACGCAATCCTAGCTGGGGCTGGGGGGCCATGGTGCCGATAGTGATCCGGCTTTCCCTGCTCGGGGTGGCCTTTGGCTTGCTGGGTGTGGGCGTGCTCTACCATCTCTACTCGAGCTTGCTAGCTGGCTGCTTCGCCTCCTTTGTGCTGGGTGAGGCTGCCGCTCCGGGCAGCGGCGGCAGCCTAATGGACCTGCGCAAGCTGCTGGCAGCGGCGGTGCATGTGCCCACAGAGAGGGCTCTGAGTGCCACCTCTGGCACGTGTGCCATAGGTTCGCCACCACTGCCCTAGGACACTGCAACCGTCATAAATGTGAGTTGCCAAGTGTTAGAATTTTGATCATAGGACCATGGAGACTGCAACAGTCATAAGTATGAAAAATGCTCATATGTTTTTTCAGTGCCGTTGTAACTTCAAACAGTTACTAAATGAATTGTAAGTCGATGATCGTTGCTAGTTTTTGTTTAAGTACTTTCATCTATTTTTTTAATTGGTCTCATAACTTTTTTCTAAGAATGATCTTTGATTTTTATCCTCAAGGCAAGAAAGTAATTCAGAATAAAAGAGGAAGTAGATAAATGCACATTTTATACAGTAATGCATAGACATGGAATCAAAGAATGAATCAAACTCTTCACTAAAAAGCAGGTGATAAAAGTACTGTAATGCACTAAGAACATTGGACCAACAATTGTAATTGTTTACAATATATTTTGGAGAATTGGTTTTAAGGCACTGGGAAGTTGGGGACTGGTTTGTTTTTACTGCTTCTTTTAATGTTTTTTACTACTATTATTGTGAGCCACCCAGAGGTGTGATACATAAGTACCAGTGTAAGTTTAATAAATAATAAATAAATAAATGTCCCATGATGCTGTAGGAATATTAGTTTAGCTGGAAATCATTCACGTTTGAAGCAATTGATAGTGTTTGATTTTGCCAAGTGTATTGAAATATGTTATTCAGTATAAACTGAAAGATACATTTGTGTGTCCACACATTCAAAACTACCATCTTTTTGTGGAAGGTTTGAAAATTATGAGACTGGAGGAAAAATAATCTCATCTACAATATACTTTGAAATGATAACTTACTCATGAAATATCAGGTGACTTTCCAAAATAATTTTTCTCTTGTTAGTACATTTTTAAACAATCTGTTAGTTTCCCAATGTACAGACACAGCTTTCCTTTCTTTCTTCCTTCCTTCTTCCCTTCCTTCTTTCTCTCAGATATATATATTCTTTCTCCCCTCCACATTTTTAAAAATATCAAAAACTAATTCAGCAAGACAATCTTTTTTTCACTGCTTGGCTCATCTAATCATTTTCTATACTGGAAAAGTTTTTCACATATAGAGAATAATCTCTGTTCATAAAAGTTGTAACATTTAAAGCTGCCCCAAATCTTTATGATGTTAGCAAATGGAAATCTACAAGTAATAATTCTTGGTGCCCTGATTACTAATTTGCAAGCTCTCTTCTTTCGTGTCCCAAAGGTGCTTTTCAACTGGACTTCCTTGTTTTTTATTTGAAAATGTTTCTCTTCTTCTTCTTCTTCTTCTTCTTCTTCTTCTTCTTCTTCTTCTTCTTCTTCTTCTTCTTCTTCTTCTTCTTCTTCTTCTTCTTCTTCTTCTTCTTCTTCTTCTTCTTCTTCTTCTTCTTCTTTGAGAATTGAAATGTTTCCAACAAAAAACCAAGAAAGTCCAGTTGCCTTTTGAAAAGCACCTTTGAAACAACCATGATCTGGATGATTGAGAATCTCCATAGACATCTCTTCTTTAGCATTTTGAAACCTTTTCTTTGGTATCTGATAGTCATACCTGGTCTCTTCATGGTCCACTAGTCTGAACCATGTTTATAGACATTGGATCCTTGGGGTTGTTTAGTTAAAACAGAAGCCACAGTGGTGGGTACAGACTTCCAAACTGAGTTCCATAACTGAAATATATAAAATAGTTTCTTTTTGCTGTGTTGTTTTCACAAGCAATTCATAATCAATAAGGATATTTGGATCTGAACAGAGGAAAAAGTGACTTTCCATAAATACAGTGTTGGTATAACTTGGGTCAAATATATTCCACAGAGATCTTGTTTCTGAAATTCACTTCTTGCTGGAAAGGACAAATGCTGTTCAAAGATTACACCGCCAACTAGCAATTTTGCTTCTTTTTTTGGCTCAGGGAGGGACAAGTATAGAAACCAAAAGACACCTGAGTGAGCATTCCAAAGTATTTTCAATAAAAGCTTTGCCTTAGTGGGTGTGAATGAACATTTAGTCTTTCCAGAAATTTGACTCATTTCTGCAGGTGAGCAGGACAAGAGCTGAATTGCTGATAATGAAATACTGTATGTGTCTAGAAGCCAAGATGCCAGGAAATAAACAAATAAGATTAACAAGTTGCATCAGAGCAGCTAGGATCCTAATCTGTTTGGCAGAATGAATTAGAACTAATGGCTTTGTGGGACTGCATTTTTTGGATCTAATTCTAATTCTCTAGAGACTGTTTAACAAGAGTAGGATTTGACATTATAATAATTATTAATGCTTTTATTACAATCTATTTTATATTAAAGAATCACAACTCCTTTTTAGCTTGCAGATAAAAAAGAAAATAACATGAAAATACTCTTGCGTAATTTCACTGACATTACATTTTGATTTGTTTGAATAGACATTTCATTTACACAAGTACAGGTAGTCCTTGATTTACAACAGTTTGTTTAGTGTCCATTCAAAGTTACAATGGCACTAAAAAAAGTGACTTATGACTGTTTTTCACACTTAACAACCATTTCAGCATCCCCATGGTCACGTGATCAAAATTCAGACACTTGGCAACTGACTCATATTTATGATATTTGCGTGTCTCGCGGTCAAATGATCATCTTTTGTGATCTTCTGACAAGAAAGTCAATGGGGAGCCAGATTCAATTAACAGCCATGTTACTAACTTAACAGCTGAAGTGATTCCCTTAACAACTGTGGCAAGAAAGGTCATAAAATGGGGTAAAATTCATTTAACAACTGTCTTGTTTAGCAACAGAAATTTTGGGATCAATTGTGGTCGTATGTTGACGACTACCTGTATGTAACTGACAGACAGCAATGTTCAGCTAGCGATCCCTGAAATTCATTCATATGTGTGTATGTATACACACACACATACAAAATATGTACATACGTATACTGAGAGATGCAAAATTCTTTTGCTGCCTTGCATGCTTATTTAGAATTAAACCACACTATATTTAGTAGGGCCTTTTCCTAGGTAAATATGTAGAACTGTATCTTAAGATTGATTTTTCTTCCACAGAGTGCAGAAGATAGCAAAAAGACATTTTATATCCTAACACAAATGTTATTTGATGCTAATACATTTTAGGAGTGAATCCAAGTGGTAGATTTCCATGTTCTTTATACAGTGTATGCTCATCAACCTGAAAGTGACAGAAAAGCGGGAAAATGGTATATTTAAATAAAAAGAGAGACTTCTGTTTTATGGCTTACTTTGATCCTACTGTTGGTGCTGAGAATGCACATAGATAAGTCATGGTTTAGTAAGAAAGGATACTTTAAGTGCACCTACTCCAATTATGTACATTATATATGCAACTGCCCTCATACATGTAAAGAACATATAAGTTTAAAAATCTGGAAGTTAGGCTATACACAATAAAGTAGTTACTTCAGGGTAAATTGAAAAATTATTAATTTAAGATGGTATTTATTTATTAAAATATATCAAAACAATTTACACATACAGACTTCCTCAACCCTTTCCAACATTCAGAAGAGAGATCAGGCAACATCTGGAGCTATCTAAACATTAAATACCATCTGTGCATCATTTCAAAAAAAGGTTTCTCAGGGCTGAGCACAAATTGACCTTAAATATTGCTTGAGAGGAAAAAAACACATTTTTAAATGTTAACATCCATCACCTTGCTAGGTTCACACAATGTGCTTATATAGAGATAGGGCCACATATCACAGTAAACCAAAATGAGAAAAATCTTAGTTGTTGAAGAAAGAGGTTATTGATATTAAGAATATATTTTTTGCTTATGAGCATAAAGGTTCAGTCTATATCCACATCCATATGCTAAAAAGGCAGAGAACAGCAAAATATCAGCCCATGATAGCAACTTTTAAAGGACAGGGCTTGTGTTCTTAGATTGATTTTGATTTTGCATTTTGCCTTGGGGATAAGTAAGTGTTTGTATGATAGACCTCCAGGCAGTGGGAAAGCACCATGATAGCATCATAGGCCAGGGCAGAAATGCACTTAATCCCTTGCCAACAAGTAACTTGTTGTAAGGCAGTGTAAGGCACCCTGCAATGCAGAGGCCTAGTGCTGAACCTCTCCCTTTCTACCAATAATACTGAAATTGACCCCAGAGGAAGGAGGAAAATCACTACTGTAACACTGTAAACTGGTCCAGAAGGATATCATAATCAGCAGTATCAAAAGCCATTTAGAAATCAAGGAGGACCAAGTGGGACACACTACTCCTGTGCTATGCTCACCAGAAGTCATCCACAATGTCAATCAATGTTGTCCTAGTACTATAACATGTTCTGATACCCAGCTAAAAGTGGTATAGATAATTTACTTCCTGAAGGGACTTTTTGGAGCTGCAAGTGTACCACTCAATATCTTTTCCCAAGAAGTGAAGGATGGAGACCATAAGAAAATTTTCCAAGTTTTGTTTGTTCAATCCTGTCCTCTTCAGGACAGGATGAACCACCACCTCTTTCAAAGAAGGTGGAAACATCCCTTCCCTAAGAGAAGTGTTTACCATTGCCTTGCTCTAACCATAGTTCATTTTCTAGGAGGCCAAGTGGAACATGAATCTAAAACAAAAAAGGCAGATCTTATATCCAAAGATCCTGTCTTCAGGATTAACAGGCTGAAATATTTCCCAAATAACCAAGCAACTCCGTGGGACCTGCACAGTCAGAGTCTAATTTCAGTTGAATCCTATCTAGATGTCTAGAAAGATATCCTTAGGCTGTCCTACCTATGAGGTATTGAGTCAGCTAAATGTGGATGCCAGCTTTTTGTAAATGCAATAAGAATGGAAAAATAAGTGTATTTTGCTGCTATTGTCACAAGGTAATCTTTAATACAATCTCTTACCTGGGCTTGATCAGACCTCATTCTTTCTCTTCCTCCAGTCTCACTCTTTGTGTCTTCCTCCAGTGGCACTCTTAAGTGTCTCTTGCACAGCTTCATTTTCCTGGAGCTGCTGCTGCGAAAGATGCACATGTTCCACAAGCGTAGACATGATCCAAACCAAGGTCTCTGACACTTAGTCATTGCAAGTAGCAACTGAAGCCTCAGTCAATTGTGCAGTGGAGTTTTAGGAACAACATCAATGCTTTCTGGAATCCAATTAGGTCCTTAGGACAGACCAATCAAGGGGCTGCCAGAGAAATCTCCAAGGTTAGTTGAGTGAGCTGTTTATGGCAAGGGACAGATGGCACCCTCCCAGATGGCATCCACTGTCCCAAATCTAATGTGATCCACCCCACAGCATGCTGGAACATCAGTTTTCTGGTTTGGATTCATGGTGGCCACAAACTCTTGATTTCCAGGCCAATCAAAGGCAGGCTGAAGTCCCAAGTATTTCAAGCCTGGGAAGCTCCACTGACAGCTTGGCCACAGAGTCAAATAGTTCCATCAGAAAAACTACTACATTTGCTACGCAAGTAGCAATCCCATCTGATCCCTATAACCCAACTTTACAAATAGAGTTCCATATATGGTCATTGGCAGATCAGCATCCTTGAAAATGATAAAACAGAATATCTGTAGCTCAGGGTTGAACTGTGTCCTTGGTACTTTCTGAACTTGGTTGTTTTCTTGCAGGTGTTTCATTACCAAATTATGATGATATTGGTAATATTATCGGTACTAGTAGGGAGTGAGGTGTGCTGTCATTTTATATACTACTGGCTTGCCCTGTCAGTATTGGTGGAAGTGATCTTAGTGGTTCCTTGAGTTGTTGCTTACTGTTAGCTTGTTTGTCTGAGTTGGTAGTTCCTTGATTGGGGTATTGTTTGCTTCTTGATTGTTGGTCTATTTTTAATCTTGGTGTTAATCTCTGCTCATCTGGCTTGCTTGCCAGTGAGATGGTGTTTTGATATTTTTATTTCCTTTTGGGCTTTTTGATTGTCTCTTAAGAATGGTATGTAGATGTTGTTTATTTCTATGTACTTGTTTATGGCTGGTTTTTCTGAGTGCCAGGCTTCCAGGAATTCTCTAGCCTTTTTGGACTTGGTTTGGTCTAAAATGCTCACAGTTTCCAGTTGAAACTATGGTTAAATCTGTCCATATGTTGTGAAATTAAGGCATTTTCATCATATCTTCTATTACTAGCTGGGGTTCATGGATGCGCTCTGCTAGTCTTCTGCCTTTTTGTCCTATGTACGGGTCGTAGCAGTCGTTACACTGTATGTTGTAGATGACTCCTGTTTTTTCTTCTGGGGCTGCTGGATCTTTTCGTTTACTTAGGATGTTCTGAAGGCCTTTAGTTGGTTTGTGTGCTACGGTGATGCCATGAGGTTGTAATAGTCTCTTGATGGTTTCTGAGATATTTTTGATGTAAGCCAATGTTATCTTTTTCACTGCTTGTACTGCTTGTGCTATGCTCAATAGACAGCTATATTGGGTTGAATGGTCAGGAACTTTTTGATGAAGTTGTGTGGATATCCATTTTGTTGGAAAATGTTGTACAGATTATCTGTTTCCTTTTTCTGATGGTCAGGGTTGCTGCAGTGTGTTTGTGCTCATTTAAATAAAGTTCTTACATAGCTTCTCTTGTGGGAGGTTGGGTCGTTACTTTGTAGTGGAGCACTTGGTTGGTGTGGGTGAATTTTTGGAAAACTTGTGTTTGCAGTTTGCCATCACTGCCTCTGCTGATGAGAATGTCCATGAAGATTAGCAAGTTGTTGTTTTCTTCTTCCCTAGTGAATTGTATTTCTTTGAAGATGGAATAATTTGGATTGTATGCAGGGGAATGCTACAGATTTCAGGCATTGCATTATGGTCTCTGCTATTAGTCCTGAAAGTGGTGATCCCATAAATATTCCTTTAATTTGTTGGTATATTTGTATGTCAAACTAAAAATATGTGGTTAGGCAAAGGTAAAGGTTGATAAGATCCATGAGTATTACAGCCTTGATGAATTTGGTTAGGTCAGGTGTGCTTTGTAGTAGTGCTGTCATGGATTCTTGTCATGGAATTTTGAAAGCTTCCAGAGTCTCAATGACAATGACCACACCCCACTTCTACCCCAGAGTCTCACTGATGTTATACTAAAAACACAGCTATGCGTGTTTCTGAGAGGGCGACACATACACCCTGGGACCTAGCCAGGTCTCAATAATGAGTAGCATTCCTGGAACCCCTGTGGTTTCAGCTCAGATAGTTGAAAAAGAAAAACGTGGATTAAATGATTGCATCAAGTCAAGCAAAGAGATAATGCTCATTGCAATTTGCAAAGAAAACATCCTGAAAGTAGCAGAAGCAAAAATGACTACTAAGGTGAGGTTGGCTCCATTCCCATTATCTTTCCATAAGTCCCTCAAAACCTGCTTATGTCATCAGGCCCAAGGGAGTGGTGAGTTGCTAAGCTGGTTCCATTATTGTTAATATCTCTTATTCGCTCCTTGCCTCTTAATCATAATGTTACTTTTTTTAATTGACTGTTTTGCATATCACTGTTTTATAGATTTTTTTATTGTACATCACTCAGAGTCACATTTGGTGACATGAGCAATCATAAATATGATGAATGCATGCATGCATGCATGCATGCATGAATAAATGAAATGAAATGTTGAAAGGAGAGATAAACCATTACATAGTCCAACCCGCTGCTCAAGCAGGAAACCCTGTACCATTTCAGACAAATGGTTGTCCAATCTCTTCTTCAAAACCTCCAGTGTTGGAGTGCTCACAGCTTCTGGAGGCAAGTCATTCCACTGATTAATTTTTCTAACTGTCAGGAAATTTCTCCTTAGTTCTAAGTTGCTTCTTTCCTTGATTAGTTTCCATCCATTGCTTCTTGTCCTGCCTTTGGGTGCTTTGGAGAATAGTAATTGGGTCAAGTAGTTTAAGAACACCACACACGAGGTATAGCAATAACACTGGTATAGTTGTATATTTATAATAATCATTAAGCAAAATGAATTGTTATTATTGTTCTCTAGCATAATGAATGAATGAATGAATGAATGAATGAATGAATGAATGAATGAATGAATGAATGAATGAATGAGCCAATATGGCTAAGTCATCAGGATAAAAATCAGGAAACCATGAGCTCTTGTCCCTTCTTGGACACAAAGCCAGCTGGGTGACCTTGGGCCAGTCACTTTCTCTCTGCCCTAGGAAGGAAGCAGTGGCAAACCACTTCTGGAAAAAAAAAAACCTGGACAAGAAAACTGCATGGACTTGTCCAGGCACTCTCCAAGAATTGGACATGATTGAATAGAAGAAAAAAAAACATAAATAACTACAAGACAAAAGTAGAAATCATGATAGCTAGCACAAAACAGCATAATGTGCAGGTCTAGTCCTATTTGGACCTGTCTATAGACATAAGCCCAGTCTGTACCTGGGTGAGTGATTTTTTTGTTGTCTGGTGCCAGAGAAGATTGTAAACAGTTTAAATGGATATTCTATGTACTCAAGTTAAATATTAGGTTGATTTTAACAGTGTTGTGCTTATCTACATACTGTTTTCATGTTACAGAACTTAAATCATCCTGATACATTTTGCTATGTATGTGGTGAGTTAGTGTCTACCTTTCAGGAATGAAACCTCACTTCATCTGTCAAGAAATTCTATGGAATTTATTTTGATTGCAAAGTGAATAACTAAAATAAGATTTGGACCCCTCACATTTGCTATGTGATATTAATATATGTCACACTGTAACTTTTAATAGGATGATTAAAGGGTTCATATTGAATGTCGTTTGCCGTTCCTGTGGTTTGGAAAGAGCTGAATGACTATTCATCAGATTGTTGGTGTTTCTGCCTAACCAGCACAATGATGATGAATTTAATCAGTTTCTTCTTCCAAGAAGATGAGCTAGTACTTTATAAAGAAGTTCTGTTTTGGAGAATCTTAGCCGCTTATAAATGAGTGGTGCTTGGTCACTGGCTCTTGAAAAACAGTTTTAAAGCTTTCCTTTTTCATAATTAGAAATAAATCACATCTGTACCAGTAGCCCATGTTGCTAACATGAAAGAATCATAAAACTACTTTTAGAAAACATTCAGTATGAAAAATATAAATGGAAATCTGTGGAGAACTGAAGGTCATTGTACTTCTGCTTGGCCTGCAGTTCAAATACGCAAAGTACAGTTGTGTTTTCTATGAGCGGAACAGTAGGTTCAGGAAAAACCATTTTGTTCAGAAAAATTAGCCAAATGTACCTCACTTGTTCCAGGAAAAACAATTGTGGTAATCAGTCCCCTTATAGACCCAGAAATAGTTTTCCTTCTTCCTTTGCAAATCAAATTTGGGCTTATAAAAACTTCCTTAAAGCGATGGATAAAACAGAAACTGGATTCATGTAGTTGAGAAATAAATTTCTCAGGATTAATGATGTAAAGATTAAAGAAAGTATTCTTGCAGGTTCTCAGAAAAAAGAAACAATAAAAGATTCTTTTATTCTTGTTCAAATTTGATGTAGCATTAAGTGAAATTGAAAAAGCTGCATGGCAATCATTCGAAAATATCTGCAAAACCTTTTCAAAATTATAAAACAAGAAACTATCATGGAATAGCGACTGATCTCCTGAAGATTTTTTCCCTGACAACTCAGGTACATTCACTGCAAGAATGGTGGATCATTTCACCAGGATACTTCAAAAATGGAAAAGTACCACTGTAAGTAGAGTCCAGTATGCTGACTAGCTACTGCTGGACCTTTAGGAGAGGTGTTCCTGAAGTGATGTTCTGCAAAAAACACACACACTGCTTCACTGAGGAAAGAGAATAAGAGCACAATACTAAATATAGTGATCTAACAATTGAAATGCTTAGAATGATTACAGAAAATATCTTCTATTATCCCTACAGCTATTGGCACATTAAATGAAATAGCAAACAAATTAAACACATTATTATAAGAAATAAAAATTTCTTAGCAACTGCAATGATTCACTTAACAAGTGGCAGGAAAGGTCATAAAATGGGACAAAACTCACTTAACAACTGTCTTGCTCAGCAACACATTTTGGGCTCAGTTGTGGTTCTAAGTTGAGTACTACCTGCATTAGGCATGAAAGCCATCTGGGTGACTTTGGGCCAATAATTCTCTCTCAGCCCAATTTTACCTGACGTGATTGTTATGGGGGGGGGGAAATAGGAGGAGGAAGGAATACTGGGTATGTTTGCTTCCTTGAATTATTTATAAAATAATAAAGGTGGGACATACAGAAATAAATAAAATTAGAATTTCATGTAACTTCTTAAGTTCAGCTCGATTAACCCTTTGCTTATCCTTTTAGCCTTTTGTGAAATTATATAAAAATTACCGTTCCCAGTTTTGTTGGAAGAAACCCCAACAATTCATAATGGATAGAGATTCTACCTGGGTAAGGTCCAACTCAGACTAGGAAGAAGGCAAAAGACATACTTCGTTATAGGCAACTACAATTGCTCTTTTTCTTGAACAATTCCAACTAATCAAATCAGGCTCATGCAACTAATTCATTAGAACCTTAGAGAGAATTTTATTTTGAGAAGCACAATGTTTTGTTTGAAGTACAATGATTCAAAATATTGTTTTTAAATGTGACATCTGGTGTTTGCAAGTGCCCTATTTAGTATGAATCCTTTGAAGTGGAGAAATCACCCTTTCCTTAATTATTAAAACAGGAACTGAGAATGGACATTACTAGGTAAGATGCTTGAATGTGTGAGTGTATGTATTCACATACATATACATACAAAAACTTAGATCTGCCCTTAAAGAACATTAACATCAAGAAAAAAACATTAGGGGTGGAGAGATCCACATTCTAATCCTCCTTTATGAACAGAAGCTGGCTGGGTGTCATGGAACCAGTCAGTCTTTTACAGCACTAGATGGAGAAATTGAAAAACATCAACTCATACTGAACCAATGTGGGGACTTACAGTCTATACCATGGGTGTCAAACTCGCCGCATCATGTGATGTGTTGCGACGTATTGCAACGTTTTTTGCATTGCTGGAGCTGGGGTGGACACGGCCTCCGCATGATGCAACCGGCCCGCAGGCCGACAGTTTGACACCCCTGGTCTATACCTTTTCAATGAAAAGGCCTTCAACATGCAGTGGATTCTGTGTATGTGTATGAGGGTGAGTGTATATATATTACCCCCCTAATTTAATTCTACATCTTTACTTCTTACCCTTTTGAGTCAATGGACCTTTGGCTATTTCTTTTTTGGCCTTGAGAATTGGAGACATCCGTTCCATGCGTACATAATTATTGCTTTTTACCTCCCCAGTGTCAGCAATTACTCCACTGTTCATTCTTCCAGTTTTTTAAAAAAAAATCAACAAAGGATCTTGATTGATTGATTAGTTATTCTCCTGGCAAGCCAGTCTGTAGCAGTTTACAATACAACAATAAAGTATACTTCAGATATTGGTTTTAGGCAAATAAGATAGCCAGCTTTTTAACAGTTGCTATTTAAAGAGCTTATTTGAAGCAGCTCTGGCTTTTTAAGAAATACTTCTTCCTTCTATGGTATTTCTTAGACTATATGTTCAAATAACAGTTTTAGCATCCATCCTTTTTAACAGGAAGATCAGGAAAATCATCTAAAAGTGAAAAATTATTAGAAAGAGATTTTTTAGTCAGCAAATCCATGTGTCATAAATGAACTTGAAAGAACGTAATTTTCAAGCTTATGCATTTTTGCTTTGGGACAGTTACTCAGTTCCCATTATAATAAATATTTAAGAGAAAAAAGGGGGGAAAGATGATTTTTAAAAGTTTTCAAATTTAGATAAGGATAGAAAAAATATGTTGTCAACTTAAAGAACAATTCTTACCAGCACATTTGGGATTCTTTTTTAAAAAGAATCATCCTTTTAAAGGAAGCATATATGTTTATAAATAAGTTGAATGAATTGAATATACATGCATGTATATATGTATGTTTATGTATGTATGTGTGTGTATATGTATACACACAAATACATACATGCATATATATTCAATTTATTTAACTTATTTAAAAACATACATGCTTCCTTTAAAATGATGGTTCATATCATTATATATATATGATAACGTCTAAGAATTCTAGATGCTAGCACAATTACAGATATTTAATGTTGGAATTATTCTAGCTGTTCCTATTTTAAAGCTTATTGTTGGTGGTGCATCTCTTATTATGATGGTACTACTGATTATTTTTATTGCAAACTGCTGCAAATCCATTTTGTTTTGACAGCAGATACATACATACATACTGTATGTACATACAGTACATAGTCATGCATCCTGGTATCTTCGATATGTAGAAGGTATATATAGAAAGAAGATATAAGGTTTTCTGCTTGAACAGGGGTTGGACTAGATTCACTAGAAGATCTCCAAGGTCCCTTCCAACTCTGTTATTCTGATCTGCATAAGTCTTGCATATAGTAGCTATATAGAGCCAGCCTACTCCTCAGAATACTCTACAATTAGTGCTGTTTTAATCTTATGTCTACAATGCCTGTTTCATTGTTGACTTGCCAAGGTCTGCCAAACTGTCAATTTTAATGAACATAGACAAGAAAAGATGTAATTGAAGCATATGGCTAAAAGAGAGATTCATTTTTATGTGCTTAGTATTACTTCCTGATTTCTGTTTTTAGTTTTGTCCCTCAGTCTTTTACTTTTGAACAAGCATTTGCAGATTCAGGAGGTACAGTTAAAAATTCAAATTTGGACGAGCAATTTAAAATACATAAACTGGTACAGCAGATCAGAAATAATTTTAGAAAGCTCTAGATAGTGCTGTGGGAGATTGGCCCTCTCCCCAAGTTACAAGCATCACTTTTTTCTGGCCCCAGATCTTGTGCCAATTATAAATAAAATGCATCCATATAATCCAATTTCTAAATCGTTATGTTAATTAAAAAACTGAATCCCTGTAAGTCAAAATCAAGTACCACCAGGTTATGTGAAAGTAAATTTCACTGAATAGAGTGAGACACTTCCAATAATTTATATAGGATTGAAATGTAAAAGTAGCTTTGGTTGCTACTCTCGTTCTGGGCAAATACTTGAGAAAATGAGAAATCTTGACTAATGATGAATTCCCATTCTCTTTAGCATATTAGCATATTATTTGCTTAGCATTTAGGTATTCAGGAACAAGATGAGAGAAGAATGGGACTTCATTTGTAAGGTGAGGGGAGACAATAGAGAAGAACCATCAAGCAGATGGAAGACAATGAAAATAGGATAATTTTGATATCTTTGGAGTCTGTCTTCAGGCTGACCACAAGGAGGGTTGTTTGTATATTTCTGGGACTCTCCCCTATTTTCCTATGGCAAGCAAAGTGCATCATGTTGTAGTAAAATTATTTCCCCACCTTTAAAGAACTAAAGGTCGGAGATCTGCAACCAAGTTTCTTTATTGGCATGCAAAGAATATAGTGATCACTTGGCCTCCAGCTGACAAAGTTACCAAAATTCCCAAACATTCCACATTGGGAGATGGGAGGATGGCACAGAGATGTCACATGAATAATTAATTCATGGCCATTTTTGAATAAGATGGATAGAAGATTCTTAACATGTTTCTTGTCTTGGAATGATTCTGCCCATTCACATTAACATAACATCAATACCATTTGTATATTTGATTATAATTTATCATGGCCATGGGACAATCTTCCAGGAAATATCATGTTTAGAGTTGTTATCTGTCACCTACAGCAATAACCCAGGACTAGAATAGAATAGAATACTTTTATTTGGCCAAGCGTGATTAGGCATACAAGGAATTTGTCTCTCAGTGTACATGCAAAGCAACAGAGTAATAATAATCATAATAATACCAATAAGAGGGGATAGTAAAGATGATAATAATAATAATAATGCTATAGCCAAACAACATGGGTAAATATACATAGACATTAGTATATGAGAATTAGGTGTTCAGCAGAGTGATAATATGAGGGAAGAAACTGCCCCTGTGTCTAGTTGTTTTGGCATGCAATGTCTTATAGCGGCGTCCCTAGGGGAGGAGTTGAAACAATTTATGTCCAGGATGTGAGGGGTCTGTAGATATTTTCTCAGCCCTCCCTCTGACCCACACAATATATAGGTCTTCTGTGGAAGGCAGCTGGTTGCAGTTGTTCTTTCTGCAGTTCTCCATTGGAGTCTGTATCTGTCCTGTTTGGTTGCTGTATCAAACCAGATAGTTATAGAAGTACAATGATAGACTCAATAATTCCTCTGTATCAACAGCTCCTGGAACAGTCTGAATTTCCTGAGTTGACCCAGTGCTTTTTAAATGATGGTTCTAATGTTAGGTGTCCGTTTCAAATACTTGGAGATTTGAACACAAAAACTTGAAGGATTCTACTGCTGATACTGTGCTGCCCGATATAGTAAGAGGTAGTAGAATAGAAGGGATCCTCCTAAAATCCACTCTCATCTCTACATGTTCAGCTAAGCATGTTCAGCTCCAGATTGTTCCAGCTGCACCACAGGGTTAGTTGTTCATCCTCTCGTTTATATGCAGACTCATCACCATCTCAAATGAGACCAATGATTGTTCAATCAATCTGCAAACTTCAGAGGGATCCCTAGAAATGCAGTCATTGTGGTCATTATATAGAGAGAAGAGCAATGGAGAGAGCTCACAGCCCTGAGGGGCATCTGCGCTAATTGCCTGGGGTATTAAATGTAATTTTCTCTAGCTTCACCTGTTGCTTCCTATTTGTCAGAAAGGCAATAATCCACCTACAAGTATGGATAGGCACAGCTAGCTGAATCAGTTTAGAGCAAGCATGTCAAACTGCTGGCCTGCAGGCTGGATACGTCATGCCAAAACCGCGCCCACCCCATTGCCGGCAATAGAGAAAAAGTCGCGATACATCGCACAATGTCATGTTACATCACGAGTTTGACATGCCTGGTTTAGAGTAAAGAATTTCTGGAATGTTGATATTGAATGCCTAGCTGAAGTCTACAAAAAGAATCTGTGCATAGGTTCCCAGCGATTCAAAATGTTGCAAGATGTAGTGCAGTGTCATGTGGCCAGCATCATCTGCTGATCTATTTGCTTGGTGGGCAAACTGCAAGGGGTCTAACAGTGGATCCATGATGGTTTTCAGGTGGGCCAACACTAACCTCTCAAAGGTTTTCATAACTACCAGTCTGTGGTCATTTAGCTCACTAATGGAGAATTTCTTATGAATCAGGATAATGGTAGAGCGTTTGAAGCAAGAAGGGATGTAACACATCTGCAGTGATTTAATTAAACATGCAGGTGAAGATGGGGGTTGTTGTTGCTCAGCACAGACATTCAAGCAAGGAGTTGCTCCATTTGGGCCTGGTGCTTTTCCAATCTTTTCTCTATGAAAGAGACCTCCCACATCTTTTTCTAAGATCACCAGAGATGGGGGACCCAGAGGGATGGAGATACATGTAGGAGATTTGGCTGCTGTTGATGTATCTGAGGTGGGGAAGGTAGCGGTAGATGACAGTGATCTCTCAAACTTACTGTAGAACACATTCCGGTCATCTGCCAGTTGATGATTCTCTTCATTAAGGCAGGGAGGTCTGCTGTAGCTAATGATGTTCTTTAGGCTTCTCCACACAGTTGCAGGTTTATTAGCTGAGAACTGATTTCTCAGCTTTTCAGAGTAGTTTCTCTTTGCTACCCTTGTTAACACATTCCTGGCCTGATTATAGTTTATATAGATATACTTTGTATTACATTCTATATATTATGTTACGTTACATTACGTTACGTTACGTTACGTTACGTTACGTTACGTTACGTTACATTACATTACATTACATTACATTACATTATATTATTATATTATCTACTATAGATTCATTAGTAAAGCAACACTTTGTAGCCATATGGGAAACACAACTTTTAATGGTTAGGGTTAAAGTTATTATGTTTGAAGCACATTTAGTGTTTCTTAACAAGTATATAACCATAGAATGTATTTTGAAGAAGTAACACTTAAAATTACAGTGATTATGAAATGTACTCCCACTCAAAAAGAAATTTTAATGGGATTAGCAAAAAAGGAGCAAGCAATCATTACCGGCAATGAAATATTCCCTTCTTAGTATGTTGAAAAAACATGTACAAGTAACTTGACTTCAGTGCTGACTGCAAGATGGTCTAAACCAGACATGTCAAACTTGCGACGTCATGGGATGTCGCGCGACATATCGGAGCGTTTTCCCCATTGTCGGCAATGGGGTGGGCGCGGTTTCCTTGTGACATGTCCGGCCCGCGGGCCGGCAGTTTGACTCCCCTGGTCTAAAGTTTCCCTAAAAGAAATATTTTGTTTTTAAATTACTTAAAGTATATGCAATATTGAATGCAAAAATATGGTAAAATGTTTCTAATAAATAAAATGATATATGGAGGTAATCAGCTTATTTCTAATAGTGGCCAACATCAGGTATTTTAAAATATGTATTGCAAACATCCATTACATTTATGAATTATTTCTCTGGTCATATAGCACAGCTATTAATAGAATAAATGGCTATAGAGAAACACTTGCATGTTAATTTTTGCAACTGGGTCAGAGCATAAAATAACATTAATTGTAGGCATGGAATCTGTCAGGTTATATTTGGTTAAAAATCTGGAAGAAGGCTGATATACTTATTTAGAAGAAAATTTCCATTTAAAGTAGGCTCACTAATAAATATAATGACACCACAAGTCCTAGTCCCGTAATATTTGACATTGAAGGGCTCTTTGGGCAATACTGTAATATTGAGAGTGCCCCCCCCCCTTAAAAATACTTCCTTGGCAACTATGAAAATATTCCCAAATGTGTGTAATCCAAAGACTAGCATAAGGAATGCTGAATTCTGGTCCAATTGTAGCTTCCAGATGATCTTCAAGAGAAGCCCCATGTAGAGACAACAATCCTATTGGGAATGATCATGAGCAGGGTCTATCAGTCCAGAAAGGAATGCAATTAGAACAGAAATTGTGCAAAGCCACCCCTGGACATAGCTACCACTTTCTCCTTAAACATGAGCTGTGAGTCTAGGACAGAGCTGAGCATATTGCTACCCCCTGGCCACATCCAGCCCTTTGGCTGTTCCTATCCAGCCCATGTGAAGTCAATCAGAAATTAGAAATCAAATGTAAATAAGTACACCATGCACACAAGTGAACAGAATTAAGTTCAGCCTATTGGTTTGGCCCTACACAGCAGTCCCAGTTTCTTATGTGGCTCCTTGGGAAAATTAATTGCCCATCCCTGGTCTAGAAGGACTGAGCCCAAGTGAGTCAATGCCATTTAGTCAAAGTCAAGGCTGGAAACTTATCAGTTCCAGGACTAGAGGGCCCCAAATCCATAGCCACTCAGTTTTGGTAGGCTTGACTGAAGTCTGTCCTTCCCCATCCACACCACCATAGCTTCCAGGTACTAGGATAGAATCATTGGGCAATCTGCCTGGAATGGATCTATTTAAAACACTGCTACAGTCATTTATGCATATCTGACAAAACAACTCTGAAACCTATACTGAAAACTGCATACACTTCAAGTCCTGTTTGTACGTAAATGGCTGACCATCATAACTAAAGAAGTTTTATCCAAATTGTAGGTATAAAGTGCCACATGGCTACAGGAAAGTATATTGTGCCAAATCAGATATATTGGCCAACCTAATAGTTAATTATCCTGACTCTGAATGGCTCTCTAAATTCTAGCAGGAGCTTTTCCAGCTGTAAAAGAATTTCTGTATACAAAAGATATACCATACTCCATGACTGTGCAATGCCCCTTTCCTAATTTCTAAGTTCCAAGTCTTGGTTATAGTGGCCAAAGTAAGCTTGTCCAAGATACTTTTCTAGACACATTGTGGATACACTGTGGGGAAGTGTGTATCCAGGGAACCCAAAACACTCGTCAGAATTGAGCCTGAACCCATTCATCCCCATCCAGACCTAGACAATCTCCAGATATGGGTTAGTTCCCCTATGAATACTCTGTAGAATATTTTAATTTTGCAAAAACAGTGGCATGCTATGATTCCTGCACTATGGGTGGATATCTTTCAAATGAAGATAAACTTTTGGAGTATACAACAGTGCTGATATGGAAGGTAATATATTATCTCACTATAAGAGAGTCAGAAATGTTGGTTCATATTTATTTAGGGTGATCAGAAGTAAATCTATCTTTTATGCTTGTTTGCTATGTTATAATATTGCCTGGATATAGAAAAAAATGTGCCATCCTTCCTCCCCTTTTGGGTGCTGGAGATGGCACAAACCAGTTTCTCTTATAAATGACTATATGGCAGATTTATGTTTTGCTATATCTCATGATACTTAATAATAAGAATTCCTTTGTTACCACCCCATGTCCGTTGCTAGGAAAGGCCCATGGGCAACTATTTAAAAAATGACCGATAATGCTGCTTATTTCTTCCATTCAAGAGCCTTTTAGTTGCACTTTAGATGATTTCTTAAGACCCTGGTGCCTAAGGACTATATTTAGACAGCCTCAGATATGCTAGCATGGGACAAAAGCATTACTCTCAAACAAAGAACCTGCTGACGTCAAGGCTAGTGGGAATGAAAAGAAAGAATGGAAAATAGGTTAGGGACTTAAACAAACCAAACCATTATTCCTTGTGTACAGAGTGCTAGTTTTTTGAGTTGCAGCTGGCCAACTTATTTGGGATTTTATATGATATTAAAATAATTAAACAGAATTAGAAATATAAGTGTTGGTTTCTTTTCTTTTAAGAGCCTTGGATGATTTTATGCAGGCAGGTACTTGTCAGATCAAATGGTTCATCCAACTCTGTGCCCAGTACCAAGTGCTTTAAGTTAATGATGTAAGGCAGTGTAGTGTCTATGGAGTATTTAATACCATTTTATTGGCAGAAAATTTGCCCCAGTCCTGATTTTTCAAACTTTAAGAATGAGGTTGTACCTCAAATACAATTTGGGAGGAGTCAGTCTCTGATAAAGGAGAATATTTGTCACTCAGATTGAAATGAGTGATGCTCTCTGAGCTTGCTTGTTTTCTTGCAGATATTTCATTACCCAAACTAGGAAACATTATCAGTCTCATCTGAAATGTGTGGATATGAGTATCTGCACAGAAGATATTGTTTCATAGAAGTCTTATTGCACATATTTTCCTTAAACAAATTATGAAGGTAAGTGCTAAAACGTATCACCACCATTTTACTCATTTTGAATAAAAGACCTGTCTCTACTTTTCACCATTTTAATTAATGAATGAACATTACACAAGATTGGCACACATATCATCTGGAGAAAAATAATCTATCTTCCTTCCTTCCTTCCTTCCTTCCTTCCTTCCTTCCTTCCTTCCTTCCTTCCTTCCTTCCCCCCCGCCATTTTTAACAAGGTTAAATCTTTCCCCAGAAATATTTGAGATCTGTAACATATTTTCCTATATGATTTATCAGCCCATTTGTTCTAACTGTAGTCTGAATGCCAGACTGTAGACTGTAGATTACAAACCCACAATACATTCCTGAATGAATATGATTTCTGTCACAAACACAATGTCAGCTACCCTAAATTCTACCTTTGCTGGATAAAAGCTTTAATCTTCTTAAAAGACAGGGTAGAAGCCCAAGGCTAGATGAAGAATGAGATTTCCATCTTTTCCAGCAGGTTCTGATTACTGTAGAACAGGGTTTCCCTGACAGGTTTTCCCTTTGGGGAGGTGTAGACAGAGTCCATGGGAGGTGTGAAGAACCTTTTAGTTGTACATTGTTACAATAAATCCTCCTTTCCCAAAGTTTCACTGTGTTGTTTCCATTGTTCACTTGTATTCATTTTGATGTTTGGATTTTTAGGGGAGGTATGTGCATTAAGATTACACTAAAGAGAGGTTTGATGGCAAGATATTTAGGAACCCCTAGTCTTGAATGTTATTGAAGTTGGACAAATACAAGAAATTGAAGCAGAGGGCTATTTGCATTGGGAAATGTATTTCTGTACAGTAAAAAGTGATAAATGCGAATATCCAGGAATTTACACTAGGTTCTCACCCCCATTTTCTATGTTATGCTAAGACTTATTTTTCTTATCTCCCTGTACAAGAAATGGAGTTATGTGCTGTAGATAAGATAAACCCTGATAACCCAGTCTATTAATTCTTTATCTTACAAAAAATGGATTACATTAAAGCCCTGATTGATCAAAATCATGATGAGCAATGACAGTAAATATTCACGGGCCCATCTATTGATAACTATCGTGACTTAGAATATAAGAGAAGTATATGGTAAAGAGCATAAATCAATGGATGGAAGGAAATGAAAAAAATAGGTATGCAGGATTGTGCGATTTTGAAATAGAATGGGAAAGTATGTAATGCGTCTGAATGAAGTTGCCCTACATTTATAGAGTGGAGTTGATGAAACATGCAGGGAAGTGAAGATATAAATTTAAATACAAATCAAATGGCTAACTGTGTGTCAGAGGGCATAAATTGGTGTCATCTAGGTTGTTGGTTGTGTGTTTGAAAGTAGAAGTTCATAGTTTGGTGATGGTTGCATTTTATGCTCCAATGAATGTGATAAAGAAAGAGACAGAACGCTTTGCAAAAATTGTGCAACATTCTGAATTAACGGAAATCTGTGGGAAAAGTTATTTTGCTAGTTGACAGGAATAAGTGGATGGGAATAAGATGAGACAGTGCAGAAAAAAACGACAGGCAATTTAGAAACCCAAATATAAATGAGAATTGTGCCTAGGACAGTGATGGCAAACCTTTCAGCTTTGGCCTATCAAAAATTCAGAAAATGCCTAACTTGACTCTGCTGGTGTATCACCCCTCCCCCATAAAAGAGAAACAATTCTCTATCTCAGCCACATCTAGGCCACTCTGAAGAGTGGCACTCAAAGGCATTTCCAAGGCTGGGCCTAAAGTGGAAGCACTGGTCTTGACTTCAGCTCTAACGCCATTGCTGCCACTCAAAAAGGCCATCTTTCACCATTCCCCAAGGTGTGGGAGCTATGGGGAATGGTAAGATTGCCCCTGCATCCCAGTGTTCCCCAGGCTCTGCTATGTGCTGCTTATCTTCAGGCAGTGTTGTCTTTCTGTTGACAAGTCCCTGCAGCCTATCTGATGCTGCTCTGGATCATACATGCCTTTGTTCTTGAAACAGCTTTGGAGACTGCTCCTCGGGGCCTCTGCAGCCACCTAAAAGGACACCCTGTCCTTGCACCACTAGGAATGCATAAGCATGGTTTCAGGAGCTGAATGGCATAGGTTAAAATTTGTTTAGGACTTACGTGTGTTCCCCAGAGCATTCCAAGTAAGGCATTCTTTGCACAATTTCTCTGTGCCTAAAACATGCATGTTCGTTACATACATGCATTCCCTAGGCCCTATTCCTATTTACACCTCTATATCTAAAGACAGAGTTCATATAATTAATTTGTATTGTTCTATCCACTCTCAAGCTAAAGAGACAATAGCTGACCAAATTTTCTGGCGGGCAAATTTTTATATTTTTCTGATCTTACATCCTCTTCCACCATGGCCTTAGAATCCTTAGAATACCAGATACATGTCCTCCTCCTGCCGGGGCCCATCAGTATTCTTCTTCCCCCAAATGATGCATTTGAATACTTTGATGAGTCTTGTCCCAACTTCCACTGCTCAGGCCATTTTAAATTTGTCCAACAAACCTTAGCCTGGATATAATATGCCATAGCCTATTCTAAAAAGGTAGTACTGTCTTATCCATTTTAGCCATGCTAGAACCTGACACCAAATAAGAATAGCATGGTTAAGAATGAACTGGTGCTGAACAAATATGAATGGAATACAAGAGTGAGCAATTAGCACAAATATATATATATATATGTTGAGGTGGTTTGGTTATATAGAGTGAATGAACTGGGTTTAAATTACAAAATCAATTAAGAAGAGTTAATGGCTTGGGAGAAATGGGAAAACTGAGAATTTTGTGATTGGATGGGATTAATGAGATCCTGAAAAAGCAGATGTGAGAATTTTAAGAAGCAAAAGACAATATATGAATCACTATGGATATGGTGGAGAACAAGTAGGTTTCTAAGAATTGAAAAGTATAGAGAGATATAATAGTGCAAACGAGATTTTTATTTATTTTTATTTTCTCCTATAATCTGCTTTTAAATTTTATTTATTATTTAATGTTTACTGTTCTTTGTATATGTTTTACATGATGCCTGTCCAAAAGGCAGTGGCATAATGGGTACTTCTGTATGTATGCAGGTTTGATTGTAATGAGCCTCTGTATTTCAACATGGCTGATGCTTGGTAAACCTATAAAAGAAAGGTTACATTAAAGGAGACTTTCCTAATTGGATATGGCCAGCACATCTAGGGAGCACTAAGTTAGAGAAAGTAATGTTAAAATGTACAATTCATTGTGACTCCCTGAACAGTTTTCTTTCTTTTTTAATGAGAAATTGTTGAAAAATACCTTAATACCCTTCATGAATTTAATCTAATTTGTGGGTCAACAACAAATAATCCCTGCTATATTTCTGTTCTTTGGAGGTTCTAGCACAGTGGTGGCGAACCTATGGCACGGGTGCCAGAGGCGGCACTCAGAGCCCTCTCTGTGGGCACGCGCGCTGTCGCCCCAGTCCTAGGCCTTCAGCTAGGTTTTATAAAACCTTTTCACTTTAGGCCTCCGCCGCCGTGTGCAAAAAAAAAAAAAAAGGTTCACTCAGTCAATTTCAACTTCTCACGGGAAAAAAAAAGTCTTGCAAAGTTGGAATTGATTGATTGAACTTTTTAGTCCCACCCAGTCTGCCGTTACCACCACACCCATGCCCATTCAATGGGCCATGCCCACCCAATTGGCCACACCCAGCCAATGGGCCACACCCAACTGGCACTCGATGATGCATAAGTGGGTTTGGGGTTGCAGTTTGGGCACTCGGTCTCTAAAAGGTTCGCCATCACTGTTCTAGCACATGTACCTGCCCAAACATATAGATCATCTTCAGAAAGCCTGAGTCATATCCCTGAGCTAGATATTTACTAAGGGGCCTTCTCACTTTTGGCAGCCTGCTTACCTAAGCATTTGATGTGCACAAAACTATTTTGGGTTGCTTTTTTATTTTAACAGTCTAGTTGTGAAACTGTGCTAAATAGAGAAACTAGACACATGTTTTACCTTTCATAATATTACTATCTAAAATTGCCCAATGAAAGTAAAGTATTTATTATGTTAGATTTATGTCCCATCTTTCATCCAAGAGCTCAAGGTGGCCTATAATACATAGCACTCCTTTTTGCATTATTTTTTTTTATCCACAGTGTACTTCCCTGGCTGAGACTGAATTTGAACCTGGGTTTCTTGGTCTTAGTCGAATACCTTTACCACAATATCACATTGGCTTTCTGTGGGAAATTCCAAACAAATTAAAGGAAATATTTCTTCACATAATTCAACTATTATATAAAATATGCTGATGGCATCAATTTAAACAGCTTCAAAAACTAGAACAGTTAAGGGTGGATCAAGTTATTGTAGACCATTAGTTGCAATAATTATAGATTTCCACCAATTTTGGGAGAAGTTAGCCTGTAACTACCAGTTGCTGAAGGAATAAGCATCCTTGTGGCCATTGTGGAATCAGAATGCTAGACTTGACATTCATGGCTTTTCTAAGTTTCCTATGTTATCTAAAATTTTCTCACTGTGGAGCAAAGAAATATTCAGATTTCATTTTCAGCAAAATTTACTGTTTAAATAAAAAGGGCAAGAATAATCACTAGCCCGGGTATGTTTTATTTTTTTCTATTTCTTGTACAAAAATCTCCAGATTGGAAGATACTAAAGAGCACCACTTTGTCCAGGATACCAAACTGAAGGGGACAAAAAGGAACCATAGCATAAATAATGCAAACTTCCCCTTCCCCAACAGTTGTAGGGTAAGATAAAGCCAGTAAAAGAATATTTGATTGGACTTGCTACTACTTCATTCCCCAAAAGAGAAACAGATCATAGTTCAGTGTCAGTCCATATAGTATTAATATAAGAAATCTCATTTTAAATCTTGACATGGAACCTCAAATAATTAGTTTCACCTATGTTACCTAATGCAAGATTCTTGACACAAGATATGAAAGAAAAGAAATGCATACAGACATCAGATTAGAAGTATGTTGAAGATTGAAGTTAAAGATAAATCCAGGACCTAAAAATAGTGATACATATTAGAAAAATTACCATTAATTGCTCAACGTTTGATGTAATCTTACATGCTGGGGTTAGGGCCATTGGGAGATACATTTACCAATCCACAATGTTACCTTTTAACTACAAATAGAGAGGAAGCAGAATCTCATTCTCTGTTTTTGTTTTTTTACCAAATATGGAGGTATGTTTGCTTAACTCTATGAAAAACTTTACATAGGAATCAAACTACATATGCAGCTGAAGACCCAGTGTATTCAAGAATCCATGAGTTTATAGATAGGAGCTTAGCTTGAGTCTCTCAGCATCTAACTGCACCCAATCCTATTCTTTATAGCAACATTGCTCCCTACTAATAGATTAACAGGGGATAGTTTTAAAATTTCCTCCATGTTACATTTTTTTTTTAAAAAAACACACAATCAAATCTTTGCTTATGGATTTTTTTTTTTACAGCACATCTCTTTCAGATCTCATTGTATATTCTCCAACTGTTACATTCAGTGCTTGCTTCTAAGGTAACTCTTTTCTTTGGACATCTATGGAGGTTCTCAGTCACCCAGGTAATGGTTGTCCCAAAGTTGCTTTTTTTCTCTCTCTTCAAACTGAAGAGAAGTTTATGGATGATACTGTGCTTCCTTGAAAATAAGACCTGGTCTTATTTTATTTTTATTTTTTTGTGCCAAAAGACGCATTAGGACTTATTTTTGGTATCAGGGTGATCAGCGCCGCACCCATCAGCGCGCGCAAAAGAGGCGGTGAGCACCCGGGGGCCAATGGTGTCCGGCAGCAGCTATAGCCCGCCAGCCCCTTGTCCGGCACACTCTGGGGCTGCGCAGCCTGGGCAGCGCAGGTGAGTTGATTACCTGTCAAAGCAGCAGGTGGAGGCAGACGCGCAGGGGAGAGGCAGGTGATCTGGATGCACTATGCGGCCTCCTGGGTCATGAGAGGCTCATGCAGTGGCACCAGCAGCAGGCGGAGGCAAAGGCAGAGAGGAGGCAGGAAATCCTGACCTGCCGTGTGGCCGTCTGCCCCAGCACAGCTGCAGGCAAGCCGAGAGACGGTGGGAAGGAGTGGAATGCGCATTGGCATCGCCTGCCTCTCCCCCGTGCCTCTGCCTGCTGCCAGTGGTGTTGTGCGGGCCTCCTGCAAGCCTCCTGTGAGCCAGGCGGCCGCGCAGTGTGTCTGGATTGCCTGCCTCCCCACCCGCACCTCTGTTTGGTGGGCCGGCCTGATGGTCACAGCGCTTGGACTTACCTGTGCTGCACTGCCGGATACTATCAGCCCCCGCGCGCTCACCGCCTCTTGTGCTGGCTACGCCCATCCCCCTGGGCTTATTTTTGGGGTAGGGCTTATATTAGGAGTACGTTAAAAAATCAGGCTAGGGTTTATTTTCTGGTTGGGTCTTATTTTTGGGGAAACACAGTAAGCGAAACATCTTAAAGAAAAATCAGAAAGTCCAGTTGCCTTTAAAAAAAAAAAAAAAGCACCTTTGGCTATTTTCTTTGGAATTGCCATCTTTTGTTTCTTCCCTGTTTTAAAAAAAAGAAATTCCATATAATGTCATTCCCAATGGAATATAATTAAAGCAATTCTAGCTAGAACAGGAAGGTAAAGTGCTGGTGTTTTGTTTTTGTTTTTTGAAGCTGTGTTGCCTTTATGTAAAACCTTTGTTTTTGTTTTTTAAAGCTGTTTTGTTTTTATGTAAAACTTATATTTTTCCTTTCATTAATTAAGCCAAAGATAAAGAAAAGGAACACCCTCAGCAGAGATTTTAGCCGTGTTTTTCACATATTTTTAAGCTTAACCAAGTAAGTGATACATTATGTTTTTTTAATTAAAAGTGTCAGATGAAGCAAAGGTGAAAGGGATAACAGAACAAAACAGTTAAAACAATTTACAGTACATCTGAGTTTTCTGTTTACCAGGGAATGCATTTTGAGGCTATACAGCAGCAGCAACAGATGCTGAGACTCACAGGATAAAAGGCTAGAGATCCTAAATCTTTTCTCCCAAGAGCCTTTTGGGTCTGCATATACTTTTACAACGTTATTATTAAAAAATAACCCCATTATCATTTTATGTATTAACATGCAGACATTCTGTAGGAAAAAGGCAATTACAGAGTTGCCCAGGTTATAATAATGTAGTAGCTTGAAAATCAGTTAAAAAGAAAAAAATCCAGAACAAAATACAATGTGCTGTTCAGACTACAATATGGTGCTGATCTGCTACAACTGAAGATTTTTCTGTCCAAATATTATAGATCATCAAGAGAAAGTTCAAAACCTTGCAATTCCCCAAAAGTATAAAAGCATACAGTATGATATTTTCATGAATGTAGACTCAATTCTGAATGAAGGTTGAAACGAAGTACCCAATTCCATACCTTGTTCAGAGAGATTTAAAAAAAATGACATTTAACACAAATCTGAAAACAATAATAAAAAACTAGCACAATTTTCTGGGTATTCATATTTACTTACTTCTATAGAAATAGATTCCCTGAAGCAAATAGCTTTCTACTTCAATTTATCAGACTCCTCTGGCTGCAAGAAGATTTTAGTCTACTTAGAGGCTTCTGGGAAAGCGAGAAACCTCACTCTCCACTTAGCTTCTCTATGGGCTTTTACCCTGCATTTTAAAATTATCAAACTCAAACTAGGGTATCTGTCAGGTGCAAGAAATCAGGAACCAGGACAGAGTTCAAAAGTACTACAAATTTATTTCATGCTACCTATTTACAAGAATCTGAACTACTAATGGTCAAGGTGAATTGGCACCAGATAAGAGTCAACAGACATCAGGGGGAGGGGGGCTGGACTTACGTTTCTTACAGGGGCATAGGTATTCCAAACTGATGATACATTTGACCTGACTCTCGGGCTCAACCTGGTCATTGCCTACCGAGGGGTAGGCAACCTTGGCTCTTTTATGACTCGTGGACTTCAACTCCTAGAATTCCTGAGCCAGCATGGCTCAGCTTGGAAACCTCTCCCTTTCCCCTCAGCATGGCTGGCTCAGGAATTCTGGGAGTTGAAGTCCACGAGTCCTAAAAGAGCCAAGGTTGCCTACCCCTGGCCTACAGTATATAACTCTATATAGGTAACCAAAATCCATCTGGAATGTATGGACACTAACCATTTCTTGAAGACACAAGTACATAATGGCCTCCTCTAACCACACAGATCCTATCAGGAAGTCAACTTCCACTTATGTTTTTCTGCTCTGTGTCAAAAGTAATATTTTCTGTCTTCTGACATCTCAAGCAATATTGCCCGGTTCACCTGTTGCAGTTCATTTCATAGTAGTGAAACAGTTCTACTTCAATTAGTTATACTGCCCTATGGCAGGAACAGCCCCTCTCCTCTGGCCACTGATTGTTCCCCTCCATGGCCATTTTGTACAGGTACACAATAGAAGATGATAAGTTTAATTTTTAAAAGGTTCAGTGATTAAATAGAGAAAAAATACAGCTTCTTTCTACTTTCCTTTTCTTTCCTTCTTTCTTTCCCCCCCTCCTATTAAAAATAGGAATTCACCAATCAAGTAGCCCAGAAAATATGATCCAAACAGAATATTAATTCATTACCATAGCTGAAAACGAAGAGGTTGAAATCTGGAAAGGGGTTTCTTTAGGCCATTTCATTTCCAGCTGATTTATGCATGGGAGACAGCTTTGCTGTAGTGTGATAAAGCAATGGGTGGGGGATGGCAATGAAGGCTATAATTCTGATCAGTGCAATTAGATTATTGAAACAACTAGGCATATTACTTCATTCAGTGTTAAGTTAGCTGTGAAAGCAGAATATGGTATTGTTTTAATTGGACTTATGGAAAAGTTATGGCTACAATGTGAGATTGTGTGAAGTTTATAGGAAGGGTACAATTGAGAATTGCAATGGTATGATTGAGGACGAGGTAAACTTTTAGTCTTCTGGAGTACATCCCAAAAGAAGCTAGGGTATAAAAGAAAAAATGGAATATATAACTATTCTACATTCGCAAGGGAATCTACCCTTTTGTAAAATGTTACAATTTCATATATAAGGAATAACATTATTGCCCCTTCGTTTATTTCTCCTCTCTTTTGCTGTCTCTATTTTATTTTCCAAGTAAGATCAAGGAGGCAGTGAATTGTGTTCCAGAATCATTACAACACTGCTACTATAAGATACTGTCCACAGTACAGGTAAGGGAAATCTTTTGAAACAGTAGCACATTTGGAATTTTGAGCCCAGATCACATTAAAGACTTTTCTGTTCATCAAAGAACTGCTACTGGGGATATGGTCAGTCGCAAAACATTCATTAACTAAAAAGCAAACTGGTAAAGCTGTTCTCTCCTTTCCATCCTACCCTTTGGGATGTTATATCTCAGCTGCTCACCATTTTTAAGAATGCATGTTTGGCCTAAAAAATGCCCAGAGCATTCTTGTAAATAAGCATGATGTTAAAAACTTAACATTTTGCTTTGCCAGCAAGAAAGTTTGGAGGGTGATTGTGGACTCAAGAAATTGATGGTAAAAGCCAGGTCTGTGTTTAAGGGCTGGCCTACCCAAAATTTGGTAGTGGATGAGATATGGACCTGTTAAAAATCTGGTTGGCTCTCACCCTCTCTGAGATTTGCCACTCTGGTTTTGGGTCTTTAGTAGTTTCAAAGGCATTGCCCTGGAAGTTAGTTGGCATTGACCTTTTTATTATATTTTTATCTGTGATTAGGGATTCTGCGTCAGTGTGAATTCTACTTGTAAAGATGGGCTGCAGAAACAGATCAGAATCCTCGTCATATACTCACTGCCTATAAAGTTTCTTTGGCTAGTTTGGTATCAGAAAATACATCTGCAGTCAAACTAGTACCTGCCTGCTTTTAATGCATAGATGTATTGTGTTTTTTTCATATTCCTTATTGGTTGTGTCTGTCTATCACTCTATCGAGATCACACATACGTTCATATATAAATATATAGACACAAATAAGGATATTTTTGTCATTTGAAAATCACTGCCTTAAATTGTGAATCGTGGCAATACTAGAGTCCCTCCTTCCCTCCCTCCCTCCCTCCCTCCCTCCCTCCCTTCCTTCCTTCCTTCCTTCCTTCCTTCCTTCCTTCCTTCCTTCCTTCCTTCCTTCCTTTTACTTGCTTTTTCTTGTATGTTTAGGAAAAGACACCTTGACTATTATAAACTATTACGGTTTTTCAATATGATAAATCCATGGCAGAAAATAGAGAAGGAAGAGAGAGGGAGAGGGGACAGAGCGAGCGAGAGAGGAGAAATTGAGACTTATAATTACAACTATGATACCTAGTACCTTTGATTCTGTCACAGTCCACATCACATCAATAGCAGACAGCTTTAACAGTATAGATCGCGCTTTGCTCAGCCTTAGGCAATCAGAAAATCTGGTTGCCCCATCACTATATACAATAAGAATGCTCAGCATTTGTTTTGATTCTACAAAAACTTTCCTTGATGATCTTTCAATTAAAAGTTTTCTGTTATTGGACTACTAATAAAAAAATTCTGGGTGGTGTCTTTGCCATGCTGTAACAAATAGGATTGTGCTGTTGTAGCTACCAGAAAAATGTGCTATGGAAGACAAAACCATATGAAATATGTTGATGTGACAAATTAGTAAGAGAGTAGAGAAAGCAGGCATCCAGCAGACTGCTTAAAAATAGCTACAAGTTAAAGGTAACAATGGAACTATCTATTGAATAGACATCATTAAATTACTCCCTGTAAAACTAAGGCCAAGCATTGAGCTATTTGAGTGCTGTGGCTCAACTCCACAGGCTTTCCCCTTAATATTACATATCTGTGAAATAAACATTTGTGACAATATATAGATGATACCCTAATATTTAAGGCAACATGTTTATGATTTCAGATTTGCCGGATTTATTCATTTGCTACCTGTGTGATGTAATTTTGTAAGATCATTTGGGGGACAACTAAACATGGAGCTCACAATAGTGATAATAATGATTTACACACAGAGAAGTGGGCTCAGAATCTAGCATTTATTTTTATTTTTGTATAAAAGATGATACTGGAATGCCAATTTTAATAAATTGATTATCACGTCAGAATCTAGCAACTAGAATTAACTGGTATTTTTATTTTTGTATAAAAGGTGATACTGGAATGCCAATTTTAATAAGTTGATTGTCACGTCTGTGTCTAGAAAGTGATGGCAGCATCGAAGACGAAGTGCACGCAAGAGTGAACAAAGCCTGGTTATGGTGGGAGATCACTGGTGTGCTCTGTGATTTGTGCATGCCAGTCCATCTAAAATTGAAGATGTATAAAACAATGGTGTGCCTAGCAACTCTATATAGTGCTGAGTGCTGGCCAGTCATCAAATGTGTTGAGCACACTTTACATGCCATGGAGTTGCGCATGCTTCATTGGTCATTAGGTGTTTCTCTCCTTGACCATGTCAGCAATGACATAGTTCAGAAGCAAATGGGCACTGTGCCAATATCAAAGTAAATGCAGGAGAAATACCTACAGTGATATGGTCATGTTCTATGAGCGGCACCCCACACCATTGCCTACATCGCTTCCAATTTAATTTAGATGGCAAGCACCCACGTGGAAGGCCGAAGCAAAGATGGCAAGATACAATAAATGTGGACATGAAAAATGCCCAGTTGGACCTGGATGCTGCATTTGATTATGCAAAATGGCTATTGTTGACCCGAAAAGTGGACCCTGCATCTGCCGGAAAAATGCTAGGATGCTGCTGCTGCTGATGATGATGATGATTGTCATGTCTGTTGTTTGCTTAGGCATCTCAGCTTTTTGCCCACTACAGTTTATGAAATCTATTGCACGCATAATCAATATACATTCCCATGCCTTAGGAGGTGCCCATATTTTTTATGTGTACATTAAGTTTTGTAAGGACATTTAGACTCCTAAAAATTATATTACCTTGCAGATTGTCACTCTATTAGCATACCATATATATATATCATATACACAGATATATACCACACACACACACACACACACACACACACACACACACATATATATATAAAACTAAAGCTCTCAGTATTTGTCTGTAACCTTCAATCGGGCAAAATGATGCATCATAGGGCAGCAATTTTTTAATTAACGTACTTCAAATGAGTTAACTTAAAGAATGCTTCGAAATTCCAAGACCATTATTCCTGTGGGATTGTAATTTAGCAAAGTTGTGGCTGCTTCAGTGCAGCTGCAGTCACGTGATTGTCATTTGCAGTGCTCCCTGCCAAGTTCTCCCAAGGAAAATCAGTGGGGAAGCTAGCAGGAAGTCGGAGGTGTCTCCCATTTCCACTGCTGTTTTGCCTGCCTGTGGTCATTCTGTTCTCAGTTTAAGTAGGCAAATATTTCTAAAATGATGATCCAACAGGTCATGACTTGTCTAATCTCCAATATTGTCCTGGAATTCTACAATTGTAGCATTCTCCTCTCTCTCCTCTTGCTAACTTTATTTGCCTTACAAGCATGCACAGACAATAGCTGCTCTCCACAAATCTGGTATAAAGCAAGACGATCCCATTCTGACCTTTTTAAATATAAAACAAGCCTGTCTTTGGGGAAAGGGGTACATACAGTATTCAGGTATCTACATTCCAATGGAAAAATTGAGCTTACAACAGAGAGCTGATATCAGTCTAATATGCTATAGTATAGATTGTTGAGAAATATCATTTGTATGCAGGATGTTCATACGTGTGTGTGTGTGTGTGTGTGTGTGTGTGTTTGTGTGTGTGTGTGTTTGTGTGTGTGTTTCTCCCCTTGTATAAATTGAGATGGGTTTGGTTTGGCTATAGCCCCTGCTATTGGTTCCAGACCATCATGTGCCAAGCCTGGCTGAGGCTTTGGGATGCTCTGTGCTTGCATTAAATCGATCTACTGCTGCACATTAGAGCTCAACCTGCCAGTGAATCAGACCTTTTCTTCTTTTTTTCCATTTCTCTGCCTGCCTGCCTGCCTGCCTGCCTGCCTGCCTCCGTAGCACCAGTCTTATTTTAGCTTACCGAGGAGGAGGAGGAGGAGGAGAGGAGGAGGAGGAGGAGGAGGAGGAATACAGGCAGAAAAAATACTAGACATTGCAGCAACCAAGGAACCCTTATGAGTAGATGGTGGATGGAAACTACTTCTCTTGTCTCTTTCATTTTTGGATTTTACAGGATTTCTTTGCTGCATTCAGCTCCAAGATGAAGCAAAACTGATACACAGAGAAAATTATACACGCAGTCACACCGGGTGAAAAAAGAGAAAGCAGAGACCGCTGGATAGCAAGGGGGGAGGAATATCCTACAGCTTCAGCATCTTAAAGGGAGCCCAAACCTCTTTCACCTTCAGATCTTGGACAGTGCTGAAGATAGCAGGATGGAGCTAAAGTGAAAACAAACCTTGGGGTGGGGGGGTGCTTTTATTTTGGATTTAGGATTTTTGTCATGTTTTGATTTTTGTTTTGGTGTGTGTATTTGTAAGTTATTTTTGCCTCTTTTTTTTTTGAACAATTGCTTTTTTTTTTTACAGTGCATTGTTTTGTGAGATGGAAAGGCAAGTACAGTACTGATGTCATAAATCTGATAGAAATATTTTATATCGATTTTTTCTTTTTTTGAGCATAGATATTTGCCAACCTGCTCAGTATAAAGAAGCCTGCATTTTTCTCATTAAATCGAACTGAAGCACTGAGTCTATGTGAGGCTAATTTGGATGGTGTCTTTTTATTTTTATTTCAATTTATTTCCCTTTGGGCTCTGAATGTAGAAGTAGGAGTGAGAAATTGGTGCATTCATTTTCTTTAATTGTATTTTTCCTTCCTTGGTAGGATGGAGGTACTGCTGTCACTAATTTAATTTGTCATCTCCCCCCCCCCCCGCTTTTTCCTCCTCCCGAAGGCAATGTCTTTTTTAATTGAAATATTTTTAATGGAGGGTGCATTGAATCTTTTTCATTGCTATTTGTTTTAGGAGCAGTTTGCTGCATTTTTCCCCTGTTAACTGCAATCTACTATTTGGAATTATTTTTTCTTCTTCTTGGGGTGTGTCCCCCCCCCTTCCCAGTTGCAGTCATTTAGGTAGAGGTGCAGAGAATTTGTACATCATTTCCATCCTACATAGGGAGGTGCAAGTGACCATGTCCAGGACCTCTGCTGCTTTCCTTGGCTGTGCTCCTGCCTGAGTGCCCCCTCCCTCTGCTGCAAGCTCCCCAGCAGCATCGACAGCAGCCGATGGGATGCGATGAGCTTCTTCTCTCCAGCAACATCCTCAGCAGCATAACCCCCGGCCCTTTGCTCTTTGCAGGATGGCTCGGTTTGGAGATGAGGTGCCAGCCCGCTATGGGGCAGGAGGTTCAGGGGGAGCTGGCTCTGGAACGGCAGGCGGCGGAGGTGGCCGGGGTGCTGGGGGCGTTCGGCAAGGTGGTCCCCCAGGGGCCCAGAGGATATATAAACAGTCGATGGCCCAGCGAGCCCGTACCATGGCACTCTACAACCCCATTCCTGTTCGGCAGAACTGTCTGACTCTCAACCGCTCCCTCTTCCTCTTCAGCGAAGACAACGTGGTGAGGAAATACGCCAAAAAGATCACCGAATGGCCATATCCTTTCTATGGGGGGGGGGAGAACTGTTCAGTGCAATACTTAGGCCGCAGTAATTACTTACACTTGAGAAAGGGCAATAGAAAACACTGTCCTGCATGCTTGATCCTGCCTCTGCATAAAGTCCCACTAGCACATTCTCCACCCCAAGCATTCCTGTTCAACCCCTGCATGTCCATATCATCCATTTCTCACATCTGTATCACTTCTGGGTGCATTTCCTCTCCCGTCAACCTGTTTCTTCCAAGGCTCTTTTTTCTTTCTTTCAATCATATTTATTTAACTGATACTGTCAGCTCTATTACTGAATGCATCCCTTTTCTGTTCCCAGGAGGTGTAGTGCTTCATTGGGAGATGCTCTTTTCTTTTGTCCACATGTCTTTCTGTTCTCAATATCACTCTTTAATGTGTACATCATTTTATGTGTCTGTTTCTCCTGCAATCTCTCCCTATGTAGAGATTCTGAGCTTCTCACTAACCCAAGCATCAGATACTTTATTTCCTTCTCTCCTTGCTTTACCTTTGAAACCTGTTAAAAACTACTACTGCAAAATAGTTCTTTCTTTATCATGGAAAGGTTGGAGATGGTGCAATGGAGGGGGGGGGAGAACCGGACAGGTAGCATTATCTTTTTATTTCTTTCCCAGTAGTTCAGAGTTTTAGACACTGCCCCTGTTTCCCTTTCTTAGGATAAAATGGCTTGTAGGCCTAGGTAGGACCTTCATGGGCAGTCAGTAGTTAGTGTGGTTGCCAAATATATGTTATGATATGATATGGGGAGTTGGACTCCCCAGCACTATTTCTAGTTAATTGCAAGAAAATTATAATCTTGTCAAATTGTATGGATCAGAAATCAGCCTAACAATCTTTAGAAGAGACACGTGGTGAGAAATGAGTAGCTAAATGGGTTCCCCCTCCCCCAACTGTTCTACAGGGCTGCCAAGAAGTGTTCCATGTTATTAATATGCATGTAATCCAGGAGACCTGAGCACTTGAGATCCTAGAAGATGGTTAATATTTTTGTGGGGGAGAGATTGATGAGCACTGCTAATTGTGGGAGGGGGTGTTTTCAAGCTATTTGTTTCCTCTGATATGGAAGAAAAAGCCAGATTCATCACTCCAACTCGGTATGTAAATACTTTATTTTCTTTAATTTCTATAACTATTTTGTTTGTTGACAAAGAACAATATGTGACTGTAATATATAAATTATGTTATTGTTGTGGATGCTCTTCAGGTTTGCATGTACTTTAAACCTAGTTTATTCTGATAAAAAAAACTTAGAATCTACTAATACTTAGGTGTGAAATATTGTTTTTATTCTCTGATGCAATAGTAACAGTATTTTTCAGTGTTCTTTTGTGCAGGTTGAAATGTAAGTCACTAATTTTAGGGAGCTACCGTATTCTAATATAGCAATGTTACATGTCTATGGCAAAAATATTCTTATGTTTGCTACAGCTTATTTTGTACTTTTAATGAAAGGATTATGTGCAGTTTTGTTGTCAGTTTGAGGAAAGACATATTTTGTTTACAGAAAGGTGATACTAGAACACATCACTAAAATTAATGGTGTAAATGCAAGTGTAATAACAATCAGATTTTAGTTCCTTATAGTATAAAAGGTTTATAGTATAAAAGGTTTATAGCTGAGTTAGCACATCACCTTAGAAAAAAGAGATTATTGAGCATATCTTTAAAGTTAATAAAATAGATACTGAAAATATTGATTGAGATAGAAATATATACAGATGGATGGAAAATCTATTAAATTTCATTCATTGAAATTATTCCTAAAACCTAAGAATCTTTTGAAGATTCAAGTTATTCGTATATATTGTTTCTCATGGATGGACAAATTAGTTTTGTGTTTTGCTAATATGAGGCAATAGAATTTGGGAAATATGAAGTAAACACAACCAGGTTGATCCTGTGAATGGAGTGCTGGGATTTACACAAGTTGTAATCTCAGTTCAATCACTAGTTATATAGTTGGAGTTTTCTTTCTAAGTGTACAATGGAAATAACAACAACAACAACAACAATAATAATAATAATATGATAGGAATAGAAGAAGCTGTCTTAATGCTAGATAGTCAGTTTAGCTTATCAATAGATTGCAAATAATAAGATTTTTTTCTGTTTCATCTATAGTTGCCAAAAATTAAATTTCTGTAATAGTTCAACAAAAATAAATAAGTCAAAGACTGATAATGCTGTTCATACAATAAAATGCTATAGTCAGTGCCCATGTTAAATCTTGGTGGGCACATGGGTTTCACAGAGTTTAAATGTGGAAAATTCCCAGCCTTCTCCTGACCATCCTCTTTTCCCCAGTGTTACTTCAATTTTTCAGTGTTCTTTTCTTACATACCTTCCCAACATTTCATTATATTTAACAGAGAGGTCAAACATGAATGCCAGATACAGTCCACCAGAAGTGTTGGCTTCTCTCCATTTCTAATCAAAGAGTAAAAAAAGACATGATTGACTATTTTTGTGGCAATATCACTTGGCCTTTGAGACTGAGTAAATTGGTCATTAACTTGTCCCAGATCCCTTCTCAGAGTAATTCTCCAGTGAAACTAGTTGCAATAGTACTCCAAAATGGCTAGAAGAGTGAGTTAAAAGAGGGCTATGCAAATAAAATGTGAAATGTAGATTTGCTGAATGATTTTCATTATATTCTTAGAACAATGTACCTTACATAAATTTGAAGAGTCAGACCAATAAATGTAAACATTAATAACCGATATTCATTTCTAGAGGAAACAATAAGATAGTAATATGGAAATAATATCTGAGGAATGTTGAAATTGCCCAAGCACTGCATGACTCTTTGTGTTGAGAAGTATTATTCTTTCTCTTCCTTCCGAAAGTCACACAACACTGTAAACCAATGTTCATTTAACTATAATTTAATAAATCAATCACAGTGACTGGGTTTGTACAACACACTGAACCAAAATAAAACAAATCATATTGGACTTAGTGTTATGTTTGAAATTTAGTATGGATGTAAAGTTGGGGAAGCAGTATGCAATTAAAAGAAACAGACTGAAACCAGGTTTAGAAAATAAGTCTTTTTTTAGTTTAAGGATGGTAGGAAGAAGATAAAAAACTGTAGGAGCTTAATAAACATGACTGAAGAAAGTATTGAATTCTCCTTTAGGTCCCCAGCTTCCAACTGATGATCTTCACCTAATTATTAATAACAGAGAAATGGACTCATGTGTAGCTTTTGAATTTTATATTCCAACAGGGAGTAAAAGTTGGTAATGGAGGAGATGGGAAGACTGATTAGTACTATAAAAATAGTTGTTTGCAGCCTGCCAAGCTTGTTTATTTTGTGTTCTGCTTTGTCAATACCCTATCTGTGATTTTTGCAGTGTATGAGCCAACATTCTATCCTGGATTTTTCCATGTTTTGTATTAGGTGGGTTAGCATTCTCCAGTTTTATGTCATCCAGATAACTTGATTCATCCTCATCCAGCA
Source organism: Azemiops feae (assembly GCA_023970755.1). Lineage (NCBI taxonomy): Eukaryota > Metazoa > Chordata > Lepidosauria > Squamata > Viperidae > Azemiops > Azemiops feae. The sequence goes on from JALGBA010004283.1 coordinate 2,831,113, forward strand.
GAGTCTTTGATTGGTTTGGGTGATTTGAGGTATTGTCCATATCTGTCAGTTTGATAAAAGCTTGGATACATTGGTTAGTATTCTATTCAGAAACTTCCCAAATTTAGGGAAAAAAATATAGTATTGCATCAGCAGATGCAAATGAAGTAAGAGTAGCAAATGGGACAAAAGTCTTTTTTGTGTCACATATTTTAAGTTAGGATCTTCCACTCATGAAGGAGAAGAGTGATAAGAATTTAAGTTACTTGTGTCACTATTACCGATGGAAAATGGGCTAAATCTATGACTTTTAGTTGTTCCCATCCTTTTACAAACCACATACTGGATTAGTTCACACATTGTGATAAATCATGGTTTCTTTAACTGTAGCTCATTGAATAAAACATTAGCTGCATCCATCTCCCAGGCCAAGTCATCAGCAATAGTTTACAAACCACAATGGCTAGGTTTCTGTCATTACATGTTTCTTAACCATGGCTTGTTGAATAACGATTACTAGATTCTCAAAGTGAACTAAGACCAAACCGGATAAGCCACATTTTTGTTTCACGTGATATTTGAGTTCAGTGATTGCCTCTTTCCAAAGGCCTACAAGGATATTATATCTCCAACAACTATCTGTGTGTTTTATGCTGTACAAAATGAACGCTCTTGTCATTTTGTGGAGCAAGAGAACCACGGAATTTTTGAAACTCCTGGGGAGTTTCTCTAAGATCCTTCATAAACTTGGCAACTAGTAGCAATCTGTGATTTATGCTACTTTAAGGGTAGAAGTGGGATGCAGCTTGGATATTCTTGAGGAAGAAGCTATAAGAAGGTAAGTATGCATACATCATGCTGTTTTATTTTAGTTTCTAAAAAAGAAAAGATGCATATAAATCTTACACAACTCCAAAGCAACTTCCTTTGTAACTTTTTCTTTCAAGAGTTGCATTTCTTCAAGAGAATCTGTTCAGATCACATGACAATACTGAAGCAGGCAAAACTGGAACAAGTGGTGGGTAGGCCCCGAACCAAAACTGAATCTTTCCCACATTCCTTTCTCTTTTTCCCCCCTCTTGTTCCCTAAGTTGCTGGGGTAGTAATTGTCCCCTCTGTTTGGACTACCAAGTTCAGTTCAGGTCACCATAGTCCAAAAAGAAGAATAACGAATTGGAGCAAGTTCAGAGGTGGACTACTACTAGTACTGGTGAAGAGTCTGGAAATGAAACCCTATCAGGAATGTTTAAAGTATCTGGGTAATCTTATCCTATAGAAAATATGACAAAGGGAAATGACACCAATCTTCAAATATCTGAAGCATGTCCTACAGAGGAGAGAATAGATTTCTCTATTACCCCAAACCATAGGACCAGATCCAATGGATTAAAACATCAAGGAGCTCAAGGCTAAACATCAGGAGAAACTTCCTGACTATGAGCTGTAAGCCTCAATACAGAAGCTATCTGAATATCAGAATAGGCTGCATTATTCTCCTTCACTAGGTCTGGACACTCACCTGTACTAGATGCTGCACTGAGCAGTGGGTTGGATTAGATTTCCTCTGTGGTCCATTCCAATTCTATGATTCTTGAATGGAAAGAAAGGTCTAAGCATTCTGAAGGTATTGCTTCCAAAGTACATTTGAAATTAGATCACCAAATATATGCAATTAGGTCAAGAGACACATATGGTCTTAGAGTCATAGGTTGCTGACCTCAGTAGAAGTTAAATGTATGCCTGCCTCTCTTTTGTAAACTTAAAACTTATTAGGAAAACAAATGAAATTTATTCACACTTCCTCTAATGTCATCAGTGGAAGCCCCATATTTAATTCCATGCCCTTATTTATTGCAGTTACTCAGGCTGTAAACAATCAAATTTTTCCTTTGCTCAAACCTTATTGGGCCCAAATAAAGATCCACTTTGATTCCAAAGAGCTTTTATGAATAGCTTCCCAATAAATATAATTCATAATTTAACAAATGTAAGGCAGTCTTTAATATTGGTACGATGAGTAAATGTTTCTAAGAATTCAGTTTATACAACATAGTTAGAATTTGCTTATTAGTGTGCCAATAGGCATTAAATACCCTAATGCACTGGGTATAATATCTGCTGTATGAACATTTTATAAACAAATGTCCACAAATGAACTTACTGTTATCTGTTTAATCAGTGTGTATATGAGTTGTTTGTAGTCCATGGCTGTAAAAGTATATATTATGGCATGAGGTTGCTAAATGGTGTTTGAAAATGTTGGTTTGCTTTCTGTACTAGAACCCAAGCCATATCCATAAAACCAATACTGATCCATGTTTCGGCTCCTCTGAGGATTATCTATAAATAAACAAAAAGGCAATAAAAGTTTTTGAATTTTGTAGGCAGAACTTCTTGTTGCTAGTCAAAGTATAGTATAGGTTCTGGTTAGGCTCTATCTACCTCATTATTGTTTAGAAAACTGGCATTTTTCTCTTTGGCTTCAGCTAATAATAATTGACCTTGCCATAGTTTGATTCAGTTAATGTACACAGTTGTTTCACTATCCACATAACACATAGAATACAATTGTTGCTTATTTTTTTCTATATGGCTATACTTTCTTACCTGATATAGGATTTGCCCACAGTTATCTTCATGTTTAAAGTTTTTTCTGTTCTCATCTAAAATTTCATTCTTAATTTCATCATATGAATCTGTTTGTTATCTCAGTCATATTTTATTGCATATACCTTTAAAAAAAAAAGCAGCCAGTGGGGACTCAAAATAATCTAGAATATTTAGTGATGTACCTGATCTCATTTTGGAAAGTTGACCCTTTCTGTAATTCAGTCTACTTTTTTTTTTTTTTTGCAAACCAAGCAGTAACTGTTCTTCCTATCAGCTTTGACTCAGAAATTTCCAGGCATGATCTGTCACTTGTAATGAGTGCTAAATAATCCTTGACTAGGCCTCTTCAACATGCTGAACTCTGCATAATTAAAAGTTTCACTGGCTATAGATCAGAATTTGAGAGGTACATATACAGCAGTTTGGATCTTTTAACTGCAGAAAAGTATGGAATTGCTATAAGTAGGATAAGTTGGAACAATTTATCAGTGGAACAACTTGCCTCCAGAAATTGTGGGTGCTCCATCACTGGAGGCTTTCAAGGAGAGATTGAACAGCCATTTGTCTGAAATGGTGTAGGGTTTCCTGCTTGAGCAGGAGGTTGGACTAGAAGACCTCCAAAGTCACTTCCAAATCTATATTCTGTTAGTAGTAAATCAAATACCTATAAATTATGGTGGATAGATTGACTTTGGAGCTTTAAACCAGTTAGAAGGAAGTATAATTCCACTAAAAATGATGTGATTTTATTTTGAAATTGAAGCTATTACAACTGATAGGTGACTTCCAAAGGACAATGTGAAATAAGGTTGAGGTGTATTTTAGATTCACATTGGCACCATAATCTATTTTTTTTTCCTGGGGCCATGGAGCACATCACATTTCATGAGCACTAATCTTAAAACAATGTATTGTATGGAGTCAGCATATATTTGGTTAGCAGTCTACAAAATAATTCAAGCAAGGCAAATGAGAATTTGAGCAAGTAGACACCTTTATTTTTTCCTGGCATTCATGATTCATATTAGTGCATGCTTTTGTGTGTAAAATCACACAAACCTGCTCTTCTTGCAATGTTGTGTTTTTATATTTTTCTGCTTTTTACTAAAAGCCCTTCAGATTTCAGCATTAGAATTTAGCTGGGAGTGTGCCATTCAGCAGAACTTATTCTTAATCTCATGGTGTCTTTAGTGCTAGATTTCCTCATAGGGAACTATTTTGGATAGTAACAAAGAAGTATTATAGGCCAAGTGATACTTAAGGGGTGGGATTTCATATATATTAAAAACAAAACTTGAAGTACATATATTTAGAAAAAGTATAGAGAGTTCAATTTGGAAAAATATTCTATATAATTTACAAATGCATTCAATAATTTTCCAAGATAGAAACAAATGATTTCTTCTTCCCATATCAAATCTCTTTATAAACAAATCATTAAAGTCTCGTTGTTTCAATCCTGATCAGCAAAAGATCATGAAGGGTTACCAGAGATAACAACATATCTATTTTAACCTTAATCAAATAAAGCAACTTTATATTCCTTTCCCTTTCTTTTTACAATCTTGACCTTTAGTTCCTTCAAATAATCTCCTAGAACTTGATTTCTTTTCAATTTTTCTTTGTCCCTGCTCACAAAATTATTCAAGCTTTAACAAGCCTCTTCTATAAATCCAATGCAAGAAACTCTTCCAAGTCATTCTCTTAGTCTGTTATTTGTACATCCTTTTTAATAATTAAAACATTAGTCAGTTCCTTTTGTATATCCAATATAGCCTCTTTTTCCATATCATTCTTGTAACCTGTCATTTTTAACTCCATCTTCAAATCAGTCTCAATTTTATCAGGGAAAACTTGTTCCTCTTTCATAACATCTTTTAAACACATTAACTTCATGGTTAAAAATAACTTTTAATATATCCAATATTAAAATATTTTACTTCAATCTGTACAGTATTAGTCAAATTTAACTATTCTTTTCCTTTAATTGTAATCTTTAGTTTCTTCTGGTTACCTCTAGTGCCCAACCTTCAAAATATCATCCTAGCATGTTTTTTTATTTAAGAGAATTTAAAACAAAAGAATTTTTTTCTGTGGGAAGGATTCTTTAATTCCAAAATCTTATTCCAAATCCATCTTGTCTCTTACAGTAATCTGTTTTTAACTTTCCAAAACCAAAGTTCTACTCAACTTTTTGCTGTTTATTTTTTTTAATCCTTAAGCTTGTGTTTGTAACTTCTTTCACTAAAAATGGAAAGAAACCCACATGCTGTTTTCAGTCTTGTCCATCCAATCATTCCTAATAGCTAAAAAAAAAGTTAACATGCAATTTCTGAAAGTGATTACAAAAGAAAGTATCCTAACCCAGTTTTCTTAAAGACACAACTGTGATGTGAACAAGATAACTATTCATTCATCCCCAAGAACTCTCAAGCCACTGGAGAGTGCTGTTTTGGGGTTTCCTTGTGAGAAGCAACTGTCTGGAACACTTGTGGGAAATCTCAAGTCATCTCCATGACCAGAGAGGAATTACGAAGATCTTGACTACTCACCAGCATTTTCCCCCACTATGATTGTGGGTCTGCTTTTAGTGGAGTCATCTTCAGTTTGTCATTTCTTTCCCGGAAGTCTCATCTCATTTTACAATTTCATACTGATGAAATTTCAATCCTACATCCTTAATATTGCCAAATGACAAAACGTTATTCAAAAATAAAAGCTATTTGCACTTCTGTGGAAGTTATTCATGAATGAGTGCTCTTATTATATACTCAACTTATAAAGCAGATCTTTTCATGCTTTTCACACAAAAAAAGGTACATCTAAATCTACAGCCATTTACCGATCATTTCCCCCATCCACAATTCCCCATCCCATGGTGTGACTCCACATGCATTTTAATAATATGCTAGTCATTACTTGAGAATGCCTGAGAAAGCCGTACCATTATTTTGATCTCCACTGCACTGATTGCTCATGGACAATTTATTAAATGACTGATACTGTATGTGCCAAGATGGCTTTTGGTCATCTTGATTAAGGTATGAGACAAAAAAAAAATAAACAGTAATTTATGGGGATACATGGTGAAATAATGAGAACTAGTGATTATCTGCTCTAAAAGGAATAATAGCAAACTCTGGGCAATTACAATATTAGAATCAAAAAAGGAATAAGCCCCTAAGAATTTTAAAATGGGTTAAGGAGTAAAAAGGACTTTTAAAATGGGTTAAAATGCAATTTTCTCAATTTCTAGGTCTGCGGATTCTATTTTTAAAAGAAGATTCTGCCCTCTTATTAACTCTTCCATTAAAAGGAAAGTGTAAACTAAAGTGTTAAAATGGTAATGAGGAAGTAAGCATATGAGCACCATCCTGAATTCTTTTTTTATTCTTCCTGATATCCGCAGTGGCACATAACCCAGTTATGCTATTCATTCTCAACCACCTTCTTTCTCTACATCAGCAGAGCTGCATAGTTGTTTACAGATGACAGATATGTAGTATGAGGCCAGATAACATGGAAATCACTCCCATAATAACATGTGAAGTGAGTCTAAAAATGAAGTGAAATTTGATCATAGTGTATTATCACTATAAGATTTCAGATTGTCAGTATGACTCATAGTAGGGGAAATTATTACTTCCTCAGAAGAAGTGCACATATTTGCATTAAGTGCCATTTTACAGTTTCAAGATTAATAATTTTTTTAAAAGTAAGGATGAACATAGATGCTTCCATGTGAGAACACATGCAAACATTTCTATATGTAAACCTTGATTGAGTGACCAATAAAGGAATAAGCTATTTATATTTCAATAGATTCTATAAAGATATGACATTCTTTTCATTTGTATTGATAGCCATTTCGGGTCTTCAAAAACATCCTGAGTGTTCTGTATCAAATGTTATATGGTGATATTTTATTAAAAATTAGTCAAAAGGAAGATATATGGCAGATATATCAAAGCAGATATATGGCATAGGAGATGACCTCAGCATAGTTTCACAATATTATTTCTCAGTGTTGCCACTTTATTCTTTTAATTTAATTTTAAGTATGAATATGGTCAAATAAGCACCATTCTTTGTTTCTTGGGAAACAATGCAGTCCTAAGCATATTTCTGTACTGGTATTATTGAATAATCAGATGAGTTTTTGTCATGGGTCCTTTGGATAAAGAATTCTATTTTTGCACCAATGCATATTTTTGCAGATACTGTAACTGCATATGAAATAAGCTCATTTCAGAGCCTTATGAAAGGCCAACAGGATTAGGGCCATACTGATCTCCAGATTACGCTGTAACTTTAAATCCTGAAGCTCAGATTCCTGCTAAATGCCAATATCCTACATCTGCAAAGAGCCAACTTGTTTAAAGCATTTTATCAGTGACAATTACCAAAAGGATTTATTAGATTCTTTGCCCACTGGCTTTTCCCTTTTTTTGTCAAGAAGAAATATTGGTTTCTGAGAAAATCCCATGACATCAACCTTTTGAACTCTGTAACCATTAGGGATTTAGAGTTCATTTATTTCTGATCTGTTAAAATGAGTGCAAAGGGCAAGTATTTTGACTAAACTTGACTTATAATAATAATAATGTGATGGAAGGTCATGAATATTTTGCTACCTTTGACATGTATTATTGAACTGTCCTTCAGTTTTTGGACATTCTGGATTCTTATGTCATGATATAGTTCATTTTTTTCTGAAACTCCACCAGCCCATCCTGAACTTGTCAAGACTATTCTGCAAAGACTTCAAAAGAAAGCAGGCTGGATGCTAAGCTGGGAAAACATCCCTTTCATTTGCCTGTCCTTGAGTATTTGGACCACAGAATTTCTCCAAGAGGCATCTAGATCAGGCATGTCAAACTGCCGGCCCGCAGCCCGGATGCATCATGACGAAACCGCGCCCACCCCATTGCCGGCAATGGGGGGAAGTTGCTATATGTCGCACAACGTCACATGATGTCGCGAGTTTGACATGCCTAATCTAGATGAATCCAATTATGTTAAATCCAATTCTTGTCTTGGCATTCCCAAGGAATGTCAAAGATATTCAGCATTTTGAGATATTCTATAATTTGTATAGGCATTTATATCTGATTTTACAGAGCATACCAGAGTCCTGAGACAGCTCACAAAGAAAGTGAACCATTTAGGAGGATTCAAAGGCACAGAAAACCTTCCAGGATCTGAAACTATCTTTTATCTTCACTATTGTGTTATCCACACACAACTTGCTTTTTTATTGTGCAAATGGATGCTTATGATTTTGTGGTGGGAATTATTATTCTATTTCAAGTTACTGATTACTATAAAAAGTTTTTTTGCTTCATCTGAAAGGTACTTTTTCAAAAGTGCTTTTTCAAGAAAAAACAAAGGAAGTCCAGTTGCCTTTTGAAAAAGCACCTTTGGGACAACCATGACCTGGATGACTGAGAATCCCCATAGACATCTTTTGCCTTGGCTTTTATTCTAGACTGTTTTTACCAGCTAAGACAAATTATGATATTTGCAGTAAAGAGCTCTTACTAGAAAAGGACATTGCCAACATTAAAGGTTGAAAGGTATACTGTAACACCTTACCTAGATCCAGGCTTATCATAAGAACTTAGAACATTTATACACTTCAGCAAAACTCACCCAACATCAAATCTGGTGAATTGAATTTGTATCTCAATTTAATGTTTACATTACCAATGTAAACCCTAGCTCACAGAACAGAATAGATAATGTCATTTCCTGAAAGTTGAATATTGTAGCCAAAATTTTGAAATCAAGATTTTATCCTTCTCCCCTTCTAACTTCTATTGCTGAAAATTTGGGGGCAGGGGAACACATTCCTGGTTTGAAGGAATACCTTGAAGACATGGCAGTAAGACTTGTTTGCATGGGCTTGGATAGATGATCTGAGAAATCCTCCTGACGTTTTCTGTCCATTTCCTTAAGAATGGAGAAAAGTGCACCAGAACATCCACTTGTACATTCCTTCTTCACTTAGGGAAGAATTATTTTTAAATTCATCACTAGGGACTTCTTGTAGGTTCTCAGGATTTGATAGAAATTTGATATGAACACTCAGAATTGTTTACTTTTACTAAGCAAATAGCATTTAGTTTCAATTTTTCACCCAAGATTGCAGACATATTGTACAACCAGAATACTGCATTCCGTTACTTCTCTCTGCTGGTACCCTTTTTTCAGTTAAAAGCAATTGCTTGAGATTCTAAAACATAGAACAACTGAATGTTTTTCTCTCTATTTAATATTATGCAGTATTAGTGATTTATACCTTTAAATGCATGAGGTCTATAATATTGGTTTAATATATATTTGATTCTATTTCTATATTCTTGTTAAAATATTTAAATTTAGTAGCTGGAACAGTGGGGGTGTACAATGAGCTAGAACACACAGTTATATTTGATTGATTAGAGAATGCTGGCTCCTGTGTGAGGCAATCTTCACTGTGATTGGTTGCTGTGGGTGTGGAGAGAGCTTTTCCCATTTTCCTCGCCTTTTTCTTCTGGGTCCTCTGTGTGCTCTGTGATTTACCTCATAATGTAGTGATGTGTCTGACTATCTTGTTTGCTGTATATATAGATGTAAAATATATTTTATTTATATAAAACTACAAGTTCGTATCAGCCTCTCTGACTCCATTTGGACACCTGCTGCGCAATTCCCTGATAATTCTACCAACTCTTCTAATCTAGAATTAAGGAAAGACTTATAGATACTTATGGCAGTTTTCCCTCCGATTTGAGCTAACAGTTGGTATTTCTCTGAGTAATCGAACTTTTAATCTTTCATTATCTTCAATCCAGACCAGGACCATCTGCATTGGGAGACAGATCCCTAGGTATCTTATACTTCAGCATACATCTCTAGATTTTGTCCTGATCTATTTTGTACACTTTGGGCCACTCTCCATCAAAACAATACTTCATGAAGTCCAGCTCAGGTTTGACGAGCCACATTGTTCTTTATTAAAACTTAGATATTTATCAGCCATCATTGCTTAGGTTCAACTTAAATTACTATTTATTACCTCCATTATCTTAGTTTACCTTCCAGGTCTCCTGTCCAGATTTGGTATCATAATGACCCCACTTCTAATGCCAACCCAGCATTAGACTTCCAGCTTCCCTTATCATCAAAATTAGGATAAAGTGTTGGTTGGGGTTCTGGGAGGCCATATGAACAACTAGCAGGAAGAATGTAAGGCAGTAAGACCACTGTATATGTTGGTGTTTTAAGAATAACACTCTTTTGCTCCAAGACATTTCATTGTCTTAAGTTAGAATAGAAGTGAAAGCCTATGTCTCCTCTAGTCACATTTTCCACTGAGGTCTTAACGTTCCTATAAAAACTTCATTTCTTGATGAAGGAAAGTAACTTGACAGGAAGTGAGGTCTGACAGGCAGTCCCAGAAGGGTGATTCAGTATTCCAGATATTTCATACTGATATTGATTCCATTGGTACTGATTCCATTCTAACACTTTCAGCATTACCTAGATTAGCTAATGAGTCCTGGAAGAAACCATTCATTGTACCCTAGATGAGTGAATGCCTTGACAACAGTGGTGGGATTCAGCCAATTCGCACCACTTCGACAGAACCGGTAGCTAATTTTTTGTTGCCCAGACCCAGAATGGACTTCCGGAAGCGGCATCCACACAGAGAACCGGTTGTTCACATATTTAAATCCCACCACTGCTTGACAATCTTTATCAGATCCATGGAAAAGGCTGTTAAATTGTTACAACTGCAACCAAATTCTTTATTGTGAAAGTAGCCCAGGATGGATTATCCCTGGAATATGCCTATGCTTCCCATGGACCGTGAAGGTCATTGCTTGGATATGGTAGGCAGGAAAATATATTCTCTCAAGGCCTCATCCTTTAGAATGGCAACCTGCCAGAGTGCAGGGGACATTATTAGCTATTTCTCTGAGGGAAAAAGTCTCCTTAAATATAGCATGTCTATCAGAAATGAACAAGCAGGCCCCATGGCCATGCTGTGGCTAGGAAGTTTAGATCGACCCCCCCCCAGATTTCCAAAGGCCAGGTAGACCTGCCCCTCTTTCCACTGCTGAAGATCAGGTAGACCAGTCTTACCCTAGTTCTCTGGAAGCCATGTAGACTGGTCCCACCATCAGCTGTGGTCAACTGCAGTCAGACTGGCAGGAAATCAGAAGTTGCTCTCCCACTGCTTTTTTGTCCTTGGTCCTTCTGTTTCTCTGTTTAGGTAAGGAAATTTCTCTGAAACAATGGCCCAATGGGTCACAGGTTATCAGGTTCTATTTAATTCTGCAAGTGATTGACAATGTTTGAAAAGGACCAGTTGAAATATTAAAACTGGTAATTCCATAGCGTCTGCCACAAAATTGGTTTTAGCACTTCTCATACTGTTACAATCTTACAATTGCTTTCTACTTTCACAAAACTGTTCACCACACAAAATTTTTCACTGAAGTTTCTCCATAGTACCCTTCACTCTAAGTAAGCAACCATTTGAGCCTCTGGCTATTGTTCCACTGCATGTTTTCTTGATGGAAGTTAGCTTTCCTTCAGTCAGAAGAACAGGTACATCTGTAGCTTTACAGATAGATTCATCATTTTAAAGTTTCTTAAGGACAAAGTCCTTGTATGACCAGACATTTCTTTACTATCTAAAGTGATGTTTCATTTCATGTTAAGTAAGATATCATTCTACTTTCTTTCCACTGCTTTCCTTTGCACTGAAACTTCCTTACAATCTAATTGAATAACAGAGTTGGAAGGGACCTTGGAGGTCTTCTAGTCCAACCTTCTGCTCAAGTAGGAGCCCTATATCATTCAGGACAAATGGCTGTTCAATCTCTCCTTGAAAGGCTCCAGTGATGGAGCACCACGACTTCTGGAGCGAAGTCATTCCACTGATTAATTGTTCTCACTGTCGAGAAATTTTTCCTTATTTCTAGGTTGCTTCTCTCCTTGATAAGTTTCCATCCATTGCTTCTTGTTCTGCCTTCTGGTGCTTTGGAAAATAAATTGACCCTCTCTTCTCTGTGACAGCTCCATAAATACTGGAAGACTGCTATGATGTCACACCTAGTCCTTTTCTTTGTTAGGCTAGACATACCCAATTCCTACAACTTTCAGATTAGTCTACAGAAGCGTTTTCTCCGAAGTTCATATTTTTTTACCTGTATAGAATTTTTCCCCTTATTCTGCCATTCTTAATGTAGTATTCAATATCATTCTAGTGCATTAGTTATTGTGCAGCTAAAACCATATACTATATAGCAGGTCTCCCTATTCTACAAGGGACTTGTTCTCATTCAACCAGGGCTGTGGTTGTTTCTTTGCTACCTGGTCACAGCCATCAACTTTCATTTGCCATTATATCAATGGCATCAGATTAAGAGCATAGATAGCTTGCAGACAAGCAGGGCTATTTTGCCTGCTTCGTTGGTTTCCTGCCTGCTAGTCATTTGTGTGATGCACAATGATTGTTTACCTGTACTGAAATTTGGCTCTTAAAGTGAGCATCTATTCATTCAGTAACCCATCCTTCCTCCCTTCTCTAACTGTGTACAGAGACTTCCTGCATTAGCTCAAGAAATGAAGATAATGCAAGAGATACTGTGCTGAGCACAGGGAAAAGGTATTACATATAAAAAATAATTAAGGTAGAATAATCAAGAAGTACATTGTGCCGATGTGTGAAATGATTTATATGACTTCACAGATAACTACTTGGAGAATCATAATTACAGGTAAGAAAAGTATTCTTAGGTTTCATTATGTTGGTCCAGAGAGGTGAAGAAAACAAATTCAAAGATAGATTAAATTAATAGTACTATATTGGGGATAGTTCCAGAAAACTGTTGAGATCAGTATTACACAAACTGGTGCTTATAGCCACCTGCCAAGTTATCTAATTGTTTAAATATGTAAAGGAAAAGAAGGAAAAGAAGGAAGGAAGGAAGGAAGGAAGGAAGGAAGGAAGGAAGGAAGGAAGGAAGGAAGGAAGGAAGGAAACGACATAGCATAATTTTTATTTCTGACTCCATATCCATTCTATAAAATAAAACAGTGGGTAGCTGTAACCCAACGCTTTGCTTGAATATGTGCCCAGTGCCCAGTAAAAAATAAGCTGGTTTTGTTTAAAGGGAATTGCGCTTCCCCTGGTAATTATGTGAGATGTTCTTAAAATTCCAAATGTACTCAGCAGCAGTGAGATTCCCACACAGTATTTAAATTATGATAATGTGATTAAGAATTTCTCAGTATGAATACACTTAAAATATGTATAGAGTCTGGTTTTGATCCTCAGTATATCAGTATCAGATCGGAATAACATGCTGGACACAGAATGTCTTCTGATTGTATTGTAGCAGTTGTGTCTAGTCAATGTTACTCCTTTAGAAAAGTTAGATGGCAAAGCTGCAACTGTTTTTCCACCAAGCCCAGTGAGGGATAGAATTACCAGACTCTAAAGCTGTAAGCATAAGTTTTTCTGAATGATGTTGTTAACAAAGGTCACTGGGAATCAAATGTTACATCCTGGATGCGCAAACCTTGCTTTTGCTATCTCAGCAGATTTTGAGCAAGGTGCCAGAAATACCTTTTTTCTGTCTAATTTGAATTTTGTATGGGGATTACTCCTTCTCAATCAATCTTTCTGAGGTTAATAATAACAAAGACTAGAAAAATTAATAGAATCCCTGTTTTGTAATCACTGCATGCATTTTTGTTCTATGCCATTCAAATATGGAGATAGTGTTGTAGTACTAGAAACTGTAGTACAATATTCTACGATATTGTGATTTTTATGCTACAACAGTGTTCTCATTTCCCATATGAGCTGCACCATAAAATCTACAATCCATGATTCTGAAAGCCGTTCAAATAATGATATGAAAGAGACAAAAGATAATTTGCAAACATCTTTTTTCCTCTGTATTTCTGTCTAGTTGATAGACTTTCACATGTCACAAGTAGAAGAGATGGCAATATACTATTTTAGAAGAGGATATTGGACTTGAGATGTGTTTTTGCAAATATGTCACTTTGGAAGTCAATTCCATTTTCTCTCTTGTGGCCAAACAAGCAGATATTGAATAAACATGTATGACATCCATATTGATCCTAAAATAGATATATTCTTAATAATAATTAAACATCCCATCTGTATCTATCTATATTCTTTCTTTCCTGCTGAAGGTTAATTATATCATAACAGCTTAATGAGGCTTTCAATGCCTCTCTGATACTTTTTTCTTGAACTGAATGGTGGGAAGAAAACCTTTTCATGTGCAGAATCCCTGTATGTTTTCTGGAGAACTGTTATATTTAGAGTTGTCTGCATTTACACTTCTGCACTAGTGATACCTAACTAAATCTCTGTTCAAACTGCCTCCCAGCTGCTACAAATGTTGCTGAGGCTTCTAACATAAAAAAAGAAAAGGCAAAGAAAAGCCCTGATCTGGATCAGGGCCACTGTGGATGGAATTGGGAGAGGATTACCTGTTTCTTCTGTTTCTATACTTTTCCCATCCTAAGGGACTTGGAGGTGTGAAAATAAACCTATGAAATTCCTAGAGATCCCCCATTTTTGCTAAGCTGCACTAGAATTGTATCTTTGCCGTGACAAGAAGAAGACAGAGTTAACCCTCCTTGTCCAGTGATGTGCTAGAGCCAGCTCACACTGACTCAAAAGAGCCAGATGTTAAATTTTCTGGAAATTTGTGAGCCGGTTGACAACACAGGTGAGTCTCAATCCCTAGCATGCATCTAAAGCTTGGCATGACAGTGGCAATGCAGTTGGCAGAACTGGTTATTAAACATTTAGCAACACAGCACTGCTCCTATCCTATTTTAAGGACACAGCCCATGCAGGAAAGTTGATTTATCTTTATTTGGGGTGAAAATTAAACTCCCAGCATTAATACTCTCTCTAGTTAAGCATATTGTATAAAATGAGCCAAAATGTTAAGATCAAATGAATTCTGGCAAGACTTGTGTTGTTGTATTTTAGTGGGTCTGGGATTCAAATAAGACAACGGTATATTATGTTTTCTGTCCCTTTCCTATAGATTTGTGTTTGAGTGTGAGTAGAATTTTACAATAGTTGTTCTTTCTCCTAATCTTTTGCCTGAAGATACTTTATGATTGAAAGAAATCCAATTCCTTCCAGATGCTATTGCTTCAGTTTTCCACCTATAAAATATGTTTTTGAGAATCATCTCATCATTCATGAGTATTTATCCAATGTCCCCTTATACTTGATGACAAGTACAGATACTGGAAAGACACCATTTTATTAATAATTAATGACTCATTCTTGGGTCTGGGTGCAATGATTTGGTCCCAAGCCAGTGTTTTTTCACAAAGCCAAGGTCTATGAAGCATTTCTTTTTATTAAGGACTGTCTCATTCCAAAAGTGGCTGCTGTGCACAGGAAATAACTAAAATCGTTATTTCTTCTAAAGTTGTTTCAGTTTTTCTCGCTATTATATTTTAACTGTTTTCCAATGGAGAGCAGGCAACAAAGAGATACAGAATCATTTCTTGCATCTGTAAATTATATGAGTAATGTTTTCATTAGAAAATAAAATCAGCTCCCTCTGATCTTGCTACAGTGGGGTATTTTTCCATCAACCAGTTTCTTTGTTCTTGGTGTAGTATGAATCTTTTCTGAGAAATAATCTTCTTTTGCTTCTTGACTCTTCTTCCCTTATTCTGTTGCTTCAAACTCCAGGATCCATCATCCCCCTCTCTGCTAGTTATTGGTCCTATTGCATTAAACCTCCACTTGAATTATACTTAAGGGTATTAATCTGAGCCTTACTTGCATTCTCCTAATTTAATCTTCCAGCCATTTTGAATATTGAGGAAAGTGAGGCTCACTGCATTTCTCCCCCCCCATCTTTTAGTGGCACTGTGGGTTTCTTGTCACAGCACAGTAGAGGTGCACATCATCTGGTAAATCCCAGCAGTAGAGATTGTATAGGTCTCCCAGGGTCATGCTGTAAACTAGAGCTTTAAACTCAGCTGGACTCCTGTGAGCTGAATATTTCATCATGGGGGAATCTAGGCTGCAGTTTATGTGATAGTGAAATTAATGAGAGGATGAGAGATTTGTAGGTGGCATGTGTGAACAGCAGGAGCTGCATCCTCAGCTAAGCATGTCTCGTGATTTCCTCTTTGCTGTTCTTTGATTTTTCTCTTCCTTACTTAGTTCCTAGCTTGTAGAGTTGGAAGAAACTACATAAACCATTGAGTTGAACTGCCTGCTAGGTGCAGGAATTCAAATTAAAGCATCCATGACAGCTGATTTTCTAGTCTCCACTTGCACACATCTGCTAAAGGAGAGCCCACTATTTCTCTGAGTAATATTCTTGAGCTGTTCTCATTCTGTTATGAAGTTTTGTTCTAACATTCAATTAGAATATGTTTTCTTCTAATCTGCTTCCATGTCTCCTGAAAGTCTAGCATATTATATTACTAGAGGTATTTGAAAATAGTATTACGTATCCTCTTTGTCTTCTCTTTTGAATGCTTGCAAGGATGAACTGTTCTTTTGGTCAGTTCTGCTTTCTCCTACATGCTTTCTCTCATGATTTCATTTTCTTTTCTATTTTCATCCACTTATCCTACTGTGGGAAAGTGAGCCCTTTCATCTTCTTTCATCCCAGGGGGCAACCCTTCATCCTTATAAGCTTATTTCTTTGTTGTTTCTATAGGTTGTGGATTGTAGTAAAACTATCCATATATCAGATATACTATAGTAGTGGTTATATTAGCCTTCCGTTTTGTATTGGGACTAAGCACATCTTATGGTGCCTATTTCATTTTTATGGAAGAATAATCAACATTACTCCTAACTGGTATGTTTCTTTATTATGTGAAAACTGCCTGTAAGACCTGCTAGATATTTAGAAGAGAATAAACAAAGAAATAGTAGGTCTTTAGGGAATATGGGTTCCATTTTCTTCTGGGTGAAAAGTCAGGCCTTAGATTTCTGGCTTATATTTTTTGTGGATAAGTAATGACTTTTTCACCACAAATAGGATCCTTTGGTTGTTTTGGAAAAGCAAAGCTTAACTCGGAGATTTCATTCTTTTGCATCAGAGTTTTACATTTCAGGGTGATGTTAAAATGTACATTTGAATTTAAAACATTTTCTTCAAAGTCTACTCCTTATTCCCAATATTCATAGACTAAATATTCTTATTCATCACTTGTGAATAATACCTTGCATTGATTACTGGTTTTAACAGCACAAGAGAGTAGCAGCTGCCTTTCCTTACTGAAACTCTACTTGAATCATGGTAGCCAATCTCTGATTCTTGATTCTCCCAATTCAATAGTGCTTTTAGTCTGATATAAATCAGAATGCCAGCACCTCACAGGCAAGAGCTTTTTACATAATATGAATCATTATAACAACATGAACTTTGAGTCTTAAAACCACTTTGATATAATTTGCAAGCAGGATACAAATTGCCTTTTTTCTTATGACTATTAACCAAGACAGGGCAAAAGGCTTAATTTTAGCAAAAATGCAGAGTGATTCCTGTAATCATCATATCCAAGAGCAAAAACACACAAAGATAAAGTGGGAGAGGGGAAGTGAAAGCTAGGTTTGATAGTTGAATTTTATAGCTGTAGCCAGAGCTATGTAGAAAAATGGAGCAAAAGCATCAAGGAGATTCAGCAACCAGAAAATGTACTTACATGTATCATTTTGGTTTATATAGATTATTGAATAAATCACAATTAACTGGATATGTATAATACAGTATTGCTATCAGTCATGGTTTACAAATCACAGTAGCTGTATTAACACAACAGGCCAATATGCTCAATGAATCAGCCTTAAATAAAATTATTATATGGCAAGGCAGGGCACAATGGCTCAGTGGTTAAGATGGTGGGCTTGTCATCTGGAAAGCTGACAGCCCGCTTTTGAGACCAAGCACCATACAACGGGGTGAGCTCCCGCTACCTGCCCTATCTCCAGCCCCTTTAGTAGTTTGAAAGCATCCAAATGCAAGTAGATAAATTGGTACCAGCATTCCATGCGGCTTGGCATGTAGTCATGCCAGCCACATGACCATGGAAATTGTCTTTCGACAACATTGGCTCCCTTGGCTAAGAAATGGAGATGAGCACTACCCCCTAGAGTTGGACACAACTGGATAGGGGAAACCTTCACCTTTACCTTTATATGGTAAGGCAAAGATCACTGAAGCAGTATCATCCACCCCCAACCTGGGGATAATAGGAACTAAAATGTTAGGCTAAAAACTTCCTAAATTAAAAATGAGAAAATGAGACCAAAATAGATGGGAATTTGGACCGCTGTATTGTGTCTTCTTCAATCTGGGAATAAATATCTTAAGAGTAAAATAGAATGAGGAAGCTTGTTATAAATTGTGAGGGAGATAGTAAGCTGCTTTAGAATTTAGGAGTTTGGTTTTACTTTGCAACCCGAGTTGTTGGAGAGACAATCTCCAATGGGGAGAAGGGGGAACAGGAGCAACATCAATGTAAGCAACAACAAGTAAAGCTAGTTTAGAATGAATCCCAGTCTGAATTTCAGAAAGGAGTCAATATGACTGAAAGGGGATCTTCTGGATATCAAGTGCTTCTTTCTGATATGTTCTCTACTTTTAGAGCTGTGTTGCTGCAATTGCTGCTGAACCAATCTTCTGCCTCAAGCTGTTCAACTGCTGTAATGCTTTGGCTAGAATAGTGCATCTACCATGTTCAGCCCTGCTTGCTTAAGTGCTATATAATGCACATGCTGCTTTCCCTTAAAGGTAAAGAAAGCTCAGAAAATAAAAGGTTAGAGTGAACGAAGAAGTGAGAAATATATATATATTTCTCAAGGCTAAACATCCACCTCTTCCAATCTATGTTTGTAGATTTCTGATCAAATCGACCTAAATTTATTTTTATTTAATTAAAAATTAAAACGCTTCTGCATCTTTAACAACACATGTTGCTTAGAACTGGATAAAATATTTGTATCATGTAGTGAAAATATGATTACTTCCTGTGATTTGAAAATTATACTATTAATCCAGTCTGAAATTATATTTGCCTTATTTATTGTGACATTAGTTTCCTGGCTCATGTTGGTTTGCAATCAATTACTATTCCAATATAATTTTCATTAGTCAAACCGGTCAGTCCTAGAGGAGATCAACCCTGACTGCTCTTTAGAAGGCCAGATCCTGAAGTTGAAACTCAAGTACTTTGGCCACCTAATGAGAAGGAAGGACTCACTGGAGAAGAGCCTAATGCTGGGAAAGATTGAGGGCAGTAGAAGAAGGGGACGACAGAGAATGAGGTGGCTGGATGGAGTCACTGAAGCAGTAGGCGTGAGCTTAAATGGACTCCAGAAGATGGTAGAGGACAGGAAGGCCTGGAGGAATGTTGTCCATGGGGTCATGATGGGTTGGACACGACTTCGCAACTAACACAACCCTGTGTGTTGGGGTTTAGTTCTATAAATAAAAAACTTAAGGCATTTTTCCCTGTTATATTTCACTCCCTTACCTTCATCCATTTTTTCTTACCAAAATTATTTTGAATTTTATTCAACCCAACTTTGTGTCATCTACAATGACCCGATTTTGTATCATTAAGCATATTTGATAGTCTTCTTAAATAAGTCATAAATATAAAATATGAAAATTTGAAATATTTTGTTTGGTGAAATCTGTTCCTGTTAAATCCATGCCAATTTTTTTGGTAATCATTAGATTGTTTTCAAGTTACATACTTTGTAGCCTAACCATGATGTGCTTTAGGATCTTCCCTAGTGTCCTGGATTACTCCTACCCCCCTTTAAAAAAAAGACTGGAACATCTGCTTTCCTACAATCACCTGGCATTCTTCAGTTCTCTAGGATTTCTCAAAGATGATAAAGGTTTCATCAGAGCATCGGTTGTTTCTTCAGGGCCCTAAGATGTAATTAATCTGGTCCTGAAAATTTAAATTCAATTGAACCAAAGAAATATTTCCTGATCATATTTCTTGTCCAAAACTAATCACACCCTTTCATCCACTCTTCACAATTACCTTTTGGGACAAAATCTTTTTTGATGGAGAAGATTGAACCTAATTAAACATTGAATATTTTTTTCTTTACTACTTGTTAGTCTGTTGCTGTCTCCATTGAGCAACCAGCATACTGATTATGTTCTTTTCTTTTTATTTTGAACATATTACTTCAAACATATTTAAAGAATATGTTTTGTTATTTTAGACTATTTTTGTTAATGTTAGCTTCCTTTGCTAACCTTAGCTTGTTCTGAGCTGTTTTTCTTAATACCAATTCTACAATTCTAAGTTACCTGGCTGTTTCCTGACATTCTTTCCATTTCTGTATGGTTTCTTTGGTGTTTTTAGATCCTAATTAAGCATTTTATAGAGTTGCATTAGCTTCTTTTAGAGGCATGTTGGTAACTCAAATTCAAGGAACTTTCATCCCATCAAATCTGAACTATTGCTCCAATTGTTCAGTTCTTCAGAAGTGAAGAAGCTTCTTGGATGAGAAGTGAAAGGAAAAAACCAAGAAAGTCCAGTTGCCTTTTGAAAAACACTTTTGGGACAAACATGACCTGGAGGATTGAGAATCTCCATAGACATATTGTTCCAATTGCTAAGTAATGGTGTATGTGCTGAATTGTATGGGTTTGTTTCTATCCAATAGATATCAGTTTCTCTCTACCATTAATATTGGCTCCAATGTAAGTGGTGCTGAATTTCATTGGAAGGTTAAGATGTGTAGTATCTAGGGAAGTCATGAAGAGTGTGTTCTCTTACTCCTTACTTATGAGGCAAGAAACCTCTGGCAAGCCCTGGTTACTTTGCGGAACTTGTGTTCTGTTTCGTAAGAATAGCCTAATAAGCCATTAAGCATTCTTCTTCTCTTGCCAGGACTCAGGTCTTTTTTCCATCCTGAAAATGAAGGGAAATAATATATATGACAAGTGCAGAACAAGAGCCCTGCATCTTTTTTATAGTGTTGAAGAAACAAACATTGTGATGGGATTCCTAATCTTTTACTATGTTGCTACCTAAGCTTTTCTTGATTTTATAATTATGCCTGATAATTTAGTCCACTGCTGCTTTTAATACATTTAATTCATTCCATTACTTCATTGTTTGAAACATTTTATTATAAACTACAAATGATTCAAAAGTAGGGCAGGAATGCATAAAATATAAATTAATTAAAAACATGCCATGGTGATGACTCTTTGAACGTGGGTTGCCACTAAAATCAGGGCTGGCTTATCGTTAACAGTACTTAGCATGGTTAGTTGTATACTGACCCGCTTGTTTGCTTCGTGTATGTTGATAAGTGTGACATTTTTCAGGTAGATTGAGGTGTGAAATATGTAAGAAGCACTGAAAGAAATGGCATAAACGATGTGAGCTGCTATAGCTCCTATAAGACCTCTGAAATAAATGCCTGGACAGGAAATTGAATCCTTGCCATAATGCTGTCATGACGCTTGAAGTTCCATTTCAGCAGAATTTATATCAAGAGGAGAGAGGGAAAATCGGAGCAAGCAATGGACATTTCTGCACTCTGCTTTCTTCATTGAGAGAGTGGAAGTGGAAGGGAGACAGCCGGCACTGGAGAACTCGGGGATCTGTCAAGATTTCCTCTGGGAAAGAGACTTGTGTTGTGTGTCATCATTTGGAACTCACGGGTTTAGCCATATGTTTAGCTTAGCAGTGCTCCAAAGCAAAATAAATTTGAATCATTGGTCTCTCAGCAGCAACAATACTACTATTGTAAACTATAAAGAGAGAATCTGTTACAAAACCATGTTGATGGAACGTACCATTGTCTACATTTTCCCTTCCAGCAAAATTTGGTTTTAGAGGTAGCCTGAATAGAATAGTACTTTCTCTAAAACTGTTGCTCAATAATCACTAATATCCTTCATAAATGTGTTCAGTTTGCAGTCCCACCCAATCTGGTGCCATCCAGAAGTGTTGGCCTACAACAGCCATAATTTCCAGCTATTTGCAGTCCACTCTGTGTGGACTAGAACTACATGTATACATATTAATTAAATAAAAACATAGATACTCCTGTTGTCTTCTCCAGAAGAGAAAGGGCTGATTTAATCCTTTTAAAGAGAATGTATGTGGTTTTTATTTCTGGCCACTTACTTATTCCTCTGTGTCCAGATTCCCCACCAGTTAAAATACACCTAAAATGTGAAGAATTTGCTTGCTGAAACCAAAGTTCTATCAAGTAGTTTGTTTCATTTTTAGTACTGACTACTCAGGTGGGCATTAAACAAGTCTTTCCTGTTGCTGGTTTGTTTTCCAGTATCAGGCATAGTCCCTCTAAGGATGGAAGAACCTTCAGATATATCCATGGAGATGTGTTTTATCAGTTGCCATTAATCACCATTTGAGTTATCATGATTAACAGCAACTGATAAAATACATCTTTATGGATTTGTCATATTTTTGGCATCCTTCTTGTGTCATTTGTTTGTGCCAATTGGGTTTCAGGGCCTGTTTGTCCATGTAACAATATGACTCTGTTATCCAGTCTTTTAAAGACATTTTCTTAGACTGAAAAGCATTTCAGAAGGGAGGCAGAAAGCTGTTTGCTGCAAGATGGTGTAGAATTCTGCTATATTGATTAAGCTCCTGGGACTGCTGCCAGTTGCCTCTAGGAGTAAATCAATACAGTTTGCAAAAGTAAAAGCTTCTCTTTGCTAGAGACATAAAATATTGGAAATTTTTAAATGATAAAACTTACAGACAAGTGACGCTTCCTTCTTACCTTGCCAGAGATGAGGGTTAATTGGGATTTGAGAATGTGGAACAGCTGCATCAGCAAACCAGTCATACTGTTAAATGCTCCCAAAATTAAGTAGCCACGTGGTAGAGCAATGGGCGTAATAAGAAAAGGGTCAAATTTCAGTCAAAAGAGCAGGCCAAGGTAGTACACAAGTGTTGCCTATTATATAGAAAGAAAGATTTCTCAGGTAGCTCTGCAGTTAAAAATGGATGAAATAAACTTGTATTAGAATCTATACAATGCAGTTTGCTAACTTCGATCTCTTCCTCCCAGCGTTCTGTTGAATACTGTTGAATTGGCATTTGTTTCTGCACTTTCAGCATATTTTTGGAAATTGTTTTGTTCAACCTGATCTTAAGGGGCTTTAATCCTACTTTTACCAGAATAATGGTATTTAAGCATAACATTTACTGTGTTTCCCCGAAAGTTAGACCCAGCCCGATAGTAAGCCCTAGCTTGATTTTTGGGGGTGGGCCTAATATAAGCCCTACTCCAAAACTAAGCCCTAGTTTTGGGGTGAGGTGCATCCCTAAAAATCAAGCTAGGACAGGAGTAGGGGGGTGAAGCTGCCCCACGCGGCCCACACCCACTTACCTTAGCGGTAGGACCATTGCAGTCAGGCCTCCCACACCCCGACACCTGTCGCGCTGCTGCTTGACTTCTGCGGACACTTGCCACCATTTGTGGTTGGACGTCATGTGGTGCATTGCACCGTTGCTGCTCCTCCCGGCAGGACGCCGCATGGTGCTTTGAGCTGCTTCCGCTGCTCGTGCACTTTGGGCCGCTTCCGCTGCTTGTGCAGTGCTTCGGGCCACTTCTGCTGCTTGCGCAGTGCTTCAGGCCGTTTCTTTGCTCATGGCAGGAGGCCATGTGGCATTTTGGGCCGTTTCCGCTGTGGAAACGGCCCAAAGAGCCACACAGCGTCCTCCCGCGAGCAACAGAAGCGCTGCACAAGCAGCAGAAGCAGCCCAAAGCGCCATGCGGCATCCTGCCAGGAGGAGCGGAAACGGCCCGAAGCACCATGCAGCATCCTGCCAAGAGGAGCAGCAATGGTGCAGTCCGCCACATGGCGTCCAGCCGCAGGTGGCGGCAAGGAGCCGCAGAAGAAGTGAATCAACAGCGTGACAGGTGTCGGGGCATGGGAAGCCTGGCTGCGGTGGTCCTAAGGTAAAACATTCTCCAAAATTAAGACCTAGTGCCTCTTTTGGAGGGAAAAAAAAAAAAAGACCGGGTCTTAATTTCGGGGAAACACGGTAGTAGAATTCAAGTTCCAAGCTAGTTTAGATGATACTTCCCTTACCATATATGAAGTTTTATGTATCAGGATGGAGATCAAGGTAAAATGTTAGTAAGTAGAATAAGATTACATTGTCTAATATAACCATGCAGTCCTGGATGGAATTTCTGTGTTATTTTTCTTGATTTTTTGTTGGATATTCAGAAAATTGGTTCAGAGGGAGGGAAGGATGAAAATATCTTATAAAATTGAGGAACGTTTGAATTTTGCTCTGTGCTGGGGTTGAGTCTCAGAGTCTGATCTGCTTTTTCTGATGTGACAATGGAGTTTTTTGCTATGTTTTGCCGCTCAAGGGCTATTCCATATTTGTCACTATATATCTGAAGAATTCAGTCACACAGATGATATGAGTTTATTTTATTCCAATTATATTCTAATTTAAATAATTAAGGAATGAGTGAGATGATGATTTCTAAGAGTTTTAGTGCCCAGAAGAACTTATAGAAATACTAATACTAATACATAAATCTAGTTCAAGCTGGGATTGGTAGGCATGCCTCTTTCTCATTTCTGCCTGGAATAACAGAATCCCAATTCAGATCTGGAAACATGAATTGGGTCATACTACTGAGATTCTGCCCTTCTTCATGATGTATGCTCATTTCTATAAACCAAGATACAGAGATAAAATTAGAGATAGCATGTTCTAAATCATTTTTAAAATATTAGCAATAATGGGGAACAGGGAATTCAGAGACTATGGTACTAGGACCAGATATCGATTCTTGCATTATTCTGTTATTTTTCTAATGAAAAATCACCTTTGGCACTGCTATTGATCCTGTGAGCAAGGCATGTAAATACCATGCAATTGTTTACATATTTTATCAGTATTATGTGTTTTAATGATTTTGGGTTAATTTGAGAAATCGACAGGGAAGAAAAAGGTTAAACTCTTTTCCCCAATATCATTTTAATATATTATCCATTACTTATTGCTACATTTCTAGTATTTAAAAAAAACAGGATATTATATTCAGCTATCAGTCAGATCACTTCTGTTGTGGCAATAATCTAAATATTTGTCCATCTAACTCCACTCACCTCTACCTGAGATCGTTAATGGCAGATACCAGAGGCTTAATCCATAAAATTAATATACAATTCATTCATGGTACTAACATGAGTTATTTCATATACAAGTGCTATTAACATTTGAAGCTTACTCCTCATCCCCACCTCTAGTGTATTATTTATAGGACCCATGCTAGAATAATTTAAGATGTGTTTCTTTTCTAATTCAGAAGCAGTAGCATGTAAGAAAGGAAAAAAAGAGGGAATACAATAAAGATAATTCATTTGAATAATATAACTCATACATCCACCATAATGGATACCTAACTAGGAAAATACCTGGCCCACAGTGCTATTATATTAGAATGTTCTGGGTTTTTCACACTGTCTTAGTACTTCTTTCAACTTTATGAGATGGATTGTTTTTCATATATTGTCAAGGAAAAACAGATTTAGTGGCTTCCTTAAGGCTATGTAGTGAATTCATAGCTGAAGGGAGTTTTCAACTGAGCAATTTTTACTTTGCAAGCTCATGTTTTGGGCCATTCTACTCTGATAAATAGTGTAATAGGTTTTTTTTTTAATCTTGGGAAATCTTGGTTCAGCTTAATATGGCTTACTTTATATTGATCTCACTGCCCTTGTAAAATAGAAATAGATAGTTAAGTGAAGATGAGTACGACCAGGCAAAGCATGTGTTCACTAAATGAGTTAAATAAACAAAAATAGCTTGCCAGAAATGGTGGGTGAAATCAATAAATCATTAATTTAGTTGCAGATTGTGAATGTAACATATCTGCTTGCACATTTAAAAATCTTTACTATTATTAATGTAGCTTGTTGTTGTGTGATAGGGTCGCCCTTTTTCAATCAGCATGGTTTGTAATATTAACTTAAGATCAGTCCAGTTTCTCTCTCTGGTACTCTCTCTGCAGCTGTGAGTAAAGGGTAATCCTTTGTATTAACCTACAAATACAACTTTGCAAACCCAAGGAAAACCATGCAAAGTCTTTCTCACAAGCTAAGCAGGCTGAGCAAAGGTGAGTGACTTGTTGAAGTCTCCGCCAATGTGTTGAAAATAGGTTGAGTACCTAATAACTGCTCTTGCTACACAGGCGTTTCTCAACTTTTCCTACCTGTTATGCTGTTGCTTTTGCTTCTTTTGTTTGGCTTTACAGCTCCTTTTATTATTAGGTGGGTAATACGGAAATTCTTTTTAATTAAATAGATGTCCCAGCAAAAAAGTTCAGTTATTTGTCTCCTGATTGAGAGAATATAAGATCCCTAAACAATTAACTAAATAGAAGATATTCTCTAGATTCTCTCCCTCTCCCAGAGGGGCATTATGCAAAATCTGAACTATGGAAAAACTGCCAAACAAACATCAAGTGAGCTGCACAAATAATCTTGCAACAGCATCACTTAAGTGATCACATAAATGACATTTTCTGGGTCAGCCGTGCTGTTGCCTTAATGGATTGCACTGTGGTCAGAGGACTGATGTGGTCTGAATCTAGAGGTTTTGGGAACAGATGTGCTAAATGGACATATCCATTCCACTCCCAATTCCTCTTTACGTGCACTCATAAATCTACCCCCAATCATTTAGAGACCAGACCTTTCTGTCTGCTATTGCAGTATAATACATCTCAAGATGAATGTGATTATTTCATTCCCTGAGAAGTACAACTGTATTATATCCATGTCAGAACACATACATGTGGCATTAAAACTTTCCAGTAATTTCTCTGCATTGTATTTCAATAAAACTGATGGGCTTTTTTTGTTGAGATTAATATGTGCTTGAGTATGTGTACTTATATTATTTTCTTACATGAAGACGATCAGTTACAAAATGTGAGGAAACAAACTGGCATTACCTTCTAGCCAGAGCTTCAGGTTTTGAAGCTTGAAAACTAAAAACATTATCTTCTTATCAGCCTTGGTGGGAGGGGACGATAAAGAAGAGTTTTTTTTATCTCCTGGCCAATTCTTTGTGGAATGAGCTGTACAGCCTACATTTCAAGACTAGACTTCTGTGTGAAAGCCTATATGTGCAGCAAGGGCGTCTGAAGAATAAGAAAAGGAGTGGGAATCTCTTTATCAAGGATGCGGATCCTGTTATTCCACGAAAGCTCAAACCGGTGCTATACCTGAATATAAAAGCTTTCAGGGATGAATACTCTCTTCCCTTGCTCCTTTCATTTCAGTATCTGAATACCTAAAATGCAACGGCGTCTTGCCATTTTGCAAGAGCAGGACGCAAGAGCCTGCGTTATAAATCCCCCCCCCATTCCCCGCCCGCCTCTTTTTATGACTGTCCAAGATCACAAGGTAGTTTTCCCTCAGGACCACCTGGAAGACCGGGAGGGCGAGTCCGAGGGGGCTAAGTGCGTCTGAACCGGAGTCGCCCTCGCCCATTCCGCCTTCCCGCTGAAGGACCTGGCGCTGGCATCCGTTTCCCCTGCGTCCCCAGCTGCTCTCCGTCTCCCCGCCGCCAGATCCGCTGATTCAGGCTCTTTCCGCGTAAGCCAATCAATGGGCAGGAAGGGCCTGCAGCGAAGCTCCGTGGCTCAGCGCTGACGGTGCTGTTACTGTTGGGAGTCAGGCGACGCGCATTGCAGTCTCCGCTCCTCCAGCCCACCCCGAGAACTGGGCTGGTCCCAGCGGCACGTTTCAGCGCGTGCCTCCGCTGCTCCACTTTCGAGAGAGAGCTGGCGGGCGGCCTGCTACATTGCTAAGAGCAATTTTCACCCATTCCTCGCCGTCGTTAAGTGGCGGCGATTGCCTCAGGAACACGCAAGAATTGAAGTGGGTAGCGCAGGAGCTCAAAGAGAGGAAGAAAATAGTCTCTAGGGCAGATGTTGTGATTCAAAGCTTTAACGTGTTTTTTGGTTAGGAGCTAGGCAGATTTTAAACCAGGAGGGAGTAATGGGATTCGATTGCTTTGTATGCCAGCCCTTGACCTATCTGGCAGTTGCCTGACCTACATGTGATAGCAAACCCTGAGGTTCCTTGAAAAATGCTGTCTTATGTTCAGATGCAGGATTAGCCTCATGGAGAAGTTTGACCTGGGAAGAGAGAAATTAACTCTAGTTCTGGGGGAAAGTAGTTGAAGGGTATATAGCAGTTTCTGGGATCAAATAAAATTGATACACTTGTGGCATTTTTCAATTTTCTTCAATAATTTAAACTTTGATGCCTTTGAAATCTAGGTCATTTTCATCTCTTCCTGTGGGCTGTTAGAATTAATGCTTTATACCCACCTCTGCCATTTATTTTATCATTTCTAAACATATCTATTCCTATTCCTTTTAAAAAATACCAATCTGGATGCTCAAATAACTCAGTTCTCATTTTGCCCAGAGCTGATACTTTAATTATGAAAAAGGAAGGGGAGGATTTCTTTTTGTAGGGCATGATTTGCAGCAAGCTCCCCAGGCTGCTCTTTGATATATTCAATTACAGGAAATTTATTTTGTGTTTTGAAAATTTCTGTGATTCTTATATTTGAAAATAATAGAAAAGTGCATGTTTGCTTGATCAGTGTTTGGTCTGGAACAAAAGAGAGACAATTGCTTCTTTTTTCTCTCTAATTGGTGCTCCCCTGAGCTGGTTGTCCTTAGGTAGTACTAATGCAGCAGCTGCCCTTCCTGTTATTATGCTGGCACAGCATGAAGCCAGTTCTAACTGTATCAGGCTCCAGCTAAGCTAAGAACACAAGGCTTCTTTGGAGGGGGTTCAGAACTTTCCAGCAACCCCTAAAATCCTATAATTTCTGCATAGTTCAACTACTAGTGCACCAGCTGTGACAAGAAAATACTAAGGACTGATTATCTTGGCTCCCAGTCAGACATAAAATACTATGATAATCATTAAAAATTGTAATGTTGAGCAACATGTTGAATGGACAAAGCATGTAACTTTAACAAACAAAGGCAACTGCTTAATCCATGAGATGTCAGACTTTCTGTAGCCTCCCTGCTCTGTGTAGAAACACAAAGAATCTCAGCTCAGTAGCTGCAAAAACAAGGTAATCCTCACAGAAAAATCCTATTATTTAAGTTTGAGAAGAGGTATTATACCACTCAGATAATTTTGCTGTTTCCTGCACAACAGGTTGTAGCAACACACTTAGATAGCAAATGCCATAGGCTGAAGTCATGTATTGGGACACAATAAATGTACATTCTAGATAATATTTCTGCCCACGCTCTGGGAAAAAAAAACTCGCAAAACAAATAGCCCTAGGATAGGCTCCAAGCACTCTGTAAGTCAAATGCAGTATTGAATACAACCAGACAATAAAAAGGTCAGCTGAAGTTTTGGAAAAAAATCAGCAGTCAGCAAATGTGACCCCTCCTAATTTCGGTTGCTATTACTTATGGACAAAGTAGTGCTGTAGAAAGTTAAGTGATAAGCAAAAGCAACAGGTGCATGATTCTTCAAGCATAAATATGAAACTCATAAAGAAAATGTAAACACTTGGATTTTTATTTGTTGCTCATTTCTCATGGGAGCCCTGTTCTGGGCACATGTTCCTATGAACCATTCAATATGGGCAAGACAGGGACAGGCTGAACTAGTATATTGTCAACTTTTTTCTAAAAGAAATGGTGTGCCCCTAGACTATCCTCTGGTTCAGTCATAATTTTATTTCCTAGATTAGCCATGCAGTTTTATTAGGGATAATAAAGAAATTGATGGTATTTTCCTTGTCTGGCATATTTTCAATCTCCCATTTAGTCTACCTCTCTTGAGAGACTGGAAGACTCCTATCTAAGTACTCAAACCATCCCAATGTGACTTAGCTTCTCAGTCCAGACAAGGTTGACCAGTGCTGCCACCTGCTTAGATCCATTTAACAATTACATGCAAGTAATGCAGCTTTTCTGCCCTTTCTGCCCATCCCAGAATTTATATTAGAAAAAGATGGTGTTCATTCAGATATGTTTATATTAAGATGATAGTCCAGTAAGTAGCTGATCTGTTTCTAAATCTGTAAATAACACCATTGAAATACATTTCAGGGAGGCATCCGATCAGAACTTCAAAAGGTTAGATATGCCCTGTACTTAGAACCCTACAGAAGTAGCAAATTTTCACTGTATGTCACTGTGACATACAGGATCTCATGTAATACGTAATAGTTTGGTGTGATGCAGTTAACACCATTTTTACTCCTAAGTATTTAAAAAAAATAGGTTAACTGATGCAAGTGCTTGTGCCTCCATGTCAGTTGTGAGTACAAAAAGCCTAAATACTGCATTACTGTCTACTTAATACTTCCCAAAAAGTAGAAGAGCATTAGTGGTAGCTAACTCAATTATCCACCAATATTTGCCCAATCATACTCTTCCATAAGACTTATGAACATTTTCTCTTGATCTTAATCCTATCATATCTTAATACTTTGGTTTGTGTTTTAAATTTTATTCTGCTGTTGTTTTAGGTCTTATTATGACCCACATTGGAAGGATTTGTGTCTTAAAAGAAGAGATAAAAATGGCTATATTAAATATTTAATGCCACATGTGGTAGGAAAATAGTGCTGTCTGCAGCTGTCTGTTAAATAAATTAATCACTCAGGAGAGAAAAAAAGAAAAGCAGAACAGAATTCATCATAGGAAACTGCTTTTAGAGCGGTTGCATAGCTATACAAAGGTTATATTGACCTTCACTTCCAGAATGTGTTTAACAGGTATAATACTAGTATCTTTTGGTTAAGGCCACAGAGAATAAATAGAAATATATTTCCAATACACTTAGTGGACAGACATTTTCCAGCTCATACAGTTGCCTGGTATATGCTAAAATGACTGGATTTCTCTTATACTATGTTTTAAATAAATGAGTTTTTTAAAAAATGTTTCACACACATACAAATATGCTCTTTTCATTACATCTAGTTCCACAAAAATTCAAGTTCCTGTTTCCATATCTATGAAACATGGAAAGAGAATGAACTCACAATAGGGACTTCTGGGGAAGAAATGGCAGATGGAGAACAGTTCAACAACAAGCGGAACTGATGACTGCAGTGGAATAAAGAGCTAGTGGAATAGAACGTCTCCTCAATAAGTTCTCTCCAGGCAAGGAGAGGACTTAAGATCACCACAAATACTCCAGGCAGTTGCTCCTCACAAGGAGATTGCAAGACAGCAATCTGCATAGTTAGAGCTCTGGGAGATGAGGGAATAGCCATCTTTTCCAAACTGCGGTCAGCACCTTTGAAAGGACACTAAGTTCACACACTTTTTTTTCTAATCACTTTTTGAAATTGCTTCTTAACTACTTTTTAGCTATCAGGAACCTTTGGATCAACAAGTCTGAAAATACCAAATGAGTTCCCTTCAATCCTTAGAGAAAGAAGTTTTAAATACAAGTTTAAGGATATTTTTTAATTAAAAAAAAACAGAACTTTGATTTTGGAAAGTTAAAAGCAGACTAAGATCCAGATGGATTTGAAATAAGGGAATTAATTAAAAGATTTTTTTAATTCTCTTAAAAATATGATAGGATGATACTTTGAAGATTAGACACTAGTAAAAACCAGAAGGAACTAAAGTTAGTTCAATTAAAGAAGAAGAACATTTAAATTTGACTTACTAATAAAGAATGAAGCAAAATATTTTAACATAGGACATTTTAAAGAGTATTTCTGAACAATGGACCCAGAAGTTAATTTTAGGATTCTCTGTCTCTATAGATAAATTGTATTTAAAGATGTTACGAAAGGAGAACAAATTTTACCTGACAAAATAAGTGTCAACGCTGCTAATATTGGATATTATTGCTTTGACAAGATATGCAGAACTGTCTGATATTTTTAGAGTTAATTTAGATGATGCTGGGAGGGGAGGAGAAAGATAAGGAATGTCGGGATACGAACGAAGTGAATCTTTGCCCTTCAGGCTGATTGGAAAATGTGATTTATGACTGCAAAATAGGGGGAGGGGAATAGCCTGGAATGTTATGTGCAAGGAAGGGAAATTCAGATCTTGGCATCCCTCCATGCCGTGCCGACATTGTGTTCACATGATTAAAGACTTTTTAGGATAAACAATGCCTGGAAGTTCTTTGAAGTGTTCCATTAGTCGGAACCATGACAATAAGATAAGATAAGATAACCTTTATTGTCATTTTTTTTACTGTGGGCACAACAGCACACATCAAAAATGAAATTTAGTTGCCCGCTCTCAAAGTGAAATACATGACACACACCTAAAACATACTATATACAACATATGTATAGACCCACACCCCTACATATACATAACAAATAAATATTAAACACTGTCTATCTTGAATATATAATGGAAGGAGGAAGTTTGAGAGTTCACAAGGTTAATGCTGTATGGAATGAAACTATGGCTGAATCTGGATGTTCTGCTGTGGATACCACGAAGCCTCCTCCCAGAAGGTAAATTGAGACTGATTTCAAAATGGAGTTAAAAATGACAGGCTAAAATAATGAATGATATGGGAAAAGATGCTACACTGGACATACAAAAGAAACCAGCTGATGTCTTGATTATTAAAAGGATATACAAATAACAGGCCAAGCAAGGGACAGACAATTTCTTATATTGGATTTACAAAAGAGACATTAAAGCTTTGAAGAATTTTGTGAGCAGGGACAATGAAAAAAATGAAAAGAATTCAAGTTCTACAACATTATTTGAAGAGATTAAAGATCAAGATTGTTAAAAAAATATAAAAGTGGTTTTATTTGATCACGGTTAAAATAGATATATTATTATTTCTGGTAAGCTTTAATGGACTGTTACTGATAATGACTGAAATAATGAGACCACGAGGATTTGTCTAGAGATGTTAGATGGGATATGAGGAGAAATCATTTGCTATAATTTAATATTTATTAAAAATATTTACACTTGTGATAAACAGGAAGTCATTTCTTTATATTTTTTTTCTTTTATATAAATATAAAATATAGTTACATATGTTTATGTATTTATATGTATAAATTAAAAGAAATATATAAAGAAATTACTTCCCATTCATTCATATATAGAGAGATGAATGATCAGGAAGTCATTTCTTACGTATGAACATATATAAGAACATACATATACAGGTATACATATACATATAGGAGTTTATGAATTCTGTTTCTAACCTTATTGTGTAGTAGTGGACTCCCTGCTCTGATATTTATTCTCTCTAAAACAGAAATAGCAGTAATAGTAGTGAGACAGATTCTTCTGATCTTCTTCTAAATGATGTCAAAAGAGGTTGAGGATAAATACAAATAATTTAGATCAGCTTCAAAATTCAGTACTGTAATTGTGAAGACAAATCATCTCCCTGTCCGGTTATAGATTTCTCTCTGTCTCTCTCTGTCTCTCTCTCTCTCTCTCTCTCTCTCTCTCTCTCTCTCTCTCTCTCTCTCTCTCTCTCTCCTCCCTCCCTCCCTCCCTCTCCCTCTCCCTCCCTACCACCTCCCCTCCCCTGCTATCATTACCTGTTAATGCTTGGGTAAAGGGCAATGAGCTCCAGAAAAGCAAGATCTAATCAGTTTTTAAAGGGCTGTTTCACCTGGTGTATTTTTAGCTGTACATCAAAACGATACAAAATGTGACTGTAAGGAACACATCATGTATCACACAGTATTAGCTACAGCACATTAACAAATATACACTGATGACAATTTTCAGTTTGTTGCTATATAATAATGTGCAATGACCTTAAGCTGTAATTATTCCGTAGGAATAATAAGCAAGAAGCTAAGTGCAGCTTCTTCAGAATTTGCGGGTTGAAACAGGTAGTAGTATTCCTGCGTAGTTGGATCCAGTGACTTTAGTTCACCAAGCTTAAATAGGCTGTTCTTATATAATACTTGTATTTGTACCTTGCACTTTGCATGTCAGTAAATCAAGAAGAAAATATGATATGGCCATGCTTCCCAATGAACAGCACACAGTGCTACAGATAAAAAAATCAATATGCAATTCTTCTATATTATTCTTTTTAATGGTTTTTATAGATAAGGAAAAAAGATCAAGCATGGGAAAACACAGGAGGATCAAAAATGAGAAATAACATAACCAGGAGCCCTAATAAAAGTCTGTAAATGAATTATGATGATAGCACAATGAAATACATATCTAGACACATTCTAAGTCGGAAATTTGATTTTAAAATGGGTATTTTGGGTACTAGACTTCCAAGCTAAATGGTATTTTTAGCATCCATTGATGTGTATGGAACTCAGAATAGAATACATTGGCACAAGAAGTGGGTGATAGTGGGAATACTACTTTTTTGGCCATGCCTAAAAATCCATTTCCTTAACCCTGCCTTACTCCTTTTGAATACATGATTTTAGCAACTATCATAGCAAACTGCATTGTCCTTGCTCTGGAGCAACATCTACCTGATGGAGACAAGACACCAATGTCAGAACGATTGGTGAGTATAATTCTCATCCTCTTAAACACTACCATAAAAAACAAAATTTGTTAGCCCTCTGGAGAGCCAGTTTCAGGAATTGGGGCCCAATACAACATATGATTTGATGTCCCCATTCACAGCCCTAACGGAGCATTGTGGATGGATTTCTACAAAATGAATGATGCAATTACATATTCAAAATTAAATACATGGAGAAATTGAATTTAAGATTAAAGGTGTGTCCAGAACGTTTGAGGAATTTTATTAAGCTTATTGTGAAAAGAGAGATGCAGTGTTCTTTAAATATTTTTCTCTTGATCAGGATTTCTATTCCTGACATTGCCAAGTATGCCATAGGGATGAGATAGGGATCCTGCTGGTGAATTGGCTACCTATTGTCTGCAGTAATCCATTCTGAATTCCTAGATCTAATCTTGGTATTGGATCTTTTTTGCTTGTTTGAGTTAGATGATTTCCACCTCCATAATTCAGGATGTGGGTTTGGAAGAAGTTGGGAGTTCATGGCCTCTGTAGTGATCATGCATTTGCCTTAGGTAATCTCAGGCCCAATTCACTGTGGCAGTCATATGTTTTTCTTTGGAGTAGGTCAGTTCCCAGTAGTTTTACAGGAAGGTGGGGAGGATGTGGAGCCCTAAAGGAAGTGTTTTTTTCCTCATGAGTTTCATATTTAGGACACATTTCCTTGGAAATAATGTTTGGTCCACTTCTTTTGATATTCCAGAAGCAGGTCATGTGGAACGCTTTCCAATAATTTTATTAAATAATTAGATAATGCACTAGAAATGCGATATGCTTCTATTTGGTATTTCATTATTTTTATTTTTACTCTTGAATGCATGTTTTGTACTTAGTGTGCGTTGTTGTCTTTTACATACCACCAAGAGTTGTGTGATTGTGGTGGGAATAAAATAGAAGGGAAGGGAAGGGAGCAGAGTGGAACGGGACAGAACAGAACAGTATAGAACATATAAATGTTAGATGCACCCAGAAGTAATATCTGTGTACAAGAATGGCCCTGTTGGTCCCAATCTAGGGAGCTGGTTCAGCCTATGATTGGACCTGCCACTTGAAAACCCCATCAACCCAAAGCAGGCATGGATCACTCAGAGCATAGCAGTGGAGACAGGAAGCCTTGGTTTCTTCATTTTTGTGCTTTTATTCATCTACATAGCCTTCTTCAGTTGGCATCTCTGCTTAGGAGTGCCCTAGTTTTCTGGGTCTGAACACAGCTGTGTACACTGCAGTCTCTTTTCATCAGCTCTGGCCCTATGTCAAGGTCTTCCCCCTTTTCATAAGGTTCAGTAAAATTGCCCTATCCTTTGATGAAATTATTTTTCTTCATGAACATCATCCATTATGTGGAACCAGAGCTGCCAACTGAAAATTTCTGGCATATAGTTAGGAATGGAGCCAAAACTGAAATGCAGCAGTTGCTTCTTTTTCCAACGTCAAAGTATAGCACTGTCTAATGAAGTCTACATAAGAACTGTCTGTGAACTGAAAGTGTACCAATTTTCAAGCAAAAGGTTTGAGGAGATTTTTTGCTCCACCTTCCTATCATTGTACTGATCTATTGACAAGCATCTATAAGTAGTCCTCAACTTACGGCCATTCGTTTAACAACGGTCTGAAATCACGATGGCTTCAGTGTGCTTTATGCGCCTTCCGCATGGCAAAATGTTGCAGCAGCATCTCCTATAGTCACGTGATTGTGGTCTGAGGGCTTGGCAACCTGTTCACACTTATGATTGGTTGCCAAATGCCCTGCCACCAATCATGTGATTATTATTTGCAATCTTCTTTGCCAACTTCCACAGAATGTCGTGGGGAAATAGGCAAGGGAGGTTGCAAGCTGCTACAGCCTGCTAGAGAATTCCCTTTCATCTCTGGGGGCTGCCTGAAGGAAGGTGCCTGCTGAGGTGAGCTGAACTCCTTCTGAGGATGCAGAAACAGCCCAAATCCTGAAGATTCCAGCTTCATTCCTGCACCCCATGGAAGGAATTCCCTCATGTGCATGGAGGGCAGCTGAACTCCTTCCACAGGGTGCGTTAATGGAGCCCAAATCCTGAAGATTCCAGCTTCATTCCTGCACCCTGCTGAAGGAGTACTCTTCTGTGCATGGAGGAGGAAAGTTAAAATCCTTCAGCGGGCAACTCTTTTCAGCCAGCCCCTAGAGACGAGAGGGAGCCAAAATCTAAGAAGGTAAGGAGTGTGGGGTGACTCACACAGGTGGGGGAGGTCCTGAGCAGGCTGCATTTGTGTATCTCTTTGCACAGGAGCTGAAGAGTTTGAGCAGAGAGGCAGCAGAGTAAG
Source organism: Azemiops feae (assembly GCA_023970755.1). Lineage (NCBI taxonomy): Eukaryota > Metazoa > Chordata > Lepidosauria > Squamata > Viperidae > Azemiops > Azemiops feae. The sequence goes on from JALGBA010004283.1 coordinate 2,867,616, forward strand.
AAAAGGAGCACTGGGTGCCTCAGGGAGGAGGAGGAGGAGGAGGAGGAGGAGGAGGAGGCATGGCGCAGGCTACATACAAATGTTTCTCCACTTAGAGTCTGGAAATCTTGCTTGGATTTTGACAGGATTTTCAGCTCCTAAGAGCAGCCTCCTGGGGTCTCCCCCACTCCCTTGGGATACCATGAATGGAGGGATTGTGGTTGTTTGGCAAAGCAGCCACGTGAGCTTCTCACTTAACAACTGCTTTGCTTTATGACTAAAATTCCAATCCCAATTGTGGTCGTAAGTCGAGGACTACTTGTAGTGAGTGAGGAAATACATATATGATCATGCAACATGATTACTTTTCTCCCAGTGGTCTTTTAGTTCCCAGTATGGTAAATGGTGTCAATCTGTTAGAAATATAATTTGCAATAGAAGCCTACATTAATGTAATTGATTTTAAAGGATTTGTAAGACTGGCCTACCCATGTTTTCAAAGTCGGATAAAAATGTTTAGAATATCTTCATGCCCAGCTAGGTCTAATTGGAAGCTAAGATCCGAGTGAGCCATCCTCACTATGTGGTTTCCTTGATAATTCTATGCCAGTCATATTACCAGTTTGGCCCCAAAATGAATTCTCTAGTGCCCTTTAGATATTTTGGACTCTTCAGCCCAGTTACAATAAGTAAAGATGTGTCCACAGGCATGTGGGGGAAAAAACCAAGCTATATAACTATCAGATATATATATATACCTGTCTTTGGCTTAATGAAAATATATGGGGTAGGAATTGCTCTTTGAAAAAAAATACAGAGTAAAATGTAATCACTAAATAATAATATTTCTACATAATCTTTTCTAGGATGACACTGAACCATACTTCATTGGAATATTTTGTTTTGAGGCTGGAATTAAAATTATTGCCTTAGGATTTGCTTTCCACAAGGGATCCTACCTAAGGAATGGGTGGAATGTGATGGATTTTGTGGTGGTTCTCACGGGGTGAGTAACTGATTTCTTAATTGCCATCAGTTCTTAATATTTGCCTGCTAGTTCTCGTTAATAATCACTGACCAATGACTAGACCAGGAAGAACATCTGAAAATCTTTGGCTCTGTTGCAGCAGAAGACGAATAACTAGTCTGAAAAGTAGATTATTTGGCCTTAATCTTCCAACTTGAATTTATGTAATATATGAAACATAGAATGAAGATAATTTTTAATGTATCAAGTGCTTATTATAGGCAGGTAACATGATTTCAGTAAGTTGAATGCTGATTCAGCTGCCTTTATTTACTACTAGCATCACCACACAAAAACTGAATGTATGATTTATATAAAATCATTTCATGTACCATCTTTAACTCAGTAAATTACAATTTAGTCTCAGTGTGCCTTACTATGCCTTGCTGCTTGTGTGTCACACATTTGTAGACCAGTCAAAAATAGTTACATAATATGTTCTAGAAGTGGGAGATGCATATAGCCAACCAATAATAACCACTTAACCAGTCATAACTGGTTTTATGTGGTATAAACAGTCTATGTATTCCTTTTTGGGATATTTGTACTCTGTTTTTCTGTCATGTAATAGAACTTTTCCCTCCACTCAGCTCAATCGTTTTGAAAATTTGTAGGACCAGTACAGAAAAAGTTATATCTTTCTTATAACTGTTGTGAGGCTGTTTCTCAAATTTCCTCTCTACTGTTAAAATCCTACTTTAGTCTTCAATCTTATAAAAACAGGCAGAAAATTAACTGTGTTCTTTGCTACATACCTAGGCTGATGTTGATTTGCCTTTTTCACATGCCAACTTTTATATATGTTTTTTTTTTACGCATTATGCTGTTTTTAACAGTGTAGCTTTGAGAATGGTGCATGAACTTGGCATTCTGGATCTATATGTGTAACAGGTACATTGTGTATGTAATGCAGTGTCTTCTCACTTAGTTTGCAGCAGGGCTTGTTCTGTGCTGCTTCACAGCCTGCTAGCAAATTCTTGAGAACAAAAAGTCCTTTCTCTGAGACAAAGTCCCTAGTTTACTGAGCATTCTTGAGCTGAACACATACTCAGCAGAAATGAGCATACATGCTAAACAATTTGCAATTTATTATTACTGTGTCTTGCTGCTGCTGCCTATTCCTTTGCATTATACTTTGTTATAGTAATAATATGTTTTACTTCTGGAGTTTCATCTGGTGGTGAGGAGGGCGGTGTCTCAGGGTATGGTCAAAAAAGTCAAGAGGGGTAGCCATGATGATGCAACACATATTGAAGGTGACCACCCTCTTGAGATTTTTTTTTACCATTCTCTCTGGATATTCCTGCCTAGTAGCTTGCTATATATAATTAGTGGTTTGACTGCAGGGATGGTCTAATGTAAAAAAAATATATTCCTAGTTGGATAGATTGCATTATATTAGAAGAAAAAAATTTTTTTCTTCTGAAACAAAAGAAACACTAACTTTGATCAAGGGAAATCAAGCCCAAATGTCATTTCAAGTAGGAAAAGATGGAATATTTAGTTTTAAGAAAATTATACATCATCAACTAAGTCCTTAAATTCTTGAGATTAAAAAAAATAAAATTAATAATGCCCTTTAACATAAATGCCTATATAACAAAGGTACATAATAATGTCATAAGTTCTAATTTTTGGAAGAGATATTCAGGCAAGATTCCTATTATATGGAATTCTCTTTCTGCTCTGAGTTTGTTTTCTTTCTCAGATGTTCTTTTTTTCTTCTTCATAGTGGTTGCAGATTTGTAATTTACAACTTACTAGAAAGCTCTTGGAAACAAGAGTTTCAAAATGTTTTTTTTTTCAAATTGAAGAACATGTCATTAAGGAAATCTTGAGAGGACAGCTATTTACTCATTTTTTCCAACATATTAATTTGTATATTCTTTTTTTTTTAAAAGACATGTTCTTGGGCTGTAGAATTACATTTTGAATAATATTTGCGATGTTGTTGTAACTTGGACCATGATGGTTTAGGAAGGTACAGTATATGGTCTTTACTGGTTGAAAATTACAGACCGAGATGGTAGATTTCCATAAAGGAAGTTATGACTATAGCACTTCTGTACAACAGAGATAAAATGAATGTAATATTTTGGGTCTTTTGTATTAAAGATTAGAATCAGACCTTCAAGGGCAGAATGTTTATATTAGTGATATATATAATTGGTATCAGTTTTTTGGAATCTTCACTTATATGAAAGTATTTATCTTTTGATTTGTTTGTTTATAAAATAGACAAATAAATAAATACATATAGAGACCATGAATCTCCTTCATCTACCTTCTTGATTAGCATCGAGAAACAGAAGACTATAGTGTTCAGCATTTTACCACAATGCCTTAATAAGATATTAGTTAGTGAGGTGTTTTAAGATTACAGCTAAACACTGCAGAGGTTGAACCCTCAGTCTTAATACTTTGTGTTTTGTTTTGCTAAAAAAGTATTCCAGATGTATGTGTGCTTTTAAGGATCAAAATGCAGCAGTCCTCTGAACTTTTCCCTTAAACAAACTTCATCCTTATTAAGATGTGTATATTAATGCCTTATCGCAATGTTCTAGAAGTGAGCTTTGTGTCTTTTTGACTTTAGAAATGATCTATGTGTTCAAGCAATCGTGAACTAAACCAGTTCAAATGCAAGTTAGGATGATCGTGTTTTTCAATATTACTTGATCACCACCATTGCCATCTACTTAAAATGCCACTGCCTGCTGCATTCCTCACAGGATGCAGCTTCTTAGTATGCCAGGCCATATTTGTTTCTTGATTAGGGAGTCTTCCCTGCATTATTACTTAAAAGAGCTTTCTAGTTTTCAGACGTGTCCTGAATGCCAGGCAGCCTTTCTACACAGCCTGAATGGTGAAAAGAGAAAGAGGTTTCCTCTTTGTTATGCTGAGAAGTAGCTGGACAAGCATACTAGCAGACCTTGGTTTTGATGACAAATTGTAATAACTGGGTCCTGGAGAAACAATTTATTCTTCACTAGATATCATTAATATGTCAAAATACAATAGTAAATTTAATGTAAAAGAATTAAGTCTTCCTTCCCCCTCTCAAAATTAATTATTTTAGTTCAATCTTTATATAACCCAGCAGTTACTCCTACAGATTCCAATGTATGTAAATTATATGCTTCCTTTACTCCAATTTGATTTAACTGTATTAGTATTAAAAAAAAAACCTGTCCTTTCTTGTTTGCGACATAACTTTATTGTGGCATAAATGCTCATAGACCTGGAAAATGGATTTGATTCAGGATAAGAATCAGAAACTCAATATTTAAAAGAAATTCAGAAAATTCTAGAACCTTTTAGGAACAATTTCAACTGAATTCCTATTCATTACTGTATTCATTAAACCAGCCTGCCCTCGGTACTGTTAAACACATACCAAATCATAGCAGTCATCTAAATCCAGAGATCTTATAGTCCTTATTAAATAACTGTAAGGCATCAACTACCTCTGTGGGAGCCTGTTGTTCTGTGAAGATCTTCCTTCCAGATTAGGTCAAAGCTGGTCAGACATGCATCAATATTTCATGCCCTCAGTGCAATTTATAAATTAACCTTTTAAGAGAAATCATGTCCCTGAACTCAGAAAATATAAAGCTGAAGATACCAATTAAAAATAAACAACTGTTTATTTTATTCACTGTTCTGAAGCCTGCAGCGTTCTGTCATTCAAGGTCAGAATTTCAAGAGAGAAAGGATAAGATAGTTCTGTGCTGTACTGGTCAGACCCTATTTGCAATCCTTTGTTCGGGTTTGGTTGCCACAATACAACAGGGATGTTGAAAGAGTGCAGAAAAGGGCAACAAAGATGGTGAGAGCTATGAAGACTAAATCCTATGAAAAAGAGTTAAAGAAACAGGAAATTTTTAGCCTAAAGAAAGGTCCCTTCCAACTTGTGATTGCAGACAACCAAGATAATTACACAAGTTTCCAACATAAGTTTTCAACATATTTTGAGTTCTTTTTATCAATAGATTTTATTTCTGTTTCAAACTGGTTAAGATAGCTTCTCTTCTATTGAATTAAGAGTATGGAACAGTTGCTTTTACATCTGTCTTTCTAGATTTTTCTGCCTGTCTTTCATCCACTCTATTTTATGAAATACCTCAGAATAAAATAGGGATTTTTTTTTACTGAGGAAAGCATTGCCATGTAGAGAAATCTATTAACAGTCATAGTATGGGCAGATCCATTAACTTTCTTCCCTCTTTCCCTACTTCCCTCTTGTCTCCATTTATCCCCCCCCCCCCTAGTATTAATATTGTACAGGAAAGGAAAAATAATTCTTCCAAGAAGTCTGAAGATTAAATGTAACTCTATAGCTGCAGGTCTGTCTACTCTGCTGCATATTGTAGATTTTCAACCAATAGTTCATGACCCAAAATTGAATCACTTGCCAAGTGTAAGTGTTACTATACATTTGTATTGTATTCTAGCAACCTCTGATTAGAAAAAGTAGAGCAGGAAGCAAAAGGAGAAAGGCAGACACCGAGATTAAAACAGTGGAGGAAAAATGCTAATTGTTAAGTTGAAAAGTATAGAGGTTACTACAGGTCTGGATTAAAGATGAGTCTGAAGGTCATGCCCTAGATGTTTACCTATCTGCTGCTCAGGATATTCATAGAATATTGAAGTAAAATACTATAAATTCTTAAACATTAAACTGAGTGATTTTTACAACCTTTATAATATATTTAGGTGACAGCCTTGCATACGGATCATGTTTCTGAATTTAAGCCAGCAGATCAGGTTTCTACTTGACAAGCTATTTGAATCTATTCTAGCTCAATGAATAGAAGACATACAGTGAGGGAAAAAATTATTTGATCCCCTGCTGATTTTGTACGTTTGCCCACTGACAAAGAAATGATCAGTCTATAATTTTAATGGTAGGTTTATTTTAACAGTGAGAGACAGAATAACAAAAAAAAAATCCAGAAAAACGCATTTCAAAAAAATTATCAATTGATTTGCATTTTGATGAGTGAAATAAGTATTTGATCCCCTATCAATCAGCAAGATTTCTGGCTCTCAGGTGTCTTTTATACAGGTAACGAGCTGAAATTAGGAGCACTCTCTTAAAAGGAGTGCTCCTAATCTCAGTTTGTTACCTGTATAAAAGACACCTGTCCACAGAAGCAATCAATCAATCGGATTCCAAACTCTCCACCATGGCCAAGACCAAGGATGTCAGGGACAAGATTGTAGACCTACACAAGGCTGGAATGGACTACAAGACTATCGCCAAGCAGGTTGGTGAGAAGGTGACAACAGTTGGTGCGATTATTCGCAAATGGAAGAAACACAAAATAACTGCCAATCTCTCTTGGTCTGGGGCTCCATGCAAGATCTCACCTCGTGGGGTTTCAATGATCATGAGAACAGTGAGGAATCAGCCCAGAACTATACAGGAGGATCTTGTCAATGATCTCAAGGCAGCTGGGACCATAGTCACCAAGAAAACAATTGGTAAGACACTACGCCATGAAGGACTGAAATCCTGCAGCACCCGCAAGGTCCTTCTGCTCAAGAAAGCACATGTACAGGCCCATCTGAAGTTTGCCAATGAACATCTGAATGATTCAGAGGAGAACTAGGTGAAAGTGTTGTAGTCAGATGAGACCAAAATTGAGCTCTTTGATATCAACTCACCTCGCCATGTTTGGAGGAGGAGGAATGCTGCCTATGACCCCAAGAACTCCATCCCCACCATCAAACATGCAGGTGGAAACATTATGCTTTGGGGTTGTTTTTCTGCTAAGGGGACAGGACAACTTCACCGCATCAAAGGGACTATGGACGGGTCATGTCATCTTGGGTGAAAACCTCCTCCCCTCAGCCAGGGCATTGAAAATGGGTCATGGATGGGTATTCCAGCACGACAATAACCCAAAACACATGGCCAAGGCAACAAAGGAGTGGCTCAAAAAGAAGCACATTAAGGTCCTGGAGTGGCCTAGCCAGTCTCCAGACCTTAATCAGAAAATCTGTGGAGGGAGCTGAAGGTTCGAGCTGTCAAACATCAGCCTTGAAACCTTAATGACTTGGAGAGGATCTGCAAGGAGGAGTGGGATAAAATCCCTCCTGAGATGTGTGCAAACCTGGTGGCCAACTACAAGAAACGTCTGACCTCTGTGACTGCCAGCAAGGGTTTTGCCACCAAGTACTAAGTCATGTTTTGCGAAGGGGTCAAATACTTATTTCACTCATTAAAATGCAAATCGATAACTTTTTTGAAATGCGTTTTTCTGGATTTTTTTGTTGTTATTCTGTCTCTCACTGTTAAAATAAACCTACCATTAAAATTATAGACTGATCATTTCTTTGTTAGTAGGCAAATATACAAAATCATCAGGGGATCAAATACTTTTTTCCTTCACTGTAAATTAATATTAAAAGTGCTTGATAAGAAATGTTCCTAAAGGCCACAGAAGATTTCTGTATCTTTGTAGTTGAAAGGAATTATTTGGCTCCTGTTTGAGTAAACTATTATTTTAGGAATTGTCACAGGGATAGGTAAAATGTCAGAGAGAAAAAAGCATTATTGATAGACTTAGTAAGGGTTCCTGCTTTGTAAAACAATAAAACAAATTAATTTCATAGTTGAATAAACTAGATGATAGTGACCTTATATCGGCTGGTAGCTTTATTTTAATAACGATCATTTATTAAGATATGGAGAATTAATACTACCAACAAACAGGGAATAGAAATTAAATGGAATTAGCTTCCATGCTAGGGATGGGTGAACTGGTGGAATAAAATACATAGAAAATGCTTACTTTTGAAAGAACGTAAGAAAAATCTCAAAACAAAGAGAAAAATTACAAAGCAATAATATATAAATGCTAATATAAAACCCTCTTTCAAAATAGTACAGTAATAATGAATAGAAATAGAATCTCATTAATATTCCGTCATCAAAATCTGATCCAAACAAATTAACTTAAAACTACTGAAAGTTAAAAGAGAAGGAAAAACCTGAACCAGACCAGGTAGCTCATCGCAGGTTTCAGGGAAATGTTAGTAAAAGCCACATTCATTGTTGCCCTTATCCTCACTTGTGTGTATTTTATAGTGAATACTACTCTCTAAGATAGTGCTCAGCCTACAAAATGCCAGCACAGTGAGGAAGCACAATTCATATGTGTAGCCACTGGTGATCAGTAACTTAAAAATGAGCTTTCCATTCCCATGGTATGTTCAGTATTTTGGATAATTAGGGAGGTAATTATCAGACGAGATATTTATTAAATTTGAGCGTTTAGGTCTACTACTTGCTCTTTTTCTTATTTTTTTATCCTACCTAGATCAGGACTAGAACTCACTAGTTTTTAGCCTGGTGCTTTAATTACTAGACAAAACTGGGTCTGCTTTTTTATTTTTATTGCTTCAGTAAATAGGAAAGAAAAAAGAAGAGAACAAAAAAGAAAAAATACACATAGGGAAACCAGCTTAGTTTTTAAACATAGCATTAAAGTTTGATCATGTGGAATAACATTCGTCATTGTTTACATTAATACAGAGGCAGTTAATGAGTGCTTATAATCAGTCTAACACTGAAAAATTCAGGGTCCCCTTATCTTTCCTTCTGAAAAGCACCTTTTATTTTTCTGCTCTACACCATACCCAATAACTCCTTTGAATAAGGAGAGATTTGAAGTCTTCAGTATAAGTAGCCCTCAACTTACAACCCATCATTGAGCCGATAATTATGGTCATAAATTAAATGGCATTCATTAAATGGGTCACTAAGTGCCCATGCCCAATTTTATGACCTTTTTTGCAATAGTTGTTAAGCGATTGTTGTGGCTGTTAATTGAACCCATTTTATTCAGTGGGGTTGGTTTTTTTGCTAGAAACTGGAAGTAAACACCAGAAATCACCAGCAGCAGCAAAATGCGGTCACATGACTGTGGGATGCTGCAAATGGCCACAAGTGCAAGTCAGTTTCCAAGCGCCCAAAATGCGATCACATGTCCAGCGGTAGTGGTATGGCTGTCAGAACTCTGGAACTAGGTCATAAGTAGTTCTGAAGAAATCTGTTGTAACTTTGTACAGTCACTAAGCAACAATTTGTTAAGTGAGGGCTATCTGTACATAATTTAAGATCAGTTTCTTATATTTAACCCATATTACTCTTCCTAAAAATATATTAACAATTTTTTTTCCTTTAGCTTTGGGTTTCTTTAAGAATTGTATCTCTCAATTTTTAATTTTTCCAAAGCAATATTCTGAGTGTAATTGATTATATGCCATCAGGTTGGTGGTGTTGATTATTGGTGGCCAGATAGTTGGATTTTCTCCAGGAAGATTTATCTCTAACATGGTCCTTCAGGTCTTCTAATTGTGCACTCATTACTGCTGTAACTGAATGACATGTAGGGTGCCTCAATGCTCACACAGTTACTTCGACTATATAACAAATACATGAAACTTGTCAGGCAGGAACAAGCAGATTCACCCATGCAGAGTTCAAGCTAACTGCTTTATTATGTTCTATAGCAGGGGTGTCAAACTGCCAGCCCGCGGGTCAGATGCGTCATGCTGAAACCGCGCCCACCCGATTGCCAGCAATGGGAAAAAAGTTGCGATACGCCGTGACACGTCACGTGACATTGCGAGTTTGACACCCCTGTTCTATAGGAATCTGCCCAGACTGGCAGCCGTCTCTTGGGAACAAAGAGATAAGGCTCCAAGGAACTTGGGGTAGGGATCCTAGCCCTTTTGCGGTTATGCAATGACTCCAGACTAACTTTGCACTTGAGCCCTTCTCCCTGCCAAGCTGGGGGCTTCCCAGCAAACTTCCAGATGAGATTCTCTCCCAGTTCAGGGTCAAGTATCATTAACATGCTGTAACCCTGGACTAACCAGTTGATGCTGTCAAGGTTTGCCCCAGTGTCAATCTTTTGTGTGTGTGGGGGTCTGTGTGGGAAGCAGCAGGTTCAAGAACAACTCTGACAAAATCAAGTGCTATGGGTATTTCACCTCATCCATTTTCAGGATCCAGATTTTTAGCAACTGAACCCCCTTTCTCCTGTGTTTTTGATTTTCTAGACATATTTTGCCAAGATATTGATGCACATTTTCATTAGTTACCTTGATTTGTTGCTATGTTGTGCCAGGAAATGCATGTGGAGTTGGATTTTTTTTCTTTGTCTAGATTCCTAGGCTACTCAATCTTGGCAGTGCATAACCTTCCCCTACTTCCCTTGAGGTGGAGTATTGGACCTGGTGAAAAGACCGCATGTCCCACTTCAGATAGGAATTCTGGACAGCTGGTTCAGAGAATTAAGAGCTGTCAAATAATCTCCTTTCTCTCCTTTGATAGAGACATCAGGCCATTTTAGCATTTAAAATAGTGCCTAGGTGTCATAAGCACCATGGTTGAGTATGTTCTTCTCTTTGTTGATCTGGAAACAGGTGGACCAGAGTAAGAAACAAATGTGATAGGGGTCTGAAACTATTTTTATTAGAACAGCTATAGTAACAGAATCCTGCAAGACTAAATATGCTCCCCTCATCTCTCACATTATTAGGGAGAGGCCTGTTTGAGATATTTTCTTAAGTTTGTTTCTTGAAATAGGCATAAGCCTGCTTGTCTGATGCTTTCCCGCTGTCTTTCAAGGTCACTCTCTATGCCCTCTACATCCAGATCCCTAAGGGTCTACATTGTGCTCTAGATATGCTTTTTCCTTGTTCAGTCAATGCAGATCAAATACTGTAAGTAGGTTGTCTAGGTAGATGTACATGTATATTCCCTGTGATATTAGTTGCCATCAGAATACAGAATACAGGTAGTGCTTGACTTACAACCATTTGTTTAGTGACCGTTTGAAGTAATAACAGCACTGAAAAAAGTGACTGTTTTTCATATTTTTGGCCGTTGCAGCATCCTGATGGTCATGTGATCAAAATTTGGACACTAGGTAACTGGCTCATACTTATGACGGTTACAGTGTCCTGGGTTATGTGATCACTTTTGCGACCTTCTGACAAGCAAAGTCAATGGGGAAGCCAGATTCACTCAACAATTGTGTTATTAACTTAACAGCTGCAGTGATCCACTTAACAACTGTGGCAAGAAAGGTTGTAAAATGGGGCAAAACTCACTTAACAACTGTCTCGCTTAGCAGTGGAAAAATTGGGCTCAGTTGTGATCTTAAGTTGAGAACTACCTGTACAGAATAAAGAAGGGGACCTTGGAGGTCTTTTAATCCAATCCCCTGGCTAAGCAGGGTTGGACAGGTGTTGTCTTATCATATTCTTGCCTATTTTGACTTGTATTCTGGAAGTTGACAACTAGATGGTAGAACGTTTAACTGACATTTCAATCTCAGGAACTTCCTATGGGATAGGTAGATTGAAATGCGTAGATCAGTCTCCTGTTAAGCCCAGTGAGGTCAGGGCATCTGTATGGTTGACCTCAGAGTTTTCATGAAGATTTTTAAATATTTCATATGGTAATTCATTTGTTTCAGTTTGTCATTTTTTTTGTAAAAATGAACAACATGGAATATGATCCATAGACACTTCTGCATTATGCAACCTGTTCAGCTTCATTCATGTGCAGAAAGTGATTTATGGCCTTTTTGACTGAGTGGTTATAGTACCTTGTATTACCTGGGATAGATCAAAGTAATCTCGCCAGACAGAGCTAGTAAATTCTATGGAGTATATGGAAGACTGTCTTTGGATTCATGTGTCTGATATTATCTGGGTTCCCAGATGAGTCAATGCTGTTAGCCTCTTTTTTACAGGGAGGCTATGAGAGTAATTGGTGTTTGTACCACACCTGTTGCTACTGGGGGAAGATGTTACCCCTGGATTGTTTCAAGCTTTCTGCTCATTCCCTCAAAATCTGTGTCTCTGTAGTCCAGACATCTGCTTTGGGTGCAGTAGAAAAAAATGGATGGGGTAGCCTGTTACCCTTGTCCTTTTTATTTCGAAGTGTTAGAGACAAGGCTTTGTCTTTGTCTTTATTTTCAATTAGAATGTCATCCAGGTTCTTTCCAAACAGTTTGTCGGCCTTGGACAAACAAGGAACAAGGGTCCACATTCTGGTTCTTCATGATGGTTCAGAACTGATGTTATCCAGGTTGGTATTTGCCATGAAGGGGACAGGCGGCGGTAGCTTGCTCATAGCCTGCCTGAGCTTTCCAGGATCTGGTGGAATGAGTTGGAATAGATGTCTGGACCATAGGATCAAAATCACAGCAAATGGATACGGAAAGGAAAGCCTGTCTTCCAATCCATTAAGATCCCCTGGTTGCAGTGGTGGGATTCGCATCACTTTGGCAGAACCGGTAGCTAATTTTTTGTTGGCCAAGTCCAGAATGGACTTCGGGAAGCAGCATCCACACAGAGAACCGGTTGTTCACATATTTGAATCTCACTACTGCCTGGTTGTCTGGAGTATGAAAGGTTGAGGGGATATTGACTGGCAAAGCCGGATGAGCCAATTGAAGGCCACTGTTCTTTTGGCCAAGAGTTGATGAATAGGGTGCCCACCACCATCAGCTTTTATTCATTTCCTTTCTTAGGTCATCCAGCTCCCTGAGAAATATCGATGGGCCCTCCAATACAGTAGCTGTGTCACAAGCTGTGGTCAGTTCTTGGCAGCTACAACATATTCTGGCTTCTGATTTTTAGGGAAGGAAAGCACCAAAAGGAAGAAGAAGAGGCAGTGGTGGTGATAGTGGAACAGAAGGAGGTTTTCTAGATTGAGGGAGTCTTTGCTGAAGCCAGTGCTTATTCCCTCTTCAGATCAAGACAGGGCCAGAACTGGGGACTGAATTACCCCTTCCACAAGAAGCAACATCAAATCAGTTCTAAGTCCTTCCTCCAAGGCAAGTGAGAAGGAGGTACCCAATGTAGATACCTTGATTCTACTGTAGGAAAATCCATTATCCTCAGTGTTGTCTGGAGGTAGAAAAAATAGTGCCAACTACTATTTATTTAATTTGGCCGTATGAGCAACCATAATTTGAATCAGAAAGTCCTTAGTTGAATACGTAATTATTTTAGTCATTATACATATTTAATAGTCTGAATTTCTATTAGTAATATACATTGTTGCCCTCCTTTCTTGAGATATAAAACAAAATATTTGTTCCGTTTCCTGAAACGGTTGCTCACATGTACCTTCCCTTAGGTACACACATACAATATATACACATACTGTAAACGGGAATGGTGAGTACACAGACAGACAGCTGGCAGATTATATCAAAGAGATGAGTTCTGTTGCTAAAGCAACCAACATGAATGAGCATAAGAAAGCAACTGTGGAGACAGTGAATGGGAAATGGCCAGTTGCTATGGAGACCCTGTAAATGGGAAGAGCCCTCTGGTGTAAGCAAATTCATCAGCAGGCAGCAGTGCTTCTCACACTTCAACTGATGGAGAAGTGACTTGAACTGAATTGAGAGTTGAATCACTTAGGGTGAAAGGACTAGTCAACAGAGGTATTTCCAAGATGAAGACCCTTGAGTATTTATAGGGACAGGACAACAACCAGAAGTGTGTAACTTGAGAGAAACGACTGCAATATTTGTCAGATGTGTAGACACACTTAGAGAATCAGGTGCATATTTTTTTTCCAGTCACTTCCCGAATTGATTCAAAGTATTGAAGTCATGCTGTCTCTATTATCCATGAGTGCTGAAAAGTCTCTTCTCTTTCATCCTTTTTTGATTACTCACTGTAGATACAGTCTTAGGGCTCTAATACTGCTTTTCTCAGTGCCATTTTGGCCTTATTTGCCCTTACTGATCCAGACATCCTTTGCAGTTTAGTCTCATTGGCTGTAGTGGTGCCTTGCTGTCAGCAATATTAGAATGGTATAACATATCATAAGCACCCAAATAAAAATATAATGGTTTATTTAAGAAAATAAATATGGTATAGGTATGAAAGCAAGGATAGTGAAGAAAAATAGCACATACAATTGGAAGAGATGGAAATATTTACAAGGCCAGAGGGTTTTGTTTTTTTTAATTGCTTGGCTCCATCAAAATTGGAGATGATTCAACTCATCTCTAGCCCCCACTGTCTGAGTCATTGATTTCTGAGAAAGGAAAGTGGGAGTTGTTATTTTATCCTGTGCTCAGCAGCTTCAGCCTTTTCCTCCACATTTGTCTGCCACTACCTATGGCTATGTATTTCCCTTCTTTGTATTTATTTGTCACTTCACAGAGGGTATTTGCATTACATATATGCAATTATGGGAATTAAGAGCAAGGTTTTTTTAAACTGAATTGCTGTTGCACAATATGCCATAATGTCTGCTTCTTGTAATTGTTCCCAGTAATTATTGTTTGGGCTGAATTTGGGCATTATTTCAGTTCCTCCTGCAAAAGGAAGGGGGAAAGCCTCTCTTGTTTTCAACTGGGAGAAAAGTTGCTTGATTCATGTAATTATAATGCAAATACCTTTCCTGTAGTAGAAAAAAAGAAGCATGAAAATATTCTCCTTTTGTAAAGGTTTGTCTGTAGCAATGTAATTATGGACTATAGCATGCCTACACTAATTGCTGTAGGAATTCACCGTAGACATCTTTGAACAGATACATGAAACAGTGCAGGCACAGCACAGCACATTCAGCAGATCATATATGCATTGCGGTCCCCTGAGCTGGCACTGATCTGTAGTCAACTTAATAGTGCATATAAGCCTCAAGGTATTTGGTTCTATTTATCTTTCTTGGATCCAGGACTTATCAGCTTCTCTGGCAAGATTTAACAATATTTTTAACAGCTGCTACTGCATATTCCTTATTCTTCAGCCAAGACAATTTACATTTGTATTGTGCATTTCTGGGAAATGAGATCTAAACTTTTCATAATACAGCCTAGTTGATGGGTCTGAGAAGCCTCAATAACATTAATTTATTTTTTGACTACTTTAGCAGTGCCTCATTTCTTCAGTTTGTAGTTTCAGTCAATGGATTAGGTCAGGATGATGTTTGGAAACTACTTCTGCAATCCTTCTTGCTGGATTGTGCAAGTGGAAACTCAAGAGATTATACTAGTTTATGGCAAAAAAGAAGACGTGCTATAATTTTCCTTCCTCACAAAGCAAACTCCATGGAACTTTCCCCAACCTATGTCACAATGGATTAAAAAATATTTGGCTTTGCAGTCAATTTAGTCACAAAATAACGACTAAAGTGAGTGCTGGGCAGAATGGATTTAATCTGAGGGAGATGGGCGGAAATATAGGAAAAATAAGTAAGTAAATAAAAGCAAGGAATGGCCTATTTATCTGAAAGAGATGATCCTAAATTCAAGAAGACAACCCCTTCCCATAGAAATAGCAAATGGACACACATAAAACACATCGAAATACAATCCTATGCAATGCCCACTTTCTCGCCTTTTGGGTCAGTAGTTCTAATTGAAACCATTTCTAAATAATTTGCCTCTCCAATAATGTTATCTATGTGTCTGTCACATATGTGGCCACTTACAGTATACATGAATATACAGTGTAACTCCCAGGAGCCATGTTTTGAAAACAAGAAAAGTGCCTGGACAAAAAATAACTAGAATTTAATACCTGCTACTAAAATAAGATATGTATTTATAAAATAAAGTGATCCGCATTCTATCACATATACATAAGCCATTTTCCCCTCTAGAGATAAACATGCAGACATAATTTTATTATTTATTTATTTATTAAATGTAATAGAACTATTATATTATTTATATATTAAATTACTGTTCCCTCTTTTTAGTAAGCAATATGGAGATGTGGGACAAAGAGAAGGGATAATTATACAAGGAAGGGAAGAACAAAACAGGATGGAAATGAAATGATGAAAATAAAATAAAAAGAGAAGGCCTGTTGTACAGACTGTACAGAAATAATGATTGTTCAGTAGCAGAACAGCTCCATGCAAGCAGCATAATCTTCAAGCTGATCTTTTTCCATCTATACACTGATTTACACTTCCAGCTCATTTTTGATTTGTTTTGTTTTGTTTTCAAAAGATTCTTATCAGCTAACTACAAGAGGATACCCATGTTATTTTGGATGGTCAGTGTTCCTACAATGTACAGAATGGTACCCTTGAACAAAAATCTCCCCATCCTGTGATTGCTTCAGATGTGGAAAGATCCCTCAGCTCCCCTTTTCTCTGTGGGGTTATTTTTTTCATCTCTGCTGTTTGGGGGGCGTATGCAACTCATGATCAGTGGATGCACACAACCCCTGGAAGCATCTGGTATGGTGCTGCTTTTAGTTTCTTCCTCGCTTCCCTTAAAAGATAAAGTGAATTGTTGGATTACATTCAGTAGGATTTTGTTCTTGCACCTTGCTAGGCTTCTCATAGGGAGAAAGATGAGCAGGATATAAATAACAAAATTTTCAACTTGGGATTTTTTAAAATCCATTTTTATACAGCTTGGCCTCTTCATATCAGGAGTTTTTGTAAAAAAAACATTTAGTTATATATGGCTTCATCAACTGCACTGCAGCTGTTTTTTCTGAGCAATACTTGCAACCCAATTATGCCCCTTTGTGGGAGGAATGTGTATAAACTGTATGCTAGTTTATAGTTCTGCTATTTGTTACGGGATTCTAATTCCGAAAAGCAGATTTCAACAGTAGGCTCAGGACCACATTGGCCATCACATAAAATGTGTTGAAATACATATTGTGTGCCAAACTCCTGTGAAGTGGTAACCTGAGGAGCTATTTGAAATATAATATAAACGAATAAGAAGGGATGCAAACACTTTTAAGTTCCACTATTGAGTCCATCCTTTACTTTCAGTAAACTTGGCATGGCCTGAATTTAATGCTGAAATTGTACTACTCGAAAATCTAATGACTCAGTGGTTGAACACACTGCATTGAAAAGGTTCTGAGTTTAATCTCTGAGACTTTCAGAGAAGATTGAAAAAACTGCCTGAACATAAGAGGGGTCTGGTTGATGAGTGTTGACAGTACTGCATTAAATAGTCCAGTGATCTCAATCTATGGCAACTTCAACTGCAGTGATCTCAGCCTATGGCTTTCAATTGCTTTCTCTTTGGGAAATTGTTCTGAGATATATGAGGATAAATATTTTCTCTTTGTCTTCACCATATATTCATTCTGAGAAATCTGGTTCACTGGGCATTGTTCACTCAAGTGTTTTATGTCGGAATGCTTCCAGTCTCTTTTCTATTTGGTTTGGCCTAGTGAAAATACTTTTTTCTTAAAATTATAATACTCAACAAAAGCTGTATAGGGAACAATTGTTATAGACTTGATGCTATGTTTGTATCTCCACTTATTTGAAGCACCTTTTTAACTTTAAAACCAAATCATTATATAGCCCTATAGCCAGGAAAAACTGAAATAAGGATGTGATGGTAATATTGGTTCAAATTTAGGTTTGGCTTGGAAAATAGCTGCTATAAGAATAATAATAATAACACAATAGTAGAGTTAGAAAGGACCTTGGAGGTCTTTTAGTCCAATCCCCTGCCCAAGCAGAAGACCCTATACCATTTCAGATAAATGCCTGTCCAGTCTCTTTTTAAAAGCCTCCAGTGATGAAGGCAAGCAGTTCCATTGGTCTATTATTCTCACTGTCAGGAAATTTCTCCTTAATTCTAGGTTGCTTCTCTCCTTGATTAGTTTTCATCCATTGCTTCGTGTCTTGTCTTCTGGTGCTTTGGGAAATAGGTTGACCCCCTCTTCTTTGTGGCAGCCTATAGAATAGAATAGAATAGAATAGAATAGAATAGAATAGAATAGAATAGAATAGAATAGAATAGAATCTGGAAAGGACCTTGGTGGTCTTCTAGTCCAGCCCCCTGCTCAAGCAAAAGAACTTATAATATTTCAGACAAATGGTTGTCCAGTCTCTTCTTAAAAACTTCCAGTGTTGAAGCATCCACAACTTCTGGAGGCAGGTTGTTCCACTGATTAATTGTTCTAACTGTCAGGAAATTTCTCCTTAGTTCTAGGTTATTGGAATACTACTATCATGTTGCCCCTAGTCCTTCTTTTCACTAGACAAGACATACTCAATTCCTGCAATGTTTTTCATATGTTTTAGCCCCCAACCTCCTAATCATCTTTGTTGCTCTTCTCTGCACTCTTTCCAGAGTTTCAACATCTTTTTTTTATATTGTGACCAAAACTGGATGCAATATTGCAAATGTGGTCTTACTAAGGCCTTATAAAGTGGTACTAATACTTCACATGATCTTGATTCTATCCCTCTGTTAATGCAGCCTAGGATTGCATTGACTTTTTTGATGGCTGCAGCACACACTTGGCTCATATTTAAGTGATTGTCCTCTAGGACTCCAAGATCCCTCTCGCAGTTAGTGCTATTGGGCCAAGAAATATGGGATTGAGTAATACTCAGTAGTAAGAGCAAGATAAGAAAGGGGAAGGATAATTGATCGATTATTCTTTATATTGTTTTGCCATCGTGTATATTATTCATTGTTACAATGTACATTTTATTGTTTGTTGCAAATATGGACTTGTTACTATTCAATGGTGATTTTAATTGTCTTTATGGATGTTCATTATTGTGGATGCTGTTATTACTATTATTACTGTCATTGTAATTCTGGATTTTGTTTAAGCTGACTGTATGATAAGATAGCATGTAAATCTGATACATATGTTAATAAAATAAAAAGAGGGACTAGGAAACAATGAAAAATTCAAGAATGGATTAGTAATCCTGAATTATGCAATGATGTGTCAGATAATTATTATTTTAATGTGGTAGAATGGTTCAATATTTCCAGTAAGACCCTGAGATGTCATAGCTAGGTGTACAAATTTCTTGTAGAGTCAAAAGGGATGGAGAAATTTAAAAGAAATCCACAATAGTGGTAAGGGTAGGAATGTTTCTGCACGCATGAGAAAAGCCTGTCCACTGAGGATAAGAATGTCAAAAGCAAACATAGAGGAAGACAGTGGCAAAATACCTCTGTATTCATGCCAAGAAAACTGCACAACTATGGATGACATGTTTAGATACGATTTGGTGCAAGTGAAGGGAACATTAGGTTAGAAAGTATTTTTCTAATTGCTGGGGAAAGATGCAGAATTTGCATAAGTAATGTGGCCAGGCCAAAGCTTCAGTGAGATCTAATCATTGATGGTATCACTTTTGAATGAGTTCTCATTTTACAAATACAATATATACTTAGAACATTGCATATGGAAAGTATAAACCAAGGAGAACCTAAAACTGTCAAAGCAGAAATAAAATGTATACATTTAGATGTCTGAGGAATAAGTCAAATTAGATAGACTGGGAAAATAAAGTACTGCCTTTTATGTCAGATATCTGAGCTCCTTTCAGTTGCTGGATGTTCCCCATATGAGCTCCTGAAATAGTGACTTGTTTCATTTCCCAAATTCTCTGGGTTGGCGCTTACTGGCAACATGCCCCTTAATTCCATAAGTACAGCATTTCACAGTTGAGTCAAGGTGAGAAAGTTTAGCAAGGCAGGCAAGTACAAAATGAGCGGAGGTACCACAATAAAGACATAAACTGATAGCACATTTGCCTTGTTCTGTAATTGACATGGGGGTTCTGAACAATTGTATAGTTTCTCTGCCAAAACATTTGAAGACACAGAGGAAAAGTAAGCATAAATTTTCTTTTTCCCCTCTCCATTCATAATGTATGTCAGCCTCTTCTAGCTTTTCATCTACAATCATGCAATACTGAAACAGTGCTTTCAAATTGTCTGACAGATCCTGACAAATTAATTCACTCTTTCCATTCATTAGCTAGACCTTCCCAAAATTGATCTATTAAAATTAAATTGTTCTGGCCAATATCCCTAACTTACATTTGAAATTCTGCTGTATTTTCTCACACTTTGTGCTTACTTTGGTACAGTCTGTGAATCTTCTGATTTACGGTAGCTCTTCTGGCAGAATTATCAAAGGCGGCTGTAAATCTCTTTATAACAATTATGGGATCATTGTTATCTATGAGAGAAATTGCCCCTTTGGCAAGTTCATTTGGCAGAAGTCCAAGAAAAAAAGGCCACATGAGTGTTATCTGTAGGGAATTCAGCTGATCTCCCAGTAATATGCAGCTCATACTGAATGATGAATGACTTGAACTTATCTTGAATTTCACTGCATTTCCCTGATAATGATCCTAGAAAGTGAAGTGACATGGGCAGAGGAACAGGAACAGTAGAAGGTGCAACCTGCAGACACAGCTAGTTGTAGCATTTGACCCATTTGCTATGCCATTTGAGTAACAACATTATTCAAGCTGTGAATCTATGCACTCACCTATTGTTGGTGTTGAAATAAAGTGTGTTGATCTGTTCTGGTTTCAGAGATGCTCCAAGGAATCAGTGGCCAAGGTCTAAGACAAGAGCATGAACCTAAGCAGTCTCTCTTATAAGGGAATAATGGGTTTCCAAGTTTGTAAAACACTTCAGAGATACCACAACCAAGAATGCAAAACTGTTGAATATTCAGATTGGGCAGGTTTATTGCAATGAGCAAGGAGTTAGGTTACAGAATTTTGGAAACTGGAAATGTGCATTTTGGCCCACATTTATCAATGACAAATTACTTTACTCTTTCCATTCATTAGATAAACCTTCCCCAAATTAATCTATTAAAACTAAATTGTTCTGGCCAATTTCCCTAACATACATTTGAAATTCTGTATATTCTCGTACTTTGTGCTTACCTTGGTACAGTCTGTGAATCTTAATGTAATGAGTACATTAAAGGAAGGTTTTGCTATTAACTTTCAACTTTTTCTTACTGAGTCATGATTTAATGGAGACAGTGTCCAACAACTGTCACAAAATTGTCATCTATTTTTTTCCTGCAATATTTTGGAAATGTTTTCATTCCTAAAATCAGTAAATTGCAGCATAAGTTATTTGAAATCTCACTCTGGCTGACCATCCTTAGACATCCTAGTTTGCTGGTCAGAGGATTTTTTGTTTAACTGAGACATTCGTACCTTCTACCAAGAACATTTTCCTGCAGCTCAGTTCTAGGAAGGCTCTGTGGATATTCGTGCCCAAATGTAGAAGTATTGAACTGTTCTTGGTCCAGTCCTGAAACACAAAAATATAAGTCTGCAAGTATTGGAAACTTAATGAGGAATTTCCTTACTAAAATCAGAAAGCCAAATTTCCAGATAATGAGGGGAAAAAATATAGGAAAAAACAAGGAAAAGATGTAGGGGGAAAAGGATGTGCACCAAGGAGAATGTGCAGTCATTTCCTTCCTCCTTTTAAGTGGCTCTGCCTTTCAGTGATGAAGGGTTAAAGGACAAAGTAAGTGGTGATAGTAATGGTAGTGGGACTGAGGACTTGAAAATAGCAACGGCAGAAAATCTGGAAGAGTTGGTAGGAATACTGGCGGCCTCAGATGACTCCCAAGGTATGGGGGGGGGGGGAGAAGAGGCCCATAGTAGACATGGTGGCTGCAGGAAAGAGACCCCAGAAGGTGTGTTTGTGGCAGTGGGAGACAAAGACCAAGAAGTAGTATTAATAAGAGGTAGTATTAGTAAGAGACACAGGTTTAGGAAGAGGCATAGATAATTCTGTAAACTAGACTTTAATTTTGCAATACCTTTGAAAGAAATACTACTGTAAAGTAAACAGTATACAGGGTTAAATGTTCTCTGCTTATACTTCTTACCATCTATGATCAAAGCTGTGACAAAGGGAACAGTCACACCCTTAGAATTCCAGATAAATTCAAGATAGCCAAATTGAACTGCTTGTTTACTCTCAGTTGGAATAAGAGTTTGGGTTTCAGTGCATGAAAATAGTTTGAAAATTTAAATTTGGACTTCCAGTTTACTATTATGGAGACCCTCCTTATTCGTGCTTTTTATTCTTTTTGACTGTTCTAATTTTATAGAATACAAAGGACAAAGATAAGGAAAAAAAACATAGCTTTCAAGTCAGTCTGGATTGCTATCTGGACAAGATGCTGTAATTTTCTTGGCAACATTTTCAGGAGTAGTTTTGCTACTGTGATCCTGGGACTGAAAGAAAGTGACTGGTCCAAGTTATCCTGCTGACTTTGTGCTTAATGCAGGACTAGAAATCCCATTGTCCTATTACCTAGCCTGGTCCCTTTAACCCCAATATCAAACTGGCTGGCTGTCATATATTTACTAAATACCAAATTTGAGACTTCGAAACTGTGAATCTTGGAACTGTGGAAGTTGGAATATCTGAGAGTGGAATTCATTCACATTTTCATTGAATTCTCATAATGCACTGAACTAGCTAATTACTGGGTCATAAGGATTCATGGGGTTCATTGAATTGAAATTTGGCAAAGTTGTGTCTACTTTAGTGCCATTGCCACAGTCATGTGATTATCATTTCCAATTCCCTGTCAATTTTCTGCAAGGAAAATCAATGAGGAAATCAGCAGGGAAGGTCACACTTACATCTCCACCTTCCTGTTTCCTCCTTCCTGGGCCTCCCTGCATTCTCACACATGCACACATGCACCAGCACTCTCCTTTCTGGGCCTCTGTGTGCTCACACATACCCACACTAACATACGGTACCTTCTTTCTGGGCCTATACACTCCTATGCACCTGTGCCCTCTTCCCTTAGCCTTCTTG
This sequence comes from Azemiops feae, assembly GCA_023970755.1. Lineage (NCBI taxonomy): Eukaryota > Metazoa > Chordata > Lepidosauria > Squamata > Viperidae > Azemiops > Azemiops feae. The sequence goes on from JALGBA010004283.1 coordinate 2,890,242, forward strand.
CATTTACATGTGTACACACACACACACATAAACACACAACCTCACAACCTCCTTCCCCACCCTTCCTGTATTTCCACGTACACGAACCCACTCACCAGGGCCCTCTTTCCAGATCTTCTTCCAGGCCTCCTTCCAGCCTCCCTCCCTCCCTCTCCCTCTCCCTCCCTCCCTCTCTCCCTCCCTCTCTCTCTCTCTCTCTCTCTCTCTCTCCCTGTCTCTCTCTCCCTGTCTCTTTCTCTCACACACACACAAACACACACACACACACCAACATCCTCCTTGCTGGCATTCCTATGCTTATAAATACTCTTTGGCCAATTCCCCCCATCCCATGAAATCCCCTCCACCGGCTCCTATGCAACATTCCCATTCACCTGTGGGACAACTGTGCTCCTTATCTGGGACTCCCCTGTGGCACCTTTGCAGCAAAGGTATCTCTGCACATCACACCAAGCCATATTCAAGGATAAAATACAAGTATGATTTACACATGTTAGGGTATATGTGTCAGAGAGAAAGGGAATAGCATCTAAGGATATATGGATATATACTGTATATTTATAACAATGATTAAGAAAACAGAAATATTAAAATTGGAAAAATAATGTTTTAGCCTTGATGGTTTGCAAAAAGTAAACAACTTTTTCAGTCAGAGGAACTTTTAAAATGTAGAAATCAAAGCATTTTTCTTTTTCTTTGAAATGGAGTGTGTAGATTAAGCGATTCCAGATTTTTTTAAAATATTAGCATGAATGATGAAAATGTTTCAAATTTAGCAATGAATTTCACTGAATTTGATGGAATTTATGGAAAAGTGGTTACAGATATATTTTACAGACAGCATTTGTAGGAACAGTTTGTATAAATTCTCGGAGTTTATTTCTGCTATTCAGAATTTAAGCTTTCATTATAATAAACATAGTTTCCAAATATATCACTAGTAATTTGCCCCAAATCCTTCATTGAAATCTGCAAATTTAATACGGTTTTTCATTGAACCGGTTATTAAATATGCTTGTAATATTATGTAATCACTCAAGAATCCTTTCTACTGGAGGAATAAAGCAGGATTTTTTTTAAAAAAAGTTTCAATTCTACAATAGATTTTAATTAGAAACAGTAAATGAATTATTTCATTTAGCTTTTGGTTTTTTTTAATGTAGACTTATTGTAATGCAAATGAATAAAACAACATTTTAAAAACAATTTAACATACATATACTATCTCAGGCTCTTTCGCTCTCTTCAATACTATATTTAAAGTTTTGCCTGATCAAATATTCTGAATTGGGAGGCCTTGATGAATCCAGCTCTATTCTATTCTATTCTATTCTATTCTATTCTATTCTATTCTATTCTATTCTATTCTATTCTATTCCAGTTCATATACCCAAACCACTTTGTACTTCTGTATGTGCAGTAGAAGAAAAATCAAATGTGCTGAATGTGAAATATTTTAGACATGCACTAGTTAATCAAAACAACAATACTATATTAAGTTTAAAATTGTACGTAGTTTAGAAAGGCCGAATGCATTTTCCATTAAAAAAAATTCCAAAGTACAAAAAAATGCTAATAATGTCAAGCATGCTTTTTATAATGATAAAATGAGTAATTAAAAGCATTAAGGCCTTTAATTTTCACACTAACTCCATTTAAGAAGGGAAATATCTTTGAAATGATGACCTAATGGGCTGCCAGAGTCAGACACGGTTATGTGATGTCATTTCCAACGCTCCCTGCCAGCTTCCCACAAGGAAAATCAGTGGGAAGCTGGCAGGATTCTGGAAGTTGGTCCCACTCCCATTGCTTTTTTCTCCTTGGTCATTCTGTCTCTTTGTTTAGGTTCTCTGTTCTCTGAAATTGTGAACCAGTGGGGCATGGATTGTGTAGTCAGGACTGATGAGCAATCTGAGGAGAGTCAACGTGTCTGGGGGAGGGGGGGACACACACACTAAACAGGAGTGTTGTCAGAATTCACACTAACCCTATCCAGACAAATCAATAGTTAGCTTCTTTTAACAAAGCTCAGGTAAATTTTGACAAGGCTCCAGCTTTATGTATAAAATCTGGGTTGCATCCCCAAAGCTGAATCATTGTCACAACCCACTCCTACTCTGTTTCCTGCTGGCAGTGACTTCAGTGTGGTGCAAGCATTTGGTTTGGAGTGTCTATGGAAGTGAAGTTCCATATTAGTGAATTTAGAGCAGTGTTAATGAAAGTGAAAAACTGAAGATGCTCAATTTACTAATCATGCTAATATTACTAAAGCCAATGAAATATAATAAAAGCTATACATTTGGTGTAGTGGGTTAAATTCATAGTCCCTTGATTTCTAGCCTGTTGCCTTAACCTTAACCCACTACACCAAATGTATAGCTTTTATTATATTTCATTCATTACAAATCCAGCTAGGTAACCTTGGGCCAGTCACTTTCTCTCAGCCCCAGGAAGGAGACAATGGCACACCGCTTCTGAAAAACCTTGCCAAGAAAGCTGCAGGGACTAGTCCAAGCAGTCTTTGAGAATCTGACACAATTGGATGGAAGAAAGAAAAAGTTTTCTGGTTTCACAAGTGCTTATGTTGCTAAGAGAATATCGCCAGTATGTTATTTATCAGTAAAAATCTTTAGGTTTCTGAAGAGAGATAGAGCCAAAAAATAATAATTCGAAATAAAAGAAATAGTCTTGGCTAACAGTTTTAGTATATTTTAGTTGAAGAAAATATTAAGAAATAAAATATGCTTCTAATGAAAGATGGACTGTTCCTTTCAAATCACTTCACAGTCGTTATTAAGTTGAACACAGAATTGTGCAATGCAAAAAGATTCATGCAACTGGAAAAAATGATTCTTTCAGCAGCTATTGATATTGTTACTATGCAATATATTGGCAAATCTAGTGCCAACAACTTTCAAGTATCCTTTTATGTAATAACACTATTTCCTACGATATCACAGATACAGCAGAGAATCTAATTGATCAACTACTGGAATAGCTGTGAAAGAAACCACTTTCATATAGATGAGACAATGGATAGTCTTAAAGATTCTTATGTAATAAAATGTATTAAATTCATTGATGAGGTAAAAATGTACAAGAATTTCTTTCTCTCTAAAGAAATTGCAGAGAAATAAAATTGAATATTTCAATATTATTGACAGTTTTATGAATGCAAATCTTTTTGAGTAATTAACTAGTGTGGAGATCTACACCGATGAAGCATAGAAGATTTCAAATTTCTATGAAAATCATCTGCTGCTGTTTAGACATACTGTATGATTCATAGACAAGCTCTTGCTTCCAAAGATTTGAGTCCAGCAGTTAAAATGGTTCTACAGTTTTAAATATTGTGTACTACCACATAGAAACCAGCCCTGTAAAGTTAAAGAGGTTTGAAGAGATGGATGTTGAAAAAAAACAATGCTGTACTATGTTTATTGTGATTCAATGTGGCTGTTTTAGGAAAATGTTTGTCACGTATTTTCAAATAGAGAAATCAAATATTAAATATGTAACTCAGGAAAGGCATAGTATTGCATACATTTATTGACTGTAAATACAGTCATAACTGCTAAACTAAACTTCCTTAATAATTCACTACAAGGTGATAATAATCTTCAGTTCAGCAACCAATTAACATACTTTATTAGGAAAGATGAATGTGGAGTCCTAAAATGGAAAATGCAAATTTAGACATACTTCTACTACAGAACAATTTGAGGGGAATAACACTAATGAAGGTTTGAAGATGTTTTATATCACCTTTCTTCTCTAAAATTACTCAGTCAGAACTATTACTGAGATATGGAAATAGGCAAATTTGACTAGGTAAGGAATACATTAGATGTTAAAATGATAGTTGCATACTCACAAGGAACAGTAATTCATTGATATTTTTTCCCCTGACATTTCTTCAAAAATAAAATTCCCAACCAAATTTCCCTCTAAATTTTGGATAAAGCTATAAAATAAGTGAAAAGAATTAAATAAAGCTATAGGCATTCAAATTCTATTTTCAACATCCTATCTGTATGAAGGAAAATTTTCTATAGTTTTGCTATAAAGAGAAAATATTGATCCAAAATAAAGATAAATTGAGAAATTAGAGTAGCTTTCTCAAAAATAAAGCCAGATTTCAGGAATTATGCAAAATTAAGTCCATCTTCCCCTTATAATAAATTTTAAATTTGATTGACTTATTATTTCCACTTTTTTTTTATTTTACAAAGTTTCAAGATTCTGTCATTATCTCTGTCACACCACAAAGTTTGAGAATCCCTCATTAAATCCTGCTCAAATTAACTATGGATGTAAGTGTGTGTGTATATATATATAGGGGAGAGGGAGAGAGAGAGAGAGAGAGAGAGAGAGAATTGTTATTTTATTTTTTCCAACCTAAGAGAATGTTAGAAGAAATTATATAAAGGGATGTTAAAATAACATTAGAAGAAACTATAGAAAACCACTCAGGCCTCTGTTTGTCAGCAGGATAATTCTCTGAATAATGTGACCAAATTTGGGATGACAGAAGAAGCTAGCAAAAACAAAAAAAACCTCCTGAAAACTTGATTTGGCCAGGACCTGCAGATAAAATATTTAGAAAAACATTCTCCCAGTGCATCTCTGGGTAATGGGTGGTAACGGAAGAGTGGGTAAAAATACTGTACTTCCATTCTTAAACTCCACCTTTTTTCTGGCCATGGTTTTCAGGGTAGCACTACAATTAAGGATTTAGAAAACATTCCAAAGGCTATACTCTTCATGATTTCCTTTCCTTGTTTTTATTTCATTTAACAAACACTGGGCCTGAAGACAGGTTTTGTTTTCCCCCTTTAGCTAAATTGTTACAGCTCCCATCCCAAGGATTATCAATTCTAGATTCTCTGGAAGCTTGCTGTACCTTCAGAGTATGCATAGCATCATGGCATCCGCATTCTGAGAAAAGCCATCGTCCTTATTTCTGTTTACCATTCACATTTTAGGATGAAGGAACAAAAAATGATAATCTTGATTTGCCTGAATCATTTTCTACAATGGCTGGCAAAACTGAGAGCTTGTATGGTGGAATGGATCCGATGACCAAGAGAGCTTGAGAGGGGCTGCATCAGTTTTGTGTTGTTGTTTTTTTAAGAAAAAGGAACATCCCACCCACCCCAGTTACACACACTCGGAACAGCTTGCCTCCAGAAATTGTGGGCGCTCCATCACTGGAGATTTTTAAGAAGAGGCTAGACAGTCACTTGTCTGAGATGGTATAGCTTCTCCTGCTTAAGCGGGGGGCTGGAGTAGAAGACCTCCAAGGTCCCTTCCAGTTCTATTCTATTCTACTTTACTCACTTCCATTGTTAAAAACATTAAAGCTTGACCAACAGGATAACAGTAGTCCATTTTTCTGTTGCATTTATAAAGAGCCAGTTCTTAAGCAACAAACTCATATTGATGATTCAGGATCAGGGTTGACCTAAATGCTAACTAGTCAAGTGCTCAAGACAGCAAACCTCAGACTTACATGTTATATCTTTCCTTTGAAATATGAGCCTCTATTCCAAATGCCCCAGATTTAATATATGTAGCTCTAGGAGGATTGTGAGAGCAAGGAATTTTTACCTTTCACGAGACTTGCAATCAGGAAGAAGACTCTCATATCCAAATTCTGTTCCTATTAGTTTCAGTGATACATTAATTCCAGGTAAGTATATTTAGGACTTACGGTTATTCTGTATATTTAGGACTGTTATTCTGATCTGATGATCTTTTCTGCTTATTATACTAAGAATGTTTTATTTTGACGCTGATGTATGCCCAATGCAGTAATAGTACTTGCAATATACAAAACATTAAATATATCATCACTTTGTGTTTGCTTTGTGTGTGTACAAATTCTTTGGGATGAAAAGCTATGATTACCATTGAGAAATGTAACCATTTCTTGGGAACAGGACCAGCCTCACCTTTAACTAGAATGAGATAAGTGCCTTGAGTAGAAAATAAATAATTAATTTGTTATTGCATTTGTACTACCAGGGCTTGAATTATTTGTCAATGTGCCAGATTTGTCACATGTGTCACATTTGTCAATGTGCCAGAAAAATAGGACTGTGCACCCCAGAGTGAGTATGTGTGTATTTGTGTATGTATGTATGTTTATTTGCTACTCTGCTTCAAGATGCAGTAAGCCAGTGCTGCTTTGGATGTCTATGGATATCCAGTAAAGAAACTATGCTTACCACCTTTTTTTTTTTCTTGCTAAAGGGAAGGTGACAGTTATCGCACCCACGTTTTTTCAGGCCAGGCTGCTTAACACCATTCTTTCTATAAATATTCTCTTGATGATAATATTTTAAAAGTATCTATAGCTTCCATGCTGCTGATAAATGTGTCATTAAAAATAAAAAAAGTCAGGGCTGCAGAGACTTAACACATTGACTTATAAATCAGATATATATATATATATATATTATATTACTGGCCTAGGTTTTTTCTCAGTGGACAGAGTTTGTATGCAGAATAATACAGAAATGCACTGCTATGTAATCTTATATATACAGTATATCTATGTGTAGTATATATGCTTTCTCCTGGCTCTGCTTTGTGGCGATTACTTGAACTAGTCCCAGCAGTTTTCTTGGGAAGATTTCAAAAATGGTTTACTATTGCCTGCTTCCTAGAGTTGAGAGAGAGAGTGACTGGCCCAAGGTTACCCAGCTGGTTTTGTGTTTCAGGTGAAAGTACTGTAGAACTTACAGTTTACTGGTTTCTAGCTTGGTACCTTAACCTCTATACCAGGGGTATCAAACTGCCGACCCGCAGGCCGGTTTCATCATACCAAAGCCCATACCCCCCCATTGCCGGCAATGCAAAAAGAGTCGCGATACGTCACGACATGTCACATGACGTGGCGAGTTTGACACCCGTGCTCTACACAAAATCTGCTCTTTCTTTTATATCTTTTATTATAACTTTTATATTTATTGTTTTCAATTTATTCTTAATAATCCCCTCTCTTGATGAAATACCCTACAGCTGGTATGATGTATACTTGTCTGATCTTTTTTTATATACACTGGCCATGATATAATGGAAAATTCTGATTTTATCTGTGTATAAAAACACACTGTAAAAGAATCACTTATGACATTTAAGTTTGATATCTCTCAAATATTTCAGGAATTGGACAGCCAATATGTACAAACAGTAATCATATGTTCTATAATTTGGAAGGGATAAGCCTCATCAACAAAAATCTGTTTCAGAATGGTTTCCAAGTATAATGCATATCCAGGCACATAGCAATAACATCCTCTTTTACCAGGAATCAGTTTTCTGATCCACAATAATAGCATTCATTTTACCTGATTTTGTATTCACAAAATTACAACTAGGTGCCCAACACAAATGGGCACATGGTCTTTTATTATTTATTATTTAAATTACTATTATTATTATTATTTTTAAAATTTGTTATCACCCAGCTCCCAACAATTTGGAGTGGTTTAGTTAGTAGTGAACCTATCATGCAATAGATAAGTTGTCTTCAAGTTAGTGGATCATTCATTATTGCATATATAAGGCCCCTTATTAATTAACTCAGGAATAGTTCCTACTTGCCTTCTTCATGCTATAATTAGTGTTGCAATATTTACTACTTAGCTTATGCAGTTGTAACAGTGGTAACATAACTATTAAGCTATGATATTGAAAAAACATGAAATTGTGGCATAAGGCAACAATGAATGGAATGGAGTACCTGGTGCTTACCAATTGAGTTTTATCTCTCAGTCTGGGATTTTGACTCCCAGTTTTCTCCACACTCTCACTTCAAAAGGAGCTACTGATACTAACTTTATACTATTAAAAAAGGAAGAAGTACTTACAACTGCTTTGCCCATTCAAATGTGCCAATATACCACTCAAACTATTTGGATAGAACCAATTGAAAATCTTTGCAACGTTCATATATTGAGACATAGCATTTCCTTCATTTGCTCCTATAACTTTTCAGGACAGTATTGGATATGTTGGCCTTCCATCTCCAGTTGAATCCAAGAGCAGACATTTCTATTAAAATTTATCAAAATAGTCAGTGTTTGTCATTGCAGTTGCTCATATCTATATCTCATCTCCATTTCTTTTCTCTTCTTTTTCTATGTCTTTGACAGACAAAGATTGGTTGTTTTGGTTTAGTTTAGTTTCCATGTGAAATGCCACATTTATCACAATACAGCAACGACAATTACAACAACAAAAAACTGCACTAAGAATGCAGCTACTGGACTTCTACCCATTCCTTAATCTGTCCACCTATTGTTCGGTACCTCCTACATATTCATCTATCTTCAATATGTACCTTTCAGATGTGTTTTCCAAGAACAGGAGTTGTAGTCAAAAGATGGGAGAAATGTTAAGTTAGGGATTGTTGTTCTTGGATAAATTTATTGGTCTTATCAGATGAGAAAAAAGGCTGAGAACACTATGTAGTAGAGAGGTCATCATCCAAGATACCTTAGAAAATATTTCATACTTACAAAAACCTCTAGTCTGAGAATAAAGTTCGATCAGCACTGTAGTTATTACCAAGTTGGAAAGCTATAGGAACTGACAGAATATCCATTGAAACATGACAAGCAAAAGAAGTAGAATCAGTAAAGGCTCTAACCAAACTATACCAGCAAATCTGGAGAATGGCACGGTGGCCAACAGATTGGAAAAGGTCAATCTACATTCCAATACCAAAAGCAGGAGGCTTAACAGAGTGTACAATCTATCATACAATATCTTTAATTTCACATGCTAATGAAACAGTGTTTCTGATTGTCCAATGAAGATTAGAGCTCTATGTGGAAAATGATGTGCCAGACATTCAAGCTGGCTATAGGAGAGGCTGTGGAACAAATTATTGCTGATACACACTGGATTATTGAGAAAGCCGAAGAATACCAAAAGAAGTCACTTTGTGCCTCATCGACCACGGAAAGGCCTTTGATTGTGTTGATCACATTAAGCTGTGGAATATGCTCAGAAAAATGAGAATTTCAGAATATCTCATTGTCCTTATGAGAAACATATACAGGTCAAGAAGCCATAGAATAGACAGAACATGGTGAAACAAGCTGACTCCAGATTGGTAAAGGAGTGTGACAAGACTCTCTATTCTCCCCTTATTTATTTGACCTACATGCTGAATATATATTGGGGAAAGCTGAATTGCAAGAGGATTAGTGTGGTTTTAAAATTGGAGGAAGAAACACCAATAACCTGCTCTGTGCTGATAACATTACCCTGATAGATGAAAATGCAAAGAATTTACAAGCTCTAGTAATAAAAGTTAAGGCAAAAAGTAAAAATAGGACTAAAATTAAATATAAAGAAGACCAAACTAATGACACTGGGTAAAACAACTATCAATGAAGATATCAAAGTGGTGGATAACTTCTGCCTTTTAAGATCAACCATCAACATGCAATCAAGAAATATGCCACAGATGAGCACTTGGTAGAACAGTTATGGTCCTTGGAAAAGATTCAAATATTGTGATATGTTTATACCTACAAAGATCAGAATGGTGCAAACCACTGTGTTCTCTGTGACACTCTATGTAAGCAGAAATTGGACTTAAGAAGCAGGATAGGAAGAGTATTGACATTTTTGAACTTGGTGTTAGAGAAGACTCTTGGGAATAACATGAATGGCTAAGAAAACAACTTGATGTATCATTGAGCAAATCAACCCAGAGTTCTCACTTGAGGCACAAATGACCAGACTCAAATTATCTTACTTTGCACACATTGTGCAAATATTTAGCTCTCTGGAAAAGGCTCTAATGCAGGGAGAGGTAGAAGGAAAGAAGAAAAGAAGATGACCAGCAGCAAGGTAGATGGACTGTTACATTGGCAAAAGGGGCAGTGTTGGAAGACCTAAAAAACCAGGTTAGGGACAGGTTATCAAGAAAAAAAACTAGCTATGTGGTCACCAGGAGACAAAAATAACTTGATGCTACAATCAGTCAAACTAGTAGAGAAATAATGTAGCCAGAGTGGCAATAGATTCTGCATCTTGCCTCACTTCTTGAAGCACAATAAACATTTTTCTTATATATTGATCTGTCACTGATTGGGTACTATATTGCAATTTTCTTCCCCTATGCAATAATTATACCCTTAAAAAAAAAAGCTTAAAACTGCTGTTCACTGGTTGGAAAGGGATAAAAGAATTGAAGTACAAAATTCAGCCTCCCCTTTTTTCCCAGATCCATGCCAAATAGCTGACTGTTAAAAGTCAAAGTTTTTCAAGGACTCTGTGGTATTCATTTTGTATGCTGGAGTCACAGGCAAAGACCTGGCAACTTAGTCCATACAAAGATTGAGGAATGACGGCAGCATTATTGCTCTAGTTTTAAATGTTGCCATGGAAAAAAGAAGTAATAGAATGACAGGAAATTGCAGTTCAGAAAACATAGAAATTGAAGGAAATATGCAGCAATGCAAAAATAACATGCATTCCCACAATGCTGATAACCTGGAACTTCATTTACTTAGAGCCAAAGTTCAGCTAAACCTCTGATCCTACAGTGACAGAGAAGATACCTTTGAAAAAGCCACAAGTAGGGCTTGAGGCAGAAATCTTCTCCAGCTCTTTTTTACCTAGTATTCAGAGAAGCATTTAGCACATAAAAGTTTCCTTCACGGTCCATTATATTCTCTATTAATTTGCCTAATTCATTTAAAAACATCTAAGCCAGGTAACAATGATTCTCTATAAGTTCTTATATACTGCGTGAAAAGATACATTTTATGAATAAGCAGAGAGAGAGAGAGAGAGAGAGAACACAATAGGTGTTATTGTTTCAGCCACTTTCCCACTACGGACTTAAAGTGTGTTTAAAACATCTTCCAGTCTTCACTGCAGTTATAAAAGTTGATCATTGTTTGTGTTATTTTGACACCACAATGGTTGAATGATCTGGAAAGATTCTGTAAGTGGGGAAAGCACCTCAGATAATTAGGAGAACTGCACAGTTTCAATCCGGCTAGTCCCTTTCATCCACAACATCTTGATCTGGTATTTAGATACTGGCATATAGTAATGTGGAAACATTTTTTTAAAAAAGGTTATGAAAGATTGCTGTACCATTTTAACATAAACATTGTCCTCAAATATGCAACCATTTTAAAGAGGAAGAGATAAAATAGGTGAGATTAACAAAAACAAAACAGTGAAATTATGTTTTTAAAAAGATTGCTGTGTCTTCACACAATGAGCACATATGCAGGTGATTATTCTAATACGTATACCTCTCGCTAGCATTGTAATATTTGCTATTTGTGATGCGATTGCTGTCTACATAGCATTTTGCTGGTTCTTCACCTATCTATTTATCCATGCAGACACCAGACAAAACGGTTTGTACTTATATTGCAGTAAGAAATGAAAGTAGAGATTAGTTTAGATTCCCAGAAAAGCTGTCATGGGAGGAGGAAGGGCAGCAAGTAGGTTAGTATTCAGATTGTATGCTATGCTGACATTAGAGATAGAGTAAAACAGCATCAAAGAAGATTCTGAGGAGGACAAGTTGTGTACAGCTAAAGATGTTCTACAGTAACAGTTTTTATGAATTAGAGAACTCCAATAGTTCCAAAGATGGATTGTTAATCTATGGCTTCTATTTAGAGTAAAGGTGGCTGGTGTAAATAAAATAGATTGAGCAGTTTATACAGTGGTGGGATTCAAATATGTGAACAACCGGTTGTCTGTGTGGATGCCGCTTCCGGAAGTCCATTCTGGGCCCAGGCAACAAAAAATTAGCTACCGGTTCTGCCGAAGTGGTGCGAACTGGCTGAATCCCACCACTGAGTTTATACTAATAAGATTAGTAAAAGAAGAAGAACCTGCATGGTATGAAAAACACAGTATGTCATGGGTTCAAAAAATGAAAGTTTACAAAACGGACATTACATAATGTAGGCATATGTGGAGAACAGGAGTAAAATAACCAATAAAGGAAGAAAATTTTAATGAGAGAGAGCATCCCACTCTAAGACGTTTTGAGATTTGAAAAACAGAGAAGATGCTATAAGAGGAAAGACATCACAAAATGATTTTTCTTTTAATTTAATAGAGACTAGACTTAAATGTCATATTATATGATCATTTTATTTTAATACACTTAAGAAAAATGAGAAGTTTAACATATAAATTAATAAATGCAGGGTACATTTCTAATTACCTTTCAATTAGTCTCATGATAAAATTGTTCAAATAGAGAAAGAAAAGTTTTGTTTTTTTTAATGGATGGAGAATGTCTCATGTAATACTGGGGTTATGGGGGTCTTTTTACAATATCCATTTCTGAAATCCTCCTGTTACTTTCCAAACTGATGGTATATAATTAAAAAAAAGGAGCTTCTACAAAAAACAATGCGTCTTCTAGAATATAATAATTACATGAAATAGCTTCTATCAAAAAGGGCCAGCAAAACATTTCACTACTTCATATAACCAATGTAGAACTCTGAGCACCATGTCTCCAGTGATTAGTTTCTTTCTAAAAGAATAGAGAAGTCCAATTGACATGAAATAATATTTTATTGAATTAATTCTATTGACTATATCATTAATGAATACAGATGTTAAAATATGTTGCATTCTTGCTAACCAATCCAAAATACAATTTGGTAAATTTGATCAAGCAGAACCTATTTGTATTATATGAGAATTTGAGATTATTGGTAAATCTTGTCATTATAAAATGTTAAGGTGAATTCAATTTTTCTATGGAGAAATGTTTGAAAAATGTATTGGCAATTTTTTATTTTTATTGTTTCAACATTTTATTTTATTTAGGATTTAAAACATGGATTATAATAATTTATGCTTCCCTAAAAGCAAAGTGATCACTGGATGATTACTGATCCCTTTTTATTAAGAGGCATGGAAAATAGAGCTTCTTCTTTCTCTTATTGTGTTTACCATGAATTTATTTTATTTGTATTTATTTTATTTAGAAAATTTATATTGCCGCCTACTCAAGGCGGCTTACACAGATATAAAACACCATATAAAAAGAATAAAAAATAACAAGGAGAAAAATAATAAAATAATAACCCCCACCTTCTCCACACCAGCAACAACACACATTCAAACTAGCCATATAATAATAATAATAATAATAATAATAATAATAATAATAATAATAATAATAATAATAATAATAATAATAATAATAATAATAATAATAATAATAATAATAATAATAATAATAATAATATAATGATTACTGAATACTGAGATTTAGATCATATACAGACAAAAGTATGTTAGATGATATATTAGCATATTATATGCTAGTATTTACTAATAAATATGAATCTTCTGTGCTAAAATCAATACATTCTGTGGATGATTATACCTTTCAGATATAATATTGATGTCTTTGGAGGCTACTATTTGGGAAAATGTTGTTCCTCATGTTTCATTCATGAAGCTTCAGGTGTCAGAGAAGAATATTTAAATTTCCTAGATTAAATTTTATTTCTTGGATGTGCAAACCATTGTACAGTATCCTTAAATTCATAGGATAGCAAAAAAAAAAAAAAGGTCTAGGTTCATCCAACCCTGATTAGAGCCCTATATCGAAAAAGAGGGGCCAGATGTTCAAATGGGTTAAATGAAGAACAATGTGCATACATGCCTTGGCTTGAGTTTGTTCTCTTAAAAAATAGTGAACAAATGCAATTTACAGATGTGCAGGTAGTCCTCACTTAGCAATCACAGCTGGGACCAGCAACTCAGTCACTAACTGGGAAATCACAGAACTGTGATTGTGCTTATGATTTTTCCTCGGCTTTCCCTTTTCTCCATTCCCTTGCCCTTTGAAATGCTCACCCTGGTTCTGGGATAATTAGCAAAAAGAGAATTAATGTTTGCATTTATACTTATTGGAGAGGAAGGGAAGCTATGTTTTACTAAATGTAGTAAATGCCATTATGCTCAAGAGCTCCATACTGAAACAGTTATTGATATTAAAATTGTTTATTAAATTCTTACTCAGAGATTTGACTGGGCCACCATTATCCAACCCTAACCCTAACCTTCCAAGTAAACCATGGTAATACACTCTTATCTAGAATCACCTCTGAAGAAAACTCAGAAATTGCAGGGGTACAGAACATGGTGACCTGACTTCTGCCTTATATTTTTCTGATAGATTTCTCTGGCAAAGCAGCATTGACTTTACAAATTCAAGATACTAAGGCTAGGATATAAATTCCTCCATGCTTTGAGTCTTGCTGACCAGAAAGAATTACTTCTTGTTGTATGTTGATTATCTACTATTGTAAGTGCCATCCTAGAAAAAGTCCATCTGGAAACAACCAAGGGAAGCATTTCAATAGCCACTCCAGTTTTGTGAAACAATGCCCCTAGAAACTTGGAATAAGACATTCTGTCTTATTAGAAGTGGAATTTTGAGCCTGATGCTTATTGTTGGAATAAAGAGGTTAATATCCTTTTTTTTTTTTACTGAGAGTACAGAATCAAGGAACAGTAGTCTAATCAAATTAATGATCTTCACAGCAAAATTAGTAATTTCCAGAAGGATGGGGAATGCGAAAATCTCAACATACTTTGGATAGTCATGGATCCTTTCTAAGCAAATAATGGATACCATCATAGGAAAATCCACATTTCTTCCTGGTCTGGTTTGTGGAAGTAGCTCACATTTTCGGCATCAACATTTTCTCTCTCTTTTTTTAATGTTACAGCATCTTGTCAACAGTTGGTACCGAATTTGACTTGCGGACTTTGCGAGCAGTTCGTGTACTCCGACCGCTAAAGTTAGTGTCAGGAATCCCAAGTGAGTAGCTTTTAATTAATATCTTTCAACTAAACAACTATTTTGGATTACCATGCTTTGACACAGTCAGTTTACCATTTTCATATAGATTAGTAATTAGCTTATATTTTGTCTTTTAACAGTTTGATTACTAAATTCTGTCACCATCCACTGGAAATCCCATATTTTACTTTAAGCCTTTGCATGGAATCCATTACCTAATCAAAGTATCTGTCTTCTCTTTATGAGTCTCAGGCTATAATCCTCTTTCTTGAGAGCAAGCCCCATTAAATGCAGTAGGATTAAAAGACACAACACAGGGTACTATCACTATATTCATTTTCTTCCATATGCAAAAAATAGAATTCAGACGAAGGTGGGTTTATTATACATACAAAGTATATATAAGTATATAATATTTCCAAACTTCATATATATTCACATATAATTATAAAGGTAAAAAAGGTAAAGGAGTGCCTGCAGTTTTATTCTGCCAATAATAGCCGACTTTAGGGGCAGTACTCATCTCCATTTCTTTTTAAGCCATTGAGCCATATATATTTATATTGATATATATTTAGAGAAATGTCTAAAATGTTTTGATTCTCCAATCTATTTCCATGATAAAGATAAAGACACCCTGATTTTGATTTTTACTTGACAACAATATGGATATTCCCTTCTTCCAGAATGTCTTTTTTTTTATTTTGCAGTTTAACCAACAGCCTGGAATTTGCTGGGGGACTCATGTCCAAATATTAACTATGCTTGGCCTTACTTATCCTTTTGAGCCCTGGCAAAATTGGCCAAATAAGGGGATTAAGTTATTGCATGGATGGAAATTATCCTAGTACAAAATAATTATCAAAATGGACTTTAATAGATCATCATAAATTTAGAAATATAGGAAGCTTTGACACTTCTGACTGCTACTTACTTGTTAGGGTCTTTTGTTTAAAATCTTAAATTATTGGTCTTGGCCATTCATCAAATAAAAGAATTGACACAATAACTCCATGTTGTACATGGAACAGTCTGCCTTTTTCTCCTGCTTTAAGGTTTATAGGCCTCACATGCCATGTCAAGAAGAATGAAGAATATAAAAAAAGTAGGGAGCAGTGTGTAATTCTCTCTGTATCATGTTAAAACTGCAATAAGGTTTGCTGCTGGACATGCTTTAAATCTATCCTCTGATGATGCTCTGTCTTTTGTTGCAGGTTTACAAGTTGTCCTTAAGTCCATAATGAAGGCCATGATACCTCTGCTACAAATTGGCCTCCTCCTATTTTTTGCAATCCTTATTTTTGCAATCATAGGGTTAGAATTTTATTTGGGGAAATTTCACACCGCCTGCAAGGATATTCATACAGGTAGGTAAAAAGCATTTGTATTCTCTTCTCCTACCAGCTGCCCAATTCAAAAAAGTTAGTAGAGCTGATTTAAAAAAAAAATGGAAAAAAGTAACTATTGACAAATGTTATCTCTGTTAAAATAAATGAAGTATTAATATAAGGTTCAAACATTGTGCTAAGATATAATGCAAATTGTTTGGTTTTGGCTTAGTACAATTTATGATGCCAACTATAAACCATGGTTTATGACTGTATGAACTAGGCCATGATGCATTGTTTAACATATGGTTAAAACATTATATAATTGTTGAATTATCAATTATATTTACTTTGAAATATAAGCTATGTAAGAGGAATGTAAGTCAAAAGACAGGCCACAGGGTTAATCACTTTTTATATTTACACACAACATTCCCTGAAGAGTTAGCTTTAGAAAAACACAGTTCTGTTTCTGCAGAAACTAATCCCAGAAAACTGATGGATTCATAAAACATGCTAAGAAAAAAAACAGTCACATTATGAATGAAACATAGTGTCACAACAAACTTTCTTCGTGTGAACTCATTTTAAGAAAGACTGATTGCTTCTATTGTTTAGAGCAACTATATGTTGTCACAACAACAAATAAAGAGGGGAGCTCCTCCCTGCATACCATACAAATCTATAAATCTATACTTTCTTTTACAAATTGAATCTAAGTATCTCTTGTCTATGGAAATTCTCAGTCATCCAGGTCATGGTTGTCCCAAAGGTGCTTTTTCAAAAGGCAACTGCACTTTGCTTGTTCTCAACAAAGTCCAGTTGCCTTAAAAAAAACCACTTTGGGGACTAAGTATTTCTTGACAATTTCTATGTTACTTCTCTTTATATTTTGTATATACCGTGTTTCCCTGAAAATAAGACTGCGTCTTATATTAAGTTTTGCTCCAAAAGACACATTAGGGCTTATTTTCTGGTTAGGTCTTATTTTCAAGGAAATATGGTACTAAATGTGTCCATCAGGCTGATGATCTTAACTGGGGCTTATTTTTGGGGTGGGGTTTATATTATGAGCATCCTGAAAAATCATGCTAGGGCTTATTTTCCAGTTGGGTCTTATTTTCAGGGAAACATGGTATTTAATCAATTTGTGTTAGCAATAGTAATGAACCTCAGAGCTGCATAGTGTCACAACAAATCCTTTGAGTCCTTGATCTGCACCTCTAGATTCTCAAGTAACTTTTGGGAATCAAACCCCAAAGTGTGTGTTGTTCAGTCCTAATGAACTTTGAATATACTGTGGACTGAAAATATAGACTGATCAACTATGTTGTAATTGAGGATATATGTACAAATGTATGTAGAAACAGAGAGCCATTTCGGTATGTACTGTGCTGCCATCACATTTTGTAACTTTTTTATATTGTTTAGGAGATGCATTAAAAAAAGCAATATTAAATACTCAAGAAGGAATTTGTGACACAATTTTTTTCTGATCTGTAGATTTGCTGCCCATCAGAATAGACAGTACGGAGTTTGATATAAGGCAGCTTCCTATGTTCTTAATATCTACCAGTGTGTCAAGCAGAATAGATTTGCAGACCACCAGTAGGCAAGTGTCACAAAACACTCTTGCTTTCTCTCCACTACCTAAATACAGAGGATTTTTTTTTTCCAAGTCAAGCAAGCTTCTTAACTACATCAGGTTGCAAAACAAAGGTGGGTAGCCCATCAAAAGTCAGGAAACATTGGACTTCAGGGGGGGATCATTTGAAAAATACATCTGGGCAGTCCCTGTGCTTTCCTTGGAGGAGCAAAGAATTAAAACCCAAACCATGCTGGTTTCTGCTTTTCTATATGGCTGTACAGCATCTGAAAAAGCACTGCATGGAGGGGAAAATGTGTCTGTATGAGTACCCTGAGCCATAATTTTGGAGGAAGGGACTTCTTGAAGAACAGCCGGTGCTGTTACAAGGCAAGTGATACCACCATTTTTTCTGCCTCCTGCAGTTGCTTATCTGCCTGTCCTAGTCTACTAGAGTCCCATTTTTCTTCCCTCCCCAGATGAAATCATGCAAGAAACTCCATGTGGGAAGGAAGCACCGTCACGCCTCTGCCCTAATGGGACTGAGTGTAAAGAATACTGGCAAGGACCCAACTACGGGATCACACAGTTTGATAACATCCTTTTCGCTGTGCTGACTGTCTTCCAGTGTATCACCATGGAAGGGTGGACTAACCTCCTCTATTATGTGAGTTTAGCACTATGCTTTATCTAAGAAGGTTTTTTTGCCATGAACTGGAAAGTTATACTCTATATTAAGGGTCAGTAAAAGAAGCTACATAATGGTGCTATAATTAGCTGTAATTCAGAAAATGAGAAGTTCTGTGGTAAATAATGTATACGTTGACAAGCTGGTGGAGAATTATCTTTTTGATATAGAAAGGAGGCATTATTAATATCTTGCACGTCATGATGTGAAAGTTAAGACCTTTGAATCCCATTCTTCATCAGTGAACTTCATAATAAATTGACATACATGTATCCTTTTCCTCACGTTTCTTACTAACTGAATTTAAGCACTCCAAACTGTAGCATTACTTGCTGTTATTCCAGACAAGGCTTTCCTTATAACACACTATCTGGATCTTTTAGATAACATAAACATACATGCATATGAGCAAAGATGTAAGAATATATGAACATCAGTATAGTTGATAAAATAGGGTTGTTATTAGAAAATGAAATCACTTGAATTCTGAACATAAAATCTTTCTACTGCAAAACATAGACTGCAGAACATAGGGAACTGGTATCTTCTATAAGTCACAAGCACATTTTGTTATATAATAGCAACAAGCACCTATATCCAATAGCAGCCAATTCCAAATAAAGCTTAAAGCCTAAATAATTTGAATTATCTGAGAGATCTGGCATTAATGGGGAAAAAATTTAGAGCACAACAAAACAGCCTAATCAATATTTGATAGAAGTTTTAAGAACCAGGGAATGGGGACAAGAGAAGCCTAACTAAACCTGGATGGAGTATGAATGATCCCCATGAATAAACCCATTTTAGGGCAAATTAAAAAAAAACCCAAATCAAATATCTTTATTACAGTGTTTGACCAGCCTTTGCAGTAAAAGGAGAAATAGTTTGACACAACAATTTATTATTGGGAAAGAGAAAAATATAGCAAGTTGGTGACTGAGGAGGAAGATGGAGAGCAGACCTCCTGCTGCCAGTTAGGGTAGCTAGTATCCTGAGTCTGGGGTAATTCCATAGAAGTAGTTTCATGAGCAGAGCAAATAAGGCGAGATTGGGAATTGGAATCAGAGGGCTGGCCATTTTCACGGCTCCTATGGAAGAACTTCACTTACAAGGAAAAAGACCTTGTTCCTTACCATGCTGGTCTTAGCAGTAAGGAACATTGCTCGTAGCATAGCTAACCCCACCCACCCTCCAATCTTCCCTCCATTTTCACTTCTCTCCCTCCTTTCTTACCTCCCGTGAAACATTGATAATTATGTCCACACGTGTCATCATTAAGAAATTCCTGTACTTTTGTATCCCTAACCACCTGAATTAGATCTTTTTGTATCCCTAACCACCTGAATCCCTTCTGCCTGGAATAACGATATTTCACCTTCAGATAGTTCGTATCTGAAACAAAACCCACATTACCTCTCATATACAGACCAAATTATGCCGACTACACATGCTTGATTCAAGAAAACACCATCCTAAACCAGCTGCTCCATGCACAGAACAGTTTGTACATGGAACATTTTGGACATCTGTATTTACCCAGCATTAGATAAAAGCTTCTCTGTATATTTCTCTTCAAGTGATTCTTATGCTGTAAAGAAGATGTTCTTACTGAATGGTGTATCACATTCTAAGAAGGCTGCTTATTCTAACTTCAAAATTTATGAATCATCCCCTTCACCTGCCTTTAGAACTGTGATTATATTTTTATAACAACAGAAGCATGTGTGTATATGTGTGTGTTTAAACTCTCTACGCTCCTTTTCTTTAGGTTATAATTTGCAAATGTTACATTTTAAAAATCTATGATTATTTCAATCTAGAAGAATAAATTCAGAAAAAGCATAGTCCTTTGTTCCAAATGACCTGAATTCAGCTTGATAGCAAATATATAGTGGAAATTATATGTGGTTTCATTGGGGTAAAAGTTGAAATATCAAGGTCTACAACAGAGGTCCCCAACCATTTGGGCACTAGGGACCGGTTCCGTGGAGAGTGGTTTTTCTGTGGACTGGAGGATGTGTGGTTTTGTGTGCTGCCTGCATCTCGTGGATGGGGCTTTGCTTGTTTGTGAGGCCCGGTTACTGGCATGCAACGGCCTGGTACTGGTCCACGGACCCGGGGTTGGGGACCCCTGGTCTACAATATTATATCCATTGATGCACGCTGCCCTTGGTTCTTTCTCTCTCATAACAGCTCTTAGTCATTCCAACTGGCTGCATTGGAGGATTGTTTGGAAGAACTGTTTGCTCCATGGCAGTTTTCTTTTTCTTATTAAAGTGACTAAGTTAAAAATATGTAACATTTGGCACATTTGCCATGATCTCAATTTATTGGGATTGCCTCGTGTTTTAAAATCGTGTCCTGCAAAAACTCCACTGGATAAATTTCAGATCATTCTGAATCTCATCCGTAGATTTAATAGCAGCTAAAGAATCAAATAAGAGAACTGAGTTTACTTAGTACACTGATTAACAATACTGAGTTATTGCTCATAGTTCAATAGCGCCTTTGTGTCCTGTTAGAAGTAAGGGTAAGGATATAAATTAAGTAAAATAATGTATGTAATATCATTCCATTAGATGCTGAGATGTGAGAAGATTGTTAGATTCTTGGTAGATTGGTAGATTGTTCCTATTTCTGATTCTGAAATGTTTGTAGGATTATGTTTCTTTGTTTTTTTCCTGATTCTTTTTTCACTGTATGGTGTATATATTTGATTGGGAAGGAGCATATGGATGACCATAGCTGTTGGTGAGTAAAGGTGGCATCTATGTACTAATTCTTGATACTAATAATTATGAAGTAAGGAAATAGAAATCTGTTTTCAACTGTTTAGTTGATGACTGCTCACGCTGACTGTAGGAAAAGTGGACCCAATTTTCTATGTCTTTATGGATCAGAGTATAAATGAAAGCAAGCCTATGAGCAGGACATATGCTGCTTTTATTTTTTATACAGCATCTATTAATTTTTATTGTTTAGTAAGTTGTATAAAAACACAAATATAATAAGTATACCATTGGTTTCCATGGTTAATGATTATGACATGGCTAGATTAAAGCCTTCAGGATGTCTAGTCGCTGATGTTGCTATACAGGAAAAGAAAATCCAAAGTTGCAAAGATAGAATTACAATAGAAACAGGAAACACAAGAAGCATAATTACAGGAAAGCTCAGCACAGTGATAAATAAGATGAAATGACTACAAATTGACTTTTCATGCATCAGTGAATTGAGATGGATGACGATTGAACATTTTCAGTTAGAAGTTCACACCATTTATTACCAAGGATGAGAAATGAAAAAGAAACAATGTTGCTTTTATAGTTAGGAAGAGCATATCAAGAAAAGTACTGTACTTGGCTACAATGCAATCAGTGACCAAATAATATTGATGACACTTCACAGACATACCTATTAAAGATATGATGATCATTCAAGTTTATGCTCCAGCCACTGATGCAAAAGAAAAGGCAGTTGATGATTTTTATGATCAAATTGAAATCGACAGAACGTGCAAGCAAGATTTGCAACTTGTGATTGGAAAATGGAATGCCAAAGTTAGAACATGAAATTGGAAAATGTAGTTGGATTGCATGGTTTAGGACAGGGGTAGGCAACCCAAAACACTCAAAGAGCCACTTGGACCCGTTTCACACCGAAAACAAAACACTGGGAGCCGCAAAACCCTTTTGATATCTAAAATGAAGATAACACTGCATATATCCTTTTTTACCTTTATTATATAGGTATATGTGTATGTGTATGTGTGTGTGTGTGTGTATATATATATATATATATATGTTCAATAACACAGTCCTCGATCTCCGGGAGAAATATAAACCAGCTGTTTATTGTTAAAAAGTTTAAAACAATAAAAACAACTATTTACAATATTAAAACAACTTAGCTTTCGCTGGTCCTCTGCCAGCGTCCTCAGAGTAAAGTTTTGGGGTGGAAATTACTTTTATAACCCTGCTAGCCTAACTGCTTACTCATTGACCGTGTGATAGGGCCATCCGTCCTGGCTGACCGTAATTGCCTTAATTGTCCCGCCTCCTCTTTTTTGCACTCCAGTTCTCCAACCTTCCTCCCTCCCATCCTTGTCAATCCCCTCCTTCCTGGCGTTGCCGCCGTTGGCTTGCTTTCCAGCTGCTCCCCCGTACTCGTTCTGGGCCTTACACCCAGATCCGGTGTCTTAGATGCCTTCCCATTGCCGCTCCCCTCCTTTCCATCCCGTTTGTCTGCCCGTTGTTCCTGTCTTCCACTATCTATCCCTATTAGTGCTATTTCCTCCGATTTCCTTCCGCGCTTGGATGTGCGTGCGCACAGCCGTATCCCGTCCCTCTGCCTCGTCTGCCTACGATCAGCTGGGCTATCTGCCGGCTCACTCCTGAATTCACCTCCTCTCATCCTTGCAGATCCTATCCTTCCTAATGTTGCTGCCGTTGGTGCGTTAGCCAACTGCCTCACCTTCCCCCCCTCCTTCTTATCCCTTTGAACCATCCGCTGTACCTGCCTTCCATTATCTATCCCCCTGGGTCCTATTCCTTCCAATCTTTCTGCATGCCTGGGTGTGCGCATGCACAGCCGCATCCTATCCTTCTGCCTCATCTGCCTAAGCTCAGCTGAGCCACCTGCTGCCTCGCCCTCAGTTCCACCCTCTCCCTTCCTTACCGATCTTATCCTTCCTGGTGTCATCGCTCCTGATGCGCCTTCCACCCCCACCCCCACACGCGTTTTGGGTCGCACGGCTAGGTCTGGCATCCTCACTGCCCCCCCATTGGCCATTCCGGGCCGCACGTCCAGATATGCTTTTAATCTGAGAACCAGGCCTCCTTCAGTAGGCGCCCTCCTTTGGAGGCATCCTGGGCGATGGCGATGGAGCAGTATTCCCAAATATGGACGCATATGGTGAATAATGGACACTCATTTGACTTCATGGGGGCAAAAGCCATCGCCCAGGATGCCTCCAAAGGAGGGCGCCTACTGAAGGAGGCCTGGTTCTCAGATGCGGGCTCGATTAATCGACACGTAGAATTGCCCCCGGCATATCAGACATTAAAAGCATATCTTGCTCCTAGAAGCACGAAGCCGAAGACACCAGCCTGAAGATGACGAATGGGACTTCGTCGAAACGTTGCCAAGACACTTTCAATTTTACACGGGAGAAAACCCGAATTACCAAAGACCTACATATCAGGACCAGATTCAGCAGTCCATCTGCATTTAAAAGACAAAGGCCACTCTTTTGAAGACAGCAAAATTCACATTTTGGACAGAGAGGACCACTGGTTTGAAAGAGGGGTCAAAGAGGCCATCCGTGTCAAAATTGAACGGCCCTCTCTCAACAGAAGGGGAGGGATATGACATCATCTATCTTCAGTCTACAACAGAGTCCTTTCAACATTTCCAAGAAGGCTCCACAGCCATTTGCACTACTCAGATGACTCAGATGACCCAGATAAACCTCCAGGTGGCATCAACAACTCTCTAAAAGAATGCAAATGACCACCTGTCTGCAAGGAGTATAAATCCTTCCATTCCCCACCATCCAGTCAGAGTTGAAGAAGCTTCTTGGATGAGAAGTGAAACCTCTTTGAAGAAATTGCCTCATGAAAAAGCATCTTTGGGATAACTATGACCTGGATAACTGAGCATCTCCATAGACAACTACTCAAATGCAAATTCTAAGTCAAACTAAAATGAAAAAAAAAAGCTAACCAATTTCTAAACTACAATCTTGCACATACGCTTTTTCCTGGATTCTATTAACTGACCTAATTTTCTTTTATTCCTTTCACTGTCTGGACATTGCCCCATTCAATGCATCTTTACAATGTCAAAACATCTGGTATAATCTAGCTTCCTACAATGCATTCTGATTATGCTAGAAGATAATGAGTCTAAAAGGCATTTCTAATTATTTGTGAAACCCAGAGAAAATATTGCAATATTGTTTGTAAACTTTTTCCTCTTCTTTGTGGGAACATGAGGCTTCCAAAAGCTTGACAATAGGAAAGAGAATTTTAAAATGCCTGCATCATTATTTGTTCATTGCTGAAGAAAAGACTGGAGATGGCCTTGAAGCTATTCAACAGCTAAACACCAATTAGCTCTGAAAGGGAGAAACTCAAGAATATCCCACCTTTATTTTCTTTCTACAAGAGATGGGGAATAGAATCTCTGTCAAGCTCTCAATAGTCTGTTATTACACCCTGCAACTATAGCACTGTTGTAGAACTTGTTTCCTGACCTAACCTACCTTGAAGTTCCAACATCAATCTTGAAAGCTTCACTGCTGTCTAATCAGAGATGCTTTGAATCTTCCCTTTGATCATGGAGATGCCCTCAGATCTCTAGGCCACCTTATTGCCATAGAACAACTTGCTCAAACATTGTTATGACATCAGCAGGAAGTGGATATACAAATAACAAACCTAGACAATGCCATTGTACAATTAACACAGCAGTTGAGGCTAGCCAATATTTCTTCACTATCACTACCGTGGGAGTTTGCCAGAGAGGTTTGGACAAGACCAAGAACATTTTATGATGTTTATGACTCAGTTTTAATTGTTTATGATGGGTCACCAGAATTTCCTACAGATCATTCCAAGGTGACATTTGTTCTAAGCTTGCTGAAAGGAGAAGCAGCCAAATTGAAGGCAATGATCCCTAACTGTACAATTACCAGAACTTCATGCAAAGGTTTAGAGCTGCATTTGAGGATTCAGTTAGGAGAGCAATGGCAAACTGAGAAATTTACAAGCTAAAACAAAGCAACGAGGGAGATTCATGAATACATAGCAAAAATTTCTATTATTTGACAGAAACATAGCAAGGAATGATTTTGCCCTGACCAATTTTAAGACCAGTTTTGCTGATGAACTGAGAGATGAGTTAATGAGACAATTTGGAAGAACTGCTCCAACACTGCATGCTAATAGATGGATGATGAGTTGGCACATAGAATAAATAGTAAGGTGCGGATATCTTACATCCTGTCTTCCCCCTCCCCTCTCTCTGTGACCTCCTCAGATGCCTGCAGTGGAGAACTCATACAAATAAGAACAGTAAAAAGATCTCTGACCTCAACAGAGAAACACAGAAGGAGACACCTTGCTTTGTTTCAATTATGAAGCCCCAGGGCATGTAGCCAAGATTTGCATTGTTAAAGGACAGACTTCTGGTTAACAGCTAAATGTCAGACCTGTAGAACTGCTGATCAGATGGCAGAGGTCTCAATCACTCCATAGACTCATCTTCAGGAACCTTCACTGGCTCTTCTCCCAGGTGCTTGGCAAGTGGGTCCTCAAACAATAAAGAAGAGCATAGATAGTCAACAACAGCCAAGTAAACGTTGTTATCCTTGTTACTCTTTGGTCAGCCTTAAGTTCTGAAATACAACCCCCAGCTCTTCTAGACTTGGGTACCACAGCCAGTTTCTTAGATGAGACCACAGTGCAACACTTTAAATTGGCCACATAGTTATTAGAGAAACCTATGCTTGTGGAAACAGTTGACAGGCAAGCATTTCAAATTGGTTCTGTTTTGCAATGCACAGTATCTCTACAAATGACAATAAATGATCATACAAAAGTCTTCCACTCTATATTACAGATTCCTTATATGTTCCCACTGTGCTGGGAAATGATTGGGTCCAGAACATAATCCAGATGTTCTGTGGGAGCAAGGATATATTTTTTTTTCCGTCTCAAGCTTCCCACTCTCATCCTTCCCCCTCTTCTGTTCAGCTCTATGAACCCCTTTTTGCCAGAAAAGTATGCAGTTTGCTGATGTTTTGGAGGTGGAAGGAGCACCTGCTTTACCTTCTCATATGTGTGATTGTACTATCAATTTGAAATTAGGAATAGATCAACTTGAAGACAGGAATTCAGCTCACAGTTAAGAATACTCTGTACCTACTTAAAAGCTAGCCACTTAAAAGGAGTTTCTGGATGACAATCTGAAAAAAGTTATATTTGCCTCCAGCATCTCTATCCACATTTTTTGCCCTTAAAGGAATATTTCTGTATATGGTTATAGGCTCCTGAAAATGTAACCATTAAGGATCATTATCCCCTACCTCTTCAGACATACTGGACCGCCTTCAAATAGCATGCGTTTTCAAAAAATTGGACTTGAGAGGCAATACAATTAATTGAAATGAAAGAGGGTCATGAATACTTAATTACCTTTAATACTGGATATGGTAAGTTTGGAAACACAGTGATGCCCTTGGTTAAATTGGTTAAATTGGGCATACTTGGTTAATTATGACATGGTCTTCTCCAGGTTATTTAAATATATTTTGATATTTTGAATAAATATGTAGACATATATCCGTGTTTCCCTGAAAATAAGACCCAGTCTTATATTTTTTTTTGCCTCAAAAAGAGGAAGTAGGTCTTATTTTCAGGGGATGTCTTACCTTAGGACCACCGCAGCAAGACCTCCCATGCCCCGGCACCTGTTGCGCCGCTGCTTGACTTCTTCAGCGACCACTTGCCGCCACTTGCGCCCGGATGCAACATGGCGCATTACGCCGGTGCCACCAGTCACGGCAGGATGCTGCATGGTACTTCACGCCGGTGCTGCCGGTTGTGGCAGGAGGCTATGTAGTATTTTAGGCCATTTGCAGGAGGCTGCATGGTGCTTTGGGCCATTGCCCCTAGTCATGGCAGGACACCGCATGGCGCTTTGGGCCATTTGTAGGAGGCTGCATGGTGCTTTGGGCCATTGCCGCTGCTCGTGGCAAGACGCCGCACGGTGCTTCAGACCATTGCTGCCGATCGTGGCAAGGCGCTGCATGGCGCTTTGGGCCATTTGCAGGAGGCTGCATGGTGCTTCGGTGGCAACGGCTCGGAATGCCACGTGGCGTCCTGCCGCAACCAGAGGCAATGGCCCGAAGCACCATGCGGCCTCCTGCAAATGGCCTGAAGCGCCACATAGCGTCCTGCCTCGACTGGTGGTAACGGTCCGAAGCACCATGAGGCCTCCTGCAAACAGCCCAAAGCTCCATATGGCGTCCTGCCGCGAGGAGCGGCAATGGCCTGAAGCATTACACGGTGTCCTGTCATGACTAGTGGCAACTACATGAAGCACCATGTGGCCTCCTGCCATGAGGAGCAGCAATGGCGCGACGAGCCATGCAATGCGACAAATGTCAGGGCATAGGAGGCCTGCTTGCAGTCCTACTGATAAGGTAAGCAGGTGTGGGGTGTGTGCGATAGCTCCACCCCCTACCCCTGCGCTAGCTTGATTTTTAGGCTCACCCCAAAACTAAGACTTATTTTCGGGGTAGGTCTTATATTAGGCCCACCCCCAAAAATCAAGCTAGGGCTTATTTTTTGGGTAGGTCTTACTTTTGGGGAAACACTGTATTTGGATGACACACTAAAAGACTCATCTTTGCATGAGTTTCACCTTAAAAATATCTTAGGTACTGGAAACAAAACTATTTGCTAAAATGTAAAAATGTGTGTTTGATTCCCTCAGTTGGATTATTTGGGCTATAGAAACTCTACAGAAGGAATACAAATAATCCTACATAAATTCAATCTGTGCAATCATGATAGGCATCTAGAAATATAATGATATTCGGGTCTTTGCAAATTCTTTTGGAAAGTTCTTTCCCAATTTTGCAGAATGCTCAAGATATCTGCCGTAACTCCTAAAGAAAAGACATAAATTCAAATGGTCTACCTAAGAGCAACCTGCATTTTAGGAACTGAAAATCAGTTTTCCAGTTGCTCCAGACCCACCCCCATCCCTTCACAGTGCAAACAGATGCCTCAGATATTGCACGAGGCACCATTCTCCTTCAGTCATGGAAAGAAGGAGATAAAGATCTCCTGCCATCTGTGTTCCATTCCAGATTGCTTCTCCCAGCTGAAAGGAACAATGACATTTTCATTAAAAGAGTTGCTTGTGATAATAGCAGCTTTCCTAAAAGAGGCATTTAGAAGGAGCAATCCATCAAGTACACAAGAATTAGAAGACATTCAAAAGTTGTTCTTTTGTTTCAGTTTAAGAATTGAAACACCTCTCACATACAGGCTCACAAAACAAAATACCATATGTATTAATACCTGAATATAATATTCCATGTATATCCCTCCTTATCACTATCCTAAAGCCAAGTAACTTTTTCCTTGGCTGCTGTGTGCATTTTGTATTATGATGGAAATTTGATTTTAATATATTCTATTATTGTTTACCATCCAGAGTCACTTGTTGAGGTGGGCAGCCATACAAATTGAATGAATGAGTAAATAAATAAATAAATAAAAATAAACTTTGTCCCTCTTCAGAGAAAAGACCCTCCAGGAAGATTGGTATCAGAGAAACAAGCTATTGATCAGTTAGATTGGATTAGAGTACAGCACTATCTGGTTGAATATGCCAGGATAGATAATCTTCAGGGGGGACTTATAAACTGATTCTTTGTATTTGTCTATGAATGCTAAACAATTGTTTCACAACAGTTGTTGACATGTGGAATTCTTGGTGTTCTCTGAGCTTGATTGTTTGCTCACAGATATTTCATTATCCACCTAGATAACATCATCAATGCTAGTGAGTATGTGTTTTGCTTTCCGTTTTTATATATAGGAGCTTGCCCTACCAGTTTGGTGATGGTATGTTTTTTCTCCTTGATAGTTCCTTGACTAGGGCGTTGTTTTCTGCTTAATTGTTTGTCTGGTGTTAAACTCTTTTTATCGGGATGTTGGCTGCTGGAGAAGATGTGTTCTGGTCTTTTTGTTTCCTTCTTAGCTTTTTTATTGTCTCTTTTGAATGGTTATAAATATGGTTTATCTCTATGTGTCTATTGATGTCTGATTTATCGAATGCGAAGCTTCCAGGTATTTCCTAGCATTTTTGGATTTGGCTTCATCTAAAATGACAACAGTTTCTCAGTTTCTTTTGGACTTATTTTAGGAATTATGGGATGCTGCAAAGTTCAGTGTTCTTATCTGAAATGACACGGCAGCATTCACACAACATTCTTAACCTGATTGATGAATTAATCCACTTTCTGGGTTTACCTCATACTTTGAAATATCTAAACTAAATGGTCAGGGTTTGCATGCCATATTCAGTCAACTCCCACCCCCCAAAAAACCAAAACTCTCCCCAGTGTTAACATTAATTTAGCTCAGTGTGTTGCATTCATGAAACTAGTAGGCTTTTAATTGACTTGGTTTATTTATGGATTAGATTTCTATCCCACCTTTCATTCAGAGGCTCAAGGCAGCCTACATAACATCCCTAACCCTCCAGTTTGGTTGAGTTGGGAGAGAGAGTGATTGGCCCCAGATCACCCAGGTAGCCTCTGTGGCTGAGGGTGACCACAGAACAAGATGGGTACGTAGGAATTGGTGTGTTGGCAGATGCCTAGTAATGTCCCTGGAGTGTCTGCAGAGCGTGATTAAAAAAACCTCTAAATGGCAGCTATGGTATCATTAAGCTTTCCTCAGTGATGGATACCATGCAATGATTTAGGAGAAAGTGGGGGAAAGAAAAGAGGTGACAAAAAAAGTTATTCCGCATTGAATTGTTCCATGGCCAGTTGGCCACATTGAGTCGGCTGCGGAGAATCAAACAGGACAAGTCAACCATGGTGAGCCGGCCACAGCGAGTTGTCTTAGACCCATATGCACTGGGCTTTTCACATTCCCCTTATCCATCAGCAGTGATAAACGTGCTTTATATTAATACATGATTTATGTTTAAAGTGCAGCTTTAATTCCTAACATCTCTGAACAGGTGAAAGGGCTGGAGGAATATTTAAGAACTGAGAAATACCAAACTCTGGCATCTGTGTGAGTCTTATATGTTAGTCCTACAGCTAGAAGAGCAAATAGAATTTGAATACAGGTAGTCCTCAACTTACAATAGTTCATTTAGTGACCATTCAGAGTTACAACAGCATTGAAAAACATGACTTATGACTTATGTTTTTCATATTTATGACTGTTACAGCATCTCCATGGTCATGTGATCAAAATTTAGATGCTTGGCAACTGACTCATATTTATGACGGATGCAGTGTCTCAGCATCACGTGATCCCCTTTTGTAACCGTCTGACAAGTAATGTCAATAGGCAAGCCAGATTCATTTAATAACTGTGTTACTAACTTAACAACTGCAGTGATTCACTTAACAACAGTGGCAAGAAAGATCATAAAATGGGGTAAAATTCAGTTAACAACTTCCTCATTTAGCAACATAAATTTTGGGCTCATAAATCAAGGACTACCTGTATCTGCAAACTCTGTTCAATTTATGAGTGCTTAGGAGAAACAATTCATTCAGTGAGTTTGGGGGCTATATATTCCAAAATTCTATAATAGTAAATTAATCAATTATCTCAAATTATTTAGCTGTGCTGTCATTTCTTGCTATCTTGTACTTTTATGTTCATGTTCTAAGCTACGAATGGTACAAAGTGGTTGGTCTAGTAATCTCATCCATCTTCTGACTAGTTATTAGATAATAAATAGTACCTGCTTAATTTGACCATTTCCCCAATATTCCTTTCAAATTGTTCACTCTCATATCTTTGTTATAGCTTCCTGCTGGGTATCCATACAGATACCAGGTCAAGTGCTTTGTGTTAGATGGCTGATAAGAGAACCTGAGTGTTATGTACTGAGCTCATTTGGAGCAGTCAGCAGACCACGTGGCCTGCTGGGTCAGACTTGCTGTCTGCAAAGAATAACTAGCATGCAGTTGAGTGGGAAAATACGTTGCAATGATTGGCTGGCGACACCCAGGCTGAATGTATAAAAAGGGGCAGAGCCATTTTGTTCGGAGTTCTGTTTAACATTGAATAAAGAAGCACTTGTTGAATGTCCTGCCTTTTCACTGCCTACCAACCCAAGAAACAGAACATTGGCGACGAAGGTGGGATCGTGCTGCCGCAAAAGTCAAGCACTGACTCACCACGGGAAGCCTTGAAGACGCTGAGAAGTACGGCGTTCCAACCTCCTTCGCTCTGCCTGCCATGGCAAAGATTGGTCGTCAACATTACACCATGGCAAAGATTGGTCGTCTTTCTGAATTCGACGTCAAGCATCCAGACCGTTGGAGCTCCTATGTTGCTAGGGTGGAAAATTATCTCAGGGTCAACCAGGTTCAGGACGAGGGACTGAAGGCCGCGACGCTGTTGTGTGTCTGTGGACAAGAAACCTTCAATATCGGGGAGAACCTGGTTGCTCCAGCACCCTTGGAGTCCATCACTTACGTAGAACTGAAAAGAATGCTCAAACAACATTTTGAGCCAAAGCTGTCAGTCATAGCTTGGCGACATGCTTTTGAACAGCAGGACCAGCGTCCTGGAGAGTCTGTTGCTGACTTCATTGCTGCTCTATGACAAGCTGCAAGGTAGTGTGAGTTTAAGGACCTGGAAGAGCGGCTATGAGATCAGCTCGTTTGTGGTCTGAGAAGCCACAAACGTCAGCAGAAGATATTCGCCAGAGAAACCGTTTCCTTCCAAGACGTTTTGAGGGAGGTAACGGCTGAAGAAGCAGCGGGCAGAGCTGTTAAGGCCTTGCGGCTATCGAAGAACCCTCCAAGCCCCGGAACCATCCACCAGGAGGACGCTGAGAGAGTTGAAGACTCTGAGTCGGACAGCGAGGTTGATCGGTTACAGCAACCGCAAGAAAGGAGGCCCCACAGGCTTCCTGAGAAGGCAGTTTCCTTCCCTTGATGCATCGGGTGCGGAGGCCGTCACAAGTGGGCCGACTGTCGGTTTCGCTCCGCATCTTGCCGGGCATGTGGCAGGCAAGGCCACATCGCTGCCGTTTGTTTGGGTCGCACAAAAGACCGTCCATTGGAAGAGTTGCCTCGGAAAGGTACCGGGGTCTCCAGTCAGAACCGGGTGGGTTTTTGCGCGACGAGGAGAAGCGTGTGTAGAACAGGTGCCCACCGGCCATTGAAGAAAAAGCTGCATCTTAAAGTCACACTGCAGGGGGTTCCTTTAGACATGGAGCTGGACACGGGCGCCGCTCTGTCCATAATTTCTCAAAAAACTGGGACAGATTTGCTGTAGAAGTGGCTATCGAGTTAAGCTCAGGCCGTCGAATCTCCTCTTGACCGATTTCCAGAATTCCTGAGTCAGCGTCAAGGGGGAGGCCATGCTAAGAGTGAAATTCAGGGATTTCGAGGGCCCGTTGGACGTTGTAGTGGTTGAGGGCAACCGCACGAGTCTGATTGGACTCGATTGGTTTGATGCACTAGGCATTCAGGTGACTGGGTTAAACAGTTTGCAAACGGCAAGCCTTGCAGAGGTTTGTAAGGAGTTTGCTGATGTTTTCAGCCCAGAGTTAGGGGCATATAAAGGGCCTCCTATTGTTTTAGGGCTAGATCCCTCAATAGCAACGATCAGGATTAAGCCTCATCGGGTGCCGTTTGCTCTCAAGCAAAGGATAAATGCAGAGCTGGATAAATTGCTTCAGCAGGGCATTTTGGAACCTGTGGACAGCAGTCCATGGGAAACCCCCATTGTCACGCCACTTAAGGCCAATGGAGAAGTCAGAATCTGTGCTGATTACAAATGCACATTAAATAAAGCTCTCCAGCAGCATTCCTACTCGGTGCCTGTGGTCAGCCATATTCTGGTGTCTCTACAGGGAGAGCTTCAAGTCTTCCTGGGACTTCTCAACTTCTACCATGCCTTTCTCCCCCACAAGGCCGCAGTGGCAGAGCCATTACACCGGCTCTTGGACAAGCAGGCCCCATGGAAGTGGACAAAAGTCCATGAGAGGAGTTTTGCTGAGGTTAAGGCATTGTTGTCCTCTAATGCGGTGTTAGCTCATTTCAATGAGCAGTTGCCAGTAAGCATAGCTTGTGACGCATCCCCTTATGGAATAGGGGCTGTCTTAAGTCACCTTAAGGCTGATGGAACACAAGTTCATGTAGCCTATTACTCAAGGACTCTATCTACTGCTGAGCGCAATTACACGCAAATAGATAGAGAAGCACTGGCAATCGTGGCTGGCATCAAGAAGTTTCACGACTTCTTGTATGGCCACCGTTTTACGGTCTTCACTGACCACAAGCCACTTCTGGGGTTGTTCACAACGAACAAGCAGACACCCTGAATCATCTCTCCTAGAATGTTGAGATGGTCAATATTCCTTTCTGCTTACGACTATTGTCTAGTTCACAAACCGGGCAGAGAAATGGGCCAAGCAGACGGCCTTAGTAGATTGCCTTTAAAATAAGTAGAGCCTGATCCTGCACCAGCAAACCACATCCTGTCTATCCAGGATTTACCTGAGTCCCCCCTCCATGCAGGGGATGTAGCTACAGAAACAGCTACCGACAACATGCTAATACGCGTGTTGAACTGGGTGCTCACAGGATGGCCTGACACGTGTCCTGGCACTGACTTCCAGAGTTTCTGGAAAAGGAAGCATGAGTTATCCACCTTTAAGGGTTGTATACTGTGGGGAAGTAGGGTAGTAATCCCGACCTCACTGAGGACTAGAGTCCTTGTTTCTCTGCATGAGGGACATCCGAGAATAGTCCGGATGAAAGTACTTGCGCGCAGCTACCTTTGGTGGCCTGGGCTCGATAAGGAGATTGAAGCCCAGGTCCAAGGGTGCCACATTTGCCAGCAGTCCAGGCCAGAAATGCCCCAGGCTCCCGTCCATAGATGGGAAACCACACATGCTCCTTGGTCGAGGATCCATATCGACTACGCTGGCCCCTTTCAGGGGCAGCTCTTCCTCATTGTTGTGGACAGTCACTCTAAGTGGCTGGAAGTCGTTCAAGTGTCCACTACGACAACCGCCATCACCATCAGAGTACTTCGTGGCATTTTTGCCACACACGGCCTCCCAGACGTAATTGTCTCCGACAATGGAGCTCAATTTACTTCGTCAGAGTTCCAGTCCTTTCTAAGGGCAAATTTGATTCGGCATGCTACTTCAGCACCGTTCCACCCGGCTTCAAACGGGCAAGCAGAACGTATGGTTCGCACAACTAAAGACTCCTTAAAAAGGATTACTCATGGAAACTGGCATCACAGGTTGGCAGATTTTCTCCTCTGCCACTGCACAACTCCGTGCACATCTACGGGCAAGAGCCCAGCCGAGCTCCGATGGGGTCGCCACCTTATCACCAAGTTAGATAGATTACACCCAGACCGGGTTGCATCACAGGTGTCACAGCCGCGGGCACCGAGGCAATTGAAAGTGGGTGATCCGGTTTGGGCTCGCAATTACGGTCAAGGCCAACTGTGGGTGGTAGCTGTGGTTTGCAAGGTTACCGGGCCACTTTCCTATGAAGTGGCATTGGAGGATGGTCGCGTGCTGAGAAGGCACATTGACCAGCTTCGTTGGAGGTTGCCGAGCCACTCTTCTGCTCCTTGCTCTGCTCTCGGGGGGGGGAGGAAGCCCACGATCCCGATCGTGAAGCTCAGCCACTCAGTGACAGCGGAACACCAAAATCACGAAACGGGGGGTTTGCCGACGAGGCGGCTCCTGACTCGGGCACCACGTCCATGGGACATTGCACTCAATTGGCTTTCCAAGCCATTCCTACCTCAGGCCTTGCGCCGACGGGACAGTGCTCCCAACCGGCTGTTAACACCGATCAGGGGAATTCCACCCCAATGCGGAACTTTAAGTTGGGCCTACCGGAACAGGCCAGCCTGCATGATCCGGCTTCGCCCATGTCGAACGGGTCTCAAAGTCCCAATCTGCCGAGCCTGGCAGGCGAGCTTGCAGATCGGGCACTTGCAGCAACTCCGAGACGATCGGAGCGGGCCAGAGGCCCACCGAAGTTCTTAAAGGACTACGTGAGGTTTCTGTCAGTGTAAGCTGGACTGTTCTAGTATTTCCCTAGGAATCCCAAATGCCATGTACTATAATGTTGTATTGAATTAAAACGCTTATGTATTTCCTTGGAATGGAAAATGCCACATACTATAATGTTAATGTTTGTGTATTATTTGCAATTGGGGATGCTTTATGTATGTTCCATTGTGAAGTAAGACCTATAATGCTGTCAATTATTGTTTACTATAGTGTATTGAAATGGAAGACCTATAATGTTGTGTTTTATTGTTTGTTATGCTGTACATTGTATGGGAACACTTGTAGTATTGTAAAATAGCAAGTATCTACTCCTGAACCAAGAGGGGAGGGGTATTATGTACTGAGCTCATTTGGGAACAGGTGCAGGGAGCTGTTTCTCAGCAGACCACGTGGCCTGCTGGGTCAAACTTGCTGTCTGCAAAGAATAACTAGCATGCAATTGAGCGGGAAAATATATTGCAATGATTGGCTGGCGATGCCCAGGCTGAATGTATAAAAAGGGGCGGAGCCATTTTGTTTGGAGTTCTGTTTAACATTGAATAAAGAAGCACTTGTTGAACGTCCTGCCTTTTCAATGCCTACCAATGCAAGAAACAGAACACTGAGATTAGGGGCTAATTTATTTTCTCATAACAAAATATTTCTACAGTAGAAGGAAGGGCTATTAGGTTGGTATCAGCGAGCAAAGAACTCATGGAAGAACTGTGGAAAAGAACTAGAATGGAAGAGTGTGAAACAACTAGAAAACTAAAATGCATTTAAACAGTGTTGCACTGTTGTAGATTTGTAACTGGATATCGCTAGGGAAATTAACTGGCTAGTTGATGGGAGGTTGACAAGTTATTAAGTTTGTAGGTTTGAAATCTGCTTGTGCTTGTGATGATAGTCTGATTTGATATCACACCAGCCCACAGACTGTTCCTATCCTTTAAAATATACCCTGAATGAGTTAATGACTTTGATGAAAAATCTACTCCATGACTTCAGTATCCAATGACTTCATCCTCTTTTTTTCTCCAGAGCAACGATGCCTCAGGGAGTGCTTGGAACTGGCTATACTTCATCCCTCTCATCATCATTGGATCCTTTTTTATGCTCAACCTTGTGCTGGGGGTGCTTTCCGGGTAAGTATGTACGGTAGTACATCTGCCATAGAGAAAATGTATTAGTGCTTATGGTAGCTTTTTTCAATCCTGTAAAGAAAATACAGTTTACTGGCAACTGGACGCCCCAAATTCTGGGTTTTTTACTGCCTTTGTATTTCTTCTGTGATGCCTTTCTGCGAACCAAGTGGTATAACAGAGACCATTCAGCATTGCTGTTCTATCTCTGACTACAGGGAGTTTGCCAAAGAAAGGGAGCGAGTAGAAAACCGGCGTGCATTTCTGAAGCTGAGAAGACAACAGCAAATTGAACGGGAGCTCAATGGCTATATGGAGTGGATCTCCAAAGCAGGCAAGTCCTATGGTATCTTCTATTCTTTGTTGGCCTAGTTTATTATTTTTAATAAACTGAATTTAAAGATTATATAAAATATTAGTGTATTGTAGCCATGCTTTTATACTGCCTTTTTAACTAAAATCCACCAAAGTAGATGCAAAGTAAATCTAGAATAAACAAAAAACCGACAAAGAAATCCTAAGCATATCCATTAAACATTGGAATAAAAGACTATGAAACAAAAGACCAATTACCCTCTGAGTTTTGTCTCTCGACCTGTATCTTCTTTTGATGATTGTAAACTCAGTACAAAAAGTGCCCCAGGGTTCTGTCCTAAACTTGGTATAATTCAAAACTTTTGTACTTTTCTCATAGAATGAAGAATACTCATCAGATTTGTAGATGGTATCAAACTGAGGATGTTCTGCATTGGAAATCAGGTTCAGAAATTCAGCCAAATTAAAATAAATTGCAGCAGAGATAAATGTAAAGTTCTCTATTTCATATGTAGGGAAAGCTGGACTCAAAAGATTTGAGACTGGTTTACTACAGTACATATAGAAAGATATCAGGAGAGCTTGAGATTTTATTAAGCAGATTATAAGTTAAGTAACAATCAGTAGTGCAATATCAGCTAAAAAAATAGGAAGAGACATGCTAGACTTATCTGGTCCAGCATTTTATTCCCACAGTGAATGATGACCTAGGACAATGGTGTCGTTTATGTTCCCCAGCAACAGGAACCGGTTTTCTGAATTTTCAGTCACATGGCTTCCTTGGATGACCCCAAGTTCTAGTATTTTGAAAAAAGGGAAAAAAACATTTCAATATATAACCTGTGTTTTATATATCATTTTTCTTTCTCTTTAATGTTTCCCTGTTTTTTTTTCACCATTTCCCCCCTAAGCTAACAAGTTCAGACCTTGTAACATTTAATTAGAGAAAACCTTTTCAGTTTCTTGATGATTTGGCTGCTCTTTTCTAGCTTTATTCTTAACAAGTACAGATACCCAAATTATAGTTAGATGCAGTCTGCCATTCAGTCTGAAATAAGATTGTAACTATTCTGAAACCAAGGCTTAATTTAGATTAACCTCCTTTAGTGTCTCATGATACTTGAGTTGAGATGGCAGGAGGTAGGGTAAGTAATAATGGTGAACTGAGCTTTTTAGAAGTAAATTTACTTCTGCAGCATTATCTCTATTATTTTGGCTTGGTTTTCAACTCTTTTCCTCCTGAAGATAGAATATTTTGCTCGGACTGCCAGCAATTGGAAATGGGTAGCATATTTTTCTTAATTGCAAAAGTTATATCTTATTCAAAAATCATTACTGTACAGTATGAGCTATAAACCTAGAGCTGAGATTCAAATTGGCACGAGGTTAACATTTCTAGTTACTTTTGTAGAAGTCCAATCCAGGACATAGCACAGAAGCGTTGCTTGAGCAGGGTCCATAAGATTATCTGGGACACTACACATCCTCTTCACAACCTGTTTTCCTTGTTACCTTCTGGGAGGAGGCTTCGTGGTATCCGTAGCAGAACATCCAAATTCAGCCATAGTTTCATTCCATACAGCATTAACCTTGTGAACTCTCAAGCTTCCTCCTTCCGTTATATATTCAAGATGGACAGTATTTAATATTTATTTGCTATGTATATGTAGGAGTGTGGGTCTATACATATGTTGTACATAGTATGTTTAGGTGTGTGTCATGTATGTGTTTCACTCTGAGAGCGGGCAACTAAATTTCATTTTTGATGTGTGCCGTTGTGCCCACAGTAAAAAAAAAATGTCAATAAAGGTTATCTTATCTTAAGTAGAAGTTGCTGGCTACCCACTTGTATGGTGAGGCAGGGAATTCATGCCTTGATACAATATTAAAATATTCAATATTGGTGACCTTCCTGAATAACATAATACAGAATAATAGAGTTGAAAGTGACCTTGGAAGTTTTCTAGTCCAACCCACTAGTCAAGCAGGAGACCCTCTGCCATTCCGGACAAATGGCTGTCCAATCTGT
Organism: Azemiops feae; assembly: GCA_023970755.1. Taxonomy (NCBI): domain Eukaryota; kingdom Metazoa; phylum Chordata; class Lepidosauria; order Squamata; family Viperidae; genus Azemiops; species Azemiops feae. Next base: position 2,928,977 of record JALGBA010004283.1, read on the forward strand.
TCTTGTTGTATTTTTTAGTTTTGTATTTAGTTGGATTCTGAACGGGAATAGAACGTTTATCAAAAAGCGTTTCACACCAATTATTGCTACCACTCACTTGGAAAGAGGTGGTATATTCCTTTATTTCCAGAGGTATAGCTTTTCTTATAATAAAACTCTGGTGTTATATTTATTTTAATGTTTTTAACGTGCTACTTTTATTCACAAAATAGGCTTCCAAGATAGTGAACATAAATAAGTTAATACAATAACAGAATACACTGATTTATTTATTTAGGCTTCTATGTAGTTCCAGTCAGTCTTATTCTGGGTGACTTAAGTATTTTCCATTATAGTAAGTTTGTTAAACAATATGTTGATGAAGATTCACAATCATCCACGTAGAGGTTTCTGGAAGTTGAATCATGGCAACTGCACCTCATTTCTAATTAGTTTAAAATGTTTCACTGCTTATCCAAATAGCTTCTTAGTCTAAGCAAGTTGGTTAAGGGGACCCCTTATACGTATGTCCTCCAGGGAGGTTTCATTTCTTACTAATCTGGGTTGGCTCATTAGGTGAGTAGGCAGAGAGTCTATGAGATGTAAATGTTCCAACTCTTAAACCCTTTACCCTACATGGGTGATTAAATGTGGCCTCCCTTGTGAACCTGTGAACCTGTGAAGATACATGAATCTTCATAGGAAGATTAAAACCACTTTAGGACCACTTAGGATCAACGAGCCTATCCAGATTAGTAAGAATTGAAACTTCCCTGGAGGACATAAGTATATGGGTCCTCTTAACCAACTTGCTCAGTCTGAAGAAGCTACTTGGATAAGCAGTGAAACATTTTAAACTAATTAGAAATGAGGTGCAGTTGCCATGAACTCAACTTCCAGATTTTGTTAAACACAGACCAATATAAAGGGGGGGGGGAAACAGTGTTCCACCTCTGTGACACTACTAATTCAGGAGAAGATTCAGTCTACCTCCCTTCGTTAAAGGCATCCCTGAACACCCAGGTCTTAATGGTCTCCTGGAACCTTAGAAAGGGTAGGCAGCTGTTCTGGATGGGGAAGTGGTACATATTACACATTACTTTTATAATGTTCAGGCTTTAACTAACATATTATGGTTTTGCTATTGGGATTCAATTTAATTAAAGTTGTTTAATGAACATTTGTTTGGGGGTTTTTTTGTTCTGAAAAAAAATGCTTCATTTTTAATTTGCAAAACATAGCACTCATCTTACAAGGATAAGCAGTGATATATTTGGTACAAATATTTTAGCATAAAAATATCTCACTGAGAATATATTTTAATTTTCCTGTGTTATTTACACAACTTTGATTATCACCACAAGGCAAGTCTAGTCCTTTCCTTTATTTTTAAAAGATTTGCCTTTATTTGCCTACTAATTTAATCATAATTATTACTGAACTAAATACTTTTGCCAAGCTATTGACTTCCGGTCCTGCGCAGTAGTGCAGCAGTCGAGGAGTTCGGGGCTCCGTGCCCTTCGGCTGAATTTCTTCCTGTTAGGGGACCCTAAATGGGCCAGAAGCCGCCCCGAAGAGGCGGCAAAGAAGGAAGGAAGTCCCAGGGACCACGGAGAGACAGTGGTCAACCCAATCGGTCCAGGAGAAGCCTTCCAGAAACCAACAGGAGAAAGGCTAGCCTAACTTCAGAGTCTAGCCCAAGCTACAAGCACCCGAAGTCAAAAGCACTATTTTAAGCTGATTGTAAACAGCGCGTTTGAATCTGGGTAAGAACATCGATTTTCTCTATCCTACTTATCAACTTTCCTGAAGAAAAAAAAACCCCAAGAAGCAAAAAACCTCCGAAAGTGAAGGAGGGAGATCTTTGCCCCACCTTTTTTCTAACGGAAGCGGTGAATTAAACCTTTTATGGAGGACCAAAACATATTGAAATGAAATGAAATGACTATAAAACCTAAATTTGGATAAGTTTGAAATTGCTGAATGGTTAAGATTCTCATTTTAAAGGCAATTTGTTCATTTTGAAAAATTGAAAAATAAACCGGTGCTGACATCTAGTGGTGGATGAAGACTATGACAGCTATGGCTTTCATACAGGATTTGGCAAAATCTGGAAAAAACTAATTTCTACTTGTGACCTTCAAAGTTCTAACAATAGAGAACAGCTGTGACAAAAAAGAAAACAATCTAGGCTGCAGACAAAGAGAGACTTATAAACTTTAGGGAACAAAAAAAACTTTTTTGAACTTTCTGGATTACAAGTATCTACTTAACTCTGACTCCAAAGCTATTTGCAGAGAAAAGAAAACTTGGATTCTTGGTCATCATGGAAAATCGGAGAATTATAGAAAGAACTTATCAAGAAAAAATAAATAGCTTTCAAGAGGAAACATATGATATGTTGCAACTAATTCAAACAACAATGATTTCAAACCACAAAGAAATCCAAAATAACTTTGAAAATATAAACCAATTCATCTCCAATTTAACTTTACAACAAAAAAAACCCCAGAAAACAACAATAGAGAAGGAACAGATAAAACAGATAACTGAATACAAATTTGAGGATAGAGGCTTAAAGATGGAACCTAACAAAACAAAGAAGTATGATTTAACCCAAGTGGGGGGGGAAATATAAGAAATACTGGATTTGGAAAAGACAACTTATACTTTAACACCACAAAATAAATTTGAGGATAAGAAAAAAGATTGGACAAAATGGACTGCAGAGATGTCAGGAAAACCATTAGAACTGAAGAGACAAAAAATGATAAGAGAAACAGAGAGAAAAAGAAAGAAAAAGATTTTCAACAAACATGAATGGGCAAATGCCTCTTACAAAGATATTGTAGTTGACTTACCTTTTATATTTACAGTAACACCTACAAGAATATGGAAAGATTCTTTGATTCAGCAGAACATATTGATTAAGAAAGATACTGGGCAAAAGAAAAAGGCTAAAGTGAAAATTAAGAAAATAGACGATGGGACCTATCAGAGAGAATATTTAAAAAAGAAACACCTGTTTGAATATGGTTAAAGAAATAGAAAGATTTTGGATATGAATTTTATTTTAAGCGGGAACAGCCCCTCAAGTAACATAGTACTTTCTTTTTCTTCTTTCTTCTTATTTTATTTCGTGATATGAGTAATATAAAAGAGTTGGAATGGCTTATATAAAGGAAATGTTTTAGATATTTTAATGTGATTGACTTTAAGAAAATTACAATGGATTAAAAAATGTTTTGAATAAGAGTTAAAAGACTAGAGGACTAGATTTATTAAATGGAATATTTAAAGATTAAATATATTTTTAATTATGGTAAAAAAGAACGAATTTTTTTTTGAAAATAAATATGTATTAGCTTATAGGAAAAATGGATTTTAAGTAGCATACTATCCTTTTATTTTTCTTTATTCTTATTCTTCTTTTTTCTTTTTTTAGTCTTATTTATTCCTTAAGAAAGGTAAAAGTATTGGGATGGCTTATATGAGAAAAAATAGACTTAAATATTTAAATGTAATTAACTTTGAGAAAATCTTAACCAGTAAGAATGTTTTGAACATTGTGGGAAAAACAAATGTAAACAAGAACTTTTGCCAAGCTATTATTAATCCCAAGGTGTTTAAGCAAGTGACAAAGAATTTTACCATTTGTGTATTTCTGTCTCCATCCTATATCTCCATATTTTCATGATTGATATAAAAATGTCACCGTTATATTGTCCGAACCAAAGACATTTCCTGACAGAATTTTTCTGGAATATCGTCATGGAAACACAAAAATACCCATAAAACAAAATCAATAAATTGTGTTTCTTTTCACCAAGTTCTCACCTAGCTAAGGCTACTTTGTCCAGCTATCTTCTCTTTCAAATGGTTATCTACAGGAAACTATTTGCCAAAGTATGTTATCTATAGCTAGCCTCCTCTTTTTTGAGGGGGGGGCAATTTGGCATCTTTCCATAGCTGGCGAATTACCTTTGCCTTCTTAGCTAATTTCAACCATTTCATTTAGAAGAAGTGATCCTGGCTGAAGATGACATAGAAGGAGAGCCTCGTCATCCCTTCGATGGTAAGCCACCATACTCCACAAAACGTTCTGTGAGAGATTTCTGAGACAGTAAAATCACAATTTTATTTATATGTCAACCTAATTTAGCAAAATTTGTGTAAGGAATAGAGGTTCAAGTGCTCCTCATTTAATGACCATTTGTTAGTCGAAGTTAGGGCAGCACTGAAGGAGAGGAATTATGACCAGTTCTGGCAGACATGATCATGATTTGGGCACTTGGCAGTCAGCTCACAGTTACGATGGTTGTGATGTCCCGCAGTCATGGGATCATCATTTGTGACCTTTACTACCAGCTTGTGACGAGCAAACAAGAGAAGCTAACAGAGGGTCACAAATGTTGACCACGTGATGTTGTGTCTAATGACCGTGCAAGGTTTGCTTAAATGGCAGCCAGAACTGCTGCAACGGCTATCGTAAGTTAGTGAGGTCACATGATATAATGTTTTATGACTGTGTCGCTTTGTGACCACCGGTCTCAATACTGTATGCAGTGCTGGATCTGAAACAATTGCGATCTCATTACACTTCACCCCCTGAGGTGAGATCGGCTCCCACCTTTATGACCTTCCATAAGAGCCTTATAACTTGGCTCTGCCAGATGACTTGGAGCCCTAACGGGAGTTTCACACTGGAGGCGGTGGATGAATTAAAAGCCAATCTCGCCTCCCCCTTTCCAGCTCCCTCCTTCCCTATCTTGTAACTATGATTTTACTTGGATATTTCCATTTAATTGTATTAGGAATAATGCTGTAAGAGATGGGCAGCAAACAAATTTAATAAATAAATAAATAAATAAAATATCTGTTCATAGCACCTAAAAAAGTATTCTTGACTCACATGGTAGCTGCATAAGTTCACAAGAATGCTCATTTGATGAAGTTGTGTTACAGGGGCAGCAAAAAAAAAAGTAAGAATATGAGGCTTTGCTGCTGCCACCTTCTTAACTCTTCTTTAACTAAAATACATATTTTCCTGAAACCTTGCCGCTACTGTGTGAACTCAGGAAACTGCAGATAGGTAACGTAAAAATGCTGGCACCAGGTCTAAAGCACCTTTGCTTACTCAAGTTCTGAACACTTCATTTCTCTAATAAGGCATATTCTATTTGATCAATAAGTCATGGTAGTTAACTGTAATAGTTATTAGTAATACAAAATCAAAGCTTTTCCAAGAAGGATAGAAAGACAACCTGCATCCCAAAGATGAATTGTAGCCCTTGCTGTAATAAGTGTGTTCATAGAAGTTCAGGAAATACTTGTTCTATTAGCAAATGAATCAACACTTATTCACTGGAAACTGGTTCTCACTGTCCATAAGCCATTTCCTTGCTTGCATCTAACTGCAGCACCAACATACCTTGGGAACTTTTTTTTTTTTTTTTTGCAGTATTTTCATGCCATTACTTTCATCTGTTCTCCAGCCTTGAGTGATCCTTAACTATACTAGTGTTAAAGTGGCATTTTTCCCTTTATCCTGACATAGGTTTTTCCATAGATACCAAGTGATATGATTTATTGACTATTCTATTGGTGGCATATAATTTGATCACTAGGGTTGAAGTAAGTACATATGGGCCATTCTAGACTGGTCTAGGTATGTCTCTTCCTTCTGATCTCTGCACATATACTGTATTCTAAAGGCATTTTGCTTTGGTTATGGGACAGTCCCATCCTTCTGAATCAATATCTTCCCACTATTGCCAACCCTGAATACCAGCCTATCAGCAGTGCCAGTGGGATGATAGGCTAAAGCAGGAAAGAATGAGCTTGCTGCCTCATGGTACAAATCTTCCCTTGCCTGACAGCTATTGCTTAGGCTCCTTTTGAAGACAGCTGTGGTATTCTTCAAGAAGAAGGCTAAATACATGTCCAAAAGGGACCCAAGTATCTGCAGATATCAGCTGATAACAAGTTCCTTCCAACACATCCACGCAAAAGGCTTGTGCAAAACCCAGTTGAATTCTGAGAGATGAAAACACCCTACTTTCATAAAAAATATTTTCTATCTAGTTCTAGTCCACTTTGAGAGTGATTGGTAGATTATTTTCATCTTGACTACAATCATTTAGAGCAGTGTCACGTGACGTGTTGCGACGTTTCGTGACTTTTTTTCCATTGCCGGCAATGGGGTGGGCGCGGTTTTGCTATGATGCATCCGGCCCATGGGCCGGCAGTTTGACACCCCTGATTTAGAGGGAAGGGAGGGGGAAAAGGGCAGGATAATCACCCTGCCTCTATACAAAAATAATAAAGACAGTACAATTTACCTGCCTTGTGCCTGTGGTAGGCATGGGGTTGCTAATGTGGACAGGACTTTTGTCAGTATAGTTTCCTGGCAGCTCAAAGGCTGGGAGATAGCATTAATTTTGCAGTGAGGAAGAAACCTGGGACAAATTTCCACTTTTCTTACAAGCCAGCAGAGCAGCAATTTTGTATATAAAAATGCAGTTTTATGAAGGCACAGTTTACCTGCCCATACCATTTTTGCATTTCAAAGCACTTACAAATCCTTTTCATCTTGCAAGCCTCTTGATGCTTGTTTGTCCACACAGAGGCACATCTGGAATGTTTAAGAAGAGGGCAGTTTAGAATTTGAAAAAAGGTGTGCAAAGAAAAAACATTTGCCTTCTCTTTAAGCCATTCCCCCTCAAAGCTGCTTTTCCTATTGTCAAAGATCTTTAAGGTTTCAAAGAACAAGTTTATGTTTTGCAATGAAAGCCAGTGGTCTAGTGCAGGGGTAGGCAACCTTGGCTCTTTTATGACTCGTGGACTTCAACTCCCAGAATTCCTGAGCCAGCCAGCTCCAATTCTGGGAGTTGAAGTCCACGAGTCATAAAAGAGCCAAGGTTGCCTACCCCTGGTCTAGTGGCTAAGGCACCAAGCTAGAAAACCACAGCTAGGGACTGTGAGTTCTAGTCCTGCCTTACGCATGAAAGTAAGCTGGGCCATTTGGGCCAATCACTCTCAGTCCAACACATCTCACATGTTATTGGGAAAATAGGAGAAGGAAGGAATATTAGGCTATGTTTGCTGCCTTGAGTTATTTATTTTAATAATAATAATAAAAGTGGAATACAAAAAATGATCTTCAGTTAGCTCCTGTAAGATGTACCTGGATACTAAAAGAATAAATAGATGTTTTACTTCCATTTCATCCCAGCTCAGGAGAATGTAAATTACATGATTGATAATTTATTTATCAATTCATGAATAAAGGATGGAAGGGACCAGTTCAGCGACAAGTATTTTAGAAGCTATCAATACAGGACCAAAGAGAACTTAGCTAATGTAACATGCAATAAATATACTAAAATTGAAACAGAATTTATATAACAATAACAACAACATCATCATCATCATCATGTTTGCCTGATACCCAGCGGTGGGATTCAAATATGTGAACAAACGGTTCTCTGTGTGGATGCCGCTTCCGGAAGTCCATTCTAGGTCTGGGCAACAAAAAATTAGCTACCGGTTTTGCCGAAGTCATGCGAACTGGCTAAATCCCACACTGCTGATACCTAATAACTACAGCAATTACATTCCAAAGGTCTTCTGGAATTGTGGTTCAGAATGTACATTGGGGGAGGCAGCATTATGGTAAATGATTAAAAAAAATTAGTGAATCTGATAAAGGGCCTTGAGGATAATGTCTGTTTTTCTTGTCATGTTCCTATTGTTGGAGCTCTTCGGAGGGCCACCATCAAGAAAAGCAAAACAGACTTGCTGAACCCAGAGGAAGCAGATGACCCACTGGCAGACATCTCTTCAGTAGGTAGGTTGGTCAAAAAAGGAGTCAGGGTTCAGGGAGTCCTTGACTTATAACCATTTGTTTAGTGTCCATTCAGAGTTACAATGGCACTGAAACAAGTGACTTATGACGTTTTTCACATGACCATTGCAGCAGCCCTACAGTCACATGATCAAAATTCAGATGTTTGGCAGTTGGTTCATATTTATGATGGTTGCAGTGTTCCGGGGTCTTTTTGCAATCTTCTGACAAGCAAAACTAAACCAGCGTCGCTTAACAACTATGTTACTGACTTAATAATTGCAGTGATTTGTTTAACCACCGTGTCAAGAAAAGTCATAAAATGGGCAAAAGTCACTTAACAGCTGCCTCGCTTAACAACAGAAATTTTGGGCTCAATTGTGGTTGTAATACCAGGACCACTTGTGCTCTTCAACCTTTTCGAATCTGGAAAACCTGGATCAAATTTTGAACCCACATTTTATCTTAACATGCATTTGAGTATCCATTTATGTTTAATTATATATTTGTGATGTGTTAATGTATTGCCATCATACATTGTTGCTCAACTATGGCTAAAGCATATGTCCTGAAATGTCACCCTTTGAAACCAGTGTGTTAGCAAACTGTGCTGTTTTTGTGGGCATAAATATGCAAATGCTGCAGTTTTAGTACTACTTTTTATGAAGGGGACTAATTGCGTTCACTAACATTCTTGCTGAGAAGACGAATAGATAGGGGTTGACTAAATAATGGCAAAATGTAGTATCAGCCCTGCAGATCCATCCTCCAGCAAGCATGCTAGAACTTGCTAGTCCAGAATGGTAAACACTAGGACCTTTAGAAGCAATCAGTCACCTATCTTTCTATCACCTTCCTTCTTGTCCGTGGTGCATTACAGAGAAGATGTGTTCAGAGAGACTTGCTAGTATTTGTTTAAAAAAATCACAGAAGACAAAGCAGGTTCACAATTATTTATTTCAACCATACCAAATAAAACAAGTTCATTAATTTCCACCCTGTAGGCAGGTTATCTCAAATAAGTGGTTTCTCTTATGCTGCTAACTTTTACTTCTTCCTGGTAGGTTCACCTTTTGCTCGAGCCAGCATCAAAAGTGTCACGCTGGAAAATGCTACTTTTTTTCACAAAAAAGAGCGGAGATTGCGTTTCTATATCCGTCGTATTGTCAAAACTCAGGCCTTTTACTGGACAGTCCTCAGTCTGGTAGCTCTCAACACTTTGTGTGTTGCTATAGTACATTACAACCAGCCAGATTGGCTATCTGACTTCCTCTGTAAGTAGCAGAACCATGTACTTCTTTATAGAGTGGATTTATTAGCTGGAGGGGCTTGCAATAATTTAGGCTTTGTCATTTTTACTTAGTAGAAATCAGGATAGCATTTTAATTTGATAAGACAGTAATAATGAACTCTTCCCTTTATTAAATTCTATGATTAATTGAGATTTATATTTAAAAGTAGCCACAATTAAACTTCTTGGGAATAAGTGGATTTCAAACTGAATTTATAGGATAGATTACAGGAACTGAATTTAGGGTTTTTCATGTACTGTGCCATCTAAAAAGGGAGAAAAGATAACCTATAATATGTGTAGCGCCACCCCCATAGGGACTGGTTAAGTCCAGGGCCTCCCGACCTCCCCTCCAAGTGGCCACCAGCCCAAGGAGGCCTCTCATGTTGACGCCAGGGACATCAATTACTACACTCGACTTTACCTCACTATTCTGGTCCTCACACCACTTAGTAATGGTGGTAGGGTCCATTTTGCTCACCTGGCTCATATCCCTATGTGAGACCACCTGCCCCTCTCCTCCAAAGGGGAAGGCCGGACAGGAAATCCCGGATGATCCCCCATGTGTAGCGCCACCCCCGTAGGGACCGCTTAAGTCCAGGCCCTCCTGACCTCCCCTCCAAGTGGCCACCAGCCCAAGGTCTCTCACGTTGGCACCTCTGCCTAACGGCACGTAACACGGTGGTATTCAGTCACGATTGGCAGCCACGCATATGGGGCAGTGATGGTCGCTCTCTCTCGATGGTGACTCATGTGGGATGATGGCAGCTGATCTCAGGCAATAAGAACTTACAGGGAACCTGCTCAGAACGATGGCAGTCAATCTCTGGTGACAGCAACTTGCCTAAAACAATGTTAGCCAGTCTCTGGTGGTAACAACTTGCCCAGGATGATGTTAATCAGCCTTTGATGACAACAACTTGCCTAGAACGATGGTAGTCAATCTCAGGCGCTGGCAGAGGCCTCCCTTGTCCAGTCTCCTCGTCCCTCTCTGATCTCACTCCATGTAATCCCTTTTTATCTCCCCCAGCTGATCCTATAAATAAAAACTCTTACCTCCCACTAAAAGACATATGTCAAACTCTTTCCTAACTCTCCCTCTGCCTAGCTTACTCCAATGAGGGAAAGGAATTAAAACTCCCCAAACTACCCTTTCTCCCTCTCTTCGTCTGGCCTGCCTGCAACAAAAGAGAAAGAAACAATAAAACTTCACCTTTCTCCAGCCCTCATTCTCTCTCTCTCTCTCTCTGCCTGGCCTGCTTCAAACAAACAGCTCCAATCAGCCATTCTCACCCTCTCTCTCTCTCTCTCTACCTAGCCTGCTTCAAGCAAACAGCTCCAGCAAGCTACTCCCACTTTTTCTCTCTCTCTGCCTGGCCTGCTTCAAGCAAACAGCTCCAGCAACTACTCTCACTCTCTCTATTCCTCCCCCTTTCGTCCGTCCTGTAACGAAGCAAAAAAAGCAAACACGAAATCCCCAGCTTCTTACTCTCTTTGATCAGCTGGCTCAGAACGGCAAGCTCCACCAAGCCTTCTCTCTTCCTCCCTTCTATTGGCTTCCTCCTCCTTTTTCTTCCCTCCTCCGAGCCCCGCCCCGCCGCCAGACCCGTGGCAGCTGCCGGAGCTCCTCATCTTCCTGCCAAATCAGCAGGGCTCCTGCGAAGCCTCTCAGCTGGCCCCATTCTCACCCGAACTCCGCTACATATGGAATTGTTTGCCTTGTTGTTTCCTTTTCTAAGAATTATGGTGGTAGTTGCATCAAATTACAATTCCAAGAATTTGTTGCAGGAAACCATGTTACAGTTAAAAGTTTCTTCCGTGTAACTATATTAGTTGATGTTTTTAATTAAAACTCCTCCTTGTATTTCTGTGTATTTAGAGAGGCTGAAGAGATCCCTATATTCTAGAGAAAAGAACTTTAATAATTATTTTCTTGAAGTATGACATCTTTGCTTGAAAAAAGGAAAAGAACCCAATTATTACTAGCACTAATTATGTTACCTAGTTTGGGTAATGAAATGTCTGCAAGAAAACAAGCAAGCTCAGAGAACACCAAGGACTCCTCAAGAACCCAATTATTAAATAAAAATTACTAAGCTGCAGTTCATTCATAATAGTTTAGTATTTTTATTAGGGAGAAATAAAATGGACTGGAATGGCAAGAAGGGTTTTTTACATATTGGAGCTTGTTAGCATTACAGATGGATCTCAGACTAATTGACTACATTAGAGAGAAGTTCAGTTTTAATTCTGCTTCCAGCTGATTGTGAAAAGTAATACACAACAGTATTAAAAGTGGTAGTATAGATATTTTTTTTCTTTGAAGAGACTCTCTTTGTCTGTGTGCAAATATATAGCTAGGTGAGTCTCCATCTGTATAATGGAAATTTACCATATTTCATGAGAAATAGACAATAAAAATATTGGTTTAAAAATTAGAAGTTGCTATACGGTCCCTTTTTAAAAAGCTGTTTCATTTTTGTTCCAAATTGGAGTCATGTCATCATTATCTCTGCATATCAGCAAACATTTTTAAAATATAAATACGAAAAAGAAATCCAGAATTACTATGATGTAGCAAAACTGTAATCTGAGAGATTTTTCATGGTGTCAATTAGCTAACTTTGTTCTCTGGGAGACAGTTGTCTTGTAATTTACTTTCTTGAATCTACAAAGGTAATACGATATATTGACATGTTTAAGTTAGAGAAGGCTAATAGAATCCATTCGAATGTAGGAAGATTGGAATTCCTATTTAGTCAGACATAAGGATTTTTTGACAGGTAGAAAGAAGTTTTGTGGATGGAAAACTATAACTGACTTTTTCCCCTCTTCCTCCTCTGTTTGTTTCAGACTATGCAGAATTCATTTTCTTAGGGCTCTTTATGTCCGAAATGTTTATAAAAATGTATGGGCTTGGAACGCGGCCTTACTTTCATTCATCTTTCAACTGCTTTGATTGTGCTGTAAGTTTTTTCAGAATGTTAGCATTTTTGCTATTGTATGTACAACTATCAGACTGCAACTATTCTAGTGGATAATTTGGTGTATATTCTTCCTACTTACAGTGAAGATACATTAGCTCTATAATTAGCTAGCACCCAAATGTGAATAACTTTAGAGCAGAAATTTCATTTCCACAGGAAGTCCAAACCTAACTTACTACATAACAAAAGACCAGGAAATAATCTCCTATCAGACCTCATAAGCCAAAATACTTGCTTTGTATTTTTTTTTCAATCAACCTGTTACTTGTATTATAGAAATATAATTCACTCATTGATGTAACTTATGGTTCTTAGGCTGACAGGAGTTTGTATCATGCAATTATAGTGTAGTTACATATTGGATGTTCTCTTACACTTTAGCTAGTTTTGTTCATTCTTGAAAATGCAAGCCTTTGAAAGCAAATAGGGTGAAAAACAAGTCTATAGTGACTTCCAATGTTATAATTACAGTACTCTAAGTTAAGTTTTGAACTTTTCTAAATCTAATTCTGAAGAAAGCAAATCCAATGCTACTTCCTAATACTGCCCCAAATATTTGCAGTTGCAGTATATTTATGTGTTAGAGTTTTGAGATTAGCAAAACTCTCTTGGATTTTTTCTTAGTGTTCCAAAGAATGATTGAAATAGGTCAACAGGAACATTGCTGTGATACATTTCAGGATGGGAACTTTATATTCTATTATTTAAACCTTGTCAAATACAGGAATTCATGACTTCCATCAGGTTGTCAGAAGTTGAAGATATCTAAGGTTTTGTTACATTAAAAAAATTCCCAGAATCAAATTTTTTACTAGAGTCTTAGTACTGCTTATGATACTTCTAGGATGCATAGTTGTTATCTTCAGGACATTTGATCTATTCTCTCTTCAAGAGCAATTACTTTAGAACATCCAAACAAGGTTGACTTGTCTGCTGAGTGACAGGCTCATTATGAATCAGGGCTTAATTGGTTTCTATTCATATGCTATTTTATCTGGAAGCTAAGGCTTCTACGACTGGAGAGGGAGGAGATAGCAGGGGCATTGTACAATCAGAAATACAGAATAACAGAGTTGGAAGGGACCTTGGAGGTCTTCTAGTCCAACTCTCTGCTCAGGCAGGAGACCCTAGACCACTTCAGATAAATAGACCAGCCAGGCCCTGATTCTACCAAGAATGTGGAAAGCAGCACTCAGAAGGACACGGGTTGCCAACACCTCCTTCAGGGAAGGAGCGATTGCAGCCCCCCCCCGAAACTGGAGACCAATGGATGGAAGCCCCCTTCCCCATCCTGCCACCCGCAGAGCGGAGGAGCCACAGTGCCCCTCAAATCAAATCCCTCTTCCTTGTATAGGAATAGGGCTTGGTCCTGAAGTTTTGTCCATTAGTGCTGCAGTTGCTCCTGTTTGGAAGTTATGTTGGACAAGTAGAAAACAGCCATAGATAACAGCCACTGTATCAGCCATCAAAGCATTCCCCATGCAATCAGAGCATTGCTTGCAACAGTTAAGTAGACTAGACAGATTTAATGTATGCTTCCTTTAGCTATCAATAAAGAAAGGCAGAAATTGATTCTAGCCCCATCTTTTCCTTATCACACTATGTTATTGACTAGAAAATAAAAAAGAAGAAAAAACAGATTAACTGCATAAAGTCCCCAAACCCAATATGAAGGTACGGTGGTGCTCCAGCAATAGTCCAGCAAAAAGGCAAGGGAGTGTTATGGAATAAAGAAGCTGCCATTGGTGGTAGCTGTTGCCAGTGAAAAAGCTTCTTGTTCCGACAGTGAAACTACAGAACGGCATTCTCAACAGTTGAGAAAGTGTAATCAAATCTGTCACCAAAATGAGATGGAATTTATCAGTTTAAGGACTGTTTAATTCCAGGAACCTCTAAAATGGCTTAGGAGAAGACTTTCCTCCTGCTTTTGAAACAGCACTGCATCTCTTTGTCTCTATCATTTCATTTTTAAGCAACTAAAATAATTTTCTTGTGCTTTCACTGTGGAAACAAGAAGCAAAACCAGACATTTTCTTACTATGTATTTCTGTTCCCCCATCGTGCTTGTGGATTCCAAAGGGTCTCCCTGGGTGGGTAGTAATCCCCTTAAGGATTCTGCCTGCATTACACATGAAGAGCTGGCTCATTGTCCACTTTTTCCTATGGATGCTAAGTTGCTCTAAGCAATAACTTGGCATAGTTAAGTTTTCTTTGTTGCTTCATGGGTTTTAGGAATTGTTTATAATCCAATATATTCAGGAGAGTTGGATAGTTCCTCCTTAAAAAGGCAATACACACTCCAGAATAGTACATTGTATTATATGTAACAGCTTCAATAAAAAAATACCATATTTCAGTTTAATCATTCATAAATCTATGTCTGTAAGCAATTCATTCATTCATTTACAATTCATTGTAAATAATACCAGCTCTTCAATCCACAGAGAGCTGAGGCCTTAGATAACTTATCTTAACAATAAGAAAGCATAAAACTAACCTCTTAAGAATTAGATGGCTCACAAAAACCATTTGCATTGTCCAGCCATATAGTTCAAAAGAATATGAATAGAAACCTTCTTTAAAAGCTTAATTAAAGTTAAGGAATGCTTTTGATGAAAACAAAGACAGAAAGTCAATGTAAATAAATCACCATTTTCTAGGGTATAACTATATTTTAGAAAATCACAGCGTGGTTCCTTTACCTTCAAATGTTTTCCCAAAGCATAAGAAGTTATCTTATTTTACATCGGTCTGCTTGGCCCTCTAACCCAATACTAACAAATGTGACTGGCAATACTATACAACTTAATTAGAGTTCCCAGGGACCGGTCTCAGCTAGTGGTCTCTCACTGAATTAGGCTCTCTAGCTGTTTTTGTTTTCATACTTACGTCCAATTATACCTCTGCATATCTTGTATAGCTACATAATGCAAGTCCCAAAACTTGTTGACTTGCCTTGATTTTTGGCAGGTTATCATTGGGAGCATCTTTGAGGTCATTTGGGCTGCAATAAAGCCTGGCACCTCCTTTGGGATAAGCGTCTTACGAGCTCTCAGGTTACTGCGTATTTTCAAAGTCACAAAGTAAGTGGGCTTTCAGTCAATACATCAGAAATGCATATAGTGAGTTAGTCTGTGAGTGTGCTTTTTTTTTTTTAAAATGTAGAGTGAAAGCAAGGATGTCAGCATAGGCTAGAGTTTATAACAACTTTATCAAATGAAAATAGTTTGAGGATTAATATTCAGTTAGCCTGTTTTGCAAGAGAAAAGACTTCGTTTGGCGGATCAATTGTTAGACTAGACTAGAAGAGGGAAACCTAGGATCAAATCTGCATAAATGCTCTTGAATCAATATCCATCTTCCTGTCAAGGTGCCACTGAGACAGATCTTAAGACAATGTTTCTCTCTCCGTCTTTGGCAGGATATTGTGAAGATGTAATAATAAAAGAAAATCTTACACTACAAATATCTTTGAGCTAATAGAAAGAATAAAGCTATAGTAAATATACAGTTTGCCAACACTTAAAACAAGATGAGCTGATGATTTATTAGAAAAGAAATGTAACTTTCTTTTAAAAAAAACTATGAAATGAGTTGATAAAATGTATTTGGAAATATGCCAAGAAAATACTTTATTATTCAGTGGATTATCAGTATTGTCTGCATTAGCTTAAATTGCAGGCCTGAAAGGGCTTTCCATTTTTTTGGTGTGATTCTGATTAATATACATAGTTCATATGTGGATTTTTTTTGGCAGGTACTGGGCTTCCCTACGAAACCTAGTTGTATCTCTGCTGAACTCCATGAAGTCCATCATCAGCCTTCTTTTCCTCCTTTTCCTCTTCATAGTCGTTTTTGCCCTTTTGGGAATGCAACTCTTTGGGGGCCAGTGAGTAATGGGAAATTGTGGTGAGGTGGGGACCTTCCCTAATATGTGCTTTGTGTGAATATCTGAGCCAGGTTCGAATGTCACAGTATCATTTTGCTGACCCATAAGTTTATAAGTTTATCAGAGGGAAAACAACAACTGTGCTAATGAACAGCCTTTTCTCTTCCATTTGTCCTAGTTTGTGCTGATATCATGAATTGTTGACTACTTCCCATGAAGTCTAAGCCAAAAATCTTAATTACGTATTCTGCTTTCTAAGTACTATTCCAAACACAATGTTCTGAATCATATTTCTTAGGAACTGATTTAATAAAGATTGGAGCTGAGCCCATAAAGGGAGAGATGGAACCACAAAGACATAAGGCTTTT
Organism: Azemiops feae; assembly: GCA_023970755.1. NCBI lineage: Eukaryota > Metazoa > Chordata > Lepidosauria > Squamata > Viperidae > Azemiops > Azemiops feae. The sequence continues at coordinate 2,945,338 of JALGBA010004283.1, forward strand.
TATATCCCAATAATCTATGATTACTCCAATTAAGTATCTTTACACACTGGAAGTACCTAAGTGTGAGCGAAAGATTTTTTAATGTAGAGGAAAGTGGTATTTTTACAAACATAAGATAGCTAGGATCTTTGCCTGCTTCCTAAAATTCTTGTGCTCAGGAACTTTTATGCTGCAGACATTGCATGCAAAAACAATGAATGCTTGTTTATCTCAATTTTTCTTCCCCCTCCCAAATGCTTAAACCTATACTTACTATCCATGCCTATAATGATATTTCAATTAGACTTGGATATAATCGCTTTCCTTTTTTCGCCCCTTCCTCACACAGTCATGCAGTAATGCAGATGAATGCATAGAATGTGGAATACATTTGACTATAGTGGCATCCTCTAAAACAGGGGTGTCAAACTGCTGGCCCACGGGCCGGATGCATCATAGCGAAACCGCGCTCACCCCATTGCCGGCAATGGCAAAAAAGTCGCAATATGTCGTGACACATCACATGACGTTGCGAGTTTGACACCCCTGCTCTAAAACAAACAACATGGTACCCAAAGGAGAAAATCCTGCAAGCACCTTTCCTCCTCCCTAGTAGTAAAAGCGCAAAAATACATTCATTTGTACCCTGTTATAATATCCAAATCAGCTGCTTGAGAACATTGCCTGATTCCATCTTATGATAGCCTGGGCTTTCCTATGCTCCATCTCCATACATCAATTTGCACTGGAGGATGGAATCAGGTATAGGCCTGAGTGGTCTAGGAACAGAAGAATAAAAATAATGTAATATCTGTGATTACAATTTGTTTTTATCAAATTAATTCCCCTGTAAAGGTTCAATTTTGATGATGGAACCCCGCCAACCAATTTTGACACTTTTCCAGCAGCAATAATGACGGTATTTCAGGTAAGAAGGGGGATGGGAAAGCTGTTTTCTCTGACTTGTTGGGTTTTTTGTTTTTGGTACAAATCTTATACATGAGCCAGATATACTCCACAGAAGTTCAGATAGCAGTTTTTCATTTCCTTTTCTTGTAGTTTCCATAGATTCTCCCCTGATTTAAATGAGATAGAGAGATATAGTTGCAAAAGGACAACTAGAAACATTATTCAAAAAAATTGGCAGCTAAATTTTGGAATGACTGCTGCTTTGGGGAGGAGATCAGCAGCAGCTGCTGGTGCAATGTTTTATTATTGTACCTTGCTTTTTATGTTTTGCATTGTAGTTGCATACTGTAACTAAAATAACCCCATAGAACTGGGCTAACCGTTCTGAAAGAAATAGTGTGTATTATCACTTCAGTCTGTTTTGATTATCTTTTAAGTTTTTATAGATAGATACAGAAATCAGTACTGTACATAGTACACATAGGGTAATATATCACACACATTTACTGTATGTGAGAAAAGCTGTTTTAAACTTGAGCTTTATTATGATACAAACATCATTCTTTAGCCATTGCGTTTACCATCTTAACTTCTAGGGAGAACCGTGGGCAATGATGGGCACGCCTTTGTATGCCCATGTAAGACTCTGCTGTGTGAGTTGCATTGGTTGTTAGTTTGCTTCCAGGTGCAATTCTAGATGTTGGTTGCTACTTGATAGTCCTACAGGAGGTTTAGTTACATAAGGGACTGCCTGTCTTCCATATTGTTTTGGAATGTAGCCCAGATTTCCAGGAGGGAGGGTGTGCATTCCAGAGGAGCAAAAGACAGTGAAGTTTAGACAGCTCCTCCCTAGTAGTTCTCAGAGTACCTATTTCATAGTGGAAGTAGTCTGCTATAATTTGTTCTATAAGTTTGTGTTCTATAAGTGAGGAACAATAAAGATACTACTTGGAGAACCTCAATGTGTCTTTCTTGGGTTTTGGTTTCTGATTCATATCATCTGCCCAACCAATTTGATCCTACATGGGTTGGCATGTTCTGGATTCCTTCAGTTAAACAATACCACGTCTCTGGATTACAGAAGTGCACCTTCTCTGTAGCAGCAACCCCCCCCCTTTTTTTTTTTGGCATGAGGTCGCCACTGAGATTCAAATGGCTTCTATCCTATTAGTGTTTCAAAATGTCTTGAAGAATTGGCTCTCCACCCAGGACTTTCGCTAGTGTGATTTAAATGCCTTTTTCCTTCTTTGTTCTTATCTGGATTATTTCTACCATCCTTACTCTTTTTTGTTTTGTGTTGTTTTCTTGTTTTAAATATTTTTTTAACGATTTGTAAACCACCCGGAGTTGCTGGGAAGGAGCTAGCATATAAATTTAATAAATTATTATTAAATGTTCTTTATTACATTCATTTTAGTTTGCATCACTTGAGTTATATACTTTATGGCTGGATTGGTTTAATTTCCTTAAGGCTGTAGAAAAAAGCATGCTATACAGTAAGAAAAAAAGGAGACATACGATGACATCAAGCCCTAATTCCTGCTCAGAATCTGTTTAGGATTGGGACACATTCTAAATATTGTAACACAGATAAGGAATTGGCATTATAACAAAGGAAATTGAAAGGCATTTGGTAGTAACATTCAAAAATATAATGACTGGGCTAAAATAAATATAATATGATTTATAGGATCTTTATGCTATCCCAATCATAGAACTTGCATATATTACATAAAGCATAACATTACAAATCATAGAAGAATAAAAAGGGAGGGAAACACCTAGCTGCTAACTTTGTCAATAACCACCTCAGATTTTTTACATTGGAGTCAAAGTTTGAGGCAGCCACAGAGAAGGCAAGTTTCCCAGGGACTTAATATAAGCAACATGTATTCACAGCTCAAACATGCAGGACATGTATTATCACTTGTTAATATTAGTTATTCAGTTTTGATGCAGTGTGATTCCAACCAACTCTGGGCAGCTCACCAAAATAAAAACAACATAAAAACAAATTACAATAAAATAAACTGGAATGAATTACCGGAAATAACTACAAAATAATTACAAAAAGGCAATCCAGACTACGTATCAAAAACATCACAGACAGGGGATTCCCATCCACCTGAGTCCAAGGCCTGGGAGAATAGGCAGGTGCTACTTAGAGCAGGTGAGCCCACAGATATTCAGAACCTGTACTGCGTAGGGCTGTACTGGTGATAACACTTTGAGTTGTATCCGGAAGTAGTATAGCAACCAAAGGAGAGGTTAGTTTTCCTCTCATCAGCTGGTCTGTTTGAACTGACGGAAGTATTCTTCAAAGGCAACAAGAAATAGAGTGCATTGCAATAGCCAGGTATATGGTGATGAGGGCATAGTGGCGGTAGCTGAGCAGAAGCCTCCAAAAACCTGGTGCACTAATCAAGGCAAATGTTTTCCTTGCCATGATCTCTACGTTGTTCCAATAGGAGCCAGGAGTCCATGGGAATCTGTGGATCATGGACCCGCTCCTTCAAGGGCCAGAGCCAAAGCTGGAGCTTCTATAAGAAGCCAAATTATTTGTGAAGAATCAGACACTGTTTTTTGCAGATTTGCAACTTGAACCTCTTTCAACCTAACCAGTTCCTTGCAAGTTCCAGAATCTAAGGCAGGATGGCTACAGCACCTTCTATTCAGTTCAGGTATATCAGAATACTGATGATATCTTATCACTATCAGCAGATGATCTTTTCCAGAAGTTTCACACAATTGTTAAATAAGAGGGTGAGAAATGTGAGAAAACTAAATAGCCAGGATTTTGAAGTATTTTCCCCCATCACCCTTGACTGGAACTGCCTACTTAGGCTTTTGCCTGATGCCTAGGTTATAGCAAAGATTCAGAAAATCCAGTTACTGGAACTCTATAGCTTTATCTTAAACCTTCCTCTGAAAGGGAAGACTAGAGATAGGTAGAAATTGTCTAGTATTACCAAATACAATATTACGTTTAAATTCTGGTCTTCTTTGCATGTAATATCATGATGTCAATTGAATTCCCCAATTGATTAATAGTAAATCCACTTTGCAATTTTATAAATACTAAGCAATTTGACTGGGGTTGGAGTAATCAATTGACTTTTTCAGATTCTGACTGGTGAAGACTGGAATGAAGTGATGTATCATGGTATCCAATCTCAGGGCGGTGTTGATAAAGGAATGATGTTCTCAATCTATTTCATAGTCCTGACCTTGTTTGGTAACTGTATCCTTTTACAAAGAAATATATTATTATCTTATTTTAGAGATTATATTGTGAATTATGCATGGAACGCACTGACCGGTGGATTACTACAGTATAAAATAGGTGATTCTTCTATCTTAATGATGTGTTGCACAGCTAGAGAAATATTCCTTCTTCAAATCAATGAGAGAATGCTGCTCCTTTTTAAGTAGTACAACTAAAGGAATGCAGCTTCTTTTTAAACATGTCATCAATGCTCAAGATTCAAAGATAGGAGTTCAGCTAGTTATTCATTTCATTTAATTTGTGAAAAAGAAAGGCCATCACAAGCAGTCAAGCACTCTTACTAAAACATGACTTCTAAGTCATTCAGAGCACTCTTTGAGAGCTTTATGGGGGGGGAATCTGACAGTTAAATAACTATTCCTTTTGAGTAATTAAATTCAATGAACTCTGGGCAATCTTTGGGGGAAAGGCCTACAAGCAAATTGAAGGTATTGAATTTATTTTCTAAAATAAACTTAAATTAGATCATGAACAGTTTCTAATATTACCTTAACTCTCAACATTTAGACACTTTGCTCAATGTGTTCTTGGCTATTGCTGTGGATAATTTGGCCAATGCACAAGAGCTCACCAAGGTAAAGTTGTTTCTCTAGCAATGGACAAGAGATTGTGGAATGCATTTACTAAATGTGATTACTGAAGTGGAGGAAAGAATCATTACTCCATCCATTGAACAGCTATAAATCAGTGATTTTCCATTCAAAGCTAGCATTGTCATGTTGGATGATGACACCAAGTAGTACATATACGTCTATGTCCAATCAAATTTAACCTCTATCTGATTGTTCTCCATGAATCAAATGTGTATTTCTAGATGCATGGAATTGTAGGGCTGCTGAATTGACATCCACACTCTTCAAGAGACACATGGATTTTGTAATCCAGTATTAATTGCTGCTGTCCAAAAGTTGGTAATTTTTTCAGAGCATGGGCACCATCATTTGGTATCAAATAATGGCACCTCCCCACCTTTGTTATCACTCAAGACCCACAAGATCTTACAAAGTCTCATGTAAGAATGCTAAAACCTTGTGAGATTTCATGCAAAATTTCGGCATACTCACATTCTGTCACGAGAGATTGCTCAAACCTTCCAAGATTTAATGATCTCATGGGTATCTGCTTTTTTTTAAATGTAATTTTAATTTAAAGATTACATTGTGAAAGATGACCTAGAACACGGGGTCTTTTATTGCTAAGCTCTGGCATAAATTACATGATACAAATGAGCAAATCTTTGTGCTTGGTGATTCTGTTTTATGAAGGTCTAAGTTCTCACTTTCAGTTTAGCTTCACACTAGTGAAGGTTTAGCTCTTGTCTGAATATGCTGCTCTGAAAAAATATCTAAAGCTATCCATGAGTTCCTTCCATCCTTTTAGCCCAAAAAATAGGTCAACACAATGTAAGCTTTACTGTGCCTCAGCCACGAGGCTGGGAAGCTGTGCTGTTGTTACAAATTTAATGTGGGACAATTTCAAGGCAGCAATTACTGGAGAAGAAGAGGAAAAAAAAACCTTTAACAGCAAACAATATCTGGCTGCCTCCACAGCAGGCTAGCAGCGAAATACAAGTGATGTCATAAGGAGATATTCCTGAAAAATAATCAGCAAGCCATTTTTGTGCTGCAGTAAGCAGAACATGAAGACAAATTCAAACTTTTAAATATTTAAACTTTACATTTGTTAATGCCAGAAAGGTTTTGGGCTTCTGTGCCTCTCTCTTTTATAAATACTTCGATCTGTTCTTATTCTGCATCGGTCCTACTATTTCTATAGCGTATACTGGTGATCATAGGAGAAATAGAGTCACTTCATTGAATTGTAAAAGTACATTATTAAGAGGGCTCTTGGCCTTATCTTATGAACAGCATGTGGCCACTTATATTCAAAGCAATAGATACAGCATGAAACAGAAGAATGGGTCTCGGCTTCAGTGGGAAAGGTGAGGGCAACTAGCAGATCCTCTCTAAATATATGGCCTTTGCAGGATGAACAAGAAGAAGAAGAAGCAGCTAACCAGAAACTTGCCCTCCAGAAGGCGAAGGAAGTAGCAGAAGTGAGTCCTCTTTCTGCGGCCAACATGTCAATAGCAGTGTAAGTGCTATATTGATGGATCTCTGTCCAGTGTTGCCCTGCGTTTTCTGCAAAGCAAGGCAGATTAATGCCCATTCCTGGATCTTGGTGAATGATCTCCAGTGAAATAATATACTTGAGGGTCTGTTCAATGGTGGGGACAGCTTATGGAGGAAAATCATTCCTAATCTTGGTCTTTCGTAATATATGTAGAAGTGTGGGGTACATAGGGAGCATTGAGGCAGGAAAATAAGCTGCATCCCAAATTATTTCTATCTTCCCATGACAGCAGGCAGTACAAGGTAAGAATGAGGACACGTGCCTAATTATGAGTTTCTTAAACACAGACAGAAAGATTCTCTGTTACATCTCAGAAAGAGATTAATATAATATTGAACATGGTTGTATATATCTGGATTCATGTGCAGTTTTCCTGGAGGTCAGGAGCAATTCATAAACCAAGTATTTTTTCTGGCCCTGCACGGTGCTTCCGGTCATACCAATAAAATATCCAACTGAAAAGTTGTGTTATGTATCTTCTGGAACGTCAGACTTTGGTGATCAGCATAATAACGTTAAAAATGATAAGAATGCCAAATCCAATCTAAACATCTCGTTGACACTGTTACCAATGTCAATTGCAATTACAATCACCAACATTGGTATTTATGGATGTACAACCTTTTGGGATCGAGAATTGCATTTATGTCATGTAAAATGTGTCAGAGGTTACATGCGTGCAGGAAAAAGCAAAACAAACTGTGTCTCAAATTAAAAATCATTTATTTAGAAAATTCTTACCATTTTTACGTAAGTTGCTTTCATCTGCCCACTCTTTCCCATTAATTTATCAAATTTACAAAAACTAAGCAGCAGACCAAAAGGGGATACAATTGCTCAAATATTTTTGGCCATAAAAGCCTAATTCACAGATGGTTACATATGCCATCTTCTTCTGGCTTACATTGTTTCTAAGAAGGTATAAACTGGATGTTCTGAAAAAAAAATATTGATTGAGTACAGATGACACAGTAGTATAGTACCACAGCAAGAATACTAGACCTCCTTGAGAATCTGATTCTGAATACTTCAGGATATCTTTTCTTAACCTGAAAGCCCTTCATATGTATTGATTTCAACTCTCAGTTCATAACCATAGCTAAGCTATTGCAAAAAGAACATTTTAAGAATCTATCCTTTTTCCCCCATAGTAAAGAGCAGCAAAAGAATCAAAAAGGCAGCAAATCAGTTTGGGAACAGCGGACAACTGAAATGCGGAAACAGAATTTGCTGGCAAGTAGAGAGGCCCTATACAATGAGATGGATCCTGAGGATCATTGGAAAGTTACATACGCCCGACAAATGCGTCCAGATATGAAAACTCACTTAGACAGACCACTGGTGGTAGATCCTCAAGAAAATCGGAATAACAACACCAACAAGACACGTCCCAGTGAGCCACCCCTGAATCCCCACTTTGGGCAGCAACGGTCTGTGGAATTCCTACGAAAACCACCCCGTTACCATGCACATTCACGAGAACCCCACCTGTATGAGCGTCCCGACTCAGGAAGCTTTGAGCCTCGACACCCAAGGAGCAATAGCAAGGAAAATGACTTTAATCAAGAAAGTAGATGTCATGATATTGATTATCCCAGCAAGGAGCATAGCGTCATTCCAGAGCAGGGTTATCATGGTGACTGTGCCTCAGAGCGCATCAAAAATTTAGATCCCCACCGCTGGCGCCAAAGTAGCAAAGAAAGTCAGAGTGGATCACCTCGTACGGTAGATGGTGAACGGGAGCACCGGCGGCATAGAGCACACCGCCGAATACCAGATGAAGGAAGTGGTGAACAGAGTGGCAGAGTTGAGCGTCGCCCTCGGCATCGTGAGGGGAGCAGGCCTGTACGAACTGACATGGGTGGGGAACATCCTGATGGAGAAAGACGCCGACGACACCGGCATGCTGGACAGTCCACTTATGAAGTTGATGGCAAGGAACGTCGACACCGGCGTAGGAAGTGAGTAAGAACAGAACTGAAATACAATCATTTGGGGTCTTCTGAAATGATGCCAAATCATTTCCTTACAATTACTTTAGAATACCAACTCACTTAAATTCTTATAAAAAGTTAAATAATTATTTTGAGATTTAGGGAGAAGTTTTTATTTGAATGAAATTACTTAGTCAAATTTCCCAAATGAGAACTGATCAGAATCTTAAAGAGATAAAGCTCCTTTGATGATAAATGCATTGCTAGTTAGAACAATGGTCTCCAACCTTTCCAGGTCCGTGAACGGGTAGTGGTGATGGCAGGGGGGGGGGGTAGAGGGGATGGTTTTGCGTGCGCACAAGACGCTTTTCATGGGCTGGTTCCCAGCCTCAACCCCAACCCTTGAGTTAGAACATCTGATTTTGCAATAGAGAATATATAATTTGCACACAAATGCACGCATGATAGTATTTCATCAATTGCCCTTTAGTGTTTATATACATTTGGATTATTGTATAGTCAGTATTTCCACATGCATGGAATTTCAATGAATCTATAAAGGAGCATAGAGATAATATGGCTGTGCAAAATGTTTAGGAGGGACTGGGAAATGGACCATGGATGAAGAAAATAGCAATAACATTTCGGCTTATTACTGCCCCATAGTGCTTTACAGCACACTCTGGGTGGCTTACAATGTAGAAGCATTATTTGCATATTTCCCCCAACAATCTGGGTCATAAAATGCAGGTTTAGCAATAAAAAGTGTTCATGTAAAGCTTCTTCCAGGTATTGGTTTGGAGTGTGGTGAGACTAAGAACAATCTGATGCTTTTAAATATTACATGTTGCCATATTAGTTGTATTTCTATGACATTTAAGAAATAATATGTTGCTAACTTTTTACATGTTTTAATATGCTATAGAGAAAACCAAGGACCTGGTCATCCACCAGGACCAAACCTATCTACCACAAGGCCAATTCAGCAAGATATGGGACGTTTAGAACCTCCAGTATCTGAGGATATTGACAACATGAAGAACAATAAATTGGCAACCAATGAAACCTCAAACTCACATCTCATCAGTCATTCTCAGAATGATCCTATCAAAGGAGGAAACCACTCAAATTCCACATCACACTGCACATCCCAAAATCAACCTATTCCTTTGGACCAACCATTTCTCAACTCTCAGAATTCTACCAGTCGCCAAACCCCCAATAACCCTGCCAATCCAGCCAGTCCTGGAGCTCCTAAAAATCCAGAGAACAGCCTTATTGTCACTAATCCCACAACCCAAAACAATCCACCCAAAACTGCCAAGAAATCAGAATACACAGCAGTGGAGATTCCACCTGCCTTCCCACCTCCAATCAATAATGCTATAATGCAAGGTGAGCACTAAGTGTACTTGATCAGTAGACTTAAAACCAGGTGACATAGACTTCAGGCAGAAAAGTTAGAGTCATATGCATTTGATCCTGTGAATTAAGAGAGCATATGGGAACAGTTCAGTGTGGGTATGAGAGAGGAAGTATATTAAAAGCACAGCGAATATTAATACTATAATTTGGGTACTAGTAAAGATGTCTTTGTATGTTTCACTGAATGGTATGTTTTTATATTTCTCGAGAACATGTTTGAATGGACATTTTGAGTATATAAGTTGATCTCTGCATTATTTTTTTATTTGCATCTCCACAACTCTGTGTTGTACTTTACATGTTCTAACCAGTCAATAAGAATGCTAATCCAGAGCCTCTGCCAAAGAAAGAGGAAGAGAAAAAAGAGGAAGATGATGATGAGGGAGGTGAAGATGGCCCCAAGCCTATGCCACCATACAGTTCTATGTTCATCCTCTCAACCACTAATCCGTAAGTTACTATACTGAACTGAAAGCAAATGGACTTTGTAAATCAGAAACGGATATCTAGAAATCTGATACCATTGTTGAAGTGCTGAGCAACTGGTCCTTTAAATCATGAGCCAGCCTTATACCCAACAAGTGCCTAGAGATAGTCGCCTGACTCCTGAGAGCCAATGAAAGAAAAGAAGGGGGTTCTGTCAAGGTTCCTCATGAAGAATTTTGGGGTTTTTTTGTGTGAGGGTGTTGACAGAGGTCCTAGATGAGGGAGTCACCTCCGGCTAGGTTGAAAGATATTTTGTTATAGTTACAAATGCATTAGGGATTTTTACATTTAAACCATATGTATATAAACGTATTTTCTTTGGGTATAGTTAATCAAGTTTATTTTTTGTTTCAATCCTGAAATTAACTGGTTGCCTTCTATCACCTGCCTTAGCCTGGCTGAGTTATTGATTCCCAAAATTTGTGTTTTGGTTTCCCTTTTTTAATTTAGCCACATCCAGGGTGGAATGAGGATTTCTGCTTCAATTCCCCCTGTCCCCCAATTCCCCAGAGAGCTAGTGGAGAAAGAAAAAACTGGTTTATTCAGACTTAATTTTGGTTATGATTATATTTTCTTGGAAAAAATAAAGGACAGATCTGAAAAGGGGGCAAATCTGAAAGAGGTTCATAAGGATAAAAAAAGTAATTGTTTATGATTAAAACTTTGCTTTACAAAAGAAAAATCAATTTGATTAAAATTGTTTATGTGGAATACTTGATTCAACAGGCTATGGTGTGATTTGATTTTTTTTTTAAAATAATTCTGATATAAATTAGATTGTCAAAAGGTGAGCTGGGTTCAAGCTTGTCAGCTTGTATTGGGAATGAGACACAATTTATGTGAGTAATCTAAAATCGGTTTCAAAAACATCCAGTGGTTTAGTTTATGTGATAGTAACTAACAAACATATATATGCTACCTTGATTGCTTTCCAAATTTAGTGTGTGGTGTTGATGGTCCCAGTCTTTTTATCTGACACATTGAGAGAAAGCTACATGTCTGCTTCACACATGATACTCCCTAATGCATCTTTGCCTATTTGTGCTAGTTTTCGGCGCCTCTGTCATTACATTGTCAATCTGCGCTACTTTGAGATCTGCATTCTGATGGTGATTGCCATGAGCAGCATTGCATTGGCTGCTGAAGATCCTGTACAGCCAAGTGCTCCTCGTAACAATGTAAGTCCTTCTTTGTCTCTATTGGTGCAGGGTACATAAATTACAGCTCCTGTTCTCCTATTTCCGAGCCATGGGATACTAAAATTAATAGAGTATTAGTAGTCCTAAAATATGCAGGAGGTGAGAGCGGGCAAAGTATATTTTTAAATATTTTCAGCAAGGTGCAGTCTCCACCAAAAATAAATCTTCTTAAGGAATTAAAGATATTTGTTTAGACTTTCCTCAATACTGATTGACCCTCAGCAGTTTATTTCAAATTTGTGTTTGCTGATACTGACCCAGATTGAAGTTGGACAGTATCCCAATAAGACACCTTCTTGCATAGGAGTCTTACCGAAAAAGCAAACAAGATGTGGTGAGATAAAGAGGTCTTTTAATTTCTTAGTTTCTTTATTCCTTTGGGGTGGGGTGGGGTGGAAATCAACTTCATTTCTGTATTTGATATAGCAATACTGTGTATATGAAGTCATGTTTATCACATAACATGCAACCAATCCATTGCTGCTTGTAGACAAGAATCATGATCACGTAGCAGCTTATTAAGATCAAATGCTTCTGACCAATTAACTTGGATTCTGTAATTTTGTATTTCTAGATAGATCACAGATCGAAGATTATTACTTTGGCTCAGTGGTGGGATTCAAATATGTAACCTGTGTGGATGCCACTTCTGGAAGTCCATTCTGGGCCTGGGCAACAAAAAATTAGCTACTGGTTCTGCCAAAGTGGTGCGAACCGGCTGAATCCCACCACTGCTTTGGCTTTGTAATAACTTCACTGTGCAGTGTAAATTTTGATCACTCAGAGGTAGGGTTCAAATGAGTTAATTACAGCTACAACTGAAAATCATATCACATGTTCTTTTCTAGTTATATTTGTGCAAATTTTTGGTAAAATAAAATGGATAGAATAACTTGCCAGTGTAATTTATATCAGTGTTAAAATACAATTTTCTCAAGCCCTTCTCAGTTAAGTGATGTTTAATTTTTACAGTGGGTACTTTTGATTCTTTCTCATGTATTTTCTAAGACTTACTTCATACAGGGTTATATTTAAATGCCGAATGTATATCCTAGATTTTTGAGAATATTCCTTGAATGCAAATTAGGCTGAAATTGTTTAATTCTATACTTGTTAGAATGCATTCTGTAAAAGCTTGAATTCTTTTCTCTTGCTCAAAAATCGTGCTTCTATTTAAATGGACTAAAGGGAGAGAAAGCAATAAATCAGAGCCTGGCTTCTGAGCTTCTTACACTGCATTTCTTTTTCAAGAACTTCTGAAAAGGTCTTGTGAGGTTTCCTTGAGGAAACAGTAATGAATTAATTAGCACAGTATCTCGGGGGGGGGGGGATGGGCAGGAAGCAGACTTTCTGCATTAGACAACAATAAGAAATCATTATGTCGGCATGTGGAAAAACCTCAAACATCCAAGAGCTGTACACCAACTGAAAACAAGGGTAACCAGAGGAAGTCTAAGCAGCAGTGACATTATTACAAATGGAGATTATTCATCTCCCAGGAAAGTTAAACCCTCTCTAGATTAGAAGGTTCTGGGCGACAGAAAAAGGCAATAGTATAGTGTAATTGCACATCCAAAGCAGAAAAGTGGCTGCAATTCTGACAGACAGAACAAGTAAACAAAGCAACTAACCCAGCCCTTTTTGCCACTGCTACCAAATGGATAACTGTATGCCCAAGCTTTCTTGCTTAATAGTCCTTAAACTTGGAGTTTAAATGATAGTCTAGAAAACTCTCTATGTGCTCAGTATAATATGGCACCGAGCTATTGGTTAAACGAAAACATTTCCCTAAACAAATTTGCATTGTTGATATTTTAGTAACGTAAAACAATTCAATTTTGAAAAGATGTTTTAAAAAATATTGGAGAATAAGGATTATAATCCCACATTCAGTGCCAATTTTGGATGTTTATATTTTGATTGGCTGAGCTGTTTGCTTGTCTGTAGCTCAGCCTGATGTGTCTCCTTTCGAACCGCTTCCAGTGAGATTTTTAAACCCTTGCAGACCTTTTCCTGCCTATGTCATACAATTCCTGTTTCCTTCTCATCTTTAAAATGTCCCGATTGCTGCTGATAATTGCTGCTGCCTTCCCTAGGGGAAAAAAAATATTCCTGCCTCTAATTATCTCTCTTTTGCAAGTCTCTCCTTTCATTCTTTGCAGGTGTGTGGGTGTGTAATAAATTATCAGTGTTGCATAAACATTCTGGTACCCTTAAAAAATAGTATCAGGGCTCAGTTCAAGACTCAGGGTGAACTTAAAAATGACTGCAAGAGATTTTAGTTGCAAGCCTTTTATTCATTTGATCTTATACTGAATGGCAGATTAACTTTCAGTTTTGCAAAAGTACAGATGCTATTTGTGTTAGTTTTAACCGCAGCCTAAAGATTATCATGCCCTTATTTTATTTGATATGCTTTATGCTGTTGTTTTGCAGACCTTCTCAATACGTGTTGATTTATTTCAAATCAGTTTCATATGTACAGATCATTTTGCTGTTTCCCCCTCAGATTCATCTTTTTCCTAGGAACTTCAAAAATCAAGGGATAGCAATAGATATAGTGTCCTATTTAGAAATGATCATTCTCTGCTATAATTGAGGAGCTAGCAACAGCAATAGCACTTAGATTTATATAGCATTCCATAGTGCTTTACAGCACTCTCTGAGCAGTTTACAATGTCAGCACATTGCCCCCAACAGTCTGGGTCCTCATTTTACTGACCTTGGAAGGATGGAAGGATGAGTCAACTTTGAGCCAGTCAGGATCGAACTCCTGGCTGTGAGCAGAGTTAACCTGCAATACTGCATTCTAACCACTGCACCACCATGGCTCCTGAAATGTTAAATCAACATACAATGTAAAATTCAGCACTAATGTAAGGAAAAACAGCTGTTGAATCAAAGTACAGCATAAAATTTAATACTTTCATAAGGAAAAGCACAGGCTTTGAAGACACACATCAACTTTCTGCTTATCCTTTTGTTAGTATGATAGGATTAATACTTTTCTTTACAACATAACTTTCATTCACTTTAATTCAACATTTAATTCAAACGCTATATTAAAGTAGGACAACTGGTGTCTTTTAGAAGGAGGTGTATGTATACACATATGCACACACACACACACACACACACACATTGCTCTTCAGTAAAACAAGGGACATTTATTTTCAATATAATATGTTGCCCCATGTACCTAATAAAATTCAGTTCATTTCTTACAGGAATAACAATGTTGTTTCTTACAATGTGGGTATCACCAATTTATAAGGAAATATTCTTTTCTTAGTTTTTATTATTATTTACTAGTTTGTTTCTTTATTTTTATCAATAGAGAATTATTCTTTTTTTCTTTAAAGATGGTCCCTCTCGACATTCTCAATCCAGACTGATTAAACCTAAGAATTTTTCTACATGTGGAGATGACAGTTATCTCAGGTCACTCCTCCTCCCTATGTCTCCATAATATTGTGATCTGACATGAGACTAACAACTATCAGCTTGACTCCTACTCCTAGGAGAATGCTGTGAAAACAATTTGCAGTGTTTCCTCTGGAGCTGCGAGAGAAGACCAGTTCTCACCTCGTGCAATTTCTCCCTTTCTGCCAGATAGCCTGGCACTCTTACCCTTTGCCACATTCACAACCAACTCCTCTGCACTGATACTGAGGAGGGGCTCTGCTGCTCCCCAAATACAATATTCTTTACAAAAAAATATTTTTAATACTCCCTCCAACTGGAGGGTATGCTAGCCAACTCAAGAAGGGAAAGCTGAGGATAGCTGCTAAGTGCCACTCAGTTATGTGAATGTGCTGATTACATGTATTTGGAGCTATAAGCCATGTGGGAAAGTTCTTGTTTTAAAACCCATTTTCCCCATTCACCATCTTCATATTTTCCACCATGATTGCAGAGATTAGTTCATGGTGTACAAGGAAACTAATTCTTCCTGACCAAAGTAAAGCTAAACTGATTTTGTTGTTTCAGGGATTCTGATTGTGTGTGGGGTCTTTCCTTTGCTGGGAAGGAAAGGAATGCCTTTTGAATGCCTCCTCAAGATTTGCTCACCTCACACTGGTTTGATTGCAAGATCAGCTAGGCTCATTTATTTCAAAGGAGTTAGCAAGTCTTGAACTGTATATTTTTATTATTTTCTCTCCCTCCTATAGGTTCTTCGTTACTTTGATTATGTCTTCACAGGTGTCTTCACATTTGAAATGGTTGTTAAGGTGAGTAAGGTTAAAATCTGTTGATGTGGGGTGGGGCTGATATTAGCGTAGCTTTGTTGCAGGTATGATGTTTTGAGAACAAGAACTTATTTTCCCCCGTCCAGTAAACAATTCTGTATCCTTTCAACTCTCTTCCTGAGTAATCACTGAAATAAGAAACTGCTGATGTGTTTACAAAAGCATTCACAAACCACCACCACAGTTTCATCTTGGACCTAAGAAGAAGTGTAAGCAAAGCTACCATCAGTAAATGAGTACAATGTAGTGAACCAGATTTAAATGCTCAACTGTTTGAATTCACTATTTCATACACACATGCAATCAGACATTTTTTTTCTCCTTACTAAATGTAGTTATGAGTATGATAATTTGATTCCAGAGGAATTAACCCTAGCTAGCTCTTAAATTAGACCTAGCAAATAGGAGGAACTTTTTGGAATTAAAAAGCAAGCTCTGGTGTGTTTTCTTCTGGACTCACCTCACCTCTCCACTTTCAAACTATTCCAGCGGGTACCGTGGATCTTTTCTTGCTTAGCCAGAAATATTTCTATACAAGTAAAGTTATGATTATGATTATCTTATCTGGTAATATAATATCTTTTAAAGACACAATAAGGCCCTTTCTCCCATTCACAAAATAAATAGATGGAAATTTATGAATACTTAAGATGTATGTATTGCAAGAGAAGAGACATATGTCAAATTAGGCTTTTCAGTCATGCTTTTACTTTCAATATCACCGATACTCTGATTTGTCAGTGAACCTAGCAGGTATTTGTAGTGGTTCAAGGAGCCAGATAAATTGTATTATCAGATTATCAACTCTTTCTCCTATTTGCAAGGTCTAATAATAAACTAGCCTCAAGATTTGCTAATCTCTGGTTTATCTTGGAATGTGGCTTATGTCTTATTTTGGTCTTATGGTGCTAGTAGCATTTTTACTTCGCTGGTTGCTTTGTGGATTGTAGGTTTCACCTTCTTTATTTTTTTCCAAGTGCGTGCTAAATTATTATCATGTGACAGAACATTTCCAACATAATAAGGGGAGAGTCAATACATCATGAAATACCGTACCAGTATTTTCTTTTTACAATAGTCTTTGAAATAACTCTGAATTTAAAGGCTATTTTCCAGATTATTAAAGTGATACATTTAGCAGCACAAAAATGAGCACAGCTCTTGAAGAATATTTTTATAGTATGATATTGATTCTAGTTGTAATGTGGGATAATAGCTCCTATGTGACAGAGTTTAAGAGAAGTAATCATAAATCCTAGACAGATTCATTTCTCTTCAAATACCATTTTGAAGCACCAACATCATAAAATACATGGGAGAGAATATTATGATTGTGAACATTATGTATCCAGGAAAATAACAATCGTATTTAAAACTCTTATATTCTAGCACACCAGTTCTCAAGTATACCAATTCATGCATTCCAAAATCCTTTAGGTCAGACTTTGATCTCTGAACTAGATGTATTATTATTATTATTATTATTATTATTATTATTATTATTATTATTATTATTATTATTATTATTATTATTATTATTATTATTATTATTATTATTATTATTATTATTATTATTATTATTATTTGCCCTGTGCATACATATTGTAATTTATCCTTAGTATTTTTATTTTCTTGCGAGAAAGTTCCTTTTTAGACCCTTCACCTTCTCTTTTGTAAAGTGGGTTAGATTAATATTCAGACTGAATATTTCAGGGCTGCAGTTAATCAAAATCATGTGTATTGATTTGGAAACCTGAATTTCTTTGCTTTGTCTGGTTTTTGCAGATGATTGATTTAGGACTGATCCTTCATCGGGGCTCTTATTTTCGGGATCTGTGGAACATCTTGGATTTCATTGTAGTCAGTGGAGCATTAGTGGCATTTGCCTTCACGTAAGTTTCTTAGGGTTAGCTCTCTAGGGTTATAGTGCTTGCTTTTTTTTTCTCTTTTTGTTTTAAACAAGCATAGCTGCTTCTCCTTCAACTGGAAGAATTTCTTGTTGAAGTTTGATGCATGATGGATTGTTTATAATTTTCAACATTTATATGACTTGCCCACTGTTTTTCCTCATCATGTTCCCTCTTCCAATGCCAGCTTAAGTCATCATAGAGCATGGATACTCAGCTGTGTGTCCCCTCCCATTTGGCTTGGGATAGCCTTTGCATGTGGAGCTTTTCCCTGACAGACTGTTAGCAGAACAGTCGACTCTGCAAAAGTTTGAGGCAACTTAGCTGTCACAATAAGTTCCTATATTGTGTTCAGTAAATATGTTGTGATACTGCTTTCTGTGATTACAGTGCCAAACATTCACAAGATAGATATCCAGAGTGAAAACTAGGAATCAGTCTATTTATAGAGAGAGTTCTGCTACTTTCTTTTCAGATCGGTGGAAATAGTTTCTCAAATATAGAACCAACTTGTATTTATGAATGTTACATTTAAAGTATGTTTGTTTTCTCACAATTTCTCACACTCCATCATCAAACTAATAACAACAATGGCTGTAATTGTCTTCATTGTCATATCATCAAGAATTGTGTGAGAAATCAATGTAGTCTGCTCTTGGTATATCAGTGAATTTGGAAAAAAAAACATTCCAGTCAACCTCACTGACCTTAATTACTAGCTAGTAAATACAACAAAGGTAAAGGTAAAGATTTCCCTGTCCAGTCATGTCCAACTCGAGGGAGTGGTGCTCTTCTCTGTTTGTTGACCAAGGGAGCCAATGTTGTCCAAAGACATCTTTTGTGGTGATGTGGCCAGCATGACTATATGCCAAAGGCGCACAAAACGCTGTTACTTTCCCACTGAAGTGGTACCTATTTATCTACTCGCATGCTAAATGGACAAGAGCTGGGGTAGAAACTGGAACTCACCCTGTTAGATAAGATAAGATACCCTTTATTGTCATTTTTATATTGTGGGCACAATGGCACACATCAAAAATGAAATTTAGTTGCCCGCTCTCAAAGTGAAACACATACATGACACACAACTAAATATACTATGTACAACATATATATAGACCCACATCCCTACATATACATAGCAAATAAATATTAAATACTGTTGTGCAGTACTCTGGTCTTGAACAGAGGCTATCAACTTAGCCATCACCCTGAGCCATCGCACCCTTTCAGTAAATACAATAGTCAATGTTTATTACAAAATTCAGGTTATTCAAGGTCACACTAAAGCAGCTAGGAACTTTTCATTTGATATTTAAATTCTTTAAACAGATTACAGGGTGTGTCTTAAAACAGGGCTTTACACTTTAGATATAGAAGATTTAGTCAAACGTTTTCCAGTAAATAGAGATATCATGGATGATAACCAAGAATCTTCTGGTTATAAGAAAATATAGTATACAGAATACCATGACAGAAATTAAAAAATTAAATAGGTGATTTCTTTTTCAGTTAGCAGTTTCAGCTAACTATTATTTTCTCTGCCTTACCACGAGTTCATTAGGAGCTATATAAACTGGCCCTAGTTCCTTATTTATTTTGCCAAATAATGGAAGTCAAGGAGAAAAATACGCAAGGGCACTATGGCGAATATAAACACTAGGGATGGGAAATGCTGTGTATAAATTATACTGCTGATTCTAAAGGCATACTATATCTTTGACATTAACCGAATCTGTAATTGCTCCCTTAGTGACAAATTCTAGAGAACAAATTAGCACCATTTTCTTTTCTCTATAGAAATAATTTTGAGATGCTTGGACCAATTTAGAATAGAAATTGAAAGCAATGTCTCATACAATTGTCCCTAGTCTCATGTGTTGCCCTGGAAGGCCTACAAACTGTACTGACTTTAAAAATACCAAATTGGGGAAGACTGGTCTAACAGCTTTTTATTCATAATTATCAAAGTATATGGGATTTTTAAAAAAAGAATATTGCTTTAGTATTTAAAAGAAAAAGACCCAATAAATGTTTTAAAAATATTAAGAAAAAATACACATATTCCATTTCAATTTTTAAATAAAATATTATATGATCTTGTGAAAATTCATTGATCAGTCTTTTTATTGCATCATTAAAGAACCAATTCATAAGCAGACAGAGAACACGTGTCATCAGTCTAAGGCTGTAAATCCAGAATGGAATTTTCCATTGTAAAAGAGTAATTTTTTGCTATGCTCCATGTCCAGTGAATTCATTGTTTTTTATATACAGTATTGCTCCATTTCAAAATGCTGGTATATGATTTAGAATAAGCTATATTTAAATCATAATACTTTAACCAGCAATATATAACAACCTTACACTAGGTAGTAAACTAAAACAGAACAATGGTGGAAAACATACATCATATGCTTTACTGTCTGCTCTAACATGTATCCTTCCAGCATAGAATATAAAATTACTTCAAGCAACTGTCGTGAATCTTAATATTATTCAATAAAATGCTATAGATCTATAATAAAAACATTTCACTGTTGATAGTAATTCAGGAGTTTTAGTTGCTAATGCATCTGAAGCAAATTGTAAAATCAGAAGGTAGGTCTTTAGAGATAAATGTCATTTTAAACATACAATTGCTGAGTAGTTTACAATTTGCACTTTAATGATCATGAAAGATAGAAAGGGCAAGCAAAGAGGAGGGAAATGCAGTAAAGTTGGAATCAGATTATCTCATGAGGTCAAAACCTATATGTATTAGTTTCTTTATTGCAATGTTTAGGGGGGAAAAGAGATTTTGCCCAGAGTTTGTTTTTACCTTTTTAGTATTATTTAATTGTTCTCCATCAAGTTTTTACAGTACCTTAGAAGATAAAATACGTGCATATCTGTTTATTCCTATTTATTTTCCTTTTTAACAGCATATCATAAAAATAAAATATGATCCAGAAGTCCAGAAATTGACTCGATTTATGTAGTCAGCATTTCTGCTGAAATATTTATCTTACTTTTCACCTTACCTGATTGTCCTATTTCATTTTCAAGCTCTTTCATATTATAGCAAATGTCATATACAGTATGTGGCTGATGTGTAGGATGTGTGTGTGTGTGTGTGTGATCAAATGGCATATTTGATCTCCTTTGAGTACACTTCTTATTGTATGCTTTGCAAGATCACCTACTTTGCCTAGGCGGTTTCCTTTGGCAGAGTCGGTTTGCTGCATTGGGGCTACAAGAAACATTCTCTAGTATTGTCCAGAAGATGGTGAGAAGATTTTGCTCAGTAGATACAATTGGCCACTACTTACAAGAGCCTGAATTCTGAATTTTTGTTGATTGGTTCTGTGGAGCTTAAGGAATGGTCTATATGGTCTGATATTAAGACTGGTCTGATCACAGAGAGAGATCTTCTTTCATAGCATGTAGTTGTGGCTTGGAAGGAGGAAATCCAGCCATTCTCTAGCATCCTTGTTTTGTGGACATGCATGATGTCAGGCCTGCAGATTCTGTCCACATAGACTTCTCCTACAATGAAGCAGCCAGTCTTGTACTCTTATACACTCACATGACATCTCCCCCTAGTAGGAGCAAAATCTGAGCATTTGGATCAAGTGATAAAATATGTCTCACTATTGGCTGCAATTGGAGCTAGTGTAATGCAGCTTTTAGTATGGGAATCTCTTCACTGTTGTCCAATGTGCTGTCACAGTCTATCAGAGTTGATAGAAGGAAGGTGATGCTCTCCCTGATGAATTTGATCAGAAGATACTTGCTTTTCCTCCATGAAGTTTTTATAGTACCTTACACTAGAAGATATTTAGGGCCTGCTATTCAGTGTGGGCACTAGGGGGGGCATTCCGTTTACCTCACAGTAGCACTAACTTTGGAAAGTCAGCCATACTTTGGGTGCATTATTTCAACATGATTAAGCTAACGTTATTGCTAAATCACAGTAGATGGGTTAAAATTTTACACCAAGCTGAAATCTGATAAAGCATAGCTAAGGTTCTTAAAATTTTTATCCTAGTAAGTCAATGGCATTGCCTGGGCAAAGAAGACACTATTTTACCTACATTTGCCAAAGGTACTCAAAGGGTAATTAGTTAGACGAGGAAGCTAGTTGTGCTACTTGTAAACTTGATCAGCATATAAACAAAAGCATCAAAATCACCTGGGAGAAATAAGTTTTTTGCCTGGAACTTCTTTTACTGTTCTATTTTCATAAGAAACAATACATTTGAAACCCATTTAACAGACAGCTTGACTGTCAAGAGTTTCTATATATTAATTCAAAATAAGCCTATTGTTTTTAAGCAAGAACAAATTGAAGTGGTGGTTAATTTACAATAAAGTAGAATTTCAATTCAAAACAGATGCTGGGTGCAAAGAATGGTTTAAAAATAGAATGGCAAGAAATGGTAAGATAAAAAAGTTGTGATTTTCTGTTACCCTGAAATGTTGATGGTGATCACCTCTTCTAAGCAAAGGTTCCCTAGATGTGTAGTCCCTATTACAAATTTTAGGTTCTGTTTGCTTTGTGGTGGATTAAAAGACATGCAGAATAAGAGAAGGCACTTGGAACAGAACATTCTACAATTAGCATATTTGTTTGCTCAGCTGTAGAATAGCCATAAGAGGAAGAATTCTGAGTCAGATGCTGACCAACGTTTGTGTAATGAGCAAGCTCCAGTAAGTCTGTAAAGGAATGAATGCTCTTGCAGTTACCTAATGTTATGTGTGGTGAGAATTCAGTTGGTTCTAACAAACTCCCATAAATATTCCTTCTTTTGAATTTAAGGTATTTCCAAGTAAGTTGTTATTCTATAATCACTTTGTCGTTCATGGAATGAGTAAAACTGACAACTTATATTTTTATTCCTCCATGTTTTTCCACTGCTTCTTCTATCATTTCTTATTATGAAATTAATAGGATGGAATAGCTTCATGATTTGTTTTGAATCGTAAGCAGTAGCTTCTTTTGAAACATTTTTAAAACTTGACTCCTAATATTTCCTGGATAGAATAAGATGAGCTATGAATTCAGTCTGCAAGAAATTTACATTTCTTTTGGTAATGTGTAATGTTTGTATTTCAAAAGCAGCAGAAGTGAATCAGCTATACAGTCTGTACAGTTGGAGATGACAAAAATGGAATTGGTTTATCAGTAGAGTGAGGCTCAAGAACATATAAATGGAAATAGATGTTATTTTCATGTTATTTTCTGAGATCTACAAACTTGGAAAAGTGGTAGAATATGGTTAAATTTCAAAGAATAAATTACCTTTCCTTAACTTACCTTTTTTAACATCTTTTCCTTCATGCTCCCTTGATCACTGTTGATATGGTTATTTTTCTGTCTTAACTCTCACCAACTTCATCAGAATGTAGCAACTGTGAGAAATTGCTTTTTTTAGTCAGTCCATTTCAGTTAACTGAATAAGCATCTGTACTATTTTCTGCTGTGTTGCTATCACCTGACACTATATACTATTGTGTATTTTATTGTGTCATACTTCATATTATTGTCCATCCCTCAGAGGTTATATTCTGGAATATAAGGCATGGCTATTTTCCAGGTTTGAGCTGAGAATCTCAATAAACCTCAGTTGTGTTACTAAAAGCTTAAAACCTGTAACTATGATGCTATCACGATCTGTTTTGGGATAAAAACATTATTTTGATAGAGAAAGTTACCAGAGCTGCATGAAAAAGTTGGATTTCTATCATTGTTGGTGAATGCACCAAAGTACACTCTATCCATAGTTCTACGCAAAACATGAAGCCTGATCTCTCCATATTTATTGTTTATATTCATTGTTCATTGTTCATATTTATTATTAAAATATTCCATATTTTCATATTTATCTCACAGTAGTAATTGTGAGAGGATCAAGGTGTCCTAGTGGACCACCACTTAAGTATGAATCAGCAGTGTGCTGTAGCTGCCAAATAAGCCAATGCAGTCCTAGACTATATCAATAAAGGGATAGCATCAAGACAACAAGAAGTACTATCACTTCTTGTTGTCTTGATGCTATCCCTCTGTTGATTACTCTGTGCTGGTGAGACCCCACTTAGAATATGGCATTCAGTTCTGACTACCAAAATATAAAAAACATGTTGAGATCCTGGAAAATGTGCAGAGAAGAGCAACAAAGATGATAAAGAGTCTGGAGGCTAAATTGTGTGACAAATGCTTGAGGGAGCTAAGTGTGTTTAACCTATCAAAGAGAAGAATTAGGAGGGGCACGGTAAATATCTTCCAGTACTTGAAGGGCTGTCACTAAAAAGAGGGGATTGACTTATTCTCCAAGGCACTAGGGAACAGGACAAGAAGTAATGGGTAGAAGCTTGGTAAAGAGAGATCAAATCCAGAGGGAAGGAAAAATTTTCTAACAGTGATAATGAAATCATTTGCCTCCTGGGATTGTGGGTACTCCATCACTGGAGGTTTTCAAAAACAGACTGGACAACCATTTGACTGGGATAGCAAAAGGCTCCTGCCTTGAGTAGGGGATTAGACTTGAAGACCCCCAAGGTCCCTTTCAGCCCTATGATTCTATCATTTCTATTGGAACTAAGACTCACTGTGTTTTGACAATCTCAAGTATATCTTTCCCCAGCCTATTGCCTTCCCAGAGCGTGTATAATTCTCACAATCTCTAACCAGCATAACAAATGGCTATGCTGCCTCTAGAATATAGGGCTTACTCATTTGCTAATTGATGTGTTTTCTGCCTATCGTTGAATCAGCCAAAAGCTATGCCAGTATGAAACTTAATGTTCCCATCACTAAATCTAATTTTGCTTCTATTGCCTGGTGACTCATTTTACGTCACCTGAATTCCCTACAAGGTAATGAGTAAGAAAGCTTTACAAATCTTATATACCTTGATTCTCCCCTTAAACAATATTCGAAATGGGGGGGACACTATTTTAACACTTGTGCTACTAAGAATTCCATACCTGAGGTTCCCATGCATGGGAACGTGGCAGAGAACAATGTTGGTAGGACATATCTGTAACACAATTAAATGCACATAGGAAAAGTCCTTATGGGACTTGTATAGTAATCCAAGACATTTGGAATATAACAAGTTAGTAAAGGTCATTCTATTAAGTATGCTTAGGAGTTTAGAGTCTTTCAATTGAACATCATTCCTCAATCAAGATTTATTTTCTGGTTAGCGATGAAGGAATTATGGTTGCCCTCCATTTAGTGAAAATTTTCCAAGAAAAGAATTTAAGATAATATTTCAAATAAAAATCAATCTGTAAGTATTAGCTAAGGGATGAACAATAAAGATATCTGGATGCTGCCCTTTGTCATCATGTTATTTTTAATCAGAAATTTTAGAGATAAATAGGCTTGTCCTTGATGTAGGACATGCAAAACTTCAGTGACACTAATGCAAGTGGAGGGTTGTCTCAACAGTAGAAAGCTCATCTTGCTAACCTATACACGTGTAGATAATTTACTGAAGTAAATTTCTTCCATCTACTTCAAGGCAGTAGCTAAAGAACAAATAAATGTCCCTGTCTGTAAAAGGCATTACATAGTATGGTATCATTAGATTTTATGTTCTGTGTTCTCTTTCTGATTGTTATTCACTTTCTTTGTCTCTTCCTTTCACTGCCACTTCACAACAGGAGCAGCTCACGGTAAAGTCTTTCTGTCTGTCTGCCTCTTATCACTTTCTCTCCCAAACACTCTCTGGTATACATGCTATTTATTTATGTGAATCTGATTATGCATCATTGTGTGTGACTAATATGATTGGAAAGCAAAACAAATTGGAGCTCTTTTTATCTCTCTCCAAACATCAGACATTTCATTGATTTTGTTCCATCTCACACTGAGTTAGGATTTGTGTGCCTTCCTGTCAGGTTACACTTTCTAAGAATCAGTTTCGTTGTAGTAAACTTGAACTAGGTACAGTAGTTGGTTTTTGCCTTGTTGGGCCACTGAAAACAACATTCCAGTTAACCTGAGGACAAGCTATGGTGGCTGGAACATTGTTGGGTCTGGTCAAAAAGTCCCGATTGCTAGGAATTGTGGCAGAGGTAGTCCTTTGTTCTGCGATCAAATATTTCATTCTCTGTTCTGAATACTTATTTTTAATAGCCACTAAATATTTATGCTGGAGAAGAAGATATGTTGCAAGGCTGCTAAAAGAAACAGACTGGAATATGTTACTGCTAGACATCACAATACTCTTATAGTATGATCCATTAATTAGAATTAATATAAAATCATCAATACATTATGATGTCACTATCTAGAACCAGTTATTTGTCTCTCTCCTATAGAAGCATTACAAACAGAAGTTCTTCAAAAGGCTGCCATGGTGGCACTGATGCTGAGAGTAAATATATGTTTAATCAAATGTCAAAAACCATCTGTCCATCCTAAAAATATTTTTTTGAGAACCAGAGACTTTGTATTTTCAGACTGCTCTTAGGGGTTGGCATAAATGTAAAATCTTCATCATTGTCATCATCATCACTATTCCACAATGTAAGCTAGATAAAGCATCAAAGAAGCAGTTACAGTAATGATGGCTACCTATATGGTTATGTTGCTTGGACATTTTATTTATGTATTTGATTTCTATAGCCACCCCTCTCAACCAGCATCTCTGAGCAGCATATATCATAAAAATATTAAAATAATTAAAATAACACAAAATAAATATATATATGGTTGCCAAATAAAGCTTTTGGCAGGCCCAGGCACAAAACTAGGTCTTCATAACCATATAGATTTCTTAATCTATATCTATAATGTAGTTATTTTTATTTCTCAAGTCAGTCCAGTACTAGAAAAACTGACTTGCAGGCTTTAAATGTATCTTCATTCTATTGAGGTTTTAAAAGCTACTCCATTACATATAAAAGCCAGATTCTTGAACACTTGCCAACC
Organism: Azemiops feae; assembly: GCA_023970755.1. Classification (NCBI taxonomy): domain Eukaryota; kingdom Metazoa; phylum Chordata; class Lepidosauria; order Squamata; family Viperidae; genus Azemiops; species Azemiops feae. The sequence goes on from JALGBA010004283.1 coordinate 2,971,772, forward strand.
TATTGGATATTGGAAAGAATGACAGTGTCCTTTAAATAAACATCCTACCTCTTTAAGCATCAGTGTTTAGATGGCTTTGAAATATTGTGATATCTACCAAAGCCATTATGCCTACGAGGGAGTCAGAACTGAGGGACTTTAGGAGCATTTGAAAAAGTTCCATAAAGGCATTCTGTTTATAGGGAAAAACAAAAAATAACCTGGCCATCCAAAGTAATTCAAGTACAATTTGTTGAAAGCTGGGGTCTAAAGTGGCATTTGAGTGAGAAAGCAACTAATTAGCCTGAAGCTACTCAGGGCTCATGTCTAAAATGAATGAAAATGAGCCAAATATCTCCATAAAACTATTCTTGGTTTATATCTTTTGCATGTGTTTTTCTATAGTAATGAGTAATTGATAAATTTATTTGTCATTCTCCAGCCAATTTTTGCTAGCTTTTCAGAAGCTTTCTTTGGAAGATGTAGTTAATTTACTGAGCTTACAGGCTATTAAAAAAAAAGACTAGTTTCTCCAACCTTGGAGTAAAATTGACGCTGGGTGGAATCAAAGCAATTAGACTGAATCTAAATAGCTTGTGCTTTTTGTCTTTTATTCCTTGGGTCCATGTATTTTATGTGTGAAACTTATCGGCATGCAAGCTTGCTCAGATGAGCTTGCTGGAATTTCCTCATATAGTTCAGCCCAGGAGAGAAGGCTCTGCAAGGGCCATTTGCACAACACAATCAACCCAGCCCCAGTCAGGTTTGCTCATATTCATCTGCCAATAGCACATCGCCTGGTATGACTGGCTTGGTTCCCCAGTGACCATGGTTGCAATCACCACAGGTGCTGCTGAGGAAATTGAGAGAATTTCATTTTTCTCTGCACATCTTGTCTCCTCCAGCTTGAGAAAGGAAATTCAATATATATGGTGACATGATTGAGGTTGGCAAGGTAAGGGGGACAGTGTGCACTGTCCACCTTTTTGGCCTGCATATAGCTCCCTGTGTGGGTGGTGAGAAGATGCATATTGAAGCAGCCCAGAGTGCCAGTGCCTTAAGTGGGCCTGTTTTCATAAGCCTGTAGTAGTTCACTCACAGACATCAGGAGGGACACTTAACTCTTAGGCAAGCATTTTATATATCGTAAGTGTATTATTGACTGGGAAGTTTGCTTAGTTTTGTTTGAGACTAAAACTAGCCACCACAAAGATAATTGGAGAGTCAGTAAGTTTGCACAATTGCTTACTTCTAGCACACCCTCTCCACTGACCCAAATACTTTTCCTAAATGGGACTTAAAGTATCATTTGTTTAAAAAAAAAAAAAAAAGCAAATACTGCAGTCATCTAAAAACCAGAGCACTGCAGAATGAACTCTGAATTCTCTCCAATGCAAACGCTTTGCTGGACATGCAGCAAAATAGGTTAGGTATATATTCATTTTCATATGCAACCAAATTTTGACCCAGAAAACAATAATTTCTGCCTTATTTCCCCTCTTTGAGCATTTTGACATGATGGAGGGCAAAAAAAAATCAAGCTTTAAGCATATAGTTGCTTTTTCTCTTTGTGTAACACATCTGAAAATAAGATTTATACTGCTGTTTCATGGTAATTTTGTGTAAGGTATCTGCAAAACTGGACCCCTAAGTCCTATAATATGTCCCTCCAAGGAGCAGAATATTCCTTTACCATGAGGTATAGATTTCTCTGCAGAAATACTACCAAATATTTTCAAACATTGCCAAAGTGCAAGTTCTTCTCATTCTTTATGCTTAATCTGTCAGAAAATCCACAATAAAATGAAAAAGGAATCTTTTTTGTTTTGATGTGCCAATACGCTCAGATACACAACCAACTGAAAATAACACTTTTTTAAAAATGTGGCATAAAAATGAGGCTGTGATCTAAGTTGTGTGTATTTGTTTATGTATATATTTCAAATCATGGTGAGACTGTGAAATGAACCTATCAGCACAGAAGGTAATGCAATGCAACATAGAAAGATAGAATGTGCATCATCACAGTTGCAAGATTTGTGAATCTTGGGGAAACTTGGTAGAAATGGAATTTTTTAAGCCTGTTTATCAACTACTATTAATGAATACCCCAAACAGAGCCACATTACTTTTTATATCCCAGTGCAATTACATCTAGTAGGATGTGGACCTCATGTCAGACAACTAAAAAAAAGCTTTAAAGCAAAATTAGGTTGTATCAGGCACCTGACTGACTTATTCTGGGTTCAGCCCTGGTTTGTACTTAGCTGGAAGACTACCAGGGAATTCTATGGCAGGCTGGGAAATCAGGAGGAAACATCCTGGAAGAATGAAATACGACAGTGACAAAAATTTTCCAGCTGTTACTGAGGCAACTGCAGAGATACTGTATATCAATGAAGTCTGCAGGAGCTGGAGACCTTTTGTTAAAGCCAAAATCTTCTGTGAGAACTCACAATTAGACAAAACTTTTTTTTTCTAATATGAAGGATGCATTCCATCGAAGTATTTGTATACTTACTTTAATTCTCACAGGGTTATTAAATCCTTAGATACCTGCAGGTTAAAGCAGTTCTTAAAGGGGTGATTGTAAAACAGGTTAATGGAGAGATATTGAAAGAGCACTAGTCTAATAGATAAAGAAATAGATGAAATCAAAAGCGTACTAGATGAATGGAGGGAATAAATTGATGTTTGAAACAGACATGTGATATAACTGGTAAATCAAACAGTTTCTAGGGCAACATTTTATTTACGAAAAAATCGACGAAAGGTGTGTGGATGACCAAAAAGGGTAGCATTTATACAGTGTTATTGGCATCCTGGTTATAAAATAGATTGCATCTCTGTATTTGGAAACACTCTGTTAGGATTATTGTAGAGATCCAGCTTCATTTTTTTCCTGCTTTCTTTCCCCATCCAACATGTCCCTACAGAGGCAGTAAAGGGAAAGACATCAACACCATTAAATCCTTACGTGTCCTTCGTGTCCTCAGACCCCTCAAAACTATCAAGCGGTTGCCAAAACTCAAGGTATGTTTGGGATAGAAGTGTAAAAAGCAAGCAAAAAAAAACCCTCACCCTGGAATCTTTGATTTTATGGTGTGTGAGAGTGTGTGTGTGTATTATATATATAAACACACACACATACATATTCCATAGTAATTTGAAGAAAAGATAGAGCAAGAAGGCTGAAGTCAGGCTTCATGCTCTTTCATGAAAAGGCATGAACATTAGATTAGGTTCCTTCATTAGCTTTCACATACTTATTTGATGCACAGTATCATCTAAAGAAGAGATATTATAATTGCACTTAATTTTCCTTGTATTCTTGTGTTTTGGATCATCGAAATCTGCTGACTTTAGTCTTCATGCACCTAATGGTCTCTAGTTTAGGAAATGCTTTTTTATGAATTACCATTGTATCAATGTGATATTTTCCTAACTGTAATTTAATTGGTATGGTCAGTACATTCTTATTTTCATATCTCTCTGGTTCTACATTTTAAAAAAAAGAAATATTCCCTCCACATCCGTAGATGTGTGTTTACCTGCCCACTGAAGTTAACTTTTTTAAAAAATTATTATCGTGCCATTAAGATTATTGGTTTGGCTGCAACAGATGCAGTGACTAGTAAACTGGATACAGCTGAAAAGTAGTTTCTTTTTTAGAAAGACAAATTATTACTCTGGTCTAGGAACTCTAAATCTATGCAAGCCTGGAAGATATTTGGGGTAGCAGTGAAGATTTTTAAAAAAAAAGTTGTCCTCCTTAGGACCAATTTACGTGAAGAACAGTTTCAACATTAATTTTCTAGGCTTTTGTGACAGGTATCAGAAACTGTGCACTGTCTCTTTTGTTAAGTGAGCTTAAATGGGTAATCTCATTGACGGTGACAGCAGAATTGCACAATATATTGTGGAAATCAGTGGACGTTTTCACTGTGTTAGTATGGCTTTTAAATACATTTAAAATTTTTAATAAGTTTGAAACTTCTATTAAGAAAATGTACTGTTGCCTACTTTTAAGCTATTTTCATTTACTTTTCAATACTGGTAGTTTAGGGTTGCATGTTACCTTAGTTTTATTTGATTGTCTCTATGATGGCATTTCTCTCACATACAAACATACTTCTTAAGCAGGAGGGACAGTTTTACAGATTAAGATACAGATAAACATAACCTAGTCAAGTCTTACCAGAGTATCTGTTTTTCACAGGCTGTCTTTGACTGTGTGGTGAATTCACTCAAAAATGTCCTCAATATTCTCATTGTATATATGCTCTTCATGTTCATCTTCGCTGTGGTTGCTGTCCAGCTCTTTAAGGGCAGGTTCTTCTACTGCACTGATGAATCCAAGGAGTTTGAAAAGGACTGCAGGTACATAGCCTCCTCCCATTCGGTTTTTTTTATTCAATACTTTTCTCCTATATGGCCAATCCTGTAACTTATAAGAAGCTGTATGACTCATAAAGCTATAACCTTTATAATTCCCTGTGTCACATTGCCATTGCATTCAGGGCAAGCCAGTGGCTTCCAATGCATTATTTTCTGATATTTATTTAATTAATTTGTATAACTGCTCATCTTGCAGATATGTCTCTGGATTGCTAACTGCTCATTAAAACAAAATAAAGAACAGCTAGAAATCAAGAGACAATGAGTTCTAGTCCCGCCTTAGGCATGAAAACCTGCTGGGTAACTTTGGACCACACACTCTCTCTCAGCCCTGCTCACCTAACAGGTTTGTTGTGGGGAAAGTAGGAGGAAGAAGAAGTATTAGTTATGTCCATCGCCTTGAGTTATTGAGTTGTGTCCTGATTAGGTATTTTTTACATTAATAACACAGATTTTATAGCTTGCCTATATCAAAATACATTGCATCAGTTTTCTATATCAACAAAACAAATAATTTCTGGAAGTTATAATCTAATTCAGTAAAGTACAAGACACTTAAAAAAATCTTCTATTCTTACATTTATCTCTATTATGCTATCCATTTTAAGTTGATGGATACAGTTTAAAACAATATGAGGAGTTGGTGCTCTGATAAATCTGGCCTTTTTTTCTTTAATGATTATTTCTGATCTGGTGGTTATCATGGTGTCATTTTAAATGTATGATTTTCATGATTTTAAAGGTTCACAGAAAAACTTTACTACAAGGAGTTGGTAGCAGTAAACTATATTGTAAATTGAAGTAGCCAATATTTTTGTAGTAAAAGTACATAACCTTAAAGAAACAGTGAATAAAAGGAAATATTTGCAGATTATAAATTTCTATTCTCTTGAAGTCATGATGATTTATTACAGGTGTGTAGAGATAAAACTGCATTTCTGAACAGAACTGCAAATGCTAGTAAAAAGAGATGATTAAGGAGCTGAAACATATTTAAAAGAGGTCAAGTGTTACTCCATTCCCCAAGAGAGGCTATGGAAAGCACAGATGAAATTCTAGAATTTCTTAATTCTGTGATAGATTCATTAATGGGTAATGAACCGTATTAAAAAGGAAGGAAAACAACACAACTATATTCATTTTTAAATCAGTACACAGCTCCTCTTACCTCACTCCCAGATTTAATATCCCTCTAGTGGCTATGTTATATAAAGGATAATCTGCCTTGACACTCCTTTTCCAATATGACTTGGTTCAGTCTCTCTTACAGACATGCAGAACTTAAATCATTTACTGCAATTTAGATAGTTTAGTTTCCTTTGTTTCTCAATATTCCTGGGCCTTTGCTACTAAACTATCAGTAAAGATGTTCTCAATAGGTTCATTTATTGAATTGAATCAATTTGTCTTAAAACACCTGAGGAAATAGGTAACAATAGGTAACTAGAAGGATCCCTTAATTTATGGATGCAATTAGAGAATATTATGGATGCAATTAGAGAATAACTCAAAGCAAGTTGAAACATTCCTCTAGATTCTAGAGCACAGGTGTCAAACTCGATCACATCACGTGATGTATCGTGACGTTTTTTGCCTTTGCGGAGCTGGAATGGGCATGGCCTACGTGTGACACATCCAACCCGTGGGCTGCCAGTTTGACACCCCTGTTCTAGAGCTTCAAAGACATAACTGAGATAGGGATTGTTTCTTTATCATCATTGCTACCAGAGAATAATATATGAGGCATTCTCACTTGTGTTGATTCATTTTGACCTGGGTTTTTTTCCCATTTGTGTTCAAGGTGCCATTCCATCTGTTTCTGTTCTCAAAACCAGTCTATCAGGGAGCCAAACAAGCTCTGTTTAGGGGAGAACTATTTGGGAGTTTTTAAGCCAAGGGCACAAATCAACCCTTTGCTGTTCAAAATATTTTGGCTATGACTACACACAAGGCATACCCAAATCCCCTAAGAATCCATCACTGCTTGTCATTTTAATTGATCCATCACCTTTATAGAGGGATAATAAACCTATTGTTGTCATGGCAATCATAAAGTCCTGAGTCATACATGGAATCAATTTATTTTGCTTTACTGAAAACGTACTACTATCGAAAATCTAAGATTAGGCAAAGATACTGCAGACATGTTTAGCTGGTTTTTCAGAATTTTGTATGGGAAAAACATTTTAAAACAATTCAGTCTACATTTTCAGCACTGAAAAAACTTTTCAAACCAGAAGCTTTAGATTCTTCAAATTGCTAAAGAATTGGTCTCTTAACATTGTTTGCAAGTTGGCAAATTTATTGGGGGGAAATATATGGAGCAACTCAAAATAATGCAAAATTATTGTATTGAAAATTATCCTAATGAATTTATTTGCCTTCATCCCCAGTTAAATATTGTAGTATCAAAGTTTTAATAAACTTTGTTTATGAATTATCTTCTCATAATTATCTGTTTATTTGGGGAGACTTAACATCAGATTAATAGCTTTACAATAGTAAAGTTTGCTTGATTAACCTTTCAGTCAATCTTGAAACCTGAATAAATAATAAACATCTCTTTTCACATTCTCATTTGAATGTTAATGCTGTCAAAGAGAGCATTTACATCTTAGAAGATTCTTATTGAATTGCTAAACTCCATTGTGTAAACATGTTTCTGAATATTTTTGTTGATCTTCCTTAGAGGCGAATATTTAGTCTACGAGAAGAACAATGAAGTGAAGGCTGAGAGACGAGAGTGGAGGAAATATGATTTCCATTATGACAATGTGCTATGGGCACTGCTTACCCTTTTCACTGTGTCTACAGGAGAAGGTTGGCCAGAGTAAGTTATTGATGAAAATAAGGATGTTCTCAAATGATAGGGACCTTGAGCATCTAATTGGTTATCATTAGATAAGAGTGTTGGACTCAGCTAATCCTTGATCTGAATTACATAAATTATGCAGATGAGGTCATTATGCTACTTTGTCTAGGCTTATCTAATATGTTTACTCTTATCATATGAAAATACCACCTCAGTTGAATAGATTATTTATTTATAGTGGCACAGCATATTAAAAACTTGACCAACCAACATGAAAAAACAAAGTACATAGGGCAAATAACAAGTAGTAAAAAGACACATATTCTGACATTGGATTAACCTCCAAAATTTATAGACTATAAAACAACATTTTGCAATATATAGAGAAATGGATATATTTTTGTTTTATAATGTACTATTCTAGTCAATCCTAGAGGAGATCAACCCTGACTGCTCCTTAGAAGGCCAGATACTGAAGTTGAAACTCAAGTACTTTGGCCACCTAATGAGAAGGAAGGACTCACTGGAGAAGAGCCTAATGCTGGGAAAGATTGAGGGCAATAGAAGAAGGGGACGACAGAGAATGAGGTGGCTGGATGGAGTCACTGAAGCAGTAGGCATGAGCTTAAATGGACTCCAGAAGATGGTAGAGGACAGGAAGGCCTGGAGGAACGTTGTCCATGGGGTCGCGATGGGTCGGACACGACTTCGCAACTAACAACAACAACATTCTAGTCAAACAAATCTGAGATTATTATTATGAAAGTGGTTACAAGGAAAAGTGGATTTCTTTATATAATTAACAATATAAAGCAATATAGGTTGGAAATTCAGAAGTACCAGCACCTCAAAATCAGAGACAGGCATGAAAAATTTTATTAAGCTTCTTTATGCCTACCATGCAAGAGTGTTAATTTAAATTTCAGTTCTCATTGTTATTAGTACTTTAATTATTATGCTGGGCCTTAAATACAGACTTTGGGATAGTGAAAGAAAAAAATCACAAGTACAGCCAAACCAGAAATACTATTTCCATTTTGTAACCAATAACTATTCAGTTCTGACATATTTTACTATAAAGTTGACTGGAGTTTTAAGGCTACTGTCCAACTGTCTAATTTTATCATGTTTGCTGAGGATTGCAGGAAATGAAGTTCAAGACATCTGGAGAGTATTGTGTTGGAAAGACTTCCGTATTAGTAATAGGATCCTTCTACTCCCCGAGTACACTTTTAAAGATATCAAATGGTTTATTAATTGCAAGAAAAAGATACCTGTTGTATTAATGTGCATTGTATTATTCAATCTGATATAAGCCTATATATAATAATAAAATAATATTATAATATAATATAATGTAATATAGTATAATAATATTATAATATAATATTATAATACTAGAATTAATATTATATTAATAAAATTACATTTTCTTCATTTGTTTATATACTACCTCAATCTAACCGGACTCTATGCAGTTTACAACAAATATAATGAAATACCAAATACACTAACATAAAATATAAACAATTTATATAACATAAAAAACTACTTTTTTTGCAGTGTTCTTAAGCACTCAGTGGATGCTACATATGAGAATCAGGGGCCCAGCCCCGGTTATCGCATGGAGATGTCCATCTTCTATGTGGTTTACTTTGTGGTCTTCCCATTTTTTTTTGTCAACATTTTTGTGGCCTTAATCATCATCACTTTCCAAGAGCAAGGGGACAAGATGATGGAGGAATACAGTCTGGAGAAGAATGAGGTATGGCATACATTGGAAAATCAAATGAAAATGTTGTTTTGACAGTGAGAATATTATAAAAAAAAATATTCACTTCTCTGTTTCTCTCTCAAATCTTTAGCAGTTCAAAGACTTCAGCTTGGTACAAAAATATTTTGCAAGGTGTCAGGAGGAACTGAAATCTGATTTTACTGAGTCTGTGATTGGTAGCAAAGGAAGTCTGATACCAAAAAGACTGCAAAGGCAGATTCTTATAGAAAACTAACAAGAAGCTGCATCATGCATTCATCATGATAAAGTTGGAAAATTAAAATACTTAGAATATATAAGGACAAAAATTCGTATACTATAGATCTACAGAATATATAAAATAACAATAAAAGAAGGGAACAAGGTTTATTTATAGAGAAGAATACAACATTTTATAAGACAGCAGTGGGTACCTGTTACCTTCTAGCTGTACAGAAATACAATTCCCATTATTAGCAAATATGGCTAATTGTGGAGAAAAGCTGAGCTAAATAATACTATTTTGATCAATATTTTTGTCTGTCAACTTCATGTAAGTATATTAGTATCATCTACTATTGGCGTTTTAGATTGTGTAGATTTGAGATTATTGCTGCTCCACTTCTTGCATTAGGCTGTTCTTCCTTACAAAAGAGAAAGGAGTCTCGTCCTTATTCCATGATACACTAATAATCCTCTTTGCTTTATTTCTTTACAAATAGTCATAACCTCCATTAACTAGCTGCCCATGGGAAAATGGCTTAAAATCCAAACAGTAGGACCCCTTTTCTATTAAAAGCTACATTCTCTCAAGGGTACTGTATTAGCAGATGGGACTGCTCTTTCTCTCCCCCCCCCTCTGCCTCTGCCTCTCCCCCTCCCCATATCTGCCTATGGGGGAAATTACTTTAAAATAAAAAAATATGGATTTTTATCTGTTAAGGGTCACATTCTCTTATGTTAATCTGTTATTGGGCAAGCCTGCTCCCCTTCTTCTCTCATTTATCTTTCTCCTACCATTTCCCTCTTTCCCTCCTTTCCCACAGGCTAGCAGAAGAAGAATAAATCAGTCTTGCAAAGTTTGAAGTCACAAAGAGCTTTGGAAACTAATCCAAGGGCTACAGCCTTTCCCCACTGCTGAATTAATGCTACCCATCATTCTCTGAGTCAGCAGAAAACTATACCAGCATAAAATTTTCTGCCTCCTTTGTCTCCTTTGTGATTTACTGCTAAATGATGCTGCTCTAATCATGTCTTAAGTAACACTTGATTAGCAAAGACATAAATTCCCATATCTTTGCTCCTTCCCTCTCAACCAACAGGAAAAACATCCAACGGTCACTGTGGTGTAATAGGAATGTGGTATTCCTGGTTGTAGGACTTTGTCCATCAAATCTAGGCTTTTTCCTGTGCCTTTCTTTCTACACCCCATTCTATCGTAAGCTGAGCTGAATACAATTTTAAAAATTAGATTGAAATAATGAAGGAACTGAATCATTAAAAGTACTTTTACTGGGAGTTTCTCTCCCCCATCTTTTCTAAATAGGCAACATATCCCAAGTTCTACATTTCTTAATAGCAGTTGAGGAATGAAGGTAGGCCTGTCATTCTATAGTTGTGCTATTCCAGATTTTACTAAAATGACAAGTAAAAGACAGTCTAGTGTTGTTGCATTATTCTGATAGGAAAAAAATCATAACATTGCTATGTCAGCTCTTTAAACAGACAGCAGGAGTTTAGTCTGGCTGGAGATAAGAGGGAAGAGAGCATATTCAACAGTCTGAATCAACAAATGTTCTGATCTCTCCCACCACTGGTCTTATGACTTTGCCTCCAACATTTTCGTTGATGAAGTGTAATAACATTTTTTACCAATCTTATGGCTGTCAGAAAGCGCTATTTTTGGCAAGGTCAAAAGAAGCCTAAAACCAGATTAGTCTGTTACCATAACATGGGACAAGTGAAATGCTCCAAAAAGAGAAATCTCAAGCTCATTTTATCTCACAGGTAGGAACAAGAGGCATAAGAACTCTTAGGTTTGATTTCATGGTAAATAGGGCTTGCATTTGATATATAACTATCATTGCATTTATAATTTACAATACAATTATCAGAATTGTATTGGGTCCTTGAATGTCTGCCTACATTGATTCCAGTTCTGGTATTTGATTATAGAAGCCTAACAACAATTGCAGCACTCCCTTAAATCCCTTTCTTATAGAAGAAAAGAATCACTTTGAGTTTGTAGAACCTGATCAAGATGGTCAAAATTCTTCCAATATCATTGAGCGGTGACTAGGTTTCCCACACCTTTCTCCTGTTTCAGACCCGAGTGGCAAAGAATTAGAATTAGATGATGACCCAGAAGAATCATTAGAACTAGACATTGAACCAACTAGAATAACAGATGGGTCTGATCAAGTACCACTGGTTGCAATAGTATCTTCTACAGCCACGCTGCTACAGTCCCCCAATCCTTTGCCTGACAATAGAATCTCAAGATGCTTTTGATCTTTATCATTCAATTAAAATGTTACCATTTACCAAGGAGAATTCTACACATACCATTCTGATTCATAATTGGTCTTTTGATTAGAGAGACAGAAAAATGGGAACCCCCCCCCCCCTACCTCCTGAAACATAACATTCCTGATATAGACAATTATACAGATTTAATGACCAGACTGAGAGCTGCCTTTGATGATTCCATCAGACAGGCTACAGACAATGATGAGATGTGATACTTACAAAGTGAACATCAAGTGTGCACATATGCAGCTAACTTTCAATATTTTTGTCCAGGACATGGCTTGAATCATCTACCTTTGATCAACCAATTTAAAGAGTGCCTGCCTGATGAATTATAGAACAAACTTATTTGAGAAAGCATTCCAAGCCCCTTGGTTGTGTTAAGCCAATGTTGTGTTGTTACAAATGTAAGACTCGTGAAACAGCAGCAGAATATGGGCAGGAAGGAGTGATGAAATTACTCTCCCTTTCCTTTCTTTCACCACCACCACCACCACCCATCTAATCTTCAAATGTTAAATGCATACATTTGGGAACCATCAGAGCTCTGTTGTTGGCTGCAAAAAAGTAATGTTAATGTACACAGGGAGTTCATTTATATTGTAGGATTTGGGTGCATTTTGACCAGATTGCCTTCCTAAAATTCTTAGCTGAGACAACAGCTAAGTGTTATATATGTAGAAAAGGGAAACATTTTGCAAGCAAATGCCCTAAATGTTCTAAGCTTGGCTTATAAGGAACCAACTAACCAAATTCTAGGAGCTTGAGAGAGGAAAATTGCAATAGGATGTATGATGCTCATAGTATGTCCTTCGCCTCACACAAAAATTGACTCTCCCATAAAACTTCAGACCCTGGTAGATTTTAAAGCTAGGGCAGTATTGTAGACTGCAATTGAATACAAATATACCTAGATCCATTAATGAAGATGGAAATCATTGATGATAGATACCTGCACTCAGGACCATCATTTTTTTAAACTTTTGAAACACTTTTCATTTTAGCTTCTTCTATACATGCCTCTATAGCATTGGGGATGCATTTGTTTTAGATCCATAACCTACGTATTCTTCAGAGCAAGAAAATACTGCATTTGACTCTCCAAAATGCCAAACCTCATACAGAGCCTCTTCTAAAGGGGAAGCCATTACAAAAGTTATCTGCTTGCCCATGTCCTTAAAGAAATGGAAACCTTGATGTCAACTTGAAGATTGGGAATTATCTGTCCCTTGGCGTTCTCAGCAATCATTCCATTAAAAAGAAAGAATAATTCTTTGAATTTCATGATTAGGTCTTCTAAATTCTATAATCATTAAGGATCATTAGCTCGCTCTTGTTTCAGAACTTTTAAAAACCGTACAGGAGGCATGGATTTTTGCCAGTTTAGATCTCAGAAGAGACTACAATTTAATTTGCATTAAGGTGGGGTACATATGTTTAGCTCCCTTTGCCATGCAATATGAAAAATTTGAACAGACATATAGTTCAGTTAATGCCCATCAATAAGTTTATAAATTCCACATTTTTCATGAGATACTGGACTGTTATACTGAAGTTTATTTGGTGATCTGTTAACTTATTCTTAAGACTGTACTTGGTCAGTTCTATCTACGCAGTGTATGCTAAAATAGAGAAATATATCTTTGACCTGTTTCTCTTGGATTATCGGCAGTACCACATCTTTTCTGGGGAATCACAATGGATCTCATCAAAATGGATTCAGTTCTCTCCTTGTGTGTGTATACACCCATCATGTCAAGGAGATGCAGCAATTTTGAAGATTCTTAAATTTTATTACCTTGATTATCCTTGATTCTGCAGTATATATAGAAACTTTAACCCATCTTGCTTAGAATGGCATTTTCAAGCACCGTGCATAGTTTCAAGTGGGATCTTGATGCTCAACCTGCCTGTTCCTCATTCAAACAGACTTTTGCCTCCCTGTCCTATCCTCTGCCATCATGCTCCTTTGTTGTTCAAACAGGTGCTTCTGATTTTTGATTTAAGGACAATCATTCTCCAGACATCTGAGGATTGTGAACAAAGACTTTTGCCTTGCACCCTTTATTCTAGACAGCTACTGAAGCCAGAAAGGAACTGTGATGTTTTGAACAAGGAATACTTAGTGATCAGAGATGCTTTTCAACACTGGCACACCTCTTGTAAGAAGCTTCACACCAAACAGACCACAAGATCCTGGAGTATCTACAGTCTATTTCACACACTCAGGTGGGCACAATTCTCCCAATTTAATTTTCATATCACAGGCTGATACTTTTTCACACAAGTCTGAATAGTTTATTCCACTTGTCACCCATCTCACAGTTCTGTTCTCCAGTCTGAACATTTTGCATTCCCACTTCCAATAGTAGCCTCAGTCTGAGTCTCTGAGAGCTAATGGCATACTCTCCATTTCACCAGACAAATTCACATATCAAAATGACAGGTACCACATGTATGGGCTTGGGTACATGATCTTCAGGGAGACCTCCAATTCACCTTTCCTTTTCTTGGGACTGGGGGAGAATTGCATCACAATGGCTGATTATACATTCTCGCTTCCTTGAGAAGATTTTACAACTTAGTCATTAGAGATTTTGGACTACTTAAGACCACACACTTTCTGCTCCAGTATTTTTCTTGTCGAAGTAGATGTTAATGTCTATGGATCTTCTTGTCTCAGCTGTTGCCATGTCTGGACTTTATCTAGAAACTAGCTGGCCTGTTGCATTGCAAAGGAGCCTCGAATCACAGTTTCCATGGATTATACAACTGATTAACCATCTATAGGGCATGAACATGTCATCAATGTTTTCCATTTCATCTCCTGGCAAGCCTTCAGAGACTGATTCTCTACTACGTATTCTGGCATTGAAGCTTTCCTAGTCTTCTCATTTTTAACAGAAGTATTCTATTCACAGTCTATTTTCCAATATTAGATATTAAAATTATTTTTTTTCTTCAGTGCATCACCTATAATCCACTTATGAGACACAGAGGACAAATGCCACCTTAGAGCAATGCCATCATTGCTATATGTAAGCTTCCAGCAAAACAGTTTATCTACACTCTTGCCTGTGGCTGAGTTCACAACTTGGTTTGTTCTTCTGTTTACATTTCTTTGTTTCAAGGATTCTGTGTAGATCTGTTACTCATATAACTCACTTTCTCCCAGCCTGGGGTCATGTACTTTCTACAAGAACTTCAGGCAGTACACCAACTCCTTCAAGAACCGCTATATTTTGCTAGGGCTTCCTACTACAAACTGCTGAACACCATCACCCATTGATGCTGGAGGTTGCATCTAAATTCATCTTTCACTTGCAGTCTGGTTACAGCACCTATCAACTTGAACTCTGAGGAGGAGGGAGCAGGTTTGAGGAACAAGGAAAAGGGTTTTTGCCAAGAGAGAATCTGAACTGCATCTGCATCCACCAGCAGATTTCTGGATGAGAATAATAGGCAAATTTGTAAAAGAGTTAGCCATTCCTGTCCTACCTGCCTCCGATCCTCGGAATGGGATTCATACTTTTCCCCTTCTTATCTCTGGGACAACAAATTCTGGACTGGGAAGTTCTACTGGAGTTAAGATACATGACCCAGGAATTACTTCCCCATCACCTGCTTGTCAGATATTTTGGACACCTCCTCATCTCCTTCTTGGGGGGAGGGGGGGAATGATTTCTGAACACAGGAAAGTGCCAAAACAGGAGGTTACAATGTTGGATTCTTCTGTCTGCCTATAGTCTTCAAGTTTCCTCAGAGAGAGAAGGAAACAAATTCCTTATCCTCCAGCTTTTTGGATGGGGGGGAGGGATTCTTCAGCTTCAGCAAACACTCAGTGAAGCAGTGGAAAAGTCCTGGATCCTTCCTGGGTCACTCATGCTGGAGAAAGGGAGGGGAGAAGCCCCAAGCTCTTTCAAGAATGGGGTGGGGAAAGGAGAACTTGAAAGGTGAGGTAGCATGAAAACTAGTTCTGGATAGGTGAGAACCAAATAATCTAAAACTAGACAAGTCTATTTTCATAACAAGAAAAATGACAGCAAACCATGTTTATGCTCAAAAGAGAGAATCCTCAAGCCTGTCCACTGTATGGGCAAGAGAAAAGGGGCGCAAGAGTTTGAACCTTGATTTTATTGTAAATAGGATTTTAATTTGATACATAGCAATTCCATGAGTTGTTTCATAATATCTACATTACTTTATGTAATAGCCCTACTTATTAGAGATCTGCCTTATTAAATTCCTGCCTGTGCCATCCCAGTTAATAGTATTTGCAAAGAAAACCCTGATACTGTCTTTGGATGCTGCCAGTTCAAGAGGGAAAACACTGTTGTAATAACAGTATAGCTAAGGACAACTTAAATGTGACACATTCATGGATGGAAAACAAAATGAGGGGGGAGGGGGGGACAGAACAAAAGATGGTGCCAGGACATGTTTGTGCCATAGTTAGATGCAAATGGGGACAAGGACTTTGGTCTATGACAAGGTACTTCATTGATGCTAATTAGCTCTACCAGCTCTACTAGTCAGGGGCAGTAACTCTTGCTATAGACAAGCATCCCTCAGGCCCCTTTCATTGCTGGAAACAACTCTTCCATTTTTTGACCTGCATCCCATGACACAAAGTTTCCTATGCTTCTGTAAACTGAAAATCAGGTTTGTATTTTTGGACAAGTTCCCATTAAGTCCAGGCTATCAGATTTTATCTTTTTAGCTGTTATTACAAACTGATTTCCTGAAATTTATTTTTATTCAGGCTTTCTAATTACTGCCTCCTTTACAACCTATAACATATATTATCGCTGCCTAGGTCTCAACTATGTAGTGAGTTACAGTTAAGACGATACATTCTAAGAACTAATTGCCATTTATTCTTGCTTGCTCCCCATTGTGGTATTTATTTATTTATGTCCTCAAAAAATAATGCAAACAAATACCCTTAAGATGAAGTTTTAAAAGGCAACTAGACTTCTTGTTTTTTTCCTTGAAAACATTTTGCTTCTCATCCAAGAAGCTTCTTCAGTTCAAATGTTTTTAAGGGGGGGGGGAAGTCCAGTGGCCTTTTGAAAAAGCACCTTTGGGACAACCATGACCTGGATGACTGAGACTCTCCATAGACATAATGGTTCATTGTCCCCAGGTGTAATATAGAGCTGTCTAAGGTTCACTGCCTATGGCACAACCATCATAACCTCATTATATTTCTGTCATTTCTAACCCAACACAGAAGCTACTGAAAGATATTCAGGTTTTTCTATTCAGACACAAATCTTCCTAAACGATAAATGATTCCTCCATGATACTAGGGATATTGAGATCTGCCCAGTTCTTGTTGGCCATTTTAGGCTGCTGTTGGCTTGTGCATACCCTCTGATCATGTTACGTTGCCCTCCATGGGCATTTTGGCCCAGGTTGCAGGAGTGAATGGACTAGAAGGAGAAGAGAGGAGTGCTATTTTTAAACCTATCTGATGCACTCAACACCACAAGATCTCTGTTTAACATCTGTTCTGAAAAATGGTTAACTAATGAAGAAGGGACAATTTAAGTTCTCTCACTGTCTTGCCTGTCACCTCCCCCCCCCCTTCCCCCTATGATTTTCCCCATCCTTGGACTGGAACTTTTTTTCTCCAGCTAGCAGGAGAAGTGGAGAAAGCTACTTTTAAACACAGATCTGGGTCAAAAAGGCTTTAAGAGAATTAAGGGAGAAGTAATACTGTAGGTGCCATTCTCTGGTCCCAGAAGTGTTCTATGGGATTGGTGTCTAAAGAGCCACCCACTCTTTCATATATATGTTGCTAGCCCTCCCAGGACTTGCAAGGATGGCAGAAGAAGCAGGGAAAGGTTAGTGAGCTTTGTCCATAAAGTTTCCAATATTGCCTGTGGATGAAATATTTTACTGGGCAGCACTACACCACGTGGATTGGACCATAAACTTAACATGCAAAGGGAAGGTACTACTCAGTAATGCAGGAGAGCATCGTTTGTGTATTAGAGAGAATTGTCACCCCTCAAAGGGTCAGGAGGCAATTCTAGCTGATGCTAGCCTGATGTACATGGTGTGTGTGTGTAAGGGTGTGTGTGTTTCTATCCAGTAAAGCAGGTATGCTCCCTTGTCTGCAGACCAGCTAGTTAGGATCAGGTTTGGGCAAAAGGTCTATCCATCCTTTGAAATTTGCCTCCCTCTTTAATGAGGAAGTGTTGCCAACTGTTTCTCCTACTGTCAAGATATCCACCAATCTCTCTTCTTAATTTGTTCTACATTAAAACTGTGGGGAAAGCCACCCGTTGCTGCTTCACTGCTGAGGCAGAACCAGGCTTAACAACGAAGGCAGCAAAAAGTATGGTAGCAAAAAGTGTATGTCGTCTCAGAAACTGAAGGAAAGCACATTCAAACAGTCATGAGGAAAAGTCTTATAGTACTTGTACATATTGCTATCTATTCTGATGAAAAGCATTATTATATCTCCTTAAGTCTGGGGAGCAAGAAGGTAAGTTTTTTCCCAAACAGACTTTTAATACAATTGATTTAGATTTAATTTGTCTACGATAGGAATTATTTAAGCTTTCTCCCCCATATTTAATATAGGCATGTGCACTTCCTTTTTTGCCTAGAGTGGATGGTGCATTTGAAGATCTGCCAAAGGCCACGCTCTTAAACGATTCATTTAAGACAACAATATGAGGGGAGGCAAACTAAATCACCCACACAATTTGGCAATAAGATTAGGCGATGTACTTGTAGCTGCACCCAAAGATTTCAGTGTAACGTACATCCTGGGACGTCTTTCCTTAGCATCTTTTTGCTTGAAGGAGACTAATACTGTAGATTCCTGACTGCTGTTTCTTCCTCTTTTCACAGCGAGCTTGCATTGATTTTGCTATCAGCGCCAAGCCACTAACCCGACACATGCCTCAGAACAAGCAGAGCTTTCAGTACCGTATGTGGCAGTTTGTGGTTTCCCCTCCTTTTGAATATACCATTATGGCCATGATTGCCCTAAACACCATTGTCTTAATGATGAAAGTAAGTAGAAAATGCTATGAATTGGTACTATCTACACTGAATATATAGCATATGTGTCTTGACTTGTCCATATATCATATATACTGTATACGCACACATACAGATGCACGCACACATATTACTATATAATTATTTGAGCTCCTGTTAATCTTACCCTATTGATCTGTCCTTAATTCTGCTGACTGGCCCTGTTGACTAATTCTTAAACTATGGACTAACCTGAGTCTTAATAGTGGAAATCTTATTTTGGACCTAGACTTTTGGGTCATTGTTCAGACCACACTAATTTAATTTATCACTGTACTTTCTTTCTCTCTTGTCTCTCCCTCATACCCCCTTTTCGATAGTTCTACAATGCAACAAATCTTTACGATAATTTACTAAGGATGTTCAACATTGTCTTCACTGCCCTGTTCTCCTTGGAATGTATTCTGAAAATCATTGCCTTTGGAGTGCTGGTAAGTATCGCTCTTGCTAGAATTTACAAATTCTACTGCAAAATATAAGAAGCATTCTCCTACCATAAGGAACAGGGAAAAATACATTACGCATATTATTATTATTTTAAGTAACTATTCAAAGCATATATCCCACTATAGGTTCTTAGGATTCTCAGGCATTGTCTTCTATATAATGCTACAAGAACATCAGGAATTGGCCACTGAAGGTCATTGGAATAATCTGTAATTTACTAGGAGTATAGAAAAACAGACTAGTGACTAGCTTCCCTTGCTGTAGAACTAATTATATACATTTTATATATCCAAGTTAATGTTCTAGCTTTTAAACTTTTAATTACAATTAACACTTTTAATTTAAAATAAAAATATATTTAAAATTATCAGCTGTAATATAAGATTTGTCAGAAGTAGCTCCATATCTCAAAGATAATTATTACCTACTGATTTCTAGACAACCCCTCAGAAATAATAGTCACCTGAAAACTGAAAACATTCTGTGCAAATATTAGTTGTTTGTTAGCCTATTCTTGATGAAGGAGTTGATCCTTCCACTTGAGCACAATCGAAAAAAAGTAGTACATATTTTCAATGTTGAGTCCATGGTAAAGATCTTGGCTCTCAATTGGAAAAAAATATACCCAGACAAATCTTGAACCAAAAATTTAATTAGTGTCTGTGGACATTTAAAAGGATAATAAAAACCACTATAAGTTTATAAGAATAATAATTTATTACAATCAATATGTGAGAATTCCATAAGGGAAATGTGACTCCACAAGACCAACCTACCTTTAAACAAACAAAAATACATGCTTTAGACTGTCAGTGCACAAAGTATTCCTTGCTGCATAAGGGTCAATGTGTGATAACTCTGAATCTTTAATCCTTCCCCACTCTTTATCTTCTTGATTGCCAACTCTTCAGGCAAGAGATGCTTCTAAATAAATAGTATCTGAAGCAGTGATAATTAACAGTACTACATTTTTGATGATTAGAAAATGGCTTTCCTACTGCTCACTGCTCTGTTTTATATCTCTATTGAGGTTATTCTCCCCAGTAAAAATACTTGGTTTAAGATCTTACTCATCCTAACATCTTTCTATTTGCTTTTCTCATGAGCTAAATTATACTTGTCAACAGCTCTGCCATTATTTAGTCAGACTTTAGAAACCTTTAGCTTTTTTTCTTTAGAGTACTATAATTCATTAATGGAATGCTGCCCAGGTGCAATCATATTATTAAGCTCATATGTGTTGTATTTATTTTATAGATGTTTATGTGACTGTCCTACAGATAAATGTAGTGGAGTTAAGGAAAGTTGTATATAGTTGCTAGTTGCTTGCAAGACAGGCATATGTATCTTAGCTTCACTGAGTTGCCTCAGGTGCTCACCCAGTTCATCTTGTAAGCAAGCATTTCCCTACTCTCATATGTTGCATTCAAATTTATGACCAATAGGTAGATATCATAGGTTTCTGAGAATGTGAACACTGGTGCTTGCACTGACCTGGGTGTGTGACGAATGCCCTACTACCACAATTTCAGGGGGGGGGGGAAAGAATGATGTAAACAAAGAATCCTTGCTAATGAAAGTTCCTTTGTAATTTGAATAGTAAGAATTGGATTATACTAAAAAGATAACCCACAGCTTATTAGGGGAGAGGGCAGCTAGAGTGGGAATTTCTCTGTTCTTGTTATTGTTGCTTCCGTCGTGACTAAATGTTGTCACCTGTTCGCTGCTGTGTGGCTGTTCCTTTTCGTCCTTTGTTTTGTTCTTTCTTTATAGAATTATTTCCGTGATGCCTGGAATATCTTTGATTTTGTCACAGTTCTGGGTAGCATCACAGACATCTTAGTGACAGAGTTTGGGGTAAGTTCAAAACTGGTGAGCATGACATTATGGGGGAGGGAGGCGTTCTGCAAGGAGTGGGAAATAAAAATTGACACACAAGAGATTCATCATATTAAACTGAGATCATAACAGGAGAGAAATCAGAAAATCCAAATAGGAGTAATAAAGGATAATCTTGCGAGACTTAATTATTCACCTGTTAATAGTTTTCCCCCTCCTCCACAAACAAATTTAAGATGTCAACAATCAGTTTCACATTTTTAGTTCTTCACTAAAAGGTTAATATGTATGTAGGTCCTAATATTTGTGAACTTTAGGAGTACTAATTTTATTAAAGGCCTTTATTTTGGCAGAAAATCAGAAGAGCTCAAACAAGACAGTTTCAATGCCAATGTCCCTCTAGAAAGGTGCTTATACCAATCTTAATCTGACTCTTTAATGTGATTATTATTAATTGTTAAGTCCTTTTAGTATGCAATTTGCCATCAACTGAAATCAAAGAGCAGATTAGGGTTAGGATTAATCTGCACTTTCCAAAAGATAAATATACATATCGAGGAGCAATTAGCATTTAAGTCTGTCAAATAGGACATCCTAACAGAACAGAACCATTAGTGTAGTGCTAGAAGTTAAATTTCCTAGGAATGCAAAATACTCAATAGATGAAGCTGATTAATGCAACCTTCATTAATAGGCTGTTTTTGTGTTGCTTTATCAGATACATATATCAAATGTGGCTGGGTCATTCAATTAATCCAAGGTGTAGAGGTACAGATATCCAGATCTTCCTATAACTCTTTCTTTCAAATCAGCAGTAGAAGTAAGAAGCTTTCTCATTTCCCTATTCAATCTCCAGCCCTTTCCCTGTTCACCCCATGGAAAGAAAAAGGGAAAGTATTCATAGCCTTTCTTTTCCTGAGCTAGGCAGTGTTATTATTTCAATCAAGATGGAACTTCTCCCTCACAATTTCTTCCCCATGCTGTTTCACAATCAAGCAACTTCTCTTAATAGTTTTGAAGTGAAGAAAAAGAGGCTGGAAGAATCAATAACAGATCTTTTTCTGTGTGTTTACAAGAATTGGGGATATCTGATTATAAATTTTGAGATGGTACATCATTGCCTTCGCCAAATCCAGGACATATTCTACTATCATATGGGGGGATTATGTGAATTCCTACACACTGTAGGGTACCAGGCTGGAGAAAGTTGATACAGTGTAACAAAGCCCTGGACTAGTCACGGTTTTACAATGATCAGACTGACCTTGCTTTTCAAGGATTAAAATGCATTAAAATGCAGACTTCCAACATGGGCTAGCCTAGTAGTCAGCATCATATTCATATTGTCTGCAGAGAAACTAAGGAATCAGGTTATGAATACCTTTTACAAAATATAGTGCACAACGAAGATGAGGCTCGGGATTAGGAAAATACAATGACAAATTGAAAACTTTGTGTGTATGTGGTTGACTACTTCCCTTTCATTAAACTGTGTGTGTGTGAAAGCATACACGTACCTGAGAATTTATAGGGTGGTTTGGTGGGTTTTATTTTGTTTGTTATTCTATAAATAATGAATTTGCCCAGATTAGCAGGGGCAGATCAGCTACACTAATAGGAACAATATTATTTTTAATTTAAAAAAAAATGTAATCTAGATTTTGCAGTTTGATATGATACGTTTCTTTAGCATTGAAAGGGTTATTTAAACACACTCTGCAAAAGAAGGAAGAGATTACAGATGGAAGTACTGCTTTAGTTAATCTATGAATTCAGAACGCTCTAAGAAATTGCAGAAATGGTTGTTGGTCTTGAAAAGGTTATCAAAACCAAATCAAACCCCCAAGGAATAATAAGCTTATAAAAATGTATTTCTCTAAACACTTTTAATTACATTTTGTAAAATACATTTTCTCTTAGAGTTAGTACTGGAATAATATCCCAAACTGCGTTTTTCATGAGTTAACTGGACTTTCTTGTTTTTCTTTGAAGATGTTTCGCTTCTCATCCAGGAAGCTTCTTCACCTCTGAAGAAGCTTCTTGGATGAGAAGCAAAACGTCTTCAAAGAAAAACAAGAAAGTCCAGTTGCTTCATGAAAAAAACATATTTGGCGACAACCATGACCTGGATGACTGAGAATCTCCATAGACATTTACTGGAATAATATGAAACTTTACATTAGAATGTGATTTATATACAATAATACTTCTTAGATTTAATTAAAGCATATGTCATGGTTCCGACAGATGAAACTCTTCAAAAGAACTTTGAGGCATTGTTTACCTTAAAGAATCTTTTATTCGAGAAACAAAGTATCGGCACTACATAGTTAAAGCCAAAAACTGAATTCCCCTCCCCTGAGCACAAAGTAACAAAGCACAATTCCCCAATTAGTTTGAAGCGCGGGCTTTCTCCCCAGCTCTCCAGCCCGCCAAATCTTTATCAACTCTGGGCACAATAACCTTGGATTCCCATGGCTGAGTTATTATTGTTATGACTAACTGGACTCTCATCCACATTCCCCCTCCCAGCATCAACTAACTCTAAAAGCAAAAGAGTAAAATGGCTGTATTTCCATCTGTTGTCAAAGCAAGAACATCCAATGTTAGCAGCATTGACATCCGGGGCCCCTTACAAAAAAGACAAATCCTGTAATACAAACAAAATCACAGGTTAGGGGTTGCCTCTTGGTTTGTTAGGGTGTTTCTTATAGAATCTATTAATTAGTCTGTCAGCTTTCACATCACTAGATTTCACCCAGGTGGCCTCAGACAACGGATATCCCTTCCATTGCACTAAATACTGCAATTTCCCTTTAAAAATTCTTGAATCAAGAATATGCTTTACTTCATAGTGAGTCTGTCCTGCCACTATGAGAGGTCCAGATGCCTTCTTAGGGGGAGGTCTTAAGGTGGAATCCCGAAAAGGTTTCAACAGGCTACAATGGAAAACAGGGTGAACTTTCCCTAAGAGCCTGGGAAGTTTTAATTCTACTATGACCAGATTAATGATCTTTACAATGGGGAAGGGTCCTAAGTACTTCGGTCCTAACTTCTTACTAGGTAACTTGAGCCGTAAATATTTAGTCGACAGATAAACCTTTTCCCCAACTTGAAATGTCCTTTGAGGAGCCCTTTTCCTATCTGCCTGTTTTTTGTATGTCTCGGAAGCCTTTTTCAAACCAGTTTTCGTGGTTTTCCAGACCTCCTCCCACCCCCTCACCCATTGATCAAGAGTCTGGGAAGCAGAGGGTCCTTGGGGATATTCGGGTATTGGGCTGAATTCCTTTCCTGTGGCCACTTTAAAAGGCGTGAAGCTGGTGCTGCTGTGAACAGAGTTATTGTAAGCCACCTCTGCGAAAGGGAGGAGGTCAGTCCAGTTCATTTGTTGATAATCCACATAGCATCGGAGATATTGTTCCACCATTGAGTTCGCAGATTCAGCCACCCCATTGGTAGATGGGTGAAAGGCCAATGATTGTCTTTGAGATGAGCCAACTAGTTTGAGAAAACTCCTCCAAAACTTAGCTATAAACTGCACCCCGTCAGAGATTATTCATTTTGGTGCGCCATGTAGTCTGTAAATGTGTTTCAGGAACATCTTGGTTAGTCGTTGGGTGGACGAGAGTCCTTTGCAGGCAATAAAGTGAGCCAGCTTTGAAAACAGATCTATCACAGTCCAGATGACCATATTTCCCCTACTTTCAGGTAGATTTACTATAAAATCCATAGCAATTTCTTCCCATGGTTGGGAAGGGTCCGCCACTGGTTGCAACAACCCAGGGGTTTTCCCCGGGATTCTTTTCATGGTGGCACATACAGCACAACTCCGGACATAGTTTTCCACATCCCGTTTCAATCCCGGCCACCAGAATTGCCGGCGGATGAGGTGTAGAGTTTTCAAATATCCAAAGTGCCCAGCCTGTTTTACGTCATGGCCGTGCTGGAGAGCGTTAAAGCGGAGGGTCTCTGGCAAGTATAGCTTTCCCCCCTTGTAAGCCAAACCATCCCTGCATATTAGAGAGGTTTGATTGTCCTTGAACCATTGGTCGGTGAGGAGCTCTCGCTTTATTTTCTTGGCCCCAGGATCATCGGAGTTTGGGGCTCTTAAAGGTGGGACTCTGTGCGGCGTGAGTTGAGAGGCAGTTTGTGGATTGGAGATAATTGCCTCATTAACCTCTTCACGCTGGCTTTTGTACTGGGGCAATCTGGATAAAGCATCAGCTAAGAGGTTCTTTCCTCCTGGTATGTACTTTAGGGTGAAATTAAATGGTTAAAGTACTGCTCCCATCGTACTTGTTTTGGGGACAATTTGCGGGGAGTTTTCAGTGCCTCTAGGTTTTTGTGTTAAGTCCATACCTCGAAAGGCACCTTGCTCACTTCTAGATAGTGTCTCCAGTTTAGTAGAGCCCAGCGGATCGCGAAGGCCTCCTTTTCCCACACAGCCCACCTCCTCTCGCACTCAGTGAATTTTTTCGAGGTGTAGGCACAGGGTTGTAGGGTCCCACTTTGGTTCTTTTGCAGTAGCACAGCTCCGACAGCCACGTCACTGGCATCGGCTTGAATTACAAAGGGCTTCCCTGGGCAGGGATGCTTTAAAACTGGTTCGACCACAAATAGTCTTTTTAAGTTCTCAAAGTGGTCTGGCAGCTCATAGTCCATGCTAGTGGTTGGCTCGGATGCGGCTTCCCTCCCTCTTTACCTGTTTTTAGTAATTCTGTAAGGGGTAGGGCAATTTCGGCAAAGGAGGGGATGAATTGACGGTAGAAGTTGGCGAATCCTAGGAAGCTCTGGAGCAGTTTGCGAGTCTTTGGGGGCTGCCACTCAATCACAGCTTTCACTTTGGTCGGGTCCATTTCAGTGCCCTCACTGGAAATTCTATAACCAAAATAATCTACTTGGGTCTGGTGAAACTACACTTTGATAGTTTGAAATAAAGTTTGGCCTTCAACAGCTTCTTTAACACTTCTCTCACTAGTTTTATGTGGTCAGTCATATTTGTGCTGTATATCAGGATGTCATCAAGATACACCATAACCCCTTTGTATAAATGGTCATGTAGGACCTGATTAATCAGTTGCATGAAGACAGTTGGAGCCCCCTGTAGTCCAAATGGCATGACTTTGAATTAATAAACTCCCCATGGGACAGTTAAAAGCAGTCTTCCACTCATCTCCCTCCTTTATTCTCACCCAGTAATATGCCTCTCTCAGGTCCAACTTAGTGAAGATACTCCCCTTTGCCAGGTGGGTTAGTAAGTCCTTCAGGAGGGGGAGGGGGTATTTATTTTCCACACTCGCCGCATTCAGACCTTTATAATCCACGCAGAGACGAAGTGACCTGTCTTTTTTTCCCTTTAAATAACACTGGGGCTCCTGCTGCAGACTTGGCCTGTTCAATAAATCCCCTTGCTAGGTTTTTGTCCACATATTGCTGCATCTCCTCCATCTCAAGGGGGGACATAGCATACATTCTTGGTTGTGGGACTTTGCCTCCCAGTAACAGTTCAATAGAGCAATCATTGGGTCGGTGGGGAGGCAGGATGTCGCATTCTTTCGCACTAAACACCTCTGCTATGTCCCGGTATTCACTGGGGATGAGTGGCTCGCCTGGTTGAGACAAGGCAGCCATGTGTGCTAGCTCATTGAGTGGGCTAGGTTCTCCTATAATGTCCGTCGAGTTAAGGGGGGGCTTGGGTCCTATAGGTAACCTCACAGTCCTCATTCCCTTCTCCCACCAGATAAACGGCTTCCATTTGTCCAACCAGGCTAGTCCTAGGATCACAGCCTCAGTCATTTTTGAAGCCACCATGAAACGAATGAACTCCCAGTGGTCATCTATTTCTAAGTGTAGGGGTTCAATCAATTGTGTGACTAAAGTTCCTCCCATTAGGGAGCCATCGGCTTGCTCAAACCTCATGGGTTTGGAGAGCAGCCTTGCTCCTATGCCCATTTTCAGGGCAAGTGACAAGTTAATAATGCACCGGGAGCATCCAGAGTCGACTAGTACTTTTAAATCTACCTGTGCCCCCGTCTTAGGGATTATGAGTTTGGCAGGTAGTGAGAAAGGGGGGACATGTCGACTCACCATTGGGTCGTTCTCTCCTTCGTCGTCGCTGTCATAGGAGGGTAGAGCGGCAGCAAGTCCAGCTTGGGTCTTGGCACCCTCCTGCGTGGGGGATGTGACTTGGGCAACAGGTTCCTGTGTGATCCAGTTGGATTTCTCTTTCGTTGGCTGCTGGGCTGGTTTCTTTCTCACTGGTGGTCCCAGTCTATTCTGCTGCTGAGGGTAAGGGACTGGGCAACTCGCTGCTTGATGTTCCTGTTGTCCACATCTGAAACATTTAATCGGTGGGCCCGCAGGTGGCCTGGGATTTTCAGTAGCTGCAGCGGTTGGAGGCTTTCAGGAGGGTGGCTGTCGTTTGGGTTGATTTGGCCTTGACTCGGCTTCTTGTGGGGGTGGCTTCTTATAGCAGGCGAGCTGAACGTCTAGTCTTACTGCTGCCTGGTACCATTCTTGCAGCTGATCAGGGACTGTTCGATAGATACAGGTCTGGGAGATGTGGTCATCTAGTCCCTCCTTGAAGTGATGGACTAGGGATTGCTTGGGCCACCTCTCTATTCAGCCAGCTATCCTGCAAAACTCTCGTACGTATTCCAGTGCAGGCCTGCCAGCTTGTTTTATTTTGTGGACTTGTTCCTCCGCTTTGAGGGCAATGAATGGATCCTCGAACCTTGCTCTCAGTCCTAGGAGGAACAAATGGGGGTCCTCCAACTCGGGTGCTTGCTCGTTATATAAATTGTTCAGCCACTCGGATGCTTCCCCTTCCAAGTTGGATGCAACCACGTCGACCATAGTGGCTAGATTCAGATAGAAATAGGCACAGTGGTTCAAGTGAGAGCACACTTGGTTGAGGAAAAAGATCAGCTTCTCCGGGTCCCCATCAAAGGTTACTCTAAGAGGTGGCACCATCAGTGGTTGCTGGCCTCCCCACTGTGGATGTTGCACCCCTGACTGTTGCTGGCCCCCCCATGGCGGCTGCCACATCCCTAGTTGCTGCAAGCCTCTCAGCGGTTGTTGCACGCCTGGAGGCTGTTGCCACCCCCACGGCTGTTGCTGCATTGCCGGCGGATGTGGCATCCCCAGTTGCTGTACAACCCCCACCGGTCTCAGAGGCTGCTGTAATGGCATCCCCAATTGCTGCGGGCCTCCCAGTGGTTGCTGCATGGGTGGGGGCTGCTACCATCCCCACTGCTGCTGGTCTGCGGGGGGTTGTGGTATCCCCAGTTGTTGTAGGGCCCCCTGTGACCCCGGTGGTGGTGGTTGTTGGATCCCCATTGGTTGCGGGCCCCTCAGCGGTTGCTGCACATTCGGAGGTGGCGGCCAGCCCCATTGCTGCTGCTGTACTCCCAGCAGTTGCTGACCCCCTGGCGGCTGCATCACCCCCGATTGTTGCAAGGCCCCCATCTGCTTCTGCACATCCAGGGGCTGTGCCCACCCCCAGATTGGCTGCTGCACTGGCAGCGATTGCTGGCCTCCCTCCTGTGGAGGCTGCGACATCCCCCATTGCTGTATGGGTCCCAGGCTGGGTGGCCGGTAAGCGCGTCAATCCGGGGTTTGGCTGTCCTGGTGACAGCTTGGGCTCTTATCTCATCGGCAGCGATCTGGGCTTTTGGAGGGCGCCGACTGGAGCTGTCTCTCCCCGTGGGGCTGGAGGCCATGGTGGGTGGCTTCGAGGACGGGGAGGCTGCCTGATCTGCACAGGTGGGACTGGGGGTTCCCCTTGGCAGGAGTTGGTGGCTGTCTCGCCGATCATCATGATCGCTCGCATATGGTGAACGGGAAGGCTGCTCTCCACTTTTCATCTCTAGCTCCTCAAATCTTTCCACCAACTTCTCCACTGATTGGCTACGGGCTGCAGACAGGTACTTCCACTCACCCGAGTCTTCAGTGGTAGTCGATTTTGTGGTTCTCCACTGGTCTGGGGAATGCGACATGCAGGAATCCCCTCTTTGCAGCTCAACCTCGTCCGCCTTCAAAGCACTTGATTGTGGCAAGGCCGTCTCGAGGTGTCTGGAATCTCTACTGGGTAAGGCCCATTCCAACGACCAGATCAGCTGTCCTCGCGGCTTGGGCTTTGCCCCCAACTGAGAGGCCTGAAAAAGTTCTTTCTCCACCGTCGTGCTGGCTTGCGCTCTCCCCTCTGGGGTAGCAGCCACCGCTGGGGTGCTGGTTTCAGGTGCTCTTTCTTCCTCCATGTTGAAATCTTCCCCGAATCTTTGTCGGTCTATCCCTCAATTCTAGGGATAGCGACTGGGGCTCAGGACCCCAAGATAGTTAGGTAAAAATTGTAGTTTTTGGCTTGATGTCATGGTTCCGACAGATGAAACTCTTCAAAAAAACTTCGAGGCATTGTTTACCTTAAAGAATCTTTTATTCGAGAAACAAAGTATTGGCACTACATAGTTAAAGCCAAAAACTGAATTCCCCTCCCCTGAGCACAAAGTAACAAAGCACAATTCCCTCCTCCAATTAACAGTCATAAATCACATTCCCCAATTAGCTTGAAGCGTGGGCTTTCTCCCCAGCTCTTTATCAACTCGGCGCAATAACTGATTCCCACGGCTGAGTTATTATTGTTATGACTAACTGGACTCTCATCCACATTCCCCCTCCCAGCATCAACTAACTCTAAAAGCAAAAGAGTAAAATGGCTGCATTTCCATCTGTTGTGAAAGCAAGAACATCCGATGTTAGCAGCATTGACAGCATAATTATCTTATATTGAAAGCTAATGAAAAAACGAACATCGATTGTCTTCAGATTTTGATGACACTTTGACCTTTCTAGAAATTTAGCTGATTTTTAAAAAGTAAAATTCAAACAAATTTCCTTTATTACAATGCACACTACTCAGCCTAAAGTCATAATAGTGAATGTAACTATACTTGAATAATAATATTGAATAATAATATTTATTTATTGTTCATTTCTGGCCAAAAGGGCTTTCAAAGCAGCATATTTTAAAGTATCAAAATTAAATATTAAAAAATACTGAGGTTGATAAATACTAATATTTTATATAATACCAAACAACAAATTAGAGCCGAATGATTTCCTAACAAAGGAAGTTCCAAAGCATGTTCACCTCTGTTAAGGTGTATTTTGTATTGCCACCAATTGAAATGACAATAGTATATTTAGAACTGATATTTTCACCAAATAGGCAGGCTCATATATTTTCTTGGTTTAAAGCCGGCCAAGGCATTTATTCTGACTGAACTGGAATATGGAATGCTATCCAAACCAATCGGTCAGGATGCATATTAATCACAGCTGGTTATTTTGTTACATGGACTTGAAAGTTCTGCAGGTGTATCTCCTACATTAAAGTGAAATACCCTAGTAAATTAATTTGCTTACAATCTGATAGTTGTTCATGAAATCTCAGGTTAGGTGCCTGGGGGAACCTTCTCATGTTGCCAGGCCCCTGATTTGTGATCAGAAACAGAGATTCTGAAGAGAATAAAGAGCAATAAAAGGACAGTTTGTACCAAAGTTCTGAATAACAATCTGGCTGCAATATTCTGTGCTGGACACAGTTTCCAAAATATTTTCAAAAGCAGCTCATAAAATACAAATTTTAATAAGCTGTATTAAACATTGAAACAAACATTCCAATCTGAACATTAGTAATATGTGTGGAAAGCATCAAAATCCTCTACCACTGCTCAACCATGCAGGAGGAAAACTGGGTGTAGAAGCATTGACCCTCATTGTAACAATCCCTGGCTTAAAATTGGCAGATACTCCATGTGGAATGGTTAGATTAGAATTTATTGCATACTAGGATACAGAACCTGTGGATATAAAAGTACATTTTCTTTCTATGCTCTTGGCAGCTTTAATCTTGCATTTTCTCCCACCATTCCCATAGCTTAAAGAACACCTTGTCTTGCATTTTTCAAAGTCGGCCTAGATTCCAGTTGACAGTATAACTATCAAATATAGCTAGCTATCATCCACATACTGGTGACCAACCAACCCAAGTATCTGAGCCATGCCTGCCATTACATAAAGGCTATTGAGTAAAACATTATGATATAGACTACTGGCCATACGGTTAAAGAGAGAGTAGTTTATAGCAGGGCTTTTCAACCTTTTCACCCATTGTACCACTTTTAGGATATGGCAACATCCGAGTACCACCAGTCGCCTAGCAAGGTTTCAAAAACTTGATGACCAAAAAAAAAAAAAAAAAGGAAAAAAGTGATAAAGTACAGGTAGTCCTCGACTTACAACAGTTCACTTAGTGACTGTTTGAAGTTACAATGGCACTGAAAAAAGTGCCCCCCAAGCCACAGCCGAGCAAGACACCTGCCTGCCCATCCGGCGGCGCTCTTCCTCCTGTCTGAGGTTTTCATTGTTGTGAGCATTTCTGTTGAGGATTGGCAGCGGGGGTGCGGTGGGGGGGTGTTTGGTTTTTATTCCCCCCATCTGCTGGGTGGTTGCAGCAGGTTTTGGTCACTTTACATGACCCTGGGACACTGTGACCGTCATAAATATGAATCAGTTGCCAAGCATCTGAATGTAAATCACAAGACCCTGGAGATGCTGCAACATTCCAGCTGATCGGCGCTTCTTCTGAGCTCAGCAGAAGGGCCAGGATCAGTGCCGAGCTCCAGCTGGAGCCTGGTGCTGATCCTGGCACTTCCACTGAGCCCTGACAGTCCCAAAGAAGCGCTGATCCTGGCGCTTCTGCTAAGCCCTGACAGCCGTACAACTCCAGCCATCTCTCGCTCAGGCTTGTGTGGTGCTGCCACCGGTTCAGCTCATTCCCCTCCCCCGCTACCACTTTTCTAGGATGGTCACGTACCACCTGCCAGGTGCCAATGTACCACAGGTGGTACCCGTACCACTGGTTGAAAAGCCCTGGTTTATAGTACCATCATATAAAGTCTGTGTACTGTATGTCTGGAACTAAAGAGTATTGCCAAAACGTGTCCCAGTCAGCTAACTCAGAGGTGTACTGTGTTCTGTCTTTCTGATCTTTTGAAAGGACTACCAGAAATGTTTCCCCTCTGGTTTGTACCATAGGTCATCCACAAGGACAATGATTTTTATTTATCCTAGCTGATCAAAACAGGTAAGACATTTTGGTAGAACTGTGGTGATTGGGTAATTCGAGCCACTTAACTATTAGCTCAGCTTAGGCTCCAAAGCAAATGCTGCAAAATTATTTTTGCAACATTTCCTTTGAAGCTTTGATAAATTATTGCCTAATTCTAGCTCCTGAGAAGTGCCCAGCCAATTTGCTAAGGAGCTGGGATGGCTTCCCACTATCTTTTATCATCCAGAGGTTCTCAGAGGGGAGACTTTGCCATTGTCAGCACAATGATCAATTGGGGGATATTTTTGTTATCTTTATTTCCTTTCAAATTTGTGCAGCTGTATTATCATATAGGTCATCTTTGCTTTTCCAGACATCAAACAGCATTTCCTCCGGTTGGTGACAGGAAGATCCCTAATCTATATGTATTCCTTCTGTGTACATATGCCTACCTTTTAGAATTGCCTTTCACACTTAGGATGAAGTAGATAGTGACCAGTTAAAAGCTTACACTATGATAAAAATATTAAAAATGCCTATCCTTCCGAATAAGTATTTAGATAAATCAGATTTGGAGAGTGGGTTGTTCTTCCCTGGATAAGATAGGAATGTTAACAAGTCTGCTTTATGCCAAATGGAAATCTGTCCAAAACAAAGTCTAAGTACAAATTCCTTGTTTATTTGTTTATCAGATTTATTTGCTGCTCTAATCAAATCCTCTGGGTGGCTTTAAATATTGTTCTTAGATGATGTGTTAACTCTAATATCTGAGAAGGATAATAATAGTCATGAAGCCCATGAACAAAGATGCCTTCCTTAATGCAGCATTTAGAAGCAAAATTATCAGTTTGTGTCCTGCTGAGACCCTCTGGAGTGAAGCAGTTTATAAATCTTATACAAGCCCCTACATACCTTGCAAGGCTTAGTAATTGCAATTTGAAATATTCTTGCTGCACTTAATGTATCGAAGTCCAAGAAATGCAAACTCCACAATTCCAGAATCAGATGAAGTGTTGTTTAAGCTTCAGAATCTATCTTAGGGGAGAAGATAGAATATGGGATTCCAAGTAGATTTCACTAAAAGAGGCAGATATTCTGAGGAATTCAAGAAAGTTCGCTTAAGTGCCCAGCCAATTTATTTTAAACTAAAAATTGATTGAATTGATTTTCTAGTGAACACTCTTGTAATTTAATGGAAGTGTAACTAAAATTATTAAAATTATTCCTTTAGTGAAAAAATAATTTAAGATACTAATATTCAGATGTGATTTATAGTTTGGTTTGTCTGTTGTTGTCTGCATGTCGGTTGCTTTCTAAAAGTAATTTTTTTAATTATAGCTCATGGCCCCACTCTTCTCATGTCTCCACCCAATAATGAGAAAGCCTTAAGTCATGAGCTCTGTTGTTTTAAATGTAGTATTTGCCCCTTAAGCTGACATTATCCTACCATAGCTTCAGGGTGTATTAAATCAGATTTTGGCAGTGTTAACTTGGAGATTAGGAAAAGTGTGTGTGTGTGTGTGTGTGTGTGAGAGAGAGAGAGAGAGAGAGAGAGAGAGAGAGAGAGACTAGCAGTGGGAGTGTTAGAAGGAATGAGTGTGCCCTGTCCATTGTAATGTTCTTATTGAATAGTGATTATAGCTGTCATATAACCTGGAAACTCTTTAGGTTCATGAGCAGAATGAACTTCACTTTTCCTCAATAAACATGCATGTCACTTACTCTGCCTGTCTCTCATTCCCTCTGCATAAAGGCCAATTTATGCTGGTCTGGCAGTTTTAATATTTCAGTGTGACTCCCTTTATATATTGTCGTACAGCCACTATTCTTACATCTTGCATAACTGCAAAAATCCTATTACTCAGTGAGTTGAAGATGGTAGAACTTATTGCTTCTTGAAAATCACACAGAGACACAATATGTAGCAAGTAGATTCTTGAGAAGTAGTAAAGCTTACCTACATAGAGATTTTCAGCTGAAATACTAGGTGTCTTATAATGTCTACCGTGTAACTTGCATGGCAACTCTTTTATCTTTGTTTGAAGTCGAAGTCAGATATATATTGAACATCCACATCACTTCTTGGCATATGTAGTGTCTGAGTCTTTTTGTGTGTGTACAGTTTTATTGAAAGTTTGTTTGTGTAATAATGGGCTCTGAAGCACCTGTTATAAAGCTACATTTAGTCTTGTGATGTATATTTCATAGAAACACAGAGATCCATACAACAATATCACATCATGAAGCGACATCATAGAAGTCTTTTGATTTACTAGAATCAGCAGAGTTGTCAGCCATGATCATAATCGCTGAAACTACATTATATAATATTTCTTTGTATCTAATGCAGCAAAACTAGTTCCCATATGATTAATTTGTGAGCCATCAAGGGTCCATGGTGCATCAGCTAAAGATGTGATTCAAATATATCTAACCATCTCTAGTGGATCTAAAACATAGGTTCTTGAACTTAACCTTCACATTCTTTGAATATTTACAACTCTCAATGGCTCTGTGTCAAGTAAAACAAGTAAAAATGCATCCTGGTAAATCCAAAGCTGCATATTCTTTTTTCTACTTTGCCAGAAGCAAAACAAAAATCAAAAACGTTTAGCTGCAGATTACTTGCTAGTACCTACTTCTTCATTGGCTAACATCCAGAGCATTATATATTTAATTGCAGTTCTCCAGTCATCCCTTTCTTTCTCTCTTTCTCTCTCTTTCTCAGGACACTTGTCTTGCTTTTGTTCTTTTCCAGCTTTACATATTCTAAACATGTGTAACTTAAAGCCACATAGTAAAATTCTACCTACTTGTATATATATATATATATAAAAAAAAAATCAGAGTATTTGGTTGTGGATAATTTAACAAGATGCATACTTATATTGATGAGTTATCACTGATTTCCCAGTTAGATTATTTGGGGGTTGGAGGTGACCCTCTTTTCTATTCCTTTCCTTTATATTTCACTTCAGTCCACGCACCTTTAGTTGCTAAACAAAAAAGAAATCTGGTAAAATAAGATTTAAAACAATAAAAATACCCAATCGGAACCAATCATAATGTTAACAACTAACTTATGGATTACTCTCTTCCTTTCTTTGCTATTTAATTACCCTTATTAATTTTACTAACCAGTGCAGTGTTGGTTTGAATTTGCTTTCTTAACCAGTTCCTGGATCTTTAGTTTCTGCACCCCATTCTGATCTTGCCTGTATATTTTTCCTTCATCTCCCCAGAACAACTTCATCAACCTGAGTTTCCTTAGGCTGTTTCGAGCTGCCCGTCTCATTAAGCTGCTCCGACAGGGCTATACCATCCGCATCCTGCTCTGGACCTTTGTCCAATCGTTTAAGGTAATGATCAAAGGTACTGAATTGCTAATTGAAAGTGTTTGGGACAGAGAGTTAAAAATACAAAGATGTAAAAGCTAATGAGTCAGACCTTTATCACTCTGCCTCTTTCATTTCTGTTCAATCACTAGCTATTAACTGTAACTTTGAAACATGATCTTCATCATGGTGCCAGTGGAATTATATCTCATGAATATTTTTCTAAGAATTCATGTTTTTACATAAAAGCAGTCACAGCAAAACTTTTGTAGTCATAGTAGTATGCAACAGGAATTAGTAAAAAAAAAAAAGAGTAATACTGTTAATTATTATTGCATTGAACAAAAAACAACAGTGAGTCTTCGGGAACGACTAAAGTTTGTAAGAAGCAAAGTGCCATATTCCCAGTAAAACTAGTGTGATTGTTTTAAAAAAATAAATTTAGAAAATATATGCTTTTATTTCATTCTATCAGGCCCTTCCATATGTGTGTTTGCTGATTGCAATGCTGTTTTTTATCTACGCCATTATAGGAATGCAGGTAAGCCACTATCTCATGCGGAGTATTGTTACGCTTGCTGCAGGAGCACTGTGATGGCTTAGGGTTGGTAGCCCTATTGGTTTTATTTTAGGCCTTTTGAATTTGAGAGACCTCACCCAATGGGAGGCTCTGCTGCCTTGGGCAAGTGTGGAGAACCCTGAAGAATACAGAATACAGAACAGACTTGGAAGGGACCTTGGAGGTCTTCTAGTCCAATCCCCTCCTCAAGCAGGAGACCCTATATTATTTCGGACAAATGGCTGTCCAATCTCTTTTTAAAAACCTCCAGTGATGGAGCATCCACAACTTCTAGAGGCAAGCCATTCCACTGGTTAATTATTCTCACTGTCAGGAAATTTCTCCTTAATTATATGTTGAATCTCTCCTCAATAACTCTCCATTACTTCTTGTTCTGCCCTCATCTGCTTTGCAAAATAGTTGACCCCCATTTCTCTGTAACAGCCCCTCAAATATCAGATCTTGAGCACTTCTGAAGTCTTGGCTATTCCCCCCAGCTTGATGTTGTCTGCAAATTTCATGAGTTCCCTTTCTATCCCTTCATCTAAATCATTTATGAATATATTGAACTGGGCCTAAGACAGAACCATGGGGTACCCCAAGGTATGCTTCCCTCCATCTAGATGTGGTTCCATTGAGGACTACATGTTGAGTGCAGTTTGGCAGCCAGTTATAAATCCATATGGTGGTGATGCTGTCTATCCCACATTCTTCTATCCTACCAAGAAGTAGGTAGTGGTCTACTTTGTCAAATAACTTACTAAAGAAAGTATACTATGTGAAAATATACTATGTCCAAGCATTTTGCTGGTCCACTAATTTAGTCACTTTGTGAAAGAGTGCAATAAGGTTTGTCTGGCACGATCTGTTTTTTGACAAACCCATAATTTTGTGATATTATTAATCAATGACATTATTGCTACAACCATCTCCTTTGCAACCTGTTAGTGCTTGCTCCATATATTCTAGTACAGTCTGAAGTTGCTTAGTGTAGTATCTTTCCCATTTTAAAGCAATGTTTAAGTAGTGGTATAAAATAGCCTGATTACACATTTAGCCTAAAGATTTTAGCCTAATATGTTTTCAGGGTTTCCTTGGACTATCCTTTTGCCACAGCTCCTGACTTAGAACTAGTTCCAACCCTTTTCTATTAGGGAGGAAGGATGGGAAGGACTGAAAGAGAACCTCTGTAGTAATCATCTGCAAGAGTTTCCTACATAGGGAACATTCAAAGAAGAGGGTTGCCCTCATTCTTTATACTTGAGAAATAGTTCTGTTTTTATCCTTTGACTCAGTGAACGCGTCCTAAGAAACATCTGGAGTTCAAACAGGTAGATATCCTTCCACTATTGCTTTTAGTCAATGGTAAAAGAAGCCATTCTGGCTCTACTGCAGCTGGCACAGACCCTTAAAATGTTTCCCTTGGAACAATTACTTGGTTGCTGAATTGCCATAGCTCATTGCAAACTCTTGCTGAAGGAGCACTCCAAGCATTTATCAGGAGTGCTTGTATTCAAGCACTGATTTTTCCATAAGACAATGGTGCCTACTTTTCCCAAAATGTTCGTGGTTTTTTTTTCTCAGTTGCAAGTTTTTCTCAGAATTTTCTCAGAATTGCAAGTTTTTTAATCTGTGTATATCTTTGTTTCTTCAGGTTTTCGGCAATATTAGCATTAAACATGATGAGGATATGCCTGAGGATGACTTGCCTGCCATCACTGAGCACAATAATTTTCGCACTTTCTTTCAAGCTTTGATGCTTCTTTTTAGGTGAGGCTCAGCCATTATACTTCACTAGGGAAACCATGTTAAAGTGCTGTGATACCAAGAGCCCTTATGCTTACCAAGCCTTCACCTAATGCAAAAATTAGTTTCTTCTGCTAGATAAAGCTGTAGCCATTTCTTCAATTAAATTAGTTGTACGCTGTATTGGTAGCTCAATAGACAATGTAATGGAAATTATTTCTTAGTTCTACAAAAAAGTGTCTGACTCGGTTCTGTATAAGAAAAAAAAATATTTTATTACCACGATTCATCCATCATAGTCAATAAGTTATTTTTCTAATTAACATAGTTTATATTATATAAATCTAACATAGTTTATATTTATATCCTAGCAATGATTTAATACTGTCTGAGCCCACAAGTTTCTGACTTCTGATTACTAGTATCATACTTGTCCTCAGATGGTGATATGACTGCTCCCTCTATGCTGAGTTTCCAATGCTCACTATCTGTTCTTATTTGATCTCCCTTTCCCAGAAGTGCCACAGGTGAGGCTTGGCATGAGATCATGCTCTCTTGTCTAGGTGGAAAACTCTGTGATGAAAAAGCAGATCTCAAAGGACATCAGTGTGGCAATGAGTTTGCATACTTCTATTTTGTTTCCTTCATTTTCCTGTGTTCTTTCCTGGTGAGTAAAGGATACACAGAGTACTAAATGGGTGGATGCAGCATGTATTTGGGGTATATGAGACCATGAATATTGCTAGTTAAAATGTCAGTACACTATCCTTCTAAGATAGCATTTCAGTATGACTTAACAGACAGTTTGTAGGCCTGCCAGTCTTTATCCGACAATATGTTTCATAATAGTTTTTAAAAATCACATGTTTCAAATTATCAATATACAATTAAAAGACATAAGGGAGGGAAGGGCAAATCTTCTATATATTGGTTACTGCAAAGCAAACATATGTTCGCAAACATATTTTAAATATTATAGATGGCAAGGAATACATTCCAAATAGTACTGTAAAAATTCACAGTTTATCAAGGAACATATTCTCCCCAGTATTCAAATTACATTATCTCAAAGAAAGTAGAATGTTTTCTCTATTGCAAACATGAGAAGTGAAAAAACTGCATTTTCTCTGTGATAAAATATGGAAAACCAGTGTGGAAAACTAGCACGACATATATTTTTATGGAGTAGAGACTTTCCATTCCTAATGTTAAGCAGAATGAAGGTGGTGTCAATTCAACAACAGCATTCAACTTTTTAAGAAATGCTGACAGAAAATAAGTACCAGAAGACTAAAAGTGTTTAAGATAATGGTCACATTTTCATTTTTTTTTCATTTCTGATGTCTGTCATTTAATCACTTCCTCTGCTTTGTGAACGCAAAGGGCAACTAATGGGTTATATTATGTGCCTGAGTAGGAGGTGTTATTTTTAGTGACACTTTCCCAGCCGCCATTACCTTCACTGGTTAAGGATTAATAATAGTCCAATAATCTGGAAGGCATCAAATTGTAACAACACTGGCCATATTAATAATCTTTTGAACTGCCTCCTTGCATCTGAAGCAATAACTCTGTTTTCTAAAACATTTACGTAATTGAGACAAGCATCCAGAGAATTTTTACACCCCAGGCAACTGCCTAGTTTCTCTTTATGGGTTATTAAGCCCAATTTAGAAGATGTCCTTGGTATTAGTTGCTTCTGTTTCCTTATTTTATTCCAGGAACAAATAGGCGAGGCTTTGTGAACATCTGGAGCAACATAATCTAACCCAATATCTTTGTACAAATTAAGAATTTATTTTTGGTGATATATTTCAGTGGGCAGTGATTCTGTACCAGATTCCATATTGTGCTCTCTTCCAAGAGAGCTCATTCTATGTGCTCTGCTTATGATTGCCCTAAAATTCTGCCAGCAGTCCATATTCGCCAAACAAACTCAGTCCTTACTGAATTGTTTTTCTTGCGTTTATGTAAGTCTGTTTACATCCATCTATCTAAAAATGTGTATATCCTTGTGTGTAAGAAAGAGTGTCAAACCTATTGTTTAGTACTATGTTGTCTCTTCTCATTAGCTGCTTGAGCAGGATTTTAGGTTCTTGCCAGGCCTCAGTGTGAAGCAAGAAATAAATCCATCTCTCTTTTTTTTCTGGAATTTCTGATTATTTTATATTTCTTCACTATAATTTTGATGTTGCAGATGTTGAACCTTTTCGTGGCTGTCATCATGGATAATTTTGAATATCTGACCCGTGACTCCTCTATTTTGGGGCCCCACCACCTGGATGAGTATGTTCGTGTGTGGGCTGAGTATGACCCTGCTGCCTGGTAAGGACACATCTATCTTACCACTTCCAGTATGAAACCCAGACCCAATGTCCATCTGAAGCAAGTGTTTAAGGAAGTGGGTTTGATTGATTCATGATTCGGGATAAACTTCTTAATAAGGAGAACCAAAGCAGGGGGGAGGGAGAAGTTCAGTATGAACAGAGAGGCAGGCAGCCAATATCTCTCTGCTATGATTTCAATTCCGGTAGAAAAGTGAGAGCTAAAAGCGAGACCTACAATTAGAAATAGTGAAAGAAGTGAAAGTCAGTCCAGTTCAGATTATTTTATTACCTTTATGCAGGAGAGGCTTTTGGCTGAGGCAGACCAACTAAGAGCAAGGAGGTGAATAGAAGACTAGAATTCTGTTCACAAGGAAGGCTAGGATTTTATCTTGGCTTGTTTTAGCAGAGCTGAACTATGGTAGGTCTTGATAGGTTAACTACTGTGTTGTGAGAGAAAGATATTAACTGAGACAGAAGTGGAGCTACTGCCTCTGTTTGCATGCGCTCCATTGTGAGTCACGCATTCTAGCAGAGCTCCAATCACCATGAGCTGTAGCCCTGCCCTTCTGCCATTCCCATTTCCATCCCTGTTGGCTAATTTCTCTGGGTCTTACTATAAATAACTGACTGAAAGAAACAGATGTGGGAGTTAATCACTGTTTAACGTTTCCTTTTTTAATTTTAGGTTTTTGCAGCTGGATTCTGTCAAGTCCACACACACACCTTCACTTTAACCCATAATGTTCAAATGAACATGATATATGTCCCTTTGTGGCCAGGGACATACCCATGCCATTCCTTTAATCCTTTATAGTCTTTCCATAGGACAACTGGGCAGCCATGCTAGCAACATTTGAGCCAAAGAATTAGTCTGAATTAAGTCCCTGTTGGTGGCTATGTTTAATTTTTTGCCCACTTCATAATATGTAAACCAAAGAAAATTGTTGAGCTACTAGTTTTGCATCTTGCTGAAAACTCACAGATACTACATACTGTTGATCAGTCAAGGAAGGATGCCTAGTAGCTCTGTTAGCAATAGATGACACACTCTTATTATTTCAATCTATAAAAGTGACTTTGTGTGTATGTGTATGTATGTCTATCTGACAGGGCCTGGCCTTCCCTTCTATTGTACAATTGTTCCTGTAAATTTGTCTATGGTTTG
Source organism: Azemiops feae (assembly GCA_023970755.1). Lineage (NCBI taxonomy): Eukaryota > Metazoa > Chordata > Lepidosauria > Squamata > Viperidae > Azemiops > Azemiops feae. Next base: position 3,012,830 of record JALGBA010004283.1, read on the forward strand.
CTGGAGAGGAACTAGCCAGAAGGGTGCTATAAGTAGGCATGTTTAGCATTGTAATAATTGTAATAGTTGATACTTAACAGAAGATCCACCTAGCATTATTTAGATATTATTTATTATCTGAAAATCTAGTTCTCCCCATCTGAGTACAAGTCACCCTATATTTATTAATAAAACCAATGAAAAGAAAATATTGAAATAAAAGCCCTTGGCGATAGTGATTGATTTTAACATATTCATTTTGAATTGTGCAAAGACAATTGTGTCCCATGAAAGATAAGTGAACTGGTACCCAAGAATCAGAAAAATCTGATAAGTTCTGATTTGATATAAATTTCATTTACATTACCTCTTATTATCTAAGACTTCTATTACTTCTCAGCTGCTTACTATATGAATGTAAACCAAAGAGGGCCAACATGTCACCCTCCAGCTGTTCTTGAAGTCCAGATTCCATAAGCCCTAGCTTGCATGGCCATAGTAAAGGATTATGGAAGCTACTGGCAAACATCTGGAGGGCCACAGATTGCCCATTCCTATTGTAATTTATATATTGGCTCCCTTCCCTTCTCACATAGTTGATGGGAAGCATCAGTAAAAACTGATGTGCTTGGCTCTAAGAAGCCCCTTTCTTCCTACTGCAGCCAATGGGAAAGTTCAGCTCCTTCGTATAAACAGAGGGAAATGGTATTACTTGACTGAAGGTCTCTAGTCCTTAGTTCTGCTATGTTGTGTGTTTACATAACAGTGTATGTGTTTATTTTGCCCTGTAGCGTCTGCACTAACCCCCGTGTATTCTTCTTGCAGTGGCCGAATTCATTATAAGGATATGTACAGTTTATTACGTGTAATATCTCCCCCCCTGGGCTTAGGCAAGAAATGCCCTCATAGGGTTGCTTGCAAGGTTTGACTTACACTAAAACCTGCTAGCATTAATGGAATGAATGTTGCTTATGGTTTTTTTTTTAATATATATATATATCTTATATATATATGTGTGTGCATATATATATATATATCCGTACACATACCTTTCTATATATTGCACTTTCAAAAGTAATTTAGTAATGTAATTAGCCAACAGAATGCGTGAAATGATGCTGCCACCCAGACCAGTAACGCATGGAGCATATCAATTACCTTGAACCATCTCTGCTTGCTGTTAGCTGGAGCTAGGCCTGGAAGGTTTTATGAGTCTCTCTGTGCCCACCACTGCCACTTTCTGCATACTAATACTTCATCTGGGGAGAACAGAGACTCCATCAACACTCTACCATTTCTCCCTTCCCCCTCTCTCCCCAATTCTTTCCAGCCTTTTTTTCCCCAAAACCTTTTCTTCCTGTAGTCTTCCTTTCTCCTATATTGGCAAAGAGGGGCTTTCTTATCTCTCTCTCTCTCTCTCTCTCTCTCTCTCTCTCTCTCTCTCTCTCTCTCTCTCTCTCTTTCTCTCTGTTTCTCCTTCTGTCTTTCTAAGAAGACCTGACTCTGTACTTTTTGATCTACTAAGAATATAAGGATTGTGATCTGCATTAACCTCATAGTGAGCAAAGCAGATGATGACACATGCTTAAGTGAAATCCGAAGTCTTGTGACAAGGACACAACTTCGAATGTGTAGTCCAATATATGTTGGACCACAGTTTGATTAGAAACAACCTTTCTACTAAACACCATTCATGAAGATCAAGCATATTTATACTCCTTGCTGAACAGCAGCACAGTAATCTTTTCATTTTTATCTTTTTTCTTTTCTATTTTTTTTTTTTTTGTAATTCTTTCTCTCTATTTTTCCGTGTATTTTTCTTTTAAAAAAAAAAAAAAATTATTGGTTATTATTGGCTATTTTTTATTTTTTGCTCCCAGGGGCCGGATGACTTTCATGGACATGTATGAGATGCTGAGACATATGTCTCCACCCCTGGGGTTAGGGAAGAAATGCCCTGCCCGTGTTGCTTATAAGGTAGAATATATGTGTGTGTGTATGTGTATGTGTATTATTTTTCTAAAAAAGAAACAATAAATATTTCAAGTCAGCTTCATTTTTAATTATTTTGATTGAGCAGAAACAATTAAGCCTATAATTTTTGTAATTTCTTCCCCTTCCTCATTCCAATTTCTTGAACAATGACAGTGTGTCCATTCAGTTCTGTTAGTGTTTCGTGTTTCAGAGACTCCATTATGGCCAGTAGATAGGGGCCAGGTAAAAAACAAATCTGAGGTGCATGCTCCTACTCAAATAATTCATTAAAGTGCCACCTAGCAGAAGAAACATTGTTTATTGTTCCCTTAGAACTCTCCAAACAACCTAAAATGTTGAGATTGCTTTCAGACTGCCTAAATCAATATAGATTCCTTCACCCTAACCCTAGTCCCTAATAAATTAAGAATAACAAAGAAGAGGTAGCAAAAATACAAACCCATTGAAAAAAGTTATAGGATTTTAGAATGCGAAACAAATAAGAACATCAATTTGATATTAAAATCTAGTCACCTACACTGCAGTGGCAAGCTACACAACAAATACAATATGTGAGAATACCTTTGATGTTCAAATAAGAAATTTTGAAGGTAAATATTATCTTCATCCGGTGACATATCGTCATAGACCATATCCACCATGGAAACCAACCATTTGTAACCTGTAAATAAAACTTTAACACTAATCTATGTCAGGTTTCCCCTAAATAAAAACATGCTTCTGTAGTTCCCATTTTCTCTGAATGCAGAACATATATGCAACAATATTTAGATTTTATGTCTGTCGAAATAAATGTCACAGCACTAGTTACAACCTATCTCCAGTAACAGTACATTAATTACATGATGGCAGAGAGGGCCACATTAGTAAGACAAAAGCAAAATTAGGTGCTTGGTATGCTATGCTCTAGTGCAGTGGCCCCCAACCTTTTGGGCACCAGGGACCGGTTCCGTGGAGAGAGGTTTTTCCGCGGACCAGAGGGGGTGTGGTTTTGCATGCTGCCTGCATCCCATGGATGGGGCTACGCTTGTTTATGCAGCCCAGTTTCTGGCATGCCGCAGCCCAGTGCCAGACCGGAGGTTGGGGACCCCTGCTCCAGTGTACAGTGATAATATATTTCTCTTACAGTAAGACTGCAAGACTTGAACTGGATCCAAAAGCTGAGTCTGGATTTATTTTCTTAAAGTGCAGAGAAAATTCAGGAAAGTCCTCTGGACAAATTCTGATGCAGAACTGAAACTAGTTTGGATCAATATCAGAATAGATTCGTTTCCCAACCACCACCACCCCATCTCCACCCACACCCACACATTAGAAGTTAGTAATATTGGGGCATATTCCAGCTAAGAGTAAAAAAATCAACTGCCTCTTCAAGGCACCTAGCATAGCCCAATAGTTTGAGATATACATCATGATTTTTCATGATTTTTAATCTTCACTATGTTTGAAAACAGCAAGAAAATGCAAATAAAGCAGCAAGAAGGTCATTCTCCTTATTGAATGTTTCCTGTCAGGTGATAAAAGTAAACATTTTATTGTTTATTTCCTCATGGTTGGTGGTAATGTGAAATTCCACAGCCCTTGAACTAGCAAAAAAGTATGCAGGCATTAAATTCCTGCCTTAACTGCCAAGCCTTATTCTGCTTCATAGATTAGTGGCTCTTTCCTTATTGTAGGAATGATGTGAGAACAATTTAAGGAAAATGACTTGCTGGTTGGAAAAACAACCATCCCTAATAAACTAGGGGAGGGGAGAGGGGAAGAATTTTGATAGTTGGCTAGCCATTGTTTTAGCCTTTTTGCTGTGGCTTTATTACTTGAGTGCACTGCCTGGTCAACCCTCTGTCTGAGATCAGCAGCTTATTGAAGATGGAGAAAGGACAGACTGTCCCAAATTGTCCCAACCCTCCCTTAGCCTAAACTGAAAATCTGGAACAAATAGGAGCAGAAAAAAAGCTTGTCAGGAAACAACTAACAGATCAGGTGCTGGGGAGGCTATTTTTAAATTAAACAAATTTACTGCTAGACATGAGTCCAGTGAAAGATTCATGAATATGGCAATGGGTTTAGTGCTCTTTGCAGTTAAAAATAGCTGAGATAACACCTGACAGTGGGGAGTAGGCGTGTCCCAATTTGGGTCGGTCGCCGGGACCAGAGGTTTCGTCTTCTGAGATTTGGGACTCTTGGTGGAGCCCATCCTCAGGGAACTTCTCTTCTCTCTAGCAGAGTGTGTCCTCAGTGTAGTGGGAGAGCTTCCCATTTCATTTTGCAACTACCACCTTTGTCTGTCAGCTGTTTCAACTTAGAGTTTAGCACACTTCTGAAAGAGCGCTAAACTGTCGTTTCAATGTAAAACAAAAAAGAGGTGACATGTTTTATGTAGACATTGTAGCTCCTTTCACCTGCTTTTCAGGCTAATTGATAGAAATGGATGGTCAGTTCTTTACCTTCTAGAGCTGCAATTACAGGAGAAACAGACAGAGGGAGAAGCCAGCTCTTTACCCGACTGGTCTCTGACAAAGCTGATCCATCTAACTGGTGACTTGTCAAGTGACAAGCTGCCTCTTCCAGATTCTCCTGTAAACAGATACCTGATAAATAAATATTATGAATACATTTCATATTAATAGCTTTCAAGTGTGATAGGAAGGTTGTGCTCTGAAGTGGCAGAGAAAAATTATATTTCTCAAGTTTGACTCAGCCTTCCATCCTTCTGAAGTTGGTAAAATGAGGACCCAGATTGTTGGGGGCAACATGCTGACTCTGCAAACCTCTTAGAGAGAACTGTAAAGTGCTATGAAGCAGTGTATAAGTCTAAGTGCTATTGCTAGTGCTATTTCTTCTATTTCTCAATGCAGTACCCCTCACTGCTACTCGGCTTCTGTTATGCCTGTTATGCAGATCTCCAAGCAGGAAAACAACCAAAAACATAGTGGATAGTCCAGTTTGAATGAACCGGCTTTTCCTGCTGCCTGTAGCAGAATGACCCAGAAGGGAGGATTATCCTCAGCAGCCTAAAGTGATCCTGGGCAGACTGCAATCCCATTATCAACAAAGTATGCTAGTTCATGGCCCAAGCTGTGCAGTAGCCTAGAGGTGAAGATACCTGCCTGCCACTTGGAAGGTTGAGAGTTCAATCCTAGGCAGCAACAGATGTTTCTCTGTCAGGGTGCAAAGATAAGATATCTGCTGTGAACCCTGCATAGATGTCAGGAAAGTCATCCAGCCAGTAAACGCTCAGCTCTGACTCCACCCCAAAGCAAGGGATTACAAGGTTGTAAAAAAAAAAAAAAAAAAGCTAGTTCATGGCCCCAGCAAAAATTATGGTGTCAAGAGAAAAGGGAAAATTCTACTTTAAAACCAGAGTAGCTCAAAATAAATACAATCTGTCACCATTGCCGGATATGATTAGATGAAAGTAGTGCCATCAGGCCATGTCATATCAAAAACAGGATATGTGTATGGCATAATTCCAGTCAGGATCAACCTCCCACACTTGCTATTTGCATTAGAAGAAGAGCTGCTATTATGCCTCTCCCCAGCAATACATGCATAAATATACACCTGAGTTAAAAATAGGAATAATACTGTCCAGTTTGACCCTGGCATGTTTAATAAATGCTTATGCTGAACATTGAACTATGTCTTTAATCAATATGCAGTTAGAATCCAAGCCAGTTTTGTGTGTTTTTATCGTCAAGTTCCTTACTCTAAAAACACGTGAGTAATTTTTCTCTACTTTAAATCTACACCACACTGTAGAACAATAGGACAGGCAAAAATCACTTCAAGCATCCAGATGGCACCTGGTGGCTATGCAATTGAAGAGATGAACAATAATGCAAGAAAAAACACTATGGAAAAAAGGGGAATAAAGTTGTGAAAAACTATGCACAACAATCTTCCTTCAAACCCTCACTTAGAGCAACCTCTCCTAACTTGGCAGTCTCCAGATGTTTGGACAATCTGCAAAATTCCCCAACTAGCATCACCATTGCTTAGAATCCTGAAAATTGATGTCCACACATCTGGAGAACCTCCCATGTGCTCTTGTTGTTAGTTCATCCATCTGCAATTGAGGATTAACAAGGAAATTAGCACCATGTCAGATGAATTTCAGATATTAATTTGCTTGACTGAAAATTTTTCTGTCTGCAAGAACATAACCTGATGACAAGGAGTTCACTATTAACAAGAAGCAATTACTCCTTTTTCTGCCCCCCTTTTCTCTGCTTTCATGCCTCTTCCTCTGTCAATACAGTTCTGTCAGAATTTTTTTTCCCTTCTGTTCCTCGGTATTTCCATAGTCTAACCCTAATCCTCTGCACAAATCAGTAACTGATCCAAAGTGTGTCTTTTCTCTCCCAATTCCCAACTCGGCAACCAGAGTTCTTGTGACATTTTCCATGTGTGTGAGTGAGACAGAGAGAAAGAACTTTTCTTCACCTCATCCATTGGATTTCTGTTACTGATTCATGGTCTAGCTATTGAAATGTTCACTCTCACTTGAATGAGAAGGGCTTTTCTGTCTTTGTTAGCCAGAGACACAATGAGTTGATCGAGGTGCAGTGCAGTCTGAGACTATGAAAATTATGTAACAAATATGTATGATGGAATTACATAGAAGAAGGCAAACACATGGATTCAAGCAAGAACACTAAGGAAATAATGAAATGCTTCAAATGATACTCAAGTAGAGTCAAAATCTGTGAATGAGGTTCTTCAGAAGTATTACACTTTTTAATGTTGGGATATGTATCCAAGGATTCTGATTCAAATAGTAATAAAATGTGCATTATTATGTCAATCCCTATACTTAAAATTTCTGACAAAATCTGAGAGCTGAGGGAAGCAAAATGGTTGTCTTGTCCAGTTGTTTTATTAAGGGAGGAGTCATGCAGGAAAAATTATTCTGTCCAATTATGCTAGGGCCATTTGGTTGCTAATAGTTATACAGTCCTCTAGATGCAGTTGCATATCTCCCATATGGTTCCTACATTTCTGAATTACTAGGTAGAAGCCATAGTAGAAATGTAAAATTATCCTTAAGTGCCTCTTGCTATTGAATTAAACATGCTAAGTCTTTCGGCCTTTTGGTAGATTCCTTTTGCTATAATCTGTTTTGAGTTAAGAAATAAAAGAGATTGTTGCTCTTCCCTTGTGTCCTATAGAGGGCATCATCCACCTCAGGATGGCACCACTTCCTGGAGCTAATAGGGTTCACAAGTACATTTGTCTCTATCTGTGATCATGCCTAGAGAGTAGAGTGATTGGTCTGACTGGAATTCTTTAATAGTCCATTCAATGTACATCATATTTAGAAAATATTGTTTTTATTTTTCTTTCTACCTATCTAGCACCTCCTTTCCCCTTTCCACCCCCTTGCCTAGCTAAAAGGTGGGGCAAGTGAGGAGGCAATGGGATTGGGTGGTATATTTTCTGCACTCTTGCTAATCTGCCTCCAGCCTAAAGAAACAGGGAACCAGGAAACAGAGTGTAGATCTGGCTAGTCCTGGCATTTCTTTGTAACTATGGGAATGTAGTATAAGATGGTCCATGACACTCAGTATCACTAAAGACCACAGCATTTGTACCAGCCGTTAGGTTCCATCAACCACCAAAGACCCACAAGATGCAACCTCTTCCATTCCTAAGTGCTGAGTTCCATCCCATTGCCCTCCACTTTTCTACAGGGCAGGGCGGGGACACAGTCACCGAGCCCACTTCTTCGAACTCAACGAATGGAGGCTTCTGAGGGCAACAGCTTGGAAGAGGGCCAACATTCCATCCCTCAGGGCAGCTTTCCATTTTGGCTCCAAGACGTTCTGGGTGGATGTCTGAGGTGGGGTGAGTAATAAATCTCCCATTTGCTCCAACTCAGTTATCCAGGGAAGAAACCCCAAGACATTTTAGGTACATTAGAGCTAAGGGGCAGATCTAGATCCTTCCTAATTCAAGGATGGAAATCTTTGGGCCAGTTATGGCCTTCAACAACTCATTTGGATTTATCATGACTCCTCCCTCTTCCCCTAAGAGAGAACCTTTAAACCTATTTTGAAGGGTAGTTTGGGGGTTTAAGAGGTGGAAATCACTCCTTAACATTAACAAACTGCTTCTAAACATAGGATCAATGATATTTGGTTGGTTGGTGCAAATGAGTGCTTTTGGACTATTAAAAGAATCTGTCCCCATAAGGGGAAGTCCTATTTATGACATTGGGAGTCAGGATTATCAGAACATTATTTCATGTTTCCTTCATCTCTTTCCCATCTAAGGCTGATAACTTACTCTCAAAGAAAGATTCTCTAAAATTCTAAGGCGATGAAAAGGTATCCATTAGTATTTCCGCCTTGCTGTCTTTGCAGCTTCTTGGAAATTTCTGGATTCTATTTTGAAAGTGGAAGCTGCCCTTTCAGGAAAATTTTAGCCTCCCTCTACAGGGACTTGTTTATTCCAAGCTGAACTTTTCACAACTTATTGGCCAACACATGTAGCGTGTTATAATTCTCTTATGTTCAGTGAACCTGAATACTTGCTTCCCCTATGCCATTTTCTTTCTTACTATGTCTGTAGTTATTGTCTTCAAACTACATTAATAACCTTTGAAAAGCAGATTAGCTGATGCTACCAGAAACAGACTTTGAATTAGTGAATAAACGCTATGCAATTCCCACTCAAGTTTCAGAACTGTTCCAGTTTCCTATTACTGATATCTCTGTTGCAGTATTAATTTCCTATTGTGAGGTAGAGTCCTAATCTCCCCTGTGAGAAAAGATTGAAATGTATATAAAAACACTGAAGCCTCTGTAATAGCATTTAGATTTTCTCCCAATATAAAAACAGCATAAAAGACAGCATCTTTGGTTTCATTCCAGGCCAACCAAGAATGGCCTACAGAAACTTTGATGCACAGGAGCCATTTTTGATTACTCAACGCTGGATGCTATCCATTTCAGAGATTTGACCTATATTTTGCCACAATAAAACACATACAATAGTTAAGAAACTAAGATAAGAATCAGTGCTCTTAGACTGATTTAATCAGTTCTTTTTTTTTTCTTCCAAAACCTTAGGATACCATAAGGATGACAAGGATAAAAAGAAAGCTTTTTCACTAGTCAGGAGGAAATGAATATAGGTCGAAAACCAACCATTTCATTTTACCTAATTATCATGTTTAAACCTTCCAAAGAACTAAGGTATAAATCAAAGATGAACAATTTATTAATCCACAAATATCCATATCTCCACTTCTACAATTTCTGAAAAACTCCTAAGATTGTGCTGTGGAAATTAAGCAACACAATCTCTCTAGCTAGTCTAGCCAATACTAACTTTAAGTTGAGTTCACATAAAACTTCCCTCCCAAATTAAAAAATAATAATGTGGTTGAAAATTTCAGCTTCATCTACTCTAGCGATTTCACATTTTACTCATGTCTTTATGGACCTTGAGGATCAACCCCCTTTTTAAAAGTAAAAGTGTTTCCTGCTGCAAAAATATTGCCTACTACTTACATTAATGGCACCAAATATCTAAGAATTTTTCCCAAGTCTTATTCTAACTATGTATCTGCCAAATACTCAAGACTGTCAATCTGCTGATAGAAAACCTATCTGGACTGATTGCCTTTTGGATTTGGCCAACGCACTACGGTAGTTACAAGTTGTCACTGATCTGTTGGATCATAGAACTTCAAGGAAATAAGTTTATTTCTTCCTTAGATTTAAAGTGTCCCATGAACGCAAGTATTATATTAAAGCCTCGTCTTATTCATTTATTCATTTAAGAACAGAACCATAGTACATCTCTCTAGATTTGAATTTTATAATCTGCCAAAAGAATGAGAAAATAAAGTCACCTTGTGCCTCAAATATCCCAACAAAAAGCATGTCATGATTTAAATTCATCCAACCATCTAGCAACCAACAGGATTTTATAGTTCCTGTCAAGTTGTCAAAGATGTACTCATCAGAAAAGAGCCCTGAAAATATCTGTAAATAGACTTCATAGTATTTGTGGGCCACATGTATGAGGTAGCACCTATACAAAAAAATACTCTGGAAAATTCCCTAGCTGAAGATTTATTTTTTAATTTGTCTGGCTACCATTTTTTTTTACCTTGAGTAACAGAACAAACTCTTCAGGCAAGTATTCCTTCAGAAAAAGAGCAGTAAGAAATTGGGCTCAACCTTTCCAAAACCTTGTTCCATTGATGGCACTGTTACCATCCATTTCACGAAACTCTATAACAATGGCACTAGTGTGAACTTTGATTTTTTTTTAATCCCAAGGCTGATCTCACTGGTACCAATTTTGATGTTGGATTCTATGTTACCTCTGATAGTAGGCTGTTGTTCTGAGAAGGCAAAATCCAAGATTCCACAGACTGGAGAAAAGTCAGATGACTATAATCCTTCCAAAAATGGAACTCTCTCCTCCCCCCCTCCCCCAATCATGACAAAATCTTCACTGGGATCTATTGCCAGTGGATAGGCAAGAATTATTTGCTTACTTCATATCCATATTGATACCTGTTTCCTCCTTCGGCTGTATGAGATCTTTGCTGGTTTTTGATTGAGGTTCTTGGGATAGAGATTTATTACCATGGTATCTCCAGAACAGTTATCAGCTTGGCAATCACTTAAACCTCAGTACTATTCCATTGGCACCTCTTGCCTCTTCAGCAGTCTTGAATACATACAACTGAATTTACATTATCAGTATACCCTTCTATCCCCTCATCAGATCTAATGATGATGGGTGCTGCCATCACCACCACTCCCATTTTACCTACAGTCTTTTGTGCAGAGCAAGCTTTAGAGCTAGACATCTTAAGTCTGTTAGTAGAGAATCCAGTGTTTTCTTGATTCAAAATGACTCTTCCAGTACCTTTAGCTATATTAATATTGCAATACTGTATGATGCTAAGGAACTTTATTCCTTAAATCATCGTCCATTTTTCCAACTTTTAAAAGACTAGCGAAATTCTGCAGGGTTCAGGGAAAGAAATGCAAACACACATCACTATATTTAATCATAATAAAGGCATTTCCTACCAATAAGAAAAGCCATAAACATGATGATTTTGGTCACAGTTTTTACTTCAAAGCAACTTTGGACCTCAGGATTACCAGCTACCATGCTTCTGTGGGCAGTTATCTTTTTTTCTTTAGGGAGTTTTTCAGCATGTATTCAGACAGAAGGACTGTCAAAGCAAAAGCAACATTTTGTGGCATAATGTGAACTACACAGCAAAATCTGTGGCAAGTGTTATTACCCTGGGGAGGCTTGTGAGATCCTCAGAACTTCAAAGGCTGAATCCCATGTAGAGAACTTTGTCTTCAAAATCAGTGATACTTGGGCTAATTTCAGTATATGAAAAATACTCCCTACTTTAGTTCTTCAGCATCTGTCCTACTTGTACTGCACTACCAAGGATGGGATCAGAGCTCCTTCTCAAAATGTAATTACCAGTTTTACCCTGAATTCCAGACTGCAGCAAAATATTTTCAAAAGTGTTTCTTTGAGGTACAGAGGTAGTGACCATTTCAACGTGATTTTCAGACAGCTGCAACTGCTATGCAGCTTGTAGACAGACTGTTTTTTCCAACTAGTTTGGCAGATCATGTTGGATTAGTGAAATGTATCACATCCTTTCATCACAAAAGTCTATGTCATGCAGCTTGACATTAATCTCTCTCAAGTGCCTGGTATGCTACCTGTTACTCTCATCAAAAAGTAGCTCATTTGCAAAAGAGATATAGAACCAATACCACAGTCTCTATGTAAAAAAGAATGTCATTTCGCCTTAGTCTGAGACTATGCTTCTTCTATTGACATCAACTTTTTTTAATCAGCATTAAGAAATTTGCATAGTCATAACAGTAAGCATGGTTCAACTACTTCATTTGGGAAGTTGGTTCATGACATTGGATTTCAGTGATGATTACTTTCATATACTATCAAAGACAATGGTAGCTGCTTTCTTCCATTCTCATGATTAGCTTCAGCTTTACCAAAATGCTAACATATCTTGCTTTATATCCAGGATTTTCTGTCAAAACTCAGTTACGAGGCTTTTTCAATAACACTCCATTACAACTGCATAGCAATGTCTATAATTCAGTTATTCATCATATATGGGGGTTGGTAGGCAGTACTCACTGGGGATTTCCTTCTGTCTGACCTTTTGGGTCATGAAATGTAAGGATTGGAAGAGTCCTGGAGAACATCTAATTCAGGCCACTGCCCAGTGCAGGAATCCACTACTATTGCAATATTGGATTGTAATATAGTAGATTGCCTTTTTTATGAAACTGAAATAAATGAACTTAAAGTATAGAATTTTTTTTCTGTTAGAAATAGCCTCACTTTTCTAAGACAATCTGGGAGACAATATTGCTTCTCACCCTCTGGAAAGGCAAGTTTAATTGTGGACCCTGCCTAATAGCTCCAGGAGATACAACATCCTGCGGTAGAAAATGTCCTCTGGTGGACTCAGAGAATAGGCATTTAAAGTAAACATTCTCAAATGAATATGACCTTACTAAGACAAGGGTATGTTACAACATAAGCAACAAGTATTTTGGTGAACTTAACACCAGATGGTAATTATTCAGGCACATTTGGAAACTTAAATAAAATACTCCATCACTTGAAAATAATCACTTTTTATAATGGATACTGTCTACATCTTCCATTCATAATGCTTAATCCTTTCTCACCATTTCTATCATTTTTTTCCAGAGAAAATTCTTAAGGAGGAAAAAATGGAATAGGTCTATGATGCCTTTTGACTGGTAGTGCTAGGAACCTTCTATATTGAAGGACTCTTACAGTTTAAATATAGTACAAGGGGAAAGGATAATATAAATATTAATTACAAGTTTTCTTACAATCACCAATATTAAGGATAGCTTTTGTAAATAAAGTTAAGATAGAAAAGAAGAAAAAACAATATGAGGCTTGAGCAAAAGAGGGTCAAGCTACATTGCCTTTATTTGCTTATGGAAGAAGTGTTCCAACTTGACTGAAATTAATAGTAGCAGTCATGAGAACTGCCAAATGAATATATAAAATTGCTTTAAGCCAAGCAATGTTACTTTATTCACTCATATCCTAGTTGTTTTCCAATTGTAAACTATGAACCTTTGTCAGGTTCTAAGGGGACATGACTGAGGTCAAGATCTTCCATATGCAAATGTTTATTTTAATATTAAGCTATAGTGTTTCTGTATAGAAATAACTTTTGTTTATGTATTTTATTTTTATTCTTATTTACTCATCTCTGTGCTTAAAAGTTCTGTGGGTCAAAACATCAAATTATACAAAACAACAATACATAAATGATCTAAAGCGTCTGTTAAAAGCAGACATTCTAAAAATTACTGTATGAGTAATAAAATTCTTGAAACACTATGAAGACTAACATAGGAAGATTAAATAACTGAGAAGATAAAAACATTGATGGTGCTGAAAAGGTAGCAATTAAGGACTGGGGAAGCACCTTTGTTGTAAACTACTACTACATTGGAAACAAACCCACTTCCATGTAACCGCTTGCTACATTTCTGTGTATGAAGACACTCAAAGCAATGCAAGTTATGAACAGAAAGAGACACCAAAAAAGATATTCTTTTCTATCTCGATAACAGCTACTCATAAGAAGATATTGATCAAAAATGGAAAATTCATTTGCTTTTGAGGATAAAAGCTGCATTTACAGAAAACCTGCTCTTTCAGCTGAGCAGTGGTTCAAAGGGAAGGCACACATTTCAATGTTTTCAAAATGCTACATTTATGTTCTGTTACCATATAATGAGCTCTAAATCCAAATTGTAAAGGCTCAGAAGAGGATATGAACTCGAATCACACTGCAACTTGTTCCTCCCATCAATAAAAGAGTTATGTTCTCAAAGACCAATCTGAATACAACATGCAAATAGTTTCTGCAAACTTAGCTTTTGATAGAGCGTGAAGCATTAAAGTAGTTTTGAAATAAAGTTGGACTCACAAGACAAATTGCATAAATAGATCAGTAAACAAGACTGGCTTCTTGTCTTTGTACAAGGGCTAAAGAAGATCACAGAACAGTCTATATATTCATGACAAGTAGAGCCAGTTTTGTTACTTAGTGTAAACTGATTTATTTGGGGAATACTAGGTTAATATGATATGTGAAACTTAAATAAGCTTTGGGTCAAGGCTTCAGTATCAAGATGCAGAGGATCTTTCCTAGTTGTACTATTTCCGTATCTGTGCTTCTGTTTCTCAACTATACATCCTTTGAGTAAAAAAGGTTTTCTAGATATAATCCCCTAATCTCCCTCCCCCCCTCTACAGTTGAATAATCCTTCTGTTTATACTTTCATCCTCTTATGATTAGTTATCATTATGCATCCCTAGGTTCACTTATATATGCCACTGGCTGTCCAGAAAACTACTGAGAGAGGGAACGATTCTACAAAGCCATGGCTGTGGGGGAAAGAATGAGAGTTTCTGATTGCCTTATCTGACCTGATGAAGAATTGCTGCCTGTATCCATCCATCATTCCCCATTTTCTTTTCTGCTATGATTATTCCTTAGCATACAAACTTCCTTCTGTATCAAATAACAATCTTAAAGGCTCAGTCCCCTACAGATCTGGAGTCTACACATAACCTGGCATTCTCATATTCAACAGTCTGCACACTCTGGCTAACTCAACATGACGCTTTCATCTCCCTTAACTTGCTTAAACCATCTTGCTCCAATGCATGAGAATCTAAGCTGCTGTCCTTGGGCACTCTGTACTACAGAAATAAAAAGGCACAAGAAAATTCAAATTCAGTAAGGAGGAGCTGAAGACTGTAGGAGTGAAATTATGTAAAGTACAAGTGTTATGAACATCTACACATAATCTGCTGAAGAAGGTTATGCTTTAGCGGGTCTTGAGATTACTTGGGCCAGTATGAAAACATCTTTGGGATGTTTCTTTGATTGAACAAAAAGGGCAAGAATGAAGTTGCTTCTGGAACAGAAGCAAGAAAAAAACAGTTCACAACTTAATGCTACACCAAGGCTTTATCCATGCATTTTTTATGGTCGAATGGAAATGCTTTAATGTGATAATATTTGAGTGAAAGCTTATCATGTGATCCAGGACAGTACTGCTGGTCCTCAAATTAAAGCATTACTATTATGGGGAAATATTATACAGCAGTTGCAAGAGCAACTCTTGTTAATGTATGAAGTCCTGGAGACTGCAACTAATGAGTAATAATAATTGAATCCTCCTATGTTGTGTAGTTATTTGATTTTGACTGCACAATAAAATTATAATTTCTACAACTATTCTAGATGAACTGCCAAAATATCTGAAGTGCCATCTCACAATCCTCAGTGAATTAATTTTCAAAATACAATACAAAGGAATGATCTAAATGATGGGGTTGGGAACATTATTACCTCATCCTATCTAGAAAGTGACTCTCCATTCGCCTCCACACAAGACTTTGCATGGGGCCAGAAGCAAAGGATTATCTCTTGACAAATTGGATTGAATTATATGACAGAACTGGAGTTTACACACCAGCTTGTAGCCTGTTGATGAACAGTTCAAAATTACAAAGGAATGTAAGGGAACAGGCAGCATTCTTAACAAATTGCCAAAGAGGGAATGCTGAATGCAGAAGCACAAACCCTGGGTAAGCTTTTTTTAGTAGGCCTCCAGTGCAGGCTGGTCTTCCAAGATCTACAGGTTTTCTGGACATGAGGTTCCTGAGGGATCTTCTGCTGAATGTGTCATCATCACTTGTATGTGTGCCTCCCACTTTCTCTCTTGCTTTCTTCCTTCCCTGTTTTGATCTTACCTATCATCCTGTGCACCTCTGTTCAGTGACATTTACTTAACTAATTCCCAAACCCGTTACTCTCTAACCCCCATTTCCATCAGTCCGCAGCCTATCTCAGCTAATGCACTAGCTAATTGAGCCCCACCCTGAGCATCTTGTGTGAT
Organism: Azemiops feae; assembly: GCA_023970755.1. Taxonomy (NCBI): domain Eukaryota; kingdom Metazoa; phylum Chordata; class Lepidosauria; order Squamata; family Viperidae; genus Azemiops; species Azemiops feae. The sequence continues at coordinate 3,028,804 of JALGBA010004283.1, forward strand.
CTCCAGCCCATAGCCTTGGCTCAGAGGAATGGCACATGGCCTATGATCTGCCAGTTTCATTTCTTTCTTTTTTGTGTTAAGGATGCACCCTTTTTTTTTTTGCACCAAGAGCCCACAGTCTGGATCTCTCCCTATAGATCAATCTATATCAGAGCTATGAATGAGTCTCAATATATATTCTGTGGATGCCTTTACACTGTGCAGTGCTGTGATGCATGGTGCATGCTCCTTTTGCATGCTTCTAATCTTGCATATTTGACAAAACTTGCTCTTGTTCAATGGTTGAATGCATTCTCCTTGAACCCATCCCTTTACTGCTGCTGTCTGCTGCTATCTTGAAAAGATGGGATTTTGTGTTACTTTACATTTTTTTACTTTAAAACACAGACACAACGTGAGCTCTGACGGGAGAACTCTGGGGGTGAGAAGATGGGATTCATTTGAGAATGGTAGTAAAGCATCACTTGAATTCTAGTGAACAGTATTCCTTGATTTTATCAGGAATTATGGGAAACATCTAGAAGCAGAGCTGCAAATATGTAATCTATAGTCTATACAGCAGCAGAATCTAAGAGTTAAAACAGAAGTCTAAAAACAATTTCAACTCTGCTAAAAGCTACACAATACATTTTAGAGAACAATAATCAATAAGCATTGGTTCCTTCCAAGGATTTTATAGTTTTATAGACAATCCTAGCTACATTAATGTGAGAGTAGATTCCAAGTATTATGGAATGAGCGTTCCAGCCACATGCTTCATATTCAATTGGGCTTTTATGTAATTATTATGTAGAATTATTTGTAACCCCGCATGGCTGATGAAAAATCCATAGCATCTGTGCATAGAAAATGTTGGGTGAAAGAAAAATGAAGTAGAACAGTTGCAAGTAGTTGATTAGTATGAATAATCTGAATGATAGAGACAACACAGGAAAAAGTCTCTGAGCCCAGAGTTCTCCCCAAGGCTCTTATATTCCTCTGTGCATGACAAACTGGAATGTGAAGGAGGTCCTAGATTCACACATTTCTGCTTGAATTTCTCCAGAGATTACTACGTATGGACTTACCTGTGGCAGACGACAACACGGTCCATTTCAATTCTACCCTTATGGCATTGATCAGGACTGCCCTTGACATCAAGATTGCCAAAGGCAAGTGCCATTTCCATAGATCCAGTTATTTTGCTGGCAAATAAAAATATTGTGAGAAATGAGACTGTGTACAACATAAAGCACATTTTCAGATACTAATAATGAGGAAATGTTGAATACAAATGCTGCTTGTGGCAATGCCTTATACAAATAGAGGAAATTGAGGCAGAATAAGTACTCTGCAATGTTGACAGCTACAGGAAGGCAAGAGAGCATCAGGTTTTTTTTAAAAAAAAAATACTTTCACGTGTGCATTATTAATTCATTGATTAATAATTCCTAGTTTACAGTTCTGTTGAGACTTTTTGTTGTAGTAATCTGCTTCCGTTTTTTCTTCTTTTATCACAGTGCATTCCTATGTCTCAATAAATTTCTCCCTTTATTTAGAAAATTAGAAACATGAGACAGAAAATGGTGCTAGAATTCATCTCTTTTGACTTGCCAGATGATTATAGAATGTTTTCAGATCATAGACAATCAGAAATGCTATTTTTCACCTCTAATTTGAAGTGTTATTGTTAAATGACTAAATATTTTTAAAGAATAATTTTATCAAATTTGAATATAAACTGTAATAGCATTTTTAAAAGCAAAATTAGTGTTGGCACTGATAAACAGTAAGTATTTAACATTTCAATGGGAAGAAGTAGAATTGGGATGTCTAGCCATTTGTTACTTCCTCTCATTCCTGGTTTGAATCTTCCAGGGGGGGCTGACAAACAGCAGATGGATGCTGAGTTGAGAAAAGAGATGATGGCGATCTGGCCCAACCTATCCCAGAAAACTCTAGATCTTCTGGTCACCCCTCATAAATGTAAGAAATTTTTAATCATTACTCTCAGTGTCAGCCTCATCTATGCCAACCCAATCTATTTCTACTTTTCTGTCATTTTCCCAGTATGCAAATACTACTTTATAATCCTTTTATAACAAGTAAGAACATATATGAAAAAAATATTTTGAGCAAAGAAAACTTTTCAGAAAGCTAAGGAAAAAATTATTAAAAAAAAAAACAAATTTCTAATTCAGTACTTTACATTAGTTATTATAATTCTTCCAGATAGAACATAGGAATAGTTTCATATCTTCATCTTTATCCTGACTGTTTTTGGACTAAAAACTCTCTTTATAAACCATTTAAGCATTAAAAATAACATGATGTTAAAAACCATTTTTAACTATCAGTATCAGTTTTTGGATTCCTTTTCTTGAAATACATTGTCACTTATTTCAGCTTTGTGGTTATAACTGATAACTACACAGATATTTATTTCTTTTTTCCAAAATGCAAAAGCTAGCTAACCTCTTTTAATCTAGTGTATTGTTCTAAGGCACTGTTTTCTCCTTTAATTCTGAGCCAGAGATGTGCAGTCATAGAATTGTGGGGCAGAGGGGGGGGAGGTTTGTCTAATTTTCCAATTCTGGATGGCACAGATCACTACCTTCTGATTGAAATATTCACTAGATATTTCATTAGCTCACAGTAATTTTCCTATGTATTTATGGAGGAGACAAATCCTATATCCTAACCATCAACTTAGATTATGACACATCTTTTCCTCTTCCCTTAGAATGATGAACAATATTGAAGTTAAAACCCTCTGAAATATCCTCACTTAGGCTACACTTCACCCCGGATTAGACTGATATATGAGAGGGATAGAAGAGAAAACTACTCTAAAATGCAGGAGGCATCTGGGGTGCTTAGCCACTGATTTGCTTCTTGCTGATTTAGGCAGAAAGCTTACTCTGGAAGAAAAGCAGGACTTCGTATGTTTTTGCAAAGCATAAAATTGTTATAACAGATCAGAATATAAAGTCATCTTCTCCTTCTCCCTCCTCCTCCTCCTCCTCCTCCTGACTGCCTGCAGTGTACTGTTTCATAAAATATTCCCGTTAGATTTACTATTCAAGGCTATTTGTACTGTGCCTCATTATGTGATGGTTTATATTCGAAGACTGAACTTCCCTTTCCCTTCCAAATAGCCATTGGGGCAGCAGGTGTAGTATCCTGAGAGAATGCCACTGGTCAAATATTTTGAGTCTAAAGACTGGAGAGTTGCCAAGGAAGCACTAAGCTGGAGGAGGATGTTTGATTTTTGTTTTGTTTTTCTTACTTTGCAGCTACTGACTTGACAGTGGGGAAAATCTATGCAGCCATGATGATCATGGAGTATTACCGCCAGAGTAAGGCTAAGAGGTTGCAGGCCATGAGGGAGGAGCAGGTATGTGAAAACTGTAAATGTAAAAAAAATAAAAATGCCACAGTTTCCAAATCTGAAAATGTTGATGAATGCTTTCCATTTACGGCAAATCATGTGTACTTTAAAATAACCTTAAAATTTTTTAAAAGGTGATGTTTTTCTCTAGTGATTACTCCTAATTCTTGTTACGCGTGTTAGGTTACAATTCAACCCATTAAATGCAATTAATTGATCATTCTGGAGTACAACAAGTCTTGGACAGGTTCACAGTGGACCAAATTATGTTTCACAAAGTGCTATGGCCTGGCTAGAAAATTCCATCACTGGCATGCATGTGTGCAAATCCACATAATTTTATGTTCCCCTTTAATTAAATGTTTTTAGAGAGCCAAGAAACTTCAACGGCAAAGAACAGATGCACAATATAAAAAATAATTTAAAAGTTCTTTCTTGTTTCAATATAATAATAATTGTGATTTCCTTTTTGCAATCTGTGAGCTAGGTCTCCTTAGAATTGTTATTTTCATATTCTCAAATTTATGAAGTTGGAAGGCAAAACGATAAATCGTTTGTTCTCCACAGTTTTCCAAGTGGTCGAAAATTTACTGAAGGAAAAAAAACGGTGATCTGATGTGTCTAGATTAGAAAATATCTCCAAGTTTTTTTAACGTAAATATTTGTGTCATCCTGTTCCCTTTAGAATCGGACACCACTTATGTTCCAGCGCATGGAACCACCTTCTCCATCCCAAGAAGGTGGCCAAGGACAAAATGCCCTTCCTTCCTCTCAACTGGATCAAGGAGGTGGAATGTGAGTGCTAGTTTATATAGGATAGTTCCATCCATACAGAAACAAGTACTTCAGATGACACATTTACTGAACCATTGTCACTGCTAGCGCATTAGAAATTCAGTGAAGGGTTAATACTCTGTCACTGGAAACTGGGCCATAGTCAGTAAATCTGTGCCTTATTTTGAGGACAAAAGATTCCATCCGTAACGTCTACAGAAAGGACGTGATAGATGACAATATGAAATTCTGTAGAGACATTACCAATCACTGTAGGCCAGGGATTGGAAACTATTTAACTATTTAGTAACTGTGAGAGGGACCTTGGAGTCCTAGTGGACAATCCCTTAAATATGAGCCAGCAGTGTGCTGCAGCTGCCAAAAAGGCCAACACAGTGCTAGGCTGCATTAACAGAGAGATAGAATCAAGATCACGTGAAGTATTAATACCACTTTACAATGCCTTGGTAAGGCCACACTTGGAATACTGCATCCAGTTTTGGTCACCATGATGTAAAAAAGATGTTGAGACTCTAGAAAGAGTACAGAGAAGAGCAACAACGATGATTAGGGGACTGGAGGGTAAAACATATAAGGAACGGTTGCTGGAATTGGGTATGTCTAGTTTAATAAAGAGAAGGACAAGGGGGGACATGATAGCAGTGTTCCAATATCTCAGGGGCTGCCACAAAGAAGAGGGAGTCAAGCCATTCTCCAAAGTGCCTGAAGGCAAGACAAGAAGCAACGGATGGAAACTAATCAAGGAGAGAAGCAACCTAGAACTAAGGAGAAACTTCCTGACAGTTAGAACAATTAACCAGTGGAACAACCTGCCTCCAGAAGCGGTGAATGCTCCAACACTGGAAGTTTTTAAGAAGAGACTGGACAGCCATTTGTCTGAAATGGTATAGGGTTTCCTGCCTGAGCAGGGGGTTGGACTAGATGACCTCCAAGGTCCCTTCCAACTTTATTATTATCATTATTATCATCATCATCATTATTATTATTATTATTATTATTATTATTATTATTATTATTATTATTATTATTATTATTATTATTTTGTAACTGAGAACTACATTTTCATTTTGTAATATTACTTAGCCTTCAAAAGCCACATGGGGCCTGGCAACTGACACAATATTATCACCACAGTCACATTACTATTAACATCAAGAAGCTCAGAGATGCACTTTTGTAGTCAATAAAGATAGTCAGTTTCCCATTCCAAGGAAGTCTTGCTATGCCCCTCCCCAGTCTTCCAGCCTTTTTTGTGAAGGCGAGGTGATGGTGCAGTGCACTGGAGAACACAATAATCACTCTTCATCTTCTAGACTAGCAGTATAAACACAGCCAATTATATTGCCAGAATATCAACACAGATCTGGTAAAGCAAGGACAACTTAAAAGTGTTTTTATTTTATTTACACGTGAGTTATAAATGCTTGGGGAATCGACAAATAAACGGATTATGATTGTGCACATAGATTCATAATGGTTTGGAAAATGTATGGTTGGAATATGACTTTTCTGTCTATTTCCAGGAGTGTACTGGAAGGAGGAATGAAGGAAAGTGAGTCATGGGTCACGCAAAGAGCACAGGAGATGTTCCAGAAGACAGGAACCTGGAGCCCAGAGCGGGGGCGCTTAGAGGAAATACCCAATAGCCGGACCAATTCCCAGGTGGTTTGTATGCCAGCAAGGTGTTTGAACTGGCAGTTATCTATCTCTGCTTCTTGTTTTTCTTATCCCTGCCTGTCATGTAAAGCCAGCTATACAGCAGAATTTTTCAGAAAAGTTTTGTTTACTATGAGAAGTTCTATATTCCATCAGATCATAGGACCAAAAGATAGAACTTGATTAAGCCAATACAGATTGAGTATTTATTTGAGTGACACATAACCGCAGTTATTGCCTCACCATTCTAACTATTTTATGAAACTTTGATAGCGCAATACAATAAGTATACGTTGAGTTGCAAACTGTATTTGTAGTGAAGGCAGACTGTTCATCTTTCCCTTTCCCTTTCACTCACATAATATTGTATTTTTTAAAGAAAAAAATAGGGCTTCAAAAATAAAACAAACCTTCACAAGCACAATACCCAAGCTGTGTGCATTTCACAAGTTTTATTCTGAGAAATTACATGTGCATGTATATGTAAATTTCACTGATGTTCAATATCTCCTGCTTGAGGTAATAAGGCAATCCCATCTCCAGTGAAGGATCCATTAACTTAAGGATCCATTAACTTAATCCATTAACTATTTCCAGACATTTGTATTAATGTGTGTTATTCAGCATACAGTATAGTAAAAGTTCTACAATAATATGTAGTGACTAATTGACTCAAAGGGAATGTATTAGCAGCTGTAAGATACATTTGATAATAGTGATGATTATTAACATCTATTCACCTCTTATGCTAAAGTCATCTCACAGCCAACATTCTGCATTAATGAATCACCCCATACAGGTATTCCTCAACTTACAATCATAATTGAGCCTGGAATTATAGTCTTAAGTCATGTTGGTTGTCAAATAGTCACTACATGACCGCACCTGATTTTATGACTTTTTTTTTGTGGCTGGTGTAAAGCAAACACCAGGGTCATTAAGTGAATACTATAGTTTTTATATAAATCCACTGTCTGCACTGGGCTCCTGTCAAAAAAAATCATAAAGTGCAATCGTGTGATTGCAGCATGCTTCAAACAGCCATAAACGTGGACCAGTTGCCAAATACCCAAAATCCAACCACATGACTGGAGGAGAATTTCGAATTTTGATCATAAGTAGCCCTTGGGAGGTCTGTCATAACTTCAGACAGTCATTAAGTGACCGGTAGTAAGTCAAGTCAACTATCTGTATATGTTACTGGTTGCTTATGTCTGGAAGAGGATTGAGTTGTTATTAATAACAATAAATTATTGACACCTTCCAACTTATTATTATTATTATTATTATCATCATCATCATCATCATCATCATCATTATCATTATCATTATCATTATTATTACATCTTCAAAATAGCTACACAATTATTCTACTGTACACTTTCTTTGAAGAATCTGGAAGTGGCCTTAGGCTGTGAACTTAAGGATTTAGGAGGATGCTTCCAAATTAGGCTTTTATTCTACAATTTCTCTACATGTCAGACCTCTCCTGGTTCACATGAAAAGCACTGCAGGAATGTATTTCCTTGGATATGTAGGACCAGGTTGGGGACAGATATATTTAACCACCTTCAGTGCTGGAAAGGTAATCAAATTCATATTATAATTAAAATCAAGAATTTTCAAGGATTGGAAGAGTAGAAAGTAATATCTCTCAAACTGAGCCCACAATGTCAACTAATCAATATAAATTCCATCCTGATTAGATGATTGAAATTAATAGATAAATCTAACTGTATTGTTTCAAATTAGGTAAATTAAAATCATCATCATCATAACAAAGATAGCATATTAACAAGGAGAATCTGGGTATTTCTTTCCATAAAAAACATTAATTTATCAATTTATTTTAAATATTTAAATGGAATTAACATAGGCATTGCTCTTTAAGTATCAGTCTTGATTCAAAATGTATGTGTCACCTCATGGCAAGATGGGTAGCAAATACATTTAATAAATAAATAAATATCAATTCTTCTTCACAAATTCAACAGCCTTTTCCTCCATCTCTTTATATTGTATTTTACCTCCATGATAAATTTTGAACTGTTCTTATATATTAAACTGGATATTTTCCTAGGGAAAGTGGTAGTTATTGGATAATTATATACAGACTAATTCTCTCTACAACCTTTTGCACTTTCTTACTCATGGTATCATATCTGATTTACTCCGATTTTTGCACCAGTAACTTCTACAAATTTACATAAAGATAGTGAACATTGAAAAAAAAAAACAAAATATAATCTCCATAAAATGATATTTTATTGATATTCAGCTAAACTAATTTCTTTAATTTTATCAGATTGTTTTACTGGGCTTACCAAAGTTTATAACACAAAATTAAAAATGAATGGAGTTGAGGAACATTTCTAATGAGAGATTCTTGGTGCTCTCTGAGCTTGTTTTCTTGCAGGCATTTCATTACTTAAACTAGGTAACATCATCAGTTCTAGTCCTAGAAACAATCAAGCTCAGAGAGCACCAAGGACCCCTCATTTGAACCCAAGCCTACAAATATTCTCTTTTATTAGAACATTCCTAATGAATTCCATGGTGCATTTTAACCACTAAAAAAATAACCGGATTAGCAGTTAATATGAGGATAGATTAAGATAGTAAATTACAGTAAAAGAAATAAATTATATAGGAAATCTAAACTTAGATATAAGTTTGATTTGACCCATATGAAAAGCTTTTTCACATCCAAAGAAGCTAGCAGTATAGGTAGATGAATGTTATCTGCGTACAAAGCTATTATATCAAATGGAAGCCATATATTACGTGCAACGTGATGCACTTTCATATAACCAGATTATGCAGGATGAGTTATTGCAAGTAATAACTACTGAAATCTCACAAATGTAGCTGCAAAATCTTAGCAACAACTTTTGACATACATACCAGCTGAAGTACATCGGTAGGATCCATAACAGATTTCATAATTTCAGTGATGTAAGCTTCATATATAACACTGGCAGCACTTTATTTTCGAAAAAAAGCACCTAAAATATCCCCAGATGTACAGAACATACTTCTTAATTTTTTTATACCAGGCTCTATGATTATCCCATCTAGTCTAAGGGCTTTTCCAAATGTCATCATATCAACAGAATATAGAGAGAGTACCTGTATTGCTCATATATATTCCAGTGTTGAAGCACTTTGGGGATATTTTTTTTTGTACCAATAAGGTATATTGCTATATTCTGGGAGCTCCAAGAATATCTCAGTGTTTGGTTTTGTCTTTAAAATTCCTTGGGACATAGAGATGCATGTATTGAAACAAATGTTCATTTCTTCTGACCTTGGGTAGAAAACTTTGGAAGAGCTAGGGAATAATGAAATCTGCTGTGCTAGAAAAAGCACTTAAAATATTTAGCAACAACTAAGTAATTTTTTAAATATTGCAGTATCTCTTCAGCTTTGCGGTTTATTATTTCGGTTTCTCCCAATTCCTCAGCTGTTAAAAAGAATAGCATTTCTTCTATTTGTTTCTTCTGACTTCTGATCCTAACATCCTCCTCGTCTAATTAAGTCTGTAGAGATGCGGGAGATGGCAAAAGATGGCTACTCAGATAGTGATCAGTACTTACCCATGGAGGGCCATGGAAGAGCTGCCTCCATGCCACGATTGCCTGCTGAAAACCAGGTGAGGGTTTTCTTTTTTAAATTTGCATCCTGTTTGAACTTGAGAGCTATGGTAACTTCCTCATCTCAGCATCCTCTTGTTTCTAAGGTTGTCATTCTCTTTGACAAGTATTCACTCACTTAAGGAGACAGTGATGCTAGGGCCTGTACTGATGCAAAATGAAAGAATGTTTCCCAACCTTCCTGTCCTGTTCTTCAGATAAGGACTGCACAATCTTTCCAGGAATTATCATGCTGTGAACACTTTGCTTTTACATCAGAAATGAAATGAAAACACATTCCAGCAAATGTTTTCCAAAAGATAATTAAGATCATTTGTTACTTATATCCAGAAAGGGTAGGGTTACTTTTCAATGTGATATTTTATTTAAATTACACTTGAAAAAGAGATGATGTCATAACATAAATATAATTTTTTAAAAAAAGTTCTTCAGAATTTTTTTAAATAATAATACACTTATCCATTTAGAAAAGGGTACATGAAATACACAGCCTATTGCAGATCATAGCATCTATTATTCTTTAGGACTCTCCAATCCCACTTAGTCATAGGCTGCATACTGACAAGGTTGAGGGGCAGGTATACATCTGTGATTGAAGATATCCATATATCAATACTTCTTCCTCTTGACGCTACCTCTTGGACTCTACCTTTCATTTTGATCTCATTAAATTCATGGAAGATGCTTATTTCTCCTAAGCTAGAAGATTTGTGATATTGCTGCATAAACCCTTCTAAAAATATTATTGAAAGTGTGCTTTACATGTATCAGAAGAACCAAAGACAAGATACAGAAGGACAAAAGAAACAATGTAATCTACAAAATCAAGTTTAACAATTGCAACCAATTCTACGTGGGAGAAATATCACATCAATTAAAAACCAAGATCCATGAACACCAGCTGGCAGTCAAACACCACAATCCCAAATCCTTAATCTCTACTCACCCTGACATCAAACAAAACCAGTTCGATTGGAGCAATACAAAAATCATTGGCCACACTGGCACTCCACAAGCAATTTCATCAACAGACACATTGACCAGCCTACAACCAGCCTATGAACCCCTCAGAATCCAAATCAACTGCACAGCCAACCAGAGACAGCACCAACCCTCAACCAACCCACGCAAACTCCCCCAACCAGCACTTCACCTCCCAATGACCCTCACCTGATGTAACCTCCCCATCACAAGACTCTCACTGATGACTCACACCTGACCCATCACACGACCCTCACTTGATACACCCACACCTGGACCCATCACAAGACTCATCACAAGACCCTCACTTGACACACCCACACCTGACCCATCACAAGACCTACTGACCACACAAAGCCTTTATAAACAGAAGAACACTGACACCCCCTAAACTCTGCTGAAGATTTACCTAGCCTGGTAATGAAACCAATCCACAAGCTCTGAGAATGAATCTTCACCCTTATCCTACACCCGAGCTACAGATATTCACCACTATTGCAAAGTTAACTCTATTCTGATGTATTTATTCACAGATGATGGAAAAACTAATATAACTCCTAGTAATATCACAAAGTCAGCATTCCTGGCTACCACTGCCTGCAACTCTATTCCTCTTCCAATAAACCAAGATTTCACCTTAGGCAGGGAAGTTTGTGAATTCTTTTACAGCCTTCTATTCTTATGCTGGTGAACAATGTAAAAGGACCAAGCAATCCAGCAGAGACAGAAATGAATGTGCATTCTCAGTCTTGGCAAAGAGAACAGCATGATGAGAGCTATAGATCTGCAGACACTTTGCCCTGCCTCTTCTCCAAGCTACTGTTACCTGTTCAACTATCATTATGATGCATTAACAATCGGCAACCATTGAGAAATTGGTACACATTGCTTTCAATTTGCATCAATAACTAGTGCCCAGTAGTAGATAACATTTACTCCAAACCACATATGTAAGTTCTCTAGTAACAAACTAAGCTCATATTGTAGCCAAGAATTAAAACAGTAAATGATGGGGGCAAGCTGTGTTTCTTAAATATTTTTTAAAAAATTACTAACTTAACAAAATAAGCAAATCCTACTTCAAGAGATATTTTTCATCCAAGGTGAAAAAAAATGCCAAATCTCTGTCAGAAGAAGAATAAAGGAGTTTAGATATTTATTTATTTATTGGATTTATGTCCTGCCTTCCATTTAGGAGCCAAGACAGCATTCCCAGTACTCCTTTCTCCCATTCTCTCACAAGTGCCCTTGTGGGCTGCCTTGTTTTACTTTTATCTAATGTCCAATGGAGCATCCTACAATACCTAGGAACTGCAAATTACATTTCCCTTGGCTCACATACCTGCTGCACGGCTGTCCTATGATGGTTTCACTCAGATTTAATGCCTCAGTAATAATAATTTTTTGTTGCCTTTGGCATCCTTGGTTGGATGCACAAATTTTACTCTAATGGTGCTGTGAGCAAACTAGAAATTTATTTTATTCTATTGGTTTATAGAGGGTTGTTTTGTTATGCTAGTCATGTCCCCTCTCTCTGCATCTTTAATGCCGAGTGGAGGAAAAAGCTACAGCTGTCAAAAAGCTATCAAGTTTGAGAAGCTATCTGGATATGGCCTGTCACAGCACAGCTCCTATCAGAGTAAAGGCTCTGACCTTCAGCAGTTATTGTCCAGCTAACAATGTTCTCTTCCTAATCTGGCATGCAGCATGTGTTATAGTAGCAAATTTTATAGGTTCTGATGCAATCTCAGCAATCAGTGTTGTGCTAGATTGAGGGTGGGGAGGATGAAACAACGAGCTTGAGTGTGGGGGCTCTTTTGCTAAGCATGTGCCAAGCAGCAGTCGCTCTTAGCATGCTCTGCTATGTAGAAGCATTTACTGTTTTACCAACAGGCTAAGCATCTTTATGTTTCTGTGTATATGTGTGCAAGTGAGAGCTTGGGCATACTGTTATTTGAAGAAATTGCTCAAAGTAAGTGTACCATCTGCAACATTTCTTGCACAACTATACTTCTTGCTTCCGGCAGGAGGGACTACATCTTAATTTGCAAATATCTCAAGAGTCGGAATTTGGTGAAAACTTTAGCTATGGCAACCTAACTACAAAACAGTGGCCTTGCCTTTATAGTACAAACATAATGATCATATTAACAGTCTTTACCAACCTGATGTGTTGGAATCTGGACTATAGTTCATGCAGTCTCTAGTCATCATACAGTAATCATTGATACTGGCTGAATGTAATAGGAATCATTTCCCAGTCCATCTGATATGTATAAAAGTGTTCACAGAATTCAATAGCCTTCAAATTGACAAAATGAGTGTCATAGTGTTGTTATGCAAGCTCTTCTCTTTACATATGTGCTTGTGGCATCACAACACAGATTCTAAAGGAAAGGAGTTTATGTCACAATGGCATGCATTTGTTTCATTGTTTTCCCATTCCTGCAGTTGCCTTTGTTTTGTACTAGACTGGTAAAGGTCCCCACCATGATGATCTCTGGCAAAAGAAAGCTACCTTGGGCAAACTACATTTTAATTTAGAATAGCATTTGGTTTTCAGTATTCTCAGCAAAGGGCACCTCATCAATAATAATAATGCATATTAAGAAAATACAGGAGAAAATCTTAATGCTTTGATTCAGTACTGGTACTGGATTAATAATGCCTGCAATGTAGTCTGACTGAAGAGTAGTCTAACCAGTTCCTAGAGGAAAGTGTTGCTTTATACACAGTCTAATCATGGGAACTATGGTGCAAAACAATGGGTCCTGTTTATAGGGAAGGCAGCAAATGGTATTGATTCTCCTTTACCCTTTTGCATGAGCTTTGCTTCAGATCACCAGAGCTCAGAGAAAGAGAGCATTAAGGGGACAGAAGATGAATCTGCTAAATGTTTCACAGTGACAGCTCAAAGTAAGGATCAGCCAAGTCATCTCAGACAAGTCATAGTATTTCTAAGAAATGTAATACTCGGTGATAACTACCACACCACCACACTGCCTGTATTTGATCTTCCCAAATTTGGTAATTTTGTTTCCTTAATACTATAGGCATGCACATATTTTACTTGCCCAATGCTGTCATTAGAATTCTTGATCATTTGGTAGGGTTGTCTTTTCTCTTATGTCACAGCTTCAAGAAACCATAGGAACTCCATGACAGCCCTATTTCTTTGTCTGGCTGAAATGAATCCTGGACATTGCTATAGAATTTTTGCTGTTGCTATTTGTTCTTTAGGTTTTTTTGTAAGAATTAAAATTATATAGTTAAATAGTTACTGCTGGTAAATGCTTATCCAGTATATAATTTAGGGTTGACTCATCATGTAGTTCTGTTGAATTGACACTTTGTAAACAATGTCCATACAAAACCTATCTTGAAAGGGCTGATGCTAATCAAATGAATACAATTTTAGATTCTTTTATTATCTTATTTAAATCATTTGCTTCAACCTTTACCCCAGGGAGTACCTTTAGTTACTGCATTTATAAATTCTCCTCACAGAAATGCATGAATAGTCCTACATTACTTTTCTGTTCCAAATAGAGTAGCTTTTGAAATGTTCCACTGAAGACACTAATCACATTGGATGTACAGTTTGAAGCTGGACTTACTTCAGTGCCCTCTGAAATAAAATCCAACAGACAAGAAGATACTTTCCAAATACTTCTTTCACTATTTCAACCTCAGAAAAATAGTAGAGACTGGAAAATTCAAGAAGCCCTTGCACATGTTCTTAATCGCTTCATTTTTGCAGGACTTTGAAATAATTCAAACTATATTAGGAAGTTTTACAACAGAAATATTTCTTTAAGAATTGCCCAGAGACAATGGGCAGTATAGAATAGAATAGAATAGAATAGAATAGAATAGAATAGAATAGAATAGAATAGAATAGAATAGAATAGAATAGAATAGAATAGAATAGAATAGAATAGAATAGAATAGAATAGAATAGAATAGAATAGAATAGAATAGAATAGAAAGATAACTACAGATAAGCCCACAAGAGGCTACACTCTTTTAACAGTCTTAATTTTCTCTAACGTATCATTTTATCTTTGGCTTGTTGGGATGATGCCATCTTAATACTTTCTATGACAGGGGCAGGTATCTTTAATTTTGTTGCTGTAATCACCATAAAGTTCAAGATGAGCTTCAAGTCTTCCTACGCACAGTATAAGAGTTTCCAGCTCAGGGAAGTTTAATTCATCTCCCTGAAAGCTACTATTTTACTGCTCTAGATATGCAAAATAAAGCATTGTGAAAAATCCACTTAGTAGAGATATTTATGAGGGTACTACTACCGGTCAAATAGCAGCAGAACAAAATAGGGGTGATTAATTAAAATGCAGTTACCAGTGAAGAAAATAAAACCACCTATTTGCTATTTTCTCAGTTTGTGACCATCTGGAAGAAGACTTTCTTAACTCCCTATTCTATATCACCCTCACCTCATGCTTGTACAGTAAAAGGCTGTCTTGGTCAAACAGCATGTTCAATAATCACTAGATTACTTGATCGTAGTCTTTCTCTACCATGGCAAGTCTTTTTTCTCAAATTATGCTATAATAATAGTATTCAAATCTGCATCTATATATCTATCCATACATACATGCAAATGTGTATGTATCTTTATTTCTCCTTTTTGGAGGAGAGGGTTATGCAGGTGCTATTTTGTATAACCTTTCAAAGGAAAATGGTTACTTATTCAGTTCTAACAGATAAAACAACTTTTCTGTTCTTTAGAGCAGAGGTCCCCAACCTTTTGGGCACCAGGGACCGGTTATGTGGAGAGAGATTTTTCCACGGACTGGAGGGGGCGTGGTTTTGTGTGCTGCCTGCATCCCACAGATGGGGATTTGCTTGTTTGTGCGGCCCAGTTGCTGGCATGCCGCGGCCCGGTACAAGTCCATGGACTGGGGGTTGGGGACTCCTGCTTTAAAGACAATTCAAGAATTGGATCACCCAAAAAACTCCCATGGGAGCAGACTCTGCCAACCTTGCCTACTAGATAAACCAGGCAATATAATCATTCATATTTTACTTATTAGTTCCTTCCACCAAACAGTAGCTCTTTCATCAGTCTAGCAATATTTTGACAGGATACAAATAATATTTCAAATTCAAACAGTATATAGGCAGTGGATTTCCTATCTTTAATTTTTCAACATCTTTCTGTTTCTAATTTTATAAATGTTCTTCTTTTTTCCACTGACCAACCCCTACTTACAGATTTTTCTGTAGTTTCTGAAGCAAGAATCTGCTTCCCTTGGGCTGGACTGGAAACACTAAAATAGAAGAAATGGGAAAATTCAAAAACTATGGGCTGGAGTATTTGTCCGTGTTTGGTTTGTGCATAATGTTGCAGCTTTTAACAGTGGCTGACGGTTCCAATGGCTGGGGCTTGTTGCGGCATGTTTGGGGGAAGATATGGGGCCTTGCTGTTATCTCTGCTGCTCTGCTCAGCTCAGCTCAGCCTTACTCAACTCATCCCTTCTGAGACTGCCTGTCCCTTTGTGGTGCTGTCTAACTTTGTCAGTTTTGGTTGAAGTAATCAAAGGAGGAGATGAGCTTTCAGCACTGGGCTAGACTGGTTTTATGCATAAATATGACATTAACTTGACTATTCTTTCCTTACACTCCCCACCCCCTCCATCCCTTTACAGTACTCTATTCTGGTTTCTCCTCCCTTCCCCTTGGTCCTATACCTCCCTATGCTTTTATATTTATTTCCTTCTCTCTCTTTCTTTCCCGTTTCTGTGTGCACCGTCTTGTATGGCTGCGACAGAGGAGGAAGGCGCGACCGCGAGGGAATAATCTCAGTGTATGTACTGCAGCCTGGACTCCTGGTTCTATGCGCTCGCTGCCTCCAGTTCCCTTCCCCTGGGCTCCTCAAAGTAGCAAGCTGCCAATTTTATGTGTCCATCTAGTCTTACACACACTTTTCTTTTCTACTCTTTCAACCTGAAGCCCACACGGTGACTTTCCTCATTGCTACCTTAAGTACTGTACAGGCACATCTTTCTCTCCAGTCCATGATTCTGTTGTCCTTTTGTCTGCATTAGGCTTTCTCATCAATTACTCTCTTATTCTCTGTTCCTTCCCTCTTCCATTATCTCTGCTTTTAACCACGCTCATTATTCAATTCCTGCCTCTGTTGTCTACCATGCTAGTTTCAGTAGTCACTAAATAGTTCTCTAAGCCCGCTAGCTTAATGGCAAATGAATTTTCTGTGACTACTGTAGTTTAATGGAAAGTTGCTGTTGGGAAAGGGAACTTCTAAGCTAGTTCAGATTTTTATTTTATTCATTGAGCCTAATTTCCATAGTTCCATCTCATCCCACAATACTTCAGGTATTTTAAGGTTCTATTCCTTCTTCAACTTGCTACCTTAGAAGGCATGAAAAAACCAATAATCGTACCAGCAAGATTTTCCTCCCCTGATGAATAATTTTACTAGGGACCAGCCTGTGGCATCTTAAAAGATTTTATAATCCAAAATCCAGTGTATTACACACATCTTAAACACGGTTGTCAGTAGTATCACAATCACATATCTGGACAGCAATACCGTATGCTAAATCCAATTTTCCAAAAATTACCCCATTAAATCCATTGGAATTTCTTTTTCAGTGGGTACCCATATGACTTTACTATATATCTATTCAATTTTAAGATGGCGTAAGATCTTGCTTTGTTTATTTTTGTCCCCTAGATCCCCGTCAGCTCTTACCATTTTCTCTATTTTAATTTGGAGAAGAAATAGTTAATACCAATTCGCTCTTCTCACATGTTTCCAATAAACCCTGAATCCTAAATCCTAGAACATTTGCCTTTCTTCCTTGTGCAAGATGATTAGCTGTGCATTTGTAGTCGAAGAATCAGAAGTACATTTAGCCAGGCCTTTCAAAACACTTCACTGTACTCAGTCTCCAGGGTTTTTTCTTCACAGCAATAGCTCTAGAGGCAGAAGTGAGAGCATTTAGGTATAACAACAGTTTCCCTTGGTTTCTATAACAAGTTTGGGACATGAAAGACAGAACTGCCAAAGAAAATGAAGATGCAGCATTGAGTTTTTGATCCCTCTATTGTATGTGTAAACTCTGCAGTTGATACTTGGCTTACATTGCCTTCACTTGGTGGATTGATAGCATAACCGTTATGACATGACCACTAAACATCAGCCCCCAAAATAATTCTCTGCAGTGAATCTATAGAGTTTATCCAACTAATTATCTTCCTTATTATTCTGACTTTAGTACAAACAAAATGCTTCAGAATTCCTAAAATATAAGTATACCAAATATCATTCTAACAGGGACAAGACTTATAAATTTATTTGAGCCTTTTCTTCAGGTAAGTTTAGGATGGATAGCATGCCTATTCTAATTCAAGAATCTTAAGCTATTCTGTAAGTAATCACTATGTAACTGCAAAAAAGAATAATCAGTTATAAAATTATAGCTTTAGAGTGATTTCAAGATGAGATTATATATGATAACATGAATATTTTAAAAATGGCATGTAAGATTTTAAAAAAAGGAGTGTGAAATTATACTAGTTAACAGTTTTTTCTGACATAATGTTGAATATCTCAGGAAAAAATAATTTAGATTTACAGGTATGGATGTTAGGTTAATTTGAGGAATTCTGCACAGAAAATTATAATTAATATTTTAGCGGTCCTAACATAAAACAGAATGAAATTAAAATGTTAGGTTGCAAAGTTCAGCTGTGAAAAAAGGTAGTTATGGCTCTGCATTATGGAAGAATTGTAAATTTATTACCGAAGAACAACTCCCCAAACAAGCAAGCAATGCAACAGAAACCTCTGGAGATGACAATCCCTTCTCAGCTATGGAAATCTTAGTCCTTCATTCCTGGAAAGAATTCAGTATTTAGATTTTAGGATCTGCCACTGAAAGACTGCAATAATCTCTATCTTCTGCCTTTACCTTATTACCTTATTCTGCCATTCTGTATTACCTTTTTAATATAGTTGTAAAGTTCTGTCATATGCTGTCTTTTTCATTAAGTTTACCCATGAAATTGCCATTTTGGAAGAGAGATTGCTGTTCTTATTTCCTGCATCCCATTAGGAATGGACAGGACATCTTGAAGAAGAAAAGCTTGTTCACTTGTAGCTGATGTTCTTTAAGATAATCTCAATCAATTCTCAGTCCTTTCCCCAGCTATTCATTGCCATGTCTTTCCATTGGTCTCAGAAAACTATCCAGTAAAAATTGATTCTAAGTTGCAATTTACAAAGGGTTTTTTTTAGCAACTCTGCAATCATTGTTTGATTACTTGCAATTGTGGCTCACCATGCACACCAGTCCTGTGTTTAGGAGGCACCCACAAGAGTTTTTTTGATGGGAAGAGGCTTCTGGTTGCATATGCATTTGTCCCTCTAGGTGGGAAAAGGGGAGAGACATCAGAAAGTACAGCAGTTACAAGTGAGTAATTTCTCTTTTGTTTTCTTTTCCTCTGTGGATTAGAAACTGTTGAATAGTAAGGGAGCTGGTATTTTGGGTTTTCAGGAAGACCTGAACCTAGAACAGTGATGGCGAACCTTTTAGAGACCGAGTGCCCAAAAACTGGCCCCGCCCCTGCTCCACCCCCTGCCCCGCCCCCGCTCCGTCCCACCCTGCCTGCCCGCAGGGCCACTCATCACCTCCAGGGCCCGCCGCAGATCACCCAGGCAGCCCAGCAGTGCCATGGCAGCCACGCCCTCTGCCCACACCCCGCAGCATCAACTGTGCGTGTTGGGGCATGAGGGCAGAGTTTTGTCTGCGCTGCCTGGCTGCCATGTCCTTGCCTGTGCTGCTCCGCGTGGGCCACGCTCAGGGGCGACACTCCTCCAGGGAGGCTGCTGGTGAGGGGGTCACGGGCGGAGGCAAGGCTGGGCAACGGCATGTGTGCCCACAGAGAGGGCTCCGAGTGCCGCCTCTGGCACCCGTGCCATAGGTTCGCCACCACTGACCTAGAACTTCCAAGATTCTATTTCCAAGCCTGGTATTATTTGTTCAAAACAGTATAAGGAATCAGGTTTCTGGTAGTTCAAGGACAAATAGATCTGAACAAATCCTTTCACTCTATAATACAGGGAAATAGTGTTAGTTTTTCCAGGATGATGATTGCTTGTCCAGTCGATCTTTGCTCTGCACAAACATAATGATGGAACACATTATGTTTGTGAAAAGAAATACATTGTAAGATTAAGACACATTGTTGATTACATATGAGTAGAATATTTTCTTTCCCTAAAATTTAGCTAGACTATGCTGAAAACTCAAAACAACAACAGAAATATAGCAAGAGGCATAGTAATTCCAGTCTTGTCTGATATTAATCAGTGGAATGGCTTGCCTCCAGAAATTGTGAATGCTCCATAATTGGAGGTTTTTAAGAAGAGATTGGACAACCATTTGTCTGAAATGGTAGAAAGTCTCCTGCTCAAGTAGAGGGTTGGACTCGAAGATCTCCAAGGTCCCTTCCAACCCTGTTATTCTATGTTCTATTTCCAGATGGTTTTGATTGAGACATATGCTAATGTTTTTATTTATTTGCCATATTTATATGGCTACCCATCTCACAAGAAGCGACTCTAGGTGGCATGTGAGAATCATTAAAACAATAATTATTAAAATATAAAAAGTCATATTAAAATTGAAAAACACTATTAGAAATTTTAAATATAGAAAACTACACAGAGAGAATAAAAAGATCCCACAATGGAATCATGTAGGAATGTCTGCAGTTCCCTGGGACACTTAGACCTGGTAACCTAACCAGGTCTTGAGGGACATCCAAAATGATAACTGGAAAGGAACTAACCTAATTTGGAGGATGAAAATGTTCTATAGGGCAGGCACCACTGTGGAGGAGGCCCAGTTCACGGAACCCATAAATGGCCCCTGGCAGATGGTACCCATAACATGCCTTCTCTGCCAGTTTTAATGAGATGGGCTGACATAATTGGAGAGAGACAGCCCGTCAGACAATCTGGTTATGCACCCTCAAGAATTTTAAAGAATAAAACCAGCATCTTGAATTGCACCTGGAAGCAGACTGCAGCCAATGCAATTTGCAGAGCACACATAATTTACCTGCACTACTATATTCTGCACCAGCTGATGCTTATGGATATTCCTCAAAAGTAGCTCTGTGTAATAGTCGAATGTGAAGATAACTAGAGGAGAAATTACTGTGACCAGACCCTTCCAATCCAGGAAATGGTGCAACTGGTACACAACACAAAGCTGTGCAAAGGCCCTCCTAACGTGACTGCCACCTGCTCAGGAGTGGAGTTGTGAGTCTAGGACAGGGGTGTCAAACTGCCGGCCCGTGGGCTGGACACATCACGCGGAAGCCGCGCCCACCCCATTGCCGGCAATGGCAAAACAGTCCCGATATGTTGCGCGACGTCACATGACGTCGCGAGTTTGACATGTCTGGTCTAGAAGCCCCAGATTGTACACCATGTTTGTCTAGGGCAGTATCACCCCATCCAGAACCACAGATGACATAGTCCTAGAACCTGATTTAATGGGTCCATCTCCCTATGGTGTATAATGGCACTAGAAAAATCCAGGGCTAAGCATGAAGAGGGAGAACCAAGAACTCCCCCAGTTTCAGTTCACATAGCCACTGCTCCAACAGAAACATCAGATATGGAGCGTGACCACTGTCCAGTGATGGGCTCTGAATTACCTGGGATGGGCCCACTGCCAATATGGTGTAATCCAGAATGGAATCAAGGAGTTCCTGCAGGGAAGTTAATTATGCAGTAGGGAGGCTGGTATAACAGCAACAATCCCAATTGATCCCCAGAGTCGAGCTTAACGAACAGGATCTCATATCGAATGATCTGTGGTGCAACATCCCTGAAAGCTGTAGGGATTCTCAGAAGACAATCACCAGACCCACATCCCTGCCCCAGAGTTTCAGCTGATGCCACACCCAACTCCTGCTTGGCATATTTCCAAAAGGATTACCCCTTACCAGACCCAGCTAGATTTAGTGGTATGTACAAGAGACTTATCTCTCGTCAACAATTAAATCACTGATGAGGGATGCCTTATTGCAGACTAATCTGGCATTCTGTAGCAGCAGCTAGAGGCCAGGGCAACTGAAAGTCTGCTAACAGGATACTGGGTAGAGATCAAGAAACCTGAACACAAAACTGGTGTATGGCAACAATTCCATGTTCTCCAAAGGTAGCCTGCTCCTCGTCTCCCATGACACATTACATTTGCAAGGCCCATTACTACCATAATACCACCTCCATCCCCCCAATGACAGCCCCATCCCCAAAACCAAAGCCCCCAAAATCAGAGACTGGGAACCTCCCATCGTCCTCAGCAACCATTTCCAGGAGGGGGAAGCTGGGCGCCCTGAGACACTACAGCTTCACCAGTTCTCAGTGCCCTCACCAGCCACCATCTTCCCACACACTACCATATACTCACATACAATACAACACATTCACGCAGAATTCTCACTCACCCTCATTCACCTTATCTCACACACTCACAGGCACCCTCCCCTGCCATTCCCACCAGCCAGTAGGGCGCTTCCCTCATTCACCCATCCCCAATTTCTTCTCTGGCTCTTACTCAGAAGGAGGAATCAGTCCTTTCATAATAGCATTGCTGCAGATAGGGGAGCCATGTTGTTTCTTTCTTCCTTCTTTCTTCCTTATCAAGAATACCCAGAAAAAGGGCAAAGTGGACCTCTGCCTAGGGAAGAGGGTGCACAGTAGCATGCCACTCTATTGTAGCCCTCATCCTCTAAACCACCACTCAAGCAAAGCCTCAGGGTCCAGAGCATATATGCGGGAAAGAACTGGGCAAAGGAGTCTGGCGTGTTTTGCCTGGAGAACAGCATTTAAGTAGCTGTTAACAGACCAATTCTTGCATGAGAGATTTATATAGAATCTCAAGATCCTGATGGCTGCTTTGTCCACGCTGCCACTTGGGGGCATATTTCATATGAACCTCCTTTGCTTTTTATCTTACAAAGCCTTTGGTTCTTCTGGAGATGAATTATCTCAAAAAGATAAGGCATTCAATTAGGTCTGGCATTCCTTTTTAGAAGGAATGTGGTAAGCTACATTTCACATTGTTTAAGGTAGTATAGAAAATCTTATTATAATACGTCGGTTCGGGAACAGCTATATTCATAATATGGCAGATAATGCAAAAGATACGCAGGTAAGATAACGCAAATAAGGATGATGCTATTGCAATTGGCATCAATGTTTCTACTCATAGAATGATCAAGATAGATAATGATAAAAAATTAAAATAAAATAAATAATAAAAATAGTCAAAATCATGATTAATAATTCAAACAAATCAATTGTGGGTAAGGAGAAAAACTTCAACTCCTTTCTTAGGAGCTGAACGTATGGAAGCAACTTAAAAATATCACTGAATGTTATTCTGATTCTACAGATTTACCTCCATGTTTGAATTCATGAGCGATATAATAATAATTTATTAAATTTGTATGCTGCCCAACTCTCAATGTCTCCAGATGGCTCACAACAATTAAACAAATTACAATAAAACATTTTTAACAAATTCAAGATTTGTTAGAAATTCCAAGATTCAGCTTTTAGTTTTCTGTTTCATCCCTTTTCTATATTTTGCAATCTCAAACATATTGTGATCAAAACTTGATTTTTAAAGGAAGATATTGTACTATTAGGCTGAGACTTGCAAGTCTTAATTTTAAATAGATAGTAAAGCCTAAATGTACTTCCTGCTTGAAACATAATGGGCACATTTAGAGAAACAAAACATTAAAACTACAGTATATACATTCATAATATAGGAAAGGCAAGGTGGCTAAGATCATTTTCTTTGGCAGTCATCAGTTTTTCATCCCATCCACCTGACTTCATCTTTTACAGGATTATTTGAATATATCCCAAAAAATTAAGGGGGGTGGAGTGGTGAATCCAACATACAGTGAAACATCAGCTGCCACCAGAAGGACTTCATAGGCATTGTTAGATTTTTTTTTTCTTAAACATGATCAATGCAAGACAGTACTTGACTTGAAAGTATGCGTCTTGCTCAGAAAGAAAAAAAGATAAATTGAAGTGATAAGATAGCAGGAATGAGTGCGAGACAAATGATTAGAAGGATGATGAGAGACAATCTTGGCATTTTGACTTCAGCCAAATAAAGTTTTAGGACTTACCATATATATCTTGTCAATCTTCTCATTAACAAGTAAGCTTCCATACTGCAGCTATTTTGTACCATGTTTCCACGAAAATAAGACCCAACCAGAAAATAAGCCCTAGCGTGATTTTTTAGTGTGCGTCTAATATAAGCCCTACCCCCAAAATAAGCCCCAGTTAAGAGCCCATGAGGCCACCCGCCCACTCCATCCCACCATCTGCTTGTGGCCGCAACAGGGCAGGAGGTCGCGCGGCACGCCATTGCTGCCACTAAGAGGTGAGGCAAGAAAGGTGGCAGGGTGGAGCTGCCCCACGTGCCCCACACCCGTGCACCTCAGGGCCCCCGCAGCCAGGCTACCCATGCCCCACCACCTGCCTCACCTTGCGGCAGCGGCACCAGCAGCAGCAGCAGCCCCGTCCAGCAGGAGCCCTGGCACCCACCCCCTGCCACCTGCCTCTCCTCACCTCGAGGTGGCAGAACCAACACGCCATGTGGCCTCCTGCCCCGTTGCGGCTGCAAGCAACCAGATGATGGGACGGAGTGGGTGGGTGGCCATGTGGCGCATTCGGCAGGACCCAGCCCAGCGATAGCAGCGCTCACACTCACCTGCACTGCGTGGGCTTCACAGCCCCAGAGTACACTGGCCAAGGGGCCAGCGGGGTGCGGCTGCTGCCGGACACCTTCGGCCCCCGCACACTCGCCACCTCCTATACATGGAAAAATAAGACATCCCCTGAAAATAAGCTCTAACAGCTCTTTTGGACCAAAAATAAATATAAGACCTGATCTTATTTTCGGGGAAACACAGATAATAATGTGACAACATCAGATTATTCAATCCCTCAAATTGCCTAACCTTATCTGTCTATTGTAAAACTTTATATAATGCTATAGATTACTATATGCAAATATTATTTGGTCAATTTTAGATTTACAAATCTCAGCTCAGTGTAGATGAGAAATACAGTATATATTTATTGTTGCTTTTATCTTTATTAATCTACCAATGGATAATGCATGTTGCATTTTACCTATAAAGATTTGTAATTTCTAAATATAATTTAAACCTAAACCTGGGTCACGTTAGTGAAATTCAATACTTTTCACATTATGATAATTTAAAATATCACAATGTGCTGCAGATTTTGTACGTACTTTATTTAAAAAAGGCTCTTTGATCATCTTGTGGAGGCTTCTGGGTCGAGAAAAAAGGATGGCATTTTCCTTGTGTCTTCCTCCTAAATCTTCCCCAGAAGTCTGGGAAATGGGGAATTAAGAAAAAAATGGAATTTGCAAAATCATTTCCCTCCCATTCTCCAAAGCTGCAGCACTGACAAGAGCCTTCCATGAATAGAAAGAGATCATAAATCCTGCAGTGGTTACAAGGTTTTCCTTTTTCCTTTTATTTGCTAAGGCTTACTTTTGTGTAAACTTTTTGAGTGTGTTTCTCGCTGAGCAGTTCTAGAGCACAGTGAACTGCTCCTCTGAGAGTAAATGTATCAAAGCGTCAGGCCTAGCCAAACCTGACAGTTTTTAAATTGATATATGTGTCATGAAGAGCAGTAAAGATAAATAAGAGAAAAGGTGGCCACATGTATGTGACTGGATGTTTCCCCTGTGCCCCTAGAACTTTCCATGTTTCTATTAAATTATTATCTTGCATTTAATGTTTTTGGGTTACAAGATCATCTTTTGACATGAGTTTCTGGGGACGTTCTCCCTGCTTAAAACTTACCAAAATTCCAGCTCCACCTATTTTTTCCTTATACTTTTAATGGAAAAGCATTACTTAAGAAACTGACAAGCTGAGAAGCACCGATCTCCAGCATAATCTTTATTTCAAAAAAAATGACTCTGAATTCTATGTAGGCCCCATTAAAGTTAAAATGGTGAGTAATTGTGCCCACAATATAAAAATAACAATAAAGGTTATCTTATCTTATCTTATCTTAATCAAACACAATGTGTTGTTCAAAAATGTGTCCATCGTTCAAGAAAAGATGTGGAGATAAACTAAACTAATGGAAACCATTAGAGAATGGAACAGTTACATGGATACAACTGAGGATGATTTAACCCAATCTCATTCATGGATGGAGGAGGAAGTGAAGGCAACATCCTGGGGGAAATGCAGAAAAAGAAATGTTGGCAGAACATATTTCTGTAATGGTTAGGTGGGACAGGGAAAAGGTCCTATAAACTAGACTTTCTGTTGTCATATTCCTGAAACGAATTGAAAGTCAGTAGAAATAGTGAAGAGGGAAGAAAAAACATTTACCTGATTGATGCTTAAAGTGCTATTACATTTGAAATAAATTGTGTACAAGTCCTGGAACAAAATAACAAAAGCTAGAATTCAACAAACCATGCAACAAAGTTACAAGCTATAAGTAACTTCTTAACCAGCAGTCGTAGCATAATAAATGAATATATTGGTATCCAGAATATAAGTATACTGATTTAAAAAGAGACTTCGGACAGATTGGTTAAGATTGTCTAAATCTAATTTTCCTCATTGTGATTAAGGTTCCACCCAGATTCATGAAATAGATGATGTGATATATGACACAAAGGAATTATAGAGGCAAAGAAAAACATGCAGAGAGCAAAGGAAGGGCAGTCTATGGTCAGAGGTGTCAGAGAATCTAATGGTTTCATCAGAATGGTGAAACAAACATTGCAGCATCACAACGCAAACAGCAGATGTACAAAAGGGACAGAGCTTTAGTTGCATTGGTACAAAGCTCATTTCATTGCTACTCTTCCCCCAACATTTCTATCTCTGGAAGCCTGAACTAGGTCTTAGGGTGTATGGAATGCTACTTAATTTGTTTTATCTGAGGATGTAAATAAGTTTTCTTTCTCTTGGGATAGGTAATCTCTTCATATGTATTTCCTTTGGCCAATGTTTCTTCATGACATTGACCAGAGAAAGTAATGTATGCTTTCATCTCCAGGAAAGAGCATCCATAACAAAAAAAAGCTTCTGCTGAGTTGATGCTCATATAAAATATACCTTCTTTTCTAGCTCATTCAAGAGAGGAATGCAGCATGGCAGCTGTGTTCTTAGCTACATTCATAATGTATTCCTGAGTTCATTGGAAAAGGAGGGAGTCTTGGTTGGTTGTAACAAGATGTTCTAATCCATAATTTAGGCATAGAGCAAATGAAAAAAAGAGACTGGTATCTCTATCAACAGTTTTGTATATCCCATAGTTTTGTAAGTGCTATAGAAAGATGCACTGGATAACCAGTCTGATAGGATATAATTCTACTTCTCTGGCTGGAGTACATTTAGCTAAATAGTCTGTTTCTGTAACTTTATCCCATACTTCAAAAAAAAAATCAATTGGCTTTTGTTTTCTTGTAAGGCTCCCCTAATGTTGTTATACTGGTTCTATCTCTCTCCAGACCATTGCCGATACAAGTCCCATGAAACGCTCTGCCTCCATGTTGGGCCACTCACGTTCCAAAGGTACACGCATGGATGAGTACTCTCTAGAAAGAGTAATTCCAGAGGATGGCCAGCGACATCACCGCCGACGGGAGCGGACCCACCGTACATCAGAACGTTCACTGAGTCGATACACTGATGTGGACACAGGTAAAAACAATTCAAGACAAATGGAAGTCTATCCTGGGGAATGGGAACCTGGCATTTCAGGAAGTTATTTCTCTTCTCCTCTCAGGTGGACATAATTTCAAAGAAAACACTGGGTATCAGCCTCCCACAGTTTTTATTTTCTAAGAAAGCCTATGAGGCCCAGGCAGGGTTTATTGATAATTTTGGAAAGGAAAAAAAAATGCTTGAGAATAATTCTTTGTTTTGAATATACTAACTTCCCATCTCTTGTATAACTAACTCCATCTAAGATGTCTGAATGTGGAGTGACAAAAACCATTCCTCAAGAGTCTTCACAGGTAGTCCTCGACTTTAAACCACAATTGAGACTGGAATCTCAGTCACTGAGTAAAACGGTAGTTAAATGAGATGTCCATGTGATTGATTTGCTTAATGACCGTAATCACAGTATTTTCAGTTCTGGTTGATAAGCAATCTCACTAGTCATTAAGCAAACGAAGTCTCAGGTAAGGAGTAGGGTGTGCCTTGCGGTTTCAGGAGATCCTGGGAAGTTCATTCTCAGGAGCTGAAAATCCTCCCTGCCTAAATCAAAAGAATTTGCAGCCCTTAAGTAAAGAGACACTCACACACAGCCTATGTCAGACATCCCAGCCTACCCACTTGAGGCACTCTTACCACATTGCTTCTCCACTGTGTGCTTTCAGCTCCCTCTCATATTGGGGATGGCCAAAAGAGCAGTTCCCCTCCATGCACAAATAACTGCTTTGATGGGGTACAGGAAAGAAGCTGAAATCTTCAGGATTTCAGCTTTGTTTTTGTAACCCACCAAAGGAGCTTAGATATCCTCTGTACACAGAAGGGAACTCCTTTGGCGGGGTGTTTGAATGGAGCTGAAATCTTAAGGATTTCAGGTCCATTTCTGCACCCTGCCAAAGGAGTTCAACTCCCCTCAGCAGGCAGCTCTTTCAGACAATTTCAGAGATGAGAGGGAGTCCCTCTTGGCAGACAGCCAGAGTTTGCAATCTTTCCTACTAA
Organism: Azemiops feae; assembly: GCA_023970755.1. Taxonomy (NCBI): domain Eukaryota; kingdom Metazoa; phylum Chordata; class Lepidosauria; order Squamata; family Viperidae; genus Azemiops; species Azemiops feae. Next base: position 3,057,079 of record JALGBA010004283.1, read on the forward strand.
CTTCTCCATTGACTTTCTGGCAGAGAAGTTTGTAAATGACAATCACATGAATGCAGGGCACTTGGCAACTGAAGTAGTGAACCAAGTTGCCAAGTACCAAATCACAACCAAGTGATTGCAGAAGTGGTGATGCAATATTTTGCAATGGCCAGAAGTATCTTATGGGCCATAAAGCATCTTTTCTGAGACCATCATACTTCCAGAGTTCCAGACTGTTGTTAAACAAACAGCACTACCCGTATTCCTTTTTCTGGGATGGGAAGCTAGTCTTCCCCAAATGCTGGGTCACATAACATTGTGAAACCACTAAAATGGTTAAAATTGAGGGAAGGGGAGTTGAAGTTCAGCATTTTGTTAGAACCCAACCATTATTTGACAATGTGTGAATCAAGCCATCATGCTGAACTACAATATAGTCTCATTTGTTTGGATACTGCGTAAGATATACTTTTTTTTCCATTTTTCTGTTTCCTATTCTTAGAGATGTAAACTACCCAGAGTTCCTGGGAGTCACAGAATGCAATAAAATAAATAAATATTATGTGAATAGAGTTAATATGTTTCTTTAATCCCAATTTAGTATTAGTCTGTGCTGTATGAAGTTAGCCAGTGGAAACGCATACAGCCTACAAGCAACTTTCAAATATTTCATCAGCTAAGCATCTGACTTGGGGGTTCATTGAAAAGCAATCCTAATTTGGCTGCATGGAGGTCCAGGTTCAGACATTACACCAATTTATTGAATTATTCTCCTTGATCTAAATGCTCACTTAGATAACCTAGAAAAGCAATTTACTCTGTAGAAAGTAATATATGCTTTGGAATCTAACACCAAAGTATATAATGATTACCTGTTTGACTATCCAAGCCAAATAAAATGTGCCTTCAATGTTTTTAGTATTTTGTCATACTTTCCTTTTTTTTTTTTTTTGCTGGCCTGTTACGCAGAGCATTAACAGGTTATCTTAATATCTTCCATATCATTGATTTAGAACAAATGCATTGGATTTTAAATTGTTTTGTTTTTCTCACTGGCAGGTCTGGGTACAGACCTCAGTCTGACTACACAGTCAGCTGACCTACCTCCGAAAGAAAGGGATCAAGAGCGAGGCAGGCCTAAGGATCGGAAGCACCACCACCATCACCACCACCACCACCACCATCACACATCTTCTGACAAGGAGCGATATCCACAAGAGAGGCATGAATATAGCCGGCCTCGATCCAGAGATCGACGTTGGTCCCGTTCACCCAGTGAAGGCCGAGAACATGTGCCTCATAGGCAGGTTGGTATGGCTTTCCATTCCATATTGTGCTTCTAAGGACTGAAACAAGTGCCTTTAGTATTGAGAAATGCCTATTTGCTTCAAGAGTGTCAAACTCCAGTTATCCATCTACTTGTGTAAACATGCTAATACTGATTAGTCAGCATTGTTTTACAATTTTGGTTCAGTATGAAAATTGTCTTGCAGGATTAAGTATCTAGTTTTCAACCAATCAGTTGTTTCTGAAAGATCACAGCCACTTTTTGCAATTATAACTATCCCTGCCAGTTCTCCTCTGCAGCATCTGGTAGTCAAGAGTATATTTTCAGGATATGGAAATAGGATGGCTTTACCGTAAGATAAATTAATGCTATTTTCTCAATGGTAGAAGCAGAGATAGAAATAGACAAGGTATTGGTATATCAAGATCTCTGTGAGATACACTGCCTGACTGCCTGCACTCCTGAAGTTCATCTGCAGATCCCGATTCCATTGCCAGTTTTAAAGTAAAACAATCTGCCAGTTTACTGAATTTCTGTACATAAAATGAGAGCAAGACAATTATTTTGTCTTTCTTCTTAAACAGCACGGGATTTCCATTTAGCTATCATAGCTAACAATTCTTGATAGATATGAACTTGGTTCATCTTTGTGCTTCTTCGGCCTACAGATTTATATCCTTCAGATATAGTATTCATTTCTGTTTTCTGTTTTTGCTTTTCTTAAACTAAAAATACTCAATTAATTTATCCTCCTAGTTAATCTGCCGGTACACTAATAGTTTTAGTTATTTGTATTCTTTGCCCATGTTTTTTTTTTTAACAGCAGGATGTCATAAGCTTGCTGTTTTAAAATGAATTCATAAAATGACATTTGGAGTAAGACAGAGCTTGTGACATCCCAACTGCCAAATGTATATCCAAATGACCTGTGTCTCCAAGGCATTTGTTACATTTATGAGATGGCTTGAGGATTATTCAAACTGTAGGTTTACGTATTTAATATTTGCTCAGAATTGGTTTTATTTTTGGAACAACAAAAAGCATGATTGGCCCTGGACAGATGGAACCAGTGAGATTCCTTTGCCTAATCTTACCAAATGAACAAATAAACTATGATTGACTCCATTGACTGAGAAAATCAGTTTGGGCTACCTTTAAAATGGCAATCTTTCTAGTATTTACATCAACAATTGTAGAACAAATTATAACTATCCTCAGCCAGTATTGCAATTTTCAGATTTTGGGAGCCACGCTGTGAGCAATTTTCATTGTTTTTTCAAAGTCAACTTAATTCAATTCAATTTTGTAACAGTTCATAGGTTGGTACTCATGGTAATATATATATCAGGTTCATATAGACTGTTTTCAACTTGAAGATCTCAAACATGTGGAAGAGTGTGAAATAAAGAACTACCACTTATCTGCTAAACCCATACTCCCCCTAGCTGATTAAAGCAGCCAGATTGTGATTGGCTTTGTGGCTGGAGATGCAATTAGCATTTGAAGTGGGGTGACAGTATGCTGATGGCACTGAACACTGACTCCTCCTATGAAACAGTCAGAGTAGAAATCTGGTAAATAAATAAATAAAGTGGAACAAAACCAACAGATTATTTTATTTTCATGACACTCTTACATGTAGCACATGTAGGAGTTATTGGCTACTAGGCCTTTGCTACCTTCTGCTGAGGTTATGGTTCATAGGCACCACAAGCCTTGAAACTCAGTCCACAGAAATTCGGGGTTCGTGGTATAATTTAAGCTAAGGATTGTCTCAGCCTTACTTGGTTGTCGTTTTAATTTAATATTGGAGAAGGAAATAGTATGTATGCTGCCTTGAACTTCTGAGGGAAAGACAGACTATGGCTGAGTAATAATAATAATATCAGCCATTTCTCTTTCTAAAATTTATAGAGCTGAATCATAAAAGATCCTATGCTGCTCCATACATTAATTTGAAGTAGACACTGGGTGGAGGTTGTGTGAGAGAGATGAATATAAATAACTAGTTTCCCCTGCATTAGTCCTTCTTTAGTCTCCTTAGTTTGGATTTCTTAGTACTATGTAAGCAAGAGATCATATTAAAATGGAAAAAATTCATGTTCCAGGGGGGGGAAAAACACCTTTCCAAAAGCTCAATGAAAGTAAAGGAGTGGTTGTAGCTGATTAATCTGTTGAAAGCAGAAAAGGCATTCCTTGTTACATAAATCATTTATGGCTCTAGGAGCACTTGCGTGTGTATTTGTATATGTGTATTTGTCTTTAGAAAGAAGTATAAGCTTGTTTAGAATTTACAACATTTCCAATTCCTAGATAAGGGAATATTATATTCACAGTGGCTTCATCTTGTTCTCATTCACCTTGTTGGCTCTTATCTAACAGCCACTGTATCCAGTGCTATTTGAAGATCTACCCAATCTTTCTTGACTAAGACAATATTGAGCTATAGAAGTTGATTACATTAGTATATTGAAGATACCTTACTCCAAAACTCCTAATGACACTCACCTATAGATACTGAAGAGAGTTGAATGTTTTCACAAACTTGGACTTATTCAATTCCCCAACTAAATTGAATCACAGAGGAGATTGAGAGGCTTTATTGTTGGATGAAACATTTCAAGTATCTTATCTACAACTTTTGTCTTCGACAGACGAAACTGATTTCAGGATGCAGGATAAGGCAGTTCACTTAAAACCTTATTAGGACTTAGTGGTGATGGGATATGGGGAAAGAACCATGCACAATTCAAGAGCAGCTGCAGGTTCTTGGCCAAACAGAATTGGTGCCTATGCTGGAAACTGAGGTCCTAAACACCCTGTCAGCAGTGTAAGAGAAGTGGCAATTTTGTCCCTTAAGCCATTTTTAAACTGTAGTGTCTGCCACTACCAGCATATTGTTTTAGTGGTAAATTTTAGGAAGCTTTTTTTCTTGCTACACTCCATGCACCCTAATCCTCCATGATTTGTGGTGTTTCAGGAAATCCTGCTTCCCTCTGCTCGGGCTCAGGCTGTCAAAAATTAGTGGATTCATTCCATTTTTTGACACATGAAGAGTATCTGGGATGCAAAGCTGAACCACAGAGGTTTCTTGTGATATTGACCTCTCCAATCCTAAGTTAACACCTTAATCATACCACCACTTGTACTACATAGAAGCTGGGACAATATGCTAGAGCCAAGCTGCCTTTTGCCAAGCCTCAAAGGCCTATCTGAGTTTAAGTTATTTGTCTCAGGTTTTTTTTTATTGCTGTTGAGTCAAGGAATGTTCACTTTTTTTCTATATGGTGGAATTTATGATTTGAACTGTTAATGTGTTAATTTTTAGTTAGATGAACTTTGATTATTGACAAAGCCCTGCTCTGCTACTTCATTCTGGAAGAGAGATATTCCTGGGAGGGATAACTAAAGAAAGCCAGAAGTTTATGGCAAGAGGATATAATTCTAACAGGATCACCCAAGGTGTGAAGATCATCCTAGCTGCCGGCTAAAGCAAGTGGGCATCTATGTTGGGCAGCAGCAATATAAAACATGATGAAGGCAGAAAATTACTAAAATTTCTAAGACGAAATTGCACTAAATCACTAAACAGCAAATGTATCGTTTCATACTGCATAGGACAATGATAAATCATTCCTGTATTTTACCGAGATCATCACATGGACAGAAAGAATAAAATGATTGACAATATATGCCACATTATTAGCCCCTTAGGTCAGATGGCACTCAGCAGGAGTGAGGAAGAGCTGAAGATCTTTCACAGTGCTAACAGTGCTTGTGACATGGCTAAATTAAAGCCTTCAAAATGTTTACTTGTTGACATTGCCAGGAAAGAAAAGAATATCTGAAGCTGCAAAGAAAGAATTACAATGAGAACAGGAAACATAAGGAACATGAATATGAGAAAGTTCAACAAAATGAAAGGTGAAATGAATCAACATTTGACATCATAGCCATTAGAATATTGAGATGGGATGGAATAGAATTGGAAAGTTTTACTTAAAAGATCTCACTGTTTATAATTTCAGGATATTTAAGACAAAGAAGAAATGGCATCACTTTCATAGTTAGGAAGAGTATAGCAAGAACAATCCTTAGCCATACCAAGTATTGATCAAATAATATCAATTAGTTTTTGTGGTCAACCTTTTAATATACAGTTATTCAAGTGGATGCTCCAATCCACTGATGCAAAAGAAGAGAAAGCTGATGAGTTTTATATGGCTGGCTATATAAATCTACTAAATAAATAAGTTCCAAGCTAAGCTAAAGTGGTAGAAGCCGACCAGTTTCTACACTGTGATATTGTGCGTATATCCACAGTTTGTTAAAATGCTCTCAATCGTGCCTCTGTAAAAAGTGGCCAGGACAGAAGGAGAAAGATGTGCTCTCCTTATCCGACGCAGGAAATGCAGATGCTGGTTTGCACGCTTGACTAAAGATGACGTGTGGAGAGACCAATTCAGATTGTTAATTATCTACACTCCCAGATACTTAATACTGTTGACCACCTCTACAGCTGCATCCTTGATACTGAGTGGAGTATGACTATGCCGGCTCTTTCTAAAATCTACAATGATCTCCTTTGTTTTATCAACATTTAGAACCAGGTTACTTTTATTGCATCAGTCCACCAGAGCCTTCACCTCTTCCCTATAAGCATCTTCATTGTCATCCTGGATAAGACCCACCACTGCCGTGTTGTCTGCATACTTCACAATGTGATTAATAGCAGATTTGGCACAGCAGTCGGGTGTCATCAAGGTGAACAGTAGCGGACTCAGGACACAGCCCTGTGGGGAACCCGTACTCAAGTAGATGGAGTTGGAAACTTTCCAACTCGCACAAACTGGGGCCTATCAATAAGGAAATCAAGTATCCAATTACATAAAGGAGTATTAAAACCTAATAGGCCCAGTTTGTTCACCAGATGCTGAAGAACAATTATGTTGAATACCGAACTAAAATCAACAAACAGCATTCGCACATAAGTATTCTTCACCTCCAGGTGCGCCAAGCTAAGATGAAGCACACAGGAAAGTGCATCATCTACAGAGCGATTCTTCCAATAGGCCAACTGTAATGAGTCAAATGTAGGGGGAAGGCATGAAATCATATAGTCCTTTACCAATCTCTCAAAATACTTCATCATAATGGAAGTGAGTGCAACTGGACGGTAATCATTAAGGCATGTGATTATAGTTTTTGGGGGCACTGGTACAATGATTGCAGTCTTAAAACATGATGGAACCACAGCCTGATGAGAGAGATTGAAGGTGCCTGTGAAAACAGTGGCCAGCACACTCCTTAAGTACTCGCCCAGAGATATTATCAGGACCCGCAGCTTTCTGAGTGTTGACTTGCCACAAGACCTTCCAAACAGCAGCTGTATCAAACCTGAGCACCTGCTCATCAAGAAGGGGAACAGCCTTCCTTGCTGGAACGTTGTTTGTGGCCTGAAACCATCCCAAAAACATATTTAGCTTGTTTAGAGAGTCTGTGTCACCCTTAAAAGTCAGGGAAGCTGCCTTATAATCAGTAATTACCTGAATACCTTGCCACATACGTCTCAGGTCCATAGGATCTTGAAAGAAATTCTGCACTTTCTGACTATAGGCCCGCTTTGCTGATTTTTTAGCACATCTCAAATCAGCTCTTGCTATTCTAAGTGCTGCCACATCACCTGATTTGAAAGCAGTGTTTCTCACCTTCAACATTGCATGGACATCCTGTGACATCCAAGGTTTCTCATTTCCTCATATGATATCTGAAAAGAGACTGCAAAAGTTCAAAAAACAGGAAAAAGCAAACTGGATGTCAGAGCAAACTGGAAATTACTATGAAGAGAGCAGAAGCCAAAGGCAATAAAGACAATATTCTCAGGAAGAAACTTTAAAAAAATTCAGAAAGCTGTTAAAAGAGACAACAAGCAGTATTACAACAGTATTACAAAGATGCCAGAGATAGAAGCAGACATGGAAAAAGAAATATCTTCCAAGAAATCTCTGAAACTCAGAAGAAATTCCAAACTCAAACTTATATGCTAAACAATGTTGAGAGACAAATAGAAACTGATTCAAAGAAAATAAAACAAAGATGGAAGGAATATACTGAAATACTGCACAGCTGAGGTGTTAACATTCAAGAGACCTTAGAAATATTCCTTATTTACAAAAACCTCTAGTATTAGACAGTGAAATTAGATCAGCACTCTGGTCTTTATCAAGCCGGCTGGCCACAAGAATTGATGAAATGTCTACAGAAATATGATAAGCAAGAGAAGAAGCATCAGTAAATATTATAACCAAGTATGCCAACAAACCTAGAAGACGACATTGTGGCCAACTGATTGGAAGAGATCAGTCTGCACACTAATAAAAAATGAGACTTAACAATGTGCAAATTATAACACTATATGCTTAATTTCACATGGCTAGCGAACTAATACCTGGGATCATCTAATGCAGATTACAGCCCTGCATGGAAAGGGTGATGCCAGAATTCAATCTAGCTTTAGAAAAAGCCAAGAAACATGAGGCATTATTGCTGATGCTTGCTGGATAATTGAGAAAGACAAAAAAGAAGCTTCACTGATTATAAAAGGACTTTAGATTGTGTCAATTAAGTCAAGATGTAGATCATGCTCAGAGAAATGGAAATCCCAGAGCATCGCATTATCCCCATGTGAAACCTATACATAGGTTAGGAGGCCATAGCAAGGACAGAACATAACAGAACAAGTTGAATCTTAGTCAGCAAAGGAGAGAGAGAAGGCTGTATACTCGCCCTTACTTATAGAATAGAATTCTTTATTGGCCAAGTGTGAATTTGCCTCCAGTGCATAAGCTCCCAGTATACATACAACAACAAATGATAATCATAATCATTATCATAAAATACAATCATCATAAATCATAGATTCAACACTCAGTGATAGTCATAGGATACTAAAGCAATCAACATAAATCATAATAGGATACTAAATAAAAACAATCAACATAAATCATGAGATACAACCAAAAGTTATAGTCATAAGAATCTAAGGAAATAGGTAATAGGACAGATGAGAAGGATAATAAGTAATAGCCCAACTAGGTGGTTTACATCCCAGGGCATAGACACTGTTGTGGGAATTGGTTGTTTAACAGAGTGATAGTATGGGGGGGAAACTGTCTTTGTGTCTGGTTGTTTTGGTGTGCAATGCCCTATAGCGTCGTCTTGAGGGAAGAAGTTGAAACAGTTTATGTCCAGGATGTGAGGGGTCTGTAGATATTTTCACAGCCCTCTTTCTGGCTCGTGCATTGTATAGGTCCTCAATGAAGGCAGACTGATTGCAATTATTTTTTCTGCATTCCTAACTTATATGTGGAATATATACAGAGGGAAGCTTAATTGGGAGATGAGTGTGCTTTTAAATGGAAAGAAGGAACATCAATAACCTTTGTTGTGTTGGTGACACTACACTGTAGCTGAAAATACAAATTATCTGCAAGCTCTGTTAATAAAAGTCAAGGAGCACAATAAAAAAAAATGGGACTAAAATGAAATCTCAAATAGACCATACTATAGATAATAGACACAGCAACCAGTCTTGGAATTAAGAAAGAAGATACTGAAGTGGTGGGTAGCTTCTATATTTTAGGTCAATTATCAACAGGAATATGCTGCATATTAGCACTTGGTAGAGTAACAACTTGGAAAAGCTATGCAGATATAGGGATGTCTCTACATCTATTGAGATTATAATCACAAAGGCAAAAGTGATGCTCTATGGAAGTGAGAATTGGACTTTAAAAAAGCAGGATAGAAAGAATATTCTTTTAAACTGTGGTATTGGAGGAAAGTCCTGCGAATATCATGCATACCCAAGCAAATAAATAAAACTACCATTGTGCAAATCTTCCTAAAGTTCTCACTTGAGGTACAAATGAGCAGGTTCAAATTATCACAGTATGCGCACATGATATGAAGACCTAGCTCTCTGGAAAAGTCTATAATGCTGAGAAAAGGTAGAAGGAAAGACCAATAAGCAAGGTGGATGGACTGAACTGCAGTGGCAACCAATTTACCACTGGAAAACCTAAAGGACAAGGCTGTGGACAGATCCACCTAGAAAAATTCTATTTTATATGATTGCTAAGAGTCAACACAAGCCTGATGGCACATGAGCAATCATCAGTGCTCACATACATTATACACACATAACTGAGGCTAGATTAAAAAAATACTGTCATGTAAGGTAACTGTAGTGATTTCCATGTTTTTATACCCTTGAAGATCCCCTTTTGAAATTCTGTAGATGTATATCCCACAAAAGTCTAAAATATGGCAGTAAATGTAGGCCAGTGTGATTAATAGTTAAATGGTTGGAGTGGGGTAGTCCAGATTCTAGACCACATTCAGCCATGAAGCTCACTGGATAATTAAGGAGCAGTCATTTTCTTCAGCCCAACCAACCTCACAGGTGTTGGCTGTAGAAGAAAAATAACTCTTATCTGAGCTTTGTTATGTGCATATACTAGAAACAGAAATAGAATACTAGTAGAAATAGAAATACTAGCTACTAAACTCCTATCATCTGACAAATATTTTTATAATTTATATGTTTGATGAGTGGCATCTGGGCAACTCATGGCATCACTACGAGAATTCTATGAAAGATCAGGATCAGCAGCACTGTTTTTATCTGACAAATAGTGTTGCCTACATGTGAATCTATACATGACTTGTTCATGCATAAAAATAGATACATGTGATATCAGTTTTTACTTTGGGCCTAATGTCTGAAGAAACATACTTTTCTACAGATAACACAATTCATCCGAAACTGAAGCCCATACTTTTTGCACAATCTAGCCAAGTGCAAGAGGCCTTTTGGCTTTTGACATCAGACAAAGGCTCCCTGGATCAAGTCATTGTGTACCCCAAAGGTAGCATATCCTCTTCAGAGGGCACCTAGCATTATAAGTATTTATTTATGTAGTATAAAATACTAAATAATATTGAGGATAAGGCTTATTTGGCATGATGGCCCAAGCTGTACAAGATGGTTTAACACAGCTTGGATTTTCAGTGTCTTCCAATGTCTTGTTACAGGATACTAAAGATTCTTGCAGAAATTGATCTGATCATACCATCAACCCTATGGATAAAGTGAAAAGCATAATTTTACACATTGTAGCAGGACATCTACCATGCCAATTATTGTGATCAAGCACCCCAGGTGCTGTGAGTGCTTGTTGTCAGGTCTACTTATTTAGTTCAAAGACTTGGAATTCTTTGATGAAAGATTGCTTCACATGAAAGATGTCAAGAGAGTCAGCCAGTTGTAGTTTATTCTGTTTATAATTGTAAAACATATCTTGCTTACAATGCATATTTAATTTTTGGGTTCGTTTATATTAACAACATTCATATAGCAGGAGAAAATCTCAAGTAAATGTCTTGAATGACCTTTGTGAAATCAACAATTATTGAAGAATAAAGGATGGGGAATTAGAGCGTCTGCAGGTGTAACATACAAATCATCAAAACATACACAAGCCCTTACTTTGAAAACCCCAGTCAAATAATTGCTACATATGTATTAATAATGTTGAGATCCATAAGTCTAATAGTCTCAGCCTTGAACATTTCTGGGAATTGATGTTTCTTGCAACATACCTTATTTTCAGGGATACTGTGAGGAGCTGGGTAGAAATTTATCTTATTTGGAGGAAACTCTATACATCAAAATGCAGTTAACTGGGAATTGTTGCTGAGGATAGACCGTTAGTTGGCTCTGACCTCTGGGCTTTATTATGTCAAAGAGGCCCACGTTGCTCAAGACCTTCTGAGAATACGGTTTACCTAAAGGCCTTACCACAAGTAGGCTATTAACTTACTTCACACATACTCTTGATGGGAGTCATAAAAAGTGAAAGTCAAAGTGATGGCTCTTGATGATGGTCCCTAAATGCATCTCACAAGTGTTTGACTGCTAGCCATAGTCCAGATTACCCAGAGCTTTGCTCCCTGAACAGCAATACTGTTGCTATTACAGTACTACTCCATTTATTTAGCAAAGACAAGCTATATAACAGAACTGTTTTTCCTTCATGGACTTCATTGCCTTTTAGGAAATCTGAGGTGGGGCTTTATGTTGGATTGAAGTAGTGTGTATGCAGTGAAAATAATGCATGATCTTATTATTAGCAATTGTAAGCAACGTGAACAGAAGATTGATGATCAAAGGTATCTCAGGTACAGGACATCAACACTCTAGTATCTCCTTCAAGAGTTTGGCTATTACTAATGATTCCAGATTTCCCTCATCTTTCCTGTTAAATCCTCTCTCCCACTTCCTGTCATTTCCTAAATCCTGTCCCTATTTATCCTAATTTATCACTTCCTTTTTCAACTTCAAATCTTTTCTCTTTTTAAGTTTTTCCCCCTGCTATCCAGTTTTTAATAACATGCTTTGCAACTACATCCTACCTCACCTCTCTCCTACAAATATTTTCTTTTGTATTTAATCAATTGCTTCCCCCATGCCTTCTTTCTTTCATTCTTTTGGAAGAACACAGTTAAATTTAAAAGCTTTTTACTACTTTTAAATCCTTGGAACTTACAAAAATTCCATTTCTCTTTTTTGATTTTGGTTTCCTTTGGATTTTTTTTAATTATAAATAATTATTATTGTCCTTTGTGTTTCCCTTGCCTTCCTACCCTCTAATCCACCCTGATGTGGCTGTTGCTTTAATTACTTTCCCATTCATTTATTTTTATCCCTTGCCTTCCTTCCCCCTCCCCCTCCGTCCTCGTCTCTGTGTCACCCAAACCTCACCCCGACCCATTTCCAATCCGGCCCCTTTTTCCTTCTGTCTCTTCTTGGTTGATTTTCCTTGTATATTTTTTCTTTTTGATTTCCTTTGTTTCAATTTTCGTGTAGGGCAGTAGTTCCGTAAGTGGGAGTCCAGTCCTCTCAACGTCTGGCACCAGCACCCCGAGGCGAGGACGCCGCCAGCTCCCACAGACCCCTTCTACACCCCGGCCACATATCTCCTACTCCCCCGTGGTCCGTAAGGCCATCAACACAGGGGGCCAGCAGCAACCGCCGTCGGTGCACCCCAGCCGAATATCCAGCCCAGTCCCTCGGCGCTACCCCTCGCTGCCTGCCGAGCACCACGTCTGCGAGCGGCGCAGCAGGTCTCCGGCTATGGAGCGACACACTGTCCCGCCGCGAAACGATTCGCCCCGCGGCTACCGCCCTGCCAGTAGCCGGTGGTCAGCGCCACAAGTCTCCGAGCCCCCGCCGGGGCCTCGCCACGGCAGCGGTTACCACCGGAGTCGGGACTACGGCAGCCCCGCCGGCGAGGAAGCCTTTCCCTACGAGGCCGAGCAGCAGCAGCAGCAGCAGCCGCCGCCGCCGCAGGGGAGCAGCTCAGGACGTTCGCCCAGAACTTCCCGGGTGGGCGGCGGCTCGTCCTCTCTCTCCCCCTACAGACACGGGCGACGGCTCCCCAATGGATACTATCACTCACACGGACCAGCCAAGTCGCGCGGGACAGGGTCACGCAAAGGACTGCACGAACCTTACAGCGAAACCGACGAGGACGACTGCTGCTAACCTACAGGGGGCTTCGCCCGACACGTGCGCGCACGCGCCACACACGCACTCCACACACATACCCCGAAGGTTGGAGGGGAGGGGGAAGGCGAGAGGAAGACGGAAAAGCAAAACGAACTGCCGGCCGATGGCGGAAGGTATCCCGGAGGAGAACCCTGCAGTTGTTGGAGGGGGGAAAAAACAAAAACTTTTTATCTTTTGTTGGGGGAATCTGGGGTCGGGAGGGAGGAAGGGACTTGGGGGTTGGGGGTTGGCTAGGGAAGCGAGGGGTCCGGGAGATCAGAGCATGCTTATCTTTTACAGATCAAGTTGTGTGTGGTGAGTGATTTGAGGGTGGGGGGAGGGGCGTCACTCAGAATTTACAAAAGAAAACGCACTCAGGTGTGGGGAAATGGGGGCCGCCCGAGAGCCCCGGGCTTCACCTAACTCTGCCTCTGCGAAGCGAGACCAGAAGCCGCTTTCCCCTGGGGCAGATGGGAGAGGCAGGAGGAGTCTGTCAACCTTAGCAAAGACATTCTAGAAATGTTTAAGAAACAAAAAACCTTTTAAAAAGATGCAAAAGTAAACAAAAAGACAACCCTGGGCTTCTATTGATGAGTTTTATCATCTCAATTTACCTGATTAACTTAATGTTTTAAAAAAAAAAAGTTTGTGACCTGACATTTTAAGAGGGTGTTATGCACACAAATACACATCCCCGACACACATATATATCACACACACACACAAACACAGAGGAGTGCTTGCTGGTTATACCAAACCCTAATATTACTGCCTGCAGAGATAATAAAAAAAAAAAAGAAATAATACAACAAAAAAACAAAAAAGGACAAAAATAATTGATAAAAATTAAGCATTTTCTTCTGATATTTTGGTCCTGCTTGACAAAGAAATGACATCAAAATAATAATTCCTCAGCTTCTTTATTTCTTTTTTCCTACTTGTTTGGAAAAAAAAAGTTGAAAAAAACCTGTGGGATTGGGACTGTGAAATATTGCATGAAACAAAGTAAAAAGACAAATGAAAAAATCTCTAAAATCCTTTAAAAAAACAAAAATATTAAAAATGAATTTTTGATTGAAATGTGCTTTATTGTTAATTTCCCCATACTTGATTCTCATTCCTCCTCTCACCCCTTCCTCTTTTGATGATCTAATGCTGTATGAAAGGATATGTATTGGAATGCATGACTGATAATCATTGTTCTTTTGCTGCTTTCTAAGATGAAAAGTATGAACAAGTTGTTAAGCAGAAGTTGGTCAATGAGAGTCCTTGAATTAGATACTCTTTTTTAAATATCTATATAACAATTTCCTCATTTGCCTATATATTATTAGCATTTACCCACAACAAGATTGGGTATCAACTAATTTATCCTGCCAAAGCCTGGCAGACTTCTAAATACAGTGAAACCTCGTTTTAGCTGAGGGATGCCCTCATTTATGAATGCCCATTAAATAAGAAATTATGTAATTTGTGTCATTTTACATCATTTGCATGACTTTTTATTGCAATGTTCTTTAAAAGTACATAAAAATAATGGACAAAATATTTTTTTTAACAAATGGAAATATAAATGGACTGGTCCAACAGATAATCAAGCTATATAACAAATATAATGCCACTTGCACGATGATGACATTAAGCAAATTACATAAATCACGAAGGAAATTTGGTCTGCTGCATGTGAAGTCTGCTGCATGGACCTTACCTTGGTCCAGTAAATCGAGATTTCACTGTATATTTTATTCCCTTCTTGAAGACTTTAGAATCAGTATCACCATCCAGATTATTGTTTGAAGGGTCAGAGAATGACTAGGTATATAGCAAGGATACACGAATGAAATTCACTAGTGAACATATAATCAAAAAGTACTCATATGGCCACCAATTGTTGTGTCAACCCAATTTTTTACATTAGAATCGATCAACACTTGTCTAATACAATCCCATTTATCCTATGTCAACAGAGTTTCATTTTACATAGTATGTGGTAGCCAATGGATATTTGCTATAGGGTGAATATGCATACACATGTATATATGCAAATCAAGGCCTATAATGATTTTGTGGTATGTTCATTTGTAGGATTGCACAATGATCTTAAAGGGAGGGGAAATGATTAATGTGCTTGTGCGGGAACGCAGGGAAAAATAATACTTCTTTGAAATGTTCCCAAAAGATGTGACATAAGTGCTCATGTGCATTCCTACTCATTTTTCCCACTGAATCCACATCCCCACATCCCTACTTCAAACCAATACTGTTCACATATAAGCATTGCACTTATTTACGCATATACTCCAGTTCCTGATTGGAATACTGATAAAATATCTTATGAGGGCATTCTCACAGTATGGCACAGTGTATTAATAATCTTAGACTTTTACAAGAATAGTATCCCAATGACAAGAAGTATTAATGGGATTGAAACAACAGTTGATGTAAACTAGGGAAATTCAAGTGGAATCTACAAAATTACCAATACAGCGTGCATTGGAATTAAGGGATGTTATCACTGGGGTCAGAATTACAACTAAAGATCAAGTCCCAACAAGACTAAAAGACAATCTGGCCTTCAGCATGTCAGTATTTTAAATCAAAGAGTAACCTTTTTATGCAATAATTTTTTAATCTTAACAAGAAGGATGTATCTCAGGAGTCCCAACCAAACTGAGTTGAAAATAAATGCAGAGTGTATGCATCTTTATATTTATCACTGTCAAATCAGTAAAGTGAATGGTTATATGTGGGTACATGGAAGAAAAATAGAACCAATAACTTGGTACGATGGCTATAGAGTTCTGAACTGTCTTTTAAGGCTTTAAGCTCACATACAATTAAGATGCTGTTATGGCAACCACATGATAATTCTTTGGCACATTCCTACCTTGTAAATCACTGTAACACTTCCCTACTCTGAAATATCTGTCTAAACATGAGTTGCAATCTGTATACATGTTGAAACATACGAGCAAATCCATTTCCACAATTATCACTCCATTTGTCAATATTCTGAAATTGCTCATCAATCACAACTAATATCTTCATTAGCAACTGCCTATCTCAAAACTGAAAGCCAACTTGGATGTAAAGAAGACTCTATTATATCATAACTCAGAATCAAAAGGGTCAATGCTAGCAGCACAAATGAATAAGCAAACCTGGCTAGAAAGTACACATCTGTTGTCTCCAGAAGATAAGGCACAGGCATGAGTAACATCAAACTCTTCTATAAAAAAACAACTTCCAGATGGATACCTTTTAAATGCTATACAATTATTTTTAAAATAAATCATATATTGAAAATATGAAAAATGTCTTGGAATTAGTGCAGATGAAAATCACTATAATCTTATGTCCACCTAAGCCCAATGACCTTAGCAGACCTTCTTGAACATGTATTTGAGTACTGTAAGATACAATTCTACTTGGAACTGTGCATTATTATAGATCTTTTTTTTCTAGACAGATAATGCCCAGGTCACTTAAGTTTTTAAGTTATGGATTACTGTTTGTATCCTATTAATTTATTAAGGTGTTAATAAGGTACTGTTAATAAGGAAGAGGTTCCCTCAGATTATTTCCTTTGAGTCATCTTAGATTAACCGAGAATAGACAAAAAGAAATGTTTTTCTGTCAGATGGACGGGTTTGGGGGCAGAGGTATTGCATTAAATTTTAGAACTGTGCATTTGGGTAAATTTGGTAATATTAAGAAACCTGTCGTTTTCTGTAGGTTTTCATTTTGATAACATTAAAGTTTAGAAAGATAATTTTTGTTTGCTTTCCAACTATGATTTTATCTTGATTTTCATGCAATAAGTATAGAACTACAGCTTATTTCCATGGATTTTATATAGTGAAAAATGAGGAACAAAAACTAGCTGGTTGTAAATACCAGTTGTAAAGTGTATTTAGTGTCACTTGTAGTTTGCATTTGGAAACATGACCAAATGTAATTAGATATTAAGTGGATTAGATATATGAAAAACATGTCCTGTTCTTTAAATCATCTAGGTTACTGACCTAAATTATTCTGAATTAATTACACAAATTAGCTACTATAATATGAGAATAACGGAAGTATAGCCATCAATATGGAACCTGTCAGAAAGAATTGTTTCAATTATAGCACAATTACGCTCAGAAAGAGGGAATGTTCTAAACGGACCTATGAAAAGGGTTCTCCGAGAGCAGAAATTATAAAATTATCCCCCATGTTGTTCAGTTCATGAGACCTGATTTCTAATATTTCCAAGACTGAATTTACCACTAGAAGTGACTTGTCTTTTTTATAATTTTTTTTAAACCCAATCAGAAAAAAAATAGGCAATGCTAAAAAATCTCCTATCCAGATAGTGACCAGGATTACTCTGCTGATGCCTGAGGGAGTGGTCAAATGCATCATAAGTCACAAGTCCCTGCGTGCCCGCAAGTCCAGTCTACCTTGAATGCCTTTCTTATCTCCCATTCATTTCCCTTGACTGCTAGTTGGTCAGATTCTTGTAGAGCTTAAATTTGCAATAAATCTTTATACTCATTTGAACTGCCTGAATCACCTGATGTTCCCAGCACTTGACAGCTTAGCTGACAAGAAGTCAGATGTTGCCACCTGCTGAGACATCTTTGAAGTGCTTATCAGTAAAATAGTCTCTAAGCACAGCCACACAAAAAATTGTGCAAAGCAGGAAACATTTAGTTATTAATACAGCCATCCATCCAGTGCTCAAAGGAAAATGTTTTATTGAAGGAGTTCTTTTTCCTTTAAGATTCTGCCAATGCAAAAAGAATGTTATTCTTTATAAATAAATTATTGAACTTCAAGAAGATACTTTCAATCTTGATTATTGACATGAAAAGCCAGATAATAAAGAAGCTATTACAAAAGTAGTTTTCAACTTTCCCAAAACATTCCCCATTTCCTAAGTGATGGCAAGTCAATTGACCATTCCATGCACACAATGATTTATCTTTTAGAAGTCTAATACTGTTATCACTTTATAATTTTTCATTCAACAGAAAACCAATAATTTTCTGTCTCATGCAGCATCAATATTCTCCCACTCGAAGGTGATATTCTAGGCTAGCAATCTTTCTGTAAATTTGGAATGCAATTTTCTTCCACATAAATGCAGTCAATCAGGTTTAGAGTATTTTCTCTCAGTTTATGATAAGTCTAGTGATAGGAAACACCATCCTTGCAGTCTTGAACATAGTAATTCTGCTTTTAATTTTTGATAAACCTAAGTCCCTGAACAGGTCATTTAATTCTGACTGTGTTACGAGATGAGGCTCACCAGACATACACAGTTCAAAATTTGGGTCATTGTCACTGCAGCATTTTCTCCCGTTTTGTTTAGGCTCTATTTCTGTGATGGCTTTGGTACTGGCAGACTGTCATCATGTGGCGCTGGTCTCATGGCTGAAGGCAAGATTGGGGTATTTAATTGATTTCTTAGTTTTAGCAGAGAAACCAGTGACATTAGTCAGAACTAAGTCTGTCACGTGGTTATTCTGTCCTCGCCATATCATCGGGACAGCAAACGATATTGACTTCCGAGTTCCTCCGAGCCAAGTTCTAACATCACGTCTTGCACAACAAATGTTTTTTTCTCTCATAAATGCCATCAAATCCCAGGTTTAGAGGATTTTCTCTCAATTTATGAGAAGTCTGTGCCTGCCCAGTGGTGAAATCCATGTTCGTTGGAACCACGACTTTCTGAAATCCCAGTGGAGGAGGAAACCATAAAACACAGTAAATCACAGTGGCCGGGATCTCTTTAACAGGAACAAGCAGACCTCTCAAAGGCAAGAGCTGGATTGTGAAAACGCCCTTTCCAGCCGGTCGCGAAGAGGTCGGTAAGCAAAACAGGAACCCTAAAGGGCGGCGGGTGGGGGCAAAGTAGCACCCGAGCTTCTTCAGCTGGCTGGCTGGAAAAAGCCACCAACAGCCCTCTCCCCCGGAGAGCCACCCGGCGCGGGGCCCGAGAGGGAGAGCTGTCCCGTTTGAAAACGGGGCTCCGCAGGTCAGGCCCCCCAATTCCGCTCAAGACGTTCAGCGAGGAAACCCTTGAGCGCTGAGGTACGGCCCTTGCGGCTCCTCTCGGTCGCCAAATAAATACTATCGCCTTCCAGACGGCCAACCGCCGCAGAGCTCAGCAGGCGGCCACAACCCCTTTTGAATCTCACCGCCTCCCTACGTAAAAAGAACAACTTCCATCCGCCCATCCCGCCTTCTTTGACGCTTATAGGCTGGAGGCCGCTGTCTGTTACAAGAGCGGACGTCCGTGGCGTCCATCAGCCAATCAAAACCGGCAGAGTCGTGTACTGCACACATATTCTAACTGGCAAAGTAGTCCCGCCCCGGCGGTTCCGCCCCCGTATTCCTTTTGGTTTCAGTTTCAGCCACACCCCCGGGAGGCATAGCTTATGATCGGAGCCACTGAGCTGGTCGTCACGTGAGCGCTGATCATATGATCGCCGCAGTGAGCTGGGCTGCTGGAGCGGAGTCGGGGCGATGAGGTTTCCCGTGGCTTTGGTGTTTTTCCTTGCGGGAGCGGTGCTGCGGGGATCTGCGGTCAGATGCGGCTATCAGGTAAGGATTCGGGGAGCGGAGGATTTGGGGGAAACGTTAAAAGTCAGTTGTGAAAAGCCTGAGCTGATAAATAAAGGGGTGGGGTAGTGGGTAGCTGCATAGAGAAGGTTCGGTATAATTTAAAATAAGAAGTCGGGACTCTGATATGCAGAGCAAGATCAGAGAAATAGTCGGTAATGTTCTGCGGAGCACAACAGTTAAGGATCTGCTTATTAGAGCTGTATAGGGCTACCAGGTTAAAGTCCCTGTCTATTGTAAAATTCCCTGGGGGACTTTGGTCCAATCATTTGTCAGTCCAAATCAACCTCAAAGGTTTTTCTGGGAATACTGAGGAGAGATCAGACTCTCTGCCTCTCTGAGTCCCAACCGTAATGGTGGATTGTAAACACAATGAATAAAATTTGCTGTATAGTATTGCTAAAGAAATTCGTTAAAGGAAGGGCTGGCTAGTGTACTCGTTGAAAAGAGGAAGTATGGCAGCTTTTGCATAGATAATCATGAGAACTAAAGCTTGCTTTACTTTGTTTCATATATGTATAGGTGCTTTATTATGTTCTCACAACCATAAGTACAAATCATTTTGGCTCCTTCATTTTGCATAACAATTCATTGAGAATATCAAAAGTTTGCTTTCTTTCTCAGAAGTGCAAGGTTCAGATTTGGCTGTCAAATTGTCCTTTTAGAACTTTCCCCAACAAAGCCTATCCTAAATAAAGCTTGAAAGTCCCAGCAAGGTATCTCTGAACATTCAGTACTTCTTTTGAATATAGAGCTTTTCCTCATAGCAGAACTGAAGTGCATCCAGTCTTGACTCCACATAAAACTATACCGAAATTGGCTGTCCCATTGCCAATCCCTATTCCACTTGTTTGTTTGTTTTTTGCCTTTATTCAAATGACTATAGTCGCCTAACCTCCCTCCAAAATAATGATTTTACACATTCAGCTAAGGGTGACTTAAGGTTTCTTAAAGGAAATGAGCAGAAAGCAAGATTATGGGGACATGGCATAAAAAGAAAATATCCTTGGCACATGTCTATAGATAGGTGTAAGCAGGGAAAGCCCATAGTTTTGCCACGAGATTGTGTTTTAACGCCATATATATTGGAAGCTATTGCCATATTTTTGGCAGTAAATAATGAGGGGTGGGCAAGAAGTGGCAGGGTGATACTGTCTCCCAATTCTATTTTCATGGTTTTTGTGATGAAATATGCTAACTTCCTTATTCTTTCCTTATTATGTAAATTGTCTAGATCAGAGGTCCCCAACCTTTTTGGCAAGAGGAACCGGTTTCATGGAATACAATTTTTCCATGGATCGGGGGGGGGGGGGGGAGGTTTCAGGATGATTTAAGTGCATTATATTTATTTTAAATTTTCTAAATAAACAAATAAATAATGCACTTTATTTCTATTATTATTACATTGTATTAGATTAGACCAGTGACTTTCTGCTTCTAAGAAAGTGGGAAGGAAAAGAGACAATCCTAAACTCAGCCTTCCAGCAAAACAAACCAAAGACCCAGCATGTTGAGGAAGTGCTGAGAAAACCATTCAAAAGGGGGGGGGGCACTGCGCAAGCCCAACAGCCTTGGAAAAGGTGCAGATGAGAGAGGGATTCCCTTGGAGACACAGTGCTTAAGGGGAAATGTAGCTTCTCCCCTCCCCCATTGCAAGCCGGGTAGGAGCACGCTTGGCTTGCAAACTTGAGAGCTGCACAAAGAAAGGAGCATGAACACACACACACACACACACACACACACACACACACAATTAAACCAAGAAAAGCAGGCAGGAAATTGCCAAAACATGAGGCACCTGAAGCACCACCAAAACAAAAGCAAAAAACTCAGCGGTCTTAGAAAAGGTGCAAAACGAGAGAGAGATTCCCTTGAAGACACAGTGCTTAAAGTGAAAGGTAGCTTCTCCTTGCCCCTATTTGCACCCTGAGAAAGCACCCTCACAAACACATACCTTGGGGGGGATACCCCTCCAACAAGGTTTTGGGGAAGCCCCCGGTTGCAAGCTGGGCTGTTGTGCACTTGTCTTGCAAACTTGGAGACTTGCGCGAAGGGAGCACGAGCCCAGCTGGGGTGCCAGCAGGGGGAGAGGAGGAAAGTGAGGAAGAAGAGGAGGAAGAAAAAGTAGCAGCAGGAAGAGGAGGCGGCAGAAGAAGAGAGAGCACAAGAAGCAGGAGGAGGAAGAGGAGGAAGGATGTGGAGCTCAGATGTTGCAAGCCAGTTGCGAGCGCAGCCACTGAAGAACCTTTGCACTGAGCAAGATGGCTTCTGCCCTGCCTCTCTCCCACCCCTTCCCAGACCCCTGCAGACTCACCGCATGCCTCCAGCTGCGCAGCCGGGTTCTTAACTAAGGCCCGGTACCGGTCCACAGACCGGGGTTTGGGGACCCCTGGTCTAGATGATTAAGGATCCCTATAGATCAGGGGTGTCAAACTGCCGGCCCACAGGCCGGATGCATCATAGCAAAACCGCGCCCACCCCATTGCCGGCAATGGCAAAAAAGTCACGATACGTCACGTGACATTGAGAGTTTGACACCCCTGCTATAGATAAACCACAATGATTTGGGGAAGGAGTTGCAAATTTCAGTTGGCAAAAAAATATCCATTAGAAAAGAGAGGAAGTTGGTTTCTCAATAAACTATCCTGTACTTTGCTGTTTTGTTTTTCTGTTGTCATATGTTATTCTTAATCTGAAGATCTGGCAATTTCATTCTAGGCAACAGATCCTTCTAATCTCCGGGTTCTGAGAAACTGCTTTATTGAAGGTCACCTGGCTCAGTTTACTGCATTCTGGCTTAGAGTTCACCTGCATCTGGTTGTCTATTTTTCATGTTCCTGCCCTTGACACATACTGAGCCTTTTGCTTCCATCCTCACAGGATGTCATAAACTAGACTTCCCCATCTGCTGGTCTCTAGTGGGTTGGTACTACAGCTTCCAGAATTCACAACCAAGCTTGAGGGTGGCACCTGCTTGGGAAAATCTCATGTGTGCAACAGATACTGTATAAGATGAAAAGGCATTTTGGCAAATTATTCACGTAGTATGGGAATTTTGTGGTAGCTTGACTTTTCCCAACCTGATGCTCTCAGGTTGTGTTGCAGTTACTGTCACACTCTCTAGCAGCATGGCTAATGCTGGCTGGGGATGTTGGAAGTTATGGTCAGTCCCATCTGGAGAGCACCTGATTGGGAAAGCTGGAGTTAAATCCAGCCAAACTCTGAGTTCTTATCAAGGCCAGGATGCATTTCAGCAGCAGCAGCAGCAAAGGCAATTGTGAAAGCTTTGAGTTCGAGTTCCCTTGTGTCAAACTGCCGGCCTACGGGCCGGATGCATCATAGCGAAACCGCGCCCACCCCATTGCCGGCAATGGAAAAAAAGTCATGATACGTAGCGACACGTCACATGACGTTGCGAGTTTGACACCCCTGCCTTACTGCCTCTGGAAATCTAATAGCATCTTATGGTCTTCAGCTGAAGCAATGGAAGCCTTGAGCTACCATAATAGATAGTTAGAAGCACTGATGAAATACCAAGAAATGGTTGTCTTATTTTTTGGGGGGGGGCTCTGTGCTGTTTCTGTTTGGAGCTATCCATTGTATTATTAGATAAGCTGCCCAAGGAACATTTGGGGCAGCTTTTTTTCTCTTCCTCATCCAGATAGGCTATATGTCCTGGGTCAAATTGTAGAAAATAATGGATTTGTAGCAGACGAACTTGGTGTTCAGAAGCATCAGTTTAAGCCTTATGCCACCAGATGCCCTGTGCATGAGTTAAGATTAGAGGGCCTTAAGTAGAAATTGGTAACACATTTCAATTTCCTTTCTCTTGGAATGCCCCATCCCTTCTCTCCCACCACACTTCCTCCTGTCTATCACTATAATTATCCTTTCCTCCATGGAAGTTCCCCTTAGCTCTTCTCGCCCAGTCAGCCTAGATGGGTCAGTAACATACCTCATGGTTAGTCACATTTCACTCTTCCAACTTCATACCACAACTTGCACAATCTTTGATTGATCTCTTCCAGTCAACATATCATCTTTCCAATGCACCCACCTCTAGCTTCTTGTGTCTTTGTTCCCTCTTAATTTCCAGCATCTGGTTCAAACCTCCTTTCTGCAACCTCCTCTACTCTCTGCCTTTCCCTCAGAGTGCAGGGCCTGTCTTCCTTCTTTCTCACCTCTCTTCCATGCAGTTTTCCGTTCCTCTAGAGTTTTACAAATACATCCAGGACAAAGCAGGAATGAGAGCTGTCTTCCTTTGCCAGACTCACCTGGTATCTTCTACGGTTGGTACAGTTTGTAAATTTCCCTTTCTTCAACCCCGCTTCTTCCTTTCTCTTCATTCCTTTCTGCTTTCAGTGCCTGCTTATTTCTCATTTTTTTCTTCCAGTTGCCTGTCCCGTCTTTCTCCTTTTAACCATCACAATACCTGTTCTGTCACTATGCTGTTGCCATCTCATCTCCACTACTCTTCAGTAAATCTCCACTGCAGACAGCTGAATGTAAAATGATAGCTTACAATGGTCCTCCTGCATAGGGCCCATCTTTCTCAACCTCCAGTCTCTCCAGGAAGCAGTGTTGGCCTGCACGCCTCTCCTTTCTCATCTGTCTTCTCTCTGTCCACTTGAACCTCCTTTCTCACTCTTTCTGTCTAAATCCCAAGTTCTTTCTCAACCAACTCTCCTTTATCTCATCTCCCATTCTCTCTCGATATTTTGCCATAATACAACACCCAAGATAATGATTTATTTTTTCATTTAGGACAATAAGCACATAAATCAGAAACAAGTTCCACAGTTTAGAGCGGGACTTGGCTGGGTTATTATAATACAGTGAATCACAAAGCATCCCAACCCTGTTTTAGGTTAACATAGTCTGTTTGGCAAATCCAGCTAGAGAAGTTTGAAATTATGATAGCAGAATGACAACTTGGACCTTGTTTCTGAAACCACTTAGAAAGTGGCTTCTGCTTTTACTATCCTACATCTTAGAACTAGTGAAGGGGGAGGGAGTTAATGGCTATGAAGCATTAGTCTTGCTCTTTATAATATTCTTATCCTTCGTTCCCATATGTACCCATTATCCCCAAGCAACCTCTTCCCCAAAGCCCCCATTTCTGTCTGAGGCGGGTGGAAGTTGGGATTTGGATGTGTCAAGTCCAGGTTCTCTTAAAATCTCTCCTGCTCTTCAAGCTTTCCATTCAAGTACACTCAACAAGAGTATTGTACAGTACTTTAAAAACATTTGAATATACAATGTTTCAGTCTTGCCGAGTTATTTAATGATTTTGAAAATGTAATCATTTGTTTCCTTCTGCATCCTCTATCCACTTTGTAACTATTGTATTGTTAATTATCATGGAAGTCTTGTGCCGAAACAGTTGATGGTGATAGGAAGATATTCTTGTTTTCCAGTGTCCAGAAATAATTTGAATTAGGCTTAGAAACACCCAGTAAAGAGCCCCGGTCCCAGCAATTGTGAACCAATAGGAGGCTAAATATTCAAATAAAATATAAATTCTATTTGAATATTTAGCCTCCTATTGGCTGGAGGTCAAACATACTTAGCAAACAGTAATATTTCCCCCTAAATTTGGTGGAGGTTCTTCCAACAAGTGATGATCTTATTCTACCTCTATACAGACTGAACCTCAGCCGGGTTAGGCGCTAGCCAACCTTGACTGGTCTCCAAAGCAGGGTTGGTCCTGACTAATTCTTGGATGGGTCTCCCCTTGGAGAACTGTTGCCTGGGTTGGGAAGTCCAAGGAGCATCATAGAATCTGGCAGTGGCCAATTACTTCTGCCCTTTGGCCACAGGAACCTTCTGGATGCGGTGACCAGGAATTCAGCTCAACTCAAATGCCTCTTTACCTTTTAGTTTTTATGACTGCTGCCTTGGAGGGGGAGGGGGGGCATGGTCTTGAGGGGTTTCACACCCTCCTTTCAGCTCAGGTGTTTCTTGTTTTTCCCTTCCTCTTATTAGTCCTGCCCAGTGACCAAACCTGACATGCTCAATGTTCACCTTATCCCTCACACGCATGATGATGTGGGCTGGCTGAAGACAGTGGACCAGTATTTCTTTGGAGGTGAGTTGAAGCTGCCTCCTAGCAGGAGGCCTCATAGCAAAGTCTAGCAAAGCCCTGGAAAGGAAAAGAAAGTTTTGTGCTTTGTGCTTTAAATTAGCGCCAGCCTTTCTTGCTGTGCTTGGAGTTTGGTGCTGAAGCTGAAGTTGTAACTGCTGACCAATCTTGACTCCAGCAAAGTGCATCTTCAGATTGCCTTCCCTGTTTGAAGTAAGCAAATGATCCTGAAGGAGCTGAAGATCTTCAGATATTTTGGTCTTCAGCTCTCATTCGCGAGCTGCTGTAAAATGTAGTAGACATTATGAGTATTGTAGTGGAAAAGAGAGATCTTAATTCTGTGTTTGAACAAAATGCTGATGTGAAAGAAGCTAAACTTGACATGTTTAATCAGCTGCCTTAAAAATAAAATAGAAGTAATTCCTAATAGATAATAACAACCCTCGGTGTTTTGTATAATATTTCCTTTTTAATTTTTTTTACAGCAGCTTGCTATGTCACTCCAGTAGTCTTCTCTCAATAGACACCGGCAGACCAAGGTTCTAAAATCAGGAGCAATTCCATGTGGAGAACTCATGATTGAGGGGCATTTTTAACTAGGAGGGGCTTGTGCTTTTAGCCATAACATTAGCCTAGGCCAGGGGTAGGCAACCTTGGCTCTTTTATGACTCGTGGACTTCAACTCCCAGAATTCCTGAGCCAGCCATGTTGAGGGGAAAGGGAGAGGTTTCCAAGCTGAGCCATGCTGGCTCAGGAATTCTGGGAGTTAAAGTCCACAAGTCATAAAAGAGCCAAGGTTGCCTCCCCCTGGCCTAGGCCACTAGCTCTCTCCTGCGGTCTGCTACCCAACAGTATTTTCCAGTTTCCCTTTCCCTGACACCCATTATCTTTCAACAAAATCACATAGGCCTTGGCTGCTCAGACTTCTGATGGCTGCTCCAGATTGCAACATCCTGTTTGGAGGCCCTGCTTGTGTAGGTGGGCTTTGCACTCTGCCTCCCAAGGCCAGGATAGAGTGATAGAAACAGAAAGGTTCCAACACATTTTATCCTTTAGTCACAGGTAACGGTAAAGCAAAGTCCCGGGTGGAAATACTTAGCAGCTTTTCTGAAGGTCATGTGCTCGCAGAGACATTTTCATGAAATTCTCATTGCCAGCCAGCAAGGCCAGTTACTGTGTTGATTGGGAATGCATAGCGGCACAAGGCCTGGAAAGTGGCTTTTGTGGCTGATGGTGGGTGCAGATGCGATGAAGCCAGGCTTTCTTTCAGAAATGGGAAATACTATTGACCTGTGAGTGTGACAAGCGATGACCCAAGTCTTCCTTTGCTTCTTGCCTTGCAGTCCGCAATGACATCCAACATGCCGGGGTGCAGTACATCCTCGACTCTGTCATTCCTCAGCTTCTGGCTGACCCCAGCAAGCGTTTCATCTATGTGGAAGTGGCATTCTTTGCTCGCTGGTGGGGGCTGCAAACGGAAGCCATGCGCCAGGCTGTGCGGCAGTTGGTTGCAGAAGGTGAGCAAGAGAGACTGAGCACTTGTTTCACCAGTGATTGGCTTCTCTGAGTCACATGTGACATGGGCCCAGGTATGATGAGAAGGACCTGGAGGTACCTAGTCGTGGACGGGAGGGGAACTAAAGAGAACAGCAGAGCATTTTCCCCCAGGGGTTATACCTAATATCTAATGGATACAATGGCAAGTTGGGGAACGTGTCTGCTGCTTTGCAGTTGTAGGCTCAAGTTCTGCCCTGTTTTGATATTTTCTGTTTTTCTTTCTGTGTTTCTCACTCCTCAATAGGGCGCCTTGAGTTTGTGAACGGTGGTTGGTGCATGAACGATGAGGCATCCGTACATTACAATGCTGTCATTGATCAAATGAGCCTTGGGCTCCATTTCCTGAAAGAGACGTTTGGAGAATGCGGCCGGCCCCGTGTAGCCTGGCACATTGATCCTTTTGGGCACAGTCGGGAACAGGCTTCTCTATTTGCTCAGGTCTTGCAAACTTCTACATTTGCCAGAATTTTTAACTATTATCCTCTCCCCTTTCATTCCGAATGTGTGAATATGTAAAACTTTTGTAATGATCAGTTATCCTATTTGTTGGGATCCCCCAGTTCATTTAATATCCCCTTCTCCGAGTTCAAGATACTTACATTCCTTCACTTGCCATTCTCCCCAGATGGGCTTTGATGGTTTCTTCTTGGGTCGTATTGATTACGAGGATAAATTCCACCGTGAGTCACTGCGTGAAATGGAGCAATTGTGGCGCGCAAGCAGAAACCTGGATCCACCTGCGGCTGATCTCTTCACTGGTGAGCAAGGCTGACCTGGAAGAGATCTGGAAATGTAGAAGACTTAAGTTGCAACCTTGCCAGTGTAATTAACTGCCTATTCAGTTAATAAATGGCAGATAATGACTAGTACCGTCAACAGCCTGGTGCTCTGCAGCTATTTTTGCTCTTAAATCTTGCCTTGGCAACAGTTGCTGGGCATTTGGGAATTGGTCTTAAACTTTGCCTGAAGACTTGGTTGCCTACCAGGGCATATACCTTAGTTGATTACAGTAGCCCAAGTAAAAGAACTGTATGTGAATTGACAGTGTCAATTTTATAGATGTCCTAATGGACATGAGCATAAGTTAGTATGAGCCCTGTGTGTATTATTGCCTGGGTTGCATCATTTTCTGAAGGGCAGATCACCTTTATGAAAGAAATGCATACAGGCATGTGAAAAAGGAAGACATAAATATATACCCCATGGTGAATTGCTCTCTTTGGTTTTTGCCAAATATGTCTTCTGATAATGTGGCCAAATCCCTTATCTTTGTCTTGTTTGACCAGAGTACATTGTTCCAGAAGTCCTAGTCTATCTGTTGGTCATGTGATAAAATTCTGGGGTTCTTAGCAACTTCTTTCGGTATCTTGCATTCTGCTCTTGCACTAAACCAGCTGGAAAACTATGACCTGAGCAAGTTGACAGTTGTATGTAATTTTCATTTGTTGATCTTTTGGATAGTGGAATAATTGATGTTCAATTGTTAAAATCCCTCCTAGGCCTCTCTAATCTTCTTTCAGAAGGCCTCTGAGTGCTGTATTGCTCTAGATCTAGGTGGATCGTGCACTTCAACAACAAAGAGCAAATCAAACTAAATATCTGAGGTTAAATAAATCAGATCCCAGATCCTCTCTAACAATGATCTGATCATTTGCACCTGGTCTCTGATGCATCCAATTCTAATTTTAGGTATTTGGAGTAGTGATAAAAGTACAGGAGTACTTACTTTTTCCAGATGCAAAATTATGTTTATTTAAATTACAAAATGGACTACAAAACGTAAATATTGTAGCACATGGTATTTGTTATTTTGCATCCCCTTTATATATCAGTAATGTTGAAATAAAGATCAAATATATTTATGTTGAAATATGTTGAAGAAAATAAATGTCAGTGGGGATGTACTTGCTTTTTCACATGACTGCACATGATAGCAGAGTTCACCAATCTGGAGCGTTCCAGATGTGCTGTGTTGAAATTTTGCCATAGGATCTGGTTTCTTTTCCAACTGTTGGTAGATGGAGGATGGGAACGTAGTCCAGGACCATCAAAAGCATAGGGCTGCATCTGCTGTAACCACTGAACACAGGTCATGCTGGCCTAGGCTTATAGAAGTACAATCTCACACATCTGAAGGAAATCAAGTTGGTGTAGGATATTGGTCCTTTGCTGCCTCATTATTGTGTGTTTAACCATTGGGGCATGGAAATCGATTCCTAGAATGTAATTTGTCCTTCTCATTTCTCCTGTCTCTTGATAGGTATCCTACCAAATGTTTATAACCCCCCTATGTCTCTCTGCTGGGATCAAATCTGCTCTGACAATCCTATTGTGGACGATGACAGTGATGAGAACAATGTGGAAAATATAGTGGCCTATTTTCTGGGAATTGCAGCCTTTCAGGTGAAAACAAGGGGTAGTATCAGGGAAGCTATCCATCGCTCTGCTTGTTGTATATGTTATTAACAATATTCCTGGGGATAGGAAGGGAGTGGCTATGTGACAAATAGACCTGTTTACTACTTTTCAATGTTCTCTTCAGGCCAAACACTATCGCACAAACCACATTGTCATGACGATGGGATCTGATTTCCAATACGAGAACGCAATGCTATGGTACAAGAACTTGGACAAGTTGA
Organism: Azemiops feae; assembly: GCA_023970755.1. NCBI lineage: Eukaryota > Metazoa > Chordata > Lepidosauria > Squamata > Viperidae > Azemiops > Azemiops feae. Next base: position 3,086,847 of record JALGBA010004283.1, read on the forward strand.
TCCATCATGTTAATGCACAGGTACCCTGTGGTGGGCCACCAGCCTGTCTTTTTGAAAATAAATATTCTACCCAAAACAAGGCCTCAGAGTTTGAGGCCTCAGTTAATTAGATGGGAAGGAATACAACAGAGTTAGGCCTTCTGAGGGATGCTGAGGCACAAGTTGGAACCACACCAGTTTCTGTCTGTGGTTGATGTAGCTCACAGAGAGGCATACCAAAAGATGCCCAGATTGGTAGGGGGAGGTGATAAATTTACCAAGAGGAAATGCAAATGAACATATCTCTTTCCTTGGAATATGATCTTCCAGCAACTGAAGGGCAGCCGTGTCAACGTACTCTACTCAACTCCAAGCTGCTATCTTTGGGAGCTGAATAAAGCCAACATGACATGGTGAGAGGTCTGAGGCAGGCTGGCTGGTGAGCTGGCTGGTATTCAGAGCTGCTCATTGCAACAGGAGTTCTTTTCAGTGGGGCTATCTTCGCCACTCTCTTTTCTGAGCAGGTGCTTAATTTGGATCCATCCTTTAAGATACGTTAGCAAAAGAGCCTGGGATTGCTAAGTGGCAAGAGCAGATACCAGTATTTGATGGGCCTAGCAGCCGAGAGGCATTTCTGCTTAGTTTCATTCAAACTCCTTTGTTTCTTTGCTTCTT